>OY726523.1:77121531-78541654 GCA_963383655.1 Bathymodiolus septemdierum | reverse complement strand
TAAAAGTTAACACTACTCTTACAGGGGCATACGGTAATAAAAGTTAACACTACTCTTACAGGGGCATACGGTTATAAAAGTTAACACTACTCTTACAGGGGCATACGGTTATAAAAGTTAACACTACTCTTACAGGGGCATACGGTTATAAAAGTTAACACTACTCTTACAGGGGCATACGGTTATAAAAGTTAACACTACTCTTACAGGGGCATACGGTTATAAAAGTTAACACTACTCTTACAGGGGCATACGGTTATAAAAGTTAACACTACTCTTACAGGGGCATACGGTTATAAAAGTTAACACCACTCTTACAGGGGCATACGGTTATAAAAGTTTACACTACTCTTACAGGGGCATACGGTTATAAAAGTTAACACTACTCTTACAGGGGCATACGGTTATAAAAGTTAACACTACTCTTACAGGGGCATACGGTTATAAAAGTTAACACTACTCGTACAGGGGCATACGGTTATAAAAGTTAACACTACTCTTACAGGGGCATACGGTAATAAAAGTTAACACTACTCTTACAGGGGCATACGGTTATAAAAGTTAACACTACTCTTACAGGGGCATACGGTTATAAAAGTTAACACTACTCTTACAGGGGCATACGGTTATAAAAGTTAACACTACTCTTACAGGGGCATACGGTAATAAAAGTTAACACTACTCTTACAGGGGCATACGGTTATAAAAGTTAACACTACTCTTACAGGGGCATACGGTTATAAAAGTTAACACTACTCTTACAGGGGCATACGGTAATAAAAGTTAACACTACTCTTACAGGGGCATACGGTTATAAAAGTTAACACTACTCTTACAGGGACATACGGTTATAAAAGTTAACACTACTCTTACAGGGGCATACGGTTATAAAAGTTAACACTACTCTTACAGGGGCATACGGTTATAAAAGTTAACACTACTCTTACAGGGGCATATGGTAATAAAAGTTAACACTACTCTTACAGGGACATACGGTTATAAAAGTTAACACTACTCTTACAGGGACATACGGTTATAAAAGTTAACACTACTCTTACAGGGACATACGGTTATAAAAGTTAACACTACTCTTACAGGGACATACGGTTATAAAAGTTAACACTACTCTTACAGGGGCATACGGTTATAAAAGTTAACACTACTCTTACAGGGACATACGGTTATAAAAGTTAACACTACTCTTACAGGGACATACGGTTATAAAAGTTAACACTACTCTTACAGGGGCATACGGTTATAAAAGTTAACACTACTCTTACAGGGACATACGGTTATAAAAGTTAACACTACTCTTACAGGGGCATACGGTTATAAAAGTTAACACTACTCTTACAGGGACATACGGTTATAAAAGTTAACACTACTCTTACAGGGGCATACGGTTATAAAAGTTAACACTACTCTTACAGGGGCATACGGTTATAAAAGTTAACACTACTCTTACAGGGGCATACGGTAATAAAAGTTAACACTACTCTTACAGGGGCATACGGTAATAAAAGTTAACACTACTCTTACAGGGGCATACGGTTATAAAAGTTAACACTACTCTTACAGGGGCATACGGTTATAAAAGTTAACACTACTCTTACAGGGACATACGGTAATAAAAGTTAACACCACTCTTACAGGGGCATACGGTTATAAAAGTTAACACCACTCTTACAGGGGCATACGGTTATAAAAGTTAACACTACTCTTACAGGGGCATACGGTTATAAAAGTTAACACTACTCTTACAGGGGCATACAGTTATAAAAGTTAACACTACTCTTACAGGGGCATACGGTTATAAAAGTTAACACTACTCTTACAGGGGCATACGGTTATAAAAGTTAACACTACTCTTAGAGGGGCATACGGTTATAAAAGTTAACACTACTCTTACAGGGGCATACGGTTATAAAAGTTAACACTACTCTTACAGGGGCATACGGTTATAAAAGTTAACACTACTCTTACAGGAGCATACGGTTATAAAAGTTAACACTACTCTTACAGGGGCATACGGTTATAAAAGTTAACACTACTCTTACAGGGGCATACGGTTATAAAAGTTAACACTACTCTTACAGGGGCATACGGTTATAAAAGTTAACACTACTCTTACAGGGGCATACGGTTATAAAAGTTAACACTACTCTTACAGGGGCATACGGTTATAAAAGTTAACACTACTCTTACAGGGGCATACGGTTATAAAAGTTAACACCACTCTTACAGGGGCATACGGTTATAAAAGTTAACACTACTCTTACAGGGGCATACAGTTATAAAAGTTAACACTACTCTTACAGGGGCATACGGTTATAAAAGTTAACACTACTCTTACAGGGGCATACGGTTATAAAAGTTAACACTACTCTTACAGGGGCATACGGTTATAAAAGTTAACACCACTCTTACAGGGGCATACGGTTATAAAAGTTAACACTACTCTTACAGGGGCATACGGTTATAAAAGTTAACACTACTCTTACAGGAGCATACAGTTATAAAAGTTAACACTACTCTTACAGGGGCATACGGTTATAAAAGTTAACACCACTCTTACAGGGGCATACAGTTATAAAAGTTAACACTACTCTTACAGGGGCATACGGTTATAAAAGTTAACACTACTCTTACAGGGGCATACAGTTATAAAAGTTAACACTACTCTTACAGGGGCATACGGTTATAAAAGTTAACACTACTCTTACAGGGACATACGGTTATAAAAGTTAACACTACTCTTACAGGGGCATACGGTTATAAAAGTTAACACTACTCTTACAGGGGCATACAGTTATAAAAGTTAACACTACTCTTACAGGGGCATACGGTTATAAAAGTTAACACTACTCTTACAGGGGCATACAGTTATAAAAGTTAACACTACTCTTACAGGGGCATACAGTTATAAAAGTTAACACTACTCTTACAGGGGCATACAGTTATAAAAGTTAACACTACTCTTACAGGGGCATACGGTTATAAAAGTTAACACTACTCTTACAGGGGCATACGGTAATAAAAGTTAACACTACTCTTACAGGGGCATACGGTTATAAAAGTTAACACTACTCTTACAGGGGCATACGGTAATAAAAGTTAACACTACTCTTACAGGGGCATACGGTAATAAAAGTTAACACTACTCTTACAGGGGCATACGGTAATAAAAGTTAACACTACTCTTACAGGGGCATACGGTTATAAAAGTTAACACTACTCTTACAGGGGCATACGGTTATAAAAGTTAACACTACTCTTACAGGGGCATACGGTTATAAAAGTTAACACCACTCTTACAGGGGCATACGGTTATAAAAGTTAACACTACTCTTACAGGGGCATACGGTAATAAAAGTTAACACTACTCTTACAGGGGCATACGGTTATAAAAGTTAACACTACACTTACAGGGGCATACGGTTATAAAAGTTAACACTACTCTTACAGGGGCATACGGTTATAAAAGTTAACACTACTCTTACAGGGGCATACGGTTATAAAAGTTAACACTACTCTTACAGGGGCATACGGTTATAAAAGTTAACACTACTCTTACAGGGGCATACGGTTATAAAAGTTAACACTACTCTTACAGGGGCATACGGTAATAAAAGTTAACACTACTCTTACAGGGGCATACGGTAATAAAAGTTAACACTACTCTTACAGGGGCATACGGTTATAAAAGTTAACACTACTCTTACAGGGGCATACGGTTATAAAAGTTAACACTACTCTTACAGGGACATACGGTAATAAAAGTTAACACAACTCTTACAGGGGCATACGGTTATAAAAGTTAACACTACTCTTACAGGGGCATACGGTTATAAAAGTTAACACTACTCTTACAGGGGCATACGGTTATAAAAGTTAACACTACTCTTACAGGGGCATACGGTTATCAAAGTTAACACTACTCTTACAGGGGCATACGGTTATAAAAGTTAACACCACTCTTACAGGGACATACGGTTATAAAAGTTAACACCACACTTACAGGGGCATACGGTAATAAAAGTTAACACCACTCTTACAGGGGCATACGGTTATAAAAGTTAACACTACTCTTACAGGGGCATACGGTAATAAAAGTTAACACTACACTTACAGGGGCATACGGTTATAAAAGTTAACACCACACTTACAGGGGCATACGGTAATAAAAGTTAACACCACTCTTACAGGGGCATACGGTTATAAAAGTTAACACTACTCTTACTGGGGCATACGGTTATAAAAGTTAACACCACACTTACAGGGGCATACGGTAATAAAAGTTAACACTACTCTTACAGGGGCATACGGTTATAAAAGTTAACACTACTCTTACAGGGGCATACGGTTATAAAAGTTAACACTACTCATACAGGGGCATACGGTTATAAAGGTTAACACTACTCTTACAGGGGCATACGGTTATAAAAGTTAACACTACTCTTACAGGGGCATACGGTTATAAAAGTTAACACTACTCTTACAGGGGCATACAGTTATAAAAGTTAACACTACTCTTACAGGGGCATACGGTTATAAAAGTTAACACTACTCTTACAGGGGCATACGGTTATAAAAGTTAACACTACTCTTACAGGGGCATACGGTTATAAAAGTTAACACTACTCTTACAGGGGCATACGGTTATAAAAGTTAACACTACTCTTACAGGGGCATACGGTAATAAAAGTTAACACTACTCTTACAGGGGCATACGGTTATAAAAGTTAACACTACTCTTACAGGGGCATACGGTAATAAAAGTTAACACCACACTTACAGGGGCATACGGTAATAAAAGTTAACACCACTCTTACAGGGGCATACGGTAATAAAAGTTAACACTACTCTTACAGGGGCATACGGTTATAAAAGTTAACACTACTCTTACAGGGGCATACGGTAATAAAAGTTAACACTACACTTACAGGGGCATACGGTTATAAAAGTTAACACCACACTTAGAGGGGCATATGGTAATAAAAGTTAACACCACTCTTACAGGGGCATACGGTTATAAAAGTTAACACTACTCTTACAGGGACATACGGTTATAAAAGTTAACACTACTCTTACAGAGGCATACGGTTATAAAAGTTAACACTACTCTTACAGGGGCATACGGTTATAAAAGTTAACACTACTCTTACAGGGGCATACGGTTATAAAAGTTAACACTACTCTTACAGGGGCATACGGTAATAAAAGTTAACACTACTCGTACAGGGGCATACGGTAATAAAAGTTAACACTACTCTTACAGGGGCATACGGTTATAAAAGTTAACACTACTCTTACAGGGGCATACAGTTATAAAAGTTAACACTACTCTTACAGGGGCATACGGTTATAAAAGTTAACACTACTCTTACAGGGGCATACAGTTATAAAAGTTAACACTACTCTTACAGGGGCATACGGTTATAAAAGTTAACACTACTCTTACAGGGGCATACGGTTATAAAAGTTAACACTACTCTTACAGGGGCATACGGTAATAAAAGTTAACACTACTCTTACAGGGGCATACGGTTATAAAAGTTAACACCACTCTTACAGGGGCATACGGTTATAAAAGTTAACACTACTCTTACAGGGGCATACGGTTATGAAAGTTAACACTACTCTTACAGGGGCATACGGTTATAAAAGTTAACACTACTCTTACAGGGGCATACGGTTATAAAAGTTAACACTACTCTTACAGGGGCATACGGTTATAAAAGTTAACACTACTCTTACAGGGGCATACGGTAATAAAAGTTAACACTACTCTTACAGGGGCATACGGTAATAAAAGTTAACACTACTCTTACAGGGGCATACGGTTATAAAAGTTAACACTACTCTTACAGGGGCATACGGTTATAAAAGTTAACACTACTCTTACAGGGGCATACGGTAATAAAAGTTAACACTACTCTTACAGGGGCATACGGTAATAAAAGTTAACACTACTCTTACAGGGGCATACGGTAATAAAAGTTAACACTACTCTTACAGGGGCATACGGTTATAAAAGTTAACACTACTCTTACAGGGGCATACGGTTATAAAAGTTAACACTACTCTTACAGGGGCATACGGTTATAAAAGTTAACACTACTCTTACAGGGGCATACGGTTATAAAAGTTAACACTACTCTTACAGGGGCATACGGTTATAAAAGTTAACACTACTCTTACAGGGGCATACGGTAATAAAAGTTAACACTACTCTTACAGGGGCATACAGTTATAAAAGTTAACACTACTCTTACAGGGGCATACGGTTATAAAAGTTAACACTACTCTTACAGGGGCATACGGTTATAAAAGTTAACACTACTCTTACAGGGGCATACGGTTATAAAAGTTAACACTACTCTTACAGGGGCATACGGTAATAAAAGTTAACACTACTCTTACAGGGGCATACGGTTATAAAAGTTAACACTACTCTTACAGGGGCATACGGTTATAAAAGTTAACACTACTCTTACAGGGGCATACGGTTATAAAAGTTAACACTACTCTTACAGGGGCATACGGTTATAAAAGTTAACACTACTCTTACAGGGGCATACGGTTATAAAAGTTAACACTACTCTTACAGGGGCATACGGTAATAAAAGTTAACACTACTCTTACAGGGGCATACGGTTATAAAAGTTAACACCACTCTTACAGGGGCATACGGTTATAAAAGTTTACACTACTCTTACAGGGGCATACGGTTATAAAAGTTAACACTACTCTTACAGGGGCATACGGTTATAAAAGTTAACACTACTCTTACAGGGGCATACGGTTATTAAAGGTAACACTACTCTTACAGGGGCATACGGTTATAAAAGTTAACACTACTCTTACAGGGGCATACGGTAATAAAAGTTAACACTACTCTTACAGGGGCATACGGTTATAAAAGTTAACACTACTCTTACAGGGGCATACGGTTATAAAAGTTAACACTACTCTTACAGGGGCATACGGTTATAAAAGTTAACACTACTCTTACAGGGGCATACGGTAATAAAAGTTAACACTACTCTTACAGGGGCATACGGTTATAAAAGTTAACACTACTCTTACAGGGGCATACGGTTATAAAAGTTAACACTACTCTTACAGGGGCATACGGTAATAAAAGTTAACACTACTCTTACAGGGGCATACGGTTATAAAAGTTAACACTACTCTTACAGGGACATACGGTTATAAAAGTTAACACTACTCTTACAGGGGCATACGGTTATAAAAGTTAACACTACTCTTACAGGGGCATACGGTTATAAAAGTTAACACTACTCTTACAGGGGCATATGGTAATAAAAGTTAACACTACTCTTACAGGGACATACGGTTATAAAAGTTAACACTACTCTTACAGGGGCATACGGTTATAAAAGTTAACACTACTCTTACAGGGGCATACGGTAATAAAAGTTAATACTACTCTTACAGGGGCATACGGTTATAAAAGTTAACACCACTCTTACAGGGGCATACGGTTATAAAAGTTTACACTACTCTTACAGGGGCATACGGTTATAAAAGTTAACACTACTCTTACAGGGGCATACGGTTATAAAAGTTAACACTACTCTTACAGGGGCATACGGTTATAAAAGTTAACACTACTCTTACAGGGGCATACGGTTATAAAAGTTAACACTACTCTTACAGGGGCATACGGTAATAAAAGTTAACACTACTCTTACAGGGGCATACGGTTATAAAAGTTAACACTACTCTTACAGGGGCATACGGTTATAAAAGTTAACACTACTCTTACAGGGGCATACGGTTATAAAAGTTAACACTACTCTTACAGGGGCATACGGTAATAAAAGTTAACACTACTCTTACAGGGGCATACGGTTATAAAAGTTAACACTACTCTTACAGGGGCATACGGTTATAAAAGTTAACACTACTCTTACAGGGGCATACGGTAATAAAAGTTAACACTACTCTTACAGGGGCATACGGTTATAAAAGTTAACACTACTCTTACAGGGACATACGGTTATAAAAGTTAACACTACTCTTACAGGGGCATACGGTTATAAAAGTTAACACTACTCTTACAGGGGCATACGGTTATAAAAGTTAACACTACTCTTACAGGGGCATATGGTAATAAAAGTTAACACTACTCTTACAGGGACATACGGTTATAAAAGTTAACACTACTCTTACAGGGACATACGGTTATAAAAGTTAACACTACTCTTACAGGGACATACGGTTATAAAAGTTAACACTACTCTTACAGGGACATACGGTTATAAAAGTTAACACTACTCTTACAGGGGCATACGGTTATAAAAGTTAACACTACTCTTACAGGGACATACGGTTATAAAAGTTAACACTACTCTTACAGGGACATACGGTTATAAAAGTTAACACTACTCTTACAGGGGCATACGGTTATAAAAGTTAACACTACTCTTACAGGGACATACGGTTATAAAAGTTAACACTACTCTTACAGGGGCATACGGTTATAAAAGTTAACACTACTCTTACAGGGACATACGGTTATAAAAGTTAACACTACTCTTACAGGGGCATACGGTTATAAAAGTTAACACTACTCTTACAGGGGCATACGGTTATAAAAGTTAACACTACTCTTACAGGGGCATACGGTAATAAAAGTTAACACTACTCTTACAGGGGCATACGGTAATAAAAGTTAACACTACTCTTACAGGGGCATACGGTTATAAAAGTTAACACTACTCTTACAGGGGCATACGGTTATAAAAGTTAACACTACTCTTACAGGGACATACGGTAATAAAAGTTAACACCACTCTTACAGGGGCATACGGTTATAAAAGTTAACACCACTCTTACAGGGGCATACGGTTATAAAAGTTAACACTACTCTTACAGGGGCATACGGTTATAAAAGTTAACACTACTCTTACAGGGGCATACAGTTATAAAAGTTAACACTACTCTTACAGGGGCATACGGTTATAAAAGTTAACACTACTCTTACAGGGGCATACGGTTATAAAAGTTAACACTACTCTTACAGGGGCATACGGTTATAAAAGTTAACACTACTCTTACAGGGGCATACGGTTATAAAAGTTAACACTACTCTTACAGGGGCATACGGTTATAAAAGTTAACACTACTCTTACAGGAGCATACGGTTATAAAAGTTAACACTACTCTTACAGGGGCATACGGTTATAAAAGTTAACACTACTCTTACAGGGGCATACGGTTATAAAAGTTAACACTACTCTTACAGGGGCATACGGTTATAAAAGTTAACACTACTCTTACAGGGGCATACGGTTATAAAAGTTAACACTACTCTTACAGGGGCATACGGTTATAAAAGTTAACACTACTCTTACAGGGGCATACGGTTATAAAAGTTAACACCACTCTTACAGGGGCATACGGTTATAAAAGTTAACACTACTCTTACAGGGGCATACAGTTATAAAAGTTAACACTACTCTTACAGGGGCATACGGTTATAAAAGTTAACACTACTCTTACAGGGGCATACGGTTATAAAAGTTAACACTACTCTTACAGGGGCATACGGTTATAAAAGTTAACACCACTCTTACAGGGGCATACGGTTATAAAAGTTAACACTACTCTTACAGGGGCATACGGTTATAAAAGTTAACACTACTCTTACAGGAGCATACAGTTATAAAAGTTAACACTACTCTTACAGGGGCATACGGTTATAAAAGTTAACACCACTCTTACAGGGGCATACAGTTATAAAAGTTAACACTACTCTTACAGGGGCATACGGTTATAAAAGTTAACACTACTCTTACAGGGGCATACAGTTATAAAAGTTAACACTACTCTTACAGGGGCATACGGTTATAAAAGTTAACACTACTCTTACAGGGACATACGGTTATAAAAGTTAACACTACTCTTACAGGGGCATACGGTTATAAAAGTTAACACTACTCTTACAGGGGCATACAGTTATAAAAGTTAACACTACTCTTACAGGGGCATACGGTTATAAAAGTTAACACTACTCTTACAGGGGCATACAGTTATAAAAGTTAACACTACTCTTACAGGGGCATACAGTTATAAAAGTTAACACTACTCTTACAGGGGCATACAGTTATAAAAGTTAACACTACTCTTACAGGGGCATACGGTTATAAAAGTTAACACTACTCTTACAGGGGCATACGGTAATAAAAGTTAACACTACTCTTACAGGGGCATACGGTTATAAAAGTTAACACTACTCTTACAGGGGCATACGGTAATAAAAGTTAACACTACTCTTACAGGGGCATACGGTAATAAAAGTTAACACTACTCTTACAGGGGCATACGGTAATAAAAGTTAACACTACTCTTACAGGGGCATACGGTTATAAAAGTTAACACTACTCTTACAGGGGCATACGGTTATAAAAGTTAACACTACTCTTACAGGGGCATACGGTTATAAAAGTTAACACCACTCTTACAGGGGCATACGGTTATAAAAGTTAACACTACTCTTACAGGGGCATACGGTAATAAAAGTTAACACTACTCTTACAGGGGCATACGGTTATAAAAGTTAACACTACACTTACAGGGGCATACGGTTATAAAAGTTAACACTACTCTTACAGGGGCATACGGTTATAAAAGTTAACACTACTCTTACAGGGGCATACGGTTATAAAAGTTAACACTACTCTTACAGGGGCATACGGTTATAAAAGTTAACACTACTCTTACAGGGGCATACGGTTATAAAAGTTAACACTACTCTTACAGGGGCATACGGTAATAAAAGTTAACACTACTCTTACAGGGGCATACGGTAATAAAAGTTAACACTACTCTTACAGGGGCATACGGTTATAAAAGTTAACACTACTCTTACAGGGGCATACGGTTATAAAAGTTAACACTACTCTTACAGGGACATACGGTAATAAAAGTTAACACAACTCTTACAGGGGCATACGGTTATAAAAGTTAACACTACTCTTACAGGGGCATACGGTTATAAAAGTTAACACTACTCTTACAGGGGCATACGGTTATAAAAGTTAACACTACTCTTACAGGGGCATACGGTTATAAAAGTTAACACTACTCTTACAGGGGCATACGGTTATAAAAGTTAACACTACTCTTACAGGGGCATACGGTTATAAAAGTTAACACTACTCTTACAGGGGCATACGGTTATAAAAGTCAACACTACTCTTACAGGGGCATACGGTTATAAAAGTTAACACTACTCTTACAGGGGCATACAGTTATAAAAGTTAACACTACTCTTACAGGAGCATACGGTTATAAAAGCGCATTCTATATGTGGTATTTATGCTAGCTTATCAACTGTATTAAAGCCATAAGACACATGTCCTTATTATATTGGCAATGCGGGGTGGTTATGGTGTTTAACGCCACATTCAACAATATTTCAGTTATATCGTGACGGTCAGTTTTATTGGTGGAGGAAACCGGAGTACGCGGAGAAAACCACCGATCTGTCGCAAGTCACTGACAAAGTGTATTACATTATGTTGTATTGAGTACACTTAGCCATGAATGGTGTTAAATGCCACTTTCAACAATATTTCAGCTATATCGTGGCGGTCACTTTTATTGGTGGAGGAAACTGGTGTACCAACATACATGAAGGAGACTATCACAGAAATGTGTCATGTGCTTTAAATTTGTTATCTACGTTTAATTACATCAGATACCTTACCTAACAATATCATTATATAAATAACTGTTAATCTTTATTACGATCATTCGTACGATCAAACTTTGATAATTGGGTATTTACTTCCTGATTTCAACAGTGTTATTCGCTGTATCCAATGTAATCGACCCTTTTGTATTTCAATCAATATGCAGGAACTATATATATATATATATATATATATATGCAACAGTATTAGAAATCGATGCACACCGCCTACACTTTTGACTGTCACGTGACAAGTTGTAATCACAGTCATTAAAGAAGCAATCAATATGGAGAAACTATCACTTGGATTACCGACATATTATAACGATACATTTTCTTGTGACGTTGATGTCGCCAAATCTTTATACAGTATCGCTGCTCCAGTCATTATTTTAATGACATTTGTCTGTAATAGTTTATATATAATTCTAATTAATTACGAGAAGAAGGAACGAACAGCGTCAGAGTTTCAGTGTGTGTGTGTAGCCATAACTAATACACTTGTTGGATTGTGTCAACTTCCTGTGTTTATATTTTTCTTCAACAAAGATAACGTAAACAAACATGTTTCTATTCATTGGTGTTACACATATAGAATTATGGGATATGTATTACCATGTATGTTTCACACAGCCAGTATGTGGCAGTTAGTGATCTATGGAATACAAAGATTTTGTTGTAATCGATGGCCATTCAGTGCATTGCACTGGTACAAACTTGGTCGATTCTACAAGTACACTGTGATCGTTTTTATTTCTTCGTTTCTAGTGCATAGTTACAAATTGTTTGATTTTACATGTGATAGTGGAAAGGCATATTCGTTTCGCTACAGAGATGGTATAAATAGTGACATATATATTACATTTTATCAATGGTTTTGTGGAATATTTATCCAGCTTATTCCTTGTATTATCATGACAATCACGTACGGTCTGTTAGTCTCTACTGTACGAGTGTCATTCGTACGGCGGAAGAATCTATTCAGAGAAAACAGTAACGGAAGTGCACGGAACCGGATAATAACAATGAAATCATGCCAACCTCTAGGAATTCTGATGCTATTGCTGTGTGTAGAATGGCCAGTCACAATAAGACAAGTGGCGAGGTTAATTCGACAGGATAATTCAATTTTTGATTGTTCCGGTTCATCAGCAATCATACCCCATTTTGCTCTGCTTGTAAGTTATGTTATGTATTTACCAGTGTACCTGATTTTGAATTTTAAGCTGCGGAGTAACTTTGTTAATATTATATATGATATAAAAGTAAAATTAATACAGTATGTAACGCCACTTAAATTTACCATTGTTGAACGGAACGAGCGTTGAATGTTGTCTAACGCTAATAAAATGAATAACCAAAACATGCTACATCTTTAATATAATAGTGAGCAAATTTCAAATATATTATTGCGAGAACAAATTAGTTTTTGATGAGAAGATGTCAGCTTTGTACAAAGCCATCAATCTGAGTAGATGTTTTCATTCCATATATTATAACCGATGATAAGCATAATGGACTGTCGAAATGACATTAATTTTAATACAGAAATGAGTGGGGAAAGAGATATTGAGGACTCATTTCATTCTAATGAGGAGGAGGAGGAGGATACATGTATAGAAATAACTCCTGCGGCAGAGAAAACACCAAGGAAAACAGACTTGAACACAGTTAATACACCTAGTAAACAGTCAGGTACAACATGGAGTAAACAACAGAACAGTGAATAAATCTAGTAAACAGTCAGGTACAACATGGAGTAAACAACAGAACAGTGAATAAACCTAGTAAACAGTCAGGTACAACATGGAGTAAACAACAGAACAGTTAATACATCTAGTAAACAGTCAGGTACAACATGGAGTAAACAACAGAACAGTGAATAAATCTAGTAAACAGTCAGGTACAACATGGAGTAAACAACAGAACAGTGAATAAATCTAGTAAACAGTCAGGTACAACATGGAGTAAACAACAGAACAGTGAATAAATCTAGTAAACAGTCAGGTACAAAATGGAGTAAACAACAGAACAGTTAATACACCTAGTAAACAGTCAGGTACAACATGGAGTAAACAACAGAACAGTGAATAAACCTAGTAAACAGTCAGGTACAACATGGAGTAAACAACAGAACAGTGAATAAATCTAGTAAACAGTCAGGTACAACATGGAGTAAACAACAGAACAGTTAATACACCTAGTAAACAGTCAGGTACAACATGGAGTAAACAACAGAACAGTGAATAAACCTAGTAAACAGTCAGGTACAACATGGAGTAAACAACAGAACAGTGAATAAATCTAGTAAACAGTCAGGTACAACATGGAGTAAACAACAGAACAGTGAATAAACCTAGTAAACAGTCAGGTACAACATGGAGTAAACAACAGAACAGTGAATAAATCTAGTAAACAGTCAGGTACAACATGGAGTAAACAACAGAACAGTGAATAAATCTAGTAAACAGTCAGGTACAAAATGGAGTAAACAACAGAACAGTTAATACACCTAGTAAACAGTCAGGTACAACATGGAGTAAACAACAGAACAGTGAATAAACCTAGTAAACAGTCAGGTACAACATGGAGTAAACAACAGAACAGTGAATAAATCTAGTAAACAGTCAGGTACAACATGGAGTAAACAACAGAACAGTGAATAAACCTAGTAAACAGTCAGGTACAACATGGAGTAAACAACAGAACAGTGAATAAATCTAGTAAACAGTCAGGTACAACATGGAGTAAACAACAGAACAGTGAATAAATCTAGTAAACAGTCAGGTACAAAATGGAGTAAACAACAGAACAGTTAATACACCTAGTAAACAGTCAGGTACAACATGGAGTAAACAACAGAACAGTGAATAAACCTAGTAAACAGTCAGGTACAACATGGAGTAAACAACAGAACAGTGAATAAATCTAGTAAACAGTCAGGTACAACATGGAGTAAACAACAGAACAGTTAATACACCTAGTAAACAGTCAGGTACAACATGGAGTAAACAACAGAACAGTGAATAAACCTAGTAAACAGTCAGGTACAACATGGAGTAAACAACAGAACAGTGAATAAATCTAGTAAACAGTCAGGTACAACATGGAGTAAACAACAGAACAGTGAATAAACCTAGTAAACAGTCAGGTACAACATGGAGTAAACAACAGAACAGTGAATAAATCTAGTAAACAGTCAGGTACAACATGGAGTAAACAACAGAACAGTGAATAAACCTAGTAAACAGTCAGGTACAACATGGAGTAAACAACAGAACAGTGAATAAATCTAGTAAACAGTCAGGTACAACATGGAGTAAACAACAGAACAGTGAATACATCTAGTAAACAGTCAGGTACAACATGGAGTAAACAACAGAACAGTGAATAAATCTAGTAAACAGTCAGGTACAAAATGGAGTAAACAACAGAACAGTGAATAAATCTAGTAAACAGTCAGGTACAAAATGGAGTAAACAACAGAACAGTGAATAAATCTAGTAAACAGTCAGGTACAACATGGAGTAAACAACAGAACAGTGAATAAATCTAGTAAACAGTCAGGTACAACATGGAGTAAACAACAGAACAGTGAATAAATCTAGTAAACAGTCAGGTACAACATCGAGTAAACAACAGAACAGTGAATAAACCTAGTAAACAGTCAGGTACAAAATGGAGTAAACAACAGAACAGTGAATAAATCTAGTAAACAGTCAGGTACAACATGGAGTAAACAACAGAACAGTGAATAAATCTAGTAAACAGTCAGGTACAACATGGAGTAAACAACAGAACAGTGAATAAATCTAGTAAACAGTCAGGTACAACATGGAGTAAACAACAGAACAGTGAATAAACCTAGTAAACAGTCAGGTACAACATCGAGTAAACAACAGAACAGTGAATAAATCTAGTAAACAGTCAGGTACAAAATGGAGTAAACAACAGAACAGTGAATACATCTAGTAAACAGTCAGGTACAACATCGAGTAAACAACAGAACAGTGAATAAACCTAGTAAACAGTCAGGTACAACATGGAGTAAACAACAGAACAGTGAATAAATCTAGTAAACAGTCAGGTACAACATGGAGTAAACAACAGAACAGTGAATAAACCTAGTAAACAGTCAGGTACAACATCGAGTAAACAACAGAACAGTGAATAAATCTAGTAAACAGTCAGGTACAACATGGAGTAAACAACAGAACAGTGAATAAATCTAGTAAACAGTCAGGTACAACATGGAGTAAACAACAGAACAGTGAATAAATCTAGTAAACAGTCAGGTACAACATCGAGTAAACAACAGAACAGTGAATAAATCTAGTAAACAGTCAGGTACAACATGGAGTAAACAACAGAACAGTGAATAAATCTAGTAAACAGTCAGGTACAAAATGGAGTAAACAACAGAACAGTGAATAAACCTAGTAAACAGTCAGGTACAACATGGAGTAAACAACAGAACAGTGAATAAATCTAGTAAACAGTCAGGTACAACATGGAGTAAACAACAGAACAGTGAATAAATCTAGTAAACAGTCAGGTACAACATGGAGTAAACAACAGAACAGTGAATAAATCTAGTAAACAGTCAGGTACAACATGGAGTAAACAACAGAACAGTGAATAAACCTAGTAAACAGTCAGGTACAACATGGAGTAAACAACAGAACAGTGAATAAATCTAGTAAACAGTCAGGTACAACATGGAGTAAACAACAGAACAGTGAATAAATCTAGTAAACAGTCAGGTACAACATCGAGTAAACAACAGAACAGTGAATAAATCTAGTAAACAGTCAGGTACAACATGGAGTAAACAACAGAACAGTGAATAAATCTAGTAAACAGTCAGGTACAACATGGAGTAAACAACAGAACAGTGAATAAATCTAGTAAACAGTCAGGTACAACATGGAGTAAACAACAGAACAGTGAATAAATCTAGTAAACAGTCAGGTACAAAATGGAGTAAACAACAGAACAGTGAATAAATCTAGTAAACAGTCAGGTACAACATGGAGTAAACAACAGAACAGTGAATAAACCTAGTAAACAGTCAGGTACAACATGGAGTAAACAACAGAACAGTGAATAAATCTAGTAAACAGTCAGGTACAACATGGAGTAAACAACAGAACAGTGAATAAACCTAGTAAACAGTCAGGTACAACATGGAGTAAACAACAGAACAGTGAATAAATCTAGTAAACAGTCAGGTACAACATGGAGTAAACAACAGAACAGTGAATAAATCTAGTAAACAGTCAGGTACAACATGGAGTAAACAACAGAACAGTGAATAAATCTAGTAAACAGTCAGGTACAAAATGGAGTAAACAACAGAACAGTGAATAAATCTAGTAAACAGTCAGGTACAACATGGAGTAAACAACAGAACAGTGAATAAACCTAGTAAACAGTCAGGTACAACATGGAGTAAACAACAGAACAGTTAATAAATCTAGTAAACAGTCAGGTACAACATGGAGTAAACAACAGAACAGTGAATAAATCTAGTAAACAGTCAGGTACAAAATGGAGTAAACAACAGAACAGTGAATAAATCTAGTAAACAGTCAGGTACAAAATGGAGTAAACAACAGAACAGTGAATAAATCTAGTAAACAGTCAGGTACAACATGGAGTAAACAACAGAACAGTGAATAAATCTAGTAAACAGTCAGGTACAACATCGAGTAAACAACAGAACAGTGAATAAATCTAGTAAACAGTCAGGTACAAAATGGAGTAAACAACAGAACAGTGAATAAATCTAGTAAACAGTCAGGTACAACATGGAGTAAACAACAGAACAGTGAATAAATCTAGTAAACAGTCAGGTACAACATGGAGTAAACAACAGAACAGTTAATAAACCTAGTAAACAGTCAGGTACAACATGGAGTAAACAACAGAACAGTGAATAAATCTAGTAAACAGTCAGGTACAACATGGAGTAAACAACAGAACAGTGAATAAACCTAGTAAACAGTCAGGTACAACATGGAGTAAACAACAGAACAGTGAATAAATCTAGTAAACAGTCAGGTACAACATGGAGTAAACAACAGAACAGTAAATAAATCTAGTAAACAGTCAGGTACAACATCGAGTAAACAACAGAACAGTGAATAAATCTAGTAAACAGTCAGGTACAACATCGAGTAAACAACAGAACAGTGAATAAATCTAGTAAACAGTCAGGTACAACATCGAGTAAACAACAGAACAATGAATAAATCTAGTAAACAGTCAGGTACAACATGGAGTAAACAACAGAACAGTGAATAAATCTAGTAAACAGTCAGGTACAACATGGAGTAAACAACAGAACAGTGAATAAATCTAGTAAACAGTCAGGTACAACATGGAGTAAACAACAGAACAGTGAATAAACCTAGTAAACAGTCAGGTACAACATCGAGTAAACAACAGAACAGTGAATAAACCTAGTAAACAGTCAGGTACAACATGGAGTAAACAACAGAACAGTGAATAAATCTAGTAAACAGTCAGGTACAACATGGAGTAAACAACAGAACAGTGAATAAACCTAGTAAACAGTCAGGTACAACATCGAGTAAACAACAGAACAGTGAATAAACCTAGTAAACAGTCAGGTACAACATGGAGTAAACAACAGAACAGTGAATAAATCTAGTAAACAGTCAGGTACAACATGGAGTAAACAACAGAACAGTGAATAAACCTAGTAAACAGTCAGGTACAACATCGAGTAAACAACAGAACAGTGAATAAACCTAGTAAACAGTCAGGTACAACATGGAGTAAACAACAGAACAGTGAATAAATCTAGTAAACAGTCAGGTACAACATCGAGTAAACAACAGAACAGTGAATAAATCTAGTAAACAGTCAGGTACAACATGGAGTAAACAACAGAACAGTGAATAAATCTAGTAAACAGTCAGGTACAACATGGAGTAAACAACAGAACAGTGAATAAACCTAGTAAACAGTCAGGTACAACATGGAGTAAACAACAGAACAGTGAATAAATCTAGTAAACAGTCAGGTACAAAATGGAGTAAACAACAGAACAGTGAATAAACCTAGTAAACAGTCAGGTACAACATGGAGTAAACAACAGAACAGTGAATAAACCTAGTAAACAGTCAGGTACAACATGGAGTAAACAACAGAACAGTGAATACATCTAGTAAACAGTCAGGTACAACATGGAGTAAACAACAGAACAGTGAATAAATCTAGTAAACAGTCAGGTACAACATGGAGTAAACAACAGAACAGTGAATAAATCTAGTAAACAGTCAGGTACAACATGGAGTAAACAACAGAACAGTGAATAAATCTAGTAAACAGTCAGGTACAACATCGAGTAAACAACAGAACAGTGAATAAATCTAGTAAACAGTCAGGTACAACATGGAGTAAACAACAGAACAGTGAATAAATCTAGTAAACAGTCAGGTACAACATCGAGTAAACAACAGAACAGTGAATAAATCTAGTAAACAGTCAGGTACAACATGGAGTAAACAACAGAACAGTGAATAAACCTAGTAAACAGTCAGGTACAACATGGAGTAAACAACAGAACAGTGAATAAATCTAGTAAACAGTCAGGTACAACATCGAGTAAACAACAGAACAGTGAATAAATCTAGTAAACAGTCAGGTACAACATGGAGTAAACAACAGAACAGTGAATAAACCTAGTAAACAGTCAGGTACAACATCGAGTAAACAACAGAACAGTGAATAAATCTAGTAAACAGTCAGGTACAACATGGAGTAAACAACAGAACAGTGAATAAACCTAGTAAACAGTCAGGTACAAAATGGAGTAAACAACAGAACAGTGAATAAATCTAGTAAACAGTCAGGTACAACATGGAGTAAACAACAGAACAGTGAATAAATCTAGTAAACAGTCAGGTACAACATGGAGTAAACAACAGAACAGTGAATAAATCTAGTAAACAGTCAGGTACAACATCGAGTAAACAACAGAACAGTGAATAAATCTAGTAAACAGTCAGGTACAACATGGAGTAAACAACAGAACAGTGAATAAACCTAGTAAACAGTCAGGTACAAAATGGAGTAAACAACAGAACAGTGAATAAATCTAGTAAACAGTCAGGTACAACATGGAGTAAACAACAGAACAGTGAATAAATCTAGTAAACAGTCAGGTACAACATGGAGTAAACAACAGAACAGTGAATAAATCTAGTAAACAGTCAGGTACAACATCGAGTAAACAACAGAACAGTGAATAAATCTAGTAAACAGTCAGGTACAACATGGAGTAAACAACAGAACAGTGAATAAATCTAGTAAACAGTCAGGTACAACATGGAGTAAACAACAGAACAGTGAATAAACCTAGTAAACAGTCAGGTACAACATGGAGTAAACAACAGAACAGTTAATACACCTAGTAAACAGTCAGGTACAACATGGAGTAAACAACAGAACAGTGAATAAATCTAGTAAACAGTCAGGTACAACATCGAGTAAACAACAGAACAGTGAATAAATCTAGTAAACAGTCAGGTACAACATGGAGTAAACAACAGAACAGTGAATAAACCTAGTAAACAGTCAGGTACAACATCGAGTAAACAACAGAACAGTGAATAAATCTAGTAAACAGTCAGGTACAACATGGAGTAAACAACAGAACAGTGAATAAACCTAGTAAACAGTCAGGTACAAAATGGAGTAAACAACAGAACAGTGAATAAATCTAGTAAACAGTCAGGTACAACATGGAGTAAACAACAGAACAGTGAATAAACCTAGTAAACAGTCAGGTACAAAATGGAGTAAACAACAGAACAGTGAATAAATCTAGTAAACAGTCAGGTACAACATGGAGTAAACAACAGAACAGTGAATAAACCTAGTAAACAGTCAGGTACAACATCGAGTAAACAACAGAACAGTGAATAAATCTAGTAAACAGTCAGGTACAACATGGAGTAAACAACAGAACAGTGAATAAACCTAGTAAACAGTCAGGTACAAAATGGAGTAAACAACAGAACAGTGAATAAATCTAGTAAACAGTCAGGTACAACATGGAGTAAACAACAGAACAGTGAATAAACCTAGTAAACAGTCAGGTACAAAATGGAGTAAACAACAGCACAGTGAATACATCTAGTAAACAGTCAGGTACAACATGGAGTAAACAACAGAACAGTGAATAAATCTAGTAAACAGTCAGGTACAACATGGAGTAAACAACAGAACAGTTAATACACCTAGTAAACAGTCAGGTACAACATGGAGTAAACAACAGAACAGTGAATAAACCTAGTAAACAGTCAGGTACAACATGGAGTAAACAACAGAACAGTGAATACATCTAGTAAACAGTCAGGTACAACATGGAGTAAACAACAGAACAGTGAATAAACCTAGTAAACAGTCAGGTACAACATGGAGTAAACAACAGAACAGTGAATACATCTAGTAAACAGTCAGGTACAACATGGAGTAAACAACAGAACAGTGAATAAACCTAGTAAACAGTCAGGTACAACATGGAGTAAACAACAGAACAGTGAATAAATCTAGTAAACAGTCAGGTACAACATCGAGTAAACAACAGAACAGTGAATAAATCTAGTAAACAGTCAGGTACAACATGGAGTAAACAACAGAACAGTGAATAAACCTAGTAAACAGTCAGGTACAACATGGAGTAAACAACAGAACAGTGAATAAATCTAGTAAACAGTCAGGTACAACATGGAGTAAACAACAGAACAGTGAATAAATCTAGTAAACAGTCAGGTACAAAATGGAGTAAACAACAGCACAGTGAATACATCTAGTAAACAGTCAGGTACAACATGGAGTAAACAACAGAACAGTGAATAAATCTAGTAAACAGTCAGGTACAAAATGGAGTAAACAACAGAACAGTGAATAAATCTAGTAAACAGTCAGGTACAAAATGGAGTAAACAACAGCACAGTGAATACATCTAGTAAACAGTCAGGTACAACATGGAGTAAACAACAGAACAGTAAATAAATCTAGTAAACAGTCAGGTACAAAATGGAGTAAACAACAGAACAGTGAATAAACCTAGTAAACAGTCAGGTACAACATGGAGTAAACAACAGAACAGTGAATAAATCTAGTAAACAGTCAGGTACAACATGGAGTAAACAACAGAACAGTGAATAAACCTAGTAAACAGTCAGGTACAACATGGAGTAAACAACAGAACAGTGAATACATCTAGTAAACAGTCAGGTACAACATGGAGTAAACAACAGAACAGTGAATAAATCTTGTAAACAGTCAGGTACAACATCGAGTAAACAACAGAACAGTGAATAAACCTAGTAAACAGTCAGGTACAACATGGAGTAAACAACAGAACAGTGAATAAATCTAGTAAACAGTCAGGTACAAAATGGAGTAAACAACAGAACAGTGAATACATCTAGTAAACAGTCAGGTACAACATGGAGTAAACAACAGAACAGTGAATAAACCTAGTAAACAGTCAGGTACAACATGGAGTAAACAACAGAACAGTGAATAAATCTAGTAAACAGTCAGGTACAAAATGGAGTAAACAACAGAACAGTGAATACATCTAGTAAACAGTCAGGTACAACATGGAGTAAACAACAGAACAGTGAATAAACCTAGTAAACAGTCAGGTACAACATGGAGTAAACAACAGAACAGTGAATAAACCTAGTAAACAGTCAGGTACAAAATGGAGTAAACAACAGAACAGTGAATACATCTAGTAAACAGTCAGGTACAACATGGAGTAAACAACAGAACAGTGAATAAATCTAGTAAACAGTCAGGTACAAAATGGAGTAAACAACAGCACAGTGAATACATCTAGTAAACAGTCAGGTACAACATGGAGTAAACAACAGAACAGTGAATAAACCTAGTAAACAGTCAGGTACAACATGGAGTAAACAACAGAACAGTGAATAAACCTAGTAAACAGTCAGGTGCAACATGGAGTAAACAACAGAACAGTGAATAAATCTAGTAAACAGTCAGGTACAAAATGGAGTAAACAACAGAACAGTGAATAAATCTAGTAAACAGTCAGGTACAAAATGGAGTAAACAACAGCACAGTGAATACATCTAGTAAACAGTCAGGTACAACATGGAGTAAACAACAGAACAGTGAATAAATCTAGTAAACAGTCAGGTACAACATGGAGTAAACAACAGAACAGTGAATAAACCTAGTAAACAGTCAGGTACAACATGGAGTAAACAACAGAACAGTGAATAAATCTAGTAAACAGTCAGGTACAAAATGGAGTAAACAACAGAACAGTGAATAAATCTAGTAAACAGTCAGGTACAACATCGAGTAAACAACAGAACAGTGAATAAATCTAGTAAACAGTCAGGTACAACATGGAGTAAACAACCTAACAGTGAATAAATCTAGTAAACAGTCAGGTACAACATCGAGTAAACAACAGAACAGTGAATAAACCTAGTAAACAGTCAGGTACAACATGGAGTAAACAACAGAACAGTGAATAAATCTAGTAAACAGTCAGGTACAACATGGAGTAAACAACAGAACAGTGAATAAACCTAGTAAACAGTCAGGTACAACATGGAGTAAACAACAGAACAGTGAATAAATCTAGTAAACAGTCAGGTACAAAATGGAGTAAACAACAGAACAGTTAATAAACCTAGTAAACAGTCAGGTACAACATGGAGTAAACAACAGAACAGTGAATAAATCTAGTAAACAGTCAGGTACAACATCGAGTAAACAACAGAACAGTGAATAAATCTAGTAAACAGTCAGGTACAAAATGGAGTAAACAACAGAACAGTAAATAAATCTAGTAAACAGTCAGGTACAACATCGAGTAAACAACAGAACAGTGAATAAATCTAGTAAACAGTCAGGTACAACATGGAGTAAACAACAGAACAGTTAATACACCTAGTAAACAGTCAGGTACAACATGGAGTAAACAACAGAACAGTGAATAAATCTAGTAAACAGTCAGGTACAACATGGAGTAAACAACAGAACAGTGAATAAACCTAGTAAACAGTCAGGTACAACATGGAGTAAACAACAGAACAGTGAATAAACCTAGTAAACAGTCAGGTACAACATCGAGTAAACAACAGAACAGTGAATAAACCTAGTAAACAGTCTGGTACAACATCGAGTAAACAACAGAACAGTGAATAAATCTAGTAAACAGTCAGGTACAACATGGAGTAAACAACAGAACAGTGAATAAATCTAGTAAACAGTCAGGTACAACATGGAGTAAGCAACAGAACAGTTAATAAACCTAGTAAACAGTCAGGTACAACATGGAGTAAACAACAGAACAGTGAATAAACCTAGTAAACAGTCAGGTACAACATGGAGTAAACAACAGAACAGTTAATACACCTAGTAAACAGTCAGGTACAACATGGAGTAAACAACAGAACAGTTAATAAACCTAGTAAACAGTCAGGTACAACATGGAGTAAACAACAGAACAGTGAATAAATCTAGTAAACAGTCAGGTACAACATGGAGTAAACAACAGAACAGTGAATAAATCTAGTAAACAGTCAGGTACAAAATGGAGTAAACAACAGAACAGTGAATAAATCTAGTAAACAGTCAGATACAACATGGAGTAAACAACAGAACAGTGAATAAATCTAGTAAACAGTCAGGTACAACATGGAGTAAACAACAGAACAGTGAATAAATCTAGTAAACAGTCAGGTACAACATCGAGTAAACAACAGAACAGTTAATACACCTAGTAAACAGTCAGGTACAACATGGAGTAAACAACAGAACAGTGAATAAATCTAGTAAACAGTCAGGTACAACATGGAGTAAACAACAGAACAGTGAATAAACCTAGTAAACAGTCAGGTACAACATGGAGTAAACAACAGAACAGTGAATAAACCTAGTAAACAGTCAGGTACAACATCGAGTAAACAACAGAACAGTGAATAAATCTAGTAAACAGTCAGGTACAACATCGAGTAAACAACAGAACAGTGAATAAACCTAGTAAACAGTCAGGTACAACATGGAGTAAACAACAGAACAGTTAATACACCTAGTAAACAGTCAGGTACAACATGGAGTAAACAACAGAACAGTGAATAAATCTAGTAAACAGTCAGGTACAACATCGAGTAAACAACAGAACAGTGAATAAACCTAGTAAACAGTCAGGTACAACATGGAGTAAACAACAGAACAGTTAATACACCTAGTAAACAGTCAGGTACAACATGGAGTAAACAACAGAACAGTGAATAAATCTAGTAAACAGTCAGGTACAACATGGAGTAAACAACAGAACAGTGAATAAATCTAGTAAACAGTCAGGTACAACATGGAGTAAACAACAGAACAGTTAATAAATCTAGTAAACAGTCAGGTACAACATCGAGTAAACAACAGAACAGTGAATACATCTAGTAAACAGTCAGGTACAACATGGAGTAAACAACAGAACAGTGAATACATCTAGTAAACAGTCAGGTACAACATGGAGTAAACAACAGAACAGTGAATAAACCTAGTAAACAGTCAGGTACAAAATGGAGTAAACAACAGAACAGTGAATAAACCTAGTAAACAGTCAGGTACAACATGGAGTAAACAACAGAACAGTGAATAAACCTAGTAAACAGTCAGGTACAACATGGAGTAAACAACAGAACAGTGAATAAATCTAGTAAACAGTCAGGTACAACATGGAGTAAACAACAGAACAGTGAATAAATCTAGTAAACAGTCAGGTACAACATCGAGTAAACAACAGAACAGTGAATACATCTAGTAAACAGTCAGGTACAACATGGAGTAAACAACAGAACAGTGAATAAATCTAGTAAACAGTCAGGTACAACATGGAGTAAACAACAGAACAGTGAATAAACCTAGTAAACAGTCAGGTACAACATCGAGTAAACAACAGAACAGTGAATAAATCTAGTAAACAGTCAGGTACAACATGGAGTAAACAACAGAACAGTGAATAAACCTAGTAAACAGTCAGGTACAACATGGAGTAAACAACAGAACAGTGAATAAACCTAGTAAACAGTCAGGTACAAAATGGAGTAAACAACAGAACAGTGAATAAACCTAGTAAACAGTCAGGTACAACATGGAGTAAACAACAGAACAGTGAATAAATCTAGTAAACAGTCAGGTACAACATGGAGTAAACAACAGAACAGTGAATAAATCTAGTAAACAGTCAGGTACAACATCGAGTAAACAACAGAACAGTGAATAAACCTAGTAAACAGTCAGGTACAACATGGAGTAAACAACCTAACAGTGAATAAATCTAGTAAACAGTCAGGTACAACATGGAGTAAACAACAGAACAGTGAATAAATCTAGTAAACAGTCAGGTACAACATGGAGTAAACAACAGAACAGTGAATAAATCTAGTAAACAGTCAGGTACAACATGGAGTAAACAACAGAACAGTTAATACACCTAGTAAACAGTCAGGTACAACATGGAGTAAACAACAGAACAGTGAATAAATCTAGTAAACAGTCAGGTACAACATGGAGTAAACAACAGAACAGTGAATAAATCTAGTAAACAGTCAGGTACAACATCGAGTAAACAACAGAACAGTGAATACATCTAGTAAACAGTCAGGTACAAAATGGAGTAAACAACAGAACAGTGAATAAACCTAGTAAACAGTCAGGTACAACATGGAGTAAACAACAGAACAGTGAATAAATCTAGTAAACAGTCAGGTACAACATCGAGTAAACAACAGAACAGTGAATAAATCTAGTAAACAGTCAGGTACAACATGGAGTAAACAACAGAAGAGTGAATACATCTAGTAAACAGTCAGGTACAACATGGAGTAAACAACAGAACAGTGAATAAACCTAGTAAACAGTCAGGTACAAAATGGAGTAAACAACAGAACAGTGAATAAACCTAGTAAACAGTCAGGTACAAAATGGAGTAAACAACAGAACAGTGAATAAACCTAGTAAACAGTCAGGTACAAAATGGAGTAAACAACAGAACAGTGAATAAATCTAGTAAACAGTCAGGTACAACATGGAGTAAACAACAGAACAGTGAATAAACCTAGTAAACAGTCAGGTACAACATCGAGTAAACAACAGAACAGTGAATAAATCTAGTAAACAGTCAGGTACAACATGGAGTAAACAACAGAACAGTGAATAAACCTAGTAAACAGTCAGGTACAAAATGGAGTAAACAACAGAACAGTGAATAAATCTAGTAAACAGTCAGGTACAACATGGAGTAAACAACAGAACAGTGAATAAACCTAGTAAACAGTCAGGTACAAAATGGAGTAAACAACAGCACAGTGAATACATCTAGTAAACAGTCAGGTACAACATGGAGTAAACAACAGAACAGTGAATAAATCTAGTAAACAGTCAGGTACAACATGGAGTAAACAACAGAACAGTTAATACACCTAGTAAACAGTCAGGTACAACATGGAGTAAACAACAGAACAGTGAATAAACCTAGTAAACAGTCAGGTACAACATGGAGTAAACAACAGAACAGTGAATACATCTAGTAAACAGTCAGGTACAACATGGAGTAAACAACAGAACAGTGAATAAACCTAGTAAACAGTCAGGTACAACATGGAGTAAACAACAGAACAGTGAATACATCTAGTAAACAGTCAGGTACAACATGGAGTAAACAACAGAACAGTGAATAAACCTAGTAAACAGTCAGGTACAACATGGAGTAAACAACAGAACAGTGAATAAATCTAGTAAACAGTCAGGTACAACATCGAGTAAACAACAGAACAGTGAATAAATCTAGTAAACAGTCAGGTACAACATGGAGTAAACAACAGAACAGTGAATAAACCTAGTAAACAGTCAGGTACAACATGGAGTAAACAACAGAACAGTGAATAAATCTAGTAAACAGTCAGGTACAACATGGAGTAAACAACAGAACAGTGAATAAATCTAGTAAACAGTCAGGTACAAAATGGAGTAAACAACAGCACAGTGAATACATCTAGTAAACAGTCAGGTACAACATGGAGTAAACAACAGAACAGTGAATAAATCTAGTAAACAGTCAGGTACAAAATGGAGTAAACAACAGAACAGTGAATAAATCTAGTAAACAGTCAGGTACAAAATGGAGTAAACAACAGCACAGTGAATACATCTAGTAAACAGTCAGGTACAACATGGAGTAAACAACAGAACAGTAAATAAATCTAGTAAACAGTCAGGTACAAAATGGAGTAAACAACAGAACAGTGAATAAACCTAGTAAACAGTCAGGTACAACATGGAGTAAACAACAGAACAGTGAATAAATCTAGTAAACAGTCAGGTACAACATGGAGTAAACAACAGAACAGTGAATAAACCTAGTAAACAGTCAGGTACAACATGGAGTAAACAACAGAACAGTGAATACATCTAGTAAACAGTCAGGTACAACATGGAGTAAACAACAGAACAGTGAATAAATCTTGTAAACAGTCAGGTACAACATCGAGTAAACAACAGAACAGTGAATAAACCTAGTAAACAGTCAGGTACAACATGGAGTAAACAACAGAACAGTGAATAAATCTAGTAAACAGTCAGGTACAAAATGGAGTAAACAACAGAACAGTGAATACATCTAGTAAACAGTCAGGTACAACATGGAGTAAACAACAGAACAGTGAATAAACCTAGTAAACAGTCAGGTACAACATGGAGTAAACAACAGAACAGTGAATAAATCTAGTAAACAGTCAGGTACAAGATGGAGTAAACAACAGAACAGTGAATACATCTAGTAAACAGTCAGGTACAACATGGAGTAAACAACAGAACAGTGAATAAACCTAGTAAACAGTCAGGTACAACATGGAGTAAACAACAGAACAGTGAATAAACCTAGTAAACAGTCAGGTACAAAATGGAGTAAACAACAGAACAGTGAATACATCTAGTAAACAGTCAGGTACAACATGGAGTAAACAACAGAACAGTGAATAAATCTAGTAAACAGTCAGGTACAAAATGGAGTAAACAACAGCACAGTGAATACATCTAGTAAACAGTCAGGTACAACATGGAGTAAACAACAGAACAGTGAATAAATCTAGTAAACAGTCAGGTGCAACATGGAGTAAACAACAGAACAGTGAATAAATCTAGTAAACAGTCAGGTACAAAATGGAGTAAACAACAGAACAGTGAATAAATCTAGTAAACAGTCAGGTACAAAATGGAGTAAACAACAGCACAGTGAATACATCTAGTAAACAGTCAGGTACAACATGGAGTAAACAACAGAACAGTGAATAAATCTAGTAAACAGTCAGGTACAACATGGAGTAAACAACAGAACAGTGAATAAACCTAGTAAACAGTCAGGTACAACATGGAGTAAACAACAGAACAGTGAATAAATCTAGTAAACAGTCAGGTACAAAATGGAGTAAACAACAGAACAGTGAATAAATCTAGTAAACAGTCAGGTACAACATCGAGTAAACAACAGAACAGTGAATAAATCTAGTAAACAGTCAGGTACAACATGGAGTAAACAACCTAACAGTGAATAAATCTAGTAAACAGTCAGGTACAACATCGAGTAAACAACAGAACAGTGAATAAACCTAGTAAACAGTCAGGTACAACATGGAGTAAACAACAGAACAGTGAATAAATCTAGTAAACAGTCAGGTACAACATGGAGTAAACAACAGAACAGTGAATAAACCTAGTAAACAGTCAGGTACAACATGGAGTAAACAACAGAACAGTGAATAAATCTAGTAAACAGTCAGGTACAAAATGGAGTAAACAACAGAACAGTTAATAAACCTAGTAAACAGTCAGGTACAACATGGAGTAAACAACAGAACAGTGAATAAATCTAGTAAACAGTCAGGTACAACATCGAGTAAACAACAGAACAGTGAATAAATCTAGTAAACAGTCAGGTACAAAATGGAGTAAACAACAGAACAGTAAATAAATCTAGTAAACAGTCAGGTACAACATCGAGTAAACAACAGAACAGTGAATAAATCTAGTAAACAGTCAGGTACAACATGGAGTAAACAACAGAACAGTTAATACACCTAGTAAACAGTCAGGTACAACATGGAGTAAACAACAGAACAGTGAATAAATCTAGTAAACAGTCAGGTACAACATGGAGTAAACAACAGAACAGTGAATAAACCTAGTAAACAGTCAGGTACAACATGGAGTAAACAACAGAACAGTGAATAAACCTAGTAAACAGTCAGGTACAACATCGAGTAAACAACAGAACAGTGAATAAACCTAGTAAACAGTCTGGTACAACATCGAGTAAACAACAGAACAGTGAATAAATCTAGTAAACAGTCAGGTACAACATGGAGTAAACAACAGAACAGTGAATAAATCTAGTAAACAGTCAGGTACAACATGGAGTAAGCAACAGAACAGTTAATAAACCTAGTAAACAGTCAGGTACAACATGGAGTAAACAACAGAACAGTGAATAAACCTAGTAAACAGTCAGGTACAACATGGAGTAAACAACAGAACAGTTAATACACCTAGTAAACAGTCAGGTACAACATGGAGTAAACAACAGAACAGTTAATAAACCTAGTAAACAGTCAGGTACAACATGGAGTAAACAACAGAACAGTGAATAAATCTAGTAAACAGTCAGGTACAACATGGAGTAAACAACAGAACAGTGAATAAATCTAGTAAACAGTCAGGTACAAAATGGAGTAAACAACAGAACAGTGAATAAATCTAGTAAACAGTCAGGTACAACATGGAGTAAACAACAGAACAGTGAATAAATCTAGTAAACAGTCAGGTACAACATGGAGTAAACAACAGAACAGTGAATAAATCTAGTAAACAGTCAGGTACAACATGGAGTAAACAACAGAACAGTGAATAAATCTAGTAAACAGTCAGGTACAACATGGAGTAAACAACAGAACAGTGAATAAACCTAGTAAACAGTCAGGTACAACATGGAGTAAACAACAGAACAGTGAATAAATCTAGTAAACAGTCAGGTACAACATGGAGTAAACAACAGAACAGTGAATAAACCTAGTAAACAGTCAGGTACAACATGGAGTAAACAACAGAACAGTGAATACATCTAGTAAACAGTCAGGTACAACATCGAGTAAACAACAGAACAGTTAATACACCTAGTAAACAGTCAGGTACAACATGGAGTAAACAACAGAACAGTGAATAAATCTAGTAAACAGTCAGGTACAACATCGAGTAAACAACAGAACAGTTAATACACCTAGTAAACAGTCAGGTACAACATGGAGTAAACAACAGAACAGTGAATAAATCTAGTAAACAGTCAGGTACAACATGGAGTAAACAACAGAACAGTGAATACATCTAGTAAACAGTCAGGTACAACATCGAGTAAACAACAGAACAGTGAATAAATCTAGTAAACAGTCAGGTACAACATGGAGTAAACAACAGAACAGTGAATAAATCTAGTAAACAGTCAGGTACAACATCGAGTAAACAACAGAACAGTTAATACACCTAGTAAACAGTCAGGTACAACATGGAGTAAACAACAGAACAGTGAATAAATCTAGTAAACAGTCAGGTACAACATGGAGTAAACAACAGAACAGTGAATAAACCTAGTAAACAGTCAGGTACAACATGGAGTAAACAACAGAACAGTGAATAAACCTAGTAAACAGTCAGGTACAACATCGAGTAAACAACAGAACAGTGAATAAATCTAGTAAACAGTCAGGTACAACATCGAGTAAACAACAGAACAGTGAATAAACCTAGTAAACAGTCAGGTACAACATGGAGTAAACAACAGAACAGTTAATACACCTAGTAAACAGTCAGGTACAACATGGAGTAAACAACAGAACAGTGAATAAATCTAGTAAACAGTCAGGTACAACATCGAGTAAACAACAGAACAGTGAATAAACCTAGTAAACAGTCAGGTACAACATGGAGTAAACAACAGAACAGTTAATACACCTAGTAAACAGTCAGGTACAACATGGAGTAAACAACAGAACAGTGAATAAATCTAGTAAACAGTCAGGTACAACATGGAGTAAACAACAGAACAGTGAATAAATCTAGTAAACAGTCAGGTACAAAATGGAGTAAACAACAGAACAGTGAATAAACCTAGTAAACAGTCAGGTACAACATGGAGTAAACAACAGAACAGTTAATAAATCTAGTAAACAGTCAGGTACAACATCGAGTAAACAACAGAACAGTGAATACATCTAGTAAACAGTCAGGTACAACATGGAGTAAACAACAGAACAGTGAATACATCTAGTAAACAGTCAGGTACAACATGGAGTAAACAACAGAACAGTGAATAAACCTAGTAAACAGTCAGGTACAAAATGGAGTAAACAACAGAACAGTGAATAAACCTAGTAAACAGTCAGGTACAACATGGAGTAAACAACAGAACAGTGAATAAACCTAGTAAACAGTCAGGTACAACATGGAGTAAACAACAGAACAGTGAATAAATCTAGTAAACAGTCAGGTACAACATGGAGTAAACAACAGAACAGTGAATAAATCTAGTAAACAGTCAGGTACAACATCGAGTAAACAACAGAACAGTGAATACATCTAGTAAACAGTCAGGTACAACATGGAGTAAACAACAGAACAGTGAATAAATCTAGTAAACAGTCAGGTACAACATGGAGTAAACAACAGAACAGTGAATAAACCTAGTAAACAGTCAGGTACAACATCGAGTAAACAACAGAACAGTGAATAAATCTAGTAAACAGTCAGGTACAACATGGAGTAAACAACAGAACAGTGAATAAACCTAGTAAACAGTCAGGTACAACATGGAGTAAACAACAGAACAGTGAATAAACCTAGTAAACAGTCAGGTACAAAATGGAGTAAACAACAGAACAGTGAATAAACCTAGTAAACAGTCAGGTACAACATGGAGTAAACAACAGAACAGTGAATAAATCTAGTAAACAGTCAGGTACAACATGGAGTAAACAACAGAACAGTGAATAAATCTAGTAAACAGTCAGGTACAACATCGAGTAAACAACAGAACAGTGAATAAACCTAGTAAACAGTCAGGTACAACATGGAGTAAACAACAGAACAGTGAATAAATCTAGTAAACAGTCAGGTACAACATGGAGTAAACAACAGAACAGTGAATAAATCTAGTAAACAGTCAGGTACAACATGGAGTAAACAACAGAACAGTTAATACACCTAGTAAACAGTCAGGTACAACATGGAGTAAACAACAGAACAGTGAATAAATCTAGTAAACAGTCAGGTACAACATGGAGTAAACAACAGAACAGTGAATAAATCTAGTAAACAGTCAGGTACAACATCGAGTAAACAACAGAACAGTGAATACATCTAGTAAACAGTCAGGTACAAAATGGAGTAAACAACAGAACAGTGAATAAACCTAGTAAACAGTCAGGTACAACATGGAGTAAACAACAGAACAGTGAATAAATCTAGTAAACAGTCAGGTACAACATCGAGTAAACAACAGAACAGTGAATAAATCTAGTAAACAGTCAGGTACAACATGGAGTAAACAACAGAAGAGTGAATACATCTAGTAAACAGTCAGGTACAACATGGAGTAAACAACAGAACAGTAAATAAATCTAGTAAACAGTCAGGTACAACATCGAGTAAACAACAGCACAGTGAATAAACCTAGTAAACAGTCAGGTACAACATGGAGTAAACAACAGAACAGTGAATAAATCTAGTAAACAGTCAGGTACAAAATGGAGTAAACAACAGAACAGTGAATAAATCTAGTAAACAGTCAGGTACAACATGGAGTAAACAACAGAACAGTGAATAAACCTAGTAAACAGTCAGGTACAACATGGAGTAAACAACAGAACAGTGAATAAACCTAGTAAACAGTCAGGTACAACATGGAGTAAACAACAGAACAGTGAATACATCTAGTAAACAGTCAGGTACAACATGGAGTAAACAACAGAACAGTGAATAAACCTAGTAAACAGTCAGGTACAACATGGAGTAAACAACAGAACAGTGAATAAATCTAGTAAACAGTCAGGTACAACATGGAGTAAACAACAGAACAGTGAATAAATCTAGTAAACAGTCAGGTACAACATGGAGTAAACAACAGAACAGTGAATAAATCTAGTAAACAGTCAGGTACAACATGGAGTAAACAACAGAACAGTGAATAAATCTAGTAAACAGTCAGGTACAACATGGAGTAAACAACAGAACAGTGAATAAACCTAGTAAACAGTCAGGTACAACATGGAGTAAACAACAGAACAGTGAATAAACCTAGTAAACAGTCAGGTACAACATGGAGTAAACAACAGAACAGTGAATAAATCTAGTAAACAGTCAGGTACAACATGGAGTAAACAACAGAACAGTGAATAAACCTAGTAAACAGTCAGGTACAACATGGAGTAAACAACAGAACAGTGAATAAATCTAGTAAACAGTCAGGTACAAAATGGAGTAAACAACAGAACAGTGAATAAACCTAGTAAACAGTCAGGTACAACATGGAGTAAACAACAGAACAGTGAATAAATCTAGTAAACAGTCAGGTACAACATGGAGTAAACAACAGAACAGTGAATAAACCTAGTAAACAGTCAGGTACAACATCGAGTAAACAACAGAACAGTTAATACACCTAGTAAACAGTCAGGTACAACATGGAGTAAACAACAGAACAGTGAATAAATCTAGTAAACAGTCAGGTACAACATCGAGTAAACAACAGAACAGTGAATAAACCTAGTAAACAGTCAGGTACAACATGGAGTAAACAACAGAACAGTTAATACACCTAGTAAACAGTCAGGTACAACATGGAGTAAACAACAGAACAGTGAATAAATCTAGTAAACAGTCAGGTACAACATGGAGTAAACAACAGAACAGTGAATAAATCTAGTAAACAGTCAGGTACAAAATGGAGTAAACAACAGAACAGTGAATAAACCTAGTAAACAGTCAGGTACAACATGGAGTAAACAACAGAACAGTTAATAAATCTAGTAAACAGTCAGGTACAACATCGAGTAAACAACAGAACAGTGAATACATCTAGTAAACAGTCAGGTACAACATGGAGTAAACAACAGAACAGTGAATAAATCTAGTAAACAGTCAGGTACAACATCGAGTAAACAACAGAACAGTGAATAAATCTAGTAAACAGTCAGGTACAACATGGAGTAAACAACAGAACAGTGAATAAATCTAGTAAACAGTCAGGTACAACATGGAGTAAACAACAGAACAGTGAATAAACCTAGTAAACAGTCAGGTACAACATGGAGTAAACAACAGAACAGTGAATAAATCTAGTAAACAGTCAGGTACAACATGGAGTAAACAACAGAACAGTGAATAAATCTAGTAAACAGTCAGGTACAACATGGAGTAAACAACAGAACAGTGAATAAATCTAGTAAACAGTCAGGTACAACATCGAGTAAACAACAGAACAGTGAATACATCTAGTAAACAGTCAGGTACAACATGGAGTAAACAACAGAACAGTGAATAAATCTAGTAAACAGTCAGGTACAACATGGAGTAAACAACAGAACAGTGAATAAACCTAGTAAACAGTCAGGTACAACATCGAGTAAACAACAGAACAGTGAATAAATCTAGTAAACAGTCAGGTACAACATGGAGTAAACAACAGAACAGTGAATACATCTAGTAAACAGTCAGGTACAACATGGAGTAAACAACAGAACAGTGAATAAACCTAGTAAACAGTCAGGTACAACATGGAGTAAACAACAGAACAGTGAATAAACCTAGTAAACAGTCAGGTACAACATGGAGTAAACAACAGAACAGTGAATAAATCTAGTAAACAGTCAGGTACAACATGGAGTAAACAACAGAACAGTGAATAAACCTAGTAAACAGTCAGGTACAACATGGAGTAAACAACAGAACAGTGAATAAACCTAGTAAACAGTCAGGTACAAAATGGAGTAAACAACAGAACAGTGAATAAACCTAGTAAACAGTCAGGTACAACATGGAGTAAACAACAGAACAGTGAATAAACCTAGTAAACAGTCAGGTACAACATGGAGTAAACAACAGAACAGTGAATAAACCTAGTAAACAGTCAGGTACAAAATGGAGTAAACAACAGAACAGTGAATAAACCTAGTAAACAGTCAGGTACAACATGGAGTAAACAACAGAACAGTGAATAAATCTAGTAAACAGTCAGGTACAACATGGAGTAAACAACAGAACAGTGAATAAATCTAGTAAACAGTCAGGTACAACATCGAGTAAACAACAGAACAGTGAATAAACCTAGTAAACAGTCAGGTACAACATGGAGTAAACAACAGAACAGTGAATAAATCTAGTAAACAGTCAGGTACAACATGGAGTAAACAACAGAACAGTGAATAAATCTAGTAAACAGTCAGGTACAACATGGAGTAAACAACAGAACAGTTAATACACCTAGTAAACAGTCAGGTACAACATGGAGTAAACAACAGAACAGTGAATAAATCTAGTAAACAGTCAGGTACAACATGGAGTAAACAACAGAACAGTGAATAAACCTAGTAAACAGTCAGGTACAACATGGAGTAAACAACAGAACAGTGAATAAATCTAGTAAACAGTCAGGTACAACATGGAGTAAACAACAGAACAGTGAATAAATCTAGTAAACAGTCAGGTACAACATGGAGTAAACAACAGAACAGTGAATAAATCTAGTAAACAGTCAGGTACAACATGGAGTAAACAACAGAACAGTGAATAAATCTAGTAAACAGTCAGGTACAACATGGAGTAAACAACAGAACAGTGAATAAATCTAGTAAACAGTCAGGTACAACATGGAGTAAACAACAGAACAGTTAATAAATCTAGTAAACAGTCAGGTACAACATGGAGTAAACAACAGAACAGTGAATAAATCTAGTAAACAGTCAGGTACAACATCGAGTAAACAACAGAACAGTGAATAAATCTAGTAAACAGTCAGGTACAAAATGGAGTAAACAACAGAACAGTGAATAAACCTAGTAAACAGTCAGGTACAACATGGAGTAAACAACAGAACAGTGAATAAATCTAGTAAACAGTCAGGTACAACATGGAGTAAACAACAGAACAGTGAATAAATCTAGTAAACAGTCAGGTACAACATCGAGTAAACAACAGAACAGTGAATAAACCTAGTAAACAGTCAGGTACAACATGGAGTAAACAACAGAACAGTGAATAAATCTAGTAAACAGTCAGGTACAACATGGAGTAAACAACAGAACAGTGAATAAATCTAGTAAACAGTCAGGTACAACATGGAGTAAACAACAGAACAGTGAATAAATCTAGTAAACAGTCAGGTACAACATGGAGTAAACAACAGAACAGTGAATAAATCTAGTAAACAGTCAGGTACAACATGGAGTAAACAACAGAACAGTGAATAAATCTAGTAAACAGTCAGGTACAACATGGAGTAAACAACAGAACAGTAAATAAATCTAGTAAACAGTCAGGTACAACATCGAGTAAACAACAGAACAGTGAATAAATCTAGTAAACAGTCAGGTACAACATGGAGTAAACAACAGAACAGTGAATAAATCTAGTAAACAGTCAGGTACAACATGGAGTAAACAACAGAACAGTGAATAAACCTAGTAAACAGTCAGGTACAACATCGAGTAAACAACAGAACAGTGAATAAACCTAGTAAACAGTCAGGTACAACATGGAGTAAACAACAGAACAGTGAATAAACCTAGTAAACAGTCAGGTACAAAATGGAGTAAACAACAGAACAGTGAATAAATCTAGTAAACAGTCAGGTACAACATGGAGTAAACAACAGAACAGTGAATAAATCTAGTAAACAGTCAGGTACAACATGGAGTAAACAACAGAACAGTGAATAAACCTAGTAAACAGTCAGGTACAACATCGAGTAAACAACAGAACAGTTAATACACCTAGTAAACAGTCAGGTACAACATGGAGTAAACAACAGAACAGTGAATAAATCTAGTAAACAGTCAGGTACAAAATGGAGTAAACAACAGAACAGTGAATAAATCTAGTAAACAGTCAGGTACAACATGGAGTAAACAACAGAACAGTGAATAAATCTAGTAAACAGTCAGGTACAACATGGAGTAAACAACAGAACAGTGAATAAACCTAGTAAACAGTCAGGTACAACATCGAGTAAACAACAGAACAGTTAATACACCTAGTAAACAGTCAGGTACAACATGGAGTAAACAACAGAACAGTGAATAAATCTAGTAAACAGTCAGGTACAACATCGAGTAAACAACAGAACAGTGAATAAACCTAGTAAACAGTCAGGTACAACATGGAGTAAACAACAGAACAGTGAATAAATCTAGTAAACAGTCAGGTACAACATCGAGTAAACAACAGAACAGTGAATAAACCTAGTAAACAGTCAGGTACAACATGGAGTAAACAACAGAACAGTGAATAAATCTAGTAAACAGTCAGGTACAACATGGAGTAAACAACAGAACAGTGAATAAATCTAGTAAACAGTCAGGTACAACATCGAGTAAACAACAGAACAGTGAATACACCTAGTAAACAGTCAGGTACAACATGGAGTAAACAACAGAACAGTGAATAAACCTAGTAAACAGTCAGGTACAACATGGAGTAAACAACAGAACAGTTAATACACCTAGTAAACAGTCAGGTACAACATGGAGTAAACAACAGAACAGTTAATACACCTAGTAAACAGTCAGGTACAACATGGAGTAAACAACAGAACAGTGAATAAACCTAGTAAACAGTCAGGTACAACATGGAGTAAACAACAGAACAGTGAATAAATCTAGTAAACAGTCAGGTACAACATGGAGTAAACAACAGAACAGTGAATAAATCTAGTAAACAGTCAGGTACAAAATGGAGTAAACAACAGAACAGTGAATAAATCTAGTAAACAGTCAGGTACAACATGGAGTAAACAACAGAACAGTGAATAAATCTAGTAAACAGTCAGGTACAACATGGAGTAAACAACAGAACAGTGAATAAACCTAGTAAACAGTCAGGTACAACATGGAGTAAACAACAGAACAGTGAATAAATCTAGTAAACAGTCAGGTACAACATGGAGTAAACAACAGAACAGTGAATAAATCTAGTAAACAGTCAGGTACAACATGGAGTAAACAACAGAACAGTGAATAAATCTAGTAAACAGTCAGGTACAACATGGAGTAAACAACAGAACAGTGAATACATCTAGTAAACAGTCAGGTACAACATGGAGTAAACAACAGAACAGTGAATAAATCTAGTAAACAGTCAGGTACAACATCGAGTAAACAACAGAACAGTGAATAAATCTAGTAAACAGTAAACATTATAAAGGGTATAGGGAAAGGATCTAGTAACATTGCCCGTACCCCACCAACACCCCTGATAAACTTCATGAGCGAAGAATTAACAACAGTAAAGGATAAAAAAGCTCATGCACAAACAAACAAATAGGTAAACAGGATAATATTTTATAAGACAATATTAATATAAGTATTTTATATATAGCGTAAAAAATACTCTGAAAATACATAAGCTCAAATATAGAGTTAAATTATTAATGTGGTATGAAAAAAAGATGCCACCGTTGCTAAGACATATTATGGTAATCATGAAACGCATTTTTGGATATATTTTTTTATTATTACGAAGCAAAAACAGAACATAATATGTTGATATATTTTATGTTGTCATTGTTGGTATTGTTATGCATTTTTAGAAATGTATGTGGTATTCTTTATTAATACTTTTTTTTTTGTAAATAATGGATGTAAAACATATCAGATATAATTATATTGTAGAGATAACATACGAACATCTTCAAATTGGATTTTACCTAATCTATTTTTAGATTTGAACCACTATATACAAATTTACCTGTGTGTAACAAAACATGTTCCATAATTATTATCGAGTCATGATATATTTTAACGGTTATGATTAGTGTTATGGTGTTTAACGTCACTTTCAACAATATTTCAGTCATATGGTGGCGATCTGTTTTATTGGTGGAGGAAACCATACTCGATATAACATTATGTGATAAAGTTTGTCAGTCACTTGCAACAAGTCGGTGGTTTATTTCCCGGGCACTCCGGTTTCCTCCACTAATAAAACTGACCGCCACGAAATAAAAATAAATACTTTAATAGGGTCTTACGAGATGAATATTGACAGTTTTAAAGATCTACTATTTCAAAATTATTCCTGAGTTTAATAATGAGGTATTAAGATGTTGGGTCAAATTAAATATGAATGACATTATAGACAAAACGTCAAATTATCTCAGGAATTTATCGTTAGAAAATTACTGTTTAAATCAAAATGGACTGCTGAATATAATATATTAAAAAAGTCGTGTAAAAATATAGTAAATATGCAAAGAAATAAAACAATATGGGATGGAACAAGTTTTGATCTATCTTTTTTTGTCAAATGAAATACTGTATGATAAATTTTAGTCAAAAACAAACTAAGCCAATTGGTATTAAATATAGGATCGATATGCTACTCATTATACGATGCCTTTAAATATACATTAGCTATATACTGTCATTTTCAAATATTTGGAAGGAAATGAACTGACATTTTTCAGATGGAATTGCTTCGCCATATACTACAAACAAAAGTTCTATTGACAAAATGACAAATTTCTCATACAAATTTGTGTAATTTTTGTAAAGAACAAGATGATAAAGATAAAAAAATCATTGTTGGTGGAAAAAAAAAAGAATTTGAATTTCAATTTTGGTGTTTAACGCCACTTTCAGCAATATTTCAGCTATATCATGGCGACCAGGTTTAGTGGTGGAGGAAGCCGGAGTACCCGGAGAGAACCAACGACCCTGGGCAAGTAACTGTTAAACTTTATCACTTGCGGCTGCGAGTCGAGTACACCCTTTTTTGTAATTTACAAAGCTGGTGGCGAACCCACGCCGTATTGCTGATAGGCTTATATGAGTTGCTAGATCCAACGACCTAACTCATTGAGCCATCCGGGCCCCTAAAAAAATAGAAAAAAAAAGTGTTAAGTATAGCAAACATTCATATGTATTGTATATTTAAATAGGTAATTTGTATGTATACATTTATAATATGATTAAATTCCTGGATAGTCAGATAAATTTCACAGGGAAATTTTGACAGGAGCTTCCTCATTAGATATGTATAAGCGTTTGAATGAAATATTATTATGTTGTTATAAAACAAAAAGAAAAGAAAATAAAGAAGGTATTTTACAGTGTTAGCTGACTGAGGTCACAGTTCACCATGATGTCAGCATGTCTTTCGAGTGTCTTATTGTCGACTAATGAAATATTATTGTGTTGTTATAAAAAATAAGATTTTTTACGATGTTAACTGACTGAGGTCACAGTTCACCATGATGTCAGCATGTCTTTCGAGTGTCTTATTGTTGACTAATGAAATATTATTGTGTTGTTATAAAAAAAAAGATTTTTTACAGTGTTAACTGACTGAGGTCACAGTTCACCATGATGTCTGCATGTCTTTCGAGTGTCTTATTGTCGACTAATGAAATAGCATTGTGTTGTTATAAAAAAAAAAAAAATTTTTTACGATGTTAGCTGACAGAGGTCACAGTTCATCATGATGTCTGCATGTATTTCGAGTGTCTTATTGTCGACTAATGAAATAGCATTGTGTTGTTATTAAAAAAAGAAGATTTTTTACGATGTTAGCTGACTGAGGTCACAGTTCACCATGATGTCAGCATGTCTTTCGAGTGTCTTATTGTCGACTAATGAAATATTATTGTGTTGTTATAAAAAAAAAAGATTTTTTACAGTGTTAACTGACTGAGGTCACAGTTCACCATGATGTCAGCATGTCTTTCGAGTGTCTTATTGTCGACTAATAGAAATATAAAAGATATAAACAATGTTAAAATAATTAGCTTTATAACCGATTTTTACCTCTATGTTAAAGTTTCACAATTTGCATATTCTATAAATAAAACTTAATTAGATAATTTACCTTTTGTTTCATTTTCTTTCTTGGAGGTTAGAGTTGTACTTTTTATAGGTCTATTTTTAGAAAAGACTTATTATGTCATCGCATTGTCCGTCTGTCAGTCACAAACCTTTCACGTGTTGATCATACTTTGGCTGGACTTAATTCGGCCAAGAGATTGCATAAAGAAAATAATGAAAATTACAGTTATTTCTAAAATAATTTGATAAAACCAAGAAATAGAAAGTAACAGCACAGTAACACACTATATATAGTTTAGTGTTAGTAATGTTTAACTCCACTATCAGCGGTATTTCAGTTTTTATTGGTTGGTGAATATGTAGTGGAACCCTCCCCCCCCCCCCCCCCCCCTCCCGCACAAATCTGCCACAAGTCATTGACAAACTTTAGGCTATGCTGAGCATACCATGCCATATGTGGAACTAAAACTCACAATAACACATGGATTTCTAATTTGGTGCACACTATGCATTTCTGGAATAACCCTCACTAGGTATTCTTAAAGTAAAATATTGGAAAGACAATTAGCTTAAGTTTTTGTGGGCTAGACAACTAAAGGTCCTAATTATGCTTGCCAAAGTCATAACTTTAGTGGTGATGAGCATTGGTTGCACATGTTACTCCAGCTGTCAAACAACTGACACCACAACATCCAACTAATAGTTTATAGTGTTAGATAAAGGAAAAGGTACCATTATGAACCATATATTTCTGGAGCAGCTTTAACATTCTATTATGTGTTTAATTGTATGTTTGTGTTTAACGTCACTTTCAACACTATTTCAGTTATATGGTGGCTGTCAGTTTTATTGGTGGAGTAAACTGGAGTACCCAGAGAAAACCACCGACCTGACGCAATTCACTGACACACTTCATCACATAATGTTGTACACCACGCCCTGATCGAGATTCGAACTCATAACATCAGTGGTGATAAGCAATGATTGCATAGGTAGTTGTAAATCCAACTACCATACCATTACGGCCACGACGACCCCAACATTCTATTATGATATTATCTTTTTTTTTCACTTTTACAACATGATTTATTGATTTATTGTTGTTTAACATCATTTGAGAGGTATTTCAACTATATTCATAACAATGACAAGTGTACAAACGATAAATCTTGTAGGTAAAAAGCTGGTAGTGGGATGCACCTTTGGATTGGTATTTTGATTGCCACAAGTAAAAGTAGAGACAAAACATGACATTTTCCAAACATTAGCAAATGATTTATGCGAGTGCATGCTTGTACTTGATTCATCCCACAAAATCATCCGAGGTCCCCGAAAAAGTTAAGCAGCGTTGAGGGAAACTAGTTAACATTTTTTTTTCTACAGGGTACAGCAAGAATGAAGTTTCATGAACAATAAAAAAAAAAAGAATTGTTACACAACTCTACATTTGAGCTATCATTTTCCTTCTGCTCCAGCTTGATGTTAAAAATAAAAGAGGTGCAAAAAGAGTTATTTGTGTTTAGCGCCACTTTCAACAATATTTTAGTTACATTATGGTAATCAGTGAGTACCTCTTTCCCAATCTTTAGTTTTCTGTGTAGTGGTTGACCATTGTTTTTTCGTCTTATTTCTTTTCTACCATTGTAATAAAAACGTAAATATTAAATTTACTACACACCACGCGTTTATGTAACAACCTTCATCAGGTACGCTAAACATAGAAAGATTGTAAAGCCAAATAATTTAAAAGTGTTTGGAAGCAATAAAACCAAAGGGCCTAAACAGGATAGCCAAAATCGGCAAAGATCACCTATGCCTGAGGGAGGAGAACCTTAATTTTGATAAAAATTGCATATTTAGAACTGTCCGTCTTTCGATTTCCAACTCTAATTACCCCTTTGTACGTTCTAACTTTTCTTTTGTCTTTAATATATATTTGGTCTCTGGTAAAGCGGTCTTACAGATTCTTGTTCCGTTGACTGCAACACTCCAGACCAAAACCCTCGTTTAATTCATGTCAAAACTTCTACAGAAAATGAGAAGACTGGATTTAATTTAATCTTCATGTAACCATGTGAAAATCGAAAATGGTGATTGCTGGACCCGGAAATCCATATACACATGGTCAAAGCGGAAGGGTCAAATTTTGATGTAAGTTTATACAAATGTATGATTACATTTGTTTGCATGCCATTCACTAATTATCTATATGTACCAAGCTACATTTGTCGTCCTCTAAGATGCAAAGTAGTTAAACTAGTGTACAATTTGATTGATTGACAGTTTGACACTCACGTAAGATATGAATGAAAACTGTCAATAAAATTTGACCTTATTTACAACAGGCGTCATTCTAAAAGGTACTATATAGGGGAAAGTGTCTTAAGGGTTAATAAGCACACTCAATAAAAAATAAGCAACATTAATGTTATAATAGTTGGTTCCTAACTATGTCTGTTCCTAACTATGTCTGTTCCGACAATGTAATATTTTTGTTTTCATTTGATTATTTGTATACCCAGATATTAACTTAATTTGTATACCTGAAATGTAGTATTTTGTTTGTTTATTAATAAGAAGAGTTTGAAGATACCAAAGGTGTAATCATAATTCGTAAATCGAAGAAGGGTAGACAACACAGTGGCCAAAAGAAAAAGTACAAGCAATGATCTACAAAACACTACACAGAAAACTAAAGATCGAGCAACACGAACCTCACTAAAAACTGGAGGTGAATCTGTTATTATGAAAAGAAAGTTTAAATAGTGATGGTCATCAATTCCAACATTATCAACAGAACAGATCTTAACTGAACTCACTGGACACAAAAAGACCACGACGTTGGATATCCAGGTCCTGGCTTTGGACGGACACAAAAATATGGCGGGTTAAACCGGTTAATGGGGTCCCAAGCAACACCCTTGATAACTGAATCTCCAATGGCAATACATATATAAACAAGCGATAAAAAACATGCACAGATGCGTTACGACGCAGAAAGTCCACATACTATCACAAAAATAAATGACAACTTAAGTACAATAAATGATTAACTGACTACTAGCTAGGAAAGTAGAGTATGGTGGTTAAAAACCATTACTCTTTATACAAAACAATCATAACTGATACTAACAGATTTAATATGAATTGTAACATGCATGCATTCTTTTCTTTTGATCTTTTTATGGTTTATATACCAGAATGTAAGCAACAGTCACGAACTATGAAACAACACACGCAGATACGAGATATTGCACACTTTAAATCTTGTCTGTTGTTTTATTACTATCAGAGAGCCTTCAACAATCAACGACCTAGATGTGATATTGCATGGCTTCATGTTACAAATCATTAATACAAAGTTTTTTCGAGTTAAACGGTTGAATCAAATGAACGCGAATTACTTAGTCATGAACGTCCAGCGAAATCAATGGTCTATTTCAGTAGAGTTGTAACACTATGATTAGTATAAGTGTCTATTACTGATATCAGTAATAGAACTAATAAACACGTAGATAGCCAATCTAATAAACACGTAGATAGACAATGTAATAAACACGTAGATAGCCAATGTAATAAACACGTAGATAGCCAATGTAATAAACACGTAGATAGCCAATCTAATAAACACGTAGATAGCCAATCTAATAAATACGTAGATAGCCAATCTAATAAACACGTAGATAGCCAATGTAATAAACACGTAGATAGCCAATCTAATAAACACGTAGATAGCCAATGTAATAAACACGTAGATAGCCAATCTAATAAATACGTAGATAGCCAATCTAATAAACACGTAGATAGCCAATGTAATAAACACGTAGATAGCCAATCTAATAAACACGTAGATAGCCAATGTAATAAACACGTAGATAGCCAATCTAATACACACGTAGATAGCCAATCTAATAAACACGTAGATAGCCAATGTAATACACACAACACGTTTCTTGAATAGCCATCATCAGGGACGTCCAAAGTTCAAAGTTAAAAACAAAATGAAAATGAATGTGTTTGGGAGCAACTACACATGAACAGGATAGCTTAAATCTTCTAAGGTTACGTATGTCTGAGGGAGCAACTACACATGAACAGGATAGCTTAAATCTTCTAAGGTTACGTATGTCTGAGGGAGCAACTACACATGAACAGGATAGCTTAAATCTTCTAAGGTTACGTATGTCTGAGGGAGCAACTACACATGAACAGGATAGCTTAAATCTTCTAAGGTTACGTATGTCTGAGGGAGCAACTACACATGAACAGGATAGCTTAAATCTTCTAAGGTTACGTATGTCTGAGGGAGCAACTACACATGAACAGGATAGCTTAAATCTTCTAAGGTTACGTATGTCTGAGGGAGCAACTACACATGAACAGGATAGCTTAAATCTTCTAAGGTTACGTATGTCTGAGGGAGCAACTACACATGAACAGGATAGCTTAAATCTTCTAAGGTTACGTATGTCTGAGGGAGCAACTACACATGAACAGGATAGCTTAAATCTTCTAAGGTTACGTATGTCTGAGGGAGCAACTACACATGAACAGGATAGCTTAAATCTTCTAAGGTTACGTATGTCTGAGGGAGCAACTACACATGAACAGGATAGCTTAAATCTTCTAAGGTTACGTATGTCTGAGGGAGCAACTACACATGAACAGGATAGCTTAAATCTTCTAAGGTTACGTATGTCTGAGGGAGCAACTACACATGAACAGGATAGCTTAAATCTTCTAAGGTTACGTATGTCTGAGGGAGCAACTACACATGAACAGGATAGCTTAAATCTTCTAAGGTTACGTATGTCTGAGGGAGCAACTACACATGAACAGGATAGCTTAAATCTTCTAAGGTTACGTATGTCTGAGGGAGCAACTACACATGAACAGGATAGCTTAAATCTTCTAAGGTTACGTATGTCTGAGGGAGCAACTACACATGAACAGGATAGCTTAAATCTTCTAAGGTTACGTATGTCTGAGGGAGCAACTACACATGAACAGGATAGCCTAAATCTTCTAAGGTTACGTATTTCTGAGGGAGCAACTACACATGAACAGGATAGCCTAAATCTTCTAAGGTTACGTATGTCTGAGGGAGCAACTACACATGAACAGGATAGCTTAAATCTTCTAAGGTTACGTATTTCTGAGGGAGCAACTACACATGAACAGGATAGCCTAAATCTTCTAAGGTTACGTATGTCTGAGGGAGCAACTACACATGAACAGGATAACCTAAATCTTCTAAGGTTACGTATGTCTGAGGGAGCAACTACACATGAACAGGATAGCCTAAATCTTCTAAGGTTACGTATGTCTGAGGGAGCAACTACACATGAACAGGGTAGCCTAAATCTTCTAAGGTTACGTATGTCTGAGGGAGCAACTACACATGAACAGGATAGCCTAAATCTTCTAAGGTTACGTATGTCTGAGGTAGCAACTACACATGAACAGGATAGCCTAAATCTTCTAAGGTTACGTATGTCTGAGGGAGCAACACCTTAGTTTTAATCAATGACCCTGACTTATGCTAATCAGAGTGATATCTACGGGGACTGGAACTTGTAATTATGTATTTCCATGATTTATTATACCAAGGGTGTGACGACAAACATTCAAATTCGTCTTGTTCATATATTTTTATATTTAAAAAAATGCTGTTTACTGTTATAACCCCATCATCCCACGAAACTTGACTACTGTGAAAAAACAATACAATGACGAAATAACATCAGCGTTCAATGGTGACATTTATAACGATCCTTGCATGACTATTTTGTAATAATTAGATCCTGAGGGCTAAACAAACTGAATCAAGAAATGATAGACGTAATAAAATGTCAATAAAATATATTTATTAAACAATATATGATTTATGACTCTTAGATATATATCAAATAGTTTTTGTATTTCTTTTGTAATTGTTTATTTTAAAAATAGAAAATTGTTATATAAACGAGGCTCTAGATAACAAAATGCACAAAATAATATATATAAAAAGAAATTTGCTTTCATACAAACAATTTGAAATACAAAAACAAAAATAATAATATAATATGTATAATATGCATAAAAAAGATAGTTTTGTATATATATTTGAAAGCAATCCACGAGGATTAAATATATTTACAAAACAAGACGAAATGATACAGAAAATGGTGAGGAAAAAGTACCATTTAAATTTATGTTTTTGGGGTAATAGAATGGGTTCTAGGTTTATGTACTTTGCTCAATGTTTTTTGGGGTAATAGAATGGGTTCTAGGTATATGTACTTTGCTCAATGTTTTTTGGGGTAATAGAATGGGTTCTAGGTTTATGTACTTTGCTCATTGTTTTTTGGGGTAATAGAATGGGTTCTAGGTATATGTACTTTGCTCAATGTTTTTTGGGGTAATAGAATGGGTTCTAGGTATATGTACTTTGCTCAATGTTTTTTGGGGTAATAGAATGGGTTCTAGGTTTATGTACTTTGCTCAATGTTTTTTGGGGTAATAGAATGGGTTCTAGGTATATGTACTTTGCTCAATGTTTTTTGGGGTAATAGAATGGGTTCTAGGTTTATGTACTTTGCTCAATGTTTTTTGGGGTAATAGAATGGGTTCTAGGTTTATGTACTTTGCTCAATGTTTTTTGGGGTAATAGAATGGGTTCTAGGTATATGTACTTTGCTCAATGTTTTTTGGGGTAATAGAATGGGTTCTAGGTTTATGTACTTTGCTCAATGTTTTTTGGGGTAATAGAATGGGTTCTAGGTATATGTACTTTGCTCAATGTTTTTTGGGGTAATAGAATGGGTTCTAGGTTTATGTACTTTGCTCAATGTTTTTTGGGGTAATAGAATGGGTTCTAGGTTTATGTACTTTGCTCAATGTTTTTTGGGGTAATAGAATGGGTTCTAGGTATATATACTTTGCTCAATGTTTTTTGGGGTAATAGAATGGGTTCTAGGTATATGTACTTTGCTCAATGTTTTTTGGGGTAATAGAATGGGTTCTAGGTTTATGTACTTTGCTCAATGTTTTTTGGGGTAATAGAATGGGTTCTAGGTATATGTACTTTGCTCAATGTTTTTTGGGGTAATAGAATGGGTTCTAGGTATATGTACTTTGCTCAATGTTTTTTGGGGTATTAGAATGGGTTCTAGGTATATGTACTTTGCTCAATATCAATATAAACCTTGTTTAATCTAGGATGTCCCCGGCAACATGAAACAGGTTATTTGAGGATTCTACAACAGAAGTTAAAATAAAAACCATTCCTTTAAGAGTTTGAACAAATTCTTCGTTTTCAATATATAATGTAGCACAAGATGGACATACGAAATTAAACGTTAAGAGATGTAATCATTGAAAAGGTTTTCAAACTAACCCCGTTTTAGAACCCCTTTAAATTGCTAGACATTTTACCATAAAACTACACAGCAATTCTTCTGCTAAAAAAGAAAAAAACCACATGACAGACAGCGCATTAATTTGAGAAATGTTTCATGTTGTCCTGTCAAAAAACATGCAAATTATTCAATTTAATATGCAAATTAGCATGACCTCAAACAACTAAAACTTTTCAGTAATAATCGTTGGTACAAGATTTCCTCAGTTGAATGTGGCGATGATACGGTTCGTTGATTAATATTTCTGGACTAATTTCCGATCGGCGGGCCGATACGGATTATAAAACACAAATAGGAGCTGGCTCCAAAAAAATCAAGGTACGTTTTTTATTTTGGTTTTAAGATTTTAATTTTATATATATATATATATTTACTCCATGGCAGTTAAAGATATCATAAAACACAAAGAATTAAAAGACTAATTAACAATATGCCCAAGCAAAATTAAATACGTTTCCTGGTTCACGAATGGCTCTCAATAATTAAAACAATCATTACTTCATTCGGAAGACTGCTTAACTCATAACATTACAGTAGGGAAGGGAAGTATGTATTGAATAACTATTCGTTAGATAATATAAGTTACAAACTCCCTAGTGACCGTCTATCGTTATTTAGACGGTCAGTAAATCGTTGTAGGGTGAGCACTCCAGCGCGAACCCTTCAACTATTTACTTACCGTCTAAATAACCATAGTCGGTCACGGGAGCTTATAACATTTTTGTACGATGTTGCTGATCTATAACTTCAAACAGTAACTAAGTTTTTTCCACGAACTATGTTTGACGGACCGTTTCTTGGAAGTTCTAAGGCTAAAGACGAAATGGTCAATACACAAAATTAAGCACCGCCCACTGACCTTCTGTATTGTGTCTCAAGAAGAGTTTTTTTACTGTGTTATTTTAGAAGAAAATATAAATCATTATCTTTCTTGCAGTTGTGTTTAATTATGCTAAATCAAAATACACACACATATATATAGAGAGCCTCGTCAAATACGTCGTCTCAGTTATCGATTACAATATTTCTTTATTTCGGACAGCGTCAAGGTCAAATTATGCAATAATAGATTACACAATGCTACAGTCTGCTTCTATCGTTATTTTTAGGAATGGAATTTTCCACTGGCCAGTAAAGCGTATTAATCTTATTCTCTAGATTTCCATATATGGCTCTGCCTTCATCGTGTTTTTTAGGAATTATTTTATCCAATCATAGGTCGTCAAATAAATGCAACATCGTACAATGCTGAATAGACGAAAAAGGACAATCCAGAGAAACATGCAACATAGGGTACACAATGCGAAGAAAAAAACAACAAACATACACAAACAAACACATATAAAGTATACAAAGAATACCTTCTGTAAATATTGTATTAATGGAAGTCAAAGCATTGAATATAATTCTAGTAATAAAAAACGAATGTGAATTGTCCTCTTTAATTATGCTGGATGTAGATTTGTATTATATATAACCCAACATGAATCTGTGTATATTACACTTTACGTTTTTTTTTCCCTATTTGTCTTTGTTAGCGCAGCCGGTCACTATTTTCGTATATGGACCGTTAGTATATGGACCGGCCAGGTACCTGCATTATTTTAGATAAAAAGTATAATATAGCAAATAGTTCTGAGGTCCATATAATATTTTTTTAGTGACGGACCGGTCCATATACTGCCATATGACCCGAAGTGACATGAACTATTTGCTATATAGAAGTGTTACATAGTTTCTCCTAGAAGGGGAACAACTCATCTGTATGAACATCTGGAAGTTGTGTAGGACGATGGTACCGCGTATTTTGAGAATTTCTCTATCCTTGTAGGCTAAATACAATTCGCAATAGAACATAATAAGCAATAGCTTGTTAAAAATGGTCGCTAATGGTGCCTTGCAAAAATGTATTCATACCGTGGTTTCCATGTCTATTGTCTCCCATTTTTGATTTTTGCAAACAAAGCGTTCGTCATTATATGACCAGCGCAGTGCCCGGAATGAATTGAAACATTTTTCACTTGATGTTAATGAACAAGTGATAAATGGCTTTGCCATACATTATATCCAAACGAGCAAAATTGTCAAGATGACAAGTTTTTAGATACCAAACAGATAATAAGAAAGTGTAATTCGGAGAAAGAACGCTCAATGCAATGGCCAAAAGTACAAAGAATAACCCACAAAACACTACACAGAAAACAAAACCGGGGTGAACTCAAGTGCTCCGAAAGGACAACGTTTTCCTGTCCTACTAGTGGCACCGATTGTGTTATCTAGTATAATAATGAAGTAATAAGTCACATTTGGTGATAATTCATGAAAGAGGAATCAAACTTAACATATCAATGTTCATGAAAAAAAAACAAAAGACAAAGCAACAAATGAACTACTATCAGGTAATTTATATGAAATATTGAACGTTTAATGCAATTATAAATTGGATATTTAGTACTTCCACAATTCTACAAACATCATCATCAATAAACACAGTGTATCAAGTTGATATGACCTTACATATACATTATTACCTACAGAGCAGAACGTTTACTGGTGTACATGTGTTGATAATATTTGGATGTACTTTTACAGGAAACTAACAACATGCTGAGGCCAAAGGTTATGCAATGGATTGCTCTGGTCATTTACTTTTATAGAATTTTGACAACAACAGCACAAGGTAACATATATTTTGATATATAGTTTCGTTATATTAGGCAGAGAAACAGACATTCACAAGCATCAAATGAAACGTGAATTTATTCTTTAATTTACATATGAAAGGTATTAATCATATAATCACATATATTAGCTATAATATTTGTTTGACATTTTATTAATTATTTTTGATAGAAAAAAAACAGAATCGTAAATCTATAACTACTGACAGCTAATATTGCTTTAAAAATTCATCTGGGCCAAAGGAACGACCAGATGAGTTTTTGACAACACTTTCCGTCCGTCGCCGTCGTCGGAAATAAATCACGGAATTTGGTTTTTCATATAACGCTATGGGGAAAAGAATAACATCTTTTTCGTAGAAACTACAAAGCTGACCACAAAGAGTACACGAACGAACATTGGAGATTTTCTTACACAGTCAACGATTCCTTTTATGTGGATCAGAAATCCAAGATGGTCGCCACCATAGATCAAATATTAATACATGACTCCGATATAGCTGATATAATGTTGAAGGTGGCGTTAAACACCATAATCCTCTAAAATATATTTTTCTGGAATAAACTAAACCGTGGCAGAGACTATTTATTGAATGGAAATGTAAATATATTTAGGCCAATCAGAAATCATCAAGATCATATGTTTCCTTTATTTTGATCAGAAATAATAATAAAAACATAATAATAACCACTACATAAGGACAGTGTTTGAAAGGACACTAGAAAATTCTAAGCAAATAGTTTGAAGATATCAAAGGGGTAATCAGAAGCTGTATGTCGATGAACAGACAATACAATGGCAAACAGAGCATGGACAAAAGGAAAAGCACTTATATACAAAAACATTAAAAACAAAAGTTGGAGCGACACAAACCCCGCTAAATACCGGGGGTAGAATTCATGTGCCCCGGAATGATAAACAGTTCCTGTTCCACTAGTGACACCTGTCGTTGTACTCTTGTTATAAACCCGGTGATAGGTTATGAATGACGTAAAGATCGGAAGTGATTACGACAAATAGTGGCCATTTGTGACACATATATTCTGTAACGGTTAACCAAGTCATTTCAGAAACCACACCCCTGATTGAACCAACAACGTACTTTGATTTCCTATTTTTCGACTTTGAGAGTACATTTGTACCTGATGAATGTTATTCCAGAAACGCGTCATGCGCACTAAATTTGATATGTACGTATTTATTAACTGATGACTGTATTGAATAATACATTAATAATGCTTAGCCAAGCCAGCCTATACAGATCCAGGGGTGCCTCTGGTTGAGGGACTGGTATGCTGAATTATACTGTATAACCATTTAAGTAGACACGACTTAATAATTATATTATGTGTGTTTTTGATATATAGTTTTTGACATATAATATGACATATGTAGGTATATTATTGACATATATATTAAATATACCATTAAAGAAAAAAAAATGATATGATATTGGCATACTTTAGTATATAAAAAATATGCGAAATATATATATTGATATATATTAAAAATATGAAAAAAATGGCATACATTAAAGATATAAAAAATTAAATTGCAAGAAAAGTTTGAAATTACCAAAGAAGTAACCAGAAGCTGTAGATTCAAGAAGAACAGATAACACAATGGCCAACAGAAAAAGGACAAAAAGACAAACAACGATATACAAAACACTACAGAAAAAACTCAAGATTGAGCAATACTGAAAACCGGGGTTTCTTCGAAAGGGAATACAGTTTCTGCTCCACATGTTTGATCCCCGATACCAAATCCCACGCGGTAAGGCTTCCAAACACGTATCCAAGGTGAGTTGTTTCACTGGTACAGGTGGTCATATGCCATCCGAACGCTCTCTCCCATTAAGTCACGGTAAAGCCAAAATATGGCGGAAAGTAACGATAAACCATAATAACTGAACCCTCTTTTAAGAAGACACTACAATGCTGTTAACATATAAACCAGAGGTGAAACTTTATGGCTGAAAATATTTTCATTAAGGAACATTTTTACATTTTCGTACACAATAATTAACCTGCTATATTTTTGTGTGTGTGATATTTTTGATTTTTGTTTTTTTTTGGTTTTCCGCATAAAAACGATGTTCGGGTCGTCTATGCCTTCAGTTGTTTGTAGGAAGGCTCACGTCTTATTTATATTATTTGTGTTTGTTTGCGTATAGTGGTGTCCAACACATATTGTGTTGTGTTTTTGCTTTGCTTGTCTTCGTCTTGTCTACCCTATGTTGCCAGTTTCTCTGGATTTTCCTTTTTGATTGGCCTTTCGATATTCTCTAACGTTTTTAATACCAATATCAACTAATTGAATACAACAAGCATTATTGGGTCAAAAGAAATGAATGAATAATAAGATATCTAAAGTACAAAAACAATGTGTTTTATAAGTATAAGGAAACAATTAGATGTCTCTTAAATTAATCTACGTGTCGTAATGAACGCCTTTGCCTCGTCAATGCTTTTAAAACGTCAGTTAAAACACATATTTTCCTCATAGATTTGAAACACGTCTTCTTTAATTCAATACAAGTTAAAATATTTAATTAATACCTTATTTTGACGTCAAATCATTCATTTTGAGTGTAAGATGTACATCCTATTTTTAGAAAAAAATGTTCATTTATGAATGTCGATGTACAATATAACGTTAAGTCACTAAGTCTTGCCAGGCAAAATCACAGTCACATGTGCTTCAAAATGGTCAAATTCTTCTTTACTACGCATGAGCAAGAATATGAAAAAGAAAATACCACGCTGTCAGTTCTAAAATCTTATGCAAAAGTCGCGGAAGGAGGCAAAATATTTACCCCTAACACACAAGTATTAAATATTTACCCCTAACACACAAGTATTCAAATATTTACCCCTAAATGACAAGTATTAAATATTTACCCCTAACACACAAGTATTCAAATATTTACCCCTAACACACAAGTATTAAATATTTACCCCTAACACACAAGTATTAAATATTTACCACTAACACACAAGTATTCAAATATTTACCCCTAACACACAAGTATTCAAATATTTACCCCTAACACACAAGTATTAAATATTTACCCCTAACACACAAGTATTCAAATATTTCCCTCTAACACACAAGTATTCAAATATTTACCACTAACACACAAGTATTAAATATTTACCCCTAACACACAAGTATTCAAATATTTACCCCTAACACACAAGTATTAAATATTTACCCCTAACACACAAGTATTCAAATATTTCCCTCTAACACACAAGTATTCAAATATTTACCCCTAACACACAAGTATTAAATATTTACCCCTAACACACAAGTATTAAATATCTATTCCTAACACACAAGTATTCAAATATTTCCCTCTAACACACAAGTATTCAAATATTTACTCCTAACACACAAGTATTCAAATATTTACCCCTAACACACAAGTATTAAATATTTACCCCTGACACACAAGTATTCAAATATGTCAGGCTTGCTGATAATTATGTCAAGTCCATGTCATGGGTATATCGATTGTCATTTACCACTCATGAGCAATATTTCAACTGAATAAGTATATAAAGACAATATACATACTTTGTCGGAAAATATAAAATGTATTTGTACGAGTATTAGAAACAGTAAGAAAAGCGAGCCTCTGTCGAGCTTTTCTAAAAATGTTTCGCAGCGAGTTTTCCCCTTTAGAATTTTAAACTTTTTTTGATTGCCTCAAATAACAGGGGTAATAATGAATAAGGACCGACATGTTTACTTGGCAACACAGCTCTATTGAACACCACACACAATATATTGCTAATTAGGAGCTGAAACCAGCTATCTTTTTTCATTCAAATTTTCATTCAACGAGCGTGACATTCGCCAAATACAAAGCGCACATTTCTATCCAATCGTTAGGGTGAGATATTTCCTTGATTCGTCTCGCACATTCATCCGACATCATTATTTACGTCACTCCCGTTTTGTCATGAGGGTTCAGGTCAAATGGTCCATTCACTTGACTCTTGACAGCTGAGTTTCATATTGCGATATGCAATAACTCTAACAACTACACTGAGCATAATCATAGAATCTCAGAAACAAAGACAAACAGACAACCATTATTATTTAAATAAAATATTAAAAAACTGTGATTTATGAATATTTTGTACCAAAAATATAATCCATATGTCCTGAAATTACGTCCTCTAGTTCAAGTGGGTAGGGTGGGCTGATATTGATAGGATCGGTCCGTCACATGTCCTTGTTAGTGACAAACGTAGGCAAGTAATTGAACTCTTACAGTGTTCTTAAAATAACTATTTGCTATTTCTCAGAAGCCATGACTATATGTTCAATAAATAAACGTTAGAGAATACCCGAAGGGGCAATCACAAAAGGACAATCCAGAAAAACTGGCAACATAGGGTAAGCAAGACGAAGAAAAACAAGTTATGTTTCTTATAATTCTCTATTTTCACATTTCATCATGTTAGAGAGTTAACCTTTTACAATGTTTCAGGGTGCTTAGGGAGAGCTGATATAATATTTCTATTAGATGGATCAGATAGTATCTCTGATGGAGAGTTCACTGAACAAAAGAAATTTGTAGAACATTTTATAACTCAAAGTGATATTGGACAAGACAGGGTACGTGTCGGTGTTATTGTTGTCAGTTCGGATATTGGTGACACTGTACATTTCAAACAATCTACAAACAGAAACCGACTAATCAAAGCTGTGAACATGCTACAGCAGCCACAGGACGGAAGTCGCATTGATTTAGGAATTAACCAATTAGAACGAATGTTATATTCAGAAGGACAAGCCAATGTAACGCAGATTGGTATTATCGTTACGGATGGGCGATCAAAATACCCGGATGCAAGTACAGGTGAAAGTGAGGCTGTGAAATCCGTTGGAATTCATTTATTATGTATCGGTGTTGGACGATTGGTTGATGAGAAACGATTAAGAACCATGGCATTTAGTCCTAATGAATATTTTTATATTGAACCATTTGAACAATCCCTTGATAGACTTTTGAAAGTCACAACGTCATTGTCAAAGTCCCGGTGTACAGGTAGGTCAGGCGACATGTGCAGATGTACGTGGTACATATAAAGGTCATTCAAGTGCATAATATACAGACACTTATTATATCAAAATACATATTTCTATCACTCAAATTATAATATATGCAAAATATTAACAAAAGTTTGACGATACCAAAAGGGTAACCATAAGCTGTAAACCGAAACATGACAGGTGAGACTAATACATATCATTGTATTATTTATTAAAGCATCAATCTAATATATGTAAAAGAATGGCTAATAAAACTCAGACAAATTCTACAAAGCAATATATGCAACAATCCGAGAAGATTTCGACAATAAATGGTTAAAAACCACCATCACAACAATTTCCAAAATGCAATAGAAAACCATGTAAACAGAGGCAAATTCGATATCACTATTAACACACATGTATACATGATCGCTCATATTTTTGGTTTAGTACAGACACTTCAATAGAAGATGGTAGGGTTAAACTAGTCTTACAGTTGAATATTTACCAAAATAGTTGAATATTTACCAAAATAATTTATAATTATCATTTCGACGAAGGGAATAGTTATTGTTGGAGTGCTGTAATAATTTACCATGCTCCTTTTTGGTTATTTCATGCATTGTTTGTTTGCTACAGGTGACCTGTGGCATATGTGTGGTGTAAGGTATGGTGTTTGACGCGACTTTCAACAATATTTCAGTTATATCGTAGAGGTCAGTTTTATTGGGGGAGGAAAATGGAGTATCCGTATAAAAACACCGACCTGCAGGAATTCACTGACAAACTATGTCACATAATGTTGTATCGAGTACACCTCGCCGTGAGAGGGATACGAACTCACAACTTTAGTGGTGATAGTCAATGATAGCACAAGTAGTTGTAAATCAAAATACCATACGATCACGACCACGAAAGCCCCTGCTTGATCTGTGGTATTTAGCTTTATCTGAATTATATGTCGCAATTGTTTTGCTAATTGTTGACAACGTACTTTTTATTATATTGTATCAAATAGAGATACAACGAAAAACAACAATAAAGGCATCGACACCACCGCCTCCAACATCATCGACTACAGTACCAACGACGACAACAACACGAAAAACGACAACAACGACAGCAGCAACAACACAAAGACCTGTTTATGTTGTAGAACAATCACCTCTTGACACTGTTTTAAATCAACAGATGATAATCTCTGTGAAGTCAAATATCCTGAACGGGGAAGACATTGTTGGAACAAAAGTAGAGAAGATGTTCGCTGGTGAAGATGACCAATGGTGGAACGCACATCAGAATGAACTGCAAGTTGAGCCAGGATACAGAGAAACACCATATCAAGAACAAAAATGGTATAACCCGGTTGATCCCATTCATGCTCCATGGGTAACTATTCCTCCTGATAAATCTACTCCTATGGCATGGAGAACCTACGCACCGACAACCTCAAACTATCAAACGTATGCAAATGTACCTGGAGAAAACGGACATACGGACCCAAACCATTGGTTTGAGGAATATCGTAACCCATTGCTGCCAGTTAAATTATTCAGCATTGACATGCCTATCAACATTTATCATGATACCAACAGACATCAATTTATACCACGTCAATCGACTACTCGAAAACAGGTATTCCCTACTTCAACTACTACTGCACTAACCACAACGAAAGTCACAACGAGGACACCGGAAGTACATAAACAACTTCCTGTTGGACGAGTTTCAAACCCCGATAAAATAGAGGAAGAGCGTAAGTTTTTTTGTCACTATATTTTATAATCATACATATTTTCCTTACGATGAAAACACATTTTAGACGTTACTCTGAAATATTATTTTGTAATTTCAATAATTTTGTCGCATTCAGCAATACATTGTATAACTATTTTTGATATATTTATATATGAAATCTTTAATGAGTTTTCCTTGCAGACAGAAACCAACTTGGCACTGCTCATAACGGTGAGTCTTGTTAGCATTATTGTTGGCATGGACAATTCCTGTTATGCTAAATTAATATAAAAGCTTCATATTAAAAATTATGACTTCATATTTCAGTAAATTATCATGATAGATCATTTGGACGTTCCGGGTTTGATTCTAAAATTATTTTTCTTTTTTTGCGATTTTTGTAAGAGTTATTTCTCCTAAGGAGGCCAACATTGTTCCCGTTCTATGCAATTTTTTGATGCTTGAACTTTGTAAAAATTACGAAATATTTCATGGAAGTCATACTGTGTTGTAAGGTGATTAGTATTTTATCCCTGGTTTATTTACAAAGCAAAAGAAGGAAATCATATTAGAATCAGATGATAATTTTACAGCATATATAAAAAAAAAAAAAAATGCCTAGTCGTTATAAAATTTGAATTTCATACAGATGAGAAAAATGTTCACACCATATGTTAATTTCGTATATCTTTGCATAAAATGAACACTTTTGCCCGCATTAAAGGGAAGTTACTCCGACAAAAACGTGAAAAAGTGTATAATTTTAAAATAAAGTCGGAAATCTGCAAATGGTCTATTGCAGTTAATAGTTTAATTAAATTTCATGTTTTAATGTTCTACGGAGTATAGAACTGTATATCTGAAAACGAAAGTAAAATCTGATTTAAATTTCTTATTTGACGACAGTGAAACATATACAAACAGGAAATGTCCAACGAATCAATAAAGCGAGTGCATTTCTTAATACATGCTTCCAAGATGTGTATGGTGCTATTATGTATTTATCAGATTACAATGACTTAATTGTAGAAGTCGGTCCAATAACAGTTGTATATGGTGTCTCGTGTTAATATGATATACTTAACAGAGTCTTCCTGTAGAAGTCGGTCCTATAACAGTTGTATATGGTGTCTCGTGTTAATATGATATACTTAACAGAGTCTTCCTGTAGAAGTCGGTCCTATAACAGTTGTATATGATGTCTCGTGTTAATATGATATACTTAATAGAGTCTTCATGTAGAAGTCGGTTCTATAACAGTTGTATATGGTGGCTCGTGTTAATAGGATATATTTAACAGTGTTTTCCTGTAGAAGTCGGTCCTATAACAGTTGTATATGGTATCTGTGTTAATATGATATATTAAACAGTGTCTTCCTATAGAAGTCGGTCCTATAACAGTTGTATATGGTGTCTCGTGTTAATATGATATATTAAACAGTGTCTTCCAATAGAAGTCGGTCCTATGACAATTGTATATGGTGTCTCATGTTCATATGATATATTAAACAGTGTCTTCCTATAGAAGTCGGTCCTATAACAGTTGTATATGGTGTCTCGTGTTAATAGGATATATTTAACAGTGTCTTCCTATAGAAGTCGGTCCTATAACAGTTGTATATGGTGTCTCGTGTTAATATGATATATTAAACAGTGTCTTCCTATAGAAGTCGGTCCTATAACAGTTGTATATGGTGTCTCGTGTTAATATGATATACTTAGCAGTGTCTTCCTGTAGAAGTCGGTCCTATAACAGTTGTATATGGTGTCTCGTGTTAATATGATATACTTAGCAGTGTCTTCCTATAGAAGTCGATCCTATAACAGTTGTATATGGTGTCTCGTGTTAATATGATATATTAAACAGTGTCTTCCTGTAGAAGTCGGTCCTATAACAATTGTATATGGTGTCTCGTGTTAATAGGATATATTAAACAGTGTCTTCCTATAGAAGTCGGTCCTATAACAGTTGTATATGGTGTCTCGTGTTAATATGATATATTAAACAGTGTCTTCCTATAGAAGTCGGTCCTATAACAATTGTATATGGTGTCTCGTGTTAATATGATATATTAAACAGTGTCTTCCTATAGAAGTCGGTCCTATAACAGTTGTATATGGTGTCTCGTGTTAATATGATATATTAAACAGTGTCTTCCTGTAGAAGTCGGTCCTATAACAGTTGTATATGGTGTCTCGTGTTAATATGATATATTTAACAGTGTCTTCCTATAGAAGTCGGTCCTATAACAATTGTATATGGTGTCTCGTGTTAATATGATATATTTAGCAGTGTCTTCCTGTAGAAGTCGGTCCTATAACAGTTGTATATGGTGTCTCGTGTTAAAATAATATATTTAGCAGTGTCTTCTTACAACAAGTCGTATATGATGTCTAATTGTCTGTGGTTTTTATTTCCTGAATTGGAGTATGGGTTTTATCTATATCTTAATGAAATGTCATTACATATCTTGTGTCGAAAACTCCGGTATTCAGAATGAACCCTGGTATATATAACATTTCAGAAAATATATATTTATAGGCTGTAATTCCTAGGATTATTACATGTTGGCCTAAATCAATTTTGAGTAATGAAATGAAAAGCAAAATTGTTCTTTAGAACAGTTTCAAAATACAATCGAAAGTTATGTTAGAGAAACCCAAAGGGACCATTAAGAATGGACCAATGCAAAGACAATGGAAATATTGGGCATACAAAACACAAAATGAAGACAAAGAAATAATAAAAACACACAACACGGAAAACTAAAAATATGGGGGGACACGGACCACACTGAAAAAGAGGGGGTGAACCCATGTGCTCGCGAAAGGTCAGCAGTTCCGGCTTCTTATAAGACACTTGGCAATTATATTAACGTTTCCATTAGCAAATTGTACGAAATACATGTACACGTTTCTTGTTCCTATACGTGTATAAGTGACATGTGTAGACATGCTTAGATAACCTTGGTAATTTAAACAATAGCGTGATGAGTATTAAGGTGAAATATAGTAATATGTAGATATGTTTTATGTTAATGTTAGAGTGTTATTTTAATTAATTATGATGTAATTTCTGCTTCTTGGTAATAAAAATTAGAAATAAATATGTCGGATAAAAATAAGAAATTATGTATATCAAATATACCGTAAATAATTTCGTCATCAAGCTATTTTTAAAAATATTTTTAAAAATAATATATTAAATACAAAAATATATTTTTGGCGATATTGTCTCATACATCATTTTCAGTGATTAAAAAGACATGAAGCACTCTTCCAGGTAGAAACTACACCAAATTAGGGACTTGTAACAATACTCGTACAGTAGTCATATTGGATTTGAGCGTTCCCGATGAAGGTTATGCGAGAAAAGCGTCGTTCACACTACATTTAATATCTACGTTTTTATAGGTGAACACATGTGAAAAGTCATGTTTAATTGTCTACATGTCATTTTAAACTGTCTCATCATAATAGGTGACGACAGTTTGGTAACAAAGGATTCAGAAAAACTATATAAATCAAGAGGCTACATTCAAGCTATATATTTTACACAGATAATTCTTGTTTAAAATACTAAGTATGTTCATTAACGTAATTTTTCGGTTAATTAGCATACCTTAGATGCGCATAATTATATCTAGTCAATCAATAGCTGTTAATGCCAAAAGGTAGGATAGCCAAATGATGTAATATATCTGAAGACAACAAAACCGCAAAGCGACCAAGATATGAAAAATAAGAATTTATACCATTCCTTGTGGTAGAGGAGTCGTTAGTGTTAAAAACAAATTGTTTTCCTGTTTTATTATGAATTTATAAACTAGAAAATTTCAGGAAAAACACACCCTTAATCTAATTCATTCTTTTTTGCTGTATAAACAATCTGGTTGCAATGCTCCATTTCAGACGCCCCAATATTACTGAAATACAACCAAAGATGGCGTTAAATACCTATCAATCAATCTATTTCAGAGTTGTGCTATGGCAGCCAGTATGTCGACGGTGTAGGGTATAATGCTGATCCTAAGAGTTGTAGTGAGTTTATTCAATGTTTCTATGAAGGTGGACAAATCAAGGTAGAAAAGGCGCGGTGTCCATTTCGTATGTTTTGGGACCAGAGACTTCTCCTGTGTCGCCCAGCAACGTCTATATCATGTTGGAGAGGTACGTTATTTGTTTTAGTAGATGTATGTAATGTACTATTCTTCCTTGTTCGCTCAAGTACACAATAAACAGAATAAAAAGTAGCATCAGGAACAATACCAAATAAGGATATATTACACACACACACAAAAAAAAAAAAAACCCGGAGAAACAAAATAGCACCAGGGAAACAATTAAATAAAAAACAAAACAAGACAGGAACTAAAAAGAAAAAAAAATAGGAAAGAAAGAAAAAGCAAAAAAAAAAAAAAGATAAACTCCAGAAATTCCACGAGTAAAGCGATATCCATGTACTTTGAAATTTAATTCATTATTCGTTCCACTGAACATAAATTTACAAATTAAACAAATGATATAACACCTGTATACTATCGTACAAGGAAACACAAGTTAATATTAATTAGACAATCAGTAATAATAACAATAATAATACAAAGTAATACACATAATGTCATTTACTTTTTTTCATACAAGATCGTTCATCTAGAAACGCGTCGTGTGCACTAAATTAGATATCTACGTTTTTATTACTATCACTGGGTCGATACATCTGCTGGTGGACTATGAGTCCCAGAGGTTATCGTCCGACCAATAGTCGAGTGTTTCAGCACTGACATGGCTTACTAGATATGTTTGTTATTGAAATTTACAGTTCCTAAATAATATAATTTTTCTAAAATTAAAACTAAGGTTCTCCTCCCCCTAGGCATGGTAACCGTAGCCGATTTTGGCGATCCCGTTTAGGCCATTTGGTTTACTTGCTCCCAAAACTTTTAAATTTATATGGCTTTCGACTTTGAGCGTACCTGATGAAGGCTATTCCAGAAACGTGTCATGCACACTTAATTTGATATCTACGTTTATATTAGTATAAGTATTATATATACCATGGATCTTACGAATTAACTTATTTAAACCAACGAGTCCGATGGATGAGTTGGTTTAAATAAGTTCATGAGTAGGATCCATGGTATATATGTTTTGTAACAGAAATTACATGATTGACAGATTTATGACGTCAAAATCATGGAATAACAGATCTAATACGTCAAAATCATGGAATAACAGATCTATGACGTCAAAATCATGGAATAACATCAAGATCTTCATGTTAGACCATGGTTTGTAAAAGTTCACTGTTTTTAAGTTGATTATTGCATAAAAACATCAAAGGAAAAATGCATATTTACGTTACAACACTAGTTAACACTGTGTTCCTGTAATATGTACAATACTTTACAAACATAATACAATTTGTGGTTATTTAATTAACAACATCAACTTATTTGACAAAAAACAAACAAGCAACATATTAGTCATATAATGTATACATAGTACATTAAAAATATATAATTAGTATCACGTGTGTCCTCATGAACCACGAACACACGTCGTGGGAAGACTAAAGGGCAACTGAATGAGACATTTAAATTAATAATAGTAAACGGAAAACAATACTACACTAATGATTAGTTCCAACATCCAACAGAAAATTCTTAGAAGGAGACAAGATCTATTCTCCTAACACATATGACCGTTCACTTTCCTCTTTTGTTTAATTTTAAGCATATTTTATTGTCTAAATAATGACAAAAGGATCAGACACAAGTTTTGTTATAGACACTTCAATGAAAAGTAGCGTGTGCAAACTAGTTGTGCCCACAACACCCCTCTTAGGGAGTCAAATATACTGATCAATGAAAATAAAAACAATAGACACCACTTAACTGCAGGCTAGGGGCTGTTTCTCACTCATTTAAGGTATGAGTTATGCTCATTGTTGGAGACCTTATTGCGATTTTAACAAATAGAACAACAATGAAGGTGTTGTACTTTATAAGATAAGATGAGAAAACTTTATTTGAATTCGGTTTTTGTATAATAATAAACACAAGCTCTCCGGAGCTTTTTACCGAATATACATCAGATATGCACAAGATACATACAAATATTAACATAATCGTATAAACACACATGTAAAGCACATACAGTTAGCAAATGCAACATAAAAAGCACAAAAATAAAGGACATACTAAACATGCTGAAGCAATATCAAGCAAGCATAAAATAACTAAGCAGCATACAAACTTGGAAAAAGCACTAGAAATAAAACAGAAAGCTGAATATGTTATTTGCATGCAGAACAACGACATACTGAGCCATTCCAGAACTGAATCAAACATTTAAAGTGGTTGAAACTGTTTTCAGTTCTGAAATGGTTCGGAAGGTTGTTCCACAGAGTTGCAGCTGCAAACATGACCGTTCACTGTCCTGTTTTGTTATAAACACTTCAATAAAAAGTAACTTGTATTTGTGTCTAAGTGTAATGTTAGATAGTTTCGCGTGTTCAGTTACATCCCTATTCTCGCTCGCTGATAGCGAAGTACTAGTTAGTAATGCATAACATGCTTTTATGCTAAAACTATATTCTGAATGATGAAAGAAATACATATTTCATGCAATGGAGATATAAATACCTATCTGTTCTATTATAAAGGGGATATACATTTATATCAGATATGTGGATATTTACCAATCATTCCTTTATTTTTTAGATCCTTGTTTTGATTTTACTGTTCGTTCTTACGACTATAAAGGTAATTGCCGAGCACATTGGTCGTGCCGAAATGGTCTGTCGCAAGCTAAATGTTGTCGTGTGGGATTTGCATATAGCGATGAGAAACAAGAATGTATCCCAGAACCCGGATGTAACGACTGGTGTGAAGACACGGGAGAATTGACTTTTACTTCACCGTTTGGTAAGCTATCAATTATATTGTCAGATAATTCCTTATAATCATATTATACAATTCAAAGTTACATTATATGTTACCATAGTAACACTTTTTACTGCTCAAGTAAAGTTATGAATAAACGTTTGAGATGAACTGAAATACAGGAAACATTATGCACACGACACATACCGGTAGCGAAGACGCACAAAACACAGAAAGCTGAAAATATAAGTAACACAGAATCCCACTAAAAACCGGAGCTGAACTCATGATTATTGTGAAGGGAAAGCACATCTGTTTCTTATAAGACAACACAGAACCCCACTAAAAACCGGAGATGAACTCATGATTATTGCGAAGGGAAAGTACTTCTGTTTCATATAAGACAACACAGAACCCCACTAAAAACCGGAGATGAACTCATGATAATTGCGAAGGGAACGTACTTCTGCTTCTTATAAGACACATCCGTCATATAATTTATAGCCAAGTCAAGCAGACATCTTGTCGGTGATAGAGGAAAATAATATTTACGTAAAAGGGAAAAGATATATTGACATTTGAGAAATTGATATTTTGTAACGGTCAATTAGTTCGTGCTTACGACCATAGAACTGTTGACAGAATACTTATCCCACTGAATGCAGTTGTACGATCTTAGTATTCAAACCATTAACTATGTCAGGAATAAACCTTAAAATAGCTATGTACTTTCGACAGATACATGCATCTCTAAGACATATGCACAGATATGTATTGTTTTCAACCAATTCTAGTGGTTAATATTTTTTTAATTTATTTATTTACCAGTGACACATATTAGTAAATAATCAGACATTTATTCAACACAAGATAATTAACATCTATATATAGTGTTGTACTTCATTATGCAAATTATTTATTTTTTGCTAATTAATGTAGATAAGTCTATTGTTCTTATTGATATGACTCATACAAGGACAAGAATTAAAAAAAAGACATGTTTTATAAAACTAATTAGTGTTTGGACATTTTTAGTTAATTTTTAATTGAATATATATTTAAATCTACTTTATGTCACCTTTAAAATTTTATACATTTTCGGTTTACAGAATGCTGCAGAAAATGAAATATTTCGATCATGAAATAAAACAGAACCAAGCGATGACATCATATATCACGCATCTTTCTTTTTGTTTTAAATAATCGAATCTTGGTAATATATACCCACAAAAAATGATAATGAAAAAAAAAATATATAAATGATAATAAATTTAAAAAAAGTTAAATAAAAAAATGTTGTTTACTCTTCAGAAAATAAACCAGACTCTTGATTGCTATAATGAACAAAACTGGTGATAATTGAGGAAATGAAAATTATATCCCTTAGTAGGGAAATGAGAATTTAAGCTTTTAAATTACTGAAATATTTACTCCAGATAGTAAAATGAGGGTAAAATGCATGAATTGACTTGGACCTGTCCGATGAGGCTGATAATGCCCTTACCTCACTTTTCATGATAATATTTTTAAAACAGCCACTGAAACGTTTTATTTATAGGGAAACATTTCCCCCTAACTTTGTAGAGTGAAGTAATAACCCCCATACTTTGCATTCTAAGGTAATCACAGCATTATTCTCAGTCCATATTTATCTGATTATGATTCTACAGATCTATGATTTAAAATGTGTCTTACTACACAGTATTCCAATACTTTAGTTGTATATTATCATTGAATCCATTTTGCATATTAATTCCAGACATGTATTCTAACGCATAATTCTACATTATACAATGCTCCGTCAATTGTGATGACTATGCATCGGCGTGAACAGACCATATATATTTACAATTAATTAATAAAAAAAAGTAACGTATTTACATATGTATATGAAATAGAGGAAACTGTTTAGTTGTAGTGGGTTTTGATCTGTGATTTGAACTGATCCTTAATTCCGCAAAATTTCGGCATGATCCATGACCACAATACTCGTCATACCTCACGTATTCCTCCAGTACGCACTCGAACATCGCTCTACGCAAGCTATTTCATACCCTCCAATGTACAACTATGGAACCAACAGCCAGAAAATATTAAATCAAGCAGATCTGTTCAGATAATTAAATCAAATCTTCAACCCCAAAACAATACTAAACCCATTTATTATTATATTGGTACTCGACTGGGACAAATTTTACACGCTAGGTTGCGTATGCAATGCAGCTCTCTCAATCATCACTTATTTCGTAAAAACATTGTAAATTCCCCATTCCGTCAATGTGGGGCAACAGAAACCACGGCCCATTTTCTGCTACATTGTCCCTGTCACAATGCAACAAGACTGAGATATATTCACACCATTAATTTACCAATTAACTTAAATACGGATTTATTATTGTTTGGCTCTACAGACTTAACGAATACCCTAAATACAGATATATTCTTAAACGTGCAGAAGTTCATCATAAGTAGTAAACGATTCACCTCCTAACCATATTCACACAACATAAACATGTTAAAAAAAAAGCACTTGCACCTTTACACTGCATTTGTTTGTTTCTTTTTATTTATTTTTCTTACTAAGGGACCGACCATTTAACTTGAAGGGGGGGGGGGGGGGGTTATGGTTTTTTGTTTCGTTCAGAATTTTTAGATTATTTTTTTTTTGTCGCGCAAAGCGCGAAATTTTTTTCACGAATTTAACATTAGGTTATATGTAAAAACGCTGAATCAGATTATTTTTTTTTTCCTCCACCAAAATCGGAATATTTTTTTCAGCAACATTGGGAATCAGAATATTTTTTTAGAAAAAAACCATACCCCCCCCCCCCCCCCCCCCCCTCCCCCTTCAAGTTAAATGGTCGTTCCCTAAAGCACACCAAATAACATTGACAACGACTGATTAACACTTGATAATTCTCAATACACTTCTTCCTTTCGATACTAATTAAACCTTGAACACCAGATAACAACAGGGATACGGATTAATATAAGTTTAACCACTTGTTTCCGAATCCTATTGATTAATTTAAAAGTATATATAATTTATATGTGTATTATCATAATGTGTAATATTGAATTACTTAATAAAATATGTTTATACTAACTGATCCAAAGAAGAAGCAGAAACAATATCAGGTGGTAAAGCATTCCAAAGGACAACTGTATGAGGGAAGAAGCTGAATTTATATACATTTTGATTTATTATTCTAGCTAGTTGCAGAATGACACCATTTGAAACAAACGAGCGATTTTATTTTGAGGAAATACCTGGTTTAGGAATGATGACCAGGTCATGCCCACGTGGTTCACAGTATAATCCGGGTCTTTGTACATGTGACAGGAGCGATGAAGTTCGCAAGAAAAGTATGTACACTGCATAGCTACATGTATATCATATGGTTGGCTTGGCTTTTTTTATGGTGTTTAACGCCACTTTCAACAATATTTCAGTTATATCATGGCTGTCAGATTTATTGTTGGACGAAAACGGAGTACCTGGAGAAAACCTCCGACCTTGCGCAAGTCTCACACAAACTTTATTACATAAAGTTGTATCGTCTGAGTGGGATTCGAACTCACAAGGTTAGTGGTGAGAGGCTCCGATTGCACAGGAAGTTGTAAATTCAACCCCATAAGATCACGACCACGACGGCCCCTTTTGATTCTGTATTTATATATAGTGATAACAATACAGTGAGGAGATCCAGTTTCCTGGAAGCACATTTTATAAAACATAATTCGTAAGATACATTCATGAAAACATCCCCAGTAGCCTATAGCCAAAACAAACGTCTATTTTATAATAACAATAATACCACACTGTCGGAACAGTTCCAAAATACAATACTAAAATTGTAGAAATAGACAGAATAGATTCCTCTAATACACAAATACATGACCGTTTACTTTCCTGGCTTGGCACAGGGTTAGACTTGTGGTTTTTAACGCCATTTTCAACAATATTTCAGTTATATCGTGAATTTTAGTTTTACTGGTGGAGGAATCCGGAGAACCTGGAAAAATCCACCGGCCTGTCGTAAGTCAGTGACAAACTTATCACATAATGTTGTATCGAATACACATCCCCGAGCGAGATTCGAACTCACAACGTTAGTGGTGATAGGCACTGATTGCATAGGTAGTTATATATCTAACTACCATTCGATCACGACCACGACTGTCCCGAAAAAGTGTAACTTTTCCAAATGAAAGAACAGTACAACGCCAGGCATCAAAAAGGAACCCCATCTTGGCAGAGCCCCAAAGGTTGAATGAGACCAAGACAACGGGTACATGTTCTGTTGTTATCTTCAAGTCAGAATTCTTGAATACTTGCATTATTTAATTACTTTCAAGGAAAGAATATATTGCGTAGACGTGAACGAGGTTCTGCATACTCGCTTCTTGCACAAAATGTTTGAATGTTTGAAAAATGCTATACATTTGAAAGGAACTTCAGACCTGGTACATGTGGTTATTATTATATTGCTTATGTAATAAGAAATCGTTTTACTGGTATGTACTGTTATTGTATTCCTGGGAGTCGATTAGAACTAAACTGTTAACACGTTTAAAATAATCGTTATCTCCGTAATCAATTGTATTTAAGGTGCGTTGATCTTGTTTTGTGTACGAACCGGTCCTTTATTTGAAAATCCCATTAAGGTACCCTGTTTTCGGCTTTGAACGTGTGAGAAGGCTATAACCTGGTGTTCAACAATACCATTCATATGACATCCTTAGTATTAAAAGTCTATCGGAAGTTACATGAACGTTTGTTTTAATGCTCTGTTCAAAAAGTTTAACCCCGCCACTTCAATATTGAAGCACCTGTTCCAAGCCAGAAAAGGGAAAGTCAAAACTCATAAGTATATAAACAGACAAAATTAGTCAACAACCGGAAAACTGTGAAAACGCAATGACCCTGACTTGGTACAGGCATTAGAGGTATCGATTTTCCGATTTTCCACGATTTTGGTATTGTATTTTGGAACTGTTCTGACAGTGCGGCATTTTTTATTTTTCATTTTGTTAGAATACAAACAAATATGAATTACATGAACATCTTTCTTTTACAGCCTGCCGACCAGAACTTATTCTTGATTTCCAAGATGGTTTTAACGATAAATCCGGAAACAATCTTGCTGTAACCCCAGAAAATGTTCATATCGAAAGTGGAGCTGCGCGATTCGACGGAAGGGGTAAAATAAGGTTATGGCGGTTTGCTGGAGTCTCGTATGGATCACAATTTGCAGTGACAATGAAATATAAAGAAAACCCCCACACACAGGCAACAGAACCAATGCATTTGTTATCAAACTGTTTCAATCCAGAAGTGATGAGACCTTCTATAGATATTGCAATATCGCCAAGTAAAGGAGCCATGTTTCTTGCCACAACAGATAAGGGAGGAGAACAGATGGCAATTTTAAAATATAATGTAAGTATGATGTAACAAAGTGATTATATACGAACACCAGTAATCAAAATAATGTTCTTAATCGTCCATATGATAAGAGTTAATAAATAAACGGTAGAGAATACCGAAGGGGCAATCAAAAATGGACAATCCAAAGAAACTTGCAACATAGTGTACATAAGACGAAGAAAAACAAAAGGCACCACACAATATGCGTTGGACACGACTATGCGAAAACAGACACAAAAATAACGAAAATAAACCATGCGCCCTCCTACAAACAACCAGAGGTAAAGACGAACCGAACTTCATTTTCATCGCCAAGCCGCGGCGTGAGAAAGTCCCAGGAACTAATAAGAAGAGTCTAAAGATACCAAAGCTTACCGTTCTTGATTGCATCCTTCGGTTTTCTATAACGTTTACTTACTCTGACGTGTGCGAGTTATCACTGATAAACCTAGCTATTAGGTACACGATGCTTTGTTCACCATCAAGAGTTTTGTCGATTAATTGTAAGAAGAGTTTGGAGATACCAAAGAGGTAATTGGAATCCGTAAATCGAAGACGGACAGAAAATACATCGGCCAAAGAAAAAGGACAAAAGGACAACAATGATCTACACAACACTACATAGAAAACTAACGATCGAACAACACGAACTAATCAGTGGGGGTGAACTCAGGTGCTCGGGAAGAATACGCACTTCCTGCTCCACTAATGTCACCCGTCGTGTTACACTAGTTACAAATCCGACGGAAAGTCATGGACAAGGAAAGGACTGGGTATTGCTTACGACAAGCGGAACATATCCGAGGTCATTTGTGACACAAATATTTCGTAGCGGTTAATCAAGTCGTGGTGGCGACATGGTGTAAATTATGATGTCACGACGGGCGTCGTAAATGGATGTGGACATGCTAAGCTTTTCCGTGCATCTTGTTGTATTACTTGTTGTAGACGTTCATGTTGTCTTTATAATGACTGTAGTTTTCATATACTGTTATTGTCTTAGTATCCGGTTCTTCTCTTTACCCCGATAGTCATAGGAGCCGTCTTGGTCGTGATCATGTGGTAGTTGGATTTATTACTACCTATGCAATTAATTCCTATAACCAATAACGTTGTGAGTTCGAATCCTGCAGAGGCGAGGAGTACTCGACATAACATTATGTAATAAAGTTTGTCAGTGACTTGCGGCAGGTCAGTGGTTTCTCCGTGTACTCCGGTTTCATCCACCATTAAAACTTACCTCCATGAATAACTGAAATATTATTGAAAGTAGCGTTAAACACCATAATCGACCCAACCTGATGATGCTAAGTGTTCGTGTGAATTCAACTTCAATTAAGCGCTTACCTTGAGAAAATGTGGTTGCTACTTGTCAAACATTCTAAAGATTTGTTACATCATTTTTTCAGAGTACAGAATGGAAAACATTAAGTTTTGTGTATGACGGAAAGCAGTTAACAGGCAGTGTTAATGGAGTTAAAACAAGTGTACCATTGAGAGGTTAGTTAAGATCACTGATGCATAAAATCATTGCATTTTTGGGTCAAGCCAATTTATGCTTCAACAAAAGAACTTCAAATGTGATCTAAATGAAAGTGGTCAGCATGTTGTGTTGCTCTGATATACAATCAATAACAATAGCTTGAATAGGATACAGCACTTTGTATACATATCTTACAAATTAAACTGTAAGTGTAGTAGAATGCTCCAATATTATCATTGCAACAAAGTATTGGGTAATGAGAACATATTGACGAAGCTACATTTTGATAAAGGACAAATACTGGTTAGGAAGAACAAACAGATACCCAACCAGACCGCACATATAATCCTTAAAAACAATTAAAGAAAAAAAAAAAAAAAATCAAAGCAAAAAAAAAAGTAAAAAAAATAAATAAAAAAATAAAACAATTAAAACAAAAAGACAAGGGCCTTCGAATGACAGTGCCAGATTATCTACTTGGCACTTCATAGTCCATTTGTAATATTTTTTATCATTTTGGTTCATTGTAGATTACTTTATATTACAGGTGTAATAGAAGAAAGACCTAGTGCATTAATACTTGGAGCCTGTGATTATTTTGGTGGCTATGGTGGCTTAATGGATGATGTGAGTATTGATTGTTTAATGTATGCACCAAAGAACGCGTCATCAGAACGACATTACCGCAAGTTCTATGCCCAGTGTACATATACTATTGACATTATTATTTATATCAGGGTTATATCTTCTTATGATATGTAGACGTCTTATAAGAGGCAGGAGGAACGGCTTACCATTCGGAAGCACTTGGGTTCAACCCTGGTTTTTGATGGGGTTCGTATCGTTCATCATTATAGTGTTAGCTGTCTTATAGTGTTTTTGTATTTTGCTTGACTTCGTTCTACAGGTGTCTTGTGCGCCCAATGTTGCCACTGTCTCTGGAGTGTCAATTCGTGATCGCTCCTTCAGTTTTCTCTAACGTTATTAAAACAAATAGAGTATCATAAGATCAGATAATACGAACTGGTAGAAGAAATTGCTAGTATGTCCATCTACTTCAGAATCAGTAGCATCCGTACATAGTGAAATAATTCGGCTTTGAGCATACCCAATGAAGGTTATTCCAAAAAAGTATCGTATATCTTGGCGTGGATATAGGTGTATGACACTTACATATAGGTGTATGACACTTACATATAGGTGTATGACACTTACATATAGGTGTATGACACTTACACATAGGTGTATGACACTTACATATAGGTGTATGACACTTACATATAGGTGTATGCCACTTACATATAGGTGTATGACACTTACATATAGGTGTATGACACTTACATATAGGTGTATGCCACTTACATATAGGTGTATGACACTTACATATAGGTGTATGCCACTTACATAAAGGTGTATGACACTTACATATAGGTGTATGACACTTACATATAGGTGTATGACACTTACATATAGGTGTATGACACTTACACATAGGTGTATGACACTTACATATAGGTGTATGACACTTACATATAGGTGTATGATACTTACACATAGGTGTATGACACTTACATATAGGTGTATGATACTTACACATAGGTGTATGACACTTACATATAGGTGTATGACACTTACATATAGGTGTATGACACTTACATATAGGTGTATGACACTTACACATAGGTGTATGACACTTACATATAGGTGTATGACACTTACATATAGGTGTATGATACTTACACATAGGTGTATGACACTTACATATAGGTGTATGACACTTATATATAGGTGTATGACACTTACATATAGGTGTATGACACTTACATATAGGTGTATGACACTTACACATAGGTGTATGACACTTACATATAGGTGTATGACACTTACATATAGGTGTATGACACTTACATATAGGTGTATGATACTTACACATAGGTGTATGGCACTTACATATAGGTGTATGACACTTACACATAGGTGTACGACACTTACATATAGGTGTATGACACTTTCATATAGGTGTATGACACTTTCATATAGGTGTATGACACTTACATATAGGTGTATGACACTTACACATAGGTGTATGACACTTACATATAGGTGTATGACACTTACATATAGGTGTATGATACTTACACATAGGTGTATGACACTTACATATAGGTGTATGATACTTACACATAGGTGTATGACACTTACATATAGGTGTATGACACTTACATATAGGTGTATGACACTTACATATAGGTGTATGACACTTACATATAGGTGTATGACACTTACATATAGGTGTATGACACTTACACATAGGTGTACGACACTTACATATAGGTGTATGACACTTACATATAGGTGTATGACACTTGCATATTCATAATGAAATGAAAAACAAACAAATACCACACTGTCGGAACATTTCCAAAATCCAATAGAAAAATCATAGAAAGAGGCAAGATCGATAACTCTAGCACACAAATACATGATCGCTCATAAAAACGACAATTGACCAAAGCTTAACTGATTTATCAACTCAGGTTAGAATTTAGCTATAAATAGAAATAAAAAAATATCTAATACAAAATTTTCATTTTCCATTTTAGGTCAAACTGTATCTTTGTATACCGCATGGAATAACATAGTGACACATCAACGTTAGAATACAAAATGACAATCTGTGCAATATCTGTGTTAGTTCGTCTGGGTTTTAGCATCGAATTGTGGGTTATTTCCCCATAAAACATCAGTATTGGAATTTTCCATTTTTATATTGTTCCATCAATAAATACTCTGATAGCAAACTTTATTTGTAATATTCTTATATAACTATAGATGTAACATAAATGACCCCCTTTTCCTTTGATGTTTTTATGAATTATTTAACTTAAAAATGTGTTTGTAGATAACAACGGTTTATTATCTGGAACTAAGATAGTACCAGTCTCAACTAACTAACCATTAAAATTGTGTTAAATCCAAATGCAAACAGGTGAGTCTTATACTATGGTACAGCATACAGGTCTGAATGTTGTGCCATAGCTTCAGGTCCGTGCCAAATGTTAATCACACTTTTTCTGTTACAAAACACATATACCAAGTGTCTTACACATGAACTTATTTAACAAGCTCATCCTTTGGATTTGTTTGTTTAAATAAGTTAAGTTGTAAGAATCGTGATACATAGGGGTTAGTGTTATGGTGTTTAGCTCCACATTCAACAATAATTTAGCTATATCGTGGCGGTCAGTTTTATTGGTGGCGAAAACCGCAGTATTCGGAGAAAACCGCCGGCCTGCCGCAAGTCACTGACAAACTTGATCATATAATGTTTTATAGAATACACCTAGCCATAAGCGGGATTCGAACGTTAGTGGTGATAGGCACCGATTGTATAGATCACGGCCACGACGACCCCCGTGATACATATAATATTTAAGCTTTGGATAAAATGTTCAATATCTCTCCATACTAATATATATATATATATATATATATATATATGATTTTGGTGGTAGTTATGATATCAGTAGAAGAGGTATATATGTATATTAATTAACCTGTAATAGATAACATGTACAATGTAGATTTATAGTGATATACTATCAGCAATATTAGTCATTTTATCTATTTGTCAAATTGCATTCAATTTGTCAAAAAAAAAAAATCATTCTCATTGTTGGATTGTATTCATATCTACACATATCTTAGCTGATACCTTTGTTATCTGATTAAAATTCGATGTTTGTTGTATCGTTTTAACTTGTTTTTCTTTAGAGAAAATATAACATCTAAGAACATCCCGTTTGGGGTCATGTCAGGTAATATTTCATTCATCTTTGACCGTCCAATCATATGCAAAACAGTTAAATATATAGAGGAAACAGAGAACAGCTCTTTGCATGCGCTCGGTTTTGATATCTTAAGATTTAATAAGCTCATCGCTGATTAGTCGCTTGAAAATATGAAGCATGACTTGACCCCACAAGGAATGTAGAAAAAAAAATACACCAAGCATCTGATTGTATTAGATTGACTTTATTAATAAAGACTAGTCGGGTTTTCAATCATTTCTCCCTACATAGGTGCTTATCGTTACTTCTAGACAATTTTATTAATCATTTATCGGATAGGTAATTGTCATGTATTTTGGGCTGTTTTCGTCATGTTCAGAAATTCTTACAGGTATTTCGTTACTACCATAATCATTGGAGGGAGGGGGAAGGAGGGGGAGAGGGTAGGAGAACCAAGTGTTTGTAAACCTTAGCACATGAGGTTTGTCATCGGATCCAGGACCCGCATCAGTTGTGCTAGTATTGTTGTCGGAAGTCAAGACATTAACCCATTCACTTCATGGTAATGGTAGGTGATGCAATGTACAGTCAAACCTGTGAACATGAAAATGTGGCCTTTATAAGCCATTATCTTTTAAATTGTATACAGTATGTATATTAAATAAGGGTAATAACAAAATCACCGAACTCCGAACAATTTTACAAAGGGAAAGTCAAAACTCATAAGTATATAAACAGACAAAATCAGTCAACAATCGGAAAACTGTGAAAACCGTAATGACCCTGACTTGGTACAGGCATTTCTAAAGAAATGAGCAATGGTGGCTTGAATCAGATTTTAAAGCGTCAAACCTCCCGCTTTCATTACGGCTCAAAGGTTCCGGCTGTCACTATAACAGTATTTATAACAATACTGAAACAAAATAGGTAAAATAGTTGTCAAAGCAGTACCAAATTCAGTGAAGTAAATGTCAAAAACAATTTTACGTCACGCATTGATGAAAAAATATTTTTGACATTTTTGTTGACTTCCTTTTCTTTATACATTTTCACTATATGAAAATGCATCGTTTATTATCATCTCTGCAGAGACGGAATAAATATCGACAAAATTATATACAGTATTCTTTAATGAGGAAAATGTGACACGCCCTTCATAGACAGTAATTTGTTATATAGATGTGACACGCCCTTCATAGACAGTGATTTGTTATATAGATGTGCCGTGCATGTGGAGCATATATCTCTCAGTTGATACGATATTCCAGAGCTTGCGGTTCGTATCAGGATTACCTTGACAGAGGGTTGCTGCTAACAAGGAAGCTACTGAACCAAGGGTTCCTATTGGTTAAGCTGAAGTCATCACTTCAATAATTTTACAGTCGCCACCATGACTTGGTTCACCGTTACGGAGAAGTGACCACGGATATGTTCCACTTGTGGTAAACACTTTCCGATTCTTTCCTCATTCATGACTTATCACCGGGTTTGTAACATGAGTAAAACGACAGGAGCCACTGAGTTCACCCTCGATTTTTATTGGGGTTCGTGTTACTCGATCTTTAGTTTTATTGGTAATGTTTTGTAGATCGTTGTTTTGTCCTTTTACTTTTCGCCATTGTGTCCTTCGATTTGCGTATTCTGATTACCCCTTTGGTATCTTCAAACTCTTCTGATAAACGATTCTATCATAAACTTTATGTGTTACCTTATTGTGACATTTTTGATATGCTTTAATGTGAGCGCCCGGGTGGCTCAATGAGTTAGGTAGTTGGATTACCTAACAACTCATGCAAGCCTATCACCAATACGGCGAGGGTTCGCGCCTGGCCTTGTAAATTACAAAAAGGGTGCACTCGACTCACAGCCGCAAGTGATAAAGTTTACCAATTGCTTGCCAATGGTCGGTGGTTCTTTCCGCGTACTCCGGCTTCTTCCACCACTAAAACTGGTCGCCATGATATAGCTGAAATATTACTGAAAGTGGCGTTAAACACTATAAATCAAATCAAATCGATCTTTTAATGTGTATATTGTTTTCTAGCTGCGGATTAGTAGCTCTTGTGATATTTATTGTGTGTAAAAAACCACACCAAGCTACAAATAATAGATACGGCACTTCGACTAATACTGTTCATGTTTATTTAAACACAGCACACCATTTTAATATACATTAAGCTTCAATCAAAGAAGTTTAATTTCAGGTCTTTTCTAATTGTTTTTTAATAAAGGTAAATGAAGATGCAAAAAATAACAATAAAAGAAGGACATGTAGATATAAAATAATCTTCCGTTCATAAGTTCAATAATAATACACAAATGTATTTGGAAAACGATTTTAAATAATATCGTTTCATAGTGTTAATTATGTCTGTACCATCTGTCCAGTTGATATCCTATTAACTGGTTCATTTGGATCAAGACAAGCTTCCAAGTTGTCAATATTAGTACCTTCTTGATCGAAAACTTTGGACACGTGATAACAATAATACCAGTGGTTTTCATATTCATCTTGCGACGGTTTTGGAAGATATGCTTTTCCAACGAAAATAAAACCAGCTGAGTCACTATCAAGGTGAGGTGATCCTGTTGCTTCAAAGCAAAGTAGTGATCCGCTGTCTCCTTCATCAAATACCTTCTGTGACACGTTGACAATTTGGTGTAAATTTTGGTCAAATCTATTTTGGTTTTTAGATGCGATCCATCCTTTGTATGTTCCACGTGTTAACTGTGATTTTGCTCCCCATTTATAAACTTTCAATTCTTGGTTAATCTCCTGTATGACCTCTTCTTCCACAATTTGTCCCACAACGTTATTATCTGCAGCGGTCCGCAAACCGAACTGGCATTGTGACGCAATATCGTCCTTAACTTTCACAATAGACAAATCGATCAAGTCGGAATATGTCATATCAGTGGCTGTGTCAATAGCAAAGACACTTTGACCCAGTTCTAGACCCCCATCCCCTCGAGCTATTTCATCCATTCTGGTTACATGCGAGCACGTTGTGAAATATGTATTTCCACTCTGATCTTTCAAAAACATTCCTAAGGTGCCAAACTTAGTATCCGGCCTCACAACTTTCTCTCCTTGCTTAAGAGTGCATTTTAGAATGTCCCCTTTTCTCTTCCAAAGTTCGAATTCCACAATTCCTTCATTTTCTGTGAAATATTTATGTAGATACGATCTCACATTCAAAAGTTGTTCTTCCTGTTCGACGTAGATCTTTATTTTATGGTCAACGACTCCATACCCTCTAACATCGTCGGTTCTGTAAAACAAACGTATACTATGTCACAATTTAAATATTTAAATAAAATTAGATGGTTGTTCCATCTTTAAAAAAAATAGTTTGGCGATGCACTAAAATCGTTCAACCCATATGGGGTCACGCGAAGGTTGATATTTTCAACCGACCAATGAATTGCAACGATGAGCCTACTTAATCTGTAGGTATTAAAACCTACCACACACCAAGAGCAGTTGTTCCATTGGTCAATATCTTAAACTGTCTTGCATATGATTGGTCAATATGAATGACAGGTTAACTGACATGACGCTATACCGGATGTTGTTAGATGTTAGTGCATTGGTATTGCATTTGTCATTGATTTCGTGTGAAAATACCTGCATATTTGGTGTAACTCTTACCATTTGAAAGATATGAAGGCCCCCAAAAAGGATCAGTACCAAAAGTTTGAACTTTAATTTCATATGTCCTTTTTTTTGTATTCCTTATAAAATTTGGCCTAGATTTTATGGTGTCTGAAATCAAATGCCGAAGGGAGCTAATATGATCAAACATTAAAAATGATATTTGTTTTTAATTCCAAGTCTTATTTGTTTGTATTTTTACAATAAATTCCTTACATAAATTCAGAGTTGTTCCAACAGATTTTGTGTAGCTTTTACCGTATCAGAGATATAAGAGGACCAAAAAGGGAGGAACGCCTATCTTTTCTTTGTTTTTATTTTAAGTTCTATTTTAATTAGTTCAACATTAACATATGTAAAATTTAATAAAAGAAAAAGCTGCGTATGAAAATCAGGCGAGTGATACAGGCTATGGCGAGCCTTTAGTTTATGTTCACATGTAAACATGGCTTTTCATTTACAAATCCGGACACAAACCAAGTTTTGTCCAATATGACGACGACGTACACATGACCAACTTTTACACCCTCAGAAAAATACGAGATATAAAATATGTCACAGTTTCTCTGCTGTGGGATATATAGCCCTCCAAAAGTACGTTCATGGGTCTTGCTGTTCCAATACAATAGAAAACTCGTCATTATGACGTTACAACCAGGTGTATCGCGATCGTGAACAATATATGTAGCGGCTTCTTATTAGCAACAATGTTTTAGGAGTGGTCGTTAATGGCTTACAATTAATATATCCGTTGCCTAAACTGATCATTTAACGTCACAGTCAATCAATCTGCTGATATACTAATCATTTAACGTCACAGTCAATCAATCTGCTGACATACTAATCATTTAACGTCACAGTCAATCAATCTGCTGACATACTAATAACTTAACGTCACAGTCAATCAAGCAGCTGACATACTAATCATTTAACGTCACAGTCAATCAATCTGCTGACATACTAATCATTTAACGTCACAGTCAATCAAACAGCTGTAATATTGCTCATTTAATGTCACAGTCAATCAAATAGCTGAAATACTAATCATTTAACGTCACAGTCAATCAAACAGTTGAAATATTGCACATTTAACGTCACAGTCAATCAAACAGTTGAAATATTGCACATTTAACGTCACGGTTAATCAAACAGCTGTAATACTGCTCATTTGCGTCACAGTCAATGAAACTGCTGAAATGCTGCTCATTTAACGTCACAGTAAATCAAACAGCTAAAATACTGCACATTTAATGTCACAGTCAATTAAACAGTTGAAATACTGCACATTTAACGTCACAGTCAATCAAATAGCTGAAATACTGTACATTTAATGTCACAGTAAATCAAACAGCTGAAATACTGCACATTTAACGTCACAGTCAATCAAACAGCTGTAATACTGCTCATTTAATGTCACAGTCAATCAAACAGTTGAAATATTGCACATTTAACGTCACAGTCAATCAAACAGCTGAAATATTGCACATTTAACGTCACAGTCAATCAAACAGCTGAAATACTGCACATTTAACGTCACAGTCAATCAAATAGTTGAAATATTGCACATTTAACGTCACAGTCAATCAAACAGCTGTAATACTGCTCATTTAATGTCACAGTCAATCAAACAGTTGAAATATTGCACATTTAACGTCACAGTCAATCAAACAGCTGAAATACTGCACATTTAATGTCACAGTCAATTAAACAGTTGAAATACTGCACATTTAACGTCACAGTCAATCAAATAGCTGAAATACTGTACATTTAATGTCACAGTAAATCAAACAGCTGAAATACTGCACATTTAACGTCACAGTCAATCAAACAGCTGTAATACTGCTCATTTAATGTCACAGTCAATCAAACAGTTGAAATATTGCACATTTAACGTCACAGTCAATCAAACAGCTGAAATATTGCACATTTAACGTCACAGTCAATCAAACAGCTGAAATACTGCACATTTAACGTCACAGTCAATCAAATAGTTGAAATATTGCACATTTAACGTCACAGTCAATCAAACAGCTGTAATACTGCTCATTTAATGTCACAGTCAATCAAACAGTTGAAATATTGCACATTTAACGTCACAGTCAATGAAACAGCTGTAATACTGCTCATTTAACGCCACAGTCAATGAAACAGCTGAAATACTGCAAATATAACGTCACAGTCAATCAAACAGTGGAAATATTGCACATTTAATGTCACAGTCAATCAAACAGTTGAAATATTGCACATTTAACTTCACAGTCAATCAAACAGCTGTAATACTGCTCATTTAACCCCACAGTCAATGAAACAGCTGTAATACTGCTCATTTAACCCCACAGTCAATGAAACAGCTGTAATACTGCTCATTTAACCCCACAGTCAATCAAACAGCTGAAATACTGCTCATTTAACCCCACAGTCAATCAAACAGCTGAAATACTGCTCATTTAACGTCACAGTCAATCAAACAGCTGAAATACTGCTCATTTAACGTCACAGTCAATCAAACAGTGGAAATATTGCACATTTAACTTCACAGTCAATCAAACAGCTGTAATACTGCTCATTTAACCCCACAGTCAATGAAACAGCTGTAATACTGCTCATTTAACCCCACAGTCAATGAAACAGCTGTAATACTGCTCATTTAACCCCACAGTCAATCAAACAGCTGAAATACTGCTCATTTAACCCCACAGTCAATCAAACAGCTGAAATACTGCTCATTTAACCCCACAGTCAATCAAACAGCTGAAATACTGCTCATTTAACCCCACAGTCAACCAAACAGCTGAAATACTGCTCATTTAAACCCACAGTCAATCAAACAGTTGAAATACTGCTCATTTAACCCCACAGTCAACCAAACAGCTGAAATACTGCTCATTTAACCCCACAGTCAATCAAACAGTTGAAATACTGCTCATTTAACCCCACAGTCAACCAAACAGCTGAAATACTGCTCATTTAACCCCACAGTCAATCAAACAGTTGAAATACTGCTCATTTAACCCCACAGTCAACCAAACAGCTGAAATACTGCTCATTTAACCCCACAGTCAACCAAACAGCTGAAATACTGCTCATTTAACCCCACAGTCAACCAAACAGCTGAAATACTGCTCATTTAACCCCACAGTCAATCAAACAGTTGAAATACTGCTCATTTAACCCCACAGTCAACCAAACAGCTGAAATACTGCTCATTTAACCCCACAGTCAACCAAACAGCTGAAATACTGCTCATTTAACCCCACAGTCAATCAAACAGTTGAAATACTGCTCATTTAACCCAACAGTCAACCAAACAGCTGAAATACTGCTCATTTAACCCCACAGTCAACCAAACAGCTGAAATACTGCTCATTTAACCCCACAGTCAATCAAACAGTTGAAATACTGCTCATTTAACCCCACAGTCAACCAAACAGCTGAAATACTGCTCATTTAACCCCACAGTCAATCAAACAGTTGAAATACTGCTCATTTAACCCCACAGTCAACCAAACAGCTGAAATACTGCTCATTTAACCCCACAGTCAACCAAACAGCTGAAATACTGCTCATTTAACCCCACAGTCAATCAAACAGTTGAAATACTGCTCATTTAACCCCACAGTCAACCAAACAGCTGAAATACTGCTCATTTAACCCCACAGTCAACCAAACAGCTGAAATACTGCTCATTTAACCCCACAGTCAATCAAACAGTTGAAATACTGCTCATTTAACCCCACAGTCAACCAAACAGCTGAAATACTGCTCATTTAACCCCACAGTCAATCAAACAGTTGAAATACTGCTCATTTAACCCCACAGTCAACCAAACAGCTGAAATACTGCTCATTTAACCCCACAGTCAACCAAACAGCTGAAATACTGCTCATTTAACCCCACAGTCAACCAAACAGCTGAAATACTGCTCATTTAACCCCACAGTCAATCAAACAGCTGTAATACTGCTCATTTAACCCCACAGTCAATCAAACAGCTGTAATACTGCTCATTTAACCCCACAGTCAATCAAACAGTTGAAATACTGCTCATTTAACCCCACAGTCAACCAAACAGCTGAAATACTGCTCATTTAACCCCACAGTCAACCAAACAGCTGAAATACTGCTCATTTAACCCCACAGTCAATCAAACAGTTGAAATACTGCTCATTTAACCCCACAGTCAATCAAACAGCTGTAATACTGCTCATTTAACCCCACAGTCAATCAAACAGCTGTAATACTGCTCATTTAACCCCACAGTCAATCAAACAGTTGAAATACTGCTCATTTAACCCCACAGTCAACCAAACAGCTGAAATACTGCTCATTTAACCCCACAGTCAACCAAACAGCTGAAATACTGCTCATTTAACCCCACAGTCAATCAAACAGTTGAAATACTGCTCATTTAACCCCACAGTCAACCAAACAGCTGAAATACTGCTCATTTAACCCCACAGTCAACCAAACAGCTGAAATACTGCTCATTTAACCCCACAGTCAACCAAACAGCTGAAATACTGCTCATTTAACCCCACAGTCAACCAAACAGCTGAAATACTGCTCATTTAACCCCACAGTCAATCAAACAGTTGAAATACTGCTCATTTAACCCCACAGTCAACCAAACAGCTGAAATACTGCTCATTTAACCCCACAGTCAACCAAACAGCTGAAATACTGCTCATTTAACCCCACAGTCAACCAAACAGCTGAAATACTGCTCATTTAACCCCACAGTCAACCAAACAGCTGAAATACTGCTCATTTAACCCCACAGTCAATCAAACAGCTGTAATACTGCTCATTTAACCCCACAGTCAATCAAACAGCAGTAATACTGCTCATTTAACCCCACAGTCAATCAAACAGCTGTAATACTGCTCATTTAACCCCACAGTCAATCAAACAGCTGTAATACTGCTCATTTAACCCCACAGTCAATCAAACAGCTGTAATACTGCTCATTTAACCCCACAGTCAATCAAACAGCTGTAATACTGCTCATTTAACCCCACAGTCAATCAAACAGCTGTAATACTGCTCATTTAACCCCACAGTCAATCAAACAGCTGTAATACTGCTCATTTAACGTCACAGTCAATCAAACAGCTGTAATACTGCTCATTTAACCCCACAGTCAATCAAACAGCTGTAATACTGCTCATTTAACGTCACACTCAAACAAATAGCTATACTATTATCTTTATTGTAAATCAATGTATGTAATCAGCACATATGAATTGCAATAACGTGCCATGTAGATGAACATTTAAGACGAGTTCCCCCAATGAAAATTATATGTCATGAATTGTTTTCCTATGTCGCGAAAGATGAAAAGTACGACCGATTAACACACCTTTCCAGTGAAACATAAAACTAAAATGAAAATCGGAGGACAACACGAATGTCCATAAATACCCGGATTGAGACCAGGCGCTACGAATTGATATGCGTACTCGTATAATCATCGGTAACCCACAGCATATTACGCTCCGATTTCTCTCTCCTCAACATCCGGTGGGTCACCTGGTAGAGAAATCCTTGTTTCCTTGGAAAAGACAATTAAAAGTTACCAATTAAAATCATCGTTTGATATTGTTAGTCTCATTCGTCGAGGCTATACAGAATATAATTTATACATAATTTAAAACTGTGATATGATTGGCTATAAAGACAGTCGTCAGGACGTATCAAAGTGTTTTTAAAACGATCACATGACTACGAGGACTTTTCTGCCAGTTGACTCACGTGTGATGGCTGGAGAGTAATCGAAACATGATGTGCTGTGGGTTACCGACGATGTACTCCTCGTGAAACCCTTTTAACATGTTCACGTGTAGTACGCATTGGTTAAACAGAGGCAATGCTTTGATAGTGACATCTGGAACTTATCTAGCAAGGAACTGAGACACAGAAATTACAGATTGCTGCTTATTTGTCTTGTATTTCGTATATTTAAAATAATAATAAGATATAACATTTAAACAAAGAAAATATTACTTTGGTAAATTATACGTTTGATTGTCAACACGAATCAGTATCATTAGGTTCTGATTTTTATTATTATAATTTAATTAATCCGTAAAATGTCTGTTTAGCATACATATTGGAATGTTTAGTCAAATGTCATTATATGCGGAGGTCGAAGGAACCAATAAAGAATTAGCGATGACTTTGATTCGAAATTGTCGAGTATTTGTGTTGTGCAGAATAATTAAGCTTAGGGCTACTAAGAACCGACCAAGCCTTTAACTAGAATTATACAAGGAAACGGCTTAGCAAAGTTCAAACTAACGAACTGATTTCTTCTTAACTTTTCTCTATTACAAATGATATACACAAATGTAACTATAAAAGACTACCTTTCAAGTAAGACCTTTAATTCATTCATCTCACAGTTATCAGGACTGTTGTGGTGTAGCTGACATATTATTTCTCCGAAAATTGACTTGTCCTTTTCTTCATATTCGTGATGGTGATCAACATGTCCATTTTTCCTGCTATGGACTGACTTGTTTGTCGAATGATTGACTTCAGAATTATTTTCTGAAAGTAAGGTATTTTTCACCACTTCAACGATTGACGTTTCAAGTTTTCTCTCCAGATAAAGACCCATTCTTTTCTTCACAACAGTATCATCTTCTCCTGCCTTAAAGGTCCTGCTATATATAGTGTTTGTTTCTCTCTTTATGTTAAGCTTGTATTGGATGTCGTAACTGCAGTCTTTCAGATCAACATTTGTATCACTTTTAACAATATAGATGATATCAACATTGGCATTCTTGAATTCTGACAAACATCGTTTCAGGATATGTGAAATAATCTTTTTGTCCTACAACATTGTACAATAAAGTAGACTTGCTGATCAATATAACATATTACTTATGAATCTAGTCTGTGGTATTAATTGTTATTAGAATATTATATTATTTGAAAATTGTGATTTGTCAGAATTTGACCCTTATGCAGATCTGAAGTAGAAGATGTATGATATGTGATAAGCTTAAAGATATACGTGATAAATTCTTTCAGAAATTAACTGATATTGTACCTTTATTTTCAAATTTTTCAGATTTAGACAAATTCTTTTTTATATTTCGAAGTAATGATTATGACATAAACATGTGCTGTATTAAAGGCATAAGTGAAATGTATAAATACAGTAATTCATTAATGTAATTTGCTTAAGAGCAAGAAAAACTATAATATTTCTGGTATTCTCTCTGTATCAGACCTCCTCAGTCGAAATATTATATTAAATATCATGTTATATATTTTTCATTGTAAATAATCTGAATGTTTATATTTGTGTATGCCTGCATGCTGTAGTTGAATGTATTGTTTGTTATTTGATGACAATCCAACCTTTGGATTTTAAACCAATAAAATCTTATCTTATCTTATGTCACATGATTTGATGTATGAACTGATCTTACTAAACATGAATATTTATAAACCTTACATCACCTTAATAGATTATATAAAAATCCATCTCACAATAGCTAGCTTTGATCGAATGTTTGCTTAGAAATTCGTATTTCGGTAAACGGCGTTGCTGACCTGAAATCGTAACTCTTATATGGTTTTTTATTTTGTGACCATACGGATGGATTTCAATCGCTTGTAAACCTGTGGAATTCCGAACCTAGCTGAGGCCTTTTGGTTCAACAAATATGTTTCCACAAGCTCCCATAGTGAATTATCTTTGAATACGTCTATTTACGTCCATACGAGATAAGCGTAAAATATATAATCGACTCTGACATCTTATCTCGTAAAACTCACCTGTTTCATAATATTTCCCCTTTCACAAGTGTTTAATAGACATAATACCACAAATGGTACGTTGTTGTCTACAAATCTATTCAGCAGCAACTGTAGGTGTTGTGTAGCTGATGTTGTCTTCACACAAGATGTTCTCTCATCCTGTTCAATGTCTTGTTTGGAAAGACATATCTGGTAATTGTCCGTCGACGTTCCTGTGCGAAGAATGACGACATGACCATTGCGCGTTTGTCTCAATGCATCCAACTCGGCTCTAGTAAGAGATATAGCATCACATTTTTTTCTAAGCCATGACTGTATCTTCCCTATCCTTGGATATGTGCCATTCGATAATGTAATATCACGTATTTCAATGGGAGTGTGGATTTCGTTGGTTTTCTCTCTTGAATCTTTCGAATTTTCACTGTAACGGACAATATAAAATTCTGATGAAATGTCATTTATTATGAGGATATCCCCAATAACTAAAGTCAATATAAATATATATACTCATTAAGTTCTCTTGTTGGTAGATTCCCTTAGACTTTATATATATATATATGTTACAGTAAATGTATGTAATCAGGAATTTCATGAAATTACTGAAAATTCAGGAATTTCATGTAATTCCTAAAGGGCTTAGTAATTACGTGAAATTACTAATTTTTAGCAGTAATTACATGAAATTACTGAAAACTTTAGAGAATTTTACACACATTTACGGATTTCATTTTATTGATAAAATGTACAATAAATCTGCATGTTTTCAACAATTGTACTGTTACATGTAATTAAATGCTTTAATGACTTAAACAAATCTCCTTAAAGACATTTTACATGTAGTATATGGAAGTGAGTTGTTACTCATCCCACTATAACTGAGTGAACGTCTCACTGTTTGATTTAAATCATTGAACATCAAGTTGTTAAAATGACACAAGATAAAAGAGAAAGGGAATTTATTGATGAAATGTATAAATATTACAATGAAAAGAAAGAACAAGTTTTGCTGCAAAAAGAGAAAACACTAGAAATCATTGAATCTCTACAGCGCATAGAAACTGACGAAAACAATAAGAAGTCAAGAGATGACTATTACTATATCGGAAGGTAAATATCTTTACTTCCATCCATTGCTCTTAATTATTATACCCCTGCTTTGAAAAGTGGGGGTTGTATAGTGATCGTGGTGTGTGTCCGTCCGTCCGTCCCAACCTTGCATCCGCAACTCCTCCTAAACCACTAAATGAAATTCAACGAAACTTTCACAGAATCTTTATTATATGATGCCATTGTGCACCTCCTATTTCAGATTTTGATCTGAACGACTTTTGGGATTTGACATAGCAAAACATGGACTTTGCCATTGAATCCCATAGGGGGAGCTGCGGTATCAGTTAGTGAGCTTAACTCTCAGTATTTCTAGTTTGATATGAGGAATGCCATGTATGGATACGGCATCAAAAACAAACGCAAAGAAAACAAGTCAAAATATGCATTCAGGGGATTACACAAGGTCTTAAAAAATGTGTAGATTCACAACCAACAGCTTTGACCTTCTGTCGTTTGATTAACAGGAGGCATATCCTATGTCTTTTATTATTTTCTGGATCAAGGAGATAGCTGATTGATATTAATTCCAAAAATGATCAACAATACAAAATCCATATTTGAAAGGTCTAGGAGTTATTATAATACCCTTTTGTTGGAGCTATTATACCTCCACGAACAAAGTTCAGGGCGGGTATATAGGAATCACTTCGTCTGTCTGTCCGTGCAATTCGTTTCCGGTTCATAACTTTTGAATTCCTTGATGATAATTGGTAACATTGTTGTACACCAGCCTTTAGGTTACATCAAAATAAGTATGACAAGACACTTATTTTATTAAGATATTTTCAGGGAGACTTGACCAAACTTATCAGGAAAAGGAAAACAGACAACGACGACATTAAATACTTTGTTTCAATAGAAGAAACTTATGATATAATCAAGAAAACTCATTTGGCTTTGAATCATGCTGGTAGAGATAAGATGGAAAAAGAAATCAATAGGAAATATGCTAACATTACTCTCAATTGCATTAACCTTTACAAGTCTGTGTGCGAAGAATGTCAACTGAAAAGGAAAAATCCAAGTAAAGGAGTGGTTGTCAAACCTATTGTGTCAAAATATTTCATTTCAAGGGGCCAAGTGGATTTAGTTGGTATGCAAAGTATGCCAGATGGCAATTATAGATCTATTATGAATTACCAGGACCATCTGACCAAATTTTGTATAATTGTCTTCAAAACGAGCGGCTGAAGTAGCTTATAAGATTTTACTGAATATATATTTGGTATTTGGTGCCCCCCATATTTTGCAATCTGACAATGGTCGAGAATTCACAGCAGAAATCATCAAAGAACTTAAAGTGTTCTGGCCTGACTTGGCAATTGTTCATGGTAAGCCTCGGCATCCACAGTCGCAGGGCAGCGCAGAGCGGTCAAATGCTGACATTCATGGCATGATTGTAAGCTGGATGCGTGACAATGACACAACCAAATGGGCAGTAGTATCAAAATTCATTCAATTTCAAAAGAACCGCCGTTTTCATGAGGGCATCAACAGATCACCGTATGAAGCGATGGTTGGCTCTCCATCAAAAGTTGGACTAACAACCAGTAAGCTTCCGAATGAAATTTTAAATATTATTGAAAAAGTGGAAGAATTGGTGGGATATTTCATGGATCAACCTTCTCAGTCTACAATTGAAAATCAAGCAGTTGCCGAAACTCCCGTCGGAACTGTACCTACTCCACTGGAATTTGAACATGAATGCAAATCTTGTACTACTGTGTTTCAGAGTGACATAGAAAACTGTGATTTATGCGATGCATGCAGCAGAGGTATGCTGATCAACAGGGAGAGGCATCTTAGTCATGAAAACCTTGAAAGACAGGCTGATAAAATGGTGGCAAGAAGCAATCAGGTTCTTCAACCAGTTACAGTGAGTAACAATGTCACATTGCCGGTACCAAGTGTTGATAGGGGTAGAGGAGATCCCATGCATCTGATGTGCATTGTGACCGATATTAACACAGAAACACAGCAATACAAACTTGCTACTAGATATGGTCTTTTGAATGGATCATTTTCCAGGAACCAATTCCTGCCATGTACATCTAACACCTTGCTCCTGGGTTCTGTTGATTTCGACACTGAAATACGTGTCCGACAGGCAGGAAGAGAACAGTCAATCGGAACTGGACAAGGGTTTTTAAAATGGACCTGCAAATCCGGATGCATTAAGAAAACATGCAAATGCTTAAAAGCTGGGATGCTATGTAACTCTAGGTGTCACAACAGTAATACGTGTAAAAATAAATAAGACATTAACAGAGATCTCTAAATGTTTCATTTAAACCGCAAAGTATCTGTAAATATGCTTTGCTTGCTGAAATTACACATTTATTTTCTTAACTTGTGTTCAAATTTATAAGAAAATATTGGTTACTGTAACGCAGAGCGCTACAAATGTCCCCCAAACAAACAATACAAGTACTAGTGGTATAAATGAAGAATAGTGTGAGAACATAGCAAGAAATAATTAGAGCCCAGTTTTTGACTCTATCATGTCAATAGTAGGGCTTCTTTGTTATGTTACCCTACAATGTGCTACAATGAACTAGTAAGCAAAGCAAGAAAAAATGGCTTCAATTGTCTGCCATCATCTACAACATCAGAAATGGAGATGTTAGTATACTATATTATTAGCATGAAATCAAATGCAAAAGATGTTTGTCATACACTGTTATATCTATAAGCAAATATTAGATAGCTATTTGCATACTAAGTCTGAAAAGATATGGTTGTTATTCACCTTTGTGTTAAAGTGAGTGTTTCTGTGGTTTCCATGGCAACGGCAGGCATTTTGAAATTTCCAAGTCTCAAAATCACTTATACACATGCCATACAACATTTCTATTAAGTTTCATCCAATTCCGAGCACTTTAAATTGTTCACGTTTTTTGTGGCAACGGCGGCCATTCTGAAATTTCTAAGCCTCAAAATTATGTGTACACATGTCAGACACAATTTCTGGAAAGTTTCATCCAATTCTAAGCACCATAGCAAACCAAAGATGAATATCAATTCGCAACATCATAATCTACTTGGAAACAAAATTTCGCCCAAATCGGAGGATTTTTGTATTTGGCGGCCATTTTATACCTTGGTTACCATCGCAACGACCGCCATTTTGAATTTTGTTCAACCCCCCAAAGTTACCACATAATACAGTGGATATTCCTACAAAGTGGATCATAATATGGCTCCCAAACCATGGATATTAATTCGCAACATCAAAATCTACTTGGAAACCAAATTTCACCCAGATCAGAGGATTTTTGTACTTTGGCGGCCATTTTGGATTCAAAATGGCCGCCATAGCAACTAACGATGAATATCAATTCGCAACACCATAATCTACTTGGAAACCAAATTTCGCCCAAATCGGAGGATTTTTGTATTTGGCGGCCATTTTATACCTTGGTTACCATGGCAACGACCGCCATTTTGAATTTTTTCAACCCCACAGAAGCTACCACATGCTACAGTGGATATTCCTACAAAGTGGATCATAATATGGCTCCCAAACCATGGATATCAATTCGCAACATCAAAATCTACTTGGAAACCAAATTTCGCCCAAATCAGAGGATTTTTGTATTTTGGCGGCCTTTTTGGATTCAAAATGGCCGCCATAGCAACTAACGATGGATATAAATTTGCAACATCATTTGAAACCAAATTTCGGCCAAATCGGAGGATTTTTGTATTTTGGCAGCCATTTTGGATTCAAAATGGCCGCCATAGCAAGCCAACGATGAATATCAATTTGCATGATCGTAATCTACTTGGAAACCAAATTTCGCCCAAAACGGAGGATTTTTGTATTTGGCGGCCATTTTGTACCTTGGTTACCATGGCAACGGCCGCCATTTTGAATATTTTTTCAACCCCACAAAAGCTGCCACACACTACGGCGGATATTTCTAAAAAATTTCATGAAGTTTGATGAAAGGAATCCAATTTTTTTTAAATCCCCCCTTTTTTGTTTCCATGGCAACTGCGGCAAAATTTGTCCAATCGATTCCGATATTTTTGGCCTTTCCCATTCCACCAGATGTGGATGTTGTTCCTATCAAGTTTCATCAATTTTTGTTCCGCGAGTAACCTGCTATGATAATTTTTGTGTTTTTCATTTTTTTTGCATTTTGGCCGTTTCCATGGCAACGGCCGCCATTTTGAAAATTCCGAAAGTAGTTTGCACATCTACTCATAGTGCTTGACATTCCTGTGAATTTTCATTGATTTCCGTTCGGTAGTCGCCGAGAAATGTGTCGGATAAACTTTTGGCGGAAGAAAGAAAGAAAGAAAGAAAGAAAGAAAGAAAGAAAGAAAGAAGAATAATAATAAGAATAATATTAAGAAACGGAGCAAACACAATATGTCTCCCAAGCTTCGTTTGGGGGACATAATTAGTAAATGTATGTAAAATTCATGATTTTTTTCAGTATCTTTAAATATGTTTTGCTTGCTGAAATTACACATTTATTTTCTTTACTTATGTTCAATTTTATAAGAAATTAGTAAATGTATGTAAAATTCATGATTTTTTTCAGTAATTACGTGAAAACACTAGATTTTTTAGGAATTTCATGAAATTACTATATATATATAAAGTCTAAGGGAATCTACCAACCAGAGAACTTAATGGGTAACGGATCGTCGAGACATGACGGGACATGACGATGCAGCGATACCGATAAAGATGTTAAAACAATATATTGACACAATTTTCGATCAACAAATGACCTTCTTCAATGTCTTTCAAAATTAGGCTGAGTTTGTAAATATTAGATGGTATAATTACAACTCGCTAAATAGTCAGGTGACAAAGTGTGACGTATTAAAGTAATGCGTCATATTTACATCGTTAATTAAAGGTGGTGAGCACAAATCCTGAACTGTGTGACAGTAGTAAAATATTTGTTGACTATAAACACTGTGAAAGAAAATATACATAAAAAGCTATTGTTTTCTGTTAATACCGTCCAGATGTAAAACACGGAGTTCTTTAATCCAAAATCGTTCCCGATTCTCACGTTGAAAATCACTCCACAGACAGTTCAATTTCAGCAATAGTGCAATCAGACAACCGATTCAAATTATGCTTTGAAATAAAACACTTATGAGGAAAACGGTGTGTGAGTAAGGGCATTCAAGAAGAGTTTGAAGATAGCAAAGAGGTAATCAGAATCCGTATATTGAAGAAGAACAGACAACACAATGGTCAAAAGAAAAAATACAAAGGGACAAACAACGATCTACAAAACATACATATAAAACTAAAGATCGAGTAACACGAATCCCACTAAAAACGGGGATGAACTCAGGTGCTCCGGAAGGGTAGGCAGTTCCTGCTCCAATAGTGACACCCGTCGTGTTAATCTAGCATCTGGTCACTACATTAATATGTTATCTTTGATGTTTATTAAATCACTTGATTTGGACCCTAAATTTTGCTTGCTTCAATAAACGGACAGTCAACAATTTAGAAACACAGGCAATATTGAATAAAAGACATAGAACGAAGAGAAACAAAACACAAAACAGAAAACTAAAAAGATGAGCAAAAAAGACCTGGCAAAGGATAAGCAGTTGTTGCAAATCGTATAGAGGAAGTTTATATAATCCAACCATATAATATCATTTCAAGATTTGAAAGAATTCTTAAAGATTGAAATTTGTATCACTAGTAAGATCGACAGTTGGCACTTATAATACCCATTGTTTAACAATCTTTATTACCTTATCAATTCATGGAAAACACCCGAACTGTAAATGACAATGTAACCAAATATCCCTGTGTGACACATCTGTTCAGCAATTTCAATCTTTATGCTAATTTTAGATTTCGTAGGATCTGCAAGCAAACAAACATGATTATTTAGTTTATTCCGTCTATAACATTATAATTTCTTTTGACAGTAGAACTTCAAGCCTCGAACTCGCAAGCACTGTCAATGACAGTTCGAACGACCCAGGTTCGATATAATTTCCGAAAATAAAAATCTATTATTATGTTGTTATGATAAACAACGGATTTTCCTGGCAGTGGCCTTGAAAAGCAACAAAAAAAAAAAAACCAACAACAAACCCCCCCTCCAACAAGATGCAATCATTTAGATAGTTATTGCCATTTCACTAAGAGGGTATGTTTGGGCCAATAAAACTAGCTTAACCCCGCCACGTTATATTGAACTGCATGTATCATGCTAGGAAAGTGAGAGGTCATGCATTCTTGTGCTAGGGGTAATCAATTTTGCCTCATTTCAACGATTTATCTATTGGAATTTGAAATTGTTCAGACAGTATGGTATTTTTTGATTTTCATTTGATCACCATGTCTGATAATAAAAGTGTAGATATACAATTTAGTGCGCCTGACCATTTCTGAAATAACCTTCATCAAGTTCGCTGAAAACCGAAAGATTGGAAAGCCAAATTACTTAAAGTTTTGGGAGCAATAAATTCAAGGGGTCTAAACAAGATATCGAAAATCAGCTAATGTAGAGGTATCGACCCAGTGATAGTAATACAAACGCAGATATCAATTTTAGTGATAAATAATGAACTAAAAAGGGTATATGCCACGTCTGCCTTTGAAATAATAAGCCTTGAATATAAGGAAGTTGATGGTGGCATTTTCAGTGGCCTTATTTGCTATTTCGATACCATATGTCGACATAAACAAACAAATCTTGATAAATATATCCATTGCAATTCCTCAAATAATTATTCAACATCTGACGGGTGCCACTAGTGGATCAGGAACTGCTTACCCTTCCGGAGCACCTGAATTCGATCTCGTGTTTTTACTTGTCTCTTTACTTGTCTCGGTGGGGAATATGTTGTTCATGTTGTCAAATTAAAAGTATGCAAGTTTTTTTGGATCCGTGTGGTAATATCCGCGTCATTCTGCATAAAAAACGATGTTTGCATAGTCTCTACTCTCATTTGTTTTGTAGGGAGTTCATGTTTTATTTATGTTATTTGTATTAATTTATTATTTATACTAGTGAAGCAGGAACTTCCTACCCGTCTGGAGCACCTAAGTTTACCTCCGTATTAGTGGGATCCGTGTTGTTCAATCTGTAGTATTCGTGTGCTGTTTTGTAGATTATTGTTTGTTTTCTTGTCCTTTGGACTTTGTCCATTGTATTTTCTGTCCTACGATGAACTTCTTCTGATCACCACTTTGCAATCGTCAAAAGTTTCTTTTAGATACATGCAAAATTCGAAGGTTATTTTTAATGGACAGTCGTACATCGTCTAATATAAAGGGTCCTACAGTGGTGTTGTCTGAAGAAACGACTAAATCTGAGCTTAAGATAATACGATTTGACCCAACTATGATCAATAAAAATATTTCAATTGTTGTAGAAGTCATTTTATATTTACCTGTCACAATATATCTGTGCAAACATTCGTACATGTGAGTAAATAAAAACACAATCGCCCATATTATAAACAACTTTCTATCTCCATGTCTGAAAAATAAAATGTAATAGAAAAAAATTACCGGTTCTAGTTTACGTTTGAAAACCATAAGAACAATATGAAAAAACTTAAATAGTTCTTGTACATGCACAAATGTAGGAAATTATTATACTAAAAGACGATCTCTCGCATTTGTCGATGGGTAACATCGACTATATATAAAATGATGACAACTTTTCGTTATAATTATCCTTTATCCGTCAGGGATTGTTTCTTGATCTGTTTGGTTGGATTAAAACCATGCAATAAGCAAGTGCGAATTAAAATATATCGGGTGTTTAATCCCTGCATTGTTTATATATTCAATGAAGGACGTCATATTATAATTGCTAATAATATAAATACTAACCTAGAATGTGTTTTCCCTACTAAAATATAGACAACCAGATTAACAATACCGGTGGCTATAATATTAAGATAGTGACTGGTAGCAACGTGTATCACTTCGAAGGCAAATTTGTAATAACTAAGTATCAGTACTACCAACCTGAAAAAGACCAACCAGTTTGATTACTAGTAAATGATTACATTAAATGTTCATTTTATTTGGAAAGCCTATTGTGATAGGTCAAAAGGTTAACGCGTGACCTCGAAATTCAAACTTCTTCATTCAATGAAGCGAACAACCATTCAATCGCAATTAAAATGCGAAAGGAAAAAAAAGAAAACAGAAATCTTTAGCTTCAAACCGATTCGTCGTGGTGTCCCCATTTCTTGATTGTCGTCTGAAAACCACTCGACAATTGCATCGTATGTCAACAAAACCAATTATTTCCCTCACGACCATCAACATTGTTCCCGGTCTAACAAAGAGCAATGGAAAGTATATCGAATTGGAGTAAAATTGTCTTTCTATGAAACAAGAACAAACTGTTGGCTGACAGAGATGATACAGTTTGACCCCCCACATTCATGGAAATATGGAAATATTATTTGAAGGCAAGCGCCAATAGTGCCTTCTCTTGGTGACTGCGCATACCTTCGGATTATGCTTTTTACTAGACGACTTCTACGGATAATTCGGATTATCTCGTTACTCGGTGGTCTCTTCTCTCCGGTTTGTTCCATCTACTATCTTACTCTGTAATCGACACACACACACGCACGCACGTACACACACAGGCAGGCAGGCAGGCAGACAGACAGACACGTCTGAAAAAAAAAGAGTCAACGATCAATCTTACGGGGTGCTGTAAAGTCGCCATATTGGTTCGACATTTTATTTAATTAGACATTGATAAAATCCCTCGGTGGGACGAACATTTTGTTATTCAACACAGTGTTTAATTCTTTATCACTTTGTTTTGTATATCTGGCGTTGTTTTACAAATCATTTTAGACGTTTATATATATACGTCTGAAAATTACACCAAACAGTGTTAGAATTAGACTTTTGAGCTGTCAAATTTTTGTTCTTCCCTCGACGGGATTTGAACTCACACCATTGATGCACTGCATCACCAATCACTTAACCTTACGACCAGCGCCCTAGACCACTCCACCACATCCGCTCCATATAAAAGGAACTTCAATAATCGAAGTGTTACGTGTTGTGATGTCCAAAGCGATTTCCGCATAAAAACGATGTTTTGGTTCGTCTTGATCCCCATCTGTTTGTAGGAGGGCTTACGTCTTATTTACGTTATTTGTGTTTGTTTGCGCATAGTGGTGTCCAACACGTGTTGTGTTTTTGCTTTGTTTGCCTTCGTCTCACAGTTTCTCTGGATTGTCCTTTTTTTATTGCCCTTTCGGTATTCTCTAACGGTATTTACTCTACGTAATATTTCTAACTCACCATAAACTATAAAGTAGATACGTATTCCTCCTTAATAATGGAACGGATAACAGATGAAAAGTTAGAAATTGCTTTGCTTCCATTGTTGATCAATATATACGGCTTTGTTGATGATCCTGAAAACAAAAAGTAAATTCGTAAAGAGATAGTACATGATATGCGCTATATTGGTTTATGGAGAAAACTGTTATTGGCATTTGAGAATACTATCAATGTTATATTTGTAAATACAATTTTTTGTAGTTCAATAGCTTAAAAGTATACAATAAATACAGACGATGTCAGTCATTTACTTTGCTGGGATAGTTTCTTCTTGTTTCTTTGTTTGGATACAAAGTTGCTCAAAGGAAACAGGAAATAAAAATGAAACAGGAGAATACAAGTAAGAAACTATTAAAAAAATTTGAACGATATCTTTTTAAAGGCGTGTAGCAGTAATTGTGTGTAACTATATGTCTTTAACGACCTTCCTAGTCGTACAATACAATAGTACCGTCGCCAAAGAGTTCCGGCTGAAAATGTTTCGTCGGGATCCGGTTATGTCAGCTCAGCATGATTGACATATAGGTGACGACAAAAAATGAGTATTATGATCATATAGCATTATTGTATCTTGAAACCAGAAGATGTCGTTATCGGTCGATTATTTTTGCTTGTTTTTACCTATATATCACTGTAGTTATCTTCATCGATTACTCAGATATGGGTAAAATGATGGACATAAACAATGCCAAATGCTAATAATGAACTTGGAATCATCAAACAAAGCTATACCAAGTAGTTTATATGTGTAATTAAAGCACACAAACCATTGGTAATGCTTAGATAAATGATAATTCACACTGACGTGCCATCATGAATAGTTTTATGCTAACTACAGTTAAAAACGCAATGCTTATTTACGTAAATTCGTTCCAGCTTTGACACCCATTACTTTCCGGTTGAGTCACAAAAAAGTATTTAAGTAGAACCGGTTGTGTCACTACAAAATTGAAAGAATAATGGAAAAAAGCCCAATATCACAATTATGTTTCCTTTTAATAATTTATTTAAGTATGCAACTGTTTGTTTGTTCAGTATATATTACAAACACCGGTCCAAGACGGGAGCGTAGCTATAATCCGACAGCCCTTTAGTCCGACTGTCCGATATTATGACAGCCACTGGTCCCACAGTCCGATAGTCCGACAGTTCGATAGTCCGACAGAGATGTGTTTGCTTTTCACTTTCATCGCACGGGTAAGAACAGCAACAAAGTAACAATTCACGGGAATACATAAGAAAGAGATCTAAAGCTTAACTTTACAAATTTCTTGAACATTTGTTTGAATATGTACTTGCATGGTGGAATATCCATTCACTTAAATGAAGAAATAGTAAACTTCTTTAATTCAATGATAATCTAAAAGTGACGACCATGCGAACTTCGACAGAGACGAAACTGGAAAGACTGTCTTGGCTAGAAGAGCCGATCGGAACAATAGGCAAAGTCTACGTATTCTGGGTTTAAGCAATATATTTAGACCCCTTTTCCTTGAATTCACTAAAGTGAATGTCTTGAAAATTATAATTTGACGAAAATATTTATAATTTTCAACGTCAGTTTGACGACGGATCTTGCTCTTACAGTGCACAAAACTTGACTAGGCGAATATTTCTAATAAATAACAGATATTTTATTTTCATAGAATAGCTATTCAATGTACTTAGTCTGTCTGACTATCGGACTGTCTGACTACCGGGCTGTCCGACTACTGGACCGTCGGACTATTAGGATGAGACATGGCATACACACACTGTTTAATATTTTGATTGTACATTTTGTTATGAAATTCTAGTTTTGTTTAACTTGCAATTCAGGCAGAGATGAATACTGTAAGCTTGTTGCCATTTTGTTGTTACTACTGCCAAACGGTAACAATTTCACCTGCAGGGTAGGACATAGCAACATCTGGTTTGGGGTAGAAATAGGAGAAAGACAAAGTTTTGTGATGTCTTCTCTTCTATTAACTTACGTCATCAACTGAGAAAAACAACCGAAGATGTGCCAAGAGGAATAAGATGGAACATTTCATCGACACTAGAAGATCTTGATTTTGCTGACGATCTTGCTCTTCTATCACATACTCATCACCATTTACAAGAAAAGACTAACCGCATTAGCAACTTGTCAACCAAGTTGGACTAAAGATCAGCCAGAAAAAAACAGAACTTATGACCTTAAACATCACCAACCCAACACCAATACAAGTTGATGGAAAAGATCTCCCAAACACAGAAACATTCACATACCTTGGAAGTACAGTAAGAAATGACGGAGGCGCAGGAAATGACATCATGAACAGACTAAGCAATGCCAGAAATATCTTCAGATCACTTAATAATGCATGGAAATCATCACAGTACAGTAAGCAAACCAAACTTAAACTGTACCAGAGTTGCATACTATCTACTCTGTTATATGGATCAGAATGTTGGAGGATGACAGAGAAAGACCTAACAAAACTGTCAGTTTGTCACACCAAAAGCTTAAGGAAAATTTTCTTGCCAAATAAAATATCAAATGAAGACCTACTAAGACCGTGTAAACAAGAGAATATGGCTACAATATTATTAAGAAGGCGTTGGTTATGGATTGGGCACGTGATTAGAAAAGATAGAAATTCCATTACTAGGACTACACTACATTGGACTCCACAAGCGTGGTAGGCCGAAAACCACATGGAGGTGTGCTGTAGAAGGAGAGCGTTTAATATGTATCTAGGGGTAATAATTTGCTCTAATCATACCATTAAGTTAACATCCTGATATCATTCGACCCTTTTTAAAAAGTACAAAGCAAGAAATACAAATGAATTTAGAATTTACATTGGTAAAAATAAGCTTGCTTCCTTCGTGACGTTTATATTTCAAGACAGACATGATCAGTTATATTATATTTTGTCTGTATAACTGTTAAACACCAATAATAAAATGACAAGATAATCTGAAACAATCCATACATATTTATTTGAGCGCCACATTTGATCATATCTGTTTCCTACAATACCGTTTCCTTCGTTACCAAAGTATGTTTTAGACCGATCAGTACAATTTCCCGTGTCAAATCAGACAAGACACTGGTTCCGGTTTAGATATCAAAACGTGCAGACGACATATTGTTTTGCAGACGGTACGGTACATTCATAGTGGAGTGTGACATTTCGACATTATAAAGGTAGGTTTGCAACTTAGATTCAATGATTTTTATCTAAATCAGATGTTTTACGATATTTTCTGTGTTTAAATTTATTATTCCCCCCACCGAAAGTCATATTAAATTACATATTGCCATAACATTCCAGTACGACACAGTTCATGAAACGGTACACATAGTAAACACGCTTTTGGAAAGTAACGTAGGAAACTGTTTCTTACATTATTGTTTATCTTTTGGAAAAAAATGAATATTATTAAGGAAACAATCATGAATTGATTTATTTTACACTTCAATTTCAATGTGATTCGTGTTACATTGGGACTTTATCTTCATGAATTATCCAAATGTCAGAATACTTATATTTTATTTCATAAAAAAATAGCATTATAGGAAAACTATAACTTTTTTCGTTTTTCAGCTTTCTCCTGCTATTTTCTCTCACCGCTCATACTTTCTATTGATTTCAAAATATCCTGTACATCTGTCGGACCATCTAATCGTTTGTGCTGGAATTACTCGTTTTCCGAATCACCTTAGTTCATCATTGTTATTAATGGGGTTCATAATGCACGTGCTTGTATACATTTTTTCCGTTCAAGCGTTGTGCTGTTTTTCTCTTGTTGATATTTTTATTTTAAAATATTATTAAATACTTAATATGTATTGCATGCAAAATGATATTCTTACTTTTTAACTTTTGTATTAATATCAGGAGTAGTCTTCACAAGTTGCATTTATGGAAAATATGAACACAAAAGGGAATGACTCAGGCTTGAAATACAGATGGCCAAGGCATACAGACCAGCTTTGGGCAAAGGAAGGAGATATTGTGTGCATTGTCCCAGAACCAGTCACTACAGGATCAAACAAAAGAGTTTTTCAAATGAGCGCTCAGGAAGTAAACCGCTTTAAGGAAAAAATAGCTAAAATAAAATAAAATAATAACTTTACGCTACCTTTGTTACTGACTGAATTTCTTAATTAATAGAATAACTTTGGTGCATATTATTTGATAAAAAATAATTCTGACCAACTACAATTCGGAGAAAATATTATTTAAGTACAATGTTTTCGAAGATTTGATGAACTTTTGACATTTCTTTGTATAATGAATGTGTTGCCTACGTTTCTAAGCTTTAAGTCAGTTTATGTATTAACTTGTGCAAATTTCGCAGATTTACATTGGGGCGGATTCACAACTCAAAGGGGCGACAAAAAACGTACCAATGGAGCGGATGAAAAGGATACAATGGGGCGGATTCTAAAAGGAATTTCTGGTGTTCTTTGTCTTATATTTATTTTATAGTTACTGATATTGAGGGCAATATCAGGATATACAGACTGCCCAAGGTTCGTACCACGACCCAAGGGCAGTCAGTCTATCCTGATATTGCACTCCATATCAGTAACTATTGTGTTTATTGCATTGAAGACCAGAATCTGACACATACAATATAAATGCATAGACATTTTTCATCAGGATCATTGAAGGCTTCCCTAGGCGTTGTCACCTTCATTATTACCTAATTTGAATTGACTACAGCAATTGTTTGAATGGTGTTCAATTTATAATGAGAAATAAAATGAGATTATAAGTAACATTGTAATTTATTAAAACGTAAACAAACAAATATCCGTGTATAGACCAGTAGTACCAGTCTATACACGGTTTTTGAACCGGTCTAAATCAGCATTCCAGTCTATGTCGCGGAATAGTGAAGTTCACGTGGAGTGTTCAGCCAATTAAATGTATGATTTTTATTCTGATATGCAATAACTATGGATAGTTGTCTGGTAATACATTATAATGTTTGATGTACATCTCCATGAAATGTCTCCACATTTTAGAATACTGTCATTTCAGAATGTGAAGCCTTCGACAATTATACAATATTTGTCCATATTTGTTTGCATCATTATTTCGAGCTCCATTTCATAACTTTTTTTAACATGTACATTTAGCAGTGGCGGATTAGATTTTACAAAAATTGAATTAAGACAAGCGCATATTAATTACAGGTAAAAATACAGGCGACCGTTTCACTAAAGGTCTTAAGTCGTAAACGTAGACGTAAGTGTACTCTTAAGAGTTACGACAGTTTCACTAATAGTTAGGATTTACGACTTACGATAAAAAGTGATCGCAAAGTTAAGAGTGGTGGAAGGTAGTCGTAAGTCGTAAATCGTAAACCTATTTTTGAAGAGAAGAATTGCTATCTATATTTCTTTTTAATATGAACATTAATCAAATGAAGCAATCAATAAATATTAGATGCATGCAACATTTATAATATTTCGAGAGCCATAAACAATCATTAAAACAGCTACACATTATTGTTTGTTTCAGTGTACTTTCTATCAGTTCTGCATTTACAATATCAACATATTTTATTAACGAGTGTATGTACCTAGATGAAATTTCAAGAAAACAATGATATCGGGTGCATGTACAAACAATGGTTCAAAAATAAAGTTAAGCACAAACAGAGGGCAGATTACATTTCCGAGGATTAACAGGTATCACTTTTGTTCCGAGAAAGAGCATTACAATTGCCCGTAAACTATACCTGAGACGTTTTTTTTTTTACATTTGCGCGGATTATCTGTTATTTAGAATATATTTGAATTACTCAATACGTTTTCTGCATTTTGCAACACGACTGACGATGCAATATGGATTATTCGCCTCTTTGGGCAGCCTTTAAAATGAAAACAAAAAATATAAGAATAACATCTATACAAATATATGAAATATAAATAAAAAAAAATAGTGGAACATACATGTATAAAAAAAAACAATAATTTTGAACGCAACAGATATTCTCCTCCCCCCCCCCCCCCCCCCCCCCCCCCCCCCCCCCCCCCCGATAAACACTTTTACTCTGTTTGAACAGATACTACCATGTTTACATACCAGGCTCAATCTAGCGACCAATTTCTAGCGACCACTAAGCTGGCGACCAATAAGGAGATATGTCTCAAAACCAAATAAAAATATAAGAGCAAAATGTACTTTTAAAGATTTCTAGCGACCAATAATAAATATATTTATGTAATTGCACATTCAACACATTGAATCGTCATCTGGGCATACATGAACTATTTCTGGACCACTCCTTCCACAATACAAAGTTGACATTTGACACACTACTGTGGAAATAAGGTGCAGAATCTCACACAGACACTGATGTGAGTAAAAGACAATACATTTTATGTTCCATTTCCCATGTTCACCCGTACATAAAATATGCCTTCTCTTTACCGAGCTTAATAACGAAGACAAACACATATTTAGGGATGGCGAGCTTAGAAAACAGTCGGCCAACTTTAAACAAACACAGCGTAAACAAATAATATACTTTCATGTAAACCGGTATATAATTTGGATTTGCCAGCGTTTTGTCAAACAAAATAAAGTCCTAAGATTCTCCGTTCACATGAAGACGTCTCATCAATCTACAAAAAAATGTAAATATAGAACATTGGGAAAATATAGCAATACGTATTATGAAAATAAACAAAATATGAACCTTGCATGTGCGTGTAACACTTATTCAATAAATAATATTATTTTGTTTTATCTATTTATTTTTAAATTGTGTATTTAAAGGTGTCAAACAACTAATTTAATTCACCAATGCACGCAAAGGTCCAGGCAATACTTTTGGTTTAAACCCCAAGTGGCAATAGGCTCCCCCCACCAAATCAAAATATCAAAGTTGATATTTGACACCCTGTTGTGGGCTTGAGGTGCATTATCCCACCTAGGCACATAAGTCAGATAAAAGCCCGGGCAATACCTTCGACATAAACCCCGAGTGGCAAAGAACTTTGCCGTCCTTCGGTAATTTTTCATGGGTTATGTATAGGGTCTCCCCAAAAAAAAACAAATATCAAAGTTGATATTTGACACCCTGCTGTGGACTTGAGGTGCATTATCCCATCTAGGCACTTAAGTCAGTTAAAGGCCCGAGCAATACCTTTGACTTAAACCCCAAGTGGCAAAGAACTTTGCCGTCCTTCGGTAATTTTTCATGGGATATGCATAGGGTCGCCCCCAAATCCAAATATCAAGGCTGTAATTTAACACCCTGCTGTGGGCTTGAGGTGCATTATCCCACCTAGGAATTTAAGTCAGTTAAAGACCCGGGCAATACCTTTAATTTAAGTGCAAAGTGGGCAAGAACTTTGCCGTCCTTGATATATTTTTCATGGGATATTTATAGAGCCCCTCCTCCACAATTTTATTTCAAATATCAAAGTTGATATTTGACACCATACTTTGGGCTTGAGGTGCATTATCCCACCTAGGCACTTAAGTCAGTTAAAGACCCGGACAATACCTTTAAACTAGCTAAAAATGCGGAAGAACTTTGCCGTCCTTGATATATTTTTCATGGGATATTTATAGAAACCCCCCTCCACAATTTGTTTTCAAATATCAAAATTGATATCTGACACCCTGCTGTGGGCTTCAGATGCATTATCCCACCTAGGCACTTAAGTCAGTTAAAGATCCAGACAATATCTTTAACTTAGCCAAAGGTGGGCAAGAACTTTGCCGTCCTTGATATATTGTTTATGCGATATGTATAGAGACCCCTCTCCACAATTTGTTTTCAAATATCAAAATTGATATTTGACACCCTGCTGTGGGCTTGAGGTGCATTATCCCACCTCGGCACTTATGTCAGTTAAAGACCCGGGCAATACCTTTAACTTAAGCCCCAAGTGGGCAAGAACTTTGCCGTCCTTGATATATTTTTTATGGGATATTTATAGAGACACCCCTCCAATTTTTTTTTTCAAATATCAAGGTGGATATTTGACACCCTGCTGTGGGCTTGAGGTGCATTATCCCACCTAGGCACTTATGTCAGTTAAAGGCCCTGGCAATACCTTTGACTTAAACCCCAAGTGGCACAGAACTTTGCCGTCCTTCGGTAATTTGCATGGGATATGCATAGGGTCCCCCCCAAATTCAAATATCAAAGTTGATATTTGACACCCTGCTGTGAGCTTGAGGAGCATTATCCCACCTAGGCACTTAAGTCAGCTAAAGACCCGGGCAATACCTTTAACTTAGCCAAAAGTGGGCAAGAACTTTGCCGTCCTTGATATATTTTTTATGGGATATTTATATAGACCCCCTCCACAATTTGTTTTCAAATATCAAAATTGATATTTGACACCATGCTGTGGGCTTGAGGTGCATTATCCCACCTAGGTACTTAAGTCAGTTAAAGGCCCGGGCAATACCTTTGATTTAAACCCCAAGTGAGCAATAACTTTTCCGTCCTTGATATATTTTTCATGGGAAAGTAGTATATCGGGACAGCTCAAGGCATATTTCGGGGGGAGCAAAGAGGAGAGGGCCATTACGCATGCGTCACTGGAATCGACGTCACCGGAAGCGGCCATGACCGGAAATGACGTCATAACCGGAAGTGACGTCATAACCGGAAGTATGTTCTGCGCATGCTCGAAAGTGCATTTCCGCGCTTTTTTTCTTGCTATAGTAGTAGTAGTACAAAATGTACCATTGCTCATGACCGGAAGTAGCATGGCTAACGGATCTGACGTGACCAAAAGTGACGTAACGGAAAGTGACACCACAGGAATCAGAAGACCGAAAGTGGATGATTCCCCTTGGCGTGTGATTTTATTTGTTCGAGGTGTGTATTACTCCAAGGATGTTTTCTATCACGTCCGCGTTCTCACTGTGGTATTTCTACTAAATAACCTAAGAGTCAAATGAATGAAATGGTACATTTGATCCCCTAAGTCACCCAATAGAAGGTCACTCTGCATTTATCTAGGCTTGTGACTGGCTCTATATAGAGGTTGCATTAATCTGTGCAATGCCCGTCGCTCCCACGGGATTTTCTAAGAGCCTGGTGACGTCTGTAATGCTATGTCCTGCGCATCGATGAATGAGGTAAAATATTCAATGAAGTGCGCACACGATATATCCTTCTTCTTGTACTCGAACGGCATTGTAAGTCCAATGAAGGCAATGTTTGTTCATGAAATTGGCATAAGCGGATTCGTGCGGTTGACGTCCGGTTGGATCGTAGTATTCCCCTCGTGAGTTGGCGTCGATGTATATAGCGGCCCAGTGTTGTCACATTCGATGGTCTGGATCCGTATTTCCCACAAGGGCCGAAGGTACGCTTAATAGTCTGGGTAATCTGTTTCTGGCATAGACCCCATTAAACACAGGTCTGGAGTGGGGATGTTTTTTAAATAGAGTGTCAATCTCTAGCGTATTCATTATGCACTGTAGTCAAGCAAGACTTGTCTGTTTCTACCGATTTCGATCACGTTGTCAAATTCTGCATACAGGAGGACATTAATGGTCCCTGCCAGAGCTTCGGAGAAATGAATCTCCACACGTAAATTGCCCTGTTTTATAAGTTGAAACGTTCCCACCTCCGACATATCCGGAGTCAGATCGAATCCAAATAAGGTGTTTTCTTTAGCGTATTCCTCTCTGGAGATGGTATTTCCTTCGTCTTGATTCATCTTTCCCGTACTGGTATAGAGTCCAATATAACTGCGAATATAACCTCCGTTTTCAAAGTCGGGTTGTAACGTTTGGTGGGAATCTGTCGTCCGTCCATGTTCAGTGCCACAAAATTGATCTTGTAGTGTCTAAAATCGAAAGGGATTTTCGTAATAGTCCCATTTAAGGCATCACTGTCCACTCAACCAATCACCAGTCTTTTCGGCAACTGTCCCAACAACATGTTGTCCTGGACGTAATTCATGTTGCCACGGGGAACCGTATCTACTTTGACTTTACACATTGGATGGGGTATTTACAGCTGGTCTTTTCCAAAGCTTGGACGTGACCCATTCTTACGGCAGGACTTAACTGTACATTTCTCACAAATAAAGCAAGATCCTTGATTTTGATCTTATAGTTGTCGGCATCGGCCATTAGGGGGAACACGTCTCGACTTCGTCGTAATTTGAATTTCAGATCGACGTGATTCAGTAAATATTTCTCTTGACAAAATAAATCCAAGTGTAGTTTTCCCGTGATCTGTACAGATTTGCTTTGGGCCGTCAATGCTTTCCGGGACGTGAATCCTTTGTTATCGGTTGTCCTCTTATCTTGACGTCCCTGTGTATCCTTGTACCACATGACTCCCGTTAATTGAGATCCCTTGGCAACTGGGCCATAGCTGAGTAATATTTCTATGTAGCTCTGTAAGGGTACAAGCTGGTCGGTGGTGAAACCAGATTTTCGTTGATGCTAACACTGACATCACTAAAGAGGGAATGCATCCATAAGTTGACAGGTCCAACGTCCCCTCCACCATCCAATGCAGTATCGTCGTCATCCATGATCTGTGCTTCCACAAACAGGTAAGTATTAGCGAAGTCGATGTAATCGTCCCCCGCCCCACTGACGGCAAATTCGTAAGGTCCTTGATCCGTTAGAGCCGATGTCAATCCTTTCTGCTCCCAATACCCATAAGCCACACTGGTCTGTGTAGGTGGAACTTCAAATAAATCCAGTTCTGATTTCGTGAATTCGTATGAGTGGAGATGTACAAGTGCCATTCTTATCCACAATGTCATTCGATATGTTCCGTTGCTTGGTCTGCCGACGTCTGGTATTTTTTCGCTTGGCAGGTGCTTTTATTACTCGTTATCCTGGGGGTCCTACCGTGTCCATAGCTTTCTGGAGTAAGTTTTCTCCTGTGATTTTGCTGCCTGGTTGATATTTCTTCCTTGTACGACATCTCGGGCAATATTTAATCCCGTTTTTAAAACCTCGCGTTCTAGGGTCTTTGCTCCCTTTTTCAACAAAGGCATGGCTGCTTTAAAGAGTCCTCCAAAGATACTGACAAGTCCATGTCCTCTTTGATATCGTCTTCCCGCCAATACAGGATATCCTTTTCCTGCTTGGTGTATGTAATAATCGTGATAAGTTTTCGTATCGTAACGATGAATTGGTTTCATTCTAGAGAGAATTCTTTTCGTTTTCTACAGTGAAGTGTCACCGCCACTCGTCCTCTTTCGAATGGCACTATAGAGTCCGTGTCGTCCCTTATATATATTTCCACGGTCTGAAATCGTCGTTGTAACAGGGGACAGTACTGTCTCTTCCTTCCACCGGTACGATTCTCAATAACGGTACTTGGGTATCTCCCACCATTCTCGGTTCTACCAAGAGACAATACACGTACAGAGAATTTAATCCTTTCCGCTACCCAATCTGAAACATACTCCCCCTCCGGGAATATAGCTTGTCTGAATCCTAGCATAGATTGTAATAAAGGACTGATGATGACTTGACAATCTTTTTTCACTTTCATATCGATTTTATGATTGATTTCATTGAAACCCATGTCGAATTTATTCTTGAGTTCCTTCATGTGTTTTTTCCCCTCGATGGGGAATCCTTTTGGTCGAGGAATAGTACCCATCCGGTAACAAGACCAAATGCTTTTGTAGTTCTGACTCCTTGTAAAAGTGAACCTTCAACTAGGCTTCGTTATTCTTGACGCTATGCCAACTGTGAGGATACTGTATCTCTGCCAATCCGATTTCCCATGTTTCGTCCAGATCCGTTATTTTCGGAAATTTCGTCGTGTATTGAGTCAACATATTGTTCGGACAGTAATTCATGGAACTGTTACTAGGCAAAGTCAGGTAAAACATGCTTCTTCTTGATCGTGGGGTTAAGTAACAGGTATCAACGGTCAAGTTGTAAATGCTGACTACGATAACCGTGTGCAGGATGAGTACCTTTACAGAAAAATACGACCTCCGAACGTGGAGTCTTCTTTCCACAAGTCACCCAAGACGATACACTGTCCGTGTCACTCGGTACCATTCGCAAAACTGACACTTCAAACCGCGACGCCTCGCTTTTGTAGGTCCTGTTTAAAGATCCAGCTGTTGAAGGATTCTTGATATCCGAGCCACTTGACTAAATACTGAACTCTTCGGCCCTTTTTTCTCTTTTTCAAAATGGGTTCAATCTTGTATACGTCGTCTGTCTTAATGACTTTCTGTAATTCTTCGGCATCGAATGTTCCTTCCAGAATTTCACCGTGGTCGTCTTTGTCTAAGTATACCGGGGTCTGGTTTCGATACATTTCACTACCGTAAACAATTCTTCAGTCCAGTTGGGTAAATATCCTTTCTTGAACGTACGTTTGGCTTTGCTGAGTCGCACTCTATCTCCGGGAGAAAATGTGCACGATTTGTTGGGTCCCTTTCTTCCATATAGCCTCTTGGACACCGTTGTTTGGTTAGCCCACGTGACTTCTGCAGCTGGTATGCCTATGGTTCTGTGAATGGTGTGGTTATAAGATGCGACCATCTCGGATAGAACGTCTACGTAGGTTAGGGTTTCTCTGTGTGGGAAATACTTCCACATCTTGGTTTTCAATGTTCTGTTAAAACTTTCAACGATACTGGATTTGGTCTCCTCGTTGTAAGTGGTAAAGAAGTGCATGTCGTGTTCTTTGAGAAGCATTTTAAATTCTCGGTTGATAAAATCAGTTCCGTTGTCTGTCTGTAAACGTATCGGACATCGCCCCGATTTGAAAATGACCTGAAACGCATCTTTTAAAGTCTTCCCCGTCTTGTCTGTCAATGGAACGACCCATGGATATCTGGATAACACGTCTATACATGTCAACAAGTACTTGAATCCTTTGTTGCAAGAAGACAATTTTGCCAGATCCACTAAATCCGCCTGCCACTGGTGGTCAATTCCATAGACTACAACGCGTCTCCTGAGAAATCGTCGTCTAGTTGGTTTATGCAAAGTGCACATGTCCTGAGACTGTAACCATTCTCTGACTTGTTTCTTCGTATAACCTTTCGGCTTAAATTTACTCAATCCTCCATAACTGGCGGGAGCTAAAAGGTTGTAATAGGTCAACTCCATGTTTACAACTGCCCCTTCGTGGTCTCAACCTCCGTTTTAAAAGTCGACCCAGTTCTGGATTTCTTTCCTTCTGTTTCTTGGTGTTTTTGGGGAATACAGTCTAATAGGGGATGGACTCTGTTGTCGTTTGCGAGATCTCGGTGTTCTTTTGGTCTGAGTGATGTATTTCCAGCGGTCCTCGTGACCAATCAAATCTTGTGGAACTCTCGTGCTTCTTGTATTTCAGTTCCCCTTTCTCGTTCCAGCTAATGTCGGGACTGCTCTTCATTTTTTTCAACATGAGTTGTACCTTGGCCTTCATTGTTTTTGGTACGCTTTCCAAAATTTCGTTGTCGATCAGGTCCTGTTTCACGGGTTCAGGTGCGACTGCCACGGGTCTGGGTCTGTAATCGTCGTAGACGTTCAAATATCGAGTGAACGATTGGTCGTATAGCTTGAGACGTTCGTCTGCCGACATGTCTTCTCTTTCTAGAATGGTTTGCATCTTCTTATCCAAGGTTTCCATGACTTTCGCGCGTTGTTCCACTGGAGGTTTTGGGCGCTCTTGAGTCTGTTGGTATCTATTTATTAAGGTTAGTTGTTTCATTGAAGCAATGTAGAGAGCAACGGTGCTACTACAGATGCAATCGGTGCTAGTAGGGATCCCCAAAATCCACCTTTCTGTATGATCGCTTTCTTCTTTTTGAGAGAGGCCAACTTTTTCGTCAGTGCTCTCAATGGTGTCTTCAACCTATGCCAACATTTTGAAATATCATATTCAAGGTATGCCAACAAACATTATATTACAGGTGTTTACATAGCAATTAATGACATTTACAGGTAAGTAAATTTGGAAATGCAGGTCTCAAAAAAGAAATTTATCATTTAAAAAAAAAACAAAGCATAACAAAAAACAATCTAAAATATAAGAATAAGTCTGTTAAAATTTAATAACTTGAAAAAAAAATAACTTTTGTAAAAATTTATATATAAAATAAAAATCTGGTAAAATTACACAAAAATCTTTAAATAAAAAAGATGAAAATATAAAATTTTCGAATAATTTAAATAAACAATCTTTCTAAAACGTATGAATTTAAAATATTATATGATACTCATGCAATTAAGCAATTTTCTTAAAATCTAAATTCAAAAGTTTTTAATATTTATTTATAAATTTAGAATTATCATAATTTCTATGATTTCTAAATCGAACATTGTTATCCAAAATCTAAGACAATTGTATTTTTAGCAATTTGTAATGTGATTGTGTATACTGATTGTTTTTGGTTATTTTGATAGAAAAGTATGATAAAAAAAAATATCTGTTGTGCTTGTAATATCCTAATTTATTTTCATGATGTATGATATAAAAATATATATGTTTATAATATCCTATTTTATTTTCATAATGATTGATGTTGAAATATATGTGCTTATAATAATATCCTAATTATTTTTATACAGTTTGATATTAAATATATGTGCTGATATACTGATTTTTTGTTTGTTATTTCTACTAAATATGATTTTAAATACTTACTTTCTACTTACTATTCATTTAAAATTAATTGTGAACTTGGAGTACATTGACATCTCCCCCGATTTTACACTAATTAAACATGACTAGTCATGTTTATATAACAATTAACCTATTCAACCTATGCCAACAATCTTTCTTACCTTTTTATATATATTTTTTAAAATGTTGGCATAGGTTGAATGAACCCTCTCAATCCGGCCTTATTTCTCTTGAGTTTTTCCTTCTGCAGTTTAGCTAACGGGACGTTGCCTCTTAAAATATTATCGGCACACTCACACAGACAGTCGATGAGACTGCGATCGGCTTTGGTTATGAGGTGTTTACGAATACACGGTTTCGTCTTTTGTAAGTATACTGTATCACTGCCGTGCTTTTTCAAGCGCTGAGAGACGACCATGCTATTCCCTTAGCGTCTGATGCAAGAGTGACAAGAAACGGGATGTAACATTCTTTTTATGACTCGACATACGCTTTCTGTTCCTCACCGGGAAAGGTGAAGGTTCTTAATTTCAGGATATCCGGCGTGTTTTGTTTCATATCGATCACCATGTAGCCATGAGGTCTGGCCGTAGCTCGGGCAAAGTCTTCCAGGAAAAATTGCGTTCTCCTGGGATACATTTGGTGTGCTAGCGCCATGATTTGCGATACGTCTGTCAGGTTTTTGAATAGAACCATGTAATGGACATTGCGAATTATGGTTCTATGGTGTTTTCCTCGATGAAACAAATTCTGAACGATGTACATGACGCTGATGTTTTTGTGGTGACCCTTTTTCGTAAACAGTGAAGCCACCCTTTGATCCGTTTCGTCCATGAGATCGTCCAAACTGATCAAACGTTTTTCTCTTGGATCTAAATTATCCAGATCCGGTAAACCTTGTTGAAATTCTACCCCTTCTACGGTTCCATACAACGTCTGATATTCACCATAACACCATAAGATCCGATCTGGCTTGGGAGTCATCATGTGTTTGATGTTGTGAACGAACCGTCGGACAAACATCAATTTTCCAAAACCTGTAGGTCCTGCAATCACACTGGAAAACGGATGTACCCATGGCATGAAATGATCGGGATTATTGGCTTTCAAAATATAATAGGGTTCTTCTTCATTACTCTGTAAGCATTAATGCTGCTGCGGCGACGGCGGCAGATAGCCCTCTGTCAGCGGCGGCGGTGGCGGTGTATATCCCTCAGTAAGCGGCGGCGACGGCGTATACCCCTCGGTCAGCGGCTTTTAGATTATTTAGTAGAAATACCACAGTGAGAACGCGGACGTGATAGAAAAAACCCTTGGAGTACTACACAACACCTCGAACAATTAAGATAACACCCCAAGGGGAATCACCCACTTTCGGTCTTATGACGTCACTTCCTGTGACTTCACTTCCCGTGACGTCACTTTCGGTCACATCACATCCGGTAGCCATGCTACTTTCGGTCATGAGCAACGGTACACTCATTTTCTCCTATAGTAAGAAAAAAAGCGCGGGGACGTACTTCCGGGCATGCGCAGACCATGCTTCCGGTTATCACGTCATTTCCGGTCACGTGACTTCATGTGACGTCATTTCCGGTCAGGACCGCTTTCGGTGACGTCACTTCCAGTAACGCATGCGTAATAGCCCGCTCCCCTTTGCTCCACCCGAAATATGCCTTGAGCTATCGCGATATACTACTTTGTTATTTGGATTTTGGGTGGACCCTATAAATATCCCATGAAAAATTACCGAAGGACGGCAAAGTTCTTTGTCACTTGAGGTTTATGTCAAAGGAATTGCCGGGCCTTTAACTGACTTAAATGCCTAGGTAGGATAATGCACCTCAAGCCCACAGCAGGGTGTCAAATATCAATTTTGATATTTTAAAACAAATTGTGGAGGGGGGTCTTTATGCATATCGCATGAAAAATATATCAAGGACGGCAAAGTTCTTGCCCACCTTTGGCTAAGTTAAAGGTATTGCCCGGGTTTTTAACTGACTTAAGTGCCTAGGTGGGATAATGCACCTCAAGCCCGCAGCAGGGTATCAAATATCAATTTTGAACCCTATTTCCACTTGGGGTTTAAATCAAGAGTATTGTCGGGGCCTTTACCTGACTTAAGTGCATTGGTGAATTAAATTAGTTGTTTGGCACATTTAAATACACAATTTAAAATAAATAGATAAAAAAAATAATACTATATATTAAATAAATGTGACACGCACATGCAGGGTTTATATTTTGTTTATTTTTATAATACGTATTGCTATATTTTTCTAATGGCAAATCCAAATTATATATCGGTTTACATGAAAGTATATTATTTGCTAACGCTGTGTTTTTTTAAAGTTGGCCGATTGTTTTCTAAGCTCGCCATCCCTAAATATATGTGTGTCTTCGTTATTAAGCTCAGTAAAGAGAAGATATATTTTATGTACAGGTGAACGTGGTTAAAATGTATTGTCTTTTACTCACATGAGTATCTGTGTGAGATTATGCACCTTATTTCCACAGTAGTGTGTCAAATGTCAACTTTGTATTGTGGAGAGGGGGCCCAGAAATATTTCCTATATGCCCAGATGTCGATTCAATGTGTTGAATGTTCAATTACATAAATATATTTATTATTGGTCGCTAGAATTCTTTAAAAGTACATTTTGCTCTTATTTATTTTTCTGGTTTTGAGACATATCGCCTCATTGGTCGCTAGCTTAGTGGTCGCTAGCTTGAGCCTGGTTGTTTACATAGATTTTTTAAATACGTATTCTATATATCATAAAAGCCTGATGCAGTCCCTTTATTTAACAGTTCATATAGTTGCTTCAAACGGTAAAAGATAGTTGGGTTTAATGATAACTTTTTACAGGCAATTATGGTGACTTTATAATGGCATTTACATGTATTTTGAAAGAATAAATTTGACAATTTTATAAAAAATACATGATTTTGGTGAAGGAAATAATGATTTTCGTTACGTTATTCCTGATAGCTTTCATGATACATTAAATGGCATTACTTGCTGCGATTTTTTCTGATATGATGTTCTCAATATAATCTATAACATGCGTTTTATAAGTTAAAAAGGAAACATAACGTCAGAAATATGGCAGGTATGTTTATTGTTTACCTATCTTTATTTACAACACTGTATATCCTTCCTAGGGTGAGCTATGTTACTGTGACAACAGTTGTTCTGCTCTTCTTTTGTGTAGATTCCCTGGTGTCTTTTGATGGTACTTTTGTCACGGGGAACCAGCTCGTCACAGGACCTATACATTGGCGAATAATAATAACTAAATGTCCACCATGTGAAATATTATATTATACATGTATATGTAAATACATGTACTTTGAGATCATTTGATCTTTTAGATGGATTCAGCTGATTATGCATCAAAGGTCTGTTTACTAAGTTCATAATCACTGAATTGCTCTGATTTATATATTATCGGTAAGTTGTTAAAAATAGATATTAATAAAAAGAATCTTTTTTAATCGCATTTATTCAATTCAAACTAGTAATGTAAAATTGGGAATTCAACCGACAATCTTGCAATGCAATGGGTGACGTCATAGGAATGTTAAGAATGTAATTGCAACGTGGAGGGATAGGAATGTAAAGATCCATATTCACATCACCCCATGGTTGCAACATTTCATGGGAGTGAAACAATTAAATTATTTAATTGAATTTAAAAACATCTAATCCCACAGGTCAAATTCAAACTGGTGATCAGAATAGAGCCGGCCACTCATGGTTGACATGAGATGGTCTAAACCAACATAATATGACCCGACGTACAATTAAGGAAAGGATCGTGCCCCCTTATCCTGCCAGATCCCGCCATATATGAGTGTTTATGCACACTCACTAAAGCCCCCCTACCCCACCCCCAACACACACCGGCGGAAAAAAGCAAACTATGTTGCTGGGAACGAGCAGGTATGGGTAGACGATATAAAGGCCTCTAGTCCCGCTTGAATATTGTTGAGAAATATGTCGTTACCGATGTCAGATAAATGAACCCCGTCATGCCTAGATAAGGTTTTTTTCCCGGCTCTAATGTTATGGTATTTATTTTCACAATGTCTTTCTGATAAAACAAAATTCTTATTAGCACAGTTTACCCGCTTTCGGGCTTTTCTAAGGCAGTGCCTTTTTTGGCATTATGACAATATCTTGTCATAAGCAGTTCACTCCAGATAATGCGACAATTCGGAAACAGTAATTTGAACCGCAAGATATCAGTTTCAATGTTCTCAATCAAGTTAAAAGTTTTAATTGTGCCTATATCGTTAGACCCGAGATGTATTACAATCACAACAGGGGGAGGGACACCCTCATACCATATTTCTTTTCCCGAACCATCTTATCGACACTCCTCTGTTTTGTTGACCGAGATGTCTTCCCCCAAAGCGAGATTGTTCACGTCTCTGGACCCAGTATACGATGGACGATCAAAAAACCATATAAATTTGGGACCTTAAATAAAGAAATGTGCTTCAATACATCAAATCCGGTAGAAAGCAAAATGTAATCGACAATACATGAAGAAAAATGAAAATAATAATTCCAGGACTTAAAAACAGATGTAACGCAAGTTGTATATGGGCACAGCTCAAGTCATATTTGCGGTGGATCATGCGGGGGATCGGACCATTGCGCATGACCAGAAGTGACGACAGTCACATGAACGGAATTGACGTCAGTCACGTGACCGGAAGTGACGTCGTTCACGTGCCCTGTTCGGAAGTATATTCTGCGCATGCACAACCGGAAGTTGGGCCATATCCGCCCTAGTGGGGCCTTTTGACCGGAAGTGACAAAGTCACGTGACCGGAAGAGGACCTGTCCGGAAGTTGCCCTGATCGGAAGTAGGTTCTGTGCATGCCCGGCTTTTTCCCGCGCTTTGTTCTTAGTAGTAATTCCATGGCTACCGAAGGAGGCTTAGCACTGCCGAAGGGGCATATCTATGTATATGGGGATAACACTGCCGTAGGGACACTTATATACAGAGAGTTACTTGCCCTTGGCAGGAAAATAGATATATTTAAAATAGTGAAAAGATATGGAAAATGCGGAAGAAAAGTAGGTTGAATTGTGAAATGATATGAAAAATATGGAAGAAAGCCAAGTTGAATAGTGAAATGATTTGGAAAATATGGAAGAAAAGTAAGTTGAAAAGTGAAAAGCTTTGGAAAATGTGGAAGAAAAGTAGGTTGAATTGTGAAATGATATGAAAAATAAGGAAGAAATCCAAGTTGAATAGTGATAAGATTTGGAAAATACAGAAGAAAATTGTGAAATGATGGGGAAAATATGGAAAGTAAGTTGAATAGTGAAAAGATTTGGAAAATACAGAAGAAAATTGTGAAAAGATAGGAAAAATATGGATGAAATGTGAAATAATATGGAAAATATGGAAGATTTATGTGTTAGTCATAATTACACCCAAAGAGACCTCCGCCGCCGCCACCCTCCTCCTCCTCCGCCACCGCCGCCGCAGCCGCCCTCCTCCCTCTATACATGAATATACATTGTTTTTCAGAATTGAGAAGAATCATCCTGAAATAGTTTGTTTTTGTTTTGCTAGAGACTATGCAAGTAGGGGTCAAATTTACCATTTGACTCTTAGAAATACCACAGTGAGAACGCAGATACCATTGAGGAGTACTACACAACCTATATAGACTCTATATGAAAATACAAGGGGCAGATAACCAGGGCTAGTTTCAGTAACCATGCTAAATATAGGACGCGGGGTTTCCTAAGGTTATAGGATGCATATTATTTAATATGGGAGCGAAGTTCCCATAGCCGGAAGATCACTAGGCCAACAGGGGTGAGGGTCCACTACGAAGTTAGGCGAGCTCCAATGGCGCGAGAGTTCGTACTAAAAACAAGTGTCTGGGTGAGGGTCTATTTCTAACAGTTAATTCTAATACTATCAATGAGGAAGATCGATTGACATCACCCAGCTTGCTTATGTATGACGTCACTGAGAGGTTTGACTACCATAGATCGATAGATAAATGAAAGGGCTACAAATTACGAAAAAGGTACGAAAAAGGTATTAAGTTACAAAAAAAGTACAAAGTTACGAACTTGGCACGAAGCTACGAAAAAGGTACGAAGGTACGAAAAAGATACGAAGTTACGAAAAAGGTACGAAGATGTTACGAAATAAGCTACGAAAGGCTTTGGTTATGAAATTACCAAGTTACGAGAAAGTAACGCCACCTATCGGGATAATTTATTATGACGTATAGTGATGCATTATGGGGAAATGCCTCGGGCGACGTTGGGGTCAAGTGACCTTCGGTCACAGGTAGCCATCTTTGACGAATGAAATATTTACGGTACTCGAAAAAAAAATCTTTTCTTAAATTTCAAACCAGTAACGCATATTTGAAAAAAAACATTCAGCTGACAAAAAGTTGAAAAACAATAAAAAACAAACTGCCCCAAATTTATCGACATCCAATGGAATAAACGTAGAAATAAGGTAGGGACAATTCGTGCATGACGTCACGTTATTTTGTCGTTCATTCACCAATGTCAGGTTAGTATGTTTTGTTTATCATTCCAATGATATGACGTCATGACTAAGTAATTTGGCAGAGAACGTCTCGTGCAACGTTGTGACGTCATGTTTACTATGACGTCATCGATGAATGCGGTTTTATACAAAGTTTATTAATAGCACGTCACGACTAAGTAGTTGGTCGTAGAACGTTATGTTTACTGTGACGTCATCGATGAATGTGGTTTTACACAAAGTTTATAAATAGGACGTTGGCACTCGAGGGGTGGCTTGAAAAGCCTAAAAATAGGCTCTTTGGAAAAATAAGACTTTTTGGACATGTAAGGGTTACATAAATAGTTTTTTTTTCTTGGCTAGAGACTATGCAAGTAGGGATAAAATTTACCATTTGACTCTTAGAAATACCACAGTGAGAACGCAGACACCATTGGAGTACTACACAACCTAAATAGACACTATATGAAAATAAAAGGGCAGAAAACCAAGGCTAGTTCCAGTCACCATGCTAAATATAGGACGCGGGGTTTACTATGATTATAGGACGCGGCCGTAGTAGAGAACACCCCAAGGACACTTCCAATTTTTTTAAATTTGTTTTTCTAAACATTAAAAGTGTAAAAATAGTTAAAATAAAAATATTTTGCAGCTGGAAATTTTCAAATGTACTCTTAGAAGTACTACACAACCTAGATACTATACGAAAATAAAAGGGGCAGATAACCAAGGCTAGTTCCAGTCACCATGCTAAATATAGGATGCAGGTGTTTAGTTCCAGTAACCCTGCTAAGTATAAGATGTGGGTGTTTAGTTCCAGTAGCCCTGCTAAATATTAAAAGCGGGCGTCGTAGAGAACACCACAACAACATTGTTTGCTACTACTACGGGTGTTGCACAACTTCTGGTTGCGCATACCCAAGGGAACTCCGAAGAGGTCAAGTAACCTTCGGTAGCCATATTACTACTACTAAGGAAAAAAAACGCGGGAAAAGGCTGGGCATGCGCAGAACCTATTTCCAGTCAGGGCCACTTCCGGACAGGTCCTCTTCCGGTCACGTGACTTTGTCACTTCCGGTCAAAAATCCCCACTAGAGCGGATAAGTTGCAACTTCCGGTTGCGCATGCACAGAACATACTTCCGGACAAGGTCATTTGCGGTCATGTGACTGACGTCACTTCCGGTCACGTGGGACCGACGTCATTTCCGGTCACGTGATTTCCGGTCACGTGACTTCCGGTAGCACCTCACAGCACCTCCGGAAATGCTAACTGAGCTGTACACATAATGACCTTCGGTATCCATGGTACTACTACTAAGAAAAAAGCGTGGGAAAAAGCCGGGCATGCGCAGAACCTACTTCTGGTCAGGACCACTTCCGGACATATTCTCTTCCGTTCACGTGACTTTGTCACTTCCAGTCAAAAGGCCCCACTATGGCGGATATGGCGCAACTTCTGGTTGCGCATGCGCATCAAATACTTCCGGACAGTCACTGACGTCACTTCCGGCCTCGTGACTGATATCACTTCCGGTCACGTGACTAACATCACTTTCGGTCACGTGACTGACGTCACTTCCGGTCATGCGCATTGGTTCGACCCCCCCGCACGACCCCCCGCAAATATGACTTGAGCTGTGCCCATATACTACTAACGCAAGTATGATGAAGATTTCCAGCGCCCATATTGTTTGATAATATTTTCGTCTACTCCATTTTTCGCAAGTTCTGTAGCTCTCCCTATTCTAAAAGAATGAGAACGAATATGAAACTGAACTTCACAAAAGCTCAAGTTTTTCTGGAGAATAGAGCAAAATTGGTACTTTGTTAAGGCCCGCCCGCTAAAATGAATGTATAATTTGTTAGACCCGTTGAGACCCGGGTAAAGGACTGTAATAAATTAATTGGACACAAGGCCAAATCAGAATGTTTCTGCAAAACGAGTGTAACTGAATGACGTTTCTGATCCGTCTTTGAACTCCTGATTTTTATATACAACTCAGTTTGACCATTATTTTCGGCGAAAGTGACATCATTTTCGTCACTCTGACTCGCAACAACTAACTCACTTACTCGCAACATAGCAAAATAGGCTAACGAAAAATCGGACGAAAACATGCATGCTTCGTAATCAGAATTACATATCCATCGTAAAGAGCTAATTAGTTTTCTAAGTAAATCTAAAGATATAGGGGTTCTTATGTCTGATTTTTGAGGGTTCTTTCGACGAAGCCCTTCTAGTATTTTACTGATAATATAAGATTTAGTATAGTCTGTCAGGTTTCGTATCTTATGGGCATAGCTTAAACCAGTTAAGTAAGTAGTTACTGTAGATACAGACATTGTATTGAAGGACAGATAGGCTATAAACTGTGCTAGTTCATCGATAGGCAGGGCCTACGTATTGCCAAAGTTATAAGAAGCGCGGAAATTATCAAAACAGTTGACTGCTGTTTTATAGGTTTTCCTGGTACTTGTTGACATGGAACAATCTATTAGAACGTTCACTTCTTCGTTTAAATGTTCCAAAGGTGGGACGGAATCGCACAAGGAGTGTCCTCTGCTGCTGAGCACAATTTCCGGAACTCCTGAAAATCACAACGTGACAGAGAATCAGCTAAAGAGTTCAAATTGCCAGGAATGTGTTCTGCTTTGATTATAATGTTAAACTTTATACAGGCAAATACTAGTTTTCTTACAAGGGAAATAGCTCTGGGAGATCTAGATGACTTTTTATTGATGATAGACATAACCGCCTGAATGTCAATAAGAAATAAAAAAATTATGTTTCTCAAAGATTCCCCCCCAAATATTTAAGGCGATAACCACTGGGAACAATTCCAGAAAAGTAATGTCCGTTAAAATACCAGATGAAATCCATGAGTTAGACCAGCACGCCTGAGCCCATTTTCGGCCATGACAGATACCAAAACCTTTCACCTTTCCACCAGCACTGTCGGAAAATAGATTTAACTCGTAGTTAGAAGACCAGAATTGATCGAGAATAACCATGGTTCCATTGTAATTGGATAAAAACGATAACCAAACTCTTTCATTGCCAATGTCGCCCTAATTTTATGATAGGGCCTACGAACATTGCAAGTAGCGTCAATAAGTCGTCGGCCCGGGCACAATCACTTGGCACGCAAAGTTCAGGGATCCTATCAAGGACTGTATGTCCCGCAATGAGATTTTGGTGCAAGCTAAACAAGATTCAATTTTATTTCGTAATTCTATCAGTTTTTCATCTGAAAGCCGCATTACCATGTTGATTGTGTCGAATTCGATACCAAGAAATATTAAAACTTCGGTCGACTCAACTGTTTTGTTATCAGCTAGGGGAACACCCCATAGTATACAAAAATTTTGAAACAATTTCAAAATGTCCTTACTCTGTGTAGATCCCGCTGACCCCCCCAAAAGTAATGTAAAATATCTTCACAGCCGGACTGATTTTGAACAAACCAATGTAAGGCTGCGGAAAAAGATTCGAATAAAGCACAGTTGACATAGGCAAACATTTATCGAAGTAATACTGATCTTTGAACTTAAAACCCATCAAATCAAAGTCCCCAGGGGATAGCCTCAATAAGCCAAAAACAGACTTTATATCGCATTTTGCGAGAAGCGAATTTGTTCCGAGCTTGTATATCATCCGAACTGCATCATCAATTGATGAGTATTTCACAGTGCACAATTCTTTGTTAATGAAATCGTTGATTGAGTTTTCAGATGGAAACGACAAGTTATGAATTAAACGAAATTCCGAACTCGATTTTTGGGGTATAACAGATATAGGGGAAACGCGAAAAGTAGGAAAAGGGAGATTCGAAAATGGCCCGGCAATTCTACCAAGTCGTATGCTTTTCCTAATTTTTTGCTTAGCAATATCTTCGTAATATCCAACAATTTCTTTGCTTTTGTCTTCGAAAGGCCTACGAGGACCGGGATATTTTAATTCAAATCCGTATTCAAGTCCATGTATTAAATCCCTAGAGCTTTATCTGGATAAAGGTAATTAATAAGCGCCTTCTTGACTTCGTTCACAACTATTGGAGAATGACCAAGAGTATATAACGGTGAATGACATGAAATTCAGAATAAAATAAACATTAAAAAATAATCAACAACAGCAAATAGGTCAAAAGAGACTGAAATTCAGAAGACGTCTTTAAATGCCTACATTTATTATTTGCCAAATTACCTTAACAAATTAAGACCTGCAATTTATGAAGGGGTGGTTTCCATTACACTTTGAACACTTGTGAGAAAACTTACAATTCTTTCCAAATGTACATTCTCCTGAATCAAAAGCCCGATAAATTCCTTTAAGCGGAGGTGTCGCAAATCTATTAGTACCCCTAACAGATGAGTGGGTAATAGGCGATGGTTGAGTGCTAAAGGAGAACCCAGAGGGGAGAGAATGTGGGGTTGAACGCACATCATCCAGAATTCCATGAACATGGGGAAATTTCTTTTCGTAGCCGATATTGCTCATCATACTGGATCCAACCTCCGAAATATTCCCTAGAAGCTGCCAATCTTACGGTTTGTATATATTTAAAAAGTTCGAGACCTTTGTTTGGCCATTTTTCTAGAATGATACTTGCATAAATCATGAAAGCGCTAGTCCAAACGTGCATGCTTTTGAATTGGTATTTCTGAGGTTTTATTACCGATAAAACACCCCCTCTAACCGTTAAATCCCCTTCCAAATGAGACTCATCCGCGAGATCACGAGCAGATTTTAAAAGTAAATTCAAATCTATGAACTCGCCAGATCAAAAACGCTCTTTTATTTTTTACCGGGATATGAGAGGAAATCGGATCAAAGACGCTAGGCATAGGGTTAGGAGATTGATTGACCTGTATACAGTTACTTTGACAATCGACTGTGGACGCTAGTGCCCCAACCCCGAACGACTCTGATACTGAGGGAAGATTAAGCGTACCATAATTGTTATTATGGGGCCCTTGCGCCACTGGAGCTGGATTTGCAACTGGACTGGTCTGTGTCTCAGCACGAGTGTTGTCTGGATGTCTAATGACAGGCTGACCTTGTTCCCTACAAATGCTCTGGGAAGCCTCTTGATGAAACGACTCAGGTGTTTGTCTTAGGTCCGAATCTGACACTATGTTAACAACCGGTCCATGAGCGACCGAAAGCGTGGCCGTCCTTGAAGATGGGCCTCTGTCAGTGACTGCAGAATTGGGAGCTAAATTTGATCTCGATGGTCCTTGTTGAGCGGTCCTGGGCAGGAGCAATGGTATTTACCTCTAAATTGTCTCTTAATGACTCGGGGACTCGACCACTGCCTGCTGGAATGAACGACGTAACATTGGGTCTTCGTGTTGATCCTGGCTGGCAGTTTCTAGTGGGTTTCTTGTTATTTTTTAATTTCTTGGCCAATGTTAGTGTAGAGTAATCCTTCCTCGGCGGATTATGAGGTCTTTTGGCCGGCCTCATGACTTATTTCAGGTCGGATGCTGCAGATTGCTTTGGACACTTTAATTTTTTTTAGCAATGTCAGCTCCTCGCTTGAAAACTAAAAGTAAAATACGATGAAATGAATTTCCGGGAATTCACAAAAATATTATATCTCTTTTATTAAATTGTTTTTTCTTATAAATTAGATAAACCTCATTATCTTAAAATCTAAACTCGTAAGCACTTGTTCTTTAAGCAACATTATGTGACTTTTGTGAAAGGCTTTGTAGATATTATCACGGCTTGTTTTTACTGTAGTTATTGCCAGTTCCTTCTTTCAAATCTTAATCTTAATCGGATGTAAACAAACTGGAATAATATTTTAAAGCAACTAGTGGGTCTGAAGTCTAGCTATGCTTGTACAGGTCACACACAAATTTAAATGACATGTGAACTACAACATTTAATTTTGTTTATCTGTTTAACAACTTGTACAATGTAAAGTGGTGTGAGTGAATGATTGTCGTTTAACGCCAGATAACCAAGATGTCAGCAATATCACGATGAAAACAAACAGAACAAATTATATTCAATGCGATGATGATGGTTCATCTGATTTACCAAGAAAATTGTATCAGCATGGCAAATATATACGTCTGAAAATTAAACCAAGCAGTGTTAGAATTAGATTTTTGAGCTGTCAACTTTTTTGTTCTTCCCTCGACGGGATTTGAACTCACACCATTGATACACTGCAGCACCATTCGCTTAGCCTTACGAGCAGCGCCCTAGACCACTCGACCACATCCACTCCATAAAAAAGGAGCTTCAATAATCGGAGTGTTACCTTGTCTCGTAAGGCAAATCTAGAGATAGACATAAGACATGTGCATAGGCGTGTGTAAATGGTACATATATACTTAATATTATAATTTGACAGCAATCTAACTCAGCAATTTTTTAATATATTGTATAGGATAATGAAGAATTCATTATACAGTCACAGGAAATAAAGTATATTATACAAACGTCTAAGCAAGTGACAATCATACAATATATCTGTCCCACTGGATCTCATTACTTCTGATACTAGGTTAATACTAAATATTAAATATATCGTCACGGTATGTGTTTTTGTGTGTCATCTGTTTCGTTTTATCCATTTTATTTTGATTTCCACAGCGCACGCATTATTTTTGTCGTGTCCTCCGGTTTCTATTTATGGAACGTAAGCAGGACTACAACGTGACATCTGTAAAACATGTTATAGTTTGCTTTTAAAGACGTAAGTACCAAAAACAGTGAACCTACCTACTGAACCATACTTTTTGTAATGCTAAAAATTTACTTCATTTATAAAGTAACTGGAAAAAAATCCAGAAGGGCTATACAAAATTTAACTATGTCGTCTGCCTCTCAGGCACCGGCTCTTCCTGTCATGTTACTGTCATGGGGTCACTGATCGTACTTGTAAACAAAAGAGCTGACTGAAATGTGCCTGTTTCTTATATAAAATGCATGTCACTTTGCAATGCATTGTGGTTTCAGCACTAAAAAAACATCTAAAGTATTATAAAACACAATTTCGAAAGTGGTCATTTTCAAACATTCTGTTATTTTATTTAGATGTAGTATGATTTGGTAGATGGCCAGAATCATGAAATATTAAAACCAGCCATTTCCGGATTATATATTCGTTTCCATCCCGTATATCGGCCTTGTTTTTAGTTTACACGAAAACAGATGACGCCATTTTACTGACAACAAAAGTTGCCAGATAATCAAGAGTATATTAAAATACAAGAATGGCTTTAAAAACAATCTTATGTACAAAGAAATATTTAACTAGTCATTCTTTGAAAATTCCAATCGTCATATGAATGAAGGGTTAACACTGTTAATCGCTATATCGGAAAATCGATAATAGCACGAAAACCGATAACACGATGCTACGTTTGAAAATTAAACCAAACAGTTTTAGAATTAGATTTTTGAGCTGTCAACTTTTTTGTTCTTCCCTCGACGGGATTTGAACTCACACCATTGATACACTGCAGCACCATTCGCTTAGCATTACGTCCAGCTCCCTAGACCACTCGACCACATCCACTCCATTAAAAAGGAGCTTCAATAATCGTAGTGTTACCTTGTCTCGTAAGGCAAATCTAGAGATAGACATAAGACATGTGTATAGGCGTGTGTAGATGGTACATATATACTTAATATTATAATTTGACAGCAATCTAACTCAGCAATTTTTAAATATATTGTATAGGATAATGAAGAATTCATTATACAGTCACAGGAAATAAAGTATATTATACAAACGTCTAAGCAAGTGACAATCATACAATATATCTGTCCCACTGGATCTCATTACTTCTGATACTAGGTTAATACTAAATATTAAATATATCGTCACGGTATGTGTTTTTGTGTGTCATCTGTTTCGTTTTATCCATTTTATTTTGATTTCCACAGCGCACGCAATATTTTTGTCGTGTCCTCCGGTTTCTATTTATGGAACGTAAGCAGGACTACAACGTGACATCTGTAAAACATGTTATAGTTTGCTTTTAAAGACGTAAGTACCAAAAACAGTGAACCTACCTACTGAACCATACTTTTTGTAATGCTAAAAATTTACTTCATTTATAAACTAACTGGAAAAAAATCCAGAAGGGCTATACAAAATTTAACTATGTCGTCTGCCTCTCAGGCACCGGCTCTTCCTGTCATGTAACTGTCATGGGGTCACTGATCGTACTTGTAAACAAGAGCTGACTGAAATGTGCCTGTTTCTTATATAAAATGCATGTCACTTTGCAATGCATTGTGGTTTCAGCACTAACAAAACATCTAAAGTATTATAAAACACAATTTCGAAAGTGGTCATTTTCAAACATTCTGTTATTTTATTTAGATGTAGTATGATTTGGTAGATGGCCAGAATCATGAAATATTAAAACCAGCCATTTCCGGATTATATATTCGTTTCCATCCCGTATATCGGCCTTGTTTTTAGTTTACACGAAAACAGATGACGCCATTTTACTGACAACAAAAGTTGCCAGATAATCAAGAGTATATTAAAATACAAGAATGGCTTTAAAAACAATCTTGTGTACCAAGAAATATTTAACTAGTCATTCTTTGAAAATTCCAATCGTCATATGAATGAAGGGTTAACACTGTTAATCGCTATATCGGAAAATCGATAATAGCACGAAAACCGATAACACGATGCTACGTTTGAAAATTAAACCAAACAGTTTTAGAATTAGATTTTTGAGCTGTCAACTTTTTTGTTCTTCCCTCGACGGGATTTGAACTCACACCATTGATACACTGCAGCACCATTCGCTTAGCATTACGTCCAGCTCCCTAGACCACTCGACCACATCCACTCCATTAAAAAGGAGCTTCAATAATCGTAGTGTTACCTTGTCTCGTAAGGCAAATCTAGAGATAGACATAAGACATGTGTATAGGCGTGTGTAGATGGTACATATATACTTAATATTATAATTTGACAGCAATCTAACTCAGCAATTTTTAAATATATTGTATAGGATAATGAAGAATTCATTATACAGTCACAGGAAATAAAGTATATTATACAAACGTCTAAGCAAGTGACAATCATACAATATATCTGTCCCACTGGATCTCATTACTTCTGATACTAGGTTAATACTAAATATTAAATATATCGTCACGGTATGTGTTTTTGTGTGTCATCTGTTTCGTTTTATCCATTTTATTTTGATTTCCACAGCGCACGCAATATTTTTGTCGTGTCCTCCGGTTTCTATTTATGGAACGTAAGCAGGACTACAACGTGACATCTGTAAAACATGTTATAGTTTGCTTTTAAAGACGTAAGTACCAAAAACAGTGAACCTACCTACTGAACCATACTTTTTGTAATGCTAAAAATTTACTTCATTTATAAACTAACTGGAAAAAAATCCAGAAGGGCTATACAAAATTTAACTATGTCGTCTGCCTCTCAGGCACCGGCTCTTCCTGTCATGTAACTGTCATGGGGTCACTGATCGTACTTGTAAACAAGAGCTGACTGAAATGTGCCTGTTTCTTATATAAAATGCATGTCACTTTGCAATGCATTGTGGTTTCAGCACTAACAAAACATCTAAAGTATTATAAAACACAATTTCGAAAGTGGTCATTTTCAAACATTCTGTTATTTTATTTAGATGTAGTATGATTTGGTAGATGGCCAGAATCATGAAATATTAAAACCAGCCATTTCCGGATTATATATTCGTTTCCATCCCGTATATCGGCCTTGTTTTTAGTTTACACGAAAACAGATGACGCCATTTTACTGACAACAAAAGTTGCCAGATAATCAAGAGTATATTAAAATACAAGAATGGCTTTAAAAACAATCTTGTGTACCAAGAAATATTTAACTAGTCATTCTTTGAAAATTCCAATCGTCATATGAATGAAGGGTTAACACTGTTAATCGCTATATCGGAAAATCGATAATAGCACGAAAACCGATAACACGATGCTACGTTTGAAAATTAAACCAAACAGTTTTAGAATTAGATTTTTGAGCTGTCAACTTTTTTGTTCTTCCCTCGACGGGATTTGAACTCACACCATTGATACACTGCAGCACCATTCGCTTAGCATTACGTCCAGCTCCCTAGACCACTCGACCACATCCACTCCATTAAAAAGGAGCTTCAATAATCGTAGTGTTACCTTGTCTCGTAAGGCAAATCTAGAGATAGACATAAGACATGTGTATAGGCGTGTGTAGATGGTACATATATACTTAATATTATAATTTGACAGCAATCTAACTCAGCAATTTTTAAATATATTGTATAGGATAATGAAGAATTCATTATACAGTCACAGGAAATAAAGTATATTATACAAACGTCTAAGCAAGTGACAACCATACAATATATCTGTCCCACTGGATCTCTTTACTTGTGATACTAGGTTAATACTAAATATTAAATATACGCCTGAAAATTAAACCAAACAGTTTTAGAATTAGATTTTTGAGCTGTCAACTTTTTTGTTCTTCCCTCGACGGGATTTGAACTCACACCATTGATGCACTGCAGCACCAATCACTTAGTCTTATGTCCAGCGCCCTAGACCAGTCGACCACATCCGCTCCATATACATGTGTATATATATACATGTAAGTAAAATAATAAAAATGAAATATATTAATATCGGAATTGATGATTTTCTTCTATCTAATGTAAAATTCTTTACCATTAAATACTATAACAATAAATATATATTGAAAAAGTATATTAACTGATTTATAATGCATTAAACGTGAGGGTCATGAGGTGACTTCTGACCTTTAATAAGTCCAATTTTTTCGAATATTATTATTGATTTATATATGACAATAAAAACGTTTTATAGAACAATTTATTATAAATGATTGGAATACAAACATTAAGATGACACGGATGACCCAAATAGAATGTGGTAGTTGTATCATGCACATAACGTTTAAAGATCAAAGGTATAATTGAATGTTTTGACATGTTTGATTAAATTATTGGCTATATGAAACACATTTGACCGAAAAGACCCCGCCGCATTTTTGTATCTGCTCTACCATAAACGCATTGATTTGAGTTTTATGATTGTACAAATCCCATATAATTTCACCTTTCCAGTGCATTGAAGGCATTGACATGTTTTACAGAAGATGATACTGTTGTGAGTGAGTGATAAAACAATAACTACCATATTGTCGGAACAGTTCCAGAATCATAAGGGACCGTCGTCGTCGTGATCGTATAGTAGTTTGATTTACCACTACCTATGTAATCAGTACATATCACACCTAAAGTTGTGAGTTCGAACCCCGTTCATGGCTAGGTGTACTCGATACATCATTATGTGATAAAGGGTGTCAGTGACTTGCGGCAGGTCGGCGGTTTTCTCCTGGTACTGCGGCTTCCTCCACCAATAAAACTGCATGACGGCCACGATATAGCTGAAATATTGTTGCAAGTGGCATTAAACACTATTAACCATAAACCAATCGATTAATTTTCAAACGAGGTAAAATCAATACCACTAATAGTAAGAGAGTGGTTGATATTAAACACAAAGTGAACAAATCGTCACCTTTATCATAGCCAGAACCTGTTACATTTTGTAATAGAGACAAAGACTATTCGTAGTTTGTGGTGCCCAACACGTCTTGACTATATAGGTAACATGGCGGATGCATCATAAGAGGTAGGAACTGCTTACTCTTCGCAAACACATGAGTCCACCTCTGGTTATTGATCCTGTCTGTGTTGCTAATCTTTTTGGTTTGCTGTGTTGTGTTGATATTTGTATTTGATTTGTCTTCGTCGTGTGTCTTGTGACCCCGATGTTTTCAGTGTATCTGGATTGTTCATTCTTGATTACCCCATCGGTTTCTCTAACATTTCTATTTGTACTAGTACAACATGCATGGCTGAATTGTGATAGTCAGCAGGTAGACATATTTCGTCACTTAGAAACATTATACTAACTTTGAAAAGTACCAATTATTGCTCGTACTCATTAATACAGCGTAGTTAGCCGAGAAAAAGGACAACCAAGTATTCAACACTGGAGGCGAGTACAATAACATTTAAGCTATCAAGCTATCGGGGGATGTTATATTAGAATGAGGACTACATCATTATGAATACGGTTGTTTCGAATCATTTCCATTCCGTCAAAATTGTGTTATCTTCGTCCGCCAGATCACGTGATTTCGATGAAATGTACAGCACTGGACTTCCGGTGCCAATGTACACAGCAAAAACTCCAATCGATATGTGCCGTTTTAGCGTTCGATTCTCAACTTAAAAACATCTTAACATTTTCTGTAAAAGACAGATATCAATTAGATTATTGTATTTGTATCAAAGACTTCAATGCAGAGACAATTACTTCTTTAAAATTAAATTTGGTTTCTTTCTTTATTTGCGGCTGTCAGCATCATGAAAGGAAAACGATCTGCCTTTATGTATATATTTCTGATATCAGACGACCAGTATTTACTCAGTCGTTTTCTTGGCGTCTTCCAAATTACAATTACTTATAATCTACCGCATCTACGACTATGATATGCTGACGTTGTCACAGTAATAGCGTAAACAGCGGAAGTCTCCTGCCGAGTATTTCAGACGTCAAGACACGAAAAAGACGGAACGTGGTCGGAATTGACATGATTCGAAACAACAGTATTGATGGAACAGACCTATATCAAATTGTCGAATATTCACTAGTTGCAGTACGACACAACAATTTGAACTATTGTATCTTTATAAACTTGGTTTGATATTTTTCATTTAGCAAGAAATGGAAGAAATAAAATATCTTGATCGTCTAGTCTCACATGTCATCTTGTGTAAGTGTTTTCATGTTTTTAGTGTGTCTATAATATTTGAATATTAACTTTATTTAGCTTACTTCACAACCAAATCTTTTCAACATTCATGACTTATCATCGGGTTTGTAACAAGAGTAACACGATGGGCGTCATTAGTAGAACAGGAACTAATTACCCTTCCGGAGTTTCTGAGTTTACATCCGGTTTGTAGTTAGGTTCGTGTCGCTCAATCTTTAGTTTTCTGTGTAATGTTTTGTAGATCATTAAATCTGTCTTTTTTCTTTTGGCCATTGCATGACATTTCTTCTTCGATTTACGGTTTCTGATTACCCCTTTGGTATCTTCAAACTTTTCTTCGAAGATGATACTGTATCATAGCACAAAATAGTAGACTCATTTTTCACTTGAAAACGATTGTTTATTATTGAGTAGATACTTCACACATCTTAGAACTTGTTACTTGCCTCATTAGATCTTGTTAATTACAATATTGGCTTTATCAACAAAAACGTTAGAGAATACCGAAGGGTCAATCAAAAATGGGAAATCCAGAGAAACTGGCAACATAGGGTACAAAAGACGAAGAAAAGAAATGTAAACAAACACAACACAATATGCGTTGGACACCACTATCCGTAAGCAAACACAAGTTACGTAAATAAGACATGAGCCTTACTATAAACAACCGGAGAAGCGACACACACAACATGATAGAATTGTTGACCAAAACTGTTAAGCATTTCTTTTCAAAACGAAAAAGATGAGCAGCACGAACCCCCTCCCAAAAAAATCTACAAAAGCAAAAACAAGTAAAAAAAAAAAAACAAACAGACAAGCAAAAACAATACACCTAGGCACTCACGGAAAGTAAGCAATTCCTGCTTATTATAAGACACCCGTCGTGTTGCTTACATAGTCCAGTCCAGATAAGATTTCATCAGTGATAGAGGAAAGACGAAGTCTACGTAAAATAGAAAAGATTCATTGCCATTTGAAAATTGGATATGTCGTAACGGTCAATCAGTTAGTGATGACAGCCGTATATTTTGTGTAGCGATGACTTCAACGTAGGAACAACGTAGCCTTGTTTGAGCAGCTTTTGACAAATGACAATAGGACAAACAATAATATACAAAACACTACACAGAAAAATAAGGATTGATGAGTACCAACCCAAATAAATACCGGAGGGGGTGGGGTGGGAACGCAGGTGCTCCGGAATTGTAATCAGTTCCTGATCCACTAGTGGCACCCAATGTTTTACTCTTGTTACAGACCAGATGATGAATCGCAAATGAGGAAATGACCTGATTTCAATTACGGAACATGTGCGAGGTTATTTGGGACACAATCTAATTACTATTTGATCTTTAAGTGCCCCCTGTTTTGCTATGTCGCGCGTCATAGCAAAACAGGGAGCAATTAATTAGATTATTTGGGACACAGATATTGGAGATAATCAAGTCATGGTGGCAACCGTAAAACTTTCGAGGTGGTGACTTCAACTTACCCACTAGGAACCCATTGTTCAGTAGCTTACCTTTGTTAGCAGCAACCCTATATCAAGTAAATATGATAGGAACCAGAAGCTCTGGAATATTTTGTCAATAAAAACTCGATCATTTTGATGATGAGAGTTTCAAATTTCGTTTTCTTCATTTTAATAAAATATTGATGAAATCTTATTTCTATCTGATATAGACATATATTTGCCTTTCCTCAATACTCAACAAGACGTTTGTCGGATATAACTATAAATAACACGGCGGGCGATAATAATAATAATAATAAGGAACTGCCTACCTGGGTTAACCCTTGGTTTTTTGGTGGGGTCCGTGTTTCTCGTCTTTCTATTTTTTTGCTTTGTTTCCTATTTTGTTGGTCTTTGTCCTGTTTCCGGTGTGCCCAATGTTTTCTGTATCTCTGAATTGTACGTTTTTCTTAAGTTTATTTAGTGTTAATCCCAGACGTAACATTATGAAGAGAAGGTGTAAACAGTTATGGGAAACAGTTCCAACTATATCAACCAATCACCCCTCACCTCAAATCATTGAACATTAAAAAGATCACAACATATGACGTTCTGGCTTGTGACAGACACAACAACAAAATGTGGCGGGGTTTAATCGGTAAATGTGACCCAATCCTATATATTTCTGTAACATCATGTGTACTTATCAAATAAAACACGATCTTGTTGGAGACAATAGTTGTATTAAATTATGATTACTGTTAAATGCGACAGTTTGTTTTATAATTTGGATAGTCATGATAATCACCCTCGATCTGAGTTGAATTTTAATTATAACCACAAACATATATTACATATGTATGTAAAGAAGATATGAAAAAAACATGGCATTAAATACTGTTTTATTTGCATAAAAACGATTACAATGAAAAATGAGGGGAAAACATAATAAATAATTAAAAGAAAAAAAAAACAAACGTAAACAATAAAATAACACCACGCGTGTGTCGTAAACAGGTACAATGCCATTTTAAAAAGTTCAAGGAAATGTTAAAATATTATGCAGAATATTGACATAATATGGATAAACATAAGGAAAATTACTGGTATTATTATTTTTTATGAACAGGCACGTACGAAGCAAAAATTATGAGAAAACATTTCACAACGGAACAACTTTTATAATTTCAAATCGAGACATCTCAAGAAATGTTCTTATGCTTTAACACATGTAATATTTGGTACAAACACATGGATGAGATAATTGTATAAATTGAAAAAAGATGATGATTTAAGTCACTACACAATGGAAGATTTTATCTCTATCTCTCAAGAAACAACAGACATGCTTTCAAACCGACTTCTATGGTAAACGTCAACAGAAGAATAATAGCCAAATCCGTTACATCTATTATCAAAAAATGTTGGTCCGTTATTACGTCCCTTTAATCTCGTCGTAAGGTTTTTGCAGGATCACGTAAGGTTGTTACAGGATCACGTAAGGTTGTTACAGGATCACGTAAGGTTGTTACAGGATCACGTAAGGTTTTTGCAGGATCACACAAAACCACTTTATGCACACTCCGCAATGACAGTGGACTATATGCTTTACATATCTATTGGTCTGTTATGTTAAAATTACGTATCAGAAAGTTTTTTATTTATCACAAAGTGCTTACAGCTAACCAGTACTATAATGGTTACTAGAATAATCCAGGATTTCTACGAGCTTTGAAAATGTTTCTAGGAAAACAACCACTATATACTTCAACCTGTAACAAAAAATAAGATTTCTTTTTCAAAGCTCGAATGATATAAATTTATGTAAATATATACTACTAATAAATCAAATTAAGCATAAATGTCATCATGACCGGCTAGTTTTCGTATCATACATTTCCCACATATCTGCATCTATCCATGACGAACCACTAAAAGCAATACACAACGTAAAGAAGAATGCAGTAGTGCTTAACTCCAATATTTCAGTTAAATCGCGGGAGCATGCTTTATTAGCTTAGGAATGAAGACAAATGGAGAGAAACAAATCGACCGGTGACAGTCACTGACCTATTTTGATAAACAGAGTTGTATCGAATCCACCTTGCCATGGTAGGGAATCAAAATTACAGACGAATGCAATGATATTCCTATTATGGCTCTCTTTTATTAAGCAAAATAATATCCCATAATATTGGTATTTTTTACATTCATTCATTCATTCATTCATTCATTCATTCATTCATTCATTCATTCATTCATTCATTCATTCATCTATTTTATCTAGTGCGCACGACTCGTTCCTGGAACAAACTTCATCAGGTATGCAGTGGTTAATAGATTGAAATGTCAAATCATTTAAAGGTTCATGGGGGAAAGAAAACCAAAGGACCTAAATAGGATAGCCAAAAGTTTGCCTGTGTCTGTGTCTGTAAATTTCAAGCATAAATATATTATGTCAATGTCAGTGCCAAATCATTAACTACTGGGTGAATAATACCTTGGTTGATAATACATGGCATACTTGGTCCCATATAAAGATCTGTTGACCATGATTGTACTAAAACTGTATATAACAACTTAAGTACTCACGATTCGTTTTTGGAATAAACTTTATTAGGTATGCTCTAAATCAAAAGATTAGAAAGTTAAATACTTTATTAGGTATGCTCTAAATCAAAAGATTAGAAAGTTAAATACTTTATTAGGTATGCTCTAAATCAAAAGATTAGAAAGTTAAATACTTTATTAGGTATGCTCTAAATCAAAAGATTAGAAAGTTAAATACTTTATTAGGTATGCTCTAAATCAAAAGATTAGAAAGTTAAATACTTTATTAGGTATGCTCTAAATCAAAAGATTAGAAAGTTAAATACTTTATTAGGTATGCTCTAAATCAAAAGATTAGAAAGTTAAATACTTTATTAGGTATGCTCTAAATCAAAAGATTAGAAAGTTAAATACTTTATTAGGTATGCTCTAAATCAAAAGATTAGAAAGTTAAATACTTTATTAGGTATGCTCTAAATCAAAAGATGAGAAAGTTAAATACTTTATAGTTTGCAAAGCAATAAAATGAAAGGGTCTAAACAGGATACATGTACTTACTCTCTCTATTTGACCTTGACCGCCCTACCCCGACCGTGAATAACCAATAATAACAATATCATTAGATTGGCTACTTACACTGTCTATTAAGCCTTTGAACCCTGTTCCCGGTCGTGGACAACCACCAATTACAAGAGCGTTAGATCTCGTTTCTAGTAATCCTGAAACAAACAAAAGGTAAATTTCGCTAGGGTTTATATCATCGTTATATCAATAAACAAATAAGAGTACACGAGCTGTCAAGGACGAACAAATAATATCAATCACAAACTATATACTTTTTTCAGCAGTTTTAAAATATGAAATATATTTACTCGGTCTAGTATATTTTTACTGGAGTTATGTTATATATTTTTAAATGTATGTACTCATACTAAAAACTGACTCATCTTTTTAGTTTTCGGTGTTGTGTTTTTTGTTTTGTTTGTCTTCATCCTGTGGCTTGTATATCTAATGTTGACAGTGGTTCTAGATTGTACATTCTTAATTATATATTTCCATCTTTAAAAATCATTTTGCATAAAATGACTATCTTGTTTTTGTTGTTGTTTTGTTGTTGTTGTTGTTGTAATTTTCCATTTTTGCATACAATGCATACATTACTATTCATTTACACAACACATTACACACGCTATATTGTCATTTTTCTGATCTGAATATATATCAATGCATTGAATTAATACCAATATCACAAGTTATTAGATATGAAGTGGTCATGATCAGTTAATTTTCTAAAATGGCTATCTTACCTCCTAATGGTTTCTGGGTTTTATATCCGTTGGTTTGAGCAACAAAGTTAGTGCCATCATAAAAGTACATAACATCATTCCATGAATACGGCTGTAAAAGCAAGGAATATATTTAGTTATTTAATCTTAAAACATCCGATAAGTAAAACGAAAGGCTTGATGATACCACAGGGGCAATAACCCTAGCCCTAGCCCTAACCCTAACCCTAACTCTGACCCTAACCATAACCCTAGACCCTAACCCTAATCAGAAGACGGACATCGAAGACGGAAAAGACGGAAAAACAATCAAATGGTTGATTAAAACATGATACAAAGGCCAACAATAATCCTTTAAGATACCAAAGGGGCAATCAGAAGACGTACATCGAAGACGGAAAGACAATCAAATGGTTGATTAAAACATGACACAAAGGTAAACAATAATCCTTGAAGATATCAAAGGGGCAATCAGAAGACGTACATCGAAGACGGAAAGACAATCAAATGGTTGATTAAAACATGACACAAAGGCCAACAATAGTCCTTGAAGATATCAAAGGGGCAATCAGAAGACGTACATCGAAGACGGAAAGACAATCAAATGGTTGATTAAAACATGACACAAAGGCCAACAATAGTCCTTGAAGATACCAAAGGGGCAATCAGAAGACGTACATCGAAGACGGAAAGACAATCAAATGGTTCATTAAAACATGACACAAAGGTAAACAATAATCCTTGAAGATATCAAAGGGGCAATCAGGAGACGTACATCGAAGACGGAAAGACAATCAAATGGTTGATTAAAACATGACACAAAGGTAAGCAATAATCCTTGAAGATACCAAAGGGGCAATCAGAAGACGTACATCGAAGACGGAAAGACAATCAAATGGTTGATTAAAACATGACACAAAGGCCAACAATAATCCTTGAAGATACCAAAGGGGCAATCAGAAGACGTACATCGAAGACGGAAAGACAATCAAATGGTTCATTAAAACATTACACAAAGGTAAACAATAATCCTTGAAGATATCAAAGGGGCAATCAGAAGACGTACATCGAAGACGGAAAGACAATCAAATGGTTGATTAAAACATGACACAAAGGTAAACAATAATCCGTGAAGATACCAAAGGGGCAATCAGAAGATGTACATCGAAGACGGAAAGACAATCAAATGGTTGATTAAAACATGACACAAAGGTAAACAATAATCCTTGAAGATACCAAAGGGGCAATCAGAAGACGTACATCGAAGACGGAAAGACAATCAAATGGTTGATTAAAACATGACACAAAGGTAAGCAATAATCTTGAAGATACCAAAGGGGCAATCAGAAGACGTACATCGAAGACGGAAAGACAATCAAATGGTTCATTAAAACATTACACAAAGGTAAACAATAATCCTTGAAGATATCAAAGGGGCAATCAGAAGACGTACATCGAAGACGGAAAGACAATCAAATGGTTGATTAAAACATGACACAAAGGTAAACAATAATCCGTGAAGATACCAAAGGGGCAATCAGAAGATGTACATCGAAGACGGAAAGACAATCAAATGGTTGATTAAAACATGACACAAAGGTAAACAATAATCCTTGAAGATACCAAAGGGGCAATCAGAAGACGTACATCGAAGACGGAAAGACAATCAAATGGTTGATTAAAACATGACACAAAGGTAAACAATAGTCCTTGAAGATACCAAAGGGGCAATCAGAAGACGTACATCGAAGACGGAAAGACAATCAAATGGTTGATTAAAACATGACACAAAGGCCAACAATAATCCTTGAAGATATCAAATGGGCAATCAGAAGACGTACATCGAAGACGGAAAGACAATCAAATGGTTGATTAAAACATGACACAAAGGCCAACAATAATCCTTGAAGATATCAAATGGGCAATCAGAAGACGTACATCGAAGACGGAAAGACAATCAAATGGTTGATTAAAACATGACACAAAGGTAAACAATAATCCTTGAAGATACCAAAGGGGCAATCAGAAGACGTACATCGAAGACAGAAAGACAATCAAATGGTTGATTAAAACATGACACAAAGGCCAACAATAATCCTTGAAGATATCAAAGGGCAATCAGAAGACGTACATCGAAGACGGAAAGACAATCAAATGGTTGATTAAAACATGACACAAAGGTAAACAATAATCCTTGAAGATATCAAAGGGGCAATCAGAAGACGTACATCGAAGACGGAAAGACAATCAAATGGTTGATTAAAACATGACACAAAGGTAAACAATAATCCCACAAAACACAACACAGAAAACCAGAAACTGAGTAATACGAATCCCAGTTACTGAAAGATAAACAGTTCCTGCCCCACTGGTGGCACCTGTAGTGTTACTCTTTGAAAAAAAGCCGGTGATAAGGCCCGTAGGAGGAAAAGTGGACAAGTATCTTGACTACGACGGACGAATCATATCCGTTGTGATATGTGACACAGATATTCCGTTAATGTAAACCGATCACATTTCCTGCTCAAACAGTGGCACCCATCGTGTTATTCCTGTTAGAAACACTGTGATAAGTCATGAATGAGGAAACGATCGGATTGTGATTATGACATATGGACATATTCTTGGTCATTTGCTGCACATATATTCCGTAACATTGTGGCGACCTAAATGTTTTGAAGTGATGACTTGAACTAAATCGCATGGAACCATTGGTTGATTAGCTTCCTCATTAGTAGCAACCCTATTTCAAGGAAATGCTTTTAATAAGCATTTTATCAACTGAGAGATATAGACTCAATGTGCAGGTGCTGCTAGAATGTTGATAAATATAAATGGTAAGTTAACAATAGGAAAATGGAAAGTGTTCTTTTCAAACCTATGCAATTTTATCTTTTGTGCTAATTTCTCATCGCCACGACATAACTGAAATATTGTTGAAAGTGACGTTAAACACCACCAAACCAAACCAATCACAATTACTCACTGATCACCGTTGTATCATAAAAGCAGATGAATGGTGCAATAATCCTTCATATATATAAAATGCATGCATATAATGGAGTACTAGTATTTTTAATATTAAGGATAAATATTTAAACGATATCTCAAAATGAAGGGGAAACAAACCAAACATAAACAATGTAGCTATTTTATGAAGAGCTTGAAGATACCAAAGGGAAGTAATCAGAATCCGTAAATCAAAGAAGAACAGACAACACAATGGTCAAGAGAAAAAGTTCAAAAGGACAAACAACGATCTACAAAACATACACATCAAACTAAAGATCGAGTAACACGAACCCCACTAAAAACCGGGGGTGAACTCAATGCAGCAAAATAGCTCCGGTATATCTATTTGTTTTATATTGTCTATAATTATTTGTACAGACGACTGCAAAATTAAATTTTTGAAAACATTTTGAAAATAAATATGAACATAATAAGCTACAAAACTTACATCAAAATGATCTTTTATTACTGTTGGACGCCTAAAACTCATACTTTTAGCAGAAAACTTTAGTTGGTGATTCTCCAAGGCTATTGATACTGTCGGTGAACCAGTCATTCCACAATTAGAAATTATACTTCCTCTTACGGTAGAAGTTGGGTCTGGTTTGAACCTCAATCGAATTGCAAATTTTTTACCTAGTTCTTTATTCATAAATCCCCATAATGTTAACTTTGCATTGCCATCAAATTGTGCTGCACCATCATTTATATGAACATTACTAACATCAAAAGCCATGTTTGAACCAGATAATTCTTTAAACCCATAATCAAAATTCATGTAGAATTCTGGTTTGCAATCTATAATAAAGAAAACAATATTTACACGTCTTCAGCCTACTAAGCACTCACTTGTTAGTTTACTAAACAATAACTGTGGATAATTTGATGATATCTCAACTGTAAATAATGCTTTTTAAACAAATTTACCCTAAGGAATTTATGTTGAATAGTTCTAATGTTACAAGCGACTCGTTTCAATTTTCCGTGACAATTCCCCATCTGTAGGTACATCTTACACACGCGTTTCCGACAAATATACGATTTTCTTTCCATTTCCTTAAAAACAAATTTTATAGTGACGTTCCTTTGTCCCAAACATATGGCGTTTTTATTTTTCGGTTGGTTCGTTTTGGGCGTATTTGTAATAATGTTTCTGACATATTTTGAGTTCACCCCCGGTTTTTAGTGGAGTTCGTGTTACTCGATCTTTAATTTTATGTGTATGTTTTGTAGATAGTTGTTTGTCTTGTTGCACTTGTTATTTTGGCCATTGCATTGTCTGATTCTGATTACCCCTTTGGTATCTTCAAACTCTTCTTGTGATAACGGATAAACTTTTACAACAAGGATACCGTTTTCATACATTATTGAAAACATTCACTAAATTGGATAACCGCTATAAAGATATTGTATATCAATACAATTATACATACATAGATCCCATGAAAAGTGCATTTCACATCCATGTTATATAGAGACATAATTAACAAAGATAAAAAGTTCAAATTAGACACATTCAGGCCTGTAAAATCCTAGGAAAACCTTTTCGCAAAGACTACAATTTCGCAACTATAGTTGACTCGTTGACGAAAGTTTACTTTGCAAAACATATAGACAATCTGCTGGTACAACTAGCAGGTCCAACTAGCAATGAGATCAAAACACTTATATCTTATTCCATATGTTCAATATTTTATCTCAACAAATTGATGACCTATTTATTCTGTCCTTCGGAAAGACTATTAATTTCTTTAGATGTTTATGACCAATTGATATTAAATTTGTTAGTAGTATTAATTTTGATAGTCTTATCATAAGGGTAATTGCTTTATCCAACAGATTCTACCTTCATAGCAAGTAGTCAGTTAAGTACGGCCATTCATCGATCCTGCCATTGTACTGTTTGTGTTGTCATTCGTTTATGTGATAGTACCAGACAAATGTGTGTGGTTTTTTTGCAATGAAAGTGAATCTGTGCAGGTTGTTATTTTATTTATGTATACCTGTATATCCTTCTGGGGATGCAATTGTCAAAGGGAAGATGATTGTGAACCTTTTTATCGGTGTAACCCTGCCACATATTTATGCATGCCCAAAGTCAGGACCAGGATATTAAACGCCATATGTCATGGTCTATATTTATGTGCAATTATTTGAGCTTTGAGGTAGTTGTTCGTTTTGCTGATATTGGTGGCAGTTTATATGATCACTGTTTAAATTTTCTTTCCATAAGTGGGTTAAAAGTATATATTTAACCAGTTATGTTTTTTCTTTCTTGTTTTGTTTTTTTTGTTTTTTGTGTTTTTTGTTTTGTTTTTTTGTTTTCACAATTTTCTGACTGAATTTTGAAACTATTTAGACAGTGTGATATTGTTTAATACTGCGTTCTATGATTTTCATAAAACCGTTCTAGTAATAGCTTTCGCTTTGGTCTTACATATAACATTATAATCTCAATACTCGCCTTTCAGTCGACGCCCCATACGTCTTCTTCCTCCACGGAATGTTGTAGGCAATGTATCACAACCACATAGTCCATGTCTATAGATAGTTCCTTCAGGACAGGTGCGAAACTGTAATCGACCGTGTTCCATCATTAAATATCCATAGTTATTATATTCATCAGGTAAGGTTTTGCATGCTAAAAGGAATATTAAAAGTAAGTTTATCTTTTTGTCCATTACATGCATAAGATATAAAGATACATAAAGTATTAGATCACTAATAATTTTCACATCCACTATTCGTAATTAAGTATTTATATTTTTAAATGGTCTTAATTACAATACTTTATTAATAGAAACATTTTCATTGGATGATAACTTGATCAAGATTTGTCATGTGACCATTTCGTTTAAATATTTGTCATATGACCATGCTATTTACTGATTTGTAACGTGATCATGCTACTTAATGAATTGTCATGTGATCGTGTTACCTAGTGATTTAGCATGTGACCATGCCATCTAATGATTGGTTATGTGACCAGGTTATCTAAAGAGTTGTCATCTGACCGTGTTACCTTGTGATTTGTAACGTGACCATGTTACCTAATGATTTGTCATGTAACCATGTTACCCAGTGAATTGTCATGTGACCGTGTTATCTAGTTATTGTCATGTGACCTTGTTATCTAATGATTTTTCATCTGATCGTGTTACCTTATGATTTGTCATGTGACCATGTTACTTAGTGATTTGTCATGTGACCGTGTTACCTAGCGATTTGTCATGTGACCGAGTTACCTAGTGATTTGTCATGTAACCATGTATCCGAATGACTTGCCATGTGACCATATTACATATTATACATACAGCCATATTTAAGTTGGTTTTCTAGCTCATATGGTGTCATACAGGGATCAAGACAGGTAGCATCTTCGACACATTTGATTCCATCATAGCGAAATCCCTTGTCACAGCATTCCGGAACTGATATTCCGAATTCGCAGGAATAAAAACTGCGACAACCAGATCTATTGTAGTGAAGCACATCAATACCCAAACATGGATCTGAAAATGTAAACATAATATTTGTGTTGCTCCATCTTTATGTTTCTGTGTGGTGTTTTGTAGATTACTTTTGCCCTTTTGCCCCTTTTTTGTCATTTTATTGTATGTTCTTTGATCTATAGATTTCCAGTACCCCTTTGGTAATTTGCATCATTGTTTACTCCGATGGGAAACATATAAGAGATCTGAAACTGCCAACTTTAAGTTTTCGTTGTACTTTCATGCGAGGAATTATATAAATTCAAGTACTGAATATAATATGATGACTAACATATAGTAGAATGATAACATTTACCATGGTATAAATAAATTAATACGCTAGCGAACAAATTTTGCAAGACCTTTTTCAGTTGTCTGTCTTTAAAATCTATTTAATACATTATTACAGTTATCTATCAAATCACGAACAAAAACTAAACGTGAACTGCCATTTGTTTTTGGCTGATGAGTCTACAAGTATCATTACACTCCTACTCGTATATGTTTGTGCATTCTGCAAGCAAAAAATAAAATAAAAACCAATAATGTTACCATGACAACAAATACACACATTTTATTTGCACAAGATGGGGAATGCTATGATAGACCGAAACAGGAAAGTATATATAACAGCTATACAATAAGCATACCGTCAAAACATGGAACTTCTACTGGCTGTCGACAACTTGAATGACCTTGATGCCAGAAATACCCAGAAGGACATTCACGAAGATTAGCGTAAATTATTCCTCCGGATTCACTACATTGAACATACTTTTGACAAGAACCCGGATATTCTTTGTATCCACTCCGGTCAACGAATTCCAAGTGTGTACATAAAGCTATAAAGTAAACAGATAAATACATATTTATGTACAATGCATCTATGGACATAATTAAAAAAATAAATAATTTGTCATTGAAGTGTTGAAACTATTCTGGTCAAAAAGAAAATGTACAATAAACTTTATATTGATTGAAATGTTTGCTAGAACACACTTGAACACTACTTGTTCCTTTAATATTATGATATTAGCTACCATGTCTGTAGTGGATTCACTGTACGTCTTACTGTCGAACAGCAATATGTCAATGCCAAAGTAGAAAAAAGTCATGAAAGAAGACTCTTGAATTACAGTAGAACATAAGATATATATTTGATATCTAGGCTTAATATATTGTCTTATAAATATCATAGTAGCTTTATGGTCAGAATTCCACTTAATAGATTCATGCTTTAAACGGATTTTCAAAAATTATTATAGCTTACATGTCAATGTAAATTCCTTTGGTGTCTTTGGATCTTGTGCTTTTATTTTAGCCAATGTTCTCGCTGTTGCTTCGGTCGTTGTTGTTAATTTCATTGTCGTCGTTGCTGCTTCTGTTGTCGTGGTTAATTCGACTGTTGTTGTAGTTGGTTCCGTCGTGGTCGTGGTTGGTTCTGTAGTCGTCGTTGTTGCTTCTGTTGTGGTTGGTTCTGTAGTTGTCGTGGTTGGTTCCGTAGTTGTCGTGGTTGGTTCTGTAGTTGTCGTGGTTGGTTCCGTAGTTGTCGTGGTTGGTTCTGTAGTTGTCGTGGTTGGTTCCGTAGTTGTCGTGGTTGGTTCCGTAGTTGTCGTGGTTGGTTCTGTAGTTGTCGTGGTTGGTTCCGTAGTTGTCGTGGTTGGTTCTGTTGTTGTCGTGGTTGGTTCCGTAGTTGTCGTGGTTGGTTCCGTCGTCGTCGTGGTTGTTTTTGTTGTTGTCGTGGTTGGTTCCGTCGTTGTAGTGACTGGTTCCTTCGTTGTAGTGACTGGTTCCGTCGTTGTAGTGACTGGTTCCGTGGTTGTAGTAGCTGGTTCCGTCGTTGTCCTGGCTGGTTCCGTCGTTTCAATGGCTTTTTCGGTCGATGTAGTGGATGGATCTATTATTTTTATGGTTGGTTCAGTTGCTGTCGTGGTTTGTTCGGTTTTTTCAGATCTTGCCGGTTTTCCAAATCCAGGACTGAAAACAGGAATATCTTGTTTTGGTTGTTTGTCAGTATGATATGTAAATTCATGAATATTATCGGTAACTACTGAATCTTGTTGTTTTTTCGTCTTTTGTAGACCTGCAGTAATAAATGATGTATCAAAATCAACTACCAAACCACCAGCGGATTTAAATGTATTTTCTGTCTGTACATCTTTTAGTCCACTAGTTGTGCTTAATTTTGCAGCTTTTGGTGAATACATGTTTTGTTCTAATCCTCCAGTTCCGCTTGGTTGAAGCGGAGGCGTACCTTCAACTACAGGAGCAATAGGCAATATACCATCTGTACTCAGATGTTGTTCACTTTGAACACTAGATTTCCATAAGGTGTTCCTTAAAAGCTCTGATTGTGTTGCGTCATGCGATACATCTGTATAAACATTAGATGGTTGATCTTTTGCTCTATCTATACTTTCTAAAACGACATTTTTATCAGTTGTTGGCAATAGTGTGTCTTTAGCAGATTCAGTAGTCTTTGTAATGACAGTGCTATCTTGAACAGTGCTATCTTGAAAAAAAACATCGAACGCCGTACCTATAACAAGCCCACCAGGTGTAGCAACAGATGCCAACCCACTGTCGGTAGATAACTGTGGATCATGGAATACATCTGACGTGTTTGCTATATCTGTCTGGTTTGATATCAGGTCAGGTAATGTTTGTACTGCAGGAGGTTTTACATTTACATCTGACAACATTGGCAAATTTAATGCTACATCACCAGTTTCCGAAAGAGTAATATTAGAATCAATTTGATCGGTTTCCGAAAGAGTAATATTTGAATCAATTTGATCGTTAGTAAAATATGAGCTCCCAGATACATTTCCAGTACTTGTTGATTCAATGAGATCCAATTGCTTTTCGTTAGCTGTTCCCTTAGAGCTACTTTTGGTCTTCGGTTCCGTTGATTGAACATCAGTCACGTTATTTGAAATAGTTTCTGCAGTTTTACTGCTTAAAATATCTACATTTATCTTTGAAGTAATATCCCCTCTACCATCAACGGTCGCATTGTCAGTGTATAGTACCGCAGCATTTTCTAATCTAGTGGTTGACTCTCTTGTCGACATCATTCCAGTGACCATGTTGTCTACTTTTTTTCTATCAACATCCGTTAATATCGTTGCTAATATTGGATCAGTTGTGTCCGTTGTCGATGCACTGGATGCATGCTTAGCGTCCTTCAACTCCGTTTCAGTTTTCTTGCCGGCTAGATCCACTGCTGCTGTACCGAACGACTGTTTTGCGACTTTTATATCAACATCGGGCAGCATTTTCACTGCTGTTTGATCAGCTAAGTCCCCAGTCGATAGAATGGTACTGGCGTGGGGTTCTGTCATAGCCACATCAGACGGCAATGTTTCTTTAACTTGATCTGTCACAGTCGTTGTAGATTCGGTGCCTACTTTAGGATCTGACTTTGTCGTTAGTGATATAACAGTATCAACTGTGCCAACTGTAGATTCTGGAACCATTTTTCCTCCTTCACCGATAAAAACATTTGCTGTTAAATAACCTGTTTGTTGTTCCGCAGTAAATGAAGACGTTCCAGAATCAGCCGTTGACCCAGATTCACTTGGTAAACCCACGATCACACTACTTGTTGTCTGCTTACCAATCGACATGTCAGTTTTAGTTTTCGTTACCGCTGGTTCCAGGTGTTCTACTAAAGCTGTGTTGATTGACTCTCGTGCGACATTTATATTCGCATCAGTTGTTCTCTCTTGTGTCTGATAAACCATATCTCCAGTCAATATAATGGTACTGGCGTCCGTTCTCGTCATTCTAGTAGTCACATCAGACGTCACTATATCTGTTGCTGCCTGATCTGGTACGGTCGTTGATGTGTCAATGTCTACTGTAGGGTCTGATGTTATCCCTAGTGACATAGCAGTATCAACCGCTATATTTTCTGCTGTGCCCACTGTAGATTCTGGAACCAATTTTCCTCCTCGAACTACTGTTGGTTCTGTCGTTCCTTTTCCAGAACCCACAATATATGTCGTCTGTTCTGTCACAGCAGATACTTCATTATTTCCAGATTGTTCCTGTTTAGTGCTTTCAGTAAGAATGTTACTTGCAATTTCTGTCATGGCAGTATCAAGTTGTTGCTTAGCGGTAGAACCTTCCATAATCTCTACTAAACCCCCCTCTTTGACCTTTGTAGATGAACTTCTTACACCATTGATTGTCATGGTTCCAGTTTCAGTTCGATCTTTGGTAGTTTTTTCTGTCAATGTTCTATCAGACACAGTTAAACTAGTGTTTACCTGTCCCGTTAACTGCTCTCCAGTCTCATTCACACCAATAGATTCAATGGCAGGACTATCTGTTGGTTCCATAGCAACAGTGTCTATTACAGATGTACTATTTTCCTCTGTATTGGTTGAAGCAGCATAGTCTGTTTTGTTTGTCCCGGTTACAAGATTACTAGGGGCGAGTTTTTCGCCTGTACCTTTGGTTGCATCAATTTCAACATTTGGTAACTTAGCAACAAAGCTACTTCCTGTTTTATCGGCTGTATTACTTATGAATGTGTCTGTAATGATACTGTCTGTTCCTGCAGCAATATTGTCAGCTGTATGAGCACCACTATTGTTCCATGTGTCTGTCGATTGCTTACTGCCTGTTCCTGTCTCATCAATACTTGTGCGTTGATCTGCAACATTAACTTCCGACTTTGCTACCAAATTATCACTAGATTTTTCTATAAATATACTCCCTGTTTCTGTCGTAACGTTACTAGTGGGTAATTCTGCAACAATATTTTTTCCTGTCTCAGTTACAGTGCTATCAACTGTGCTAGCTACAAGTGTACTTTGTTTCTCCACTGTTGTTATAGGTGGCTGTGCCAAATCACTCTGCAGCTGTTGTATTGTTTCAGGCAAGTTTGCACCAGCGGATGTACTTACGGAGTTGGTTGAATCAATGCTGCCTTTTCCGAACGCAACGTTCTCCATTTGACTAGATTTAGAACCTACATCTGCTTTGCCTGCTTTAATGTTGCTCTCTAACGGTGTTATATATATATCTGGTATTTGTACGGGAACTTCTGGTGTGCTTGTTGTTTCCTGTTTCTTTACAACAGTGGCTTGGGCGTTACGTTCTAGTGAAACAGTGTCAGCTGTATACAATGGTTTTATCCTATGCGAACTCTTAAATTCTGCCACTGGTTCCATAATTACGTTAAACGTGATCATATCAACGTTAGAATCAACTGTTGTAGGGGTAGATGTCTCACTACCGGAAGTGTGACCTTGTCCCATTAATACTGGTATGCCATTGGAGTTGCCTGGCAATGGTTCCGACATAATTGCTGACTTCTCAGAAGCTACAGAAGACGTCATCTTTAATGGACCAGTAATACTAGTATGCTTAAATGTGATAGGAATTCCATATGGTGAATTAGGTGCTATTTCTACAATTGTTGGTTGGTGGTCGTATTTGATCTGCGCATCGACGACAATTGGACTGTCAACTGAGGTTTCTCCAACAGGATTGTATTGTACTGAAACTATTTTTTTTTGTGAACTTTTACTTGTACTTGCAGTATTTGTATCGGGAGTTATAAAATTCAGGAGTGTTTTCATTGCAGATTCTGTTTTATTTGGACTTCCCCTCATGTCGGATTTACGCCGCTCAGAAGGTTGTGTGACAGACTCCAATCCCATGGTACTTCCGGGTGTTGATGTATTTGGGTCATAAGCAGGAGTTGTTGTATTAGTAGCCATCATTTGACTTTCCTCCCATCCCTGATTCTGATCGCCTTTGCCGGCTTCCAACTGAGACCAAAAACCTTGACCGAAGATTCCCTCAGACAACAAAAATAGAATCAAGATGGGTGTTGCTATAATCATGGTAACTACAAAAATAAAGAGAATGAGTGAGTGCTTGTTGCTTAACACCAAATGAGCAAATTTCAGATTTACCAAAAAAAGAGTTACATTGATAAGATGATCATGCTGTCCGGTATGTACTAGACCAATACGCTTACTTGAATTTCTATAGTGCTAACTCACTGACACAACATACTGCGGACAGACATGTCGATTCACTCGGGTACATTATCCTCATTCTGAGCCAATCAGTCTTTACTCTTTCTCCTTAATTCTGCATGTAAAGCAGAGAAGCAACATATGTCAGTTTCAGTCTTTGGATTGACGCGACCGGAGCTCGAACTCACGATCTAGCACACTCGAGGCGAGCACGCTAACCATTACACCGCCGATGTAGTTAAATAATTAGATGGAAACAATAACATTAATGGTTAATATCCACCTAGATGTTATTGGTACAGTGCCAGATTAGAGAGTTCTTTATAACAACGCTACTCATTCAGTTATATGTAAGTCATGCATGACCTCACGTGCGTCATTTCTCTAAGTTAATATAACCCCGCCAATTGTTATTGAAGTGTTTTGAACAATCATTGAAAATGTGCTGCCAAGTGTATATAGGTGAAAAGTATCAATTTTCCTCTGTTTCTACGATTTTTCGATTTATTTCGGAACTGTTCCAATGGTGCAGTATTTTCATTGTATTGATACTACACCATATTACTTTTATCTGTTAATAGCCCCAAGAATTCTGAATCTACCGTAATACTGTTACGTACATCGTTAATACCCCAACAGTTGTATTGCTATCACACTATACTATAGGAGCCGTCGTGATCGTATGGTAGTTGGATTTACAACTACATATGAAGTCAGTGCATATCACCAGTAACGTTGCGAGTTCTAATACCGCTCATGGCGAGGTGTAATCTTTACAATATTATGTGATACAGTTTGTCAGGGTCTTGTGGTTTTCATCAGGTACTCCGGTTTCCTCTACCAATAAAACTGTCCGCCATGATATAACTGAAATATTGTTGAAAGTGGCGCTAATCACCATAAAAATATATCAAATTACATCCAAACTACCCATAGAGTATCAGTGTGAACACCATGTCTATTCTGGATTATACATTGTTGCAAGAACATCGTCTGAAAATATTCCCCTCCCCGTGGTTTATATGCAGTCACTATTAAATTAATACATTGTTAGTTTAATGGGTTTTCCTATGATGTTATATTTTTGGTTGAAAGTAGAAAGATTAACTGCAATAATGGTCGACAAAATAACCAACAATAACACTCTAAAAGAAATGACGACAGAAGATGATGGAAATCTTGGTACCGACTTAGAACTGACATATAAATGATATGAGAGTGAACCTTTGGTTAACAACAAATAGGAGCCATTTTCTCCACTGTTGGTAAAAACTGCACAGGAGTGTCCAGTAACGAATCAATGCACTATTCTCCCTGAATACGATGTAAATGGAATGTTTCTTGCTTGGAGAATGTCACTCTCTTTGCATATAATCATCTGACAACAGAGATAAAAACAAAGCCAACCGTGTGCTAGAAATGATCGCTTGAGGGCCCGTTGCAAGACAAAACTCTCCGATCATAGCAAGTATCTGGTTTTCACTTGTGTCAATCAAAACTTCAACTCAGATGGCAATGCCAGTGCCACCATTTGCCTACATGATAATTGTTTTACTGTTTGTTGTTGTGTCATTTTTTATATTCAGGAGGAGCCGTCGTGGTCGTGATCATATGGTAGTTGGATTTATAACTACCCATGTAATCAGTGCCTATCACCATTAACGTTGTAAGTTCGAATTCCGCCCAGGAGAGGTCTACTTGTTACAACATTATGTGATAAAAGTTTGTCAGTGACTTGCAACAGATCGGTGGTGTTTTCCGGGTACTCCTGTTTTCTCCCATCAATAAAACTGATCGACACGATATAACCAAACTATTGTTGAAAGTGGCGTTAAACACCATAACAGCCTAACCCTCATATTCAGGAAATGTACAAAATGTTAATAAGATGAGAACTTACACAAAAGTCAATTAAAACATGTATGAGCCCTTACAAATTAAGATTTCAGTTGATATTTCATACATTTAACACCGAAACGTACAAATATAACCGGACATTTATTTCTGCAAAACCGGTTTCACCACGCCACCATATGTACCTGTCCCAAGCCAGGACCTGGATTTCCAACATCATGTGTAAAGATCTTTCTTGTGTTTTATGATTTGAGATGAGAAGTACATGTGTAGTTGGTTTTTGTTGTTGATATTGGTGGAAATGTTGATCATCACTACAACTTTCGTTCCATTATTATTGAAGTTTATTATAGATATAATTTGGAGTTATCCATAATGATTCTCCTTCAAATGTAGAAAAAGTTAATAAAATTGAAACTTAAAGAGCATAATTTGCTGTTTTTGAATTTTGAAATTCCTTATAAGCAAGAAATCTATAATAAAGTTTTCTAGGATTATTATTTTCAAAAATAATGATGACGTGAATAATAAAAAAAAAACTTACCCGGGCTAATATGACTTTACATCTACGTTAGTGACCCTGCTTCCTTTAATAGGCAGAATGAAGGAATCTTTGAAAACTACGTCATATCAAATTGACAAATATTACCCTGTATTCTGACCTTATGTAAACAAATACCTTTTGTCAGAAAGAGAACATTTCGAGGCGGTTGAATTAATGCATTTGCGTGCACCATTTGACATAAAAGTGACGTTTTCATGATGACATTTTAATTATATTAAAAAAATTAAAACACGAAATTGTTTTACATTAAATTAACAATATAATTATGATAGGGTAATATGAATAAAATTATCAGCTGTGTAGAGATTTATTTATAATCAAGTTAAAGATATTTTCGTTATGACTAGAATATATCAACCTAAATAGTTTCCATAACATTAATTTTCGGAACAAGAATTGATTGGTATGATATAGATGGAATCTGATTTATTGCGGAACTGGAGTAATATCTTATGTCTTTTCAGCCATGTTGCACCGACGTTATGCTCGCGTTGATATCAATTAAACATGGCGGTAAGGCAACCGTCTGCATCTTGGCGCGATAACTTTAGTTGTACATGTATACAATCGATATCTGCCGATCTGAAATATTATGTAGATTAAACATAGATAATTTATGTACTATGTTAATCATTTTAGTTTTTTGGGACAAATCTACCCCAGTATCTTTCTGTGATAGAAACAGACAATTATATTTCTCACTAATGAGACAGCACAGTTCCTATTTTTAGCCGTGTGAGATATAAAGGATCTAACACCGGTAAGAGGGCAAGACGGAAAAATCTCAGACACCCAAGGGAAAGATTTCTGGTCTCCAACGAGGCTCCGCCGAGTTGGAGACCAATAGAAATCTTTCCCGCGGGTGTCTGAGATTTTTCCGTCTTGCCCTCTTACCGGTGTTTGATTCTTTTTCTCACTAATTTCCCTATCTTGTACGTTTTCCGGTGTTTGATTTTATTTCTCACTAAACATCTTTGTTTTGCTTACATTCCATCGAGCGTTTTCCCGCAAAATTGTTTTCCGTTGGTGAAGTTAATTGTCGATTTATCGATATACATCCGTGTATTGGCAGTATTTTAATTGTATTTCATAATAAAATACAATGTATTTAATAAATATATTATATATGCTACTACAACCGCGATAAATACCTCTAAACATTATTTGACTTTGGTCAAAGGGAGGTAATTTCTTTCTTTACGTTAGTTACTAACAAGGGAGAGCACTTTTTTTTTGTTCAAAGGAAGCAAACATTGATAAGGTAGAAAGGGTGAGACAAGGTCAAACGCTGTGAAAGGTGCAATATCGTGAAATCGTTAGAAAGCAGAATAGTATACTATACAAATATATCCTGTTAGTGAGGGTTATTTGCGAAAAATACCGGTTGAGAGGAGAGGCAAATATCCCGAGACGCTTTAGCGGCGAGGGACATTTGACTGTCCTCGAAACTGGTATTTTTCGCAAATAACCCTCACTAACAGGATATATTTGTTTAATTCCGCCGAATATTTAACAGCAAGTAAAACAGTGGCATGCAAGCAGGTTCAGAACTTCAGACCACCTCGATCATTTGATTTTCAAATGAGACTTAAAATCAATCTACGAAAACATGAAAAATCTGTTCAAAGAAGTGACTAGAGTATAAATTCTGGAACAAATTCAAAAATAAAATAAATCATGGTTTTGCTTTAACATACAACACGCTGAGAAAAAAATAATGCAAATGAATTTGAAATATATACATTTCAACGATTTCAAACATAACAGCTGACACTGTCGTCATTTTCTTTACTTTAGCGTTGGTTGAAAGAAGAAACCCGAATAATTCGAATAACATCCGTGACGTCATAAACTATTTAAAGAAGGAATTTCGTCTCGAGCGGGATATTTTCCTATAGTAACGGGATATTTTAGGCAAATATCACGGCAATGGTGGAAAAGCTGAAAAAACGAAGAATTGGTAAAAAAAATACCCCTTTCATCAACCAATCAGAAGACAGCATTCTGATATGAGGTGGAATTAATAGATTAATAAAAAAAATCCTTATGTGGTAGAATCGTGGTTTTATTGATGAGAATAAAGACGGAACCATGGTGAAGAGCTATTTTGCGAAACGTAACATTTTTACGGGAAAAGTAGCATGAAATTCTTATCTCACCCACCGGTTGAGACAAGGATATCTCACACGGCTCAAAATAGGAACTGTGCTGTCTCATTAGTGAGAAATCCTTTCCTCACTTTTGAGACAGACCAGTTCCTATTTTTAGCGATGTGAGATTTTCTTATCTTGCACTAGTGCAAGACAAAAAAAATCTCGTGCGTTTAACCGGCAAATGCATGCTGTACAGTTTATGTCAACTGCCCCCTGAATTCTCTATGCTTTTCCTTTTTAAAATAAACAATTCACTGTATATAAGTTTTCAATCTTTTATAAACACGCAAATCCTAACAATCAGCCATATTATTCTCTTCCAGTCAATGTTTGTTTACTTTAAGTAAATAATAGAGTGCTCTCCCTTGTTAGTAACTAACGTAAAGAAAGAAATTACCTCCCTTTGACCAAATTCAAATATTTTTTCAACAGGTATTTATCGCGGTTGTAGTAACATTCATAATATATTTATTAAATACATTGTATTTTATTATGAAATACATTTAAAATACTGCCAAGACATGGATGCATATGGTTAAATCGAATATTTACTTTAGCAATGGAGAAAACAAATTGCGGGAAAACGCTCGATGGAACGTAAGCAAAACAAAGATGCTTAGTGAGAAATAAAATCAAACACCGGAAAAAGTACAAGATAGGGAAATCTCCGACACCCTTGGGTAAGATTTCAATCGTTCTCTAACTCGGCAAGCCTCGTAAGAGAACGATTGAAATCTTACCCTCGGGTGTCGGAGATTTCCCCATCTTGTACTCCCACGGTGTTAGATTCTATATGTCTCAATCCGTGGGTGAGATAAGAATTTCATGCTACTTTTCCCGTAAAAATGTTACGTTTCGCAAAATAGCTCTTCACCATGGTTCCGTCTTTATTCTCATCAATAAAACCACGATACTACCACATAAGGATTTTTTTTTATTAATCTATTAATTCCACCTCATATCAGAATGCTGTCTTCTGATTGGTTGATGAAAGGGGTATTTTTTTTTACCAATTCTTCGTTTTTTCAGCTTTTCCACCATTGCCGTGATATTTGCCTAAAATATCCCGTTACTATAGGAAAATATCCCGCTCGAGACGAAATTCCTTCTTTAAATAGTTTATGACGTCACGGATGTTATTCGAATTATTCGGGTTTCTTCTTTCAACCAACGCTAAAGTAAAGAAAATGATGACACTGTCAGCCGTTATGTTTGAAATCGTTGAAATGTATATATTTCAAATTCATTTGCATTATTTTTTTTCAGCGTGTTGTATGTTAAAGCAAAACCATGATTTATTTTATTTTTGAATTTGTTCCAGAATTTATACTCTAGTCACTTCTTTGAACAGATTTTTCATGTTTTCGTAGATTGATTTTAAGTCTCAGTTGAAAATCAAATGATCGAGGTGGTCTGAAGTTCTGAACCTGCTTGCATGCCACTGTTTTACTTGCTGTTAAATATTCGGCGGAATTAAACAAATATATCCTGTTAATGAGGGTTATTTGCGAAAAATACCAGTTTCGAGGACAGTCAAATGTCCCTCGCCGCTAAAGCGTCTCGGGATATTTGCCTCTCCTCTCAACCGGTATTTTTCGCAAATAACCCTCACTAACAGGATATATTTGTATAGTATACTATTCTGCTTTCTAACGATTTCACGATATTGCACATTTCACTGCGTTTGACTTTGTCTCACCTCTTTCTACCGTGTCAATGTTTGTTTCCTTTGAACAAAAAATAGAGTGCCCTCCCTTGTTAGTAACTAACGTAAAGAAAGAAATTACCTCCCTTTGACCAAAGTCAAATAATGTTTACAGGTATTTATCGCTGTTGTAGTAGCATATATAATATATTTATTAAATACATTGTATTTTATTATGAAATACAATTAAAATACTGCCAATACACGGATGTATATCGATAAATCGACAATTAACTTCACCAACGGAAAACAATTTTGCGGGAAAACGCTCGATGGAATATAAGCAAAACAAAGATGTTTAGTGAGAAATAAAATCAAACACCGGAAAACGTACAAGATAGGGAAATTAGTGAGAAAAAGAATCAAACACCGGTAAGAGGGCAAGACGAAAAAATCTCAGACACCCGCGGGAAAGATTTCTATTGGTCTCCAACTCGGCGGAACCTCGTTGGAGACCAGAAATCTTTCCCTTGGGTGTCTGAGATTTTCCCGTCTTGCCCTCTTACCGGTGTTAGATCCTTTATATCTCGCAGAGACGTTGTAGTTGGTCGGAAAGTGGTGAGGGAGGCTATGAGAAGTTGAGCGGACAGTGGGCAGGCATGTTTTCGGACTGGAGCAAATCATTGTGACTGTGTGTGTTCGGTGTGCAAGTTGAAGGCTTGTGTGCAAAAGTGTGAGGGGAAAAAGCTATTAGATTTGAATGAAGAGTGGAGAGGGCAAATTTTCAGAACTGAGAAGCCGAAAAAGAGAAAAAGAATAAGAAAACAACCATTTGGCTTCAAAACATGCCCATGTACTTCTTGGTTAATTGAACAATTGTGTCTTCCATGCTAATATTCAGCTTTTTCTAAATATTTGCCAAAAAGAGATGGAGAGGATGCCCCTCTTCCCCCCACCCAACACCGTGGTTCCTACGTCCCTACCTTGGTATTGAACACGACAACTCTTCTTTCGGTAACTATTTTGTCATAAATATCAAGGATTGGGAGATTTATTGTTGTTTTCAGGGATTTCATACTTTTCTGTCCATCTATGGACAAGAGAAAAAAAGAGCAAAAAACAAAAAACAGAATTAAAACAACAAAGCAAAAAATAAACAAAAACAAATCTTATTTTTGCTTAATCTCTTTGACTATATATCTTTATATACACTGATTATCTAACACTCTATGATACATACTTGTCAGGTAACATGTTAATATCATGACTAGAGTACAAGCTAAACAATTGAGACATTTAATGCAAGCATAATTAAAACACCAAACAATGGACATATACGACATCAATTTATAGAAAAGCCTGTAAGACATAATTAAATATCACAGGATGTACTAATGTAGATTATGTCATTGTAACATGACAAAAGAGAACCGCACCGGTGATGTAATAGTTATCGTGCTCGTCTCGATTGCGGTAGATCATGAGTTCGAGTCGTGGTCGGGTCAAATAAAAGACTAATACATTGGTTATTTCCACTTCTCCGCTAAGCACGCAACATAAAATAATACGAGCAAATACGGGTTTACTCAGAATGCGAGTCGAGCAAATACTTCTCGCAGACTTATTGTTTTTTCAGTGGGCTAATCCTATAAATATCCAACTAAGCGCGTTGGTATAGTACAAAGCGAACATCATCATCATCATCTCACCGAGTGCAACATGTTCTGTGCATGATATAGCTGAACAATTGACGTTTAGCAGCAATCACTCACTCACTGAAAAGTAACCAAAAGACTGAAGTGCTTTGCTTTCTACGGAAAGCGAGAGGTATCTTCAGACTTCAGACTTCAGACTTCGGACTTCACACTTCGAAGTTCAGACTTCAGATTTCGGAATCTTTATGTTCAGGAGGGGAGGCTAATATTCAAACCTTTATAGGTAGGACTTCACACTTCGAAGTTCAGACTTCAGATTTCGAAATCTTTATTTTCAGGAGGGGAGGCTAATATTCAAACCTTTTTAGGTAGGACTTCACACTTCGAAGTTCAGAGTTCAGATTTCGGAATCGTTATTTTCAGGAGGGGCGGATAATATTCAAACCTTTATATGTTAAAGCGGCTCGGGATATTTGCCTCTCCTCTCAACCGGTATTTTTCGCAAATAACCCTCACTAACAGGATATATTTGTATAGTATACTATTCTGCTTTCTAACGATTTCACGATATTGCACATTTCACTGCGTTTGACTTTGTCTCACCTCTTTCTACCGTGTCAATGTTTGTTTCCTTTGAACAAAAAATAGAGTGCCCTCCCTTGTTAGTAACTAACGTAAAGAAAGAAATTACCTCCCTTTGACCAAAGTCAAATAATGTTTACAGGTATTTATCGCTGTTGTAGTAGCATATATAATATATTTATTAAATACATTGTATTTTATTATGAAATACAATTAAAATACTGCCAATACACGGATGTATATCGATAAATCGACAATTAACTTCACCAACGGAAAACAATTTTGCGGGAAAACGCTCGATGGAATATAAGCAAAACAAAGATGTTCAGTGAGAAATAAAATCAAACACCGGAAAACGTACAAGATAGGGAAATTAGTGAGAAAAAGAATCAAACACCGGTAAGAGGGCAAGTCGAAAAAATCTCAGACACCCGCGAGGAAGATTTCTATTGGTCTCCAACTCGGCGGAACCTCGTTGGAGACCAGAAATCTTTCCCTTGGGTGTCTGAGATTTTCCCGTCTTGCCCTCTTACCGGTGTTAGATCCTTTATATCTCGCAGAGACGTTGTAGTTGGTCGGAAAGTGGTGAGGGAGGCTATGAGAAGTTGAGCGGACAGTGGGCAGGCATGTTTTCGGACTGGAGCAAATCAGTGTGACTGTGTGTGTGCGGTGTGCAAGTTGAAGGCTTGTGTGCAAAAGCGTAAGGGGAAAAAGCTATTAGATTTGAATAAAGAGTGGGGAGGGCAAATTTTCAGAACTGAGAAGCCGAAAAAGAGAAAAAGAATCAGAAAACAACCATTTGGCTTCAAAACATGCCCATGTACTTCTTGGTTAATTGAACAATTGTGTCTTCCATGCTAATATTCAGCTTTTTCTAAATATTTGCCAAAAAGAGTTGGAGAGGATGCCCCTCTTCCCCCCACCCAACACCGTGGTTCCTACGTCCCTACCTTGGTATTGAACACGACAACTCTTCTTTCGGTAACTATTTTGTCATAAATATCAAGGATTGGGAGATTTATTGTTGTTTTCAGGGATTTCATACTTTTCTGTCCATCTATGGACAAGAGAAAAAAAGAGCAAAAAACAAAAAACAGAATTCAAACAACAAAGCAAAAAATAAACAAAAACAAATCTTATATTTGTTTAATCTCTTTGACTATATATCTTTATATACACTGATTATCTAACACTCTATGATACATACTTGTCAGGTAACATGTTAATATCATGACTAGAGTACAAGCTAAACAATTGAGACATTTAATGCAAGCATAATTAAAACACCAAACAATGGACATATACGACATCAATTTATAGAAAAGCCTGTAAGACATAATTAAATATCACAGGATGTACTAATGTAGATTATGTCATTGTAACATGACAAAAGAGAACCGCACCGGTGATGTAATAGTTATCGTGCTCGTCTCGATTGCGGTAGATCATGAGTTCGAGTCGTGGTCGGGTCAAATAAAAGACTAATACATTGGTTATTTCCACTTCTCCGCTAAGTACGCAACATAAAATAATACGAGCAAATACGGGTTTACTCAGAATGCGAGTCGAGCAAATACTTCTCGCAGACTTATGTTTTTTTCAATGGGCTAATCCTATAAATATCCAACTAAGCGCGTTGGTATAGTACAAAGCGAACATCATCATCATCATCTCACCGAGTGCAACATGTTCTGTGCATGATATAGCTGAACAATTGACGTTTAGCAGCAATCACTCACTCACTGAAAAGTAACCAAAAGACTGAAGAGCTTTGCTTTCAACGGAAAGCGAGAGGTATTTTCAGACTTCAGACTTCAGACTTCGGACTTCACACTTCGAAGTTCAGACTTCAGATTTCGGAATCGTTATTTTCAGGAGGGGAGGCTAATATTCAAACCTTTTTAGGTAGGACTTCACACTTCGAAGTTCAGAGTTCAGATTTCGTAATCGTTATTTTCAGGAGGGGCGGCTAATATTCAAACCTTTTTATGTTATTATGACCTACATGTATATGTCATGCTTCTGTTACTTTAATGTTCTTGAGACCTTCATATTATTTAGTTAAAGTATAGTTAAGAGTTCATGTGTGAGGTTCTGTATGATCTAGGACCATCCAAACCTTCATGCAGGGATAATGTAAGCTTCCCGACAAAAGTAAGTCCTTTTGACCCACATTTCATGCTTCATGGACATTGGTTATGTTTTAGGTCCAAATTCATATATGAGGAATTGTATGATTGCAGAACCATCCAATCTTGCATACATGATTTGTACATATGTATCTTAGTGAGTAGGTCAGCTTCTCCAAAAAGGTAGGTAAGTAGGTCACTATGACCTACATTTCATCCTAGAATGACTTAGTCCCAGTTCACATGTTCGATACTGTATGATGTAGGGCCATTTAATCTCGCATGCAAATGTATCTTAAGGAGTTGGTCAGCATCCTAGCAAAAGTAGGTTATATGACCTACATTTAATGCTTCATTGACTGTGGTTAGACTTTATGTCAAAGTTCATATCCAAGGTACTGTATGATGTAAGACCATCCATTCTTGCATGCAGATTAGCGACTGTTAAAATATATAGCAACAGTAAGTGGTCCTCCAAGTAGAAGAACAAACATGTATGATGTATGTCACTGTTCAGGTTTATGTCCATCTTGTGGTGTATGGTTCTGGTTAATGCACAGTCATGTTACTTTACATAGAGATGTATCTTTTATAATCTGACAGCATCCCACCAAAAGTAGGTAACGTCCAATTACACTTATGCTATGCTGGATAATGTTCAGTTTTATGTCCAATCTGAGTCCTAAGGTTTTGATCAATGCACAGTCATATAAAAGAATCTTTAGAAGTCTGACAACATCTCACCAAAGGTAGGTCACTTTGACCTACATTTCATGGTTCAGTTTACATTGTTTAGTTTTACTCCTGACTGCAAAGGTTTTCACACAAAATCTTAAGACTGAAAAGTTATCGTAAGTTCCTAACATTTCATATAAACTTACAACTGATTTTTGTCATAACATTTATTGTGAAAATCTTTGCTGAAACGTATGATAATTTTACTAAAATTTGAAAATTTATTTTCTTTGCCTGATTGACTGTTAAAATATATAGCAACTAACTATTTTTTTCTTATATTTTGGCATAAACCAAAGGTCCACATGAGCAATTGCCATCACTTTGCGTCCGTCGTCTGGCGTCCGGTGTCCATAAACTTTTTACATTTTCGTCTTTTCATTAAGAACCACTGGGCCAATCAAAACACTTTGAGCCAGGTGAGTGTTTACAGGCTCCTGTGAGCCTCTGGTTTTCTGGAAAATTAACATTTTGCCTGTATCAACCATAAGTTCTTATCTCAGATTAAAAATACCAAAAACCTACCTACTGACTAACTGGATATACAGGAGCCCTAGTGTTGCTTGGATCTATGTTTATTCTATATCCACAAAGTAAGTCTGTCCAGCATATTAGACAGGCCCAACAGATTGCTGTAACCAGTATATTAGACAGGCCCAACAGATTGCTGTAACCAGCATATTAGACAGGCCCAACAGATTGCTGTAACCAGCATATTGCTGTGCATATCGATCACATTACTGTTTCAAGCAGGATACTGTTTCACAATCGAATTATTATGCACTTGTTCAACTCTTCTTTTTTGACATCCTGTGGTCTTGTCGTGCTGTGCTTGTAAAGCCCCTCATTTTGTCATTCTACAGTTGGAACTTGTTTTGAATTTAAATTTTTATCTTTTACTGTTTCCATCTACTGCTCGAAAGAAATTGTCATATTTTAACACTAAGGTTTCAAATTGAAGATTGTCTTTTCAGTGTTCATGAATCCCAGTCTTTTAAGTGTTCATGTATCCCATGACTTTGCATATTGCAAACATTACCAGTATTTTATTTTGTCATCTAAATATAGATTATTACATGCCTATCATCTCGAGACTCCCATATCTGCCCCGAGGTGTCAGCCAATGGATGATATCAGGGCAGATAGGGCAGATATGGGAATAGGCATGCCATAAAGTCTGAAGTCTGAAGTCAGAAGTCTGAAGTCTGTAGATATCTCTCGCTTTCCGTAGCTTTCGGTTGCAATACAAAATGAAGAAAAATGTTTTTTTCACTATGAATTTCGTCTCGGAAGAATTTTAGCACCAATTCTCAATATGGTATAGTCTTATGATATAATGAATGTATGCATGTACTGTGTCTGTGTACGTGAATCACACTTCAGATAGTATACTTAATTAATTTTAAGTACAACACATTTAATCAATGAACTTCTCTAACCCATTGACATAGTTTCAATTTCTTACATGTCAATCAATTTTATAATATTGTGGCGTTTCCGTATATTCAAATTTTCATAATTTATTCACCGGTTATTCTAGAAATGCATCGTGCATATTAAATTATATCTCTACGTTTTTATGTAGCTGAGGTCAATAAACAGCTGTTTATTTTCATGTGACAGACAAGTGATCATTAACGAAGCATGTCATCTAAGTATAGAAATATTATGCCTCCCATCAATCGACTTGATTGTAAAATAATATTGGAAAGATAAGTAAACCTTTCGTATGGAACCGACCATTTAACATCTAGCGGTGGAGGTTTTTTTCCCAGAGCCAGGAATTGTTTTTCAAGCGAAACAAAAATCAGATTATTTTTTACATGAAAAATCAGCATTTTTTATTTTTTATTTCACCAAAAGTTTTCGTTGAAAAATACAGGGTCGGATTATTATTTTTCATTCTTGAGGACAATAAATGTTTTATATAATAAATTGACGACAGGATTTAGAATAAACACAGACCACCCATCAAAGTTGAATGTTCGTTCCGTGAAAGAAATCTGTGATATTGTGACAACCGGAACCTCTTAACCGTAATGGAAGCGGGAGGTTTGGCGCCGTGAAATCTGATTCAACTCACCATTTCTTTGGAAATGCCTGTACCAAGTTAGGGCCATTGCGTTTTTCACAGTTTTCCGGTTATTGACTGATTTTTTTCTGTTGTTTGCCTTATGAGTTTTGCCTTTCCCTTTGGAAGATTGCTCGGTGTTCGGTAATTTTGTTATTACCCTTATTGTTACTTTTCAACATATCTACAAAATGTATATTTCCAACGAATAACGTTAGCTTTAAGTCACTGGTTTGTAGTACATACTGAATATTTCTTCTTGAACATAAAACAGAATGTAAACTACTTTACTCAATGAGGGGTTGTCGTGGTTGTGATCGTATGGTAGATGGATTTGCAACTGATTTGCAATCAGTACCTATCACCACTAAGGTTGTGAGTTCGAATCCCCCTCAGACAATGTGTACTTGATACATCATTATGTGATAAAGTTTGTCAGTGATATGCGACAGGTCGGTGGTTTTCTGTGTACTCCAGTTTCCTCCGAGAATAAAACAGACCGCCACGATATAGCTGAAATATTGTTGAAAGTGCCGCTAAGCACCATAATTCTAACCCTATACCAAATGACGTCAGTGTTTGCAATCAAGAGGGGAAAAAACATGAGTCCACAAAGGAACTTTAGACCGTTACCGAGTCACATGCAAGATTTAGAGAACCGTCTCATTGGAGTAGTATATTGTTAGTTTGAGTTCTGGGTCTCTAAGCGTCGAGTTAAACACTGGCTCAAGGCCAACTATTTTCCCGCTTACCCAACGCTGCGCTCACACGTAACATTTCTGGCAGTGTTGACAAATTATTTAACATAAATCTTCTATGTTATTATTGACCAATAATTTCTGTTCGTCATTTGGACAACAACGAAGCCTATTTACCAGAAGTGATTGTTATTGGAATGCCATACAATTCATTCAGTCATACGATAAAATACAGAGAATTTCAACGGCGGTGTGTGGTTTTCTCCGGGTACGCCGGTTTCATCTGCCAATAAAACTGACCGTCACGATATAACTGAAATATTGTTGAAAGTGGCGTTAAACACCATAAACCAAACAACGGTGGTATTGCATAGTAGCTAGCATGCTCCAACATATTTCAGTAGATTGCGAATACCAAACAATATTTGTGATTAAATAGTGAATGCTCTAGAAATAGTTAGTTGCCAAGCTAGACCAAGATATACAGAATCATGACTGGAAATACAGAAGGCATTCGGTTTTAGTAATATGTTAAAATGTGAATATTATACTCCTATGGAGAAATACGTAAAACAAAACAAGTGCGAATGCACACAGAAACGGTGCGCTCATTGCATTAAGATGTAAATCGAAACATAGAAGACTGTCAGAAGACTTCCAAAGTTCAATATAACATTCGATGCTTAACCCAACAACCGAAAACAACGTTTAATATACAAACCATTCAAATTAAGCGTCCAAATGATGGGAAATAAAGACTTCACCTATTAAGGCTTTCACTGTAGCTACACATGTTGTTCACTGGTTATGGATGTATTGACGCTTATATAACATGATGATAAGGAAAGATGTCAGTCACTATAATTCTCTAAAGAAGATTAGACTTTCATGCGAGTCTACAGTAATTGAAAAAGCTATTTAGGCATGTATGCAGCCTAGAAGAGGACATGTTTCTGATTTGTGTTTAAAGGTAAAGTTCATTTACATCCACAACTTTTCTTATCACGAACATAGTGTAATTCATGTCTACGACAACGTATTATATCACGAACAGATAATTTCCTTTTCTCACTTTCATGAAGAATTAATTAATTAGTTAATCAATTAAATCTTACGCTTTCATTTGTTGTGTTCTTGTGTCTAGTATATATTAATGATTGGGTGATTACAAATCAATTTAAATTTTATAATTTTGTGAAAGATATTTTGTTTTCTGTGACTCCTATATTAATAGCAATTCTAACATAACCTCCTTCTTTCGCTTTAAAAACAAACGAGCGATTTATCGATTGGGCATAATCTCATTAGCACATGCGCCGGTGCATGTGACTGCCTTTCCCGTCGTAAATGTACATGTTGATGAATTATCGTCTGCTCGAATTTGGCAGATAAATTTTGTGCGACAGTGTCCGCAAACGTAAATATAAATTACCGTCTTCCAATCAAAGTATACTACCGTATTTGTACTTTAGACATATCAGAATCGAAATAATTCATGGAAGCCAGAATGTGTTTTGAGTTTTAACATGGGTTGGCGGATATTAGTAAATTTTATCCCTCGACTCCAGCTCGGAATAAAATACTAATATCCGCCAACCTATGTTAAAGCTCAAAACACATTATGGATTCCATGATTTATTTCTTAACTAAACTTTCTACTTTTGTGGAGATATTTTCTTTCCACTATGACAGATAATATCCTTGACAGGACTTGACTATGCAAATAAAACGGTGGGTGTCTGGTAAGAAAGAAGAATTGTTTATCCTTTGCAACTCCCTTGATTCACTTCCGGGTTTTTGGTTGTTCTGTGTTGATAATTTTTTAAATACTTTTCTATGTTATGTTTTTTGTTTTGATTATCTTCGTTCTATGTCTTTCCCATGTTGAACGTGTCTCAGGATTGTATATTCTTTGATATCTCTGACTTGTTCTTTTAATTAGAGCTTTCATTGTGTAAATCCCTTAGCTCTACTGTTCATTATTTTACTTAAGTTTCTTCAGACACGATATAACAAATACCAACTGTTGTACTATTTTAGTCATAACTTAAGAGTGACAAAAAATCATTCGATCAAATAAATACAGTTAGAAAGGGGTAGCCAGAAACCGAAAATAGAATAAGCACAAACATTACAATGGCTAAAAGGAAAAATAAACAAGACAATAATGATCTACAAAGTACAACACAGAAAACTAAAAACAGAACCACACAATAAATCTGGGATGAACCAAGATATTCCGAGATGGTAATTTCTGATACCGATATTCCACAACGATTAACCAAATCAAGGTTTCGACTGCAGAACTGTCGACGTGATGACTCCTATTTAACCACTTTTATAATGAAACATATTTGGTTCTGTATTGACAATTTTGTTTGTTTACATTTTGGTAGCGTAAAAGAAGTTTGAAAACACTAAAAGGGCAACCAGAAGCCGTAAATCAAAGAAGGACAAACAATATGATGGCCAAAAGAAAGATAGCAAAAAGACAAAGAATGATCTACACAATACAACAGTGGAAGGTAAATATTGAGCAACGCGAACCTCAATACAAACCAGGTGTGAACTTAGGTGCCATGGAAAGGTAAGCAGTTCCTGCTCCACTTTTAAACTTGCATCAGTTCTTTAGGTAATCCTTTCTTTTTATTTCTCCGTATTGTTTGTGAAAGCATATATTTAATCATTAAATGATTATTTTGTTCAATCGTTGGAGTAAGCTTTATTGTTGTTTATCGTTATATCCAGCTATTTTCAGCTAAATCGCACCTACATAACTTATAGGGGGAAACTTGGTAAGCTATGAAAAATGATCAGTGAAACTCCTGGTATTGGTTAGATGTCTGGAAAGCTTTGCACTGGAAGTCAGTAAGGGTTTCGGTCGAACGCACCTAACAGGTTTTAGCCTTCTGGTCAGAAGTAAGTGATCTTAGCCACGCGACCACCCAGGCCCAACATACATAAGCAGACAAAATCAAATGCTTTAAAATGTTATTTCTCTCATGTCACATAATCAAAATATAAATGACCAGAAATTGTTTTATGTTTTCAACAAAACTACGGTATCCCATATCATTGCTTTATCACTTTTGAACTGTAATGACCTGATGCATTGTAGCCTCGTCGCTTGTCACGGTATCCATGTCTATTCGTGTCCACAAATTCGGGACAAACTGAGCTGTAGTTTGTGTGACTAAATTGGATGCTGCACCATTATTAGAGGAACCAATCAAAAATGTAGACTAGCCCACTTAGAATATGTCAAACTGACTATTTTATCTGAGGGCCCGGGTGGCTCAATGAGTTAGGTAGTTGGATTACCTAACAACTCATACAGGCCTATCACCAATACGGCGAGGGTTCGCGCCAAGCTTTGTAAATTACAAAAAGGGTGCAGCCGCAAGTGATAAAGCTTGCCAATTGATTGTCCATGGTCGGTGGTTCTCTCTGAGTACTTCGGCTTCTTCCACCACTACAACTGGTCGCCATGATATAGCTGAAATATTACTAAAAGTGGCGTTAAACACCAAAAATCAAATCAAATCAAATCTCTGTTATCCTATGGGAGTCTCGTTGTTTTTGTGTGTGGACGTGTAACTTCGTACATGATATGTGATGTCGAGCACACTGATCATGCTATTTCTAATATTACTTCATCCGTATCCTGTTTTCTTGTTGATAACCAAGGGAATAACGTGCTATACACCAAATAACATGGTATACACCAAATAGCATGTAATACACCAAATAACGTGTTATACATCAAATAACATGTTATACACCAAATAACATGTTATACACCAAATAACGTGTTATACACCAAATAACGTGTTACACACCAAATAATGCGTTATACATCAAATAACATGTTATACACCAAATAACATGTTATACACCAAATAACGTGCTATACACCAAATAACGTGTTATACACCAAATAATGCGTTATACATCAAATAACATGTTATACACCAAATAACATGTTATACACCAAATAAAGTGCTATACACCAAATAACATGTTATACACCAAATAACATGTTATAAACAAAATAACATGCTATACACCAAATAACATGTTATACACCAAATAACATGTTATACACCAAATAACATGTTATACACCAAATAACGTGTTATGCACCAAATAACGTGTTATACACCAAATGACATGGTATACACCAAATAACATGTTATACACCAAATAACATGCTATACATCAAATAACATGTTTTACACCAAATAACGTGTTATACACCAAATAACATGTTATTCACCAAATAACATGGTATACACCAAATAACATGTCATACACCAAATAACGTGTTATACATCAAATAACATGTTATACACCAAATAACGTGTTATACACCACATAACGTGTTATACACCAAATAACGTGTTATACACCAAATAACATGTTATGCATCAAATAACATGTTATACACCAAATAACGTGTTATACACCAAATAACGTGTTATACACCAAATGACATGTTATACACCAAATAACATGTTATACACCAAATAACATGTTATACACCAAATAACATCAGAACGACAAGATGCATGGATGTAGAGTTTATCGACGGAAATAAAAGAGTACAGCTCAACAGCAGGATAGGGATCGTTTCACACATTCATTTTAGAGTATGAGTCAATCTCATTGTTGAAGACCCTACTACTGAAATGTAGAACATCAATAAAAACGCTGTTCGCTTACTTTAATTTATATCTAAGTGTAATGTTGGATAGTCTCTCATGTTCATTTACATCCATGTCTTTTCTTACTACAAGCTGTTCCTTTATTTTAATTTGTGTCTAAGTGTAATGTTGGATAGTCTCTCATGTTCATTTACATCCATGTCTTTTCTTATTACAAGCTGTTCCTTTATTTTAATTTGTGTCTAAGTGTAATGTTGGATAGTCTCTCATGTTCATTTACATCCATGTTTTTTCTTACTACAAGCTGTTCCTTTATTTTAATTTGTGTCTAAGTGTAATGTTGGATAGTCTCTCATGTTCATTTACATCCATGTCTTTTCTTACTACAAGCTGTTCCTTTATTTAAATTTGTGTCTAAGTGTAATGTTGGATAGTCTCTCATGTTCATTTACATCCATGTCTTTTCTTACTACAAGCTGTTCCTTTATTTTAATTTGTGTCTAAGTGTAATGTTGGATAGTCTCTCATGTTCATTTACATCCATGTCTTTTCTTACTACAAGCTGTTCCTTTATTTTAATTTGTGTCTAAGTGTAATGTTGGATAGTCTCTCATGTTCATTTACATCCATGTCTTTTCTTACTACAAGCTGTTCCTTTATTTTAATTTGTGTCTAAGTGTAATGTTGGATAGTCTCTCATGTTCATTTACATCCATGTCTTTTCTTACTACAAGCTGTTCCTTTATTTTAATTTGTGTCTAAGTGTAATGTTGGATAGTCTCTCATGTTCATTTACATCTATGTCTTTTCTTACTACAAGCTGTTCCTTTATTTTAATTTGTGTCTAAGTGTAATGTTGGATAGTCTCTCATGTTCATTTACATCCATGTCTTTTCTTACTACAAGCTGTTCCTTTATTTTAATTTGTGTCTAAGTGTAATGTTGGATAGTCTCTCATGTTCATTTACATCCATGTCTTTTCTTACTACAAGCTGTTCCTTTATTTTAATTTGTGTCTAAGTGTAATGTTGGATAGTCTCTCATGTTCATTTACATCCATGTCTTTTCTTACTACAAGCTGTTCCTTTATTTTAATTTGTGTCTAAGTGTAATGTTGGATAGTCTCTCATGTTCATTTACATCCATGTCTTTTCTTACTACAAGCTGTTCCTTTATTTTAATTTGTGTCTAAGTGTAATGTTGGATAGTCTCTCATGTTCATTTACATCCATGTCTTTTCTTACTACAAGCTGTTCCTTTATTTTAATTTGTGTCTAAGTGTAATGTTGGATAGTCTCTCATGTTCATTTACATCCATGTCTTTTCTTACTACAAGCTGTTCCTTTATTTTAATTTGTGTCTAAGTGTAATGTTGGATAGTCTCTCATGTTCATTTACATCCATGTCTTTTCTTACTACAAGCTGTTCCTTTATTTTAATTTGTGTCTAAGTGTAATGTTGGATAGTCTCTCATGTTCATTTACATCCATGTCTTTTCTTACTACAAGCTGTTCCTTTATTTTAATTTGTGTCTAAGTGTAATGTTGGATAGTCTCTCATGTTCATTTACATCCATGTCTTTTCTTACTACAAGCTGTTCCTTTATTTTAATTTGTGTCTAAGTGTAATGTTGGATAGTCTCTCATGTTCATTTACATCCATGTCTTTTCTTACTACAAGCTGTTCCTTTATTTTAATTTGTGTCTAAGTGTAATGTTGGATAGTCTCTCATGTTCATTTACATTCATGTCTTTTCTTACTACAAGCTGTTCCTTTATTTTAATTTGTGTCTAAGTGTAATGTTGGATAGTCTCTCATGTTCATTTACATCCATGTCTTTTCTTACTACAAGCTGTTCCTTTATTTTAATTTGTGTCTAAGTGTAATGTTGGATAGTCTCTCATGTTCATTTACATCCATGTCTTTTCTTACTACAAGCTGTTCCTTTATTTTAATTTGTGTCTAAGTGTAATGTTGGATAGTCTCTCATGTTCATTTACATCCATGTCTTTTCTTACTACAAGCTGTTCCTTTATTTTAATTTGTGTCTAAGTGTAATGTTGGATAGTCTCTCATGTTCATTTACATCCATGTCTTTTCTTACTACAAGCTGTTCCTTTATTTTAATTTGTGTCTAAGTGTAATGTTGGATAGTCTCTCATGTTCATTTACATCCATGTCTTTTCTTACTACAAGCTGTTCCTTTATTTTAATTTGTGTCTAAGTGTAATGTTGGATAGTCTCTCATGTTCATTTACATCCATGTCTTTTCTTACTACAAGCTGTTCCTTTATTTTATTTTGTGTCTAGGTGTAATGTTGGATAGTCTCTCATGTTCATTTACATCCATGTCTTTTCTTACTACAAGCTGTTCCTTTATTTTAATTTGTGTCTAAGTGTAATGTTGGATAGTCTCTCATGTTCATTTACATCCATGTCTTTTCTTACTACAAGCTGTTCCTTTATTTTAATTTGTGTCTAAGTGTAATGTTGGATAGTCTCTCATGTTCATTTACATCCATGTCTTTTCTTACTACAAGCTGTTCCTTTATTTTAATTTGTGTCTAAGTGTAATGTTGGATAGTCTCTCATGTTCATTTATATACAAAGCATTTCTTACTTATAAATTATACATAGAGAAGACATCCAAGTGCACAAAGTAAGGATGATCATAATAATAGTATAGCTACTCTTAGGGGATCGGCGTGGTCGTGATCGTCTGGTAGTTGGATTTACAACTACCTAAGCAATCAGTGCCTATCACCACTAACGTTGTGAGTTTGAATCCCACTCAGGCGAGGCGTACTCGATGCAACATTATGTAATAAAGTATGTCAGTGACTTAGTATAAACATATTTTATTAATTAATTCAATATTACACATTATGATAATACACATATAAATTATATAGACATTTAAATTAATCAATAGGATTCGGAAACAAATGGTTATACCTATATTAATCTGTATCCCTGTTGTAATCTGGTGTTCAAGGTTTAATTAGTATCGAAAGGTAGAAGTGTATTGAGAATTAATCAAGTGTTAATCAGTCATTGTCAATGTTATTTGGTGTGCTTTAGTAAGAAAAAAATAACATAAAAAGAAACAAACAAATGAAGTGCAAATGTTTTTGTTTTATTTTAACATGTTTAAGTTGTGTGAATATGGTTAAGAGGTGAATCGTTTACTACTTATGATGAACTTCTGCACGTTTAAGAATATATCTGTATTTAGGGTATTCGTTAAGTCTGTAGAGCCAAACATTAATAAATCCGTATTTAAGTTAATTGGTAAATTAATGGTGTGAATATATCTCAGTCTTGTTGCATTGTGACGGGGACAATGTAGCAGAAAATGGGCCGTGGTTTCTGTTGCCCCACATTGACAGAATGGGGAATTTACAATGTTTTTACGGAATATGTGATGATTGAGAGAGCTGCATTGCATACGCAACCTAGCGTGTAAAATTTGTCCCAGTCGAGTACCAATATAATTATAAATGGTCTTAGTATCGTTTTGGGGTTGAAGATTTGATTTAATTAGCTGTACAGATCTGCTTGATTTAATATTTTCTGGCTGTTGGTTCCATAGTTGTACACTGGAGAGTATGAAATAGCTTGCGTAGAGCGATGTTCGAGTGCGTACTGGAGGAATACGTGAGGTATGACGAGTATTGAGGTCATGGATCATGCCGAAATTTTGCGGAATTAGGTTACTAAGATATTGAGGAGTTAGATTATTTGGCATCTTATAAAATTGAATCGTTCTATGCTTTTCCCTTCTATCTTTCAATTTTTCCCACCCGGTTTCAATATATAGATTACTTAAGGATACAAGTCTGGTACCCCCAGTCACTATTCTAGCAGCCTCAACCTGAACATTTTCTAGTTTGTTAATTAGTATTTGAGTCTTGGTATCCCAAACAACATCTGCATATTCTAGTAATGGTCTTATAAAAGTAATATAAATTGTTTCTAGAGTTTTCCGATCCAGTATAAATTTGAATTTCCTTAAAATGTTAACACGTGAGAATGCTTTTTTAGTTATCATGTCAACATGTTTATTCCAATTACCATCGTCAGAAAGTTGTAGTCCAAGGTGTTTATGTTCAGTAACAGTACTAATGATATTATTATTCATAATAAGGTTAGGTTGATGGGGTTTATTTAATTTTCGAGAGATAGTCATGGCTTCAGTTTTCTGTGGATTAAAATTTACCAGCCATTGTGTAGATCATGCATGTAATTTCACTAGGTGATCATTGAGTGTTTGTGCTGTTTCTTGTGGGTTGTCCACAATTAAGTACAGACTAGTGTCGTCGGCAAATAATTTTATATTCGAATTAATATCGGTCAGTATGTCATTTATGAAAAAAAATAACAAAAGAGGACCTAAAATCGATCCCTGGGGTACACCAGCATTTATGTCACGCCAACTAGAAGTTGAATTATTAATTACGACACGTTGTTTTCTTTCAGACAAGTAGTTTTTCACCCAAGATAATAATGCTCCTCTAATCCCTATTGATTCAAGCTTACGAAGTAATCGTTTATGCCAAACTCGGTCAAATGCTTTACTTATATCGCAAAAGACAACTATCATTTCCTTACCTTCATCCAACGCTCTACCAAATTTATTTGTGATGTACATGAGTTGATTAACGGCAGAATCTCTAGGAGTAAAACCAGATTGATGATCGCTTACTTTAATTTGTGTCCAAGTGTAATGTTGGATAGTCTCTCATGTTCATTTATATACAAAGCATTTCTTACTTATAAATTATACATACAAAAGACATCCAAGTGCACAAAGTAAGGATGATCATAATAATAGTATAGCTACTCTTAGGGGATCGGCGTGGTCGTGATCGTCTGGTAGTTGGATTTACAACTACCTAAGCAATCAGTGCCTATCACCACTAACGTTGTGAGTTTGAATCCCTCTCAGCCGAGGTGTACTCGATGCAACATTATGTGATAAAGTATATCAGTGACTTACGGTAGGTCGGTGGTTTTTTCCGGGTACTCCGCTTTCTTCTACCAATAAAACTGATCTCCACGATATAACTGAAATATTGTTGAAAGTGTGTTGAATACTATAAACCTTAAAACCCAAATCGATAACTACTGTTGTATTTTGAATATGGAGAAATTACGGGTAACCGAATAATAGTTATTCACGAATGAACATCAAAGCATGTCGCATTTATATCATAGTTGTTAGATTACCAGTGATTAATTTTTGATATTTTGCTTGGGCAAATACGATGCTTAAAAAAGGAAATTTTAAGGATTTACATTTTTATTCCATCGATTTCTTTTTTAGGTCATTTTCGCCATTGCTCTTTGTTTTCCATATTAAAGCAATTTAATTGATCAATATTTTTAACAAGTCCCTGCGTTTATAAAGATATATTCCTGTGGCTCTGTGATATCTCAAATAAGTTTGTCACGTGTTTGTGAATAAAAGTACCGATACATACTCTGACAAGTCCATGTCGTATTGTTGTCGCTAGTATTCATAGCAGGTATACAAAGAATAAAACAACAAAGAAGGATATTTTCAATAAATTAAAATACTCATTGCACGTTTCAATAAAACAATTGATCAAGAGAAAGATGAACCATTACTGCATCTTAACAAACTTAGATAATGTAGTTATCAGTTTTCCTAAGCTGGTACGTATAGAAGTAAATGTATTCATCATTTGATTCATAGAGTTACTGAACTGTGCCATAATGCCCAATCGTTGTTGTGGTGTATACTGTTGCTGTGCATTTGATTGTTGTTGTTTCGCATTTTGCATCTGCATTTGTTGTTGTTGTTGTAATTGCTGTTGTTGTTGTCTTTGTCTCTGGTTCTGCATCTGTTGGTGATGGATTGCCTTCTGTTGAAACTGTTGATGATTCATTGCATGAACTTGATTTTGTTGTAAATTCATTGGACCCTGACCAGCCGCTGATATGGCTGCGCCAGTGCCCTGTACTGGAGCTTGACCTTGTTTCATTTTTTGCCAGATATTGCTATTCTTAGGTGATTTTGTTGTATATTCTGGAGCTTCATATTCTACAGCCGGTTTCGTTGTAGCTTTCTTTCCACTTGTCTGCCCGGGTTTTGCCATTCCACCCAGCATACCTCCCCCCATCATTGGAGATCCACCCATCATTCCAGGTCCACCCATCATTCCAGGTCCTCCCATCATTCCAATAGGACCCATCATTCCGTTACCATTTGGCATCATTACTCCATTTCCTATCATTCCATGAGCCCCCATCATTGCGGCTTGAGCAGCCATCATACCACCACCGGTACCCATGCCTGCCACTCCTAGCATGTTCATTGGTATAGGTGGTGGCTGAGTATTAAAGCCACCACTCATTGCAGCGGAATACTCTGGAGGAACAGGGCCAAAACCCCCTGGAGGGCCAAGCCCCATTCCAGCTCCGTGCATATTCCATGCTCCTGACCCTCCAGATCCGGCAGTACCTCCAGCCATGCCACCAGCATTACCTCGATTTACTCCGTTCCACATTGCGCTTTGCATCTGTCCAAAACATGATGGGAACAACACAGTGACAATAGCTAATACAAACATACTTTCCTGAAATAGAAAAAAAATAAATCAGCTAGCAGTTGTTACCAGTTCTAGGGGCTATATTTAGGAGATAACTGTATTGTATTTTCAGTTTTGTGGACGTAAATCGTCGGTTTTACGGTCGCAAATAGCGATGCGTGGCGGAACTAGGTAAACGGACATCTACGACTGTAAAACCAAGATTTACGTCTGCAAAGCTTATAATACAATACAGTTATCTCCATTATAATGCAATACTGAACTTTTAAAATGTATTCTTGCATATCCCTGTGTCTAAATTCACACAAATTAAAATTCCGCGAAATGTTGTTGACGACTTTGGCACTTCAATGTTGATAACATTTCACTAAGATAAGCTTGGAAGGTAGACATTTTAATTATTTTCGTGTATTGTTGTAAATGTAGGATTTCACGTTTTCAAGATGGCGGATCCTTCCAGCTTAACCCCTTAGCTACAACTGATAGATTGATAATTTTACGGGGAATAGTAACCAAGCAAATCTGACGATACAAACAAATTGCATTAGAATACTAGAAAGTAACGACAGTGGTGACAAAGGCAATGGTACTACTCATATTATATTAACAAGTCTCCAGTTTCTGCCTGCCTCAAAAAGTGGAAAACCGCAATAAACAAAAGTTTTTCTTTCAAAGAAACGTGATCAGACTATGCATAACAGCAATAGAATCGTAGTATGTTTCGTGTTGTTCATGCTTTCTAATTCTAAGACTTCATGTTTTAGTCCGTGTTATGCTGTCCGTTACGACTATGTGTACGGTTCGTCTTTACTCCTATTTGATTTGTAGTTACTCCATGTTTTATTTATGTTATATGTATTTATTTACGTATATTGGTGTCCAACACGATTTCCATAGCACATGATGTTTCGTGTCGCTTAACAATAACATGACTTTTTATGCTTAAGCCTTAAAATATTAAATAATGGGGCAAGTGAGTTACAATATGCGAAAGTAAACTTGTTGAACATCATGAATATGTAGCTTGACTTTGTACACAATTTGCTTCATAAATGTAAAAAAATAAAGTCCTCAATATTAATTCCATAAAATATAATTGTGTTTTTTGGTCGCAGAACATGACTGCTTTCTGATACTCCATATAGCGTCTTGCACATAGAATTATAAGACCATAAGAGTTTTCTCCCACAATAATATTGCAAAAATAAATAACTGATTGGTTTGGCTGCTCAATGCAACTTTTATAAAGCGATCGTACAAAATGATAACATGGCATTACATAATTGAATTAATGCCTGCTCACACGGTAAGATTAACCACATAGTACAAATCACATACTATTTTTGTAATATACAACACAACGTTCACACCTAGCAATTAATCATATAATGTTTTTACAAAAATCCCTTTCCTTCAAAAACAAGATGGTTCTCACAGTTGAAGATGACACGGATGCAGCCGTATGTATAATAATTATTCTTAGTGCTATAAAGACACGGATCAATGAGGATCCTACACGAAGATCGCATTGGGTCTGTCCATGGATAAGAAGACGACCAAAATTTGGGGCATTATGCGCTTTTGACAGATGTATCAACAGAAGATCATCGAAGTCTTAGAATTCTGTTATTCTGTAGCCATATTTACTTTGTTTATATCAGTCTTGTGTTTGCAAATATACACTTTTACCTTTGATGTGACTGTATATATAAATGTCAAGCATATGCTAATCATTTTGAAATAGACCAGTGCTCTAATCTAAAACATCGTATATCCTTTTTTTATCTGTAGTATAATACTAATAATAAAATGTGCAGACAATATGATTTGTGTATACTATTAATCGACTACGAACAATCTTGTCTTGAGAACTGGCCATTACACGAAGGACAAATTGAGCACATCCTACCAGTAGGTCATTTTGTCAGAAGAATTACTTTATTCCTAAGTGGCGAAACGTGAAATACCATTTAAACGCTACTTTTCGTCCAATTCAGGCAATATCCCAATTTTTCACACCAGGGAAGTGTTAAAAATTAAAAACCACTGAACAAATGTATGGATTTAAAGTTTAAGTTGGTTTTATTTGAACCCCTCCCCCTATTTTTTATGTCTGAAAATGCCAACTAATATGTGTCATTGGCTTTTATTTATATGATTATAAAATTTATCCAGGTTGTAATAAGAAAAAGAGATGACAGGATGTGTTTCTTAATATCCGGAAAGTAAATATAACTGGGATACACAAAGGGCAATCAAGAATGAAAAAATCCAGATACACAGGCAACATTGGGCACATAAGACACAGAACAAAGACAAACGAAGCATCAATCACAACACATTAAGCTAAAATAGGTGATAACCCGCACCCCACAGGACAAAGACAAACAAAGCATAAATCACAACACATAAATCTAAAATAGGTGATCAACACGCACCCCACAGGACAAAGACAAACAAAGCATAAATCACAACACATCAAGCTAAAATAGGTGATCAACACGCACCCCACAGGACAAAGACAAACAAATCATCAATCACAACACATCAGGCTAAAATAGGTGATCAACACGCACCCCACAGGACAAAGACAAACAAATCATCAATCACAACACATGAAGCTGAAATAGGTGATCAACACGCACCCCACAGAACAAAGACAAACAAAGCATAAATCACAACACATTAAGCTAAAATAGGTGATCAACACGCACCCCACAGGACAAAGACAAACAAAGCATAAATCACAACACATCAAGCTAAAATAGGTGATCAACACGCACCCGATAGAACAAAGACAAACAAAGCATAAATCATAACACATCAAGCTAAAATAGGTGATCAACACGCACCCCACAGGACAACGACAAACAAAGCATAAATCATAACACATCAAGCTAAAATAGGTGATCAACACGCACCCCACAGGACAACGACAAACAAAGCATAAATCACAACACATGAAGCTAAAATAGGTGATCAACACGCACCCGACAGGACAGTGACAAACAAAGCATAAATCACAACACATGAAGCTAAAATAGGTGATCAACACGCACCCCACAGGACAAAGATAAACAAAGCATAAATCACAACACATCAAGCTAAAATAGGTGATCAACACGCACCCAACAGGACAGAGACAAACAAAGCATAAATCACAACACATCAAGCTAAAATAGATGATCAACACGCATCCGACAGAACAAAGACAAACAAAGCATAAATCACAACACATCAAGCTAAAATAGGTGATCAACACGCACCCCAGAGGACAAAGACAAACAAAGCATAATTCACAACACATCAAGCTAAAATAGGTGATCAACGCGCACCCCACAAGACAAAGACAAACAAAGCATAAATCACAACACATCAAGCTAAAATATATGATCAACACGCACCCCACAGAGCAAAGACAAACAAAGCATAAATCACAACACATAAAGCTAAGATAGGTGATCAACACGCACCTCACAGGGCAAAGACAAACAAAGCATAAATCACAACACATAAAGCTAAGATATGTGATCAACACGCACCCCACAGGACAAAGACAAACAAAGCATAAATCACAACACATCAAGCTAAAATAGGTGATCAACACGCACTCCCACAGGACAAAGACAAACAAAGCATAAATCTCAACACATAAAGCTAAAATAGGTGATCAACACGCACCCCAAAGAACAAAGAAAAACAAAGCATAAATCACAACACATAAAGCTAAAATAGATGATCAACACGCACCCCACAGAACTAAGACAAACAAAGCATAATTCACAACACATCAAGCAAAAATAGGTGATCAACACGCACCCTACAGGACAAAGACAAACAAAGCATAAATCACAACACATCAAGCTAAAATAGGTGATCAACACGCACCCCAAAGAACAAAGAAAAACAAAGCATAAATCACAACACATAAAGCTAAAATAGGTGATCAACGCGCACCCGCCAGAACAAAGACAAACAAAGCATAAATCACAACACATCAAGCTAAAATAGGTGATCAACACGCACCCCACAGGACAAAGACAAACAAAGCATAAATCACAACACATAAAGCTAAAATAGGTGATCAACACGCACCCCACAGGACAAAGACAAACAAAGCATAAATCACAACACATCAAGCTAAAATATATGATCAACACGCACCCCACAGAGCAAAGACAAACAAAGCATAAATCACAACACATAAAGCTAAGATAGGTGATCAACACGCACCTCACAGGGCAAAGACAAACAAAGCATAAATCACAACACATAAAGCTAAGATATGTGATCAACACGCACCCCACAGGACAAAGACAAACAAAGCATAAATCACAACACACCAAGCTAAAATAGGTGATCAACACGCACCCCACAGAACAAAGACAAACAAAGCATAAATCACAACACATCAAGCTAAGATATGTGATCAACACGCACCCCACAGGACAAAGACAAACAAAGCATAAATCACAACACATCAAGCTAAAATAGGTGATCAACACGCACTCCCACAGGACAAAGACAAACAAAGCATAAATCTCAACACATAAAGCTAAAATAGGTGATCAACACGCACCCCAAAGAACAAAGAAAAACAAAGCATAAATCACAACACATAAAGCTAAAATAGATGATCAACACGCACCCCACAGAACTAAGACAAACAAAGCATAATTCACAACACATCAAGCAAAAATAGGTGATCAACACGCACCCTACAGGACAAAGACAAACAAAGCATAAATCACAACACATCAAGCTAAAATAGGTGATCAACACGCACCCCAAAGAACAAAGAAAAACAAAGCATAAATCACAACACATAAAGCTAAAATAGGTGATCAACGCGCACCCGCCAGAACAAAGACAAACAAAGCATAAATCACAACACATCAAGCTAAAATAGGTGATCAACACGCACCCCACAGGACAAAGACAAACAAAGCATAAATCACAACACATAAAGCTAAAATAGGTGATCAACACGCACCCCACAGGACAAAGACAAACAAAGCATAAATCACAACACATAAAGCTAAAATAGGTGATCAACACGCACTCCCACAGGACAAAGACAAACAAAGCATAAATCTCAACACATAAAGCTAAAATAGGTGATCAACACGCACCCCACAGGACAAAGACAAATAAAGCATACATCACATCACATAGAGCTAAAATAGGTGATCAACACACACCCCACAGAACAAAGACAAACAAAGCATAAATCACAACACATCAAGCTAAAATAGGTGATAAACACGCACGACACAGGACAAAGACAAACAAATTATAAGTCACAACGCATAAAGCTAAAATAGGTGATCAACACGCACCCCACAGGACAAAGAAAAACAAAGCATAAATCACAACACATCAAGCTAAAATAGGTGATCAACACGCACTCCCACAGGACAAAGACAAACAAAGCATAAATCTCAACACATAAAGCTAAAATAGGTGATCAACACGCACCCCACAGGACAAAGACAAACAAAGCATACATCACAACACATAGAGCTAAAATAGGTGATCAACACACACCCCACAGAACAAAGACAAACAAAGCATAAATCACAACACATCAAGCTAAAATAGGTGATAAACACGCACCCCACAGGACAAAGAAAAACAAAGCATAAATCACAACACATAAAGCTAAAATAGGTGATCAACACGCATCCACAGAACAAAGACAAACAAAGCATAAATCACAACACATAAAGCTAAAATAGGTGATCAACACGCATCCGGCAGAACAAAGACAAACAAAGCATAACTCACAACACATAAAGCTTAGATATGTGATCAACACGCATCCCACAGGACAAAGACAAACAAAGCATAAATCACAACACATCAAGCTAAAATAGGTGATCAACACGCACCCCACAGAACAAAGACAAACAAAGCATACATCACAACACATAAAGCTAAGATATGTGATCAACACGCACCCCACAGGACAAAGACAAACAAATCATCAATCACAACACATCAGGCTAAAATAGGTGATCAACACGCACCCCACAGGACAAAGACAAACAAATCATCAATCACAACACATGAAGCTGAAATAGGTGATCAACACGCACCCCACAGAACAAAGACAAACAAAGCATAAATCACAACACATTAAGCTAAAATAGGTGATCAACACGCACCCCACAGGACAAAGACAAACAAAGCATAAATCACAACACATCAAGCTAAAATAGGTGATCAACACGCACCCGATAGAACAAAGACAAACAAAGCATAAATCATAACACATCAAGCTAAAATAGGTGATCAACACGCACCCCACAGGACAACGACAAACAAAGCATAAATCATAACACATCAAGCTAAAATAGGTGATCAACACGCACCCCACAGGACAACGACAAACAAAGCATAAATCACAACACATGAAGCTAAAATAGGTGATCAACACGCACCCGACAGGACAGTGACAAACAAAGCATAAATCACAACACATCAAGCTAAAATAGGTGATCAACACGCACCCCACAGGACAAAGATAAACAAAGCATAAATCACAACACATCAAGCTAAAATAGGTGATCAACACGCACCCAACAGGACAGAGACAAACAAAGCATAAATCACAACACATCAAGCTAAAATAGATGATCAACACGCATCCGACAGAACAAAGACAAACAAAGCATAAATCACAACACATCAAGCTAAAATAGGTGATCAACACGCACCCCAGAGGATAAAGACAAACAAAGCATAATTCACAACACATCAAGCTAAAATAGGTGATCAACGCGCACCCCACAAGACAAAGACAAACAAAGCATAAATCACAACACATCAAGCTAAAATATATGATCAACACGCACCCCACAGAGCAAAGACAAACAAAGCATAAATCACAACACATAAAGCTAAGATAGGTGATCAACACGCACCTCACAGGGCAAAGACAAACAAAGCATAAATCACAACACATAAAGCTAAGATATGTGATCAACACGCACCCCACAGGACAAAGACAAACAAAGCATAAATCACAACACATCAAGCTAAAATAGGTGATCAACACGCACCCCACAGAACAAAGACAAACAAAGCATAAATCACAACACATCAAGCTAAGATATGTGATCAACACGCACCCCACAGGACAAAGACAAACAAAGCATAAATCACAACACATCAAGCTAAAATAGGTGATCAACACGCACTCCCACAGGACAAAGACAAACAAAGCATAAATCTCAACACATAAAGCTAAAATAGGTGATCAACACGCACCCCAAAGAACAAAGAAAAACAAAGCATAAATCACAACACATAAAGCTAAAATAGATGATCAACACGCACCCCACAGAACTAAGACAAACAAAGCATAATTCACAACACATCAAGCAAAAATAGGTGATCAACACGCACCCTACAGGACAAAGACAAACAAAGCATAAATCACAACACATCAAGCTAAAATAGGTGATCAACACGCACCCCAAAGAACAAAGAAAAACAAAGCATAAATCACAACACATAAAGCTAAAATAGGTGATCAACGCGCACCCGCCAGAACAAAGACAAACAAAGCATAAATCACAACACATCAAGCTAAAATAGGTGATCAACACGCACCCCACAGGACAAAGACAAACAAAGCATAAATCACAACACATAAAGCTAAAATAGGTGATCAACACGCACCCCACAGGACAAAGACAAACAAAGCATAAATCACAACACATCAAGCTAAAATATATGATCAACACGCACCCCACAGAGCAAAGACAAACAAAGCATAAATCACAACACATAAAGCTAAGATAGGTGATCAACACGCACCTCACAGGGCAAAGACAAACAAAGCATAAATCACAACACATAAAGCTAAGATATGTGATCAACACGCACCCCACAGGACAAAGACAAACAAAGCATAAATCACAACACATCAAGCTAAAATAGGTGATCAACACGCACCCCACAGAACAAAGACAAACAAAGCATAAATCACAACACATCAAGCTAAGATATGTGATCAACACGCACCCCACAGGACAAAGACAAACAAAGCATAAATCAAAACACATCAAGCTAAAATAGGTGATCAACACGCACTCCCACAGGACAAAGACAAACAAAGCATAAATCTCAACACATAAAGCTAAAATAGGTGATCAACACGCACCCCAAAGAACAAAGAAAAACAAAGCATAAATCACAACACATAAAGCTAAAATAGATGATCAACACGCACCCCACAGAACTAAGACAAACAAAGCATAATTCACAACACATCAAGCAAAAATAGGTGATCAACACGCACCCTACAGGACAAAGACAAACAAAGCATAAATCACAACACATCAAGCTAAAATAGGTGATCAACACGCACCCCAAAGAACAAAGAAAAACAAAGCATAAATCACAACACATAAAGCTAAAATAGGTGATCAACGCGCACCCGCCAGAACAAAGACAAACAAAGCATAAATCACAACACATCAAGCTAAAATAGGTGATCAACACGCACCCCACAGGACAAAGACAAACAAAGCATAAATCACAACACATAAAGCTAAAATAGGTGATCAACACGCACCCCACAGGACAAAGACAAACAAAGCATAAATCACAACACATAAAGCTAAAATAGGTGATCAACACGCACTCCCACAGGACAAAGACAAACAAAGCATAAATCTCAACACATAAAGCTAAAATAGGTGATCAACACGCACCCCACAGGACAAAGACAAATAAAGCATACATCACATCACATAGAGCTAAAATAGGTGATCAACACACACCCCACAGAACAAAGACAAACAAAGCATAAATCACAACACATCAAGCTAAAATAGGTGATAAACACGCACGACACAGGACAAAGACAAACAAATTATAAGTCACAACGCATAAAGCTAAAATAGGTGATCAACACGCACCCCACAGGACAAAGACAAACAAAGCATAAATCACAACACATCAAGCTAAAATAGGTGATCAACACGCACTCCCACAGGACAAAGACAAACAAAGCATAAATCTCAACACATAAAGCTAAAATAGGTGATCAACACGCACCCCACAGGACAAAGACAAACAAAGCATACATCACAACACATAGAGCTAAAATAGGTGATCAACACACACCCCACAGAACAAAGACAAACAAAGCATAAATCACAACACATCAAGCTAAAATAGGTGATAAACACGCACCCCACAGGACAAAGAAAAACAAAGCATAAATCACAACACATAAAGCTAAAATAGGTGATCAACACGCATCCACAGAACAAAGACAAACAAAGCATAAATCACAACACATAAAGCTAAAATAGGTGATCAACACGCATCCGGCAGAACAAAGACAAACAAAGCATAACTCACAACACATAAAGCTTAGATATGTGATCAACACGCATCCCACAGGACAAAGACAAACAAAGCATAAATCACAACACATCAAGCTAAAATAGGTGATCAACACGCACCCCACAGAACAAAGACAAACAAAGCATACATCACAACACATAAAGCTAAGATATGTGATCAACACGCACCCCACAGGACAAAGACAAACAAAGCATAAATCACAACACATCAAGCTAAAATAGGTGATCAACACGCACCCCACAGAACAAAGATAAACAAGGCATAAATCACAACACATCAAGCTAAAATAGGTGATCAACACGCACCCTACAGGACAAAGACAAACAAAGCATCAATCACAACACATCAAGCTAAAATAGGTGATAAATGCGCACCCCACAGAACAAAGACAAACAAAGCATAAATCACAACACATAAAGCTAAAATAGGTGATCAACACGCACCCCACAGGACAAAGACAAACAAAGCATCAATCACAACACATCAAGCTAAAATAGGTGATCAACACGCACTCCCACAGGACAAAGACAAACAAAGCATAAATCACAACACATCAAGCTAAAATAGGTGATCAACACGCACTCCCACAGGACAAAGAAAAACAAAGCATAAATCTCAACATATCAAGCTAAAATAGGTGATCAACACGCACTCCCACAGGACAAAGACAAACAAAGCATAAATCTCAACATATCAAGCTAAAATAGGTGATCAACACGCACCCCACAGGACAAAGACAAACAAAGCATAAATCACAACACATAGAGCTAAAATAGGTGATCAACACACACCCCACAGAACAAAGACAAACAAAGCATCAATCACAACACATCAAGCTAAAATAGGTGATCAACACGCACTCCCACAGGACAAAGACAAACAAAGCATCAATCACAACACATCAAGCTAAAATAGGTGATAAATGCGCACCCCACAGAACAAAGACAAACAAAGCATAAATCACAACACATAAAGCTAAAATAGGTGATCAACACGCACCCCACAGGACAAAGACAAACAAAGCATCAATCACAACACATCAAGCTAAAATAGGTGATCAACACGCACTCCCACAGGACAAAGACAAACAAAGCATAAATCACAACACATCAAGCTAAAATAGGTGATCAACACGCACTCCCACAGGACAAAGAAAAACAAAGCATAAATCTCAACATATCAAGCTAAAATAGGTGATCAACACGCACTCCCACAGGACAAAGACAAACAAAGCATAAATCTCAACATATCAAGCTAAAATAGGTGATAAACACGCACCCCACAGGACAAAGAAAAACAAAGCATAAATCACAACACATAAAGCTAAAATAGGTGATCAACACGCATCCGGCAGAACAAATACAAACAAAGCATAAATCACAACACATAAAGCTAAGATATGTGATCAACACGCATCCCACAGGACAAAGACAAACAAAGCATAAATCACAACACATCAAGCTAAAATATGTGATAAACACGCACGACACAGGACAAAGACAAACAAAGCATAAATCACAATATATCAAGCTAAAATAGGTGATCAACACGCACTCCCACAGGACAAAGACAAACAAAGCATAAATCTCAACACATAAAGCTAAAATAGGTGATCAACACGCACCCCACAGGACAAAGACAAATAAAGCATACATCACATCACATAGAGCTAAAATAGGTGATCAACACACACCCCACAGAACAAAGACAAACAAAGCATCAATCACAACACATCAAGCTAAGATATGTGATAAACACGCACGACACAGGACAAAGACAAACAAAGCATAAATCACAACACATCAAGCTAAAATAGGTGATCAACACGCACCCCACAGGACAAAGACAAACAAAGCATAAATCACAACACATCAAGCTAAAATAGGTGATCAACACGCATCCCACAGGACAAAGACAAACAAAGCATAAATCACAACACATCAAGCTAAAATAGGTGATCAACACGCACCCCACAGAACAAAGACAAACAAAGCATACATCACAACACATAAAGCTAAGATATGTGATCAACACGCACCCTACAGGACAAAGACAAACAAAGCATAAATCACAACACATCAAGCTAAAATAGGTGATCAACACGCACCCCACAGAACAAAGACAAACAAGGCATAAATCACAACACATCAAGCTAAAATAGGTGATCAACACGCACCCTACAGGACAAAGACAAACAAAGCATAAATCACAACACATCAAGCTAAAATAGGTGATAAATGCGCACCCCACAGAACAAAGACAAACAAAGCATAAATCACAACACATAAAGCTAAAATATGTGATCAACACGCACCTCACAGGACAAAGACAAACAAAGCATAAATCACAACACATTAAGCTAAAATAGGTGATCAACACGCACCCCACAGAACTAAGACAAACAAAGCATAATTCACAACACATCAAGCTAAAATAGGTGATCAACACGCACCCTACAGGACAAAGACAAACAAAGCATAAATCACAACACATCAAGCTAAAATAGGTGATCAACACGCACCCCAAAGATCAAAGAAAAACAAAGCATAAATCACAACACATCAAGCTAAAATAGGTGATCAACACGCACCCCACAGGACAAAGAGAAACAAAGCATAAATCTCAACACATCAAGCTAAAATAGGTGATCAACACGCACCCCACAGGACAAAGACAAATAAAGCATACATCACATCACATAGAGCTAAAATAGGTGATCAACACACACCCCACAGAACAAAGACAAACAAAGCATAAATCACAACACATCAAGCTAAAATATGTGATAAACACGCACGACACAGGACAAAGACAAACAAAGCATAAATCACAACACATAAAGCTAAAATAGGTGATCAACACGCACCCCACAGGACAAAGACAAACAAAGCATAAATCACAATATATCAAGCTAAAATAGGTGATCAACACGCACTCCCACAGGACAAAGACAAACAAAGCATAAATCTCAACACATAAAGCTAAAATAGGTGATCAACACGCACCCCACAGGACAAAGACAAATAAAGCATACATCACATCACATAGAGCTAAAATAGGTGATCAACACACACCCCACAGAACAAAGACAAACAAAGCATCAATCACAACACATCAAGCTAAGATATGTGATAAACACGCACGACAGAGGACAAAGACAAACAAAGCATAAATCACAACACATCAAGCTAAAATAGGTGATCAACACGCACCCCACAGGACAAAGACAAACAAAGCATAAATCACAACACATCAAGCTAAAATAGGTGATCAACACGCACCCCACAGGACAAAGACAAACAAAGCATAAATCACAACACATCAAGCTAAAATAGGTGATCAACACGCACTCCCACAGGACAAAGACAAACAAGGCATAAATCTCAACACATAAAGCTAAAATAGGTGATCAACACGCACCCCACAGGACAAAGACAAATAAAGCATACATCACATCACATAGAGCTAAAATAGGTGATCAACACACACCCCACAGAACAAAGACAAACAAAGCATAAATCACAACACATCAAGCTAAAATATGTGATAAACACGCACGACACAGGACAAAGACTAACAAATTATAAGTCACAACGCATAAAGCTAAAATAGGTGATCAACACGCACCCCACAGGACAAAGACAAACAAAGCATAAATCACAACACATCAAGCTAAAATAGGTGATCAACACGCACCCCACAGGACAAAGACAAACAAAGCATAAATCACAACACATAAAGCTAAAATAGGTGATCAACACGCACCCCACAGGACAAAGACAAACAAAGCATAAATCACAACACATCAAGCTAAAATAGGTGATCAACACGCACTCCCACAGGACAAAGACAAACAAAGCATAAATCACAACACATTAAGCTAAAATAGGTGATCAACACGCACCCCACAGAACTAAGACAAACAAAGCATAATTCACAACACATCAAGCTAAAATAGGTGATCAACACGCACCCTACAGGACAAAGACAAACAAAGCATAAATCACAACACATAAAGCTAAAATATGTGATCAACACGCACCTCACAGGACAAAGAAAAACAAAGCATAAATCACAACACATTAAGCTAAAATAGGTGATCAACACGCACCCCACAGAACTAAGACAAACAAAGCATAATTCACAACACATAAAGCTAAAATAGGTGATCAACACGCACCCTACAGGACAAAGACAAACAAAGCATAAATCACAACACATAAAGCTAAAATAGGTGATCAACGCGCACCCGGCAGAACAAAGACAAATAAAGCATAAATCACAACACATAAAGCTAAAATAGGTGATCAACACGCACCCTACAGGACAAAGACAAACAAAGCATAAATCACAACACATAGAGCTAAAATAGGTGATCAACACGCACCCCACAGGACAAAGAGAAACAAAGCATAAATCACAACACATAAAGCTAAAATAGGTGATCAACACGCACTCCCACAATACAAAGACAAACAAAGCATAAATCTCAACACATAAAGCTAAAATAGGTGATCAACACGCACCCCACAGGACAAAGACAAATAAAGCATACATCACATCACATAGAGCTAAAATAGGTGATCAACACACACCCCACAGAACAAAGACAAACAAAGCATAAATCACAACACATCAAGCTAAAATATGTGATAAACACGCACGACACAGGACAAAGACAAACAAAGCATAAATCACAACACATAAAGCTAAAATAGGTGATCAACACGCACCCCACAGGACAAAGACAAACAAAGCATAAATCACAATATATCAAGCTAAAATAGGTGATCAACACGCACTCCCACAGGACAAAGACAAACAAAGCATAAATCTCAACACATAAAGCTAAAATAGGTGATCAACACGCACCCCACAGGACAAAGACAAATAAAGCATACATCACATCACATAGAGCTAAAATAGGTGATCAACACACACCCCACAGAACAAAGACAAACAAAGCATAAATCACAACACATCAAGCTAAAATATGTGATAAACACGCACGACACAGGACAAAGACTAACAAATTATAAGTCACAACGCATAAAGCTAAAATAGGTGATCAACACGCACCCCACAGAACAAAGACAAACAAAGCATAAATCACAACACATAAAGCTAAAATATGTGATCAACACGCACCCCACAGGACAAAGACAAACAAAGCATAAATCACAACACATAAAGCTAAAATAGGTGATCAACACGCACTCCCACAGGACAAAGACAAACAAAGCATAAATCACAACACATTAAGCTAAAATAGGTGATCAACACGCACCCCACAGAACTAAGACAAACAAAGCATAATTCACAACACATAGAGCTAAAATAGGTGATCAACACGCACCCTACAGGACAAAGACAAACAAAGCATAAATCACAACACATAAAGCTAAAATATGTGATCAACACGCACCTCACAGGACAAAGAAAAACAAAGCATAAATCACAACACATTAAGCTAAAATAGGTGATCAACACGCACCCCACAGAACTAAGACAAACAAAGCATAATTCACAACACATCAAGCTAAAATAGGTGATCAACACGCACCCTACAGGACAAAGACAAACAAAGCATAAATCACAACACATAAAGCTAAAATAGGTGATCAACGCGCACCCGGCAGAACAAAGACAAACAAAGCATAAATCACAACACATAAAGCTAAAATAGGTGATCAACACGCACCCTACAGGACAAAGACAAACAAAGCATAAATCACAACACATAGAGCTAAAATAGGTGATCAACACGCACCCCACAGGACAAAGAGAAACAAAGCATAAATCACAACACATAAAGCTAAAATAGGTGATCAACACGCACTCCCACAGGACAAAGACAAACAAAGCATAAATCTCAACACATAAAGCTAAAATAGGTGATCAACACGCACCCCACAGGACAAAGACAAATAAAGCATACATCACATCACATAGAGCTAAAATAGGTGATCAACAGACACCCCACAGAACAAAGACAAACAAAGCATAAATCACAACACATCAAGCTAAAATATGTGATAAACACGCACGACACAGGACAAAGACAAACAAAGCATAAATCACAACACATAAAGCTAAAATAGGTGATCAACACGCACCCCACAGGACAAAGACAAACAAAGCATAAATCACAACACATCAAGCTAAAATATGTGATCAACACGCACTCCCACAGGACAAAGACAAACAAAGCATAAATCTCAACACATAAAGCTGAAATAGGTGATCAACACGCACCCCACAGGACAAAGACAAATAAAGCATACATCACATCACATAGAGCTAAAATAGGTGATCAACACGCACTCCCACAGAACAAAGACAAACAAAGCATAAATCACAACACATCAAGCTAAAATATGTGATAAACACGCACGACACAGGACAAAGACAAACAAATTATAAGTCACAACGCATAAAGCTAAAATAGGTGATCAACACGCACCCCACAGAACAAAGACAAACAAAGCATAAATCACAACACATAAAGCTAAAATATGTGATCAACACGCACCCCACAGGACAAAGACAAACAAAGCATAAATCACAACACATAAGCTAAAATAGGTGATCAACACGCACTCCCACAGGACAAAGACAAGCAAAGCATAAATCTCAACACATAAAGCTAAAATAGGTGATCAACACGCACCCCAAAGAACAAAGACAAACAAAGCATACATCACAACACATAGAGCTAAAATAGGTGATCAACACACACCCCACAGAACAAAGACAAACAAAGCATAAATCACAACACATAAAGCTAAAATAGGTGATAAACACGCACCCCACAGGACAAAGACAAACAAATTATAAGTCACAACGCATAAAGCTAAAATAGGTGATCAACACGCACCCCACAGAACAAAGAAAAACAAAGCATAAATCACAACACATAAAGCTAAAATAGGTGATCAACACGCATCCGGCAGAACAAAGACAAACAAAGCATAAATCACAACACATAAAGCTAAGATATGTGATCAACACGCACCCCACAGGACAAAGACAAACAAAGCATACATCACAACACATAAAGCTAAAATAGGTGATCAACACGCACCCCACAGGACAAAGACAAACAAAGCATAAATCACAACACATAAAGCTAAAATAGGTGATAAACACGCACGACACAGGACAAAGACAAACAAATTATAAGTCATAACGCATAAAGCTAAAATAGGTGATCAACACGCACCCCTCAGGAAAAGGGAGGTGAACCTATGTGATCTCGAATGCAGCTCCCGTTTCTTATGAGACATTCGTCGTATGACTCATAGTCAAGTCATGGTACACGTATTACCAATGAGGAAAGAAAAACAAATCTACGTAAAAGAGAAAATAATTATATGAGAAATAGATATTTCGAGGCAATCAAACAGTTCGTGATAGTAAAAATCTCTTACTCTTTACGCATTTCGTTTGAAAACCATAATTAGACAGAACAAGTGTGATGTACTCCAGGGCAATTTGTGCAAGTTACAGGATTAAAAGAAAAATATCACAACATCGGAACAGTTCCAACATATATTCGAAACATCGCAGACACAGAGACTTAACCGATACAACTAACACAAATATTCATGGCTTAGTACAGGCACTACAATAAAAAGTGGCGGAAAAATATAATTCTATGGGCCCTAATATCTCCTCTTAAGATCTATTATTGAAATGTATGGCTAATCAAATATGCTTCCTGTTAGAATTGAGAGATTTCCATAGTTTGGAAATTCTCCATTCCGAAGAACATGTAGCTGATGGTCGCCCCCGTGCATATGAGTTCACCGTGTCTCTTTCAGATAGGGTACGTTATTTGTCTGGCTCTAAATGGGTTACTTATTACCGGATTTCCTACTTTCTCATGATAACATAGACACAGACATGTTATCGAGGTCACACAGATCCGTGATGTTCCTGTTGTTTCGGGAAGGAGATATTACACTTATGTTTCACGATAGTGTCGGGCACGCGGCAGACAATTACTTACTGAACATCTGTGCATGTACCGCATTATTTATGGACTTTCGCATTGCGAAATTGTTAGGTCTTTTTTGGGTTAGAATTGATTTTTTGTTTTCATATTCTTAGTGTTTGATCCGCTCTGGTTATAAATTCGCTTTGATACAACGTAGACACATAACTTAGTCCACACGACACGTTTCTAGAATAATCTTCATAGAAGATTCTAGAATAATCTTCAGAAGGTACGTACATAGAAGATTCTAGAATAATCTTCAGAAGTACCTTAGAAGATTGGACAATCAAATAATTTAAAAGTCTGGAAGAAAGTAAACAAAACGATATAAAGAGGACAACCAAAATCGGGTATGGTTACCGATATCTGAAGCATATTGACCTTAATCGTGTGAATTCTGTATAATAGTCTTATTCCATATGTGGAAATACTTTGCTGAATTTGCTATATAAATTATGTGCGTCCAAATTTAAATTCAAGCACGATATCAAAGTCAGTTTGACTTTTCTGTATATTTTTGTCTTGCGAGATTAGATTAGTTTTTTCCATATTCTACGACGATCTCCTACCAATAAGTTTAAATACATTCAAAAAGATATGATAACAATACAATATATACATATTCAGCTGCTAATACTAAAACAGCTGTTAAAAGTTTATCATCAAATCTTAAAAGAAGTTGAGATTTATTTCAAGACACATACCTTACAACAACAGCAGAAGTTTCTAGTACATCAATTCATACCATGATGATAAATGACAAACGTGTGTCATAGCTTGGTCTTCATCACTCAGACAAACATAAGAAGACCATTATAATGACACCTGACGATAGCCATAGAATACGTAATTACATCTTGTTTAAAACAAAAACACGCATATATGTACAACATACAGCTTATTGAAGTATTGAGCAAGTCTTAATTACATTAATTGTTATATGCTAATTAGAGACGACCATTCAATGGACTATAGCTATATTTAGACTATTACGTTTGAGATATAATGCTGTTTGCATACTAATTAATATATTTGATGTAAGTAAAGACAAGATATTTTTTATGACTCCATTTTTACTATAACTACTTTGACAAACATTAACATTTCCTCTACTGCGTCAATTGTCAGAATCGAGAGCATCAAAGTATATAAATAGAGGCTAATATCTTTTATGTATGTCCAATCCATACAAAGAGGGTAGGATCGCTGGATTGTGGAGGGGGGGGGGGGGGGGGGGGGGGGGGGGGGGGGTAAATTCACAATCTGGCGTTAGCGGGACGTGAAAAAGAGACTTACTGCAATGAACATTGATTCTGATATATATTTTTGAATGGTGACCACGTGTGTGTGTGTGTGTGAGGAAGATTGATTGATCATATCTTTGTTCTGTATTATATTGTCTTGTCTGTCTGTAGTCATCGTAACTCTAAACAATTTCAATTTAATTATGTCATTCTATGTATGTTTATATGTTGATGCTACTGCCAGATACAATTTATATAACACCACACCATTCCTACTTAATAAGAATAGTTGAAGATACTAAAGGGGTAATCGGAAGCCGAAGGACAGACATTAATGACCACAAAAACCACAAAGTGAAAAACAATGGTCGACAACTTCCTACACAGAAAACTCACTAATAAACTTATGTGCTCCGGAAGGATAGGTAGTTCCGGTACACATCCGTTTGTCGTGCTATTCCTGAAACAATTCGATGATACGTGAATACACGTAAGGTCAGAGATGTAGTTCATCATAAAACATTCATAGATAAAAAAAAATTTAGAAGAATAAAATTTATTAATTTTCAGTTTGATGCATCATATATTGACATAGTTACATAATCTACATTTTTGCCTATATTCATGATCACGTGATGACGCATTACCATAACATTAATTACAGTATTACGGAGCAAATAAATTTCAGATTGTGATTGGCTACATTATTTGTGGTGTTCGGATTTTAGTCAACTTACACCACTTGTTTATATACAATTTTAAAAAACATTTTAGGGGTTCGAATCGAATAAAGATATCTTTTGGTAATATTAGCCGATGTTGAAAGATACAACTCATATTTGTGTGAACAAGTCTTTGATTTATTGTAAATAAACTTTGAAACGGCATACAGTAAAATTAGAACACACTGTAATAAGTTTGTACATAATGCTAAGCGGATATATGGTGTGAATGGTAATGTTGAACGTCTCCAATACTATACAGAACAATAACAGGACTATTAGTCTCCGAGGGTATCATCCGCCCAGTAGTCAGTTTTTCGGTGCTGACATGGTTTATTATATATATTTATTATTGAAATTTATAGTTCCTAAATAATGTAATTATTATTAAAACTATGGTTGTCATCCCTCAGACATAGATGATCATAGATGATTTTGACTATCCCGTTTATGTCCTTTGGTGTTTCTGCTCTCAAACACTTAAATTATTCTGCTTTCTCCTCTGTCGCTCTTGAACCTACATGATGAAGGTTATTCCAGCAACGCGCCGTGCGCACTAAGTTTGATATCCAGATATTTATTGCATATTTTCCCATTAAATTTACATCTATATAGCAAAATAGCAATCAAAGAAAGACAACTCTTACGAATTCATAGATGTATCTAATAAACCACGATAAAGTCGATTATATTATGACGTCGATACGTTGATTGGGAGAACTATCAATAGGTCGATTGAGAAATTAAGCTGATGTTCCTTGTTGTCAAAAAACTAGAATGCTTACTGAAGGTTTGCAACAGGAAAGTAATGATAAACTACAGAGAGAACATGTTACTTGTTGTTGTGATTACGATACATGTGTTGTACTATACCAACACAGCGGACTGGGTTTGTAGTGTTAGATCATTGACAAAACAAAATGTAGGTATAAACCATGTGTAACACAGTGGACTGGGTTTGTAGTGTTAGTTCACTGACAAAACATAATGTAGGTATAAACCATGTGTAACACAGTGGACTGGGTTTGTAGTGTTAGTTCACTGACACAACATAATGCAGGTATAAACCATGTGTAACACAGTGGACTGGGTTTGTAGTGTTAGTTCACTGACACAACATCATGTAGGTATAAACTATGTGTAACACAGTGGACTGGGTGTGTAGTGTTAGTTCACTGACAAAACATAATGCAGGTATAAACTATGTGTAACACAGTGGTCTGGGTTTGTAGTGTTAGTTCACTGACAAAACATAATGTAGATATAAACCATGTGTAACACAGTGGACTGGGTTTGTAGTGTTAGTTCACTGACAAAACATAATGTAGATATAAACCATGTGTAACACAGTGGACTGGGTTTGTAGTGTTAGTTCACTGACAAAACATAATGCAGATATAAACCATGTGTAACACAGTGGACTGGGTTTGTAGTGTTAGTTCACTGACAAAACATAATGTAGGTATAAACCATGTGTAACACAGTGGACTGGGTTTGTAGTGTTAGTTCACTGACAAAACATAATGTAGGTATAAACCATGTGTAACACAGTGGACTGGGTTTGTAGTGTTAGTTCACTGACAAAACATAATGTAGGTATAAACCATGGGTAACACAGTGGACTGGGTTTGTAGTGTTAGTTCACTGACAAAATATAATGTAGGTATAAACCATGTGTAACACAGTGGACTGGGTTTGTAGTGTTAGTTCACTGACACAACATAATGCAGGTATAAACCATGTGTAACACAGCGGACTGGGTTTGTAGTGTTAGTTCATTGACAAAACATAATGTAGGTATAAACCATGTGTAACACAGTGGACTGGGTTTGTAGTGTTAGTTCACTGACACAACATAATGTAGGTATAAACCATGTGTAACACAGTGGACTGGGTTTGTAGTGTTAGTTCACTGACAAAACATAATGTAGGTATAAACCATGTGTAACACAGCGGACTGGGTTTGTAGTGTTAGTTCACTGACACAACATAATGTTGGTATAAACCATGTGTAACACAGTGGACTGGGTTTGTAGTGTTAGTTCACTGACACAACATAATGTAGGTATAAACCATGTGTAACACAGCGGACTGGGTTTGTAGTGTTAGTTCACTGACACAACATAATGCAGGTATACACCATGTGTAGCACAGTGGACTGGGTTTAGTTCACTGACAAAACATAATGTAGGTATAAACCATGTGTAACACAGCGGACTGGGTTTGTAGTGTTAGTTCACTGACACAACATAATGTAGGTATAAACCATGTGTAACACAGTGGACTGGGTTTGTAGTGTTAGTTTACTGACACAACATAATGTAGGTATAAACCATGTGTAACACAGCGGACTGGGTTTGTAGTGTTAGTTCACTGACACAACATAATGCAGGTATAAACCACGTGTAGCACAGTGGACTGGGTTTGTAGTGTTAGTTCACTGACAACATAATACAGGTATAAACCACGTGTAACACAGCGGACTGGGTTTGTAGTGTTAGTTCACTGACAACTTAATGCAGGTATAAACCATGTGTAACACAGTGGACTGGGTTTGTAGTGTTAGTTCACTGACAACATAATGCAAGTATAAACCATGTGTAACACAGTGGACTGGGTTTGTAGTGTTAGTTCACTGACAAAACATAATGCAGATATAAACCATGTGTAACACAGTGGACTGGGTTTGTAGTGTTAGTTCACTGACACAACATAATGCAGGTATAAACCATGTGTAACACAGTGGACTGGGTTTGTAGTGTTAGTTCACTGACACAACATAATGCAGGTATAAACCAGGTGTAACACAGCGGACTGGTTTTGTAGTGTTAGTTCACTGACAACATAATGCAGGTATAAACCATGTGTAACACAGTGGACTGGGTTTGTAGTGTTAGTTCACTGACACAACATAATGCAGGTATAAACCAGGTGTAACACAGCGGACTGGTTTTGTAGTGTTAGTTCACTGACACAACATAATGTAGGTATAAACCATGTGTAACACAGTGGACTGGGTTTGTAGTGTTAGTTCACTGACACAACATAATGCAGGTATAAACCATGTGTAACACAGCGGACTGGGTTTGTAGTGTTAGTTCATTGACAAAACATAATGTAGGTATAAACCATGTGTAACACAGTGGACTGGGTTTGTAGTGTTAATTCACTGACACAACATAATGTAGGTATAAACCATGTGTAACACAGTGGACTGGGTTTGTAGTGTTAGTTCACTGACAAAACATAATGTAGGTATAAACCATGTGTAACACAGCGGACTGGGTTTGTAGTGTTAGTTCACTGACACAACATAATGTAGGTATAAACCATGTGTAACACAGTGGACTGGGTTTGTAGTGTTAGTTCACTGACACAACATAATGTAGGTATAAACCATGTGTAACACAGCGGACTGGGTTTGTAGTGTTAGTTCATTGACACAACATAATGCAGGTATAAACCATGTGTAGCACAGTGGACTGGGTTTGTAGTGTTAGTTCACTGACAACATAATGCAGGTATAAACCACGTGTAACGCAGCGGACTGGGTTTGTAGTGTTAGTTCACTGACAACTTAATGCAGGTATAAACCATGTGTAACACAGTGGACTGGGTTTGTAGTGTTAGTTCACTGACAACATAATGCAAGTATAAACCATGTGTAACACAGTGGACTGGGTTTGTAGTGTTAGTTCACTGACAAAACATAATGCAGATATAAACCATGTGTAACACAGTGGACTGGGTTTGTAGTGTTAGTTCACTGACACAACATAATGCAGGTATAAACCATGTGTAGCACAGTGGACTGGGTTTGTAGTGTTAGTTCACTGACAACATAATGCAAGTATAAACCATGTGTAACACAGTGGACTGGGTTTGTAGTGTTAGTTCACTGACAAAACATAATGCAGATATAAACCATGTGTAACACAGTGGACTGGGTTTGTAGTGTTAGTTCACTGACACAACATAATGCAGGTATAAACCATGTGTAACACAGTGGACTGGGTTTGTAGTGTTAGTTCACTGACAAAACATAATGTAGGTATAAACCATGTGTAACACAGCGGACTGGGTTTGTAGTGTTAGTTCACTGACACAACATAATGTAGGTATAAACCATGTGTAACACAGTGGACTGGGTTTGTAGTGTTAGTTCACTGACACAACATAATGTAGGTATAAACCATGTGTAACACAGCGGACTGGGTTTGTAGTGTTAGTTCACTGACACAACATAATGCAGGTATAAACCATGTGTAGCACAGTGGACTGGGTTTGTAGTGTTAGTTCACTGACAACAAAATGCAGGTATAAACCACGTGTAACACAGCGGACTGGGTTTGTAGTGTTAGTTCACTGACAACTTAATGCAGGTATAAACCATGTGTAACACAGTGGACTGGGTTTGTAGTGTTAGTTCACTGACAACATAATGCAAGTATAAACCATGTGTAACACAGTGGACTGGGTTTGTAGTGTTAGTTCACTGACAAAACATAATGCAGATGTAAACCATGTGTAACACAGTGGACTGGGTTTGTAGTGTTAGTTCACTGACACAACATAATGCAGGTATAAACCATGTGTAACACAGTGGACTGGGTTTGTAGTGTTAGTTCACTGACACAACATAATGCAGGTATAAACCAGGTGTAACACAGCGGACTGGTTTTGTAGTGTTAGTTCACTGACAAAATAATGCAGGTATAAACCATGTGTAACACAGTGGACTGGGTTTGTAGTGTTAGTTCACTGACACAACATAATGCAGGTATAAACCAGGTGTAACACAGCGGACTGGTTTTGTAGTGTTAGTTCACTGACAAAACATAATGCAGGTATAAACTATGTGTAACACAGTGGACTGGGTTTGTAGTGTTAGTTCACTGACACAACATAATGCAGGTATAAACCAGGTGTAACACAGCGGACTGGTTTTGTAGTGTTAGTTCACTGACAAAACATAATACAGGTATAAACCATGTGTAGCACAGTGGACTGGGTGTGTAGTGTTAGTTCACTGACAACATAATGCAAGTATAAACCATGTGTAACACAGTGGACTGGGTGTGTAGTGTTAGTTCACTGACAACATAATGCAAGTATAAACCATGTGTAACACAGCGAACTGGGTTTGTAGTGTTAGTTCACTGACACAACATAATGCAGGTATAAACCATATGTAACACAGCGGACTGGGTGTGTAGTGTTAGTTCACTGACACAATATAATGCAGGTATAAACCACGTGTAACACAGTGGACTGGGTTTGTAGTGTTAGTTCACTGACAAAGCATAATGCAGGTATAAACCATGTGTAACACAGTGGACTGGGTTTGTAGTGTTAGTTCACTGACACAACATAATGTAGGTATAAACCATGTGTAACACAGTGGACTGGGTTTGTAGTGTTAGTTCACTGACACAACATAATGTAGGTATAAACCATGTGTAACACAGCGGACTGGGTTTGTAGTGTTAGTTCATTGACACAACATAATGCAGGTATAAACCATGTGTAGCACAGTGGACTGGGTTTGTAGTGTTAGTTCACTGACAACATAATGCAGGTATAAACCACGTGTAACGCAGCGGACTGGGTTTGTAGTGTTAGTTCACTGACAACTTAATGCAGGTATAAACCATGTGTAACACAGTGGACTGGGTTTGTAGTGTTAGTTCACTGACAACATAATGCAAGTATAAACCATGTGTAACACAGTGGACTGGGTTTGTAGTGTTAGTTCACTGACAAAACATAATGCAGATATAAACCATGTGTAACACAGTGGACTGGGTTTGTAGTGTTAGTTCACTGACACAACATAATGCAGGTATAAACCATGTGTAGCACAGTGGACTGGGTTTGTAGTGTTAGTTCACTGACAACATAATGCAAGTATAAACCATGTGTAACACAGTGGACTGGGTTTGTAGTGTTAGTTCACTGACAAAACATAATGCAGATATAAACCATGTGTAACACAGTGGACTGGGTTTGTAGTGTTAGTTCACTGACACAACATAATGCAGGTATAAACCATGTGTAACACAGTGGACTGGGTTTGTAGTGTTAGTTCACTGACAAAACATAATGTAGGTATAAACCATGTGTAACACAGCGGACTGGGTTTGTAGTGTTAGTTCACTGACACAACATAATGTAGGTATAAACCATGTGTAACACAGTGGACTGGGTTTGTAGTGTTAGTTCACTGACACAACATAATGTAGGTATAAACCATGTGTAACACAGCGGACTGGGTTTGTAGTGTTAGTTCACTGACACAACATAATGCAGGTATAAACCATATGTAGCACAGTGGACTGGGTTTGTAGTGTTAGTTCACTGACAACAAAATGCAGGTATAAACCATGTGTAACACAGCGGACTGGGTTTGTAGTGTTAGTTCACTGACAACTTAATGCAGGTATAAACCATGTGTAACACAGTGGACTGGGTTTGTAGTGTTAGTTCACTGACAACATAATGCAAGTATAAACCATGTGTAACACAGTGGACTGGGTTTGTAGTGTTAGTTCACTGACAAAACATAATGCAGATGTAAACCATGTGTAACACAGTGGACTGGGTTTGTAGTGTTAGTTCACTGACACAACATAATGCAGGTATAAACCATGTGTAACACAGTGGACTGGGTTTGTAGTGTTAGTTCACTGACACAACATAATGCAGGTATAAACCAGGTGTAACACAGCGGACTGGTTTTGTAGTGTTAGTTCACTGACAAAATAATGCAGGTATAAACCATGTGTAACACAGTGGACTGGGTTTGTAGTGTTAGTTCACTGACACAACATAATGCAGGTATAAACCAGGTGTAACACAGCGGACTGGTTTTGTAGTGTTAGTTCACTGACAAAACATAATGCAGGTATAAACTATGTGTAACACAGTGGACTGGGTGTGTAGTGTTAGTTCACTGACAACATAATGCATGTATAAACCATGTGTAACACAGCGGACTGGGTTTGTAGTGTTAGTTCACTGACAACATAATGCAAGTATAAACCATGTGTAACACAGCGGACTGGGTTTGTAGTGTTAGTTCACTGACACAACATAATGCAGGTATAAACCATATGTAACACAGCGGACTGGGTGTGTAGTGTTAGTTCACTGACACAATATAATGCAGGTATAAACCACGTGTAACACAGTGGACTGGGTTTGTAGTGTTAGTTCACTGACAAAGCATAATGCAGGTATAAACCATGTGTAACACAGTGGACTGGGTTTGTAGTGTTAGTTCACTGACACAACATAATGCAGGTATAAACCATGTGTAACACAGTGGACTGGGTTTGTAGTGTTAGTTCACTGACACAACATAATGCAGGTATAAACCATATGTAACACAGCGGACTGGGTGTGTAGTGTTAGTTCACTGACACAATATAATGCAGGTATAAACCACGTGTAACACAGTGGACTGGGTTTGTAGTGTTAGTTCACTGACAAAGCATAATGCAGGTATAAACCATGTGTAACACAGTGGACTGGGTTTGTAGTGTTAGTTCACTGACACAACATAATGCAGGTATAAACCATGTGTAACACAGTGGACTGGGTTTGTAGTGTTAGTTCACTGACACAACATAATGCATGTATAAACTATGTGTAACACAGTGGTCTGGGTTTGTAGTATTAGTTCACTGACAAAACATAATGCAGGTATAAATCATGTGTAACACAGTGGACTGGATGTGTAGTGTTAGTTCACTGACACAACATAATGCAGGTATAAACTATGTGTAACACAGTGGACTGGGTTTGTAGTGTTAGTTCACTGACACAACATAATGCAGGTATAAACCATGTGTAACACAGCGAACTGGGTTTGTAGTGTTAGTTCACTGACAAAACATAATGCAGGTATAAACCACGTGTAACACAGCGGACTGGGTTTGTAGTGTTAGTTCACTGACAAAACATAATGCAGGTATAAACCATGTGTAACACAGTGGACTGGGTTTGTAATGTTAGTTCACTGACACAACATTATGCAGGTATAAACCATGTGTAACACAGCGGATTGGTTTTGTAGTGTTAGTTCACTGACACAACATAATGCAGGTATAAACTATGTGTAACACAGTGGACTGGGTTTGTAGTGTTAGTTCACTGACACAACATTATGCAGGTATAAACCATGTGTAACACAGCGAACTGGGTTTGTAGTGTTAGTTCACTGACAACATAATGCAAGAATAAACCATGTGTAACACAGCGGACTGGGTTTGTAGTGTTAGTTCACTGACACAACATAATGCAGGTATCAACCATGTGTAACACAGTGGACTGAGTTTGTAGTGTTAGTTCACTGACAACACAATGCAAGTATAAACCACATGTAGCACAGCGGACTGGGTTTGTGGTGTTAGTTCACTGACAAAACATAATGCAGGTATAAACCATGTGTAACACAGCGGACTGGGTTTGTAGTGTTAGTTCACTGACAAAACATAATGCAGGTATAAACCATGTGTAACACAGCGGACTGGGTTTGTAGTGTTAGTTCACTGACAAAACATAATGCAGGTATAAACCATGTGTAACACAGCGAACTGGTTTTGTAGTTTTAGTTCACTGACAACTTAATGCACGTATAAACCATGTGTAACACAGTGGACTGGGTTTGTAATGTTAGTTCACTGACACAACATAATGCAGGTATAAACCATGTGTAACACAGCGGACTGGTTTTGTAGTGTTAGTTCACTGACACAACATAATGCAGGTATAAACCATGTGTAACACAGCGAACTGGGTTTGTAGTGTTAGTTCACTGACAAAACATAATGCAGGTATAAACCACGTGTAACACAGTGGACTGGGTGTGTAGTGTTAGTTCACTGACAAAACATAATGCAGGTATAAACCACGTGTAACACAGCGGACTGGGTTTGTAATGTTAGTTCACTGACACAACATAATGCAGGTATAAACCATGTGTAACACAGCGGACTGGTTTTGTAGTGTTAGTTCACTGACACAACATAATGCAGGTATAAACTATGTGTAACACAGTGGACTGGGTGTGTAGTGTTAGTTCACTGACAAAACATAATGCAGGTATAAACCATGTGTAACACAGTGGACTGGGTGTGTAGTGTTAGTTCACTGACAAAACATAATGCAGGTATAAACCATGTGTAACACAGCGGACTGGGTTTGTAATGTTAGTTCACTGACACAACATAATGCAGGTATAAACCATGTGTAACACAGCGGACTGGTTTTGTAGTGTTAGTTCACTGACACAACATAATGCAGGTATAAACTATGTGTAACACAGTGAACTGGGTTTGTAGTGTTAGTTCACTGACACAACATAATGCAGGTATAAACCATGTGTAACACAGTGGACTGGGTTTGTAATGTTAGTTCACTGACACAACATAATGCAGGTATAAACCATGTGTAACACAGCGGACTGGGTTTGTAATGTTAGTTCACTGACACAACATAATGCAGGTATAAACCATGTGTAACACAGTGGACTGGGTTTGTAATGTTAGTTCACTGACACAACATAATGCAGGTATAAACCATGTGTAACACAGTGGACTGGGTTTGTAATGTTAGTTCACTGACACAACATAATGCAGGTATAAACCATGTGTAACACAGTGGACTGGTTTTGTAGTGTTAGTTCACTGACACAACATAATGCAGGTATAAACTATGTGTAACACAGTGAACTGGGTTTGTAGTGTTAGTTCACTGACACAACATAATGCAGGTATAAACCATGTGTAGCACAGCGAACTGGGTTTGTAGTGTTAGTTCACTGACAACATAATGCAGGTATAAACCATGTGTAACACAGCGGACTGGGTTTGTAGTGTTAGTTCACTGACACAACATAATGCAGGTATCAACCATGTGTAACACAGTGGACTGAGTTTGTAGTGTTAGTTCACTGACAACACAATGCAAGTATAAACCACATGTAGCACAGCGAACTGGGTTTGTAGTGTTAGTTCACTGACAAAACATAATGCAGGTATAAACCACGTGTAACACAGCGGACTGGTTTTGTAGTGTTAGTTCACTGACACAATATAATGCAGGTATAAACCATGTGTAACACAGTGGACTGGGTTTGTAGTGTTAGTTCACTGACAACTTAATGCACGTATAAACCATGTGTAACACAGTGGACTGGGTTTGTAATGTTAGTTCACTGACAACTTAATGCAGGTATAAACCATGTGTAACACAGCGGACTGGGTTTGTAGTGTTAGTTCACTGACAAAACATAATGCAGGTATAAACCATGTGTAACACAGCGAACTGGGTTTGTAGTGTTAGTTCACTGACAAAACATAATGCAGGTATAAACCATGTGTAACACAGCGGACTGGGTTTGTAGTGTTAGTTCACTGACACAACTTAATGCAGGTATAAACCATGTGTAACACAGCGGACTGGGTTTGTAGTGTTAGTTCACTGACAAAACATAATGCAGGTATAAACCATGTGTAACACAGCGAACTGGGTTTGTAGTGTTAGTTCACTGACAAAACATAATGCAGGTATAAACCATGTGTAACACAGTGGACTGGTTTTGTAGTGTTAGTTCACTGACAACATAATGCAAGTATAAACCATGTGTAACACAGTGGACTGGGTTTGTAATGTTAGTTCACTGACACAACTTAATGCACGTATAAACCATGTGTAACACAGTGGACTGGGTTTGTAATGTTAGTTCACTGACACAACATAATGCAGGTATAAACCATGTGTAACACAGTGGTCTGGGTGTGTAGTGTTAGTTCACTGACACAACATAATGCAGGTATAAACGATGTGTAACACAGCGAACTGGGTTTGTAGTGTTAGTTCACTGACAACATAATGCAAGTATAAACCATGTGTAACACAGCGGACTGGGTTTGTAGTGTTAGTTCACTGACAACATAATGCAAGTATAAACCATGTGTAACACAGCGGACTGGGTTTGTAGTGTTAGTTCACTGACAACATAATGCAAGTATAAACCATGTGTAACACAGTGGACTGGGTTTGTAATGTTAGTTCACTGACAACTTAATGCAGGTATAAACCATGTGTAACACAGCGGACTGGGTTTGTAGTGTTAGTTCACTGACAAAACATAATGCAGGTATAAACCATGTGTAACACAGCGAACTGGGTTTGTAGTGTTAGTTCACTGACAAAACATAATGCAGGTATAAACCATGTGTAACACAGCGGACTGGGTTTGTAGTGTTAGTTCACTGACACAACTTAATGCAGGTATAAACCATGTGTAACACAGCGGACTGGGTTTGTAGTGTTAGTTCACTGACAAAACATAATGCAGGTATAAACCATGTGTAACACAGCGAACTGGGTTTGTAGTGTTAGTTCACTGACAAAACATAATGCAGGTATAAACCATGTGTAACACAGTGGACTGGTTTTGTAGTGTTAGTTCACTGACAACATAATGCAAGTATAAACCATGTGTAACACAGTGGACTGGGTTTGTAATGTTAGTTCACTGACACAACTTAATGCACGTATAAACCATGTGTAACACAGTGGACTGGGTTTGTAATGTTAGTTCACTGACACAACATAATGCAGGTATAAACCATGTGTAACACAGTGGTCTGGGTGTGTAGTGTTAGTTCACTGACACAACATAATGCAGGTATAAACCATGTGTAACACAGCGAACTGGGTTTGTAGTGTTAGTTCACTGACAACATAATGCAAGTATAAACCATGTGTAACACAGCGGACTGGGTTTGTAGTGTTAGTTCACTGACAACATAATGCAAGTATAAACCATGTGTAACACAGTGGACTGGGTTTGTAGTGTTAGTTCACTGACACAACATAATGCAGGTATAAACGATGTGTAACACAGCGAACTGGGTTTGTAGTGTTAGTTCACTGACACAACATAATGCAGGTATCAACCATGTGTAACACAGTGGACTGGGTTTGTAGTGTTAGTTCACTGACAACACAATGCAAGTATAAACCACATGTAGCACAGCGGACTGGGTTTGTGGTGTTAGTTCACTGACAAAACATAATGCAGGTATAAACCATGTGTAACACAGCGGACTGGGTTTGTAGTGTTAGTTCACTGACACAACATAATGCAGGTATAAACCATGTGTAACACAGCGGACTGGGTTTGTAGTGTTAGTTCACTGACAAAACATAATGCAGGTATAAACCATGTGTAACACAGCGAACTGGGTTTGTAGTGTTAGTTCACTGACAAAACATAATGCAGGTATAAACCATGTGTAACACAGCGGACTGGGTTTGTAGTGTTAGTTCACTGACACAACATAATGCAGGTATAAACCATGTGTAACACAGCGGACTGGGTTTGTAGTGTTAGTTCACTGACACAACATAATGCAGGTATAAACTATGTCTAACACAGTGGTCTGGGTTTGTAGTGTTAGTTCACTGACAAAACATAATGCAGGTATAAACCATGTGTAACACAGTGGACTGGGTTTGTAGTGTTAGTTCACTGACAAAACATAATGCAGGTATAAACCATGTGTAACACAGTGGTCTGGGTTTGTAGTGTTAGTTCACTGACAAAACATAATGCAGGTATAAACCACGTGTAACACAGCGGACTGGGTTTGTAGTGTTAGTTCACTGACAACATACTGCAGGTATAAACCATGTGTAACACAGCGGACTGGGTTTGTAGTGTTAGTTCACTGACACAACATATTGCAGGTATAAACCATGTGTAACACAGCGGACTGGTTTTGTAGTGTTAGTTCACTGACAAAACATAATGCCGGTATAAACCATATGTAACACAGCGGACTGGGTTTGTAGTGTTAGTTCACTGACACAATATAATGCAGGTATAAACCAAGTGTAACACAGCGGACTGGGTTTGTAGTGTTAGTTCACTGACAAAGCATAATGCAGGTATAAACCATGTGTAACACAGTGGACTGGGTTTGTAGTGTTAGTTCACTGACACAACATAATGCAGGCATAAACCATGTGTAACACAGTGGACTGGGTTTGTAGTGTTAGTTCACTGACAAAACATAATGCAGGTATAAACTATGTGTAACACAGTGGACTGGGTTTGTAGTGTTAGTTCACTGACAAAACATAATGCAGGTATAAATCATGTGTAACACAGTGGATTGGGTTTGTAGTGTTAGTTCACTGACACAACATAATGCAGGTATAAACTATGTCTAACACAGTGGTCTGGGTTTGTAGTGTTAGTTCACTGACAAAACATAATGCAGGTATAAACTATGTGTAACACAGTGGACTGGGTTTGTAGTGTTAGTTCACTGACACAACATAATGCAGGTATAAACTATGTGTAACACAGTGGTCTGGGTTTGTAGTGTTAGTTCACTGACAAAACATAATGCAGGTATAAACTATGTGTAACACAGTGGACTGGGTTTGTAGTGTTAGTTCACTGACACAATATAATGCAGGTATAAACCAAGTGTAACACAGCGGACTGGGTTTGTAGTGTTAGTTCACTGACAAAGCATAATGCAGGTATAAACCATGTGTAACACAGTGGACTGGGTTTGTAGTGTTAGTTCACTGACACAACATAATGCAGGCATAAACCATGTGTAACACAGTGGACTGGGTTTGTAGTGTTAGTTCACTGACAAAACATAATGCAGGTATAAACTATGTGTAACACAGTGGACTGGGTTTGTAGTGTTAGTTCACTGACAAAACATAATGCAGGTATAAATCATGTGTAACACAGTGGATTGGGTTTGTTGTGTTAGTTCACTGACACAACATAATGCAGGTATAAACCATGTGTAACACAGTGGACTGGGTGTGTAGTGTTAGTTCACTGACAAAACATAATGCAGGTATAAACTATGTGTAACACAGTGGACTGGGTTTGTAGTGTTAGTTCACTGACACAACATAATGCAGGTATAAACCATGTGTAACACAGCGAACTAGGTTTGTATTGTTAGTTCACTGACAACATAATGCAAGTATAAACCATGTGTAACACAGCGGACTGGGTTTGTAGTGTTAGTTCACTGACACAACATAATGCAGGTATCAACCATGTGTAACACAGTGGACTAGGTTTGTAGTGTTAGTTCACTGACAACACAATGCAAGTATAAACCACATGTAGCACAGCGGACTGGGTTTGTAGTGTTAGTTCACTGACAGAACATAATGCAGGTATAAACCATGTGTAACACAGCGGACTGGATTTGTAGTGTTAGTTCACTGACAAAACATAATGCAGGTATAAACCACGTGTAACACAGCGGACTGGGTTTGTAGTGTTAGTTCACTGACAACATAATGCAGGTATAAACCACGGGTAACACAGCGGACTGGGTTTGTAGTGTTAGTTCACTGACAACATAATGCAGGTATAAACCATGTGTAACACAGCGGACTGGGTTTGTAATGTTAGTTCGCTGACACAACATATTGCAGGTATAAACCATGTGTAACACAGCGGACTGGTTTTGTAGTGTTAGTTCACTGACAAAACATAATGCCGGTATAAACCATATGTAACACAGCGGACTGGGTTTGTAGTGTTAGTTCACTGACACATTATAATGCAGGTATAAACCATGTGTAACACAGCGGAGTGGGTTTGTAGTGTTAGTTCACTGACACAACATAATGCAGGTATAAACCATGTGTAACACAGCGAACTGGGTTTGTAGTGTTAGTTCACTGACAACATAATGCAAGTATAAACCATGTGTAACACAACGGACTGGGTTTGTAGTGTTAGTTCACTGACACGACATAATGCAGGTATCAACCATGTGTAACACAGTGGACTGGGTTTGTAGTGTTAGTTCACTGACAACACAATGCAAGTATAAACCACATGTAGCACAGCGGACTGGGTTTGTGGTGTTAGTTCACTGACAAAACATAATGCAGGTATAAACCATGTGTAACACAGCGGACTGGGTTTGTAGTGTTAGTTCACTGACACAACATAATGCAGGTATAAACCATGTGTAACACAGTGGACTGGGTTTGTAGTGTTAGTTCACTGACAAAACATAATGCAGGTATAAACCAGGTGTAACACAGCGAACTGGGTTTGTAGTGTTAGTTCACTGACAAAGCATAATGCAGGTATAAACCACGTGTAACACAGCTGACTGGGTTTGTAGTGTTAGTTCACTGACAACATAATGCAGGTATAAACCACGTGTAACACAGCGGACTGGGTTTGTAGTGTTAGTTCACTGACAACATAATGCAGGTATAAGCCATGTGTAACACAGCGGACTGGAGTTGTAGTGTTAGTTCACTGACACAACATATTGCAGGTATAAACCATGTGTAACACAGCGGACTGGTTTTGTAGTGTTAGTTCACTGACAAAACATAATGCAGGTATAAACCATATGTACAACAGGGGACTGGGTTTGTAGTGTTAGTTCACTGACACAATATAATGCAGGTATAAACCACGTGTAACACAGTGGACTGGGTTTGTAGTGTTAGTTCACTGACAAAGCATAATGCAGGGATAAACCATGTGTAACACAGTGGACTGGGTTTGTAGTGTTAGTTCACTGACACAACATAATGCAGGTATAAACCATGTGTAACACAGTGGACAGGGTTTGTAGTGTTAGTTCACTGACAAAACATAATGCAGGTATAAACTATGTGTAACACAGTGGACTGGGTTTGTAGTGTTAGTTCACTGACCCAACATAATGTCGGTATAAACCATATGTAACACAGCGGACTGGGTTTGTAGTGTTAGTTCACTGACAAAACATAATGCAGGTATAAACTATGTGTAACACAGTGGACTGGGTTTGTAGTGTTAGTTCACTGACAAAACATAATGCAGGTATAAACTATGTGTAACACAGTGGTCTGGGTTTGTAGTGTTAGTTCACTGACAAAACATGATGCAGGTATAAATCATGTGTAACACAGTGGATTGGGTTTGTAGTGTTAGTTCACTGACAAAACATGATGCAGGTATAAATCATGTGTAACACAGTGGTCTGGGTTTGTAGTGTTAGTTCACGGACAAAGCATAATGCAGGTATAAACAATGTGTAACACAGTGGTCTGGGTTTGTAGTGTTAGTTCACTGACAAAACATAATGCAGGTATAAACTATGTGTAACACAGTGGTCTGGGTTTGTAGTGTTAGTTCACTGACAAAACAAGATGCAGGTATAAATCATGTGTAACACAGTGGATTGGGTTTGTAGTGTTAGTTCACTGACAAAACATAATGCAGGTATAAACTATGTGTAACACAGTGGACTGGGTTTGTAGTGTTAGTTCACTGACAAAACATAATGCAGGTATAGACCATGTGTAACACAGTGGACTGGGTTTGTAGTGTTAGTTCACTGACAAAACATAATGCAGGTATAAACTATGTGTAAGACAGTGGACTGGGTGTGTAGTGTTAGTTCACTGACACAACATAATGCAGGTATAAACCATGTGTAACACAGTGGACTGGGTTTGTAGTGTTAGTTCACTGACAAAACATGATGCAGGTATAAATCATGTGTAACACAGTGGATTGGGTTTGTAGTGTTAGTTCACTGACAAAGCATGATGCAGGTATAAATCATGTGTAACACAGCGGACTGGGTTTGTAATGTTAGTTCACTGACAAAACATAATGCAGGTATAAACTATGTGTAACACAGTGGTCTGGGTTTGTAGTGTTAGTTCACTGACAAAACATGATGCAGGTATAAATCATGTGTAACACAGTGGACCGGGTTTGTAGTGTTAGTTCACTGACACAACATAATGCAGGTATAAACTATGTGTAACACAGTGGTCTGGGTTTGTAGTGTTAGTTCACTGACAAAACATAATGCAGGTATATATCATGTGTAACACAGTGGACTGGGTGTGTAGTGTTAATTCACTGATGCAATATAATGCAGGTATAAACTATGTCTAACACAGTGGACTGGGTGTGTAGTGTTAGTTCACTGACAAAGCATAATGCAGGTATAAACTATGTGTAACACAGTGGTCTGGGTGTGTAGTGTTAGTTCACTGACACAACATAATGCAGGTATAAACTATGTGTAACACAGTGGTCTGGGTGTGTAGTGTTAGTTTACTGACACAACATAGTGCAGGTATAAATCATGTGTACCACAGTGGACCGGGTGTGTAGTGTTAGTTCACTGATACAATATAATGCAGGTATAAACCATGTGTAACACAGTGTACTGGGTGTGTAGTGTTAGTTCACTGACAAAGCATAATGCAGGTATAAACTATGTGTAACACAGTGGTCTGGGTGTGTAGTGTTAGTTCACTGACACAACATAATGCAGGTATAAACTATGTGTAACACAGTGGTCTGGGTGTGTAGTGTTAGTTCACTGACACAACATAGTGCAGGTATAAATCATGTGTACCACAGTGGACCGGGTGTGTACTGTTAGTTCACTGATACAATATAATGCAGGTATAAACCTTGTGTAACACAGTGGACTGGGTGTGTAGTGTTAGTTCACTGACACAACATAATGCAGGTATAAATCATGTGTAACACAGTGGACTGGGTGTGTAGTGTTAGTTCACTGACAAAACATGATGCAGGTATAAATCATGTGTAACACAGTGGATGGGGTTTGTAGTGTTAGTTCACTGACAAAACATGATGCAGGTATAAATCATGTGTAACACAGTGGACTGGGTGTGTAGTGTTAGTTCACTGACAAAACATGATGCAGGTATAAATCATGTGTAACACAGTGGACTGGGTGTGTAGTGTTAGTTCACTGACACAACATAATGCAGGTATAAACTATGTGTAACACAGTGGTCTGGGTGTGTAGTGTTAGTTCACTGACACAACATAGTGCAGGTATAAATCATGTGTACCACAGTGGACCGGGTGTGTAGTGTTAGTTCACTGATACAATATAATGCAGGTATAAACCATGTGTAACACAGTGGACTGGGTGTGTAGTGTTAGTTCACTGACACAACATAATGCAGGTATAAATCATGTGTAACACAGTGGACTGGGTGTGTAGTGTTAGTTCACTGACAAAACATGATGCAGGTATAAATCATGTGTAACACAGTGGATTGGGTTTGTAGTGTTAGTTCACTGACAAAACATGATGCAGGTATAAATCATGTGTAACACAGTGGTCTGGGTGTGTAGTGTTAGTTCACTGATACAATATAATGCAGGTATAAACTATGTGTAACACAGTGGTCTGGGTGTGTAGTGTTAGTTCACTGATACAATATAATGCAGGTATAAACTATGTGTAACACAGTGGTCTGGGTGTGTAGTGTTAGTTCACTGATACAATATAATGCAGGTATTAACTATGTGTAACACAGTGGACTGGGTGTGTAGTGTTAGTTCACTGACACAACATAATGCAGGTATAAATCATGTGTAACACAGTTGACTGGGTGTGTAGTGTTAGTTCACTGACAAAACATAATGCAGGTATAAATCATGTGTAACACAGTGGACTGGGTGTGTAGTGTTAGTTCACTGACAAAACATAATGCAGGTATAAATCATGTGTAACACAGTGGACCGGGTGTGTAGTGTTAGTTCACTGATACAATATAATGCAGGAATAAACTATGTGTAACACAGTGGTCTGGGTGTGTAGTGTTAGTTCACTGACAAAACATAATGCAGGTATAAATCATGTGTAACACAGTGGACTGGGTGTGTAGTGTTAGTTCACTGACAAAACATAATGCATGTATAAATCATGTGTAACACAGTGGACCGGGTGTGTAGTGTTAGTTCACTGATACAATATAATGCAGGTATAAACTATGTGTAACACAGTGGTCTGGGTTTGTAGTATTAGTTCACTGATACAATATAATGCAGGTATAAACCATGTGTAACACAGTGGACTGGGTTTGTAGTGTTAGTTCACTGACAAAACATAATGTAGGTATAAACCATGTGTAACACAGCGGACTGGGTGTGTAGTGTTAGTTCACTGATACAATATAATGCAGGTATAAACCATGTGTAACACAGTGGACTGGGTTTGTAGTGTTAGTTCACTGATACAATATAATGCAGGTATAAACTATGTGTAACACAGTGGACTGGGTGTGTAGTGTTAGTTCACTGATACAATATAATGCAGATATAAATCATGTGTAACACAGTGGACCGGGTGTGTAGTGTTAGTTCACTGATACAATATAATGCAGGTATAAACCATGTGTAACACAGTGGACTGGGTTTGTAGTGTTAGTTCACTGATACAATATAATGCAGGTATAAACCATGTGTAACACAGTGGACTGGGTTTGTAGTGTTAGTTCACTGATACAATATAATGCAGATATAAATCATGTGTAACACAGTGGACCGGGTGTGTAGTGTTAGTTCACTGATACAATATAATGCAGGTATAAACTATGTGTAACACAGTGGTCTGGGTGTGTAGTGTTAGTTCACTGACAAAACATAATGCAGGTATAAATCATGTGTAACACAGTGGACCGGGTGTGTAGTGTTAGTTCACTGATACAATATAATGCAGGTATAAACCATGTGTAACACAGTGGACTGGGTTTGTAGTGTTAGTTCACTGACACAACATAATGCAGGTATAGACCATGTGTAACACAGTGGACTGGGTGTGTAGTGTTAGTTCACTGACAAAACATAATGCAGGTATAAATCATGTGTAACACAGTGGACCGGGTGTGTAGTGTTAGTTCACTGATACAATATAATGCAGGTATAAACCATGTGTAACACAGTGGTCTGGGTTTGTAGTGTTAGTTCACTGATACAATATAATTCAGGTATAAATCATGTGTAACACAGTGGTCTGGGTTTGTAGTGTTAGTTCACTGACAAAACATAATGCAGGTATAAATCATGTGTAACACAGTGGACTGGGTGTATAGTGTTAGTTCACTGATACAATATAATGCAGGTATAAATCATGTGTAACACAGTGGACTGGGTGTGTAGTGTTAGTTCACTGATACAATATAATGCAGGTATAAACTATGTGTAACACAGTGGTCTGGGTGTGTAGTGTTAGTTCACTGACACAACATAATGCAGGTATAAATCATGTGTAACACAGTGGACCGGGTGTATAGTGTTAGTTCACTGATACAATATAATGCAGGTATAAACCATGTGTAACACAGTGGACTGGGTGTGTAGTGTTAGTTCACTGACACAACATAATGCAGGTATAAACCATGTGTAACACAGTGGACTGGGTGTGTAGTGTTAGTTCACTGACAAAACATAATGCAGGTATAAATGATGTGTAACACAGAGGACCGGGTGTGTAGTGTTAGTTCACTGATACAATATAATGCAGGTATAAACTATGTGTAACACAGTGGTCTGGGTTTGTAGTGTTAGTTCACTGATACAATATAATGCAGGTATAAATCATGTGTAACACAGTGGTCTGGGTTTGTAGTGTTAGTTCACTGACAAAACATAATGCAGGTATAAATCATGTGTAACACAGTGGACTGGGTTTGTAGTGTTAGTTCACTGATACAATATAATGCAGGTATAAACCATGTGTAACACAGTGAACTGGGTGTGTAGTGTTAGTTCACTGACAAAACATAATGCAGGTATAAACCATGTGTAACACAGTGAACCGGGTGTGTAGTGTTAGTTCACTGACACAACATAATGCAGGTATAAACCATGTGTAACACAGTGAACTGGGTTTGTAGTGTTAGTTCACTGACAAAACATAATGCAGGTATAAACCATGTGTAACACAGCGGACTGGGTTTGTAGTGTTAGTTCACTGACACAACATAATGCAGGTATAAACTATGTGTAACACAGTGGACTGGGTTTGTAGTGTTAGTTCACTGATACAATAGAATGCAGGTATAAACCATGTGTAACACAGTGAACTGGGTGTATAGTGTTAGTTCACTGACAAAACATAATGCAGGTATAAACCATGTGTAACACAGCGGACTGGGTTTGTAGTGTTAGTTCACTGACAAAACATAATGCAGGTATAAACCATGTGTAACACAGTGGACTGGGTGTATAGTGTTAGTTCACTGATACAATATAATGCAGGTATAAACCATGTGTAACACAGTGGACTGGGTGTATAGTGTTAGTTCACTGACAAAACATAATGCAGGTATAAACCATGTGTAACACAGTGGACTGGGTGTATAGTGTTAGTTCACTGACAAAACATAATGCAGGTATAAATCATGTGTAACACAGTGGACAGGGTGTATAGTGTTAGTTCACTGATACAACATAATGCAGGTATAAACCATGTGTAACACAGTGGACTGGGTGTATAGTGTTAGTTCACTGATACAACATAATGCAGGTATAAACCATGTGTAACACAGTGGACTGGGTGTATAGTGTTAGTTCACTGATACAACATAATGCAGGTATAAACCATGTGTAACACAGTGGACTGGGTTTGTAGTGTTAGTTCACTGATACAACATAATGCAGGTATAAACCATGTGTAACACAGTGGACTGGGTGTATAGTGTTAGTTCACTGATACAACATAATGCAGGTATAAACCATGTGTAACACAGTGGACTGGGTGTATAGTGTTAGTTCACTGATACAACATAATGCAGGTATAAACCATGTGTAACACAGTGGACTGGGTGTATAGTGTTAGTTCACTGATACAACATAATGCAGGTATAAACCATGTGTAACACAGTGGACTGGGTGTGTAGTGTTAGTTCACTGATACAATATAATGCAGGTATAAACTATGTGTAACACAGTGGTCTGGGTGTGTAGTGTTAGTTCACTGATACAATATAATGCAGGTATAAACCATGTGTAACACAGTGGACTGGGTTTGTAGTGTTAGTTCACTGATACAACATAATGCAGGTATAAACCATGTGTAACACAGTGGTCTGGGTGTGTAGTGTTAGTTCACTGATACAACATAATGCAGGTATAAACCATGTGTAACACAGTGGACTGGGTTTGTAGTGTTAGTTCACTGATACAACATAATGCAGGTATAAACCATGTGTAACACAGTGGACTGGGTTTGTAGTGTTAGTTCACTGATACAATATAATGCAGGTATAAACTATATGTAACACAGTGGTCTGGGTTTGTAGTGTTAGTTCACTGATACAATATAATGCAGGTATAAACCATGTGTAACACAGTGGTCTGGGTTTGTAGTGTTAGTTCACTGACAAAACATAATGCAGGTATAAACCATGTGTAACACAGTGGACTGGGTGTATAGTGTTAGTTCACTGACACAACATAATGCAGGTATAAACCATGTGTAACACAGTGGTCTGGGTTTGTAGTGTTAGTTCACTGACACAACATAATGCAGGTATAAACCATGTGTAACACAGTGGTCTGGGTTTGTAGTGTTAGTTCACTGACACAACATAATGCAGGTATAAACCATGTGTAACACAGTGGACTGGGTTTGTAGTGTTAGTTCACTGACAAAACATAATGCAGGTATAAACCATGTGTAACACAGTGGTCTGGGTGTATAGTGTTAGTTCACTGACACAACATAATGCAGGTATAAACTATATGTAACACAGTGGTCTGGGTTTGTAGTGTTAGTTCACTGACACAACATAATGCAGGTATAAACCATGTGTAACACAGTGGACTGGGTGTATAGTGTTAGTTCACTGACACAACATAATGCAGGTATAAACCATGTGTAACACAGTGGACTGGGTTTGTAGTGTTAGTTCACTGACAAAACATAATGCAGGTATAAACCATGTGTAACACAGTGGTCTGGGTGTATAGTGTTAGTTCACTGACACAACATAATGCAGGTATAAACTATATGTAACACAGTGGTCTGGGTTTGTAGTGTTAGTTCACTGACACAACATAATGCAGGTATAAACCATGTGTAACACAGTGGACTGGGTGTATAGTGTTAGTTCACTGACAAAACATAATGCAGGTATAAACCATGTGTAACACAGTGGTCTGGGTGTATAGTGTTAGTTCACTGACACAACATAATGCAGGTATAAACTATATGTAACACAGTGGTCTGGGTTTGTAGTGTTAGTTCACTGACACAACATAATGCAGGTATAAACCATGTGTAACACAGTGGACTGGGTGTATAGTGTTAGTTCACTGACACAACATAATGCAGGTATAAACCATGTGTAACACAGTGGACTGGGTTTGTAGTGTTAGTTCACTGACAAAACATAATGCAGGTATAAACTATGTGTAACACAGTGGACCGGGTGTGTAGTGTTAGTTCACTGACACAACATAATGCAGGTATAAATCATGTGTAACACAGTGGTCTGGGTGTGTAGTGTTAGTTCACTGATACAATATAATGCAGGTATAAACTATATGTAACACAGTGGTCTGGGTGTGTAGTGTTAGTTCACTGATACAATATAATGCAGGTATAAACCATGTGTAACACAGTGGTCTGGGTGTGTAGTGTTAGTTCACTGATACAATATAATGCAGGTATAAACTATGTGTAACACAGTGGTCTGGGTGTGTAGTGTTAGTTCACTGATACAATATAATGCAGGTATAAACTATGTGTAACACAGTGGTCTGGGTGTGTAGTGTTAGTTCACTGATACAACATAATGCAGGTATAAACCATGTGTAACACAGTGGACTGGGTGTGTAGTGTTAGTTCACTGATACAACATAATGCAGGTATAAACCATGTGTAACACAGTGGACTGGGTGTGTAGTGTTAGTTCACTGACACAACATAATGCAGGTATAAACCATGTGTAACACAGTGGACTGGGTGTGTAGTGTTAGTTCACTGATACAATATAATGCAGGTATAAACTATGTGTAACACAGTGGTCTGGGTTTGTAGTGTTAGTTCACTGATACAATATAATGCAGGTATAAACTATGTGTAACACAGTGAACTGGGTGTGTAGTGTTAGTTCACTGACACAACATAATGCAGGTATAAACCATGTGTAACACAGTGGACTGGGTGTGTAGTGTTAGTTCACTGACACAACATAATGCAGGTATAAACCATGTGTAACACAGTGGTCTGGGTTTGTAGTGTTAGTTCACTGATACAATATAATGCAGGTATAAACCATGTGTAACACAGTGGACTGGGTGTGTAGTGTTAGTTCACTGACAAAACATAATGCAGGTATAAATGATGTGTAACACAGAGGACCGGGTGTGTAGTGTTAGTTCACTGACAAAACATAATGCAGGTATAAATGATGTGTAACACAGTGGTCTGGGTGTGTAGTGTTAGTTCACTGATACAATATAATGCAGGTATAAATCATGTGTAACACAGCGAACTGGGTTTGTAGTGTTAGTTCACTGACAAAACATAATGCAGGTATAAACCATGTGTAACACAGTGGACTGGGTGTGTAGTGTTAGTTCACTGACACAACATTATGCAGGTATAAACCATGTGTAACACAGTGGACTGGGTGTGTAGTGTTAGTTCACTGACACAACATTATGCAGGTATAAACCATGTGTAACACAGTGGTCTGGGTTTGTAGTGTTAGTTCACTGACAAAACATAATGCAGGTATAAATGATGTGTAACACAGAGGACCGGGTGTGTAGTGTTAGTTCACTGATACAATATAATGCAGGTATAAACTATGTGTAACACAGAGGACTGGGTGTGTAGTGTTAGTTCACTGATACAATATAATGCAGGTATAAATCATGTGTAACACAGTGGACTGGGTGTGTAGTGTTAGTTCACTGATACAATAGAATGCAGGTATAAACCATGTGTAACACAGTGGACTGGGTGTGTAGTGTTAGTTCACTGATACAATATAATGCAGGTATAAATCATGTGTAACACAGTGGACTGGGTGTGTAGTGTTAGTTCACTGACAAAACATAATGCAGGTATAAACCATGTGTAACACAGTGGACTGGGTGTATAGTGTTAGTTCACTGATACAATATAATGCAGGTATAAACCATGTGTAACACAGTGGACTGGGTGTGTAGTGTTAGTTCACTGATACAACATAATGCAGGTATAAATCATGTGTAACACAGTGGACTGGGTTTGTAGTGTTAGTTCACTGATACAATATAATGCAGGTATAAACCATGTGTAACACAGTGGACTGGGTTTGTAGTGTTAGTTCACTGACAACACATAATGCAGGTATAAACCATGTGTAACACAGTGGACTGGGTGTGTAGTGTTAGTTCACTGATACAACATAATGCAGGTATAAATCATGTGTAACACAGTGGACTGGGTTTGTAGTGTTAGTTCACTGACAAAACATAATGCAGGTATAAACTATGTGTAACACAGTGGACTGGGTGTGTAGTGTTAGTTCACTGATACAACATAATGCAGGTATAAATCATGTGTAACACAGTGGACTGGGTGTGTAGTGTTAGTTCACTGATACAATATAATGCAGGTATAAACCATGTATAACACAGTGGACTGGGTGTGTAGTGTTAGTTCACTGATACAATATAATGCAGGTATAAATCATGTGTAACACAGTGGACTGGGTGTGTAGTGTTAGTTCACTGATACAATAGAATGCAGGTATAAACCATGTGTAACACAGTGGACTGGGTGTGTAGTGTTAGTTCACTGATACAATATAATGCAGGTATAAATCATGTGTAACACAGTGGACTGGGTGTGTAGTGTTAGTTCACTGATACAATATAATGCAGGTATAAATCATGTGTAACACAGTGGACTGGGTGTGTAGTGTTAGTTCACTGATACAACATAATGCAGGTATAAACCACGTGTAACTACACTCGGACAAGTTATCCCGAGGATGAGCTAACCATTCTTTTTTCCCAGTGATTGATGTTGCTATCCTTATGATGAAGCTACGCTAGGGTACATGGAGGAGTGATCAAGAATGGAGAATCCACAGAAAACATTGGATACAAGACGCAGAACAAAGACAAACATAGCGTAAAACACAACACAGAAAACCAAAAATATGAGCAACATTGATCCCACCAAAAATGTGAGGGCTAACCCAGATGCATGTGAAGGGAAAATTATTTTCGCCCGATTCGAGATCGAACCAACGGAACTACTAGTATGTACTCGAGGCTCAGCATGCTAATCACTACCATTATTGTCCTACATTATTGGAATTATTGATGTGAAAAAGAAAATATTTATACAAGCATAAAAATTCGCCTTTAAAATCAGATGAAGAATAAGAATAAGAACAATATCTTATTGAAAGCCAATAAGTGTAACATCATTATGATCATTTCACTTATTCAATGTGTAATTTAGATAATATGTTTTTTTTCTGGTGATGGTATATTTCTCAGCGGTTTGTGTTTTATGGTTAGGTTTATGGTAAGGATTATGGTGTTGAACGCCACTTTAAAAATACTTCAGCTATATCGTGGCGGTCAGCTTTATTGGAGGAAACCAGAGTACCCGTAGAAAACCACCGACCTGCTGCAAATCAATGAGAAACTGTATCACTATATGTTGTACCGAGTTTGCCTGAGTGGGATTAGAACTAACAACGATAGACACGTATTCCATAGGTAGTTACAAATCTACCTACCATACGATCATGTATGGTTTGTAGGGGCCGTGTAAACGGATAGTGCTTTTACTGACCGTAACGGCCTTAGTCACTACCACCACTCAATAAGGTGCTTAGATTGCAATGTCTTGATTTAGTACATACCACTCAATAAGGTGCTTAGATTGTAATGTCTTGATTTAGTAAAGTATTTATTATCTAAATAACACAAATTGTACATTTATCACAAATCTGTAGAACGTTGTCTAAAATGGATATTGATTTCAAGGGCTACATACAGTACCGAGGAAACAGCAAGAAGTGTTATGATTAAAATAAGTTTAGTTTTTACACAGAGAACAGTACTGATGGCAAAATACACAGTAAAACTTGAAGCTTTCCAAAAATGGTAGTTCGCAAAAGCTGGCTCGGTATTGTTGGGATATAGATATCCAATCAGTGCTGCAAATAAAAAAAATCGTAGTAATCAGAAAGATTGAATACAATACCAAGTTATCTTACTCTTCTCTAAGCCATTCAATATTGTATCGATTCCATGTTTAATTCTTAACTTTGGGAACCGCATCGATGGCGTAATGGTTAGCGTGCTCGCCTCGAGTGCGGTAGCTCGTGGGTTCGAGTCCCGGTCAGGTCAAATCAAAGATTATAACATTGGTACTTGTTGCTTCTCCACTAAGCACGCAGCATTAATGAGAAAGAGTAAAGACTGGTTGGCTCGGAATCGGAATAATGTGTTCGAGTGGAGCGACATGTCTACCCGCGGACTGTTGTTTCAGTGAGCTAGCACTATTAAAATTCAACTCAGCGTGTTGGTCTAGGACAAAGCGGACCTCATCATCATCTCATTGAAAATTAACTTGTTCTCGCCATGATATAGCTGAAAAATTGCTGAATTGACGTAAAGCAACAATCACTCTCACTCACTCTTAACTTTGGTGTCGATATGTAATCTTTTGGTATAGTCGATCTGTATTGCGATGTGATGTTTAATGTTCGAGTTTGATGCTGTCTTGTCTGTCCGGATCGTAATTCGCTTTTAAATCATGGATTTGGGTAGTAATACAACGCTACATAAAGTCTTAGTTTATCAATATATATATTGTGATTGTTTGTATATCAGTACTATAATTGTTTCCATTGTATTATGATAGCGTCGTGGTCGTCATCGTATGGTTGTAGGATTTATGACTACCTATGCAATCAGTACCTATCACCACCAACGTTTTGCGTTCGAATCCTGCTCAGGGAAGGTGTACTCGATACAACATGTTGTGATAAAGTTTGTCAGTGACTTGCGACAGGTCGGTGGTTATCTCCAGGTACTCCAGTTTCCTCCACCAATTAAACTGACCGCCACGATATAGCTGACATATTGTTGAAAATGGCGTTAAACACAAACCCCCTGTTATGATAGCTAATATTAACCCATTTTACTTACCATTTGACTGGGTTTGCCAGATCCCCTCACTGAGACCCCAAACAACTGCTATTGTAAATAAATAAGGTAAGTCTTCATCTCCTGCTGGATCAAAAAGAAACATGGCGACAAATATTGACATCTGGACAATAATAGCTACAGCAAACAAAACATGGCGTCCAGTGTATTTAGCTAGGCGTGACGTCAGTAAAGCGGAAAGAGTAGTTGATCCACCGTATGATGCCATTATAAATCCAACCATGTTTATACCTATGGGGCAGCTGATATACGACTGAAAAATAAAACATGGTTAGATGAAATGGGAGAAAGCAGACATATACAATAACACAGGTGTGAAAATCAATATCGTAGTTACACAGTGCAGAAATTTGACAAATAAATTTTGGAACTGTTCTGACACTGCGATATTTTTTGTTCTTCATTTTATATAAAAAATCAACCATGCCATACACAAACAAGTAAAACGAAAAAAATCAACCATGCCATACACAAACAAGTAAAACGAAAAAAATCAACCATGCCATACACAAACAAGTAAAACGAAAAAAATCAACCATGCCATACACAAACAAGTAAAGTGAAAAAAATCAACCATGCCATACACAAACAAGTAAAACGAAAAAAATCAACCATGCCATACACAAACAAGTAAAACGAAAGAAATCAACCGTGCCATACACAAACAAGTAAAACGAAAGAAATCAACCATGCCATACACAAACAAGTAAAACGAAAAAAATCAACCATGCCATACACAAACAAGTAAAACGAAAAAAATCAACCATGCCATACACAAACAAGTAAAACGAAAAAAATCAACCATGCCATACACAAACAAGTAAAGTGAAAAAAATCAACCATGCCATACACAAACAAGTAAAACGAAAAAAATCAACCATGCCATACACAAACAAGTAAAACGAAAGAAATCAACCGTGCCATACACAAACAAGTAAAGCGAAACAATTCGTCCTATTCAATAACAAGGGAAAACAATATGATACAGAATCAAACATTGCACAGCTAAGATTACGCAACATTTTGATAAATAAAATTACCATGTGAATAAAAAAAAACTCGAACAAATAGAATTAACAGCCGGTCAAATACAAAGATAGCGAAGTCAGCCTTGTACAATCAGCTGGTCAAATATAATGAACAGTCAAATGTATACAATTACATGGATAAGTAGAATTAACAGTCATTTATTTTTGTATTATATATACAACCAGATGATGAATGGTTGTTTACCTCCTTAACAATCTTAATTGTTCCACATGGACAGTTCTAGAAAACGTTAGAGAATACCGAAGGACCAATCAAAACTGGACAATCCAGAGAAACTGTCAACATAGGGTACATAAGACGACGAAAAACAACACAAACACACAACACAATATGTGTTGGACACCACTCGGCGAAAACAAACACAAATAATGTAAATAAGACATGAGCCTTCCTTCAAACAACAGGAGGTAAAGACAAACTGAACATCGTTGTTATGCGTAAATCGTAGTATGTTTCATTATATTTCTCTATATATTTCAAATACAGTTCTATTTAATTCATGTATATTATTATTATTCGTGGAAAGAGGCTTACTTATTCTACCATAGCTAATTAACATGCAATTTTCCTGACTTTGCGACAATTTAAAACTAACCTTTGTGAAGTCCGTCCACAGGATTGCCTGTTCCATTGCCATAAGAGCTATGAATGGTACTACTAATATCATGTTAACATCAACAAATGTTGAAAAACAAGATGTGATGGAATTTGTAATGGAAGATGCTTCGCACCATTGACTTTTCGGTAAAGGAGGTAGGAATGTTGCCGCTAACAAGAGGCCTATTACATCAAATACCAAGAATACACCCAGTAATATGTAAACAATCTTTTCTTCCGGTTGCTCTAGGATTGTGGCATTTCCGGAAACGGACGGACAGTCATCGACTCCACATGTTTTAATTGATGGAGACGTACTGTTATCGTCTGCTCCTTTATAAAGTACAGAGGAAGAAATAATGTTTCCACTTATTTGAGTTAGTTCATAAATGGTGAAAAAAATTCCATTCAGTTTGCTAAGTAGTGCATGTGGTGATTCTCCAGTTTGGTCCGCGAGCGAATATGCATTTCTTGTAATATATACACTTTGAGATGTCCATAACGGACCGGAGATAAGACCAAGTAAAATAGACGAAGGAATTAAAGTTCCGAATGTGGGATAAAAGTTAGATAACGTGTAAACAACATGTAAAATCCAAGCAATTACGATTGCTAACTTCCCGCCAATTAATTTCAAAAATGTTGGTGCTAATACAGATGACAAAATTATAGATCCATATAAACATGAAAGTGACGTCACTCCAAGTCCTGCTTCCTGATTCAGGCTGCTTTGAAGATTCTGTATCGCCAAGTATGCTGTGAAGACAAAGAAAAATGAAATAGACAAAATATACGTATTCCGAAGTTCGTGTCCTCGGCTGTTATCATCTTGATCATTTTTAAAACATAGACAGATCCATTCCATCCGCCGAATGTCCTTGCTCGTTTTTGGCATGATGTATGAAAATAGCAGACTACAATTGAAAATAGCAGACGACAGTTGATTAATTCCAATGCACTAAATAACAAATTAATTAATTCCTCAAATCAAAGTATAAACAATCAAAGCTTTAATCAATATCACGTGAAAAGTACATATGTATTCCATTTGATCAATTTCATTGTGATTATGCACAAATTAGTGAGAGCAGATATCTGTCACGGACAGGGGGAGAACAAATTTCCGTAACGGACAACGAACACTGATGTCTGTTACTGACAATCGGATTCTGATTTATATGTTGCCATTAATGGATGTTAAGATAATATGACTAAACATCCACTTAACATAGCTAAGATTAATGTGAACTGGGTCACGTGTACTAATCTTGAGAGATAAATGAAGAAGATAGTGAAGTTAAATATATAACATTTAAGATAGACATTACTACAAGTATTATCTAACAGATGTTTGTGGTCATTCCGTTCAATAATCTTAGCCTCGGAGGAAAAACACAAAACAAAAGCTCTTCAGCTAAAATTTGATATAATATCCAGAAATCTATAATTAATAAGGAAAACGAGCTTTGGGAAATTATATACTGAAAACTGTTTTTGGTATGATACATTGCATTTGAAAGTTTTTCTTAACAGCAAAAAAGTATCAAGTTCACGAACATATGAATACTATAATCATATGGAAACTAAATATTATTTTTTCATCTACCAAATCTAGCGCAATTATTTATTTGTGCGAAAATTTATATCAGAAAAAAAAAAAGAAAATAATAATTAAAAACTGTACTGAGAGCACCTCTGCATCGCAAAGCTGCCTACCAAGCATGTAGAAATAAGGAAAAAAAACAAAGGCTAGTTAGCATGAGTAATGATAATGCGTTCTATTAGAGTGACATGTCTGCATTATGACAGTTGTTTCGGTGCACTAGCACTATACTATTTGGTTGTGTGTTCTTCTAAGTACAAATCAGTTATCATAATCATAAACACGTAGATATCTAGGAAGGTTCTATAAATAGACAGTATGTACGTTCATAGTCAAAGGATTGAACTAAAGTTGTGAGTTCGAACCCCGTTCATGGCGAGGTGTAGTCGATAAAACATTATGTGATACAGTTGGTCAGTGGTTTTCTCCAGGTACTCCTGTTTCCTCCACCAATAAAACTGGACGTCACGATATGGCTGAAATATTGCTGAAAGTGGCGTTCAACATCATAAACCAAACCATCAAAGGATTGGAAATCGAAAACTCACCAAAGAATAACCTGTTTTCTCACAGCTCTATCGATGACTCACTTGGTGTTAAACAACAATCATTTACTCATTGATTCTACTAAGATACTATTTAGCCAAAGAAACCAATAGGAATTCCATTCTTGCAAATAAAATAAAAAAATAAGTAAAATAAAATAATAATAATGATAAAATACATAAAATAAAATGCACATCAACAGCACACACAATTGAATATTGCATTGGTCTTGTTTTGTCTTTTATGGGTTTTTCTAGTGATATAACCAGTTGAAAGAATAAAACTATATTTAATCAAATCGAATTAACAAAACCTTCACACCGCTCTGCGTTCCACTGGTGACAATAGTATAGTAAAGGTTCATATGCTACATAAATATAAATATACGCTGACAATGCACTTTAGATGAATTAAGTATAAATATACGCGGACAATGCACTTGAGATGAATTAAATACTAAGTACAATGTTATTTTGTGAACATAAATAAACTATAAATACTTTTTTTTCCAAAATGCATTAAAGCACAACATGGAGACCTAAACATGAAATGATATCGATTACTAAAAATATAATTGATTTTGTAGTTGATGCGTTGAGAATTATACGTGTGTAGTTATAATAATCACGCCTGTACCTGTAACCAGACAAGTGTGTGATGGCTACGTGATTGTATCGATTATACACAATACATTCAAATTTATAAACAGTTTGAAATGTCGTATAAATTTACAGGTTTTACTAAATTCACTGATAAGAAATGCAAATGTAGGATATTAATCAAGTAAGGACATCGAAACGGATATAATGAAATAGACAAGCAACCGGCATTGTAATATGAAAGTGTATTGTGTGTGTCGTAGCCATGAACATGCTGAAAAGATAGAAAGTCCATTACAGAGCACTATAGTTATATCTACTGCATTTTTCTTTGTTTTCGCGTCTTTTATGTCGATTCAAGCTCTGCAGAATAGTTTGAACATAGAATCCGGTCTTGGTGTAAAGTCGCTGGCGTGTTTATACAGTACTAGTATCGTGTCATCTTTACTTTCGCCGACTTTCATTAAGGTGTTTGGTGGAAAACTCACTGTAGTTGGAGCATTTATTTGCCACACGATATACACGATAAGCAACTTTTATCCAAAATTTTATACGTTGATTCCGTCCTCCTTACTCTTAGGAATGGCAACTGGACCTTTATGGACTGCTCAAAATTTGTACATCACCGCCAGTGCCTCACGAATAGCGAAGAAACACAATAAAGACTTGATGCATGTTCTAAATAAACATAATGGAATTTTCTTTTCTTTAAATGGATTAGCCTTTGCCATAGGAAGCATTGTGTCATCTGTAATATTTCGACATGATATAAATATACATTCCGACGACAACGTCACAAAATTGTGTGGACATATTGAACAAATCAGTCCTATTGAAGAACTCTCTTCCAATTCGTCGCACGTAATGAATTTCAATCTAAAGCCAAATTCTGAATTCCTACTTCAACTATTTAGTGTATATCTAGTATTTGATGTTATTGGAGTAACCATCACAATTATGTTGTTACCTACGTTACCTCTCAGTGATTGGATTAAGAAGAAGAGTGTTTTAAAATCAATATATTCCATGGTTTCATCACTGTCTAACGCCAAGTTGTTACTGTTTCTACCAATGCCTGTTGCTGTTGGCGTACAACGTTTTGTTTTATTCTCGGATTTTACTAGGGTAAATAAATAACTTTTTATCTCATCTTGCCAAAGTCCATGTGAGCTCTTGTTATCACTTGACATCCGTCGTCTGTGTGGTAGTCTTTTACATTTGAATCTCCTCCTCTGAAACTGCTTGGCCAAATGAACTGAAACATGGTAGACAGCATATATGGCAGGTCATCTATAAATTTTATTCATTTCGTCTCGATCCGTATACAAGCATGGCCGCCATAGGCAATTCTTATTTCTGGTTGTTCGATTTCTACAAATCTTCTCCTCTGAAATTGCTTTGCCAAAATAAGCGAAATTTTACGGGAGGCATATATAGAATGTTCTCCATATGTTTTCCTGATTTCACCGCGATTGGACAAAAACGTGGTCGCCATGTGCAATTCTTGTTTCTGATTGGTTGAAATTTAAACAATATTCTTTGAAACTAACAGGCACAATGAATTGTTACTCTGTGCGAATGATGTGTGGGATATTCTGTGCGCAATTGCCATATTTCTTGCCGATCATGCAACCTATATGGCTATAATATACAGTTATTGTTTGTGATTGGCCACTTAAAAAATCTTCTCTAAAAAACATTTGGCCAGATTTGATTGAATTTTGGTAGGTTTTGGTATGGAAGGTTCTGTATAAAGTTTTGTGTTTAAAATTGTAGATATTGTTATCACGTTCATGTACTCTCATCGACTCGTAAGCATTCGGACGATTAACTCGTGAGGATTTGTACTCCAATCGGCGACTCAATCTGAGGCAAGATTTAAACCTCAACACGCGTCCTCTAATTCGTTGGTTGATACGAGTATAATATGTATCTTCCTATCTATGGAGCCGAATAAAAGCGGACTCACGAATATTGGTGTCCCGGGTCAGGGCATATCGGCATCATCGTGTGATAACAAAAATATTGTGGGAAACGGCAAAGATGGTTACAATTGATTTCGGTGTATTAATAAGATAATTACACCTTATATAAGAATCATGGATTTTGATTGGTTAATAACCGGTGTATTTTTCGTGTATTTTCATATTTAGGATTAATTTCGTTCATTTTTACCGCTGCCAGGGTATTTCCACGAGAATTTAACTTGTTTTCCCTCTGTGCCGTGGTATTTGCGAAAGCGTATTTCACCTTTTTACCCTCGCGTGCTTAATCAAATTTGAAACCTGGAATAATATTCGGTGTAATTAAACAGATATATCATATCGGGAGGGGTATTTGCGAAAAATACCAGTCTTGAGACTAAATTTCCCTCGACTATCGGCTCGGGAAATTTTCATCTCTCGACTGGTATTTTTCACAAATACCCCTCCCAAACATCATATATCTGTTCAAAATACATATATGGTGTTATTTAATATATTGCATTCAAGCAGACGAGCTGTCCTGTTTAACTACATATTTTATGTCACGCATCAAAAGACACATGTTTATTTCTGTGTACTTCTTTTTTAATACACTTGTACTGTCTGATTTTCTTACTACAATTACGAGTTTTAATCAATATTGTTAAGTGTGTTTGTGTGTGTGAAATTCCAGTTTGCTATATTTTGTCATTAAATTGTTATTTTCGCAACATATGTCCAAATGATGTACAGTCATATATGTACATTGTATAATATACAAATGTACTATTTTAATACAATATATTTGAAGGTCGTATCATCTGTTCAGCCTTCAATTATAATTTTTCAAGGATATGGCCATGACCGAACTTTTATGGTTTGTCGAATAAATATAACAAAATACCTCTGTATAGGAGAATGTCCGAGTAACTCTCCATTCCTTAAAAATAATGGAGCCGAGGCCCCGAAGGGGCCGATGCCCATTGGATTTAAGGAATGGAGAGATACGAGGACATTCTCCAACTTAAAATCCACCCATTGTACTTTAATAATTTTTTAATTATTAATCTTGTAACAAAAAAATTTAAATAAATTGTTTGTTATTCCCTTTTGCAATTTTAAACAGGTTGAGGTTTTTGACCTTTAAACTCTAGCTCCGCCCCTGTACATATTGTTCACAACTTTCCATTCCTTAAAAATAATGGAGAGTTTAGACAATAGATTTACATCACAGGTGGATTTTAACAACATTTAAATTATAGAATGAATACATTGGACATGTAATAAGTGGTGAATAACCTATAATTACAGGTGAAAGAACTGTAGATTGAAACGATCTGTGATAAACAAAAATAAGGGGGTTAAGGTTATGGTGTTTAGCGTCACTTTCAACAATATTTCAGTTATATCGTGGCGGTCAGTTTTATTGGTGGAGGAAATCAGTGTACCCGGAGAAAATCACCGACCTGCGCAAATCACTGACAAATTTGTTCACATAATGTTGTATCGAGTACACCTCGTCTGAGCTGGATTCGACCTCACAACGGAAGTGGTGATATGCAATGATTGCATAGCTAGTTGTAAATCTAACTACCATACGATCACGACCACAACGACCCCTATAAAAAAACAAAAACACCACACTATCGGAACAATACCAAAATACAATAGAAAAATCGAAGAAAGATACAATGTACTTCTAACTCACTTTCTTGGATTGGTGTCGAAGTTATTTACAGTATTTAAGTTTATTTGGGTATATTGGTGTCAAACACATATTGTGTTGTGTTTTTAGCTAGAATTTTCGAAGAAAAAAAGTCGAGCTATTGTCGTCACTCCGGCGTCATCGTCTGGGTCGGTTCAGTTTTTGGTTAAGTTTTAGGTTAAGTTTTTTGTCAGAGTCCATTTCTTAAAAACTATCAAAGGTATCCATTTGAAACTTGGAATACTTGTTCACTATCAAAAGAGGAACCAATTACAACAAGGCAGATGACCCTGTGATGTGTATATCCAGAGTTAGTTGCCCTTGTTTCGACATAGCACATAGAAATTAGGGATATTTTTTTAGTATAATATTAAAATTTCAAAGCTATTAACTTGAAACTCAATACACTTGTAGAAAGTGTTGACCCCAATCTGTTGACAAGTTAAAAGTATGTATAGCTTTGTAAATTGCTTGCAATTTAATATGAGATACGAAAAAGTTGAACGTCCAGCACCCGTGGGCGATTCCCCATGTTTTGTATTTTATTTGTCTACGTCTGGAGTGCCCAATGTTGCCAGTTTCTCTGGATTTTCCATTCTTGATTGCATCTTCGGCTTCTCTAACGTTTGTTTATTTAAAGAAGTTTTTAGTTTTAGTGGGGTTCGTGTTTCTCGATCTTTAGTTTTATGTGTATATTTTGTAGATCGTTGTTTGTCTTTTTGTCCTTTGTTTTTTAGTCATTGTGTTGTCTGTCCTTCTTCGATTTACGGCTTCTGATTACCCCTTTGGTATCTTCAAACTTTTCTTTATATGGGACTCCCCCCTCCCCCTCTTAGTGAAATGATGGGGTCATGGAAGGGTTTTCCACATGTTAGTGAAATGTCCACTCTAACATATAACTGGGTGTGCAGCGTTGTTGTAAAGAAACTTGAATTTTAATATATTTTGTATATTTAATGTTCGCCACACAGAAGTTGTCATTTGTGTAATATTTGCTCTATAAAAGGAAGTCGATGACTTTAATGTCATCGGTAGATTAGAATAATAAATGATAACATGTTTTAATTTTAGTCTTATATCACGTGCAGACACTTCAATAGAAAGTGGCGGTATTACGCTAGTTTTATGTGAACAAACTTGACCTTTTAGTGAAATGATGATGTCATGCATGTGCTAAGCATAACGTTCACACATAACTAGGTGAACAACGTTATTATAAAGTTCACACATAACCAGGTGAACAACGTTATTATAAAGTTCACACATAACTAGGTGAACAACGTTATTATAAAGTTCACACACAACTAGGTGAACAACGTTATTATAAAGTTCACACATAACCAGGTGAACAACGTTATTATAAAGTTCACACATAACTAGGTGAACAACGTTATTATAAAGTTCACACATAACTAGGTGAACAACGTTATTATAAAGTTCACACATAACCAGGTGAACAACGTTATTATAAAGTGCACACATAACCAGGTGAACAACGTTATTATAAAGTTCACACATAACTAGGTGAACAACGTTATTATAAAGTTCACACATAACCAGGTGAACAACGTTATTATAAAGTTCACACATAACCAGGTGAACAACGTTATTATAAAGTTCACACATAACTAGGTGAACAACGTTATTATAAAGTTCACACATAACTAGGTGAACAACGTTATTTTAAAGTTCACACATAACCAGGTGAACAACGTTATTATGAATTTCACACATAACTAGGCGAACAACGTTATTATAAAGTTCACACATAACCAGGTGAACAACGTTATTATAAAGTTCACACATAACCAGGTGAACAATGTTATTATAAAGTTCACACATAACCAGGTGAACAACGTTATTATGAAGTTCACACATAACCAGGTGAACAACGTTATTATAAAGTTCACACATAACTAGGTGAACAACGTTATTTTAAAGTTCACACATAACTAGGTGAACAATGTTATTATAAAGTTCACACATAACTAGGTGAACAATGTTATTATAAAGTTCAAACATAACTAGGTGAACAATGTTATTATAAAGTTCACACATAACTAGGTGAAAAATGTTATTATAAAGTTCACACATAACTAGGTGAACAATGTTATTATAAAGTTAACACATAACTAGGTGAACAATGTTATAATAAAATTCACACATAACGAGGTGAACAATGTTATTATAAAGTTCACACATAACCAGGTGAACAACGTTATTATAAAGTTCACACATAACCAGGTGAACAACGTTATTATAAAGTTCACAAATAACCAGGTGAACAACGTTATTATAAAGTTCACACAAAACTAGGTGAACAACGTTAATATAAAGTTCACACAAAACTAGGTGAACAACGTTATTATAAAGTTCACACATAACTAGGTGAACAACATTATTATAAAATTCACACATAACTAGGTGAACAACGTTATTATAAAGTTCACACATAACTAGGTGAACAACGTTATTATAAAGTTCACACATAACCAGGTGAACAACGTTATTATAAAGTTCACACATAACCAGGTGAACAACGTTATTATAAAGTTCACACATAAACAGGTGAACAACGTTATTATAAAGTTCACACATAACCAGGTGAACAACGTTATTATAAATTTCACACATAACTAGGTGAACAATGTTATTATAAAGTTCACACATAACTAGGTGAACAATGTTATTATAAAGCTCACACATAACTAAGTGAACAATGTTATTATAAAGTTCACACATAACTAGGTGAACAATGTTATTATAAAGTTCACACATAACTAGGTGAACAACGCTAATATAAAGTTCACACATAACCAGGTGAACAACGTTATTATAAAGTTCACACATAACCAGGTGAACAACGTTATTATAAAGTTCACACATAACCAGGTGAACAACGTTATTATAAAGTTCACACATAACCAGGTGAACAACGTTATTATAAAGTTCACACATAACTAGGTGAACAACGTTATTATAAAGTTCACACATAACTAGGTGAACAATGTTATTATAAAGTTCACACACAACCAGGTGAACAACTTTATTATAAAGTTCACACATAACTAGGTCAACAACGTTATTATAAAGTTCACACATAACTAGGTGAACAACGTTATTATAAAGTTCACACATAACTAGGTGAACAACGTTATTATAAAGTTCACACATAACAAGATGAACAACGTTATTATAAAGTTCACACATAACTAGGTGAACAACGTTATTATAAAGTTCACACATAACTAGGTGAACAACGTTATTATAAAGTTCACACATAACAAAAAGAACAACGTTATTATAAAGTTCACACATAACTAGGTGAACAACGTTATTATAAAGTTCACACATAACTAGGTGAACAACGTTATTATAAAGTTCACACATAACTAGGTGAACAACGTTATTATAAAGTTCACACATAACTAGGTGAACAACGTTATTATAAAGTTCACACATAACCAGGTGAACAGTGTTATTATAAAGTTCACACATAACTAGGTGAACAACGTTATTATAAAGTTCACACATAACCAGGTGAACAACGTTATTATAAAGTTCACACATAACTAGGTGAACAACGTTATTATAAAGTTCACAAATAACCAGGTGAACAACGTTATTATAAAGTTCACACATAACCAGGTGAACAACGTTATTATAAAGTTCACACATAACTAGGTGAACAACGTTATTATAAATTTCACTCATAATCAGGTGAACAACGTTATTATAAAGTTCACACATAACTAAGTAACAACGTTATTATAAAGTTCACACATAACCAGGTGAACAACGTTATTATAAAGTTCACACATAACCAGGTGAACAACGTTATTATAAAGTTCACACATAACTAGGTGAACAACGTTATTATAAAGTTCACACATAACCAGGTGAACAACGTTATTATAAAGTTCACAGATAACCAGGTGAACAACGTTATTATAAAGTTCACACATAACTAGGTGAACAACGTTATTATAAAGTTCACACATAACTAGGTGAACAATGTTATTATAAAGTTCACACATAACCAGGTGAACAACGTTATTATAAAGTTCACACATAACTAGGTGAACAACGTTATTATAAAGTTCACACATAACTAGGTGAAGAACGTTATTATAAAATTCACACATAACTAGGTGAACAACGTTATTATAAAGTTCACACATAACTAGGTGAACAACGTTATTATAAAGTTCACGCATAACCAGGTAAACAACTTATTATAAATTTCACACATAACCAGGTGAACAACGTTATTATAAAGTTCACACATAACCAGGTGAACAACGTTATTATAAAGTTCACACATAACTAGGTGAACAACGTTATTATAAAGTTCATACATAACTAGGTGAACAACGTTATTATAAAGTTCACACATAACTAGGCGAACAACGTTATGATAAAGTTCACACATAACTAGGTGAACAATGTTATTATAAAGTTCACACATAACGAGGTGAACAACTTTATTATAAAGTTCACACATAACTAGGTGAACAACGTTTTTATAAAGTTCACACATAACCAGGTGAACAACGTTATTATAAAGTTCACACATAACTAGGCGAAGAACGTTATTATAAAGTTCACACATAACCAGATGAACAACCTATTATAAAGTTCACACATAACTAGGTGAACAACGTTATTATAAAGTTCACACATAACTAGGTGAACAACGTTATTATAAAGTTCACACATAACCAGGTGAACAACGTTATTATAAAGTTCACACATAACTAGGTTAACAACGTTATTATAAAGTTCACACATAACTAGGTGAACAACGTTATTATAAAGTTCACACATAACTAGGTGAACAACGTTATTATAAAGTTCACACATAACCAGGTGAACAACGTTATTATAAAGTTCACACATTACCAGGTGAACAACATTATTATAAAGTTCACACATAACTAGGTGAACAACGTTATTATAAAGTTCACACATAACCAGGTGAACAATGTTATTATAAAGTTCACACATAAACAGGTGAACAATGTTATTATAACGTTCACACATAACCAGGTGAACAACGTTATTATAAAGTTCACACATAACTAGGTGAACAACGTTATTATAAAGTGCACATGTAACCAGGTGAACAACGTTATTATAAAGTTCACACATAACCAGGTGAACAACGTTATTATAAAGTTCACACATAACCAGGTGAACAACGTTATTATAAAGTTCGCACATAACCAGGTGAATAACGTTATTATAAAGTTCACACATAACTAGGTGAACAACGTTATTATAAAGTTCACACATAACCAGGTGAACAACGTTATTATAAAGTTCACACATAACCAGGTGAACAACGTTATTATAAAGTTCACACATAACCAGGTGAACAACGTTATTATAAAGTTCACACATAACTAGGTGAACAATGTTATTATAAAGTTCACACATAACCAGGCGAACAACGTTATTATAAAGTGCACATGTAACCAGGTGAACAACGTTATTATAAAGTTCACACATAACCAGGTGAACAACGTTATTATAAAGTTCACACATAACCAGCTGAACAACCTATTATAAAGTTCACACATAACTAGGTGAACAACGTTATTATAAAGTTCACACATAACTAGGTGAACAACGTTATTATAAAGTTCACACATAACCAGGTGAACAACGTTATTATAAAGTTCACACATAACTAGGTTAACAACGTTATTATAAAGTTCACACATAACTAGGTGAACAACGTTATTATAAAGTTCACACATAACTAGGTGAACAACGTTATTATAAAGTTCACACATAACCAGGTGAACAACTTATTATAAAGTTCACACATAACCAGGTGAACAACATTATTATAAAGTTCACACATAACTAGGTGAACAACGTTATTATAAAGTTCACACATAACCAGGTGAACAATGTTATTATAAAGTTCACACATAAACAGGTGAACAATGTTATTATAAAGTTCACACATAACCAGGTGAACAACGTTATTATAAAGTTCACACATAACTAGGTGAACAACGTTATTATAAAGTTCACATGTAACCAGGTGAACAACGTTATTATAAAGTTCACACATAACCAGATGAACAACGTTATTATAAAGTTCACACATAACCAGGTGAACAACTTTATTATAAAGTTCACACATAACCAGGTGAACAACGTTATTATAAAGTTCACACATAACCAGGTGAACAACGTTATTATAAAGTTCACACATAGCCAGGTGAACAACGTTATTATAAAGTTGACAGATAACCAGATGAACAACGTTATTATAAAGTTCACACATAACCAGATGAACAACGTTATTATAAAGTTCACACATAACTAGGTGAACAACGTTATTATAAAGCTCACACATAACTAGGTGAACAACGTTATTATAAAGTTCACACATAACCAGGTGAACAACGTTATTATAAAGTTCACACATAACCAGGTAAACAACGTTATTATAAAGTTCACACATAACCAGGTGAACAACTTTATTATAAAGTTCACACATAACCAGGTGAACAACGTTATTATAAAGTTCACACATAACCAGGTGAACAACGTTATTATAAAGTTCACACATAACCAGGTGAACAACGTTATTATAAAGTTCACACATAACCAGGTGAACAACGTTATTATAAAGTTCACACATAACCAGGTGAACAACGTTATTATAAAGTTCAAACATAACCAGGTGAACAACGTTATTATAAAGTTCACACATAACTAGGTGAACAACGTTATTATAAAGTTCACACATAACCAGGTGAACAACGTTATCATAAAGTTCACACATAACCAGGTGAACAACGTTGTTATAAAGTTCACACATAACCAGGTGAACAACGTTATTATAAAGGTCACACATAACCAGGTGAACAACGTTATCATAAAGTTCACACATAACCAGGTGAACAACGTTATTATAAAGTTCACACATAACCAGGTGAACAACGTTATTATAAAGTTCACACATAACTAGGTGAACAACGTTATTATAAAGTTCACACATAACCAGGTGAACAACTTTATTATAAAGTTCACACATAACCAGGTGAACAATGTTATTATAAAGTTCACAGATAACCAGATGAACAACGTTATTATAAAGTTCACACATAACCAGGTGAACAACGTTATTATAAAGTTCACACATAGCTAGGTGAAGAACGTTATTATAAAGTTCACACATAACTAGGTGAACAACGTTATTATAAAGTTCACACATAACCAGGTGAACAACTTTATTATAAAGTTCACACATAACCAGGTGAACAACTTTATTATAAAGTTCACACATAACCAGGTGAACAACGTTATTATAAAGTTCACACATAACCAGGTGAACAACGTTATTATAAAGTTCACACATAACCAGGTGAACAACCTTATTATAAAGTTCAAACATAACCAGGTGAACAACGTTATTATAAAGTTCACACATAACCAGGTGAACAACGTTATTATAAAGTTCACACATAACTAGGTGAACAACGTTATTATAAAGTTCACACATAACCAAGTGAACAACGTTATTATAAAGTTCACACATTACCAGGTGAACAACGTTAATATAAAGTTCACACATAACCAGGTGAACAATGTTATTATAAAGTTCACACATAACCAGGTGAACAACGTTATTATAAAGTTCACACATAACCAGGTGAACAACGTTATTATAAAGTTCACACATAACTAGGTGAACAACGTTATTATAAAGTTCACACATAACCAGATGAACAACATTATTATAAAGTTCACACATAACAAGGTGAACAACGTTATTATAAAGTTCACAGATAACCAGATGAACAACGTTATTATAAAGTTCACACATAAACAGGTGAACAACGTTATTATAAAGTTCACACATAGCTAGGTGAACAACGTTATTATAAAGTTCACACATAACGAGGTGAACAACGTTATTATAAAGTTCACACATAACCAGGTGAACAACGTTATTATAAAGTTCACACATAACCAGGTGAACAACGTTATTATAAAGTTCACACATAACCAGATGAACAACGTTATTATAAAGTTCACACATAACCAGGTGAACAACGTTATTATAAAGTTCACACATAACCAGGTGAACAATGTTATTATAAAGTTCACACATAACCAGGTGAACAACGTTATTATAAAGTTCACACATAACCAGGTGAACAACGTTATAATAAATTTCACACATAACCAGGTGAACAACGTTATTATAAGGTTCAAACATAACCAGGTGAACAACGTTATTATAAAGTTCACACATAACTAGGTGAACAACGTTATTATAAAGTTCACACATAACCAGGTGAACAACGTTATCATAAAGTTCACACATAACCAGGTGAACAACGTTATTATAAAGTTCACACATAACCAGGTGAACAACGTTATCATAAAGTTCACACATAACAAGGTGAACAACGTTATTATAAAGTTCACACATAACCAGGTGAACAACGTTATTATAAAGTTCACACATAACTAGGTGAACAACGTTATTATAAAGTTCACACATAACCAGGTGAACAACGTTATTAGAAAGTTCACACATTACCAGGTGAACAACGTTAATATAAAGTTCACACATAACCAGGTGAACAACGTTATTATAAAGTTCACACATAACCAAGTGAACAACGTTATTATAAAGTTCACACATAACTAGGTGAACAACGTTACTATAAAGTTCACACATAACCAGGTGAACAACGTTATTATAAAGTTCACACATAACCAGGTGAACAGCGTTATTATAAAATTCACACATAACCAGGTGAACAACGTTATTATAAAGTTCACACATAACTAGGTGAACAACGTTATTATGAAGTTCACACATAACTAGGTGAACAACGTTATTATAAAGCTCACACATAACCAGGTGAACAACGTTATTATAAAGTTCACACATAACCAGGTGAACAATGTTATTATAAAGTTCATACATAACCAGGTGAACAACGTTATTATAAAGTTCACACATAACTAGGTGAACAACGTTATTATAAAGTTCACACATAATTAGGTGAACAACGGTATTATAAAGTTCACACATAGCAGGTGAACAACGTTATTATAAAGTTCACACATAACCAGGTGAACATCGTTATTATAAAGTTCACACATAACTAGGTGAACAACGCTATTATATAGTTCACACATAACTAGGTGAACAACGTTATTATAAAGTTCACACATAACCAGGTGAACAACGTTTCTATAAAGTTCACACATAACCAGGTGAACAACGTTATCATAAAGTTCACACATAACTAGGTGAACAACGTTATTATAAAGTTCACACATAACTAGGTGAACAACGTTATTATAAAGTTCACACATAACCAGGTGAACAACATTATCATAAAGTTCACACATAACCAGGTGAACAACGTTATTATAAAGTTCACAAATAACCAGGTGAAGAACGTTATTATAAAGTTCACACATAACCAGGTGAACAACGTTATTATAAAGTTCACACATAACCAGGTGAACAATGTTATTATAAAGTTCACACATAACCAGTTGAACAACGTTATTATAAAGTTCACACATAACCAGGTGAACAACGTTATTATAAAGTTCACACATAACCAGGTGAACAACGTTATTATAAATTCACACATAACCAGGTGAACAACGTTATTATAAAGTTCACACATAACCAGGTGAACAATGTTATTATAAAGTTGACACATTACCAGGTGAACAACGTTATTATAAAGTTCACACATAACCAGGTGAACAACGTTATTATAAAGTTCACACATAACTAGGTTAACAACGTTATTATAAAGTTCACACATAACTAGGTGAACAACGTTATTATAAAGTTCACACATAACTAGGTGAACAACGTTATTATAAAGTTCACACATAACCAGGTGAACAACGTTATTATAAAGTTCACACATTACCAGGTGAACAACATTATTATAAAGTTCACACATAACTAGGTGAACAACGTTATTATAAAGTTCACACATAACCAGGTGAACAATGTTATTATAAAGTTCACACATAAACAGGTGAACAATGTTATTATAAAGTTCACACATAACCAGGTGAACAACGTTATTATAAAGTTCACACATAACCAGATGAACAACGTTATTATAAAGTTCACACATAACTAGGTGAGCAACGTTATTATAAAGCTCACACATAACTAGGTGAACAACGTTATTATAAAGTTCACACATAACCAGGTGAACAACGTTATTATAAAGTTCACACATAACCAGGTAAACAACGTTATTATAAAGTTCACACATAACCAGGTGAACAACTTTATTATAAAGTTCACACATAACCAGGTGAACAACGTTATTATAAAGTTCACACATAACCAGGTGAACAACGTTATTATAAAGTTCACACATAACCAGGTGAACAACGTTATTATAAAGTTCAAACATAACCAGGTGAACAACGTTATTATAAAGTTCACACATAACCAGGTGAACAACGTTATTATAAAGTTCAAACATAACCAGGTGAACAACGTTATTATAAAGTTCACACATAACCAGGTGAACAACGTTATCATAAAGTTCACACATAACCAGGTGAACAACGTTGTTATAAAGTTCACACATAACCAGGTGAACAACGTTATTATAAAGGTCACACATAACCAGGTGAACAACGTTATCATAAAGTTCACACATAACCAGGTGAACAACGTTATTATAAAGTTCACACATAACCAGGTGAACAACGTTATTATAAAGTTCACACATAACTAGGTGAACAACGTTATTATAAAGTTCACACATAACCAGGTGAACAACTTTATTATAAAGTTCACACATAACCAGGTGAACAATGTTATTATAAAGTTCACAGATAACCAGATGAACAACGTTATTATAAAGTTCACACATAACCAGGTGAACAACGTTATTATAAAGTTCACACATAGCTAGGTGAAGAACGTTATTATAAAGTTCACACATAACTAGGTGAACAACGTTATTATAAAGTTCACACATAACCAGGTGAACAACTTTATTATAAAGTTCACACATAACCAGGTGAACAACTTTATTATAAAGTTCACACATAACCAGGTTAACAACGTTATTATAAAGTTCACACATAACCAGGTGAACAACGTTATTATAAAGTTCACACATTACCAGGTGAACAACCTTATTATAAAGTTCAAACATAACCAGGTGAACAACGTTATTATAAAGTTCACACATAACCAGGTGAACAACGTTATTATAAAGTTCACACATTACCAGGTGAACAACGTTAATATAAAGTTCACACATAACCAGGTGAACAATGTTATTATAAAGTTCACACATAACCAGGTGAACAACGTTATTATAAAGTTCACACATAACCAGGTGAACAACGTTATTATAAAGTTCACACATAACTAGGTGAACAACGTTATTATAAAGTTCACACATAACCAGGTGAACAACATTATTATAAAGTTCACACATAACAAGGTGAACAACGTTATTATAAAGTTCACAGATAACCAGATGAACAACGTTATTATAAAGTTCACACATAACCAGGTGAACAACGTTATTATAAAGTTCACACATAGCTAGGTGAACAACGTTATTATAAAGTTCACACATAACGAGGTGAACAACGTTATTATAAAGTTCACACATAACCAGGTGAACAACGTTATTATAAAGTTCACACATAACCAGGTGAACAACGTTATTATAAAGTTCACACATAACCAGATGAACAACTTTATTATAAAGTTCACACATAACCAGGTGAACAACGTTATTATAAAGTTCACACATAACCAGGTGAACAATGTTATTATAAAGTTCACACATAACCAGGTGAACAACGTTATTATAAAGTTCACACATAACCAGGTGAACAACGTTATAATAAATTTCACACATAACCAGGTGAACAACGTTATTATAAGGTTCAAACATAACGAGGTGAACAACGTTATTATAAAGTTCACACATAACTAGGTGAACAACGTTATTATAAAGTTCACACATAACCAGGTGAACAACGTTATCATAAAGTTCACACATAACCAGGTGAACAACGTTATTATAAAGTTCACACATAACCAGGTGAACAACGTTATCATAAAGTTCACACATAACAAGGTGAACAACGTTATTATAAAGTTCACACATAACCAGGTGAACAACGTTATTATAAAGTTCACACATAACTAGGTGAACAACGTTATTATAAAGTTCACACATAACCAGGTGAACAACGTTATTAGAAAGTTCACACATTACCAGGTGAACAACGTTAATATAAAGTTCACACATAACCAGGTGAACAACGTTATTATAAAGTTCACACATAACCAAGTGAACAACGTTATTATAAAGTTCACACATAACTAGGTGAACAACGTTACTATAAAGTTCACACATAACCAGGTGAACAACGTTATTATAAAGTTCACACATAACCAGGTGAACAGCGTTATTATAAAATTCACACATAACCAGGTGAACAACGTTATTATAAAGTTCACACATAACTAGGTGAACAACGTTATTATGAAGTTCACACATAACTAGGTGAACAACGTTATTATAAAGCTCACACATAACCAGGTGAACAACGTTATTATAAAGTTCACACATAACCAGGTGAACAATGTTATTATAAAGTTCATACATAACCAGGTGAACAACGTTATTATAAAGTTCACACATAACTAGGTGAACAACGTTATTATAAAGTTCACACATAATTAGGTGAACAACGGTATTATAAAGTTCACACATAACCAGGTGAACAACGTTATTATAAAGTTCACACATAACCAGGTGAACATCGTTATTATAAAGTTCACACATAACTAGGTGAACAACGCTATTATATAGTTCACACATAACTAGGTGAACAACGTTATTATAAAGTTCACACATAACCAGGTGAACAACGTTTCTATAAAGTTCACACATAACCAGGTGAACAACGTTATCATAAAGTTCACACATAACTAGGTGAACAACGTTATTATAAAGTTCACACATAACTAGGTGAACAACGTTATTATAAAGTTCACACATAACCAGGTGAACAACATTATCATAAAGTTCACACATAACCAGGTGAACAACGTTATTATAAAGTTCACAAATAACCAGGTGAAGAACGTTATTATAAAGTTCACACATAACCAGGTGAACAACGTTATTATAAAGTTCACACATAACCAGGTGAACAATGTTATTATAAAGTTCACACATAACCAGTTGAACAACGTTATTATAAAGTTCACACATAACCAGGTGAACAACGTTATTATAAAGTTCACACATAACCTGGTGAACAACGTTATTATAAATTCACACATAACCAGGTGAACAACGTTATTATAAAGTTCACACATAACCAGGTGAACAATGTTATTATAAAGTTGACACATTACCAGGTGAACAACGTTATTATAAAGTTCACACATAACCAGGTGAACAACGTTATTATAAAGTTCACACATAACTAGGTTAACAACGTTATTATAAAGTTCACACATAACTAGGTGAACAACGTTATTATAAAGTTCACACATAACTAGGTGAACAACGTTATTATAAAGTTCACACATAACCAGGTGAACAACGTTATTATAAAGTTCACACATTACCAGGTGAACAACATTATTATAAAGTTCACACATAACTAGGTGAACAACGTTATTATAAAGTTCACACATAACCAGGTGAACAATGTTATTATAAAGTTCACACATAAACAGGTGAACAATGTTATTATAAAGTTCACACATAACCAGGTGAACAACGTTATTATAAAGTTCACACATAACCAGATGAACAACGTTATTATAAAGTTCACACATAACTAGGTGAGCAACGTTATTATAAAGCTCACACATAACTAGGTGAACAACGTTATTATAAAGTTCACACATAACCAGGTGAACAACGTTATTATAAAGTTCACACATAACCAGGTAAACAACGTTATTATAAAGTTCACACATAACCAGGTGAACAACTTTATTATAAAGTTCACACATAACCAGGTGAACAACGTTATTATAAAGTTCACACATAACCAGGTGAACAACGTTATTATAAAGTTCACACATAACCAGGTGAACAACGTTATTATAAAGTTCAAACATAACCAGGTGAACAACGTTATTATAAAGTTCACACATAACCAGGTGAACAACGTTATTATAAAGTTCAAACATAACCAGGTGAACAACGTTATTATAAAGTTCACACATAACTAGGTGAACAACGTTATTATAAAGTTCACACATAACCAGGTGAACAACGTTATCATAAAGTTCACACATAACCAGGTGAACAACGTTATTATAAAGTTCACACATAACCAGGTGAACAACGTTATTATAAAGTTCAAACATAACCAGGTGAACAACGTTATTATAAAGTTCACACATAACCAGGTGAACAACGTTATTATAAAGTTCAAACATAACCAGGTGAACAACGTTATTATAAAGTTCACACATAACTAGGTGAACAACGTTATTATAAAGGTCACACATAACCAGGTGAACAACGTTATCATAAAGTTCACACATAACCAGGTGAACAACGTTATTATAAAGTTCACACATAACCAGGTGAACAACGTTATTATAAAGTTCACACATAACTAGGTGAACAACGTTATTATAAAGTTCACACATAACCAGGTGAGCAACTTTATTATAAAGTTCACACATAACCAGGTGAACAATGTTATTATAAAGTTCACACATAACCAGGTGAACAACGTTATTATAAATTCACACATAACCAGGTGAACAACGTTATTATAATGTTCACACATAACCAGGTGAACAATGTTATTATAAAGTTGACACATTACCAGGTGAACAACGTTATTATAAAGTTCACACATAACCAGGTGAACAACGTTATTATAAAGTTCACACATAACTAGGTTAACAACGTTATTATAAAGTTCACACATAACTAGGTGAACAACGTTATTATAAAGTTCACACATAACTAGGTGAACAACGTTATTATAAAGTTCACACATAACCAGGTGAACAACGTTATTATAAAGTTCACACATTACCAGGTGAACAACATTATTATAAAGTTCACACATAACTAGGTGAACAACGTTATTATAAAGTTCACACATAACCAGGTGAACAATGTTATTATAAAGTTCACACATAAACAGGTGAACAATGTTATTATAAAGTTCACACATAACCAGGTGAACAACGTTATTATAAAGTTCACACATAACCAGATGAACAACGTTATTATAAAGTTCACACATAACTAGGTGAACAACGTTATTATAAAGCTCACACATAACTAGGTGAACAACGTTATTATAAAGTTCACACATAACCAGGTGAACAACGTTATTATAAAGTTCACACATAACCAGGTAAACAACGTTATTATAAAGTTCACACATAACCAGGTGAACAACTTTATTATAAAGTTCACACATAACCAGGTGAACAACGTTATTATAAAGTTCACACATAACCAGGTGAACAACGTTATTTTAAAGTTCACACATAACCAGGTGAACAACGTTATTATAAAGTTCACACATAACCAGGTGAACAACGTTATTATAAAGTTCACACATAACCAGGTGAACAACGTTATTATAAAGTTCAAACATAACCAGGTGAACAACGTTATTATAAAGTTCACACATAACTAGGTGAACAACGTTATTATAAAGTTCACACATAACCAGGTGAACAACGTTATCATAAAGTTCACACATAACCAGGTGAACAACGTTGTTATAAAGTTCACACATAACCAGGTGAACAACGTTATTATAAAGGTCACACATAACCAGGTGAACAACGTTATCATAAAGTTCACACATAACCAGGTGAACAACGTTATTATAAAGTTCACACATAACCAGGTGAACAACGTTATTATAAAGTTCACACATAACTAGGTGAACAACGTTATTATAAAGTTCACACATAACCAGGTGAACAACTTTATTATAAAGTTCACACATAACCAGGTGAACAATGTTATTATAAAGTTCACAGATAACCAGATGAACAACGTTATTATAAAGTTCACACATAACCAGGTGAACAACGTTATTATAAAGTTCACACATAGCTAGGTGAAGAACGTTATTATAAAGTTCACACATAACTAGGTGAACAACGTTATTATAAAGTTCACACATAACCAGGTGAACAACGTTATTATAAAGTTCACACATAACCAGGTGAACAACGTTATTATAAAGTTCACACATAACCAGGTGAACAACTTTATTATAAAGTTCACACATAACCAGGTGAACAACTTTATTATAAAGTTCACACATAACCAGGTTAACAACGTTATTATAAAGTTCACACATAACCAGGTGAACAACGTTATTATAAAGTTCACACATAACCAGGTGAACAACCTTATTATAAAGTTCAAACATAGCCAGGTGAACAACGTTATTATAAAGTTCACACATAACCAGGTGAACAACGTTATTATAAAGTTCACACATAACTAGGTGAACAACGTTATTATAAAGTTCACACATAACCAAGTGAACAACGTTATTATAAAGTTCACACATTACCAGGTGAACAACGTTATTATAAAGTTCACACATAGCTAGGTGAACAACGTTATTATAAAGTTCACACATAACGAGGTGAACAACGTTATTATGAAGTTCACACATAACTAGGTGAACAACGTTATTATAAAGTTCACACATAACCAGGTGAACAACATTATTATAAAGTTCACACATAGCTAGGTGAACAACGTTATTATAAAGTTCACACATAACGAGGTGAACAACGTTATTATGAAGTTCACACATAACCAGGTGAACAACGTTATTATAAAGTTCACACATAACCAGGTGAACAACGTTATTATAAAGTTCACACATAACCAGATGAACAACTTTATTATAAAGTTCACACATAACCAGGTGAACAACGTTATTATAAAGTTCACACATAACCAGGTGAACAATGTTATTATAAAGTTCACACATAACCAGGTGAACAAGGTTATTATAAAGTTCACACATAACCAGGTGAACAACGTTATAATAAATTTCACACATAACCAGGTGAACAACGTTATTATAAGGTTCAAACATAACCAGGTGAACAACGTTATTATAAAGTTCACACATAACTAGGTGAACAACGTTATTATAAAGTTCACACATAACCAGGTGAACAACGTTATCATAAAGTTCACACATAACCAGGTGAACAACGTTATTATAAAGTCCACACATAACCAGGTGAACAACGTTATCATAAAGTTCACACATAACAAGGTGAACAACATTATTATAAAGTTCACACATAACCAGGTGAACAACGTTATTATAAAGTTCACACATAACTAGGTGAACAACGTTATTATAAAGTTCACACATAACCAGGTGAACAACGTTATTAGAAAGTTCACACATTACCAGGTGAACAACGTTAATATAAAGTTCACACATAACCAGGTGAACAACGTTATTATAAAGTTCACACATAACCAAGTGAACAACGTTATTATAAAGTTCACACATAACTAGGTGAACAACGTTACTATAAAGTTCACACATAACCAGGTGAACAACGTTATTATAAAGTTCACACATAACCAGGTGAACAGCGTTATTATAAAATTCACACATAACCAGGTGAACAACGTTATTATAAAGTTCACACATAACTAGGTGAACAACGTTATTATGAAGTTCACACATAACTAGGTGAACAACGTTATTATAAAGCTCACACATAACCAGGTGAACAACGTTATTATAAAGTTCACACATAACCAGGTGAACAATGTTATTATAAAGTTCATACATAACCAGGTGAACAACGTAATTATAAAGTTCACACATAACTAGGTGAACAACGTTATTATAAAGTTCACACATAATTAGGTGAACAACGGTATTATAAAGTTCACACATAACCAGGTGAACAACGTTATTATAAAGTTCACAAATAACCAGGTGAACATCGTTATTATAAAGTTCACACATAACTAGGTGAACAACGCTATTATATAGTTCACACATAACTAGGTGAACAACGTTATTATAAAGTTCACACATAACCAGGTGAACAACGTTTCTATAAAGTTCACACATAACCAGGTGAACAACGTTATCATAAAGTTCACACATAACTAGGTGAACAACGTTATTATAAAGTTCACACATAACTAGGTGAACAAAGTTATTATAAAGTTCACACATAACCAGGTGAACAACATTATCATAAAGTTCACACATAACCAGGTGAACAACGTTATTATAAAGTTCACAAATAACCAGGTGAAGAACGTTATTATAAAGTTCACACATAACCAGGTGAACAACGTTATTATAAAGTTCACACATAACCAGGTGAACAATGTTATTATAAAGTTCACACATAACCAGTTGAACAACGTTATTATAAAGTTCACACATAACCAGGTGAACAACGTTATTATAAAGTTCACACATAACCAGGTGAACAACGTTATTATAAATTCACACATAACCAGGTGAACAACGTTATTATAAAGTTCACACATAACCAGGTGAACAATGTTATTATAAAGTTGACACATTACCAGGTGAACAACGTTATTATAAAGTTCACACATAACCAGGTGAACAACGTTATTATAAAGTTCACACATAACTAGGTTAACAACGTTATTATAAAGTTCACACATAACTAGGTGAACAACGTTATTATAAAGTTCACACATAACTAGGTGAACAACGTTATTATAAAGTTCACACATAACCAGGTGAACAACGTTATTATAAAGTTCACACATTACCAGGTGAACAACATTATTATAAAGTTCACACATAACTAGGTGAACAACGTTATTATAAAGTTCACACATAACCAGGTGAACAATGTTATTATAAAGTTCACACATAAACAGGTGAACAATGTTATTATAAAGTTCACACATAACCAGGTGAACAACGTTATTATAAAGTTCACACATAACTAGGTGAACAACGTTATTATAAAGTTCACATGTAACCAGGTGAACAACGTTATTATAAAGTTCACACATAACCAGGTGAACAACGTTATTATAAAGTTCACACATAACCAGGTGAACAACGTTATTATAAAGTTCACACATAACCAGGTGAATAACGTTATTATAAAGTTCACACATAACTAGGTGAACAACGTTATTATAAAGTTCACACATAACCAGGTGAACAACGTTATTATGAAGTTCACACATAACTAGGTGAACAACGTTATTATAAAGCTCACACATAACCAGGTGAACAACGTTATTATAAAGTTCACACATAACCAGGTGAACAATGTTATTATAAAGTTCATACATAACCAGGTGAACAACGTTATTATAAAGTTCACACATAACTAGGTGAACAACGTTATTATAAAGTTCACACATAATTAGGTGAACAACGGTATTATAAAGTTCACACATAACCAGGTGAACAACGTTATTATAAAGTTCACACATAACCAGGTGAACATCGTTATTATAAAGTTCACACATAACTAGGTGAACAACGCTATTATATAGTTCACACATAACTAGGTGAACAACGTTATTATAAAGTTCACACATAACCAGGTGAACAACGTTTCTATAAAGTTCACACATAACCAGGTGAACAACGTTATCATAAAGTTCACACATAACCAGGTGAACAACATTATCATAAAGTTCACACATAACCAGGTGAACAACGTTATTATAAAGTTCACAAATAACCAGGTGAAGAACGTTATTATAAAGTTCACCCATAACCAGGTGAACAACGTTATTATAAAGTTCACACATAACCAGGTGAACAATGTTATTTTAAAGTTCACACATAACCAGTTGAACAACGTTATTATAAAGTTCACACATAACCAGGTGAACAACGTTATTATAAAGTTCACACATAACCAGGTGAACAACGTTATTATAAATTCACACATAACCAGGTGAACAACGTTATTATAAAGTTCATACATAACCAGGTGAACAATGTTATTATAAAGTTGACATATTACCAAGTGAACAACGTTATTATAAAGTTCACACATAACCAGGTGAACAACGTTATTATAAAGTTCACACATAACTAGGTTAACAACGTTATTATAAAGTTCACACATAACTAGGTGAACAACGTTATTATAAAGTTCACACATAACTAGGTGAACAACGTTATTATAAAGTTCACACATAACCAGGTGAACAACGTTATTATAAAGTTCACACATTACCAGGTGAACAACATTATTATAAAGTTCACACATAACTAGGTGAACAACGTTATTATAAAGTTCACACATAACCAGGTGAACAATGTTATTATAAAGTTCACACGTAAACAGGTGAACAATGTTATTATAAAGTTCACAGATAACCAGGTGAACAACGTTATTATAAAGTTCACACATAACTAGGTGAACAACGTTATTATAAAGTTCACATGTAACCAGGTGAACAACGTTATTATAAAGTTCACACATAACCAGGTGAACAACGTTATTATAAAGTTCACACATAACCAGGTGAACAACGTTATTATAAAGTTCACACATAACCAGGTGAATAACGTTATTATAAAGTTCACACATAACTAGGTGAACAACGTTATTATAAAGTTCACACATAACCAGGTGAACAACGTTATTATAAAGTTCACACATAACCAGGTGAACAACGTTATTATAAAGTTCACACATAACCAGGTGAACAACGTTATTATAAAGTTCACACATAACTAGGTGAACAATGTTATTATAAAGTTCACACATAACCAGGCGAACAACGTTATTATAAAGTTCACACATAACCAGGTGAACAACTTATTATAAAGTTCACACATAACTAGGTGAACAACGTTATTATAAAGTCCACACATAACTAGGTGAACAACGTTATTATAAAGTTCACACATAACCAGGTGAACAACGTTATTTTAAAGTTCACACATAACCAGCTGAACAACCTATTATAAAGTTCACACATAACTAGGTGAACAACGTTATTATAAAGTTCACACATAACTAGGTGAACAACGTTATTATAAAGTTCACACATAACCAGGTGAACAACGTTATTATAAAGTTCACACATAACTAGGTTAACAACGTTATTATAAAGTTCACACATAACTAGGTGAACAACGTTATTATAAAGTTCACACATAACTAGGTGAACAACGTTATTATAAAGTTCACACATAACCAGGTGAACAACTTATTATAAAGTTCACACATAACCAGGTGAACAACATTATTATAAAGTTCACACATAACTAGGTGAACAACGTTATTATAAAGTTCACACATAACCAGATGAACAATGTTATTATAAAGTTCACACATAAACAGGTGAACAATGTTATTATAAAGTTCACACATAACCAGGTGAACAACGTTATTATAAAGTTCACACATAACTAGGTGAACAACGTTATTATAAAGTTCACATGTAACCAGGTGAACAACGTTATTATAAAGTTCACACATAACCAGATGAACAACGTTATTATAAAGTTCACACATAACCAGGTGAACAACTTTATTATAAAGTTCACACATAAGCAGGTGAACAACGTTATTATAAAGTTCACACATAACCAGGTGAACAACATTATTATAAAGTTCACACATAGCCAGGTGAACAACGTTATTATAAAGTTGACAGATAACCAGATGAACAACGTTATCATAAAGTTCACACATAACCAGATGAACAACGTTATTATAAAGTTCACACATAACTAGGTGAACAACGTTATTATAAAGTTCACAAATAACTAGGTGAACAACGTTATTATAAAGTTCACACATAACCAGGTGAACAACGTTATTATAAAGTTCACACATAACCAGGTGAACAACGTTATTATAAAGTTCACACATAACCAGGTGAACAACTTTATTATAAAGTTCACACATAACCAGGTGAACAACGTTATTATAAAGTTCACACATAACCAGGTGAACAACGTTATTATAAAGTTCACACATAACCAGGTGAACAACGTTATTATAAAGTTCACACATAACCAGGTGAACAACGTTATTATAAAGTTCACACATAACCAGGTGAACAACGTTATTATAAAGTTCAAACATAACCAGGTGAACAACGTTATTATAAAGTTCACACATAACTAGGTGAACAACGTTATTATAAAGTTCACACATAACCAGGTGAACAACGTTATCATAAAGTTCACATATAACCAGGTGAACAACGTTGTTATAAAGTTCACACATAACCAGGTGAACAACGTTATAATAAAGGTCACACATAACCAGGTGAACAACGTTATCATAAAGTTCACACATAACCAGGTGAACAACGTTATTATAAAGTTCACACATAACCAGGTGAACAACGTTATTATAAAGTTCACACATAACTAGGTGAACAACGTTATTATAAAGTTCACACATAACCAGGTGAACAACTTTATTATAAAGTTCACACATAACCAGGTGAACAATGTTATTATAAAGTTCACAGATAACCAGATGAACAACGTTATTATAAAGTTCACACATAACCAGGTGAACAACGTTATTATAAAGTTCACACATAGCTAGGTGAAGAACGTTATTATAAAGTTCACACATAACTAGGTGAACAACGTTATTATAAAGTTCACACATAACCAGGTGAACAACGTTATGATAAAGTTCACACATAACCAGGTGAACAACGTTATTATAAAGTTCACACATAACCAGGTGAACAACTTTATTATAAAGTTCACACATAACCAGATGAACAACTTTATTATAAAGTTCACACATAACCAGGTGAACAACGTTATTATAAAGTTCACACATAACCAGGTGAACAACGTTATTATAAAGTTCACACATAACCAGGTGAACAACATTATTATAAAGTTCACACATAACCAGATGAACAACGTTATTATAAAGTTCACACATAGCCAGGTGAACAACGTTATTATAAAGTTGACAGATAACCAGATGAACAACGTTATCATAAAGTTCACACATAACCAGATGAACAACGTTATTATAAAGTTCACACATAACTAGGTGAACAACGTTATTATAAAGTTCACAAATAACTAGGTGAACAACGTTATTATAAAGTTCACACATAACCAGGTGAACAACGTTATTATAAAGTTCACACATAACCAGGTGAACAACGTTATTATAAAGTTCACACATAACCAGGTGAACAACTTTATTATAAAGTTCACACATAACCAGGTGAACAACGTTATTATAAAGTTCACACATAACCAGGTGAACAACGTTATTATAAAGTTCACACATAACCAGGTGAACAACGTTATTATAAAGTTCACACATAACCAGGTGAACAACGTTATTATAAAGTTCACACATAACCAGGTGAACAACGTTATTATAAAGTTCAAACATAACCAGGTGAACAACGTTATTATAAAGTTCACACATAACTAGGTGAACAACGTTATTATAAAGTTCACACATAACCAGGTGAACAACGTTATCATAAAGTTCACATATAACCAGGTGAACAACGTTGTTATAAAGTTCACACATAACCAGGTGAACAACGTTATAATAAAGGTCACACATAACCAGGTGAACAACGTTATCATAAAGTTCACACATAACCAGGTGAACAACGTTATTATAAAGTTCACACATAACCAGGTGAAGAACGTTATTATAAAGTTCACACATAACTAGGTGAACAACGTTATTATAAAGTTCACACATAACCAGGTGAACAACTTTATTATAAAGTTCACACATAACCAGGTGAACAATGTTATTATAAAGTTCACAGATAACCAGATGAACAACGTTATTATAAAGTTCACACATAACCAGGTGAACAACGTTATTATAAAGTTCACACATAGCTAGGTGAAGAACGTTATTATAAAGTTCACACATAACTAGGTGAACAACGTTATTATAAAGTTCACACATAACCAGGTGAACAACGTTATGATAAAGTTCACACATAACCAGGTGAACAACGTTATTATAAAGTTCACACATAACCAGGTGAACAACTTTATTATAAAGTTCACACATAACCAGATGAACAACTTTATTATAAAGTTCACACATAACCAGGTGAACAACGTTATTATAAAGTTCACACATAACCAGGTGAACAACGTTATTATAAAGTTCACACATAACCAGGTGAACAACCTTATTATAAAGTTCAAACATAACCAGGTGAACAACGTTATTATAAAGTTCACACATAACCAGGTGAACAACGTTATTATAAAGTTCACACATAACTAGGTGAACAACGTTATTATAAAGTTCACACATAACCAAGTGAACAACGTTATTATAAAGTTCACACATTACCAGGTGAACAACGTTAATATAAAGTTCACACATAACCAGGTGAACAATGTTATTATAAAGTTCACACATAACCAGGTGAACAACGTTATTATAAAGTTCACACATAACCAGGTGAACAACGTTATTATAAAGTTCACACATAACTAGGTGAACAACGTTATTATAAAGTTCACACATAACCAGGTGAACAACATTATTATAAAGTTCACACATAACAAGGTGAACAACGTTATTATAAAGTTCACAGATAACCAGATGAACAACGTTATTATAAAGTTCACACATAACCAGGTGAACAACGTTATTATAAAGTTCACACATAGCTAGGTGAACAACGTTATTATAAAGTTCACACATAACGAGGTGAACAACGTTATTATAAAGTTCACACATAACCAGGTGAACAACGTTATTATAAAGTTCACACATAACCAGGTGAACAACGTTATTATAAAGTTCACACATAACCAGATGAACAATTTTATTATAAAGTTCACACATAACCAGGTGAACAACGTTATTATAAAGTTCACACATAACCAGGTGAACAACGTTATTATAAAGTTCACACATAACCAGGTGAACAACGTTATTATAAAGTTCACACATAACCAGGTGAACAACGTTATAATAAATTTCACACATAACCAGGTGAACAACGTTATTATAAGGTTCAAACATAACCAGGTGAACAACGTTATTATAAAGTTCACACATAACTAGGTGAACAACGTTATTATAAAGTTCACACATAACCAGGTGAACAACGTTATCATAAAGTTCACACATAACCAGGTGAACAACGTTATTATAAAGTTCACACATAACCAGGTGAACAACGTTATCATAAAGTTCACACATAACCAGGTGAACAACGTTATTATAAAGTTCACACATAACCAGGTGAACAACGTTATTATAAAGTTCACACATAACTAGGTGAACAACGTTATTATAAAGTTCACACATAACCAGGTGAACAACGTTATTATAAAGTTCACACATTACCAGGTGAACAACGTTAATATAAAGTTCACACATAACCAGGTGAACAACGTTATTATAAAGTTCACACATAACCAAGTGAACAACGTTATTATAAAGTTCACACATAACTAGGTGAACAACGTTACTATAAAGTTCACACATAACCAGGTGAACAACGTTATTATAAAGTTCACACATAACCAGGTGAACAGCGTTATTATAAAGTTCACACATAACCAGGTGAACAACGTTATTATAAAGTTCACACATAACTAGGTGAACAACGTTATTATGAAGTTCACACATAACTAGGTGAACAACGTTATTATAAAGCTCACACATAACCAGGTGAACAACGTTATTATAAAGTTCACACATAACCAGGTGAACAATGTTATTATAAAGTTCATACATAACCAGGTGAACAACGTTATTATAAAGTTCACACATAACTAGGTGAACGACGTTATTATAAAGTTCACACATAATTAGGTGAACAACGGTATTATAAAGTTCACACATAACCAGGTGAACAACGTTATTATAAAGTTCACACATAACCAGGTGAACAACGTTATTATAAAGTTCACACATAACTAGGTGAACAACGCTATTATATAGTTCACACATAACTAGGTGAACAACGTTATTATAAAGTTCACACATAACCAGGTGAACAACGTTTCTATAAAGTTCACACATAACCAGATGAACAACGTTATCATAAAGTTCACACATAACTAGGTGAACAACGTTATTATAAAGTTCACACATAACTAGGTGAACAACGTTATTATAAAGTTCACACATAACCAGGTGAACAACATTATCATAAAGTTCACACATAACCAGGTGAACAACGTTATTATAAAGTTCACAAATAACCAGGTGAAGAACGTTATTATAAAGTTCACACATAACCAGGTGAACAACGTTATTATAAAGTTCACACATAACCAGGTGAACAATGTTATTATAAAGTTCACACATAACCAGTTGAACAACGTTATTATAAAGTTCACACATAACCAGGTGAACAACGTTATTATAAAGTTCACACATAACCAGGTGAACAACGTTATTATAAATTCACACATAACCAGGTGAACAACGTTATTATAAAGTTCACACATAACCAGGTGAACAATGTTATTATAAAGTTGACACATTACCAGGTGAACAACGTTATTATAAAGTTCACACATAACCAGGTGAACAACGTTATTATAAAGGACGCTATAATCTAGAATACATAATATTATTAATCTTTGTAACACAGAAGTATTCATATGTATAGCATGAACATATGACTTATATTTTAGGCTTACCGATACTATATAGTACACAATGCTTTGAATTGACTTATTGTGTTTAACGGCACTTTCAGCAATATTTCAGCTATATCATAGCGACCAGTTTTAGTGGTGGAAGAAGCCGGAGTACCTGGAGAGAGCCACCGATCATGGGCAAGCAACTGGTAAGCTTTATCACTTGCGGCTGCGAGTCGAGTGTACTTTTTTGTAATTTACAAAGCCGGGCAAGAACCGATAGTACACAATGTCATCGGAAGATCAGAATAATTAATGATAATATGTCTTATATTTTAGGCTTATGTCACGTGTCCATTCGGAGTTGGTATGGTGGGATTTGCCATGGCAAGTTATGCTATTGCGAACACTATAGTTGTACAGATAATGCCACGTGTTGCTAAATATGTCAGAAGACAAATCTTGTTGTCCATAGCAACAGTTATTAATTTAGGCGAAATGATTCTTTGGTTATTTTGGAATCCAACGTCAGACCAACTTTATCTTGTTTTTATATCTGTTATTGCATGGGGTATAACAGACAGTATATGGAAACTAGAAACATTTGGTAAGATTATTTATAAAAATGAAAAATAAACAAAAACAAAAATACCAGACTACCGGAATAGTTTTAAACTAATCGAAAAATTGTACAAACAGAATAAAAATTGACATCCAAGACACAAATATACATGAGCGTTCACTATCTTGGCTAAATTGGTACAGGGACTTTAAAAAAAACCTGTTGGAGTTTAACTGGTTTATGGGCGAAAATGTGTAAATTATTTAACTCATAGATAGTTCTGTGGAGTATCTCAATTCATCATGACAAAATAGTGATTAATTTATAAATAGAATCGAACACCATTTTCCTTGAGAAATTAGATTTTGTTGTTTGTAATTAATTCATTGTATTATAGAGGGCCCGGGTACCTCAATGAGTTAGGTAGTTGGATTACCTAACAACTCATACAAGCCTATCATCAATATACGGCGTGGGTTCGCGCCCGGCTTTATAAATTACAAAAAGGGTGCACTCGACTCGCAGCCGTAAGTGATAAAGTTTATCAGTTGCTTGCCCATGGTCGGTGGCTCTCTCCTGGTACTCCGGCTTCTTCCACCACTAAAACTGGTCGCAATGATATAGCTGAAATATTGCTGAAAGTTGCGTTAAGCACAATAAATCAAATCAATCATTGTATTATACAATACTTTAATGTGATTTAATTTATTCCTTTTACGTAGGGGACCGTCGTTGTTGTGATCGTATGGTAGTTGGATTTACCTCTGTGATCTGATTATACAAAGTGACAGTGGGCCGTCGTGGTCATGATCGTATGGTAGTCGGATTTCCTCTGCAAATCGGTGCAAATCACCACTAAAGTTGTGAGTTCGAATCCCGATCATACTCGATACAACATTATGTGATGCAGTTTGTCAGTGACTTGCGGCAGGTCGAACATAAAACATTTCATTACTGGGCTAAATAACGAAGACACACATATTTTTGGGATGACGAGTTTACAAAACATTCGGCCAACTTTTAATAAGCACATATTAAACAGATGTTTTACTTTCATGTTAACCGGTATATAATTTGGATTTGACAACTGTTTTGTCAAGCAATATATAATCCCCATATTTCGGGTCATATTACATGACATCTCATAAACATTAGAAATATATAACATGAGAAAGGTATAACAATAAGTCCACACTCTTAAAAAAATAAACAAAATTTAAACTATTTACCCCTGTGCCTAAATAAATTTATTTCAGTTATATCATGGTGGAAACCAGAGCACACGGATAAAAACAACCGACTTGTCACATATGTATAGCCGATGTGGCCGAGTGATCTATGGTGCTAGACATAAGGATAAGCGATTGGTACTGCAGTGTATCAATGGTGTGAGTTCAAATCTCGTCGAGGGAAGAACAAAAAATTGTCACCTCAAATATCTAATTTTAACACTGTTGGTTTAATGTTTAGACGTATATTCATATTTAGCATTAACCTAGTATTTCAAATAACTTTGAAATCTAGTGGGAGAGATATATTGTATGGTTGTCACTGGCTTAGATGTTTGTATATATATACTTAACCCAACAGTGTTGTAATTAGACTTTTGAGCTGACCATTTTCCCCCTCGACGGTATTTGAATTCACACCGTTGATGCACTGCAGCACCAATTGCTTAGCCATCTGTTCAGCGCCCTAGACCACTATATATAATATTAAAATTAAAATTATCGAAAGAAGGATCAAACTGTAAATGGCTAAAAGATATCTTCATGAACTCGAACATACAAGACGTTAAAAGATATCTTCATGAACTCGAACATACAAGACGTTAAAAGATATCTTCATGAATTCGAATATACAAGAGTGAGTGAGTGATTGTTGTTTAACGCCAATTCAGCAATTTTTCAGCTATATCATGGTGAGAACAGGTTGATTTATCAATGAATTGATGAGGCCTGTTTGTTCTGGATTTTTATAGTGCTAGCTCACTGATACAACAGTCCGCGGGTAGACATATCGATTCACTCGGACACATTATTCTGATTCCAAGCCAACCAGTCTTTGCCTTTTCTCCCTGCGTGCTTAACGGAGAAACAACAAATGCCAATTTTATAGTCTTTAATTTGATCTGACCGGGGCGGGAACCCGCGATATACCGCACTCTAACCAATACGCCATCGATGCGAATCGAACATACAAGACGCTAAAAGATAGCTTCATAAACTTGAACATACAAGACGTTAAAAGATATCTCCATTAACTCCAACTGCTTACCTTTCCGGAGCACACGAGTTCACCCCCGGTTTTTAGTCGGGTTCGTTTTGCTCGATCCTTAATGTTCAGTGTAGTGTTTTGTCCTTCTGTCCTTTTTCGTTTGACCATTGTTTGTCTGTCCTTCCATTTACGGCTTCTGTTTACTCCATTGCTATCTTCAAGCTTTCCTTTATATTTACTGTAATACTTGTATACCATAGTGCTACTGTGTAGACTTATTTTTTAATCATGTAACATTATTTTTACAGGGACTTTACCGCTAATGTTTGCTGCTAAGAAAGAACCAGCGTTTGCTAATTTACATTTTTGGAGAGGTTTATCGTCTACTGTTTATTTTGGTTCCTCTAGTTACCTAAGTGTGTTTACCAAGTTGATTATATGTATATCAGCATTATCAATATCAATGACACTCTATGGTATCCTAGAAGTTATAAGGGGACGGGATATATCCGGCGAAGCTGTAGAACAAGAACTTAAAATTAACGACGAAGAGAAACTTAAAGAAACGAATAAAGATGAAGTTGAATAAATATTTATTAGATAATTATGGAACAATGGAATTTTCACCATTATTTTGAGTATTATATTTGTAGCATATATTTAACGTAAATTTCAGAAATATTTCAGTTATATTGTGACGAATATATGTAAGCTGACTTGAAAGCCGACTTTATTAATGAGAAGAGTTTGAAGATACCAAAAGGGTAATCAGAATCCGTAATAAAAAAGTAGTAGATATTAATTAAGTGTACACGACACGTTTCTGGATAAATCTTCATCAGGTACTCGCACAAGAAAACAATTTGAAAGCAGAATAATTAAAAAATTTCTCGGAGCAAGAACACGATAGGGGTGAAACAAGATAGCCAAGATCCATTAAGATTAATTCAACGAAACAAGATAACCAAGATCCACTAAGATTAACTCAGCAAAGCAAGAGAGCCAAGATCCACTAAGGTTAACTACACCAAACAAGATAGCCAAGATCCACTAAGGTTAATTATACGAAACAAGATAGCCAATATTCACTAAGGTTAGCTACACGAAACAAGATAGCCCATGTCCACTAAGGTTAGCTACACGAAACAAGATAGCCAAGATCCATTAAGGTTAACAACACGAAACAAGATAGCCAAGATCCACTAAGGTTAACTACACGAAATAAGATATCCAAGATCCACTAAGGTTAACTACACGAAACAAGATAGCCAATATCCACTAAGGTTAGCTACATGAAACAAGATAGCCAAGATCCACTAAGGTTAACTACACGAAACAAGAGAGCCAATATCCTCTAAGGTTAGCTACAGGAAGCAAGATAGCCAAGATCCACTAAGATTAATTCAACGAAACAAGATAACCAAGATCCACTAAGATTAACTCAGCGAAACAAGAGAGCCAAGATCCACTAAGGTTAACTACACGAAACAAGATAGCCAAGATCCACTAAGATTAATTCAACGAAACAAGATAGCCAATATCCACAAAGATTAATTCAACGAAACAAGATAGCCAAGATCCACTAAGATTAATTCAACGAAACAAGATAACCAAGATCCACTAAGATTAACTACACGAAACAAGATAGCCAAGATCCACTAAGGTTAATAATACGAAACAAGATAGCCAATATCCACTAAAGTTAGCTACAGGAAACAAGATGACCCATGTCCACTAAGGTTAGCTACACGAAACAAGATAGCCAATATCCACTAAGGTTAACTACACGAAACAAGATAGCCAAGATCCACTAAGGTTAATTATACGAAACAAGATAGCCAATATCCACTAAGGTTAGCTACACGAAACAAGATAGCCCATGTCCACTAAGGTTAGCTACACGAAACAAGATAGCCAATATCCACTAAGGTTAACTACACGAAACAAGATAGCCAAGATCCACTAAGGTTAACTACACGAAACAAGATAGCCAAGATCCACTAAGGTTAATTATACGAAACAAGATAGCCAATATCCACTAAGGTTAGCTACACGAAACAAGATAGCCCATGTCCACTAAGGTTAGCTACACGAAACAAGATAGCCAATATCCACTAAGGTTAATTCAACGAAACAAGATAGCCAAGATCCACTAAGATTAACTCAGGGAAGCAAGAGAGCCAAGATCCACTAAGGTTAACTACACGAAACAAGATAGCCAATATCCACTAAGGTTAATTATGCGAAACAAGATAGCCAATATCCACTAAGGCTAACTACACGAAACAAAATAGCCAAGATCCACTAAGGTTAACTACACGAAATAAGATAGCCAAGGTCCACTAAGGTTAACTACACGAAACAAGATAACCAAGATCCATTAAGATTAACTACACGAAACAAGATAACCAAGATCCACTAAGGTCAACAACACGAAACAAGATAGCCAATATCCACTAAGGTTAACTACACGAAACAAGATAGCCAAGATCCACTAAGGTTACCTACACGAAACAAGATAGCCAAGATCCACTAAGGTTACCTACACGAAACAAGATAGCCAAGATCCACTAAGGTTAGCTGCACGAAACAAGATAGCCCATATCCACTAAGGTTAGCTACACGAAACAAGATAGCCAATATCCACTAAGGTTAACTAGACGAAACAAGATAGCCAAGATCGACTAAGGTTAACTACACGAAACAAGATAGCCAAGATCAACTAAGGTTAACTACACGAGACAAGAGAGCCAATATCCACTAAGGTTAACTACACGAAACAAGATAGTCAATATGCACTAAGGTTAGCTACAGGAAACAAGATAACCAAGATCTACTAAGGTTAACTACACGAAACAAGAGAGCCAATATCCACTAAGGTTAACTACAAGAAATAAGATAGCCAATATCCACTAAGGTTAACTACACGAAACAAGATAGCCAAGATCCACTAAGGTTAGCTACACGAAACAAGATAGCCAAGATCCACTAAGGTTAGCTATACCTATGGATAAAGTCACTATTATTCTATTATCGTCTTCTCCTGTTTACCTGTAGTGTTGTCTGGAGAGGAATAATCAACCAATCAAAGTAAAACGTTTTCATATGGTATGTATGAAAATAAAATACAAAATACAAACAAAACATAACAAGAAAAAAACAAAAAAAAACCCAAAACAAATAAGATAACAAAACCAAATAACAAAACAAAACAAACAAAAGATGAAAAAACCAAATAGGATAACAAAAATCAAATATCAAAACCTAAAACAAAGTAATGATTATATGTGTATGTTTTGTAGATCGCTGTTTGTTCTTTTGTACTTTTTCATTTGAGTTGTGTATTCTTCTTCGATTTACGGATTTTGATTACCCCGTTTGGTATCTTCAAACTATTCTTACATCTTTTAAAATCATTAGCGTGTTTATTCAGTTCTAGTCTCGTGTCATGGTTAGCTCTCGCCAACTTTCATCAAACTAACTAAGGCGCTGGATTCTGTTGTCACATGGGATACACATTACGTAACCCTTATCCACAATTTTACTCTATTTTTTTCTTCTTCGCTATTCGTATGGATGGCTACGGGGCCTTTGTGGGCTGCTCAAACTTATTTATATACCACGGCTAGCTCCTGTCGATTTACAGAAAAACCTAGCAAAGAATTGATTCATGTTCTAAAAAGTATAATGGAATTTTGTATTCTGTTCTATTCTGTTCTGTTCTTTTGTAACTAGATTAACACAACAGGTGCCGCTAGTGGAACAGGAACTGCCTACCCTTCCGAAGCACCTGAGTTCACCCTCGTTTTTCAGTGGGGTTCATGTAACTCGATCTCTAGTTGTGTGATTTGTAGATCGTTGTTTGTCCTTTTGTTCTTTTGTTTGTCATTCTGTTGTCTGTTCTCCGATTTACGGATTCTGATTACCTCTTTGCTATCTTCAAACTCTTCTTGGAGTAACCTTCGCCTAAGGGAGTATTTGTGTCGCACATTATCTTTCGAAAGGATTTAACAAAACAGATCAGCAATTACACGAATCAATGTGGTGTATATGAAAGTACGAATTTCATGGAATTTATCATGGTTCACTTATAAAGGATACCACATGTACAACCAAGAACAACATAAACACCAGTACACACAATTTTGTAAAATCAGGAAGAAAGCCCAGAGAGACACTAAAAAACTAAGGACGACTATGTGTCAAGCAAATTCGAGGAACATAAGAACTCTCCTAAACTACTCTGGGAACATTTTAAATTCCTGGGATATACTTTAAAACAGAGGGATAGGGCAAGCATCGGTTTGAATGTAGCCGAACAAACTTACCATGATATTAAAGAAATAGTGAATTATTTTAGCACCTTTTTCACGACTGTAGCTTCTTCGCTTGTCCACCAATTACCACCAGCTCCAATTATATTTGCTGTTATGTCCCCACTGTTTAAACAATTCTACGGTAAAGTTACCAACAATAATCTTCAATCAGAATTAATTGATCTAAATCAAGACTTTATATACGAATCTATCAATTACAGCTGGGATAGTACCAGAGGATCTGAACTAGCTAGAGTGAAACCTTTGTTTAAAAAGAACAGTGAATTAGAAACAGGAAATTATAAACCAGTAAGCATTTTATGTATCATTTCTAAAATTCTTGAAAAGGACGTGTATAAACAACCGGAGACGCATCTCATCCATGATAATTTATCGTATAAATTTCAATCTGGTTTAAGAAGCTCTTACGCAACTGATACTTGTCTTATACATCTAAATGATTACATTAAATAACAAACATCAAAAGGCTTATTTGCAGGTTAGTTAATATAGATTTACAAAAAGCAATTGACACAGTGGACCATCAAATATTACGTCAAATGTTAATGGATCCTATTTAACTGAAATGACACAATTTGTAAATGTAAATGGGATAGAATCTAAACTCCTAAATATTTCACGTGGAAGAATCCGAGGACCTTTGCTTTTCCTGTGTTCAACCTGACTGCAAACCTCTACTATATGCCCATGACAGCACCATAATATCTACTCACAAAGACCCAGAGGTTAACTCTTAGAAGTTAAGAAAGGAATTAAGAGTCTTGCAGCACTGGGTTGTTGACAATATTCTATCTTTACACATGGGCAAATCAGAATACCTACGTAAACTGACGAAAGTAACAAAGTATCAAATACAATGTAATGATCATATTATTAAATCGCAGACAAAACGTAAATATGTAAGCATAGACACATCTCAACATTTATCAGGGGAAATTATAGTTAACTCCATTATCAAGCAGGTATATTCTACGCTAAAATATATGTACGGTAATGACAGTTTTCTGTCAACCGAAACTCACAAAATCTTACAGCAGCTCTAATGCAGTGTCATTTTGACTATTCCTGTTCTCCATGGTATGCTAAAGTATCACACTTTGACTATTCCTGTTCACCATGGTATGCTAAAGTATCAAACTTTGACTATTCTTGTTCTCCATGGTATGCTAACGTATCACACTTTGACTATTCCTGCTCTCCATGGTATGTTAATGTATCACACTTTGACTATTCCTGCTCTCCATGGTATGTTAACGTATCACACTTTGACTATTCCTGCTCTCCATGGTATGCTAAAGTATCAAACTTTGACTATTCTTGTTCTCCATGGAATGCAAAAGTATCACACTTTGACTATTCCTGCTCTCCATGGTATGTTAAAGTATGACACTTTGACTGTTCCTGCTCTCCATGGTATGTTAAAGTATCACACTTTGACTATTCCTGCTCTCCATGGTATGTCAAAGTATCACACTTTGACTATTCCTGCTCTCCATTGTATGTTAAAGTATCAAACTTTGACTATTCCTGTTCTACATGGTATGTTAAAGTATCACACTTTGACTATTCCTGCTCTCCATGGTATGTTAAAGTATCACACTTTGACTATTCCTACTCTCCATGGTATGTTAAAGTATCACACTTTGACTATTCCTGTTGTCCATGGTATGTTAAAGTATCACCCTTTGACTATTCCTCTTCTCCATGGTATGTTAAAGTATCACACTTTGACTATTCTTGTTCTCCATGGTATGTTAAAGTATCACATTTTGACTATTCCTGTTCTCCATGGTATGTTTAAGTATCACACTTTGACTATTCCTGCTCTCCATGGTATGTTAAAGTATCACACTTTGACTATCCCTGCTCTCGATGGTATGTTAAAGTATCACACTTTGACTATTCTTGTTCTCTATGGTATGTTAAAGTATCACATTTTGACTATTCCTGTTCTCCATGGTATGTTAAAGTATCACACTTTGACTATTCCTGCTCTCCATGGTATGTTAAAGTATCACACTTTGACTATTCCTGTTCTCCATTGTATGTTAAAGTATCACACTTTGACTATTCTTGTTCTCCATGGTATGTTAAAGTATCACATTTTGACTATTCCTGTTCTCCATGGTATGTTAAAGTATCACACTTTGACTATTCCTGTTCTCCATGGTATGTTAAAGTATCACACTTTGACTATTCCTGTTCTCCATGGTATGTTAAAGTATCACACTGTGACTATTCCTGTTCTCCATGGTATGTTAAAGTATCAAACTTTGACTATTCCTGTTCTCCATGGTATGTTAAAGTATCATACTTTGACTATTCCTGTTCTCCATGGTATGTTAAAGTATCACACTTTGACTATTCCTGCTCTCCATGGTATGTAAAAGTATCACACTTTGACTATTCCTGTTCTCCATGGTATGCTAAAGTATCACACTTTGACTATTCCTGCTCTCCATGGTATGTTAAAGTATCACACTTTGACTGTTCCTGCTCTCCATGGTATGTTAAAGTATCACACTTTGACTATTCCTGCTCTCCATGGTATGTTAAAGTATCACCCTTTGACTATTCCTGCTCTCCATGGTATGTTAAAGTATCAAACTTTGACTATTCCTGTTCTCCATGGTATGTTAAAGTATCATACTTTGACTATTCCTGTTCTCCATGGTATGCTAAAGTATCATACTTTGACTATTCTTGTTCTCCATGGTATGCTAAAGTATCACACTTTGACTATTCCTGTTCTCCATGGTATGCTAAAGTATCACACTTTGACTATTCCTGCTCTCCATGATATGTTAAAGTATCACATTTTGACTGTTCCTGCTCTCCATGGTATGTTAAAGTATCACATTTTGACTATTCCTGCTCTCCATGGTATGTTAAAGTATCACACTTTGACTATTCCTGCTCGCCATGGTATGTTAAAGTATCACACTTTGACTATTCCTGCTCTCCATGGTATGTTAAAGTATCACACTTTGACTATTTCTGCTCTCCATGGTATGTTAAAGTATCACACTTTGACTATTCCTGCTCTCCATGGTATGTTAAAGTATCACACTTTGACTATTTCTGCTCTCCATGGTATGTTAAAGTATCACACTTTGACTATTCCTGCTCTCCATGGTATGTTAAAGTATCACACTGTGACTATTCCTGTTCTCCATGGTATGTTAAAGTATCACACTTTGACTATTCCTGTTCTCCATGGTATGTTAAAGTATCAAACTTTGACTATTCCTGTTCTCCATGGTATGATAAAGTATCACACTTTGACTATTCTTGTTGTCCATGGTATGTTAAAGTATCACACTTTGACTATTCCTGCTCTCCATGGTATGTTAAAGTATCACACTTTGACTATTCCTGCTCTCCATGGTATGTTAAAGTATCACACTTTGACTATTTCTGCTCTCCATGGTATGTTAAAGTATCACACTTTGACTATTCCTGCTCTCCATGGTATGTTAAAGTATCAAACTTTGACTATTCCTGTTCTCCATGGTATGTTAAAGTATCACACTTTGACTATTCTTGTTGTCCATGGTATGTTAAAGTATCACACTTTGACTATTCCTGTTCTCCATGGTATGTTAAAGTATCACACTTTGACTATTCCTGTTCACCATGGTATGTTAAAGTATCACACTTTGACTATTCCTGTTGTCCATGGTATGTTAAAGTATCATACTTTGACTATTCCTGTTCACCATGGTATGTTAAAGTATCACACTTTGACTATTCCTGTTGTCCATGGTATGTTAAAGTATCATACTTTGACTATTCCTGTTCACCATGGTATGTTAAAGTATCACACTTTGACTATTCCTGTTCTCCATGGTATGTTAAAGTACCATACTTTGACTATTCTTGTTCTCCATGGTATGCTAAAGTATCACACTTTGACTATTCCTGTTCTCCATGGTATGCTAAAGTATCACACTTTGACTATTCCTGCTCTCCATGGTATGTTAAAGTATCACATTTTGACTGTTCCTGCTCTCCATGGTATGTTAAAGTATCAAACTTTGACTATTCCTGTTCTCCATGGTATGCTAAAGTATCACACTTTGACTATTCCTGCTCTCCATGGTATGTTAAAGTATCAAACTTTGACTATTCCTGTTCACCATGGTATGTTAAAGTATCACACTTTGACTATTCCAGTTCTCCATGGTATGCTAAAGTATCACACTTTGACTATTCTTGTTCTCCATGGTATGTTAAAGTATCACACTTTGACTATTCCTGTTCTCCATGGTATGATAAAGTATCACACTTTGACTATTCCTGCTCTCCATGGTATGTTAAAGTATCACACTTTGACTATTCCTGTTCTCCATGGTATGCTAAAGTATCACACTTTGACTATTCCTGCTCTCCATGGTATGTTAAAGTATCACACTTTGACTATTCCTACTCTCCATGGTATGTTTAAGTATCACACTTATCTATTCATGCTCTCCATGGTATGTTAAAGTATCACACTTTGACTATTCCTGCTCTCCATGGTATGTTAAAGTACCACACTTTGACTATTCCTGTTCTCCATGGTATGTTAAAGTACCACACTTTGACTATTCCTGTTCTTCATGGTATGTTAAAGTATCACACTTAGACTATTCCTGTTCTCCATGGTATGTTAAAGTATCACACGTTGACTATTCCTGCTCTCCATGGTATGTTAAAGTACCACACTTTGACTATTCCTGTTCTCCATGGTATGTTAAAGTATCACACTTTGACTATTCCTGTTCTCCATGGTATGTTAAAGTATCACACTTTGACTATTCCTGCTCTCCATGGTATGTTAAAGAATCATACTTTGACTATTCCTGCTCTCCATGGTATGTTAAAGTATCACACTTTGACTATTCCTGTTCTCCATGGTATGCTAAAGTATCACACTTTGACTATTCCTGTTCTCCATGGTATGTTAAAGTACCACACTTTGACTATTCCTGTTCTCCATGGTATGTTAAAGTACCACACTTTGACTATTCCTGTTCTTCATGGTATGTTAAAGTATCACACTTTGACTATTCCTGCTCTCCATGGTATGTTAAAGTATCACACTTTGACTATTTCTGCTCTCCATGGTATGTTAAAGAATCATACTTTGACTATTCCTACTCTCCATGGTATGTTAAAGTATCACACTTTGACTATTCCTGCTCTCCATGGTATGTTAAAGAATCATACTTTGACTATTCCTGCTCTCCATGGTATGTTAAAGAATCATACTTTGACTATTCCTGCTCTCCATGGTATGTTAAAGTATCACACTTTGACTATTCCTGCTCTCCATGGTATGTTAAAGAATCATACTTTGACTATTCCTGCTCTCCATGGTATGTTAAAGTATCACACTTTGACTATTCCTGTTCTCCATGGTATGTTAAAGTACCACACTTAGACTATTCCTGTTCTTCATGGTATGTTAAAGTATCACACTTTGACTATTCCTGCTCTCCATGGTATGTTAAAGTATCACACTTTGACTATTCCTGCTCTCCATGGTATGTTAAAGAATCATACTTTGACTATTCCTGCTCTCCATGGTATGTTAAAGTATCACACTTTGACTATTCCTGCTCTCCATGGTATGTTAAAGAATCATACTTTGACTATTCCTGTTCTCCATGGTATGTTAAAGAATCATACTTTGACTATTCCTGCCCTCCATGGTATGTTAAAGAATCATACTTTGACTATTCCTGCTCTCCATGGTATGTTAAAGTATCACACTTTGACTATTCCTGCTCTCCATGGTATGTTAAAGAATCATACTTTGACTATTCCTGCTCTCCATGGTATGTTAAAGTACCACACTTTAACTATTCCTGCTCTCCATGGTATGCTAAAGTATCACACTTTGACTATTCCTGTTCTCCATGGTATGCTAAAGTATCACACTTTGACTATTCCTGTTCTCCATGATATGCTAACGTATCACACTTTGACTAATCCTGCTCTCCATGGTATGCAAAGGTATAAGACTTTGACTATTCTTGTTCACAATGGTATGTTAGATTATCAAACTTTGATTATTCCTGTTGACCATGGTATGCTAAGGTATCATACTTTGACTATTCCTGCTCTCCATGGTATGTTAAAGTATCACACTTTGAATATTCCTGTTCTCCATTGTCCGTTAAAGTATCACACTTTGACTGTTCCTGTTCTCCATTGCCTGTTAAAGTATCAAACTTTGATTATTCCTGTTGACCATGGTATGCTAAAGTATCACACTTTGACTATTCCTGTTCCTCGTGGTATGTTAAGGTATCACACTTTGACTATTCCTGTTCAACATGGTATGTTAAAGTATCACACTTTGACTATTCCTGCTCTCCATTGTATGCTAAAGTATCAAACTTTGACTATTCCTGTTCCTCATGGTATGTTAAAGTATCACACTTTGACTATTCCTGCTCTCCATTGTATGCTAAAGTATCACACTTTGACTGTTTCTGCTCTCCATGGTATGTTAAGGTATCAAACTCTGATTATTCCTGCTCTCCATGGTATGTTAAAGTATCAAACTTTGACTATTCCTGTTCCTCATGGTATGCTAAAGTATCACACTTTGACTATTCCTGTTCTCCATGGTATGTTAAAGTATCACACTTTGACTATTCCTGCTCTCCATTGTATGCTAAAGTATCAAACTTTGACTATTCCTGTTCCTCATGGTATGTTAAAGTATCACACTTTGACTATTCCTGCTCTCCATTGTATGCTAAAGTATCACACTTTGACTGTTTCTGCTCTCCATGGTATGTTAAGGTATCAAACTTTGATTATTCCTGCTCTCCATGGTATGTTAAAGTATCAAACTTTGACTATTCCTGTTCCTCATGGTATGCAAAAGTATCACACTTTGACTATTCCTGTTCTCCATGGTATGTAAAAGTATCACACTTTGACTATTCCTGCTCTCCATTGTATGCTAAAGTATCACACTTTGAATATTCCTGTTCTCCATTGTCTGTTAAAGTATCACACTTTGACTGTTCCTGTTCTCCATTGCCTGTTAAAGTATCAAACTTTGATTATTCCTGTTGACCATGGTATGTTAAAGTATCACACTTTGACTATTCCTGCTCTCCATTGTATGCTAAAGTATCAAACTTTGACTATTCCTGTTCCTCATGGTATGTTAAAGTATCACACTTTGACTATTCCTGCTCTCCATTGTATGCTAAAGTATCACACTTTGACTGTTTCTGCTCTCCATGGTATGTTAAGGTATCAAACTCTGATTATTCCTGCTCTCCATGGTATGTTAAAGTATCAAACTTTGACTATTCCTGTTCCTCATGGTATGCTAAAGTATCACACTTTGACTATTCCTGCTCTCCATTGTATGCTAAAGTATCAAACTTTGACTATTCCTGTTCATCATGGTATGTTAAAGTATCAAACTTTGACTATTCCTGCTCTCCATTGTATGTTAAAGTATCACACTTTAACTATTCCTGCTCTCCATGGGATGCTAAAGTATCACACTTTGACTATTCCTGCTCTCCATGGTATGCTAAAGTATCACACTTTGATTGTTCCTGTTCCTCATGGTATGTTAAAGTATCACACTTTGACTATTCCTGCTCTCCATTGTATGCTAAAGTATCACACTTTGACTGTTTCTGCTCTCCATGGTATGTTAAGGTATCAAACTTTGATTATTCCTGCTCTCCATGGTATGTTAAAGTATCAAACTTTGACTATTCCTGTTCCTCATGGTATGCAAAAGTATCACACTTTGACTATTCCTGTTCTCCATGGTATGTAAAAGTATCACACTTTGACTATTCCTGCTCTCCATTGTATGCTAAAGTATCACACTTTGAATATTCCTGTTCTCCATTGTCTGTTAAAGTATCACACTTTGACTGTTCCTGTTCTCCATTGCCTGTTAAAGTATCAAACTTTGATTATTCCTGTTGACCATGGTATGTTAAAGTATCACACTTTGACTATTCCTGCTCTCCATTGTATGCTAAAGTATCAAACTTTGACTATTCCTGTTCCTCATGGTATGTTAAAGTATCACACTTTGACTATTCCTGCTCTCCATTGTATGCTAAAGTATCACACTTTGACTGTTTCTGCTCTCCATGGTATGTTAAGGTATCAAACTCTGATTATTCCTGCTCTCCATGGTATGTTAAAGTATCAAACTTTGACTATTCCTGTTCCTCATGGTATGCTAAAGTATCACACTTTGACTATTCCTGTTCTCCATTGTATGCTAAAGTATCAAACTTTGACTATTCCTGTTCATCATGGTATGTTAAAGTATCAAACTTTGACTATTCCTGCTCTCCATTGTATGTTAAAGTATCACACTTTAACTATTCCTGCTCTCCATGGGATGCTAAAGTATCACACTTTGACTATTCCTGCTCTCCATGGTATGCTAAAGTATCACACTTTGATTGTTCCTGTTCTCCATGGTATGCTAAAGTATCAAACTTTGACTATTCCTGCTCTCCATTGTATGCTAAAGTATCACACTTTGACTATTCCTGCTCTCCATGGTATGTTAAAGTATGAAACTTTGATTATTCCTGTTCTCCATGGTATGTTAAGGTATCACACTTTGACTATTCCTGCTCTCCATGGCATGTTAAAGTATCACACTTTGACTATTCCTGCTCTCCATGGTATGTTAAAGTATCAAACTTTGACTATTCCTGCTCTCCATTGTATGCTAAAGTATCAAACTTTGACTATTCCTGCTCTCCATGGTATGCTAAAGTATCAAACTTTGACTATTCCTGCTCTCCATTGTATGCTAAAGTATCACACTTTGACTATTTCTGCTCTCCATGGTATGTTAAAGTATGAAACTTTGATTATTCCTGTTCTCCATGGTATGTTAAGGTATCACACTTTGACTATTCTTGCTCTCCATGGTATGTAAAAGCATCACACTTTGACTATTCCTGCTCTCCATGGTATGTTAAAGTATCAAACTTTGACTATTCCTGCTCTCCATTGTATGCTAAAGTATCAAACTGTGACTATTCCTGCTCTCCATGGTATGTGAAAGTATCAAACTTTGACTATTCCTGCTCTCCATTGTATGCTAAAGTATCAAACTTTGACTATTCCTGCTCCCCATTGTATGTTAAAGTATCACACTTTGACTATTCCTGCTCTCCATTGTATGGTAAAGCATCACACTTTGACTATTCCTGCTCTCCATGGTATGTTAAAGTATCAAACTTTGACTATTCCTGCTCTCCATGGTATGCTAAAGTATCACACTTTGACTATTCCTGCTCTCCATGGTATGTTAAAGTATCACACTTTGACTATTCCTGCTCTCCATTGTATGATAAAGCATCACACTTTGACTATTCCTGCTCTCCATAGGTATGTTAAAGTATCAAACTTTAACTATTCCTGTTCTCCATTGTATGCTAAAGCATCACACTTTGACAATTCCTGTTCTCCATGGTATGCTAAAGTATCACACTTTAATTATTCCTGCTCTCCATGGTATGCAAAAGTATCACATTTTGACTATTCCTGTTCTGCATGGTATGCTAAAGTATCACACTTTGACTATTCCTATTCCTCATGGTATGTTAAAGTATCACACTTTGACTATTCCTGTTCTCCATGGTATGTTAAAGTATCACACTGTGACTATTCCTGTTCTCCATGGTATGTTAAAGTATTACACTGGACTATTCCTGTTCCTCATGGTATGCTAAAGTATCACACTTTGACTATTCCTGTTCCTCATGGTATGTTAAAGTATCACACTTTGACTATTCCAGTTCCTCATGGTATGTTAAAGTATCACACACTGACTATTCCTGTTCTCCATTGTATGCTAAAGTATCACACTTTGACTTTTCCTGTTTCTCATGGTATGTTAAAGTATCACACTGTGACTATTCCTGTTCTCCATGGTATGTTAAAGTATCACACTGTGACTATTCCTGTTCTCCATGGTATGTTAAAGTATCACACTGTGACTATTCCTGTTCTCCATGGTATGTTAAAGTATCACACTGTGACTATTCCTGTTCTCCATGGTATGTTAAAGTATGACACTTTTTCGACTATTCCTGTTGTCCATGGTATGTTAAAGTATCACACTTTGACTATTCCTGCTCTCCATGGTATGTTAAAGTATCACACTTTGACTATTCCTGTTCTCCATGGTATGTTAAAGTATCACACTTTGACTATTTCTGTTCTCCATTGTATGTTAAAGTATCACACTGTGACTATTCCTGTTCTCCATGGTATGTTAAAGTATCACACTTTGACTATTCCTGTTCCACATGGTATGCTAAGGTATCACACTTTGACTATTCCTGCTCTCCATGGTATGCTAAGGTATCACACTTTGACTATTCCTGTTCTCCATGGTATGTTAAAGTATCACACTGTGATTATTCCTGTTGACCGTGGTATGTTAAAGTATCACACTTTGACTATTCCTGTTCTCCATGGTATGTTAAAGTATGACACTTTGACTATTCTTGTTCACCACGGTATGCTAAAGTATCACACTTTGACTATTCCTGTTCTCCATGGTATGTTTAAGTATCACACTTATCTGTTCATGCTCTCCATGGTATGTTAAAGTATCACACTTTGACTATTCCTGCTCTCCATGGTATGTTAAAGTATCACACCTTGACCATTCCTGCCCTCCATGGTATGTTAAAGTATCACATTTTGACTATTCCTGCTCTCCATGGTATGTTAAAGTATCACACTTTGACTATTCCTGCCCTCCATGGTATGTTAAAGTATCACACTTTGACTATTCCAGTTCCTCATGGTATGTTAAAGTATCACACACTGACTATTCCTGTTCTCCATTGTATGTTAAAGTATCACACTTTGACTATTCCTGTTCCTCATGGTATGTTAAAGTATCACACTGTGACTATTCCTGTTCTCCATGGTATGTTAAAGTATCACACTGTGACTATTTCTGTTCTCCATGGTATGTTAAAGTATCACACTTTGACTATTCATGTTCCTCATGTTATGTTAAAGAATGACACTTTGACTATTCCTGCTCTCCATGGTATGTTAAAGTATCACACTTTGACTATTCCTGTTCCACATGGTATGCTAAGGTATCACACTTTGACTATTCCTGCTCTCCATGGTATGCTAAGGTATCACACTTTGACTATTCCTGTTTTCCATGGTATGTTAAAGTATCACACTGTGACTATTCCTGTTGACCGTGGTATGTTAAAGTATCACACTTTGACTATTCCTGTTCTCCATGGTATGTTAAAGTATCACACTTTGACTATTCTTGTTCACCACGGTATGCTAAAGTATCACACTTTGACTATTCCTGTTCTCCATGGTATGTTTAAGTATCACACTTATCTGTTCATGCTCTCCATGGTATGCTAAAGTATCACACTTTGATTATTCCTGCTCTCCATGGTATGTTAAAGTATCACATTTTGACTATTCCTGCTCTCCATGGTATGATAAAGTATCACACTTTGACTATTCCTGTTCTCCATGGTATGTTAAAGTATCACACTTTGACTATTCCTGCTCTCCATGGTATGCTAAAGTATCACACTTTGACTATTCCTGCCCTCCATGGTATGTTAAAACATCACACTTTGCCTATTCCTGTTCTCCATGGTATGTTAAAGTATCACACTTTGACTATTCTTGCTCTCCATGTTATGCTAAAGTATCACACTTTGACTATTCCTGCTCGCCATTGTATGTTAAAGAATCACACTTTGACTATTCCTGCTCTCCATGATATGTTAAAGTATCACACTTTGACTATTCCTATTGTCCATGCTATGCCAAGGTATCACACTTTAACTATTCCTGTTCTTCATGGTATGTTAAAGTATCACACTTCGACTATTCCTGTTCTCCATGGTATGCTAAAGTATCACACTTTGACTATTCCTGTTCCTCATGGTATGTTAAAGTATCACACTTTGACTATTCCTGGTAACCATGGAATGTTAAAGTATCACACTTTGACTATTCATGCTCTCCATGGTATGTTAAAGTATCACACTTTTTTGACTATTCCTGTTGTCCATGGTATGCTAAAGTATCACACTTTGATTGTTCATGTTCTCCATGGTATGTTAAAGTATCACACTTTGAATATTCCTGCTCTATATGGTATGCTAAAGTATCACACTTTGACTATTCCTGCTCTCCATTGTATGTTAAAGCATCTCACTTTGACTATTGCTGCTCTCCATGATATGTTAAAGTATCACACTTTGACTATTCCTATTCTCCATGCTATGCCAAGGTATCACACTTTAACTATTCCTGTTCTCCATGGTATGTTAAAGTATCACACTGTGACTATTCCTGTTCTCCATGGTATGTTAAAGTATGACACTTTTTCGACTATTCCTGTTGTCCATGGTATGTTAAAGTATCACACTTTGACTATTCCTCTTCTCCATGGTATGCTAAAGTATCACACTTTGACTATTCCTGTTCTCCATGGTATGTTAAAGTATCACACTTTGACTATTCCTGTTCTCCATGGTATGTTAAAGTATCAAACTTTGACTATTCCTGCTCTCCATAGTATGTTAAAGTATCACACTTTGACTATTCCTGTTCTCCATGGTATGTTAAAGTATCATACTTTGACTATTCCTGTTCTCCATGGTATGCTAAAGTATCACACTTTGACTATTCCTGTTCTCCATGGTATGCTAAAGTATCAAACTTTAACTATTCCTGTTCTCCATTGTATGCTAAAGTATCGCACTTTGACTATTCCTGTTCTCCATGGTATGCTAAAGTATCACACTTTGACTATTCCTGTTCTCCATTGTATGCTAAAGTATCACACTTTGACTATTCCTGCTCTCCATAGGTATGTTAAAGTATCAAACTTTAACTATTCCTGTTCTCCATTGTATGCTAAAGTATCACACTTTGACTATTCCTGTTCTCCATGGTATGCAAAAGTATCACATTTTGACTATTCCTGTTCTGCATGGTATGTTAAAGTATCACACTTTGACTATTCCTGTTCCTCATGGTATGTTAAAGTATCACATTTTGACTATTCCTGTTCTCCATGGTATGCAAAAGTATCACACTTTGACTATTCCTGCTCTCCATAGGTATGTTAAAGTATCAAACTTTAACTATTCCTGTTCTCCATTGTATGCTAAAGTATCACACTTTGACTATTCCTGTTCTCCATGGAATGCAAAAGTATCACATTTTGACTATTCCTGTTCTGCATGGTATGTTAAAGTATCACACTTTGACTATTCCTGTTCCTCATGGTATGCAAAAGTATCACATTTTGACTATTCCTGTTCTGCATGGTATGTTAAAGTATCACATTTTGACTATTCCTGTTCTCCATGGTATGCAAAAGTATCACACTTTGACTATTCCTGTTCTCCATGGTATGCAAAAGTATCACATTTTGACTATTCCTGTTCTCCATGGTATGCTAAAGTATCACACTTTGACTATTCCTGTTCTCCATGGTATGTTAAAGTATCACACTTTGACTATTCCTGTTCTCCATGGTATGTTAACGATTGACACTTTGACTATTCATGCTCTCCATGGTAAGTTAAAGTATCACACTGTGACTATTCCTGTTCTTCATGGTATGTTAAAGCATCACACTGTGACTATTCCTGCTCTCCATGGTATGCTAAAGTATCAAACTTTGACTATTCCTGTTCTCCATGGTATGTTAACGAATGACACTTTGATTATTCATGCTCTCCATGGTATGTTAAAGTATCACACTGTGACTATTCCTGCTCTCCATGGTATGTTAAAGTATCACACTGTGACTATTCCTGTTCTCCATGGTATGTTAACGAATGACACTTTGACTATTCCTGCCCTCCATGGTATGTTAAAGTATCACACTTTGACTATTCCAGTTCCTCATGGTATGTTAAAGTATCACACACTGACTATTCCTGTTCTCCATTGTATGTTAAAGTATCACACTTTGACTATTCCTGTTCCTCATGGTATGTTAAAGTATCACACTGTGACTATTCCTGTTCTCCATGGTATGTTAAAGTATCACACTGTGACTATTTCTGTTCTCCATGGTATGTTAAAGTATCACACTTTGACTATTCCTGTTCCTCATGTTATGTTAAAGAATGACACTTTGACTATTCCTGCTCTCCATGGTATGTTAAAGTATCACACTTTGACTATTCCTGTTCCACATGGTATGCTAAGGTATCACACTTTGACTATTCCTGCTCTCCATGGTATGCTAAGGTATCACACTTTGACTATTCCTGTTTTCCATGGTATGTTAAAGTATCACACTGTGACTATTCCTGTTGACCGTGGTATGTTAAAGTATCACACTTTGACTATTCCTGTTCTCCATGGTATGTTAAAGTATCACACTTTGACTATTCTTGTTCACCACGGTATGCTAAAGTATCACACTTTGACTATTCCTGTTCTCCATGGTATGTTTAAGTATCACACTTATCTGTTCATGCTCTCCATGGTATGCTAAAGTATCACACTTTGATTATTCCTGCTCTCCATGGTATGTTAAAGTATCACACTTTGACTATTCCTGCCCTCCATGGTATGTTAAAGTATCACATTTTGACTATTCCTGCTCTCCATGGTATGATAAAGTATCACACTTTGACTATTCCTGTTCTCCATGGTATGTTAAAGTATCACACTTTGACTATTCCTGCTCTCCATGGTATGCTAAAGTATCACACTTTGACTATTCCTGCCCTCCATGGTATGTTAAAACATCACACTTTGCCTATTCCTGTTCTCCATGGTATGTTAAAGTATCACACTTTGACTATTCTTGCTCTCCATGGTATGCTAAAGTATCACACTTTGACTATTCCTGCTCTCCATTGTATGTTAAAGAATCACACTTTGACTATTCCTGCTCTCCATGATATGTTAAAGTATCACACTTTGACTATTCCTATTGTCCATGCTATGCCAAGGTATCACACTTTAACTATTCCTGTTCTTCATGGTATGTTAAAGTATCACACTTCGACTATTCCTGTTCTCCATGGTATGCTAAAGTATCACACTTTGACTATTCCTGTTCCTCATGGTATGTTAAAGTATCACACTTTGACTATTCCTGGTAACCATGGAATGTTAAAGTATCACACTTTGACTATTCATGCTCTCCATGGTATGTTAAAGTATCACACTTTTTTGACTATTCCTGTTGTCCATGGTATGCTAAAGTATCACACTTTGATTGTTCATGTTCTCCATGGTATGTTAAAGTATCACACTTTGAATATTCCTGCTCTATATGGTATGCTAAAGTATCACACTTTGACTATTCCTGCTCTCCATTGTATGTTAAAGCATCTCACTTTGACTATTGCTGCTCTCCATGATATGTTAAAGTATCACACTTTGACTATTCCTATTCTCCATGCTATGCCAAGGTATCACACTTTAACTATTCCTGTTCTCCATGGTATGTTAAAGTATCACACTGTGACTATTCCTGTTCTCCATGGTATGTTAAAGTATGACACTTTTTCGACTATTCCTGTTGTCCATGGTATGTTAAAGTATCACACTTTGACTATTCCTCTTCTCCATGGTATGCTAAAGTATCACACTTTGACTATTCCTGTTCTCCATGGTATGTTAAAGTATCACACTTTGACTATTCCTGTTCTCCATGGTATGTTAAAGTATCAAACTTTGACTATTCCTGCTCTCCATAGTATGTTAAAGTATCACACTTTGACTATTCCTGTTCTCCATGGTATGTTAAAGTATCATACTTTGACTATTCCTGTTCTCCATGGTATGCTAAAGTATCACACTTTGACTATTCCTGTTCTCCATGGTATGCTAAAGTATCAAACTTTAACTATTCCTGTTCTCCATTGTATGCTAAAGTATCGCACTTTGACTATTCCTGTTCTCCATGGTATGCTAAAGTATCACACTTTGACTATTCCTGTTCTCCATTGTATGCTAAAGTATCACACTTTGACTATTCCTGCTCTCCATAGGTATGTTAAAGTATCAAACTTTAACTATTCCTGTTCTCCATTGTATGCTAAAGTATCACACTTTGACTATTCCTGTTCTCCATGGTATGCAAAAGTATCACATTTTGACTATTCCTGTTCTGCATGGTATGTTAAAGTATCACACTTTGACTATTCCTGTTCCTCATGGTATGCAAAAGTATCACATTTTGACTATTCCTGTTCTGCATGGTATGTTAAAGTATCACATTTTGACTATTCCTGTTCTCCATGGTATGCAAAAGTATCACACTTTGACTATTCCTGCTCTCCATAGGTATGTTAAAGTATCAAACTTTAACTATTCCTGTTCTCCATTGTATGCTAAAGTATCACACTTTGACTATTCCTGTTCTCCATGGAATGCAAAAGTATCACATTTTGACTATTCCTGTTCTGCATGGTATGTTAAAGTATCACACTTTGACTATTCCTGTTCCTCATGGTATGCAAAAGTATCACATTTTGACTATTCCTGTTCTGCATGGTATGTTAAAGTATCACATTTTGACTATTCCTGTTCTCCATGGTATGCAAAAGTATCACACTTTGACTATTCCTGTTCTCCATGGTATGCAAAAGTATCACATTTTGACTATTCCTGTTCTCCATGGTATGCTAAAGTATCACACTTTGACTATTCCTGTTCTCCATGGTATGTTAAAGTATCACACTTTGACTATTCCTGTTCTCCATGGTATGTTAACGATTGACACTTTGACTATTCATGCTCTCCATGGTATGTTAAAGTATCACACTGTGACTATTCCTGTTCTTCATGGTATGTTAAAGCATCACACTGTGACTATTCCTGCTCTCCATGGTATGTTAAAGTATCAAACTTTGACTATTCCTGTTCTCCATGGTATGTTAACGAATGACACTTTGATTATTCATGCTCTCCATGGTATGTTAAAGTATCACACTGTGACTATTCCTGCTCTCCATGGTATGTTAAAGTATCACACTGTGACTATTCCTGTTCTCCATGGTATGTTAACGAATGACACTTTGATTATTGATGCTCTCCATGGTATGTTAAAGTATCACACTTTGACTATTCCTGTTCTCCATGGTATGTTAAAGTATCACACTTTGACTATTCCTGCCCTCCATGGTATGTTAAGGTATCACACTTTGACTATTTCCGCTCTCTATGGTATGCTAAGGTATCACACTTTGATTATTCCTGTTGACCGTGGTATGTTAAAGTATCACACTTTGACTATTTCTGTTCTCCATGATATGAAAAGTATCACACTTTGACTATTCCTGTTCCTCATGGTATGTTAAAGTATCACACTTTGACTATTCCTGTTCTCCATGGTATGTTAAAGTATCACACTTTGACTATTCCTGCTCTCCATGGTATGTTAAAGTATCACACTTTGACTATCCCTGCTCTCGATGGTATGTTAAGGTATCACACTTTGACTATTCCTGCTCTCCATGGTATGCTAAAGTATCACACTTTGACTATTCCTGCTCTCCATGGTATGTTAAAGTATCACACTTTGACTATTCCAGTTCACCATGGTATGTTAAAGTATCAAACTTTGATTATTCCTGTTCTCCATGGTATGTTAAAGTATCACACTTTGACTATTCCTGTTCTCCATGGTATGTTAACGAATGACACTTTGACTATTCATGCTCTCCATGGTATGTTAAAGTATCACACTGTGACTATTCCTGTTCTCCATGGTATGTTAAAGCATCACACTGTGACTATTCCTGCTCTCCATGGTATGTTAAAGTATCACACTGTGACTATTCCTGTTCTCCATGGTATGTTAACGAATGACACTTTGATTATTCATGCTCTCCATGGTATGTTAAAGTATCACACTTTGACTATTCCTGTTCACCATGGTATGTTAAAGTATCACACTTTGACTATTCCTGCTCTCCATGGTATGCTAAAGTATCACACTTTGACTATTCCTGTTCACCATGGTATGTTAAAGTATCAAACTATGACTATTCCTGTTCTCCATGGTATGTTAAAGTATCACACTTTGACTATTCCTGTTCTCCATGGTATGTTAAAGTATCACACTTTGACTATCCCTGCTCTCGATGGTATGTTAAGGTATCACACTTTGACTATTCCTGCTCTCCATGGTATACTAAAGTATCACACTTTGACTATTCCTGTTCACCATGGTATGTTAAAGTATCAAACTTTGACTATTCCTGTTCTCCATGGTATGTTAAAGTATCACACTTTGACTATTCCTGTTCTCCATGGTATGCTATAGTATCACACTTTAACTATTCCTGTTCCTCATGGTATGTTAAAGTATCACACTTTAACTATTCCTGCTCTCCATGGTATGCTAATGTATCACACTTTGACTATTCCTGCTCTCCATGGTATGTTAAAGTATCACACTTTGACTATTCCTGTTCTCCATGGTATGCTATAGTATCACACTTTAACTATTCCTGTTCTCCATGGTATGTTAAAGTATCACACTTTGACTATTCCTAGTAACCATGGAATGTTAAAGTATCACACTTTGACTATTCATGCTCTCCATGGTATGTTAAAGTATCACACTTTTTTGACTATTCCTGTTGTCCATGGTATGCTAAAGTATCACACTTTGAATATTCCTGCTCTCCATGGTATGCTAAAGTATCACACTTTGACTATTCCTGCTCTCCATTGTATGTTAAAGCATATGACTTTGACTATTCCTGCTCTCCATGATATGTTAAAGTATCACACTTTGACTATTCCTATTGTCCATGCTATGCCAAGGTATCACACTTTAACTATTCCTGTTCTTCATGGTATGTTAAAGTATCACACTTCGACTATTCCTGTTCTCCATGGTATGCTAAAGTATCACACTTCGACTATTCCTGTTCTCCATGATATGTTAAAGTATCACACTTTGACTATTCCTATTGTCCATGCTATGCCAAGGTATCACACTTTAACTATTCCTGTTCCTCATGGTATGTTAAAGTATCACACTTTGACTATTCCTGGTAACCATGGAATGTTAAAGTATCACACTTCGACTATTCCTGTTCTCCATGGTATGCTAAAGTATCACACTTCGACTATTCCTGTTCTCCATGGAATGTTAAAGTATCACACTTTGACTATTCATGCTCTCCATGGTATGTTAAAGTATCACACTTTTTTGACTATTCCTGTTGTCCATGGTATGCTAAAGTATCACACTTTGATTGTTCATGTTCTCCATGGTATGTTAAAGTATCACACTTTGAATATTCCTGCTCTATATGGTATGCTTAAGTATCACACTTTGACTATTCCTGCTCTCCATTGTATGTTAAAGCATCTCACTTTGACTATTCCTGCTCTCCATGATATGTTAAAGTATCACACTTTGACTATTCCTATTCTCCATGCTATGCCAAGGTATCACACTTTAACTATTCCTGTTCTTCATGGTATGTTAAAGTATCACACTTTGACTATTCCTGTTCTCCATGGTATGTTAAAGTATCACACTGTGACTATTCCTGTTCTCCATGGTATGTTAAAGTATCAAACTTTTTCGACTATTCCTGTTGTCCATGGTATGTTAAAGTATCACACTTTGACTATTCCTGTTCTCCATGGTATGCTAAAGTATCACACTTTGACTATTCCTGTTCTCCATGGTATGCTAAAGTATCACACTGTGACTATTCCTGTTCTCCATGGTATGTTAAAGTATCAAACTTTGACTATTCCTGCTCTCCAAAGGTATGTTAAAGTATCAAACTTTAACTATTCCTGTTCTCCATTGTATGCTAAAGTATCACACTTTGACTATTCCTGTTCTCTATGGTATGCAAAAGTATCACATTTTGACTATTCCTGTTCTGCATGGTATGTTAAAGTATCACACTTTGACTATTCCTGTTCCTCATGGTATGTTAAAGTATCACACTTTGACTATTCCTGCTATCCATGGTATGTTAAAGCATCACACTGTGACTATTCCTGCTCTCCATGGTATGTTAAAGTATCACACTGTGACTATTCCTGTTCTCCATGGTATGTTAAAGTATCACACTTTGACTATTCCTGTTCTCCATGGTATGTTAAAGTATCACACTTTGACTATTCCTGTTGACCGTGGTATGTTAAAGTATCACACTTTGACTATTTCTGCTCTCCATGGTATGTTAAAGTATCACACGTTGACTATTCCTGTTCTCCATGGTATGTTAACGAATGACACTTTGACTATTCATGCTCTCCATGGTATGTTAAAGTATCACACTGTGACTATTCCTGTTCTCCATGGTATGTTAAAGTATCACACTGTGACTATTCCTGTTCTCCATGGTATGTTAAAGTATCACACTGTGACTATTCCTGTTCTCCATGGTATGTTAAAGTATCACACTTTGACTATTCATGCCCTCCATGGTATGTTAAAGTATCACATTTTGACTATTCCTGCTCTCCATGATATGTTAAAGTATCACACTTTGACTATTCCTGCCCTCCATGGTATGTTAAAGTATCACACTTTGACTATTCCTGTTCTTCATGGTATGTTAAAGTATCACACTTCGACTATTCCTGTTCTCCATGGTATGTTAAAGTATCACACTTTGACTATTCCAGTTCAACATGGTATGTTAAGGTATCACACTTTGACTATTCCTGCTCTCCATGGTATGCTAATGTATCACACTTTGACTATTCCTGTTCCTCATGGTATGTTAAAGTATCACACTTTGACTATTCCTGCTCTCCATGGTATGTTAAAGTATCACACTTTGACTATTCCTGCTCTCCATGGTATGCTAAAGTATCACACTTTGACTATTCCTGTTCACCATGGTATGTTAAAGTATCAAACTATGACTATTCCTGTTCTCCATGGTATGCTAAAGTATCACACTTTGACTATTCCTGTTCTCCATGGTATGTTAAAGTATCACACTTTGACTATCCCTGCTCTCGATGGTATGTTAAGGTATCACACTTTGACTATTCCTGCTCTCCATGGTATACTAAAGTATCACACTTTGACTATTCCTGTTCACCATGGTATGTTAAAGTATCAAACTTTGACTATTCCTGTTCTCCATGGTATGCTAAAGTATCACACTTTGACTATTCCTGTTCTCCATGGTATGCTATAGTATCACACTTTAACTATTCCTGTTCCTCATGGTATGTTAAAGTATCACACTTTAACTATTCCTGCTCTCCATGGTATGCTAATGTATCACACTTTGACTATTCCTGCTCTCCATGGTATGTTAAAGTATCACACTTTGACTATTCCTGTTCTCCATGGTATGCTATAGTATCACACTTTAACTATTCCTGTTCTCCATGGTATGTTAAAGTATCACACTTTGACTATTCCTAGTAACCATGGAATGTTAAAGTATCACACTTTGACTATTCATGCTCTCCATGGTATGTTAAAGTATCACACTTTTTTGACTATTCCTGTTGTCCATGGTATGCTAAAGTATCACACTTTGATTGTTCATGTTCTCCATGGTATGTTAAAGTATCACACTTTGAATATTCCTGCTCTCCATGGTATGCTAAAGTATCACACTTTGACTATTCCTGCTCTCCATTGTATGTTAAAGCATCTGACTTTGACTATTCCTGCTCTCCATGATATGTTAAAGTATCACACTTTGACTATTCCTATTGTCCATGCTATGCCAAGGTATCACACTTTAACTATTCCTGTTCTTCATGGTATGTTAAAGTATCACACTTTGACTATTCCTGTTCTTCATGGTATGTTAAAGTATCACACTTCGACTATTCCTGTTCTCCATGGTATGCTAAAGTATCACACTTCGACTATTCCTGTTCTCCATGATATGTTAAAGTATCACACTTTGACTATTCCTATTGTCCATGCTATGCCAAGGTATCACACTTTAACTATTCCTGTTCCTCTTGGTATGTTAAAGTATCACACTTTGACTATTCCTGGTAACCATGGAATGTTAAAGTATCACACTTCGACTATTCCTGTTCTCCATGGTATGCTAAAGTATCACACTTTGACTATTCCTGTTCTCCATGGAATGTTAAAGTATCACACTTTGACTATTCATGCTCTCCATGGTATGTTAAAGTATCACACTTTTTTTACTATTCCTGTTGTCCATGGTATGCTAAAGTATCACACTTTGATTGTTCATGTTCTCCATGGTATGTTAAAGTATCACACTTTGAATATTCCTGCTCTATATGGTATGCTTAAGTATCACACTTTGACTATTCCTGCTCTCCATTGTATGTTAAAGCATCTCACTTTGACTATTCCTGCTCTCCATGATATGTTAAAGTATCACACTTTGACTATTCCTATTCTCCATGCTATGCCAAGGTATCACACTTTAACTATTCCTGTTCTTCATGGTATGTTAAAGTATCACACTTTGACTATTCCTGTTCTCCATGGTATGTTAAAGTATCACACTGTGACTATTCCTGTTCTCCATGGTATGTTAAAGTATCAAACTTTTTCGACTATTCCTGTTGTCCATGGTATGTTAAAGTATCACACTTTGACTATTCCTGTTCTCCATGGTATGCTAAAGTATCACACTTTGACTATTCCTGTTCTCCATGGTATGTTAAAGTATCACACTTTGACTATTCCTGTTCCTCATGGTATGCTAAAGTATCACACTTTGACTATTCCTGTTCTCCATGGTATGTTAAAGTATCACACTGTGACTATTCCTGTTCTCCATGGTATGTTAAAGTATCAAACTTTAACTATTCCTGTTCTCCATTGTATGCTAAAGTATCACACTTTGACTATTCCTGTTCTCTATGGTATGCAAAAGTATCACATTTTGACTATTCCTGTTCACCATGGTATGTTAAAGTATCAAACTTTGATTATTCCTGTTCTCCATGGTATATTAAAGTATCACACTTTGACTATTCCTGTTCTCCATGGTATGTTAACGAATGACACTTTGACTATTCATGCTCTCCATGGTATGTTAAAGTATCACACTGTGACTATTCCTGTTCTCCATGGTATGTTAAAGCATCACACTGTGACTATTCCTGCTCTCCATGGTATGTTAAAGTATCACACTGTGACTATTCCTGTTCTCCATGGTATGTTAACGAATGACACTTTGATTATTCATGCTCTCCATGGTATGTTAAAGTATCACACTTTGACTATTCCTGTTCACCATGGTATGTTAAAGTATCACACTTTGACTATTCTTGTTCTCCATGGTATGTTAAAGAATCACACTTTGACTATTCCAGTTCAACATGGTATGTTAAAGTATCACACTTTGACTATTCCTGCTCTCCATGGTATGCTAATGTATCACACTTTGACTATTCCTGTTCACCATGGTATGTTAAAGTATCACACTTTGACTATTCCTGCTCTCCATGGTATGTTAAAGTATCACACTTTGACTATTCCTGCTCTCCATGGTATGCTAAAGTATCACACTTTGACTATTCCTGTTCACCATGGTATGTTAAAGTATCAAATTATGACTATTCCTGTTCTACATGGTATGTTAAAGTATCACACTTTGACTATTCCTGTTCTCCATGGTATGTTAAAGTATCACACTTTGACTATCCCTGCTCTCGATGGTATGTTAAGATATCACACTTTGACTATTCCTGCTCTCCATGGTATACTAAAGTATCACACTTTGACTATTCCTGTTCACCATGGTATGTTAAAGTATCAAACTTTGACTATTCCTGTTCTCCATGGTATGTTAAAGTATCACACTTCGACTATTCCTGTTCCTCATGGTATGTTAAAGTATCACACTTTAACTATTCCTGCTCTCCATGGTATGCTAATGTATCACACTTTGACTATTCCTGCTCTCCATGGTATGTTAAAGTATCACACTTTGACTATTCCTGTTCTCCATGGTATGCTATAGTATCACATTTTAACTATTCCTGTTCTCCATGGTATGTTAAAGTATCACACTTTGACTATTCCTAGTAACCATGGAATGTTAAAGTATCACACTTTGACTATTCATGCTCTCCATGGTATGTTAAAGTATCACACTTTTTTGACTATTCCTGTTGTCCATGGTATGCTAAAGTATCACACTTTGAATATTCCTGCTCTCCATGGTATGCTAAAGTATCACACTTTGACTATTCCTGCTCTCCATTGTATGTTAAAGCATATGACTTTGACTATTCCTGCTCTCCATGATATGTTAAAGTATCACACTTTGACTATTCCTATTGTCCATGCTATGCCAAGGTATCACACTTTAACTATTCCTGTTCTTCATGGTATGTTAAAGTATCACACTTCGACTATTCCTGTTCTCCATGGTATGCTAAAGTATCACACTTCGACTATTCCTGTTCTCCATGATATGTTAAAGTATCACACTTTGACTATTCCTATTGTCCATGCTATGCCAAGGTATCACACTTTAACTATTCCTGTTCCTCATGGTATGTTAAAGTATCACACTTCGACTATTCCTGTTCTCCATGATATGTTAAAGTATCACACTTTGACTATTCCTATTGTCCATGCTATGCCAAGGTATCACACTTTAACTATTCCTGTTCTTCATGGTATGTTAAAGTATCACACTTCGACTATTCCTGTTCTCCATGGTATGCTAAAGTATCACACTTCGACTATTCCTGTTCTCCATGGAATGTTAAAGTATCACACTTTGACTATTCATGCTCTCCATGGTATGTTAAAGTATCACACTTTTTTGACTATTCCTGTTGTCCATGGTATGCTAAAGTATCACACTTTGATTGTTCATGTTCTCCATGGTATGTTAAAGTATCACACTTTGAATATTCCTGCTCTATATGGTATGCTTAAGTATCACACTTTGACTATTCCTGCTCTCCATTGTATGTTAAAGCATCTCACTTTGACTATTCCTGCTCTCCATGATATGTTAAAGTATCACACTTTGACTATTCCTATTCTCCATGCTATGCCAAGGTATCACACTTTAACTATTCCTGTTCTTCATGGTATGTTAAAGTATCACACTTTGACTATTCCTGTTCTCCATGGTATGTTAAAGTATCACACTGTGACTATTCCTGTTCTCCATGGTATGTTAAAGTATCAAACTTTTTCGACTATTCCTGTTGTCCATGGTATGTTAAAGTATCACACTTTGACTATTCCTGTTCTCCATGGTATGCTAAAGTATCACACTTTGACTATTCCTGTTCTCCATGGTATGTTAAAGTATCACACTGTGACTATTCCTGTTCTCCATGGTATGTTAAAGTATCAAACTTTGACTATTCCTGCTCTCCAAAGGTATGTTAAAGTATCAAACTTTAACTATTCCTGTTCTCCATTGTATGCTAAAGTATCACACTTTGACTATTCCTGTTCTCTATGGTATGCAAAAGTATCACATTTTGACTATTCCTGTTCTGCATGGTATGTTAAAGTATCACACTTTGACTATTCCTGTTCCTCATGGTATGTTAAAGTATCACACTTTGACTATTCCTGCTCTCCATGGTATGTTAAAGCATCACACTGTGACTATTACTGCTCTCCATGGTATGTTAAAGTATCACACTGTGACTATTCCTGTTCTCCATGGTATGTTAAAGTATCACACTTTGACTATTCCTGTTCTCCATGGTATGTTAAAGTATCACACTTTGACTATTCCTGTTGACCGTGGTATGCTAAAGTATCACACTTTGACTATTTCTGCTCTCCATGGTATGTTAAAGTATCACACGTTGACTATTCCTGTTCTCCATGGTATGTTAACGAATGACACTTTGACTATTCATGCTCTCCATGGTATGTTAAAGTATCACACTGTGACTATTCCTGTTCTCCATGGTATGTTAAAGTATCACACTGTGACTATTCCTGTTCTCCATGGTATGTTAAAGTATCACACTGTGACTATTCCTGTTCTCCATGGTATGTTAAAGTATCACACTTTGACTATTCATGCCCTCCATGGTATGTTAAAGTATCACATTTTGACTATTCCTGCTCTCCATGATATGTTAAAGTATCACACTTTGACTATTCCTGCCCTCCATGGTATGTTAAAGTATCACACTTTGACTATTCCTGTTCTTCATGGTATGTTAAAGTATCACACTTCGACTATTCCTGTTCTCCATGGTATGTTAAAGTATCACACTTTGACTATTCCAGTTCAACATGGTATGTTAAGGTATCACACTTTGACTATTCCTGCTCTCCATGGTATGCTAATGTATCACACTTTGACTATTCCTGTTCCTCATGGTATGTTAAAGTATCACACTTTTACTATTCCTGCTCTCCATGGTATGTTAAAGTATCACACTTTGACTATTCCTGCTCTCCATGGTATGCTAAAGTATCACACTTTGACTATTCCTGTTCACCATGGTATGTTAAAGTATCAAACTATGACTATTCCTGTTCTCCATGGTATGCTAAAGTATCACACTTTGACTATTCCTGTTCTCCATGGTATGTTAAAGTATCACACTTTGACTATCCCTGCTCTCGATGGTATGTTAAGGTATCACACTTTGACTATTCCTTCTCTCCATGGTATACTAAAGTATCACACTTTGACTATTCCTGTTCACCATGGTATGTTAAAGTATCAAACTTTGACTATTCCTGTTCTCCATGGTATGCTAAAGTATCACACTTTGACTATTCCTGTTCTCCATGGTATGCTATAGTATCACACTTTAACTATTCCTGTTCCTCATGGTATGTTAAAGTATCACACTTTAACTATTCCTGCTCTCCATGGTATGCTAATGTATCACACTTTGACTATTCCTGCTCTCCATGGTATGTTAAAGTATCACACTTTGACTATTCCTGTTCTCCATGGTATGCTATAGTATCACACTTTAACTATTCCTGTTCTCCATGGTATGTTAAAGTATCACACTTTGACTATTCCTAGTAACCATGGAATGTTAAAGTATCACACTTTGACTATTCATGCTCTCCATGGTATGTTAAAGTATCACACTTTTTTGACTATTCCTGTTGTCCATGGTATGCTAAAGTATCACACTTTGATTGTTCATGTTCTCCATGGTATGTTAAAGTATCACACTTTGAATATTCCTGCTCTCCATGGTATGCTAAAGTATCACACTTTGACTATTCCTGCTCTCCATTGTATGTTAAAGCATCTGACTTTGACTATTCCTGCTCTCCATGATATGTTAAAGTATCACACTTTGACTATTCCTATTGTCCATGCTATGCCAAGGTATCACACTTTAACTATTCCTGTTCTTCATGGTATGTAAAAGTATCACACTTTGACTATTCCTGTTCTTCATGGTATGTTAAAGTATCACACTTCGACTATTCCTGTTCTCCATGGTATGCTAAAGTATCACACTTCGACTATTCCTGTTCTCCATGATATGTTAAAGTATCACACTTTGACTATTCCTATTGTCCATGCTATGCCAAGGTATCACACTTTAACTATTCCTGTTCCTCTTGGTATGTTAAAGTATCACACTTTGACTATTCCTGGTAACCATGGAATGTTAAAGTATCACACTTCGACTATTCCTGTTCTCCATGGTATGCTAAAGTATCACACTTTGACTATTCCTGTTCTCCATGGAATGTTAAAGTATCACACTTTGACTATTCATGCTCTCCATGGTATGTTAAAGTATCACACTTTTTTTACTATTCCTGTTGTCCATGGTATGCTAAAGTATCACACTTTGATTGTTCATGTTCTCCATGGTATGTTAAAGTATCACACTTTGAATATTCCTGCTCTATATGGTATGCTTAAGTATCACACTTTGACTATTCCTGCTCTCCATTGTATGTTAAAGCATCTCACTTTGACTATTCCTGCTCTCCATGATATGTTAAAGTATCACACTTTGACTATTCCTATTCTCCATGCTATGCCAAGGTATCACACTTTAACTATTCCTGTTCTTCATGGTATGTTAAAGTATCACACTTTGACTATTCCTGTTCTCCATGGTATGCTAAAGTATCACACTTTGACTATTCCTGTTCTCCATGGTATGTTAAAGTATCACACTTTGACTATTCCTGTTCCTCATGGTATGCTAAAGTATCACACTTTGACTATTCCTGTTCTCCATGGTATGTTAAAGTATCACACTGTGACTATTCCTGTTCTCCATGGTATGTTAAAGTATCAAACTTTGACTATTCCTGCTCTCCAAAGGTATGTTAAAGTATCAAACTTTAACTATTCCTGTTCTCCATTGTATGCTAAAGTATCACACTTTGACTATTCCTGTTCTCTATGGTATGCAAAAGTATCACATTTTGACTATTCCTGTTCTGCATGGTATGTTAAAGTATCACACTTTGACTATTCCTGTTCCTCATGGTATGTTAAAGTATCACACTTTGACTATTCCTGCTCTCCATGGTATGTTAAAGCATCACACTGTGACTATTACTGCTCTCCATGGTATGTTAAAGTATCACACTGTGACTATTCCTGTTCTCCATGGTATGTTAAAGTATCACACTTTGACTATTCCTGTTCTCCATGGTATGTTAAAGTATCACACTTTGACTATTCCTGTTGACCGTGGTATGCTAAAGTATCACACTTTGACTATTTCTGCTCTCCATGGTATGTTAAAGTATCACACGTTGACTATTCCTGTTCTCCATGGTATGTTAACGAATGACACTTTGACTATTCATGCTCTCCATGGTATGTTAAAGTATCACACTGTGACTATTCCTGTTCTCCATGGTATGTTAAAGTATCACACTGTGACTATTCCTGTTCTCCATGGTATGTTAAAGTATCACACTGTGACTATTCCTGTTCTCCATGGTATGTTAAAGTATCACACTTTGACTATTCATGCCCTCCATGGTATGTTAAAGTATCACATTTTGACTATTCCTGCTCTCCATGATATGTTAAAGTATCACACTTTGACTATTCCTGCCCTCCATGGTATGTGAAAGTATCACACTTTGACTATTCCTGTTCTTCATGGTATGTTAAAGTATCACACTTCGACTATTCCTGTTCTCCATGGTATGTTAAAGTATCACACTTTGACTATTCCAGTTCAACATGGTATGTTAAGGTATCACACTTTGACTATTCCTGCTCTCCATGGTATGCTAATGTATCACACTTTGACTATTCCTGTTCCTCATGGTATGTTAAAGTATCACACTTTTACTATTCCTGCTCTCCATGGTATGTTAAAGTATCACACTTTGACTATTCCTGCTCTCCATGGTATGCTAAAGTATCACACTTTGACTATTCCTGTTCACCATGGTATGTTAAAGTATCAAACTATGACTATTCCTGTTCTCCATGGTATGCTAAAGTATCACACTTTGACTATTCCTGTTCTCCATGGTATGTTAAAGTATCACACTTTGACTATCCCTGCTCTCGATGGTATGTTAAGGTATCACACTTTGACTATTCCTTCTCTCCATGGTATACTAAAGTATCACACTTTGACTATTCCTGTTCACCATGGTATGTTAAAGTATCAAACTTTGACTATTCCTGTTCTCCATGGTATGCTAAAGTATCACACTTTGACTATTCCTGTTCTCCATGGTATGCTATAGTATCACACTTTAACTATTCCTGTTCCTCATGGTATGTTAAAGTATCACACTTTAACTATTCCTGCTCTCCATGGTATGCTAATGTATCACACTTTGACTATTCCTGCTCTCCATGGTATGTTAAAGTATCACACTTTGACTATTCCTGTTCTCCATGGTATGCTATAGTATCACACTTTAACTATTCCTGTTCTCCATGGTATGTTAAAGTATCACACTTTGACTATTCCTAGTAACCATGGAATGTTAAAGTATCACACTTTGACTATTCATGCTCTCCATGGTATGTTAAAGTATCACACTTTTTTGACTATTCCTGTTGTCCATGGTATGCTAAAGTATCACACTTTGATTGTTCATGTTCTCCATGGTATGTTAAAGTATCACACTTTGAATATTCCTGCTCTCCATGGTATGCTAAAGTATCACACTTTGACTATTCCTGCTCTCCATTGTATGTTAAAGCATCTGACTTTGACTATTCCTGCTCTCCATGATATGTTAAAGTATCACACTTTGACTATTCCTATTGTCCATGCTATGCCAAGGTATCACACTTTAACTATTCCTGTTCTTCATGGTATGTAAAAGTATCACACTTTGACTATTCCTGTTCTTCATGGTATGTTAAAGTATCACACTTCGACTATTCCTGTTCTCCATGGTATGCTAAAGTATCACACTTCGACTATTCCTGTTCTCCATGATATGTTAAAGTATCACACTTTGACTATTCCTATTGTCCATGCTATGCCAAGGTATCACACTTTAACTATTCCTGTTCCTCTTGGTATGCTAAAGTATCACACTTTGACTATTCCTGGTAACCATGGAATGTTAAAGTATCACACTTCGACTATTCCTGTTCTCCATGGTATGCTAAAGTATCACACTTTGACTATTCCTGTTCTCCATGGAATGTTAAAGTATCACACTTTGACTATTCATGCTCTCCATGGTATGTTAAAGTATCACACTTTTTTTACTATTCCTGTTGTCCATGGTATGCTAAAGTATCACACTTTGATTGTTCATGTTCTCCATGGTATGTTAAAGTATCACACTTTGAATATTCCTGCTCTATATGGTATGCTTAAGTATCACACTTTGACTATTCCTGCTCTCCATTGTATGTTAAAGCATCTCACTTTGACTATTCCTGCTCTCCATGATATGTTAAAGTATCACACTTTGACTATTCCTATTCTCCATGCTATGCCAAGGTATCACACTTTAACTATTCCTGTTCTTCATGGTATGTTAAAGTATCACACTTTGACTATTCCTGTTCTCCATGGTATGCTAAAGTATCACACTTTGACTATTCCTGTTCTCCATGGTATGTTAAAGTATCACACTTTGACTATTCCTGTTCCTCATGGTATGCTAAAGTATCACACTTTGACTATTCCTGTTCTCCATGGTATGTTAAAGTATCACACTGTGACTATTCCTGTTCTTCATGGTATGTTAAAGTATCAAACTTTGACTATTCCTGCTCTCCAAAGGTATGTTAAAGTATCAAACTTTAACTATTCCTGTTCTCCATTGTATGCTAAAGTATCACACTTTGACTATTCCTGTTCTCCATGGTATGCAAAAGTATCACATTTTGACTATTCCTGTTCTGCATGGTATGTTAAAGTATCACACTTTGACTATTCCTGTTCCTCATGGTATGTTAAAGTATCACACTTTGACTATTCCTGCTCTCCATGGTATGTTAAAGTATCACACTGTGACTATTCCTGCTCTCCATGGTATGTTAAAGCATCACACTGTGACTATTCCTGCTCTCCATGGTATGTTAAAGTATCACACTGTGACTATTCCTGTTCTCCATGGTATGTTAAAGTATCACACTTTGACTATTCCTGTTCTCCATGGTATGTTAAAGTATCACACTTTGACTATTCCTGTTGACCGTGGTATGTTAAAGTATCACACTTTGACTATTTTTGCTCTCCATGGTATGTTAAAGTATCACACGTTGACTATTCCTGTTCTCCATGGTATGTTAACGAATGACACTTTGACTATTCATGCTCTCCATGGTATGTAAAAGTATAACACTGTGACTATTCCTGTTCTCCATGGTATGTTAAAGTATCACACTGTGACTATTCCTGTTCTCCATGGTATGTTAAAGTATCACACTTTGACTATTCCTGTTGACCGTGGTATGTTAAAGTATCACACTTTGACTATTTCTGCTCTCCATGGTATGTTAAAGTATCACACGTTGACTATTCCTGTTCTCCATGGTATGTTAAAGTATCACACTGTGACTATTCCTGTTCTCCATGGTATGCTAAAGTATCACACTGTGACTATTCCTGCTCTCCATGGTATGTTAAAGTATCACACTGTGACTATTCCTGTTCTCCATGGTATGTTAACGAATGACACTTTGACTATTCATGCTCTCCATGGTATGTTAAAGTATCACACTGTGACTATTCCTGTTCTCCATGGTATGTTAAAGTATCACACTGTGACTATTCCTGTTCTCCATGGTATGTTAAAGTATCACACTTTGACTATTCCTGCCCTCCATGGTATGTTAAAGTATCACATTTTGACTATTCCTGCTCTCCATGATATGTTAAAGTATCACACTTTGACTATTCCTGCCCTCCATGGTATGTTAAAGTATCACACTTTGACTATTCCTGTTCTTCATGGTATGTTAAAGTATCACACTTCGACTATTCCTGTTCTCCATTGTATGCTAAAGTATCACACTTCGACTATTCCTGTTCTCCATGATATGTTAAAGTATCACACTTTGACTATTCCTATTGTCCATGCTATGCCAAGGTATCACACTTTAACTATTCCTGTTCCACATGGTATGTTAAAGTATCACACTTTGACTATTCCTGGTAACCATGGAATGTTAAAGTATCACACTTCGACTATTCCTGTTCTCCATGGTATGCTAAAGTATCACACTTCGACTATTCCTGTTCTCCATAGAATGTTAAAGTATCACACTTTGACTATTCCTGCTCTCCATTGTATGTTAAAGCATCTCACTTTGACTATTCCTGCTCTCCATGATATGTTAAAGTATCACACTTTGACTATTCCTATTCTCCATGCTATGCCAAGGTATCACACTTTAACTATTCCTGTTCTTCATGGTATGTTAAAGTATCACACTTTGACTATTCCTGTTCTCCATGGTATGTTAAAGTATCACACTGTGACTATTCCTGTTCTCCATGGTATGTTAAAGTATCAAACTTTTTCGACTATTCCTGTTGTCCATGGTATGCTAAAGTATCACACTTTGACTATTCCTGTTCTCCATGGTATGCTAAAGTATCACACTTTGACTATTCCTGTTCTCCATGGTATGTTAAAGTATCACACTTTGACTATTCCTGTTCGCCATGGTATGTTAAAGTATCACACTGTGACTATTCCTGTTCTCCATGGTATGTTAAAGTATCAAACTTTGACTATTCCTGCTCTCCAAAGGTATGTTAAAGTATCAAACTTTAACTATTCCTGTTCTCCATTGTATGCTAAAGTATCACACTTTGACTATTCCTGTTCTCTATGGTATGCAAAAGTATCACATTTTGACTATTCCTGTTCTGTATGGTATGTTAAAGTATCACATTCTGACTATTCCTGTTCCTCATGGTATGTTAAAGTATCACACTTTGACTATTCCTGCTCTCCATGGTATGCTAAAGTATCACACTGTGACTATTCCTGCTCTCCATGGTATGTTAAAGCATCACACTGTGACTATTCCTGCTCTCCATGGTATGTTAAAGTATCACACTGTGACTATTCCTGTTCTCCATGGTATGTTAAAGTATCACACTTTGACTATTCCTGTTCTCCATGGTATGTTAAAGTATCACACTTTGACTATTCCTGTTGACCGTGGTATGTTAAAGTATCACACTTTGACTATTTCTGCTCTCCATGGTATGTTAAAGTATCACACGTTGACTATTCCTGTTCTCCATGGTATGTTAACGAATGACACTTTGACTATTCATGCTCTCCATGGTATGTTCAAGTATCACACTGTGACTATTCCTGTTCTCCATGGTATGTTAAAGTATCACACTGTGACTATTCCTGTTCTCCATGGTATGTTAAAGTATCACACTTTGACTATTCCTGTTGACCGTGGTATGTTAAAGTATCACACTTTGACTATTTCTGCTCTCCATGGTATGTTAAAGTATCACACGTTGACTATTCCTGTTCTCCATGGTATGTTAAAGTATCACACTGTGACTATTCCTGTTCTCCATGGTATGCTAAAGTATCACACTGTGACTATTCATGCTCTCCATGGTATGTTAAAGTATCACACTGTGACTATTCCTGTTCTCCATGGTATGTTAACGAATGACACTTTGACTATTCATGCTCTCCATGGTATGTTAAAGTATCACACTGTGACTATTCCTGTTCTCCATGGTATGTTAAAGTATCACACTGTGACTATTCCTGTTCTCCATGGTATGTTAAAGTATCACACTTTGACTATTCCTGCCCTCCATGGTATGTTAAAGTATCACACTTTGACTATTCCTGCTCTCCATGGTATGCTAAAGTATCACACTTTGACTATTCCTGCCCTCCATGGTATGTTAAAACATCACACTTTGCCTATTCCTGTTCTCCATGGTATGTTAAAGTATCACACTTTGACTATTCCTGCTCTCCATGGTATGCTAAAGTATCACACTTTGACTATTCCTGCTCTCCATTGTATGTTAAAGAATCTCACTTTGACTATTCCTGCTCTCCATGATATGTTAAAGTATCACACTTTGACTATTCCTATTGTCCATGCTATGCCAAGGTATCACACTTTAACTATTCCTGTTCTTCATGGTATGTTAAAGTATCACACTTCGACTATTCCTGTTCTCCATGGTATGCTAAAGTATCACACTTTGACTATTCCTGTTCCTCATGGTATGTTAAAGTATCACACTTTGACTATTCCTGGTAACCATGGTATGTTAAAGTATCACACTTTTTTGACTATTCCTGTTGTCCATGGTATGCTAAAGTATCACACTTTGATTGTTCATGTTCTCCATGGTATGTTAAAGTATCACACTTTGAATATTCCTGCTCTATATGGTATGCTAAAGTATCCCACTTTGACTATTCCTGCTCTCCATTGTATGTTAAAGCATCTCACTTTGACTATTCCTGCTCTCCATGATATGTTAAAGTATCACACTTTGACTATTCCTATTCTCCATGCTATGCCAAGGTATCACACTTTAACTATTCCTGTTCTTCATGGTATGTTAAAGTATCACACTTTGACTATTCCTGTTCTCCATGGTATGTTAAAGTATCACATTGTGACTATTCCTGTTCTCCATGGTATGTTAAAGTATGACACTTTTTCGACTATTCCTGTTGTCCATGGTATGTTAAAGTATCACACTTTGACTATTCCTGTTGACCGTGGTATGCTAAAGTATCACACTTTGACTATTCCTGTTCTCCATGGTATGTTAAAGTATCACACTTTGACTATTCCTGTTCTCCATGGTATGTTAAAGTATCAAACTTTGACTATTCCTGCTCTGCATGGTATGTTAAAGTATCACACTTTGACTATACCTGTTCTCCATGGTATGTTAAAGTATCATACTTTGACTATTCCTGTTCTCCATGGTATGTTAAAGTATCACACTTTGACTATTCCTGTTCTCCATGGTATGCTAAAGTATCACACTTTGACTATTCCTGTTCTCCATGGTATGCTAAAGTATCAAACTTTAACTATTCCTGTTCTCCATTGTATGCTAAAGTATCACACTTTGACTATTCCTGTTCTCCATGGTATGCTAAAGTATCACACTTTGACTATTTCTGTTCTCCATTGTATGCTAAATTATCACACTTTGACTATTCCTGCTCTCCATAGGTATGTTAAAGTATCAAACTTTAACTATTCCTGTTCTCCATTGTATGCTAAAGTATCACACTTTGACTATTCCTGTTCTCCATGGTATGCAAAAGTATCACATTTTGACTATTCCTGTTCTGCATGGTATGTTAAAGTATCACACTTTGACTATTCCTGTTCCTCATGGTATGCTAAAGTATCACACTTTGACTATTCCTGCTCTCCATAGGTATGTTAAAGTATCAAACTTTAACTATTCCTGTTCTCCATTGTATGCTAAAGTATCACACTTTGACTATTCCTGTTCTCCATGGTATGCAAAAGTATCACATTTTGACTATTCCTGTCCTGCATGGTATGTTAAAGTATCACACTTTGACTATTCCTGTTCCTCATGGTATGCTAAAGTATCACATTTTGACTATTCCTGTTCTGCATGGTATGTTAAAGTATCACATTTTGACTATTCCTGTTCTGCATGGTATGTTAAAGTATCACATTTTGACTATTCCTGTTCTCCATGGTATGCTAAAGTATCACACTTTGACTATTCCTGTTCTCCATGGTATGTTAAAGTATCACACTTTGACTATTCCTGTTCTCCATGGTATGTTAACGAATGACACTTTGACTATTCATGCTCTCCATGGTATGTTAAAGTATCACACTTTGACTATTCCTGCTCTCCATGGTATGTTAAAGTATCACACTGTGACTATTCCTGCTCTCCATGGTATGTTAAAGTATCACACTGTGACTATTCCTGTTCTCCATGGTATGTTAACGAATGACACTTTGATTATTCATGCTCTCCATGGTATGTTAAAGTATCACACTTTGACTATTCCTGTTCCTCATTGTATGTTAAAGTATCACACTTTGACTATTTCCGCTCTCTATGGTAGGCTAAGGTATCACACTTTGATTATTCCTGTTGACCGTGGTATGTTAAAGTATCACACTTTGACTATTTCTGTTCTCGATGATATGAAAAGTATCACACTTTGACTATTCCTGTTCCTCATGGTATGTTAAAGTATCACACTTTGACTATTCCTGCTCTCCATGGTATGCTAAAGTATCACACTTTGACTATTCCTGCTCTCCATTGTATGTTAAGGTATCACACTTTGACTATTCCTGGTCTCCATGGTATGCTAAAGTATCACACTTTGACTATTCCTGCTCTCCATTGTATGTTAAGGTATCACACTTTGACTATTCCTGTTTCTCATGGTATGTTAAAGTATCACACTTTGACTATTCCTGCTCTCCATGGTATGTTAAGGTATCACACTTTGACTATTCCTGTTCTCCATGGTATGTTAAAGTATCACACTTTGACTATTCCAGTTCACCATGGTATGTTAAAGTATCAAACTTTGATTATTCCTGTTCTCCATGGTATGTTAAAGTATCACACTTTGACTATTCCTGTTCTCCATGGTATGTTAACGAATGACACTTTGACTATTCATGCTCTCCATGGTATGTTAAAGTATGACACTGTGACTATTCCTGTTCTCCATGGTATGTTAAAGCATCACACTGTGACTATTCCTGCTCTCCATGGTATGTTAAAGTATCACACTGTGACTATTCCTGCTCTCCATGGTATGTTAACGAATGACACTTTGATTATTCATGCTCTCCATGGTATGTTAAAGTATCACACTTTGACTATTCCTGTTCACCATGGTATGTTAAAGTATCACACTTTGACTATTCCTGCTCTCCATGGTATGTTAAAGTATCACACTTTGACTATTCCAGTTCACCATGGTATGTTAAAGTATCACACTTTGACTATTCCTGCTCTCCATGGTATGCTAATGTATCACACTTTGACTATTCCTGTTCACTATGGTATGCTAAAGTATCACACTTTGACTATTCCTGTTCTCCATGGTATGTTAAAGTATCACACTTTGACTATTCATGCTCTCCATTGTATGTTAAAGTATCACACTTTGACTATTCCTGTTCTCCATGGTATGTTAAAGTATCACACTTTGACTATTCCTGTTCTCCATGGTATGTTAAAGTATCACACTTTGACTATTCCTGCTCTCCATGGTATGTTAAAGTATCACACTTTGACTATCCCTGCTCTCGATGGTATGTTAAAGTATCACACTTTGACTATTCCTGTTCTCCATGGTATGTTAAAGTATCACACTTTGACTATCCCTGCTCTCGATGGTATGTTAAGGTATCACACTTTGACTATTCCTGCTCTCCATGGTATGCTAAAGTATCACACTTTGACTATTCCTGTTCACCATGGTATGTTAAAGTATCAAACTTTGACTATTCCTGTTCTCCATGGTATGTTAAAGTATCACACTTTGACTATTCCTGTTCTCCATGGTATGCTATAGTATCACACTTTAACTATTCCTGTTCCTCATGGTATGTTAAAGTATCACACTTTAACTATTCCTGCTCTCCATGGTATGCTAATGTATCACACTTTGACTATTCCTGCTCTCCATGGTATGTTAAAGTATCACACTTTGACTATTCCTGTTCTCCATGGTATGCTATAGTATCACACTTTAACTATTCCTGTTCTCCATGGTATGTTAAAGTATCACACTTTGACTATTCCTAGTAACCATGGAATGTTAAAGTATCACACTTTGACTATTCATGCTCTCCATGGTATGTTAAAGTATCACACTTTTTTGACTATTCCTGTTGTCCATGGTATGCTAAAGTATCACACTTTGATTGTTCATGTTCTCCATGGTATGTTAAAGTATCACACTTTGAATATTCCTGCTCTATATGGTATGCTAAAGTATCACACTTTGACTATTCCTGCTCTCCATTGTATGTTAAAGCATCTCACTTTGACTATTCCTGCTCTCCATGATATGTTAAAGTATCACACTTTGACTATTCCTATTCTCCATGCTATGCCAAGGTATCACACTTTAACTATTCCTGTTCTTCTTGGTATGTTAAAGTATCACACTTTTTCGACTATTCCTGTTGTCCATGGTATGTTAAAGTATCACACTTTGACTATTCCTGTTCTCCATGGTATGCTAAAGTATCACACTTTGACTATTCCTGTTCTCCATGGTATGTTAGAGTATCACACTTTGACTATTCCTGTTCTTCATGGTATGTTAAAGTATCACACTTTGACTATTCCTGTTTTTCATGGTATGTTAAAGTATCACACTGAGACTATTCCTGTTCTCCATGGTATGTTAAAGTATCAAACTTTGACTATTCCTGCTCTCCAAAGGTATGTTAAAGTATCAAACTTTAACTATTCCTGTTCTCCATTGTATGCTAAAGTATCACACTTTGACTATTCCTGTTCTCTATGGTATGCAAAAGTATCACATTTTGACTATTCCTGTTCTGCATGGTATGTTAAAGTATCACACTTTGACTATTCCTGTTCCTCATGGTATGTTAAAGTATCACACTTTGACTATTCCTGCTCTCCATGGTATGTTAAAGTTTCACACTGTGACTATTCCTGCTCTCCATGGTATGTTAAAGTATCACACTGTGACTATTCCTGTTCTCCATGGTATGTTAGCGAATGACACTTTGACTATTCATGCTCTCCATGGTATGTTAAAGTATCACACGTTGACTATTCCTGTTCTCCATGGTATGTTAAAGTATCACACTGTGACTATTCCTGTTCTCCATGGTATGTTAACGAATGACACTTTGACTATTCATGCTCTCCATGGTATGTTAAAGTATCACACTGTGACTATTCCTGTTCTCCATGGTATGTTAAAGTATCACACTGTGACTATTCCTGCTCTCCATGGTATGTTAAAGTATCACACTGTGACTATTCCTGTTCTCCATGGTATGTTAAAGTATCACACTTTGACTATTCCTGTTCTCCATGGTATGTTAACGAATGACACTTTGACTATTCATGCTCTCCATGGTATGTTAAAGTATCACACTTTGACTATTCCTGTTCTCCATGGTATGTTAAAGTATCACACTTTGACTATTCCTGTTCTCCATGGTATGTTAAAGTATTACACTTTGACTATTCCTGTTCTCCATGGTATGTAAAAGTATCACACTTTGACTATTCCTGTTCTCCATGGTATGTTAAAGTATCACACTTTGACTATCCCTGTTCCCCATGGTATTTTAAGGTATCACACTTTGACTATTCCTGCTCTCCATTGTATGTTAAAGCATCTCACTTTGACTATTCCTGCTCTCCATGATATGTTAAAGTATCACACTTTGACTATTCCTATTCTCCATGCTATGCCAAGGTATCACACTTTAACTATTCTTGTTCCTCATGGTATGTTAAAGTATCACACTTTGACTATTCCTGTTCTCCATGGTATGCTATAGTATCACACTTTGACTATTCCTTTTCTCCATGGAATGTTAAAGTATCACACTTTGACTATTCCTGTTCTTCATTATATGTTAAAGTATCACACTTTGACTATTCCTGCTCCTCATGGTATGTTAAAGTATCACACTTTGACTATTCCTGTTCTTCATTATATGTTAAAGTATCACACTTTGACTATTCCTGTTCTCCATGGTATATTAAAGTATCACACTTTGAGTATTCCTGCTCTCCATGGTATGTTAAAGTATCACACTTTGACTATTCCTGTTCACCATGGTATGTTAAAGTATCACACTTTGACTATTCCTGCTCTCCATGGTATGCTAATGTATCACACTTTGACTATTCCTGTTCACTATGGTATGCTAAAGTATCACACTTTGACTATTCATGCTCTCCATTGTATGTTAAAGTATCACACTTTGACTATTCCTGTTCTCCATGGTATGTTAAAGTATCACACTTTGACTATTCCTGTTCTCCATGGTATGTTAAAGTATCACACTTTGACTATTCTTGCTCTCCATGGTATGTTAAAGTATCACACTTTGACTATCCCTGCTCTCGATGGTATGTTAAAGTATCACACTTTGACTATTCCTGTTCTCCATGGTATGTTAAAGTATCACACTTTGACTATCCCTGCTCTCGATGGTATGTTAAGGTATCACACTTTGACTATTCCTGCTCTCCATGGTATGCTAAAGTATCACACTTTGACTATTCCTGTTCACCATGGTATGTTAAAGTATCAAACTTTGACTATTCCTGTTCTCCATGGTATGTTAAAGTATCACACTTTGACTATTCCTGTTCTCCATGGTATGCTATAGTATCACACTTTAACTATTCCTGTTCCTCATGGTATGTTAAAGTATCACACTTTAACTATTCCTGCTCTCCATGGTATGCTAATGTATCACACTTTGACTATTCCTGCTCTCCATGGTATGTTAAAGTATCACACTTTGACTATTCCTGTTCTCCATGGTATGTTAAAGTATCACACTTTGACTATTCCTAGTAACCATGGAATGTTAAAGTATCACACTTTGACTATTCATGCTCTCCATGGTATGTTAAAGTATCACACTTTTTTGACTATTCCTGTTGTCCATGGTATGCTAAAGTATCACACTTTGATTGTTCATGTTCTCCATGGTATGTTAAAGTATCACACTTTGAATATTCCTGCTCTATATGGTATGCTAAAGTATCACACTTTGACTATTCCTGCTCTCCATTGTATGTTAAAGCATCTCACTTTGACTATTCCTGCTCTCCATGATATGTTTAAGTATCACACTTTGACTATTCCTATTCTCCATGCTATGCCAAGGTATCACACTTTAACTATTCCTGTTCTTCTTGGTATGTTAAAGTATCACACTTTTTCGACTATTCCTGTTGTCCATGGTATGTTAAAGTATCACACTTTGACTATTCCTGTTCTCCATGGTATGCTAAAGTATAACACTTTGACTATTCCTGTTCTCCATGGTATGTTAGAGTATCACACTTTGACTATTCCTGTTCTTCATGGTATGTTAAAGTATCACACTTTGACTATTCCTGTTCTTCATGGTATGTTAAAGTATCACACTTTGACTATTCCTGTTCTCCATGGTATGTTAAAGTATCAAACTTTGACTATTCCTGCTCTCCAAAGGTATGTTAAAGTATCAAACTTTAACTATTCCTGTTCTCCATTGTATGCTAAAGTATCACACTTTGACTATTCCTGTTCTCTATGGTATGCAAAAGTATCACATTTTGACTATTCCTGTTCTGCATGGTATGTTAAAGTATCACACTTTGACTATTCCTGTTCCTCATGGTATGTTAAAGTATCACACTTTGACTATTCCTGCTCTCCATGGTATGTTAAAGTTTCACACTGTGACTATTCCTGCTCTCCATGGTATGTTAAAGTATCACACTGTGACTATTCCTGTTCTCCATGGTATGTTAGCGAATGACACTTTGACTATTCATGCTCTCCATGGTATGTTAAAGTATCACACGTTGACTATTCCTGTTCTCCATGGTATGTTAAAGTATCACACTGTGACTATTCCTGTTCTCCATGGTATGTTAACGAATGACACTTTGACTATTCATGCTCTCCATGGTATGTTAAAGTATCACACTGTGACTATTCCTGTTCTCCATGGTATGTTAAAGTATCACACTGTGACTATTCCTGCTCTCCATGGTATGCTAAAGTATCACACTGTGACTATTCCTGTTCTCCATGGTATGTTAAAGTATCACACTTTGACTATTCCTGTTCTCCATGGTATGTTAACGAATGACACTTTGACTATTCATGCTCTCCATGGTATGTTAAAGTATCACACTTTGACTATTCCTGTTCTCCATGGTATGTTAAAGTATCACACTTTGACTATTCCTGTTCTCCATGGTATGTTAAAGTATTACACTTTGACTATTCCTGTTCTCCATGGTATGTAAAAGTATCACACTTTGACTATTCCTGTTCCTCATGGTATTTTAGGGTATCACACTTTGACTATTCCTGCTCTCCATGGTATGTTAAAGTATCACACTTTGACTATCCCTGTTCCCCATGGTATTTTAAGGTATCACACTTTGACTATTCCTGCTCTCCATGGTATGCTAAGGTATCACACTTTGATTATTCCTGTTGACCGTGGTATGTTAAAGTATCACACTTTGCCTATTTCTGTTCTCCACGATATGAAAAGTATCACACTTTGATTGCTCCTGTTCTCCATGGTATGTTAAAGTATCACACTTTGACTATTCCTGTTCACCATGGTATGCTAAAGTATCACACTTTGACTATTCCTGCTCTCCATGGTATGTTAAAGTATCACACTTTGACTATCCCTGCTCTCTATGGTATGTTAAAGTATCACACTTTGAATATTCCTGCTCTCCATGGTATGCTAAAGTATCAAACTTTGACTATTCCTGCTCTCCATTGTATGTTAAAGCATCTCACTTTGACTATTCCTGCTCTCCATGATATGTTAAAGTATCACACTTTGACTATTCATATTCTCCATGCTATGCCAAGGTATCACACTTTAACTATTCTTGTTCCTCATGGTATGTTAAAGTATCACACTTTGACTATTCCTGTTCTCCATGGTATGCTATAGTATCACACTTTGACTATTCCTTTTCTCCATGGAATGTTAAAGTATCACACTTTGACTATTCCTGTTCTTCATTATATGTTAAAGTATCACACTTTGACTATTCATATTCTCCATGCTATGCCAAGGTATCACACTTTAACTATTCTTGTTCCTCATGGTATGTTAAAGTATCACACTTTGACTATTCCTGTTCTCCATGGTATGTTAAAGTATTACACTTTGACTATTCCTGTTCTCCATGGTATGTAAAAGTATCACACTTTGACTATTCCTGTTCCTCATGGTATTTTAGGGTATCACACTTTGACTATTCCTGCTCTCCATGGTATGTTAAAGTATCACACTTTGACTATCCCTGTTCCCCATGGTATTTTAAGGTATCACACTTTGACTATTCCTGCTCTCCATGGTATGCTAAGGTATCACACTTTGATTATTCCTGTTGACCGTGGTATGTTAAAGTATCACACTTTGCCTATTTCTGTTCTCCACGATATGAAAAGTATCACACTTTGATTGCTCCTGTTCTCCATGGTATGTTAAAGTATCACACTTTGACTATTCCTGTTCACCATGGTATGTTAAAGTATCACACTTTGACTATCCCTGCTCTCCATGGTATGTTAAAGTATCACACTTTGAATATTCCTGCTCTCCATGGTATGCTAAAGTATCAAACTTTGACTATTCCTGCTCTCCATTGTATGTTAAAGCATCTCACTTTGACTATTCCTGCTCTCCATGATATGTTAAAGTATCACACTTTGACTATTCCTATTCTCCATGCTATGCCAAGGTATCACACTTTAACTATTCTTGTTCCTCATGGTATGTTAAAGTATCACACTTTGACTATTCCTGTTCTCCATGGTATGCTATAGTATCACACTTTGACTATTCCTTTTCTCCATGGAATGTTAAAGTATCACACTTTGACTATTCCTGTTCTTCATTATATGTTAAAGTATCACACTTTGACTATTCCTGCTCCTCATGGTATGTTAAAGTATCACACTTTGACTATTCCTGTTCTTCATTATATGTTAAAGTATCACACTTTGACTATTCCTGTTCTCCATGGTATGTTAAAGTATCACACTTTGAGTATTTCTTCTCTCCATGGTATGTTAAAGTATCACACGTTGACTATTCCTGTTCTCCATGGTATGTTAACGAATGACACTTTGACTATTCATGCTCTCCATGGTATGTTAAAGTATCACAATCTGACTATTCCTGTTCTCCATGGTATGTTAAAGTATCACACTGTGACTATTCCTGTTCTCCATGGTATGTTAAAGTATCACACTTTGACTATTCCTGTTCTCCATGGTATGTTAAAGTATCACACTTTGACTATTCCTGTTCTCCATGGTATGTTAAAGTATCACACTTTGACTATTCCTGCTCTCCATGGTATGTTAAAGTATCACACTTTGACTATCCCTGCTCTCGATGGTATGTTAAAGTATCACACTTTGACTATTCCTGTTCTCCATGGTATGTTAAAGTATTACACTTTGACTATTCCTGTTCTCCATGGTATGTAAAAGTATCACACTTTGACTATTCCTGTTCCTCATGGTATTTTAGGGTATCACACTTTGACTATTCCTGCTCTCCATGGTATGTTAAAGTATCACACTTTGACTATCCCTGTTCCCCATGGTATTTTAAGGTATCACACTTTGACTATTCCTGCTCTCCATGGTATGCTAAGGTATCACACTTTGATTATTCCTGTTGACCGTGGTATGTTAAAGTATCACACTTTGCCTATTTCTGTTCTCCACGATATGAAAAGTATCACACTTTGATTGCTCCTGTTCACCATGGTATGTTAAAGTATCACACTTTGACTATCCCTGCTCTCCATGGTATGTTAAAGTATCACACTTTGAATATTCCTGCTCTCCATGGTATGCTAAAGTATCAAACTTTGACTATTCCTGCTCTCCATTGTATGTTAAAGCATCTCACTTTGACTATTCCTGCTCTCCATGATATGTTAAAGTATCACACTTTGACTATTCCTATTCTCCATGCTATGCCAAGGTATCACACTTTAACTATTCTTGTTCCTCATGGTATGTTAAAGTATCACACTTTGACTATTCCTGTTCTCCATGGTATGCTATAGTATCACACTTTGACTATTTCTTTTCTCCATGGAATGTTAAAGTATCACACTTTGACTATTCCTGTTCTTCATTATATGTTAAAGTATCACACTTTGACTATTCCTGCTCCTCATGGTATGTTAAAGTATCACACTTTGACTATTCCTGTTCTTCATTATATGTTAAAGTATCACACTTTGACTATTCCTGTTCTCCATGGTATGTTAAAGTATCACACTTTGAGTATTTCTTCTCTCCATGGTATGTTAAAGTATCACACGTTGACTATTCCTGTTCTCCATGGTATGTTAACGAATGACACTTTGACTATTCATGCTCTCCATGGTATGTTAAAGTTTCACACTCTGACTATTCCTGTTCTCCATGGTATGTTAAAGTATCACACTGTGACTATTCCTGTTCTCCATGGTATGTTAAAGTATCACACTTTGACTATTCCTGTTCTCCATGGTATGTTAAAGTATCACACTTTGACTATTCCTGTTCTCCATGGTATGTTAAAGTATCACACTTTGACTATTCCTGCTCTCCATGGTATGTTAAAGTATCACACTTTGACTATCCCTGCTCTCGATGGTATGTTAAAGTATCACACTTTGACTATTCCTGTTCTCCATGGTATGTTAAAGTATCACACTTTGACTATCCCTGCTCTCGATGGTATGTTAAGGTATCACACTTTGACTATTCCTGCTCTCCATGGTATGCTAAAGTATCACACTTTGACTATTCCTGTTCACCATGGTATGTTAAAGTATAAAACTTTGACTATTCCTGTTCTCCATGGTATGTTAAAGTATCACACTTTGACTATTCCTGTTCTCCATGGTATGCTATAGTATCACACTTTAACTATTCCTGTTCCTCATGGTATGTTAAAGTATCACACTTTAACTATTCCTGCTCTCCATGGTATGCTAATGTATCACACTTTGACTATTGCTGCTCTCCATGGTATGTTAAAGTATCACACTTTGACTATTCCTGTTCTCCATGGTATGCTATAGTATCACACTTTAACTATTCCTGTTCTCCATGGTATGTTAAAGTATCACACTTTGACTATTCCTAGTAACCATGGAATGTTAAAGTATCACACTTTGACTATTCATGCTCTCCATGGTATGTTAAAGTATCACACTTGTTTGACTATTCCTGTTGTCCATGGTATGCTAAAGTATCACACTTTGATTGTTCATGTTCTACATGGTATGTTAAAGTATCACACTTTGAATATTCCTGCTCTCCATGGTATACTAAAGTATCACACTTTGACTATTCCTGCTCTCCATTGTATGTTAAAGCATCTGACTTTGACTATTCCTGCTCTCCATGGTATGCTAATGTATCACACTTTGACTATTCCTGCTCTCTATGGTATGTTAAAGTATCACACTTTGACTATTCCTGTTCTCCATGGTATGCTATAGTATCACACTTTAACTATTCCTGTTCTCCATGGTATGTTAAAGTATCACACTTTGACTATTCCTAGTAACCATGGTATGTTAAAGTATCACACTTTTTTGACTATTCCTGTTGTCCATGGTATGCTAAAGTATCACACTTTGATTGTTCATGTTCTCCATGGTATGTTAAAGTATCACACTTTGAATATTCCTGCTCTATATGGTATGCTAAAGTATCACACTTTGACTATTCCTGCTCTCCATTGTATGCTAAAGCATCTCACTTTGACTATTCCTATTCTCCATGCTATGCCAAGGTATCACACTTTAACTATTCCTGTTCTTCATGGTATGTTAAAGTATCACACTTTTTCGACTATTCCTGTTGTCCATGGTATGTTAAAGTATCACACTTTGACTATTCCTGTTCTCCATGGTATGCTAAAGTATCACACTTTGACTATTCCTGTTCTCCATGGTATGTTAGAGTATCACACTTTGACTATTCCTGTTCTTCATGGTATGTTAAAGTATCACACTTTGACTATTCCTGTTCTTCATGGTATGTTAAAGTATCACACTTTGACTATTCCTGTTCTTCATGGTATGTTAAAGTATCACACTGAGACTATTCCTGTTCTCCATGGTATGTTAAAGTATCAAACTTTGACTATTCCTGCTCTCCAAAGGTGTGTTAAAGTATCAAACTTTAACTATTCCTGTTCTCCATTGTATGCTAAAGTATCACACTTTGACTATTCCTGTTCTCTATGGTATGCAAAAGTATCACATTTTGACTATTCCTGTTCTGCATGGTATGTTAAAGTATCACACTTTGACTATTCCTGTTCCTCATGGTATGTTAAAGTATCACACTTTGACTATTCCTGCTCTCCATGGTATGTTAAAGTTTCACACTGTGACTATTCCTGCTCTCCATGGTATGTTAAAGTATCACACTGTGACTATTCCTGTTCTCCATGGTATGTTAGCGAATGACACTTTGACTATTCATGCTCTCCATGGTATGTTAAAGTATCACACGTTGACTATTCCTGTTCTCCATGGTATGTTAAAGTATCACACTGTGACTATTCCTGTTCTCCATGGTATGTTAACGAATGACACTTTGACTATTCATGCTCTCCATGGTATGTTAAAGTATCACACTGTGACTATTCCTGTTCTCCATGGTATGTTAAAGTATCACACTGTGATTATTTCTGCTCTCCATGGTATGTTAAAGTATCACACGGTGACTATTCCTGTTCTCCATGGTATGTTAAAGTATCACACTTTGACTATTCCTGTTCTCCATGGTATGTTAACGAATGACACTTTGACTATTCATGCTCTCCATGGTATGTTAAAGTATCACACTTTGACTATTCCTGTTCTCCATGGTATGTTAAAGTATCACACTTTGACTATTCCTGTTCTCCATGGTATGTTAAAGTATTACACTTTGACTATTCCTGTTCTCCATGGTATGTAAAAGTATCACACTTTGACTATTCCTGTTCCTCATGGTATTTTAGGGTATCACACTTTGACTATTCCTGCTCTCCATGGTATGTTAAAGTATCACACTTTGACTATTCCTGTTCTCCATGGTATGTTAAAGTATCACACTTTGACTATTCCTGTTCCCCATGGTATTTTAAGGTATCACACTTTGACTATTCTTGCTCTCCATGGTATGCTAAGGTATCACACTTTGATTATTCCTGTTGACCGTGGTATGTTAAAGTATCACACTTTGCCTATTTCTGTTCTCCACCATATGAAAAGTATCACACTTTGATTGCTCCTGTTCTCCATGGTATGTTAAAGTATCACACTTTGACTATTCCTGTTCACCATGGTATGTTAAAGTATCACACTTTGACTATTCCTGCTCTCCATGGTATGCTAAAGTATCACACTTTGACTATCCCTGCTCTCCATGGTATGCTAAAGTATCACACTTTGACTATTCCTGCTCTCCATGGTATGCTAAAGTTTCATACATTGACTATTCCTGCTCTCCATGGTATGTTAAAGTATCACACTTTGACTATTCCAGTTCACCATGGTATGTTAAAGTATCACACTTTGATTATTCCTGTTCTCCATGGTATGTTAAAGTATCACACTTTGACTATTCCTGCTCTCCATGGTATGCTAATGTATCACACTTTGACTATTCCTGTTCCTCATGGTATGTTAAAGTATCACACTTTGACTATTCCTGTTCTCCATGGTATGTTAAAGTATCACACTTTGACTATTCCTGTTCTCCATGGTATGCTATAGTATCACACTTTAATTATTCCTGTTCCTCATGGTATGTTAAAGTATCACACTTTGACTATTCCTGGTAACCATGGAATGTTAAAGTATCACACTTTGACTATTCATGCTCTCCATGGTATGTTAAAGTATCACACTTTTTTGACTATTCCTGTTGTCCATGGTATGCTAAAGTATCACACTTTGATTGTTCATGTTCTCCATGGTATGTTAAAGTATCACACTTTGAATATTCCTGCTCTCCATGGTATGTTAAAGTATCACACTTTGACTATTCCTGCTCTCCATTGTATGTTAAAGCATCTCACTTTGACTATTCCTGCTCTCCATGATATGTTAAAGTATCACACTTTGACTATTCCTATTCTCCATGCTATGCCAAGGTATCACACTTTAACTATTCTTGTTCCTCATGGTATGTTAAAGTATCACACTTTGACTATTCCTGTTCTCCATGGTATGCTATAGTATCACACTTTGACTATTCCTTTTCTCCATGGAATGTTAAAGTATCACACTTTGACTATTCCTGTTCTTCATTATATGTTGAAGTATCACACTTTGACTATTCCTGCTCCTCATGGTATGTTAAAGTATCACACTTTGACTATTCCTGTTCTTCATTATATGTAAAAGTATCACACTTTGACTATTCCTGTTGTCCATGGTATGTTAAAGTATCACACTTTGACTATTTCTTCTCTCCATGGTATGCTAAAGTATCACACGTTGACTATTCCTGTTCTCCATGGTATGTTAACGAATGACACTTTGATTATTCATGCTCTCCATGGTATGTTAAAGTATCACACTCTGACTATTCCTGTTCTCCATGGTATGTTAAAGTATCACACTTTGACTATTCCTGTTGACCGTGGTATGTTAAAGTATCACACTTTGACTATTTCTGCTCTCCATGGTATGTTAAAGTATCACACGTTGACTATTCCTGTTCTCCATGGTATGCTAAAGTATCACACTTTGACTATTCCTGTTCTCCATGGTATGTTAAAGTATCACACTTTGACTATTCCTGTTGACCGTGGTATGTTAAAGTATCACACTGTGACTATTCCTGCTCTCCATGGTATGTTAACGAATGGCACGTTGACTATTCATGCTCTCCATGGTATGTTAAAGTATCACACTGTGACTATTCCTGTTCTCCATGGTATGTTAAAGTATCACACTGTGACTATTCCTGTTCTCCATGGTATGTTAAAGTATCACACTTTGACTATTCCTGCCCTCCATGGTATGTTAAAGTATCACATTTTGACTATTCCTGCTCTCCATGGTATGTTAAAGTATCACACTTTGACTATTCCTGCCCTCCATGGTATGTTAAAGTATCACACTTTGACTATTCCTGCTCTCCATGGTATGCTAAAGTATCACACTTTGACTATTCCTGCCCTCCATGGTATGTTAAAACATCACACTTTGCCTATTCCTGCCCTCCATGGTATGTTAAAACATCACACTTTGCCTATTCCTGTTCTCCATGGTATGTTAAAGTATCACACTTTGACTATTCCTGCTCTCCATGGTATGCTAAAGTATCACACTTTGACTATTCCTGCTCTCCATTTTATGCTAAAGAATCTCACTTTGACTATTCCTGCTCTCCATGATATGTTAAAGTATCACACTTTGACTATTCCTGCTCTCCATGGTATGTTAAAGCATCACACTGTGACTATTCCTGTTCTTCATTGTATGTTAAAGTATCACACTGTGACTATTCCTGTTCTCCATGGTATGTTAACGAATGACACTTTGATTATTCATGCTCTCCATGGTATGTTAAAGTATCACACTTTGACTATTCCTGTTCTCCATGGTATGTTAAAGTATCACACTTTGACTATTCCTGTTCCTCATGGTATGTTAAAGTATCACACTTTGACTATTTCTGCTCTCTATGGTATGCTAAGGTATCACACTTTGATTATTCCTGTTGACCGTGGTATGTTAAAGTATCACACTTTGACTATTTCTGTTCTCCATGATATGAAAAGAATCACACTTTGACTATTCCTGTTCCTCATGGTATGCTAAAGTATCACACTTTGACTATTCCTGTTCTCCATGGTATGTTAAAGTATCACACTTTGACTATTCCTGCTCTCCATGGTATGTTAAAGTATCACACTTTGACTATCCCTGCTCTCGATGGTATGTTAAGGTATCACACTTTGACTATTCCTGCTCTCCATGGTATGCTAAAGTATCACACTTTGACTATTCATGCTCTCCATTGTATGTTAAGGTATCACACTTTGACTATTCCTGTTTCTCATGGTATGTTAAAGTATCACACTTTGACTATTCCTGCTCTCCATGGTATGTTAAGGTATCACACTTTGACTATTCCTGTTCTCCATGGTATGTTAAAGTATCACACTTTGACTATTCCAGTTCACCATGGTATGTTAAAGTATCAAACTTTGATTATTCCTGTTCTCCATGGTATGTTAAAGTATCACACTTTGACTATTCCTGTTCTCCATGGTTTGTTAACGAATGACACTTTGACTATTCATGCTCTCCATGGTATGTTAAAGTATCACACTGTGACTATTCCTGTTCTCCATGGTATGTTAAAGCATCACACTGTGACTATTCCTGCTCTTCATGGTATGTTAAAGTATCACACTGTGACTATTCCTGTTCTCCATGGTATGTTAACGAATGACACTTTGATTATTCATGCTCTCCATGGTATGTTAAAGTATCACACTTTGACTATTCCTGTTCACCATGGTATGTTAAAGTATCACACTTTGACTATTCCTGCTCTCCATGGTATGTTAAAGTATCACACATTGACTATTCCAGTTCACCATGGTATGTTAAAGTATCACACTTTGACTATTCCTGCTCTCCATGGTATGCTAATGTATCACACTTTGACTATTCCTGTTCACCATGGTATGCTAAAGTATCACACTTTGACTATTCCTGTTCTCCATGGTATGTTAAAGTATCACACTTTGACTATTCCTGCTCTCCATGGTATGTTAAAGTATCACACTTTGGCTATCCCTGCTCTCGATGGTATGTTAAAGTATCACACTTTGACTATTCCTGTTCTCCATGGTATGTTAAAGTATCACACTTTGACTATCCCTGCTCTCGATGGTATGTTAAGGTATCACACTTTGACTATTCCTGCTCTCCATGGTATGCTAAAGTATCACACTTTGACTATTCCTGTTCACCATGGTATGTTAAAGTATCAAACTTTGACTATTCCTGTTCTCCATGGTATGTTAAAGTATCACACTTTGACTATTCCTGTTCTCCATGGTATGCTATAGTATCACACTTTAACTATTCCTGTTCCTCATGGTATGTTAAAGTATCACACTTTAACTATTCCTGCTCTCCATGGTATGATAATGTATCACACTTTGACTATTCCTGCTCTCCATGGTATGTTAAAGTATCACACTTTGACTATTCCTGTTCTCCATGGTATGCTATAGTATCACACTTTAACTATTCCTGTTCTCCATGGTATGTTAAAGTATCACACTTTGACTATTCCTGGTAACCATGGAATGTTAAAGTATCACACTTTGACTATTCATGCTCTCCATGGTATGTTAAAGTATCACACTTTTTTGACTATTCCTGTTGTCCATGGTATGCTAAAGTATCACACTTTGATTGTTCATGTTCTCCATGGTATGTTAAAGTATCACACTTTGAATATTCCTGCTCTCCATGGTATGCTAAAGTATCACACTTTGACTATTCCTGCTCTCCATTGTATGTTAAAGCATCTCACTTTGACTATTCCTGCTCTCCATGGTATGCTAAAGTATCACACTTTGACTATTCTTGTTCCTCATGGTATGTTAAAGTATCACACTTTGACTATTCCTGCTCTCCATGGTATGTTAAAGAATCACACTTTGACTATTCATGCTCTCCATGGTATGTTATAGTATCACACTTTAACTATTCCTTTTCTCCATGGAATGTTAAAGTATCACACTTTGACTATTCCTGTTCTTCATTATATGTTAAAGTATCACACTGTGACTATTCCTGCTCCTCATGGTATGCTAAGGTATCACACTTTGACTATTCCTGCTCTCCATGGTATGTTAATGTATCACACTTTGACTATTCCTGTTCACCATGGTATGTTAAAGTATCACACTTTAACTATTTCTGTTCTCCATGATATGCTAAAATATCACACTTTGATTGTTCCTGTTCTCCATGGTATGCTAAGGTATCACACTTTGACTATTCCTGTTCACCAAGGTATGTTAAAGTATCACACTTTGACTATTCCTGCTCTCCATGGTATGCTAATGTATCACACTTTGACTATTCCTGTTCTCCATGGTATGCTATAGTATCACACTTTAATTATTCCTGTTCCTCATGGTATGTTAAAGTATCACACTTTGACTATTCCTGGTAGCCATGGAATGTTAAAGTATCACACTTTGACTATTCATGCTTTCCATGGTATGTTAAAGTATCACACTTTTTTGATTATTCCTGTTGTCCATGGTATGCTAAAGTATCACACTTTGATTGTTCATGTTCTCCATGGTATGTTAAAGTATCACACTTTGAATATTCCTGCTCTCCATGGTATGCTAAAGTATCACACTTTGACTATTCCTGCTCTCCATTGTATGCTAAAGCATCTCACTTTGACTATTCCTGCTCTCCATGATATGTTAAAGTATCACACTTTGACTATTCCTATTCTCCATCCTATGCCAAGGTATCACACTTTAACTATTCTTGTTCCTCATGGTATGTTAAAGTATCACACTTTGACTATTCCTGTTCTCCATGGTATGCTATAGTATCACACTTTGACTATTCCTTTTCTCCATGGAATGTTAAAGTATCACACTTTGACTATTCCTGTTCTTCATTATATGTTAAAGTATCACACTTTGACTATTCCTGCTCCTCATGGTATGTTAAAGTATCACACTTTGACTATTCCTGCTCTCCATGGTATGTTAAAGTATCACACTTTGACTATTCCTGTTCTTCATTATATGTTAAAGTATCACACTTTGACTATTCCTGTTCTCCATGGTATGTTAAAGTATCACACTTTGACTATTTCTTCTCTCCATGGTATGTTAAAGTATCACACTTTGACTATTCCTGCTCTCCATGGTATGTTAAAGAATCACACTTTGACTATTCATGCTCTCCATGGTATGTTATAGTATCACACTTTAACTATTCCTTTTCTCCATGGAATGTTAAAGTATCACACTTTGACTATTCCTGTTCTTCATTATATGTTAAAGTATCACACTGTGACTATTCCTGCTCCTCATGGTATGCTAAGGTATCACACTTTGACTATTCCTGCTCTCCATGGTATGTTAATGTATCACACTTTGACTATTCCTGTTCACCATGGTATGTTAAAGTATCACACTTTAACTATTTCTGTTCTCCATGATATGCTAAAATATCACACTTTGATTGTTCCTGTTCTCCATGGTATGCTAAGGTATCACACTTTGACTATTCCTGTTCACCAAGGTATGTTAAAGTATCACACTTTGACTATTCCTGCTCTCCATGGTATGCTAATGTATCACACTTTGACTATTCCTGTTCTCCATGGTATGCTATAGTATCACACTTTAATTATTCCTGTTCCTCATGGTATGTTAAAGTATCACACTTTGACTATTCCTGGTAGCCATGGAATGTTAAAGTATCACACTTTGACTATTCATGCTTTCCATGGTATGTTAAAGTATCACACTTTTTTGATTATTCCTGTTGTCCATGGTATGCTAAAGTATCACACTTTGATTGTTCATGTTCTCCATGGTATGTTAAAGTATCACACTTTGAATATTCCTGCTCTCCATGGTATGCTAAAGTATCACACTTTGACTATTCCTGCTCTCCATTGTATGCTAAAGCATCTCACTTTGACTATTCCTGCTCTCCATGATATGTTAAAGTATCACACTTTGACTATTCCTATTCTCCATCCTATGCCAAGGTATCACACTTTAACTATTCTTGTTCCTCATGGTATGTTAAAGTATCACACTTTGACTATTCCTGTTCTCCATGGTATGCTATAGTATCACACTTTGACTATTCCTTTTCTCCATGGAATGTTAAAGTATCACACTTTGACTATTCCTGTTCTTCATTATATGTTAAAGTATCACACTTTGACTATTCCTGCTCCTCATGGTATGTTAAAGTATCACACTTTGACTATTCCTGCTCTCCATGGTATGTTAAAGTATCACACTTTGACTATTCCTGTTCTTCATTATATGTTAAAGTATCACACTTTGACTATTCCTGTTCTCCATGGTATGTTAAAGTATCACACTTTGACTATTTCTTCTCTCCATGGTATGTTAAAGTATCACACGTTGACTATTCCTGTTCTCCATGGTATGTTAACGAATGACACTTTGACTATTCATGCTCTCCATGGTATGTTAAAGTATCACACTCTGACTATTCCTGTTCTCCATGGTATGTTAAAGTATCACACTGTGACTATTCCTGTTCTCCATGGTATGTTAAAGTATCACACTTTGACTATTCCTGTTGACCGTGGTATGTTAAAGTATCACACTTTGACTATTTCTGCTCTCCATGGTATGCTAAAGTATCACACGTTGACTATTCCTGTTCTCCATGGTATGTTAAAGTATCACACTGTGACTATTCCTGTTCTCCATGGTATGTTAAAGTATCACACTTTGACTATTCCTGTTGACCGTGGTATGTTAAAGTATCACACTGTGACTATTCCTGCTCTCCATGGTATGTTAAAGTATCACACTGTGAATATTCCTGTTCTCCATGGTATGTTAACGAATGGCACTTTGACTATGCATGCTCTCCATGGTATGTTAAAGTATCACACTGTGACTATTCCTGTTCTCCATGGTATGTTAAAGTATCACACTGTGACTATTCCTGTTCTCCATGGTATGTTAAAGTATCACACTTTGACTATTCCTGCCCTCCATGGTATGTTAAAGTATCACATTTTGACTATTCCTGCTCTCCATGGTATGTTAAAGTATCACACTTTGACTATTCCTGCCCTCCATGGTATGTTAAAGTATCACACTTTGACTATTCCTGCTCTCCATGGTATGCAAAAGTATCACACTTTGACTATTCCTGCCCTCCATGGTATGTTAAAACATCACACTTTGCCTATTCCTGTTCTCCATGGTATGTTAAAGTATCACACTTTGACTATTCCTGCTCTCCATGGTATGCTAAAGTATCACACTTTGACTATTCCTGCTCTCCATTGTATGCAAAAGAATCTCACTTTGACTATTCCTGCTCACCATGATATGTTAAAGTATCACACTTTGACTATTCCTGCTCTCCATGGTATGTTAAAGCATCACACTGTGACTATTCCTGTTCTCCATTGTATGTTAAAGTATCACACTGTGACTATTCCTGTTCTCCATGGTATGTTAACGAATGACACTTTGATTATTCATGCTCTCAATGGTATGTTAAAGTATCACACTTTGACTATTCCTGTTCTCCATGGTATGTTAAAGTATCACACTTTGACTATTCCTGTTCCTCATGGTATGTTAAAGTATCACACTTTGACTATTTCTGCTCTCTATGGTATGCTAAGGTATCACACTTTGATTATTCCTGTTGACCGTGGTATGTTAAAGTATCACACTTTGACTATTTCTGTTCTCCATGATATGAAAAGTATCACACTTTGACTATTCCTGTTCCTCATGGTATGTTAAAGTATCACACTTTGACTATTCCTGTTCTCCATGGTATGTCAAAGTATCACACTTTGACTATTCCTGCTCTCCATGGTATGTTAAAGTATCACACTTTGACTATCCCTGCTCTCGATGGTATGTTAAGGTATCACACTTTGACTATTCCTGCTCTCCATGGTATGCTAAAGTATCACACTTTGACTATTCCTGCTCTCCATTGTATGTTAAGGTATCACACTTTGACTATTCCTGTTTCTCATGGTATGTTAAAGTATCACACTTTGACTATTCCTGCTCTCCATGGTATGTTAAGGTATCACACTTTGACTATTCCTGTTCTCCATGGTATGTTAAAGTATCACACTTTGACTATTCCAGTTCACCATTGTATGTTAAAGTATCAAACTTTGATTATTCCTGTTCTCCATGGTATGTTAAAGTATCACACTTTGACTATTCCTGTTCTCCATGGTATGTTAACGAATGACACTTTGACTATTCATGCTCTCCATGGTATGTTAAAGTATCACACTGTGACTATTCCTGTTCTCCATGGTATGTTAAAGCATCACACTGTGACTATTCCTGCTCTTCATGGTATGTTAAAGTATCACACTGTGACTATTCCTGTTCTCCATGGTATGTTAACGAATGACACTTTGATTATTCATGCTCTCCATGGTATGTTAAAGTATCACACTTTGACTATTCCTGTTCACCATGGTATGCTAAAGTATCACACTTTGACTATTCCTGCTCTCCATGGTATGTTAAAGAATCACACATTGACTATTCCAGTTCACCATGGTATGTTAAAGTATCACACTTTGACTATTCCTGCTCTCCATGGTATGCTAATGTATCACACTTTGACTATTCCTGTTCACCATGGTATGCTAAAGTATCACACTTTGACTATTCCTGTTCTCCATGGTATGCTAAAGTATCACACTTTGACTATTCCTGTTCTCCATGGTATGTTAAAGTATCACACTTTGACTATCCCTGCTCTCGATGGTATGTTAAGGTATCACACTTTGACTATTCCTGCTCTCCATGGTATGCTAAAGTATCACACTTTGACTATTCCTGTTCACCATGGTATGTTAAAGTATCAAACTTTGACTATTCCTGTTCTCCATGGTATGCTAAAGTATCACACTTTGACTATTCCTGTTCTCCATGGTATGCTATAGTATCACACTTTAACTATTCCTGTTCCTCATGGTATGTTAAAGTATCACACTTTAACTATTCCTGCTCTCCATGGTATGATAATGTATCACACTTTGACTATTCCTGCTCTCCATGGTATGCTTAAGTATCACACTTTGACTATTCCTGTTCTCGATGGTATGCTATAGTATCACACTTTAACTATTCCTGTTCTCCATGGTATGTTAAAGTATCACACTTTGACTATTCCTAGTAACCATGGAATGTTAAAGTATCACACTTTGACTATTCATGCTCTCCATGGTATGTTAAAGTATCACACTTTTTTTGACTATTCCTGTTGTCCATGGTATGCTAAAGTATCACACTTTGATTGTTCATGTTCTCCATGGTATGTTAAAGTATCACACTTTGAATATTCCTGCTCTCCATGGTATGCTAAAGTATCACACTTTGACTATTCCTGCTCTCCATTGTATGTTAAAGCATCTGACTTTGACTATTCCTGCTCTCCATGGTATGCTAATGTATCACACTTTGACTATTCCTGCTCTCCATGGTATGTTAAAGTATCACACTTTGACTATCCCTGTTCTCCATGGTATGCTATAGTATCACACTTTAACTATTCCTGTTCTCCATGGTATGTTAAAGTATCACACTTTGACTATTCCTAGTAACAATGGTATGTTAAAGTATCACACTTTTTTGACTATTCCTGTTGTCCATGGTATGCTAAAGTATCACACTTTGATTGTTCATGTTCTCCATGGTATGTTAAAGTATCACACTTTGAATATTCCTGCTCTATAAGGTATGCTAAAGTATCACACTTTGACTATTCCTGTTCTCCATGGTATGTTAAAGTATCACACTGTGACTATTCCTGTTCTCCATGGTATGTTAAAGTATCAAACTTTTTCGACTATTCCTGTTGTCCATGGTATGTTAAAGTATCACACTTTGACTATTCCTGTTCTCCATGGTATGCTAAAGTATCACACTTTGACTATTCCTGTTCTCCATGGTATGTTAAAGTATCACACTGTGACTATTCCTGTTCTCCATGGTATGTTAAAGTATCAAACTTTGACTATTCCTGCTCTCCAAAGGTATGTTAAAGTTTCAAACTTTAACTATTCCTGTTCTCCATTGTATGCTAAAGTATCACACTTTGACTATTCCTGTTCTCTATGGTATGCAAAAGTATCACATTTTGACTATTCCTGTTCTGCATGGTATGTTAAAGTATCACACTTTGACTATTCCTGTTCCTCATGGTATGTTAAAGTATCACACTTTGACTATTCCTGCTCTCCATGGTATGTTAAAGTATCACACTTTGACTATTCCTGCTCTCCATGGTATGTTAAAGTATCACACTGTGACTATTCCTGTTCTCCATGGTATGTTAACGAATGACACTTTGACTATTCATGCTCTCCATGGTATGTTAAAGTATCACACTGTGACTATTCCTGTTCTCCATGGTATGTTAAAGTATCACACTGTGACTATTCCTGCTCTCCATGGTATGTTAAAATATCACACTGTGACTATTCCTGTTCTCCATGGTATGTTAACGAATGACACTTTGACTATTCATGCTCTCCATGGTATGTTAAAGAATCACACTTTGACTATTCCTGTTCTCCATGGTATGTTAAAGTATCACACTTTGACTATTCCTGTTCTCCATGGTATGTTAAAGTATTACACTTTGACTATTCCTGTTCTCCATGGTATGTTAAAGTATCACACTTTGACTATTCCTGTTCCTCATGGTATTTTAAGGTATCACACTTTGACTATTCCTGCTCTCCATGGTATGTTAAAGTATCACACTTTGACTATTCCTGTTCTCCATGGTATGTTAAAGTATCACACTTTGACTATTCCTGTTCCTCATGGTATTTTAAGGTATCACACTTTGACTATTCCTGCTCTCCATGGTATGCTAAGGTATCACACTTTGATTATTCCTGTTGACCGTGGTATGCTAAAGTATCACACTTTGCCTATTTATGTTCTCCATGATATGAAAAGTATCACACTTTGATTGCTCCTGTTCTCCATGGTATGTTAAAGTATCACACTTTGACTATTCCTGTTCACCATGGTATGTTAAAGTATCACACTTTGACTATTCCTGCTCTCCATGGTATGTTAAAGTATCACACTTTGACTATCCCTGCTCTCCATGGTATGCTAAAGTATCACACTTTGACTATTCCTGCTCTCCATGGTATGCTAAAGTTTCATACATTGACTATTCCTGCTCTCCATGGTATGTTAAAGTATCACACTTTGACTATTCCAGTTCACCATGGTATGTTAAAGTATCACACTTTGATTATTCCTGTTCTCCATGGTATGTTAAAGTATCACACTTTGACTATTCCTGCTCTCCATGGTATGCTAATGTATCACACTTTGACTATTCCTGTTCCTCATGGTATGTTAAAGTATCACACTTTGACTATTCCTGTTCTCCATGGTATGTTAAAGTATCACACTTTGACTATTCCTGTTCTCCATGGTATGCTATAGTATCACACTTTAATTATTCCTGTTCCTCATGGTATGTTAAAGTATCACACTTTGACTATTCCTGGTAACCATGGAATGTTAAAGTATCACACTTTGACTATTCATGCTCTCCATGGTATGTTAAAGTATCACACTGTGACTATTCCTGTTCTCCATGGTATGTTAAAGTATCAAACTTTGACTATTCCTGCTCTCCAAAGGTATGTTAAAGTTTCAAACTTTAACTATTCCTGTTCTCCATTGTATGCTAAAGTATCACACTTTGACTATTCCTGTTCTCTATGGTATGCAAAAGTATCACATTTTGACTATTCCTGTTCTGCATGGTATGTTAAAGTATCACACTTTGACTATTCCTGTTCCTCATGGTATGTTAAAGTATCACACTTTGACTATTCCTGCTCTCCATGGTATGTTAAAGTATCACACTTTGACTATTCCAGTTCACCATGGTATGTTAAAGTATCACACTTTGATTATTCCTGTTCTCCATGGTATGTTAAAGTATCACACTTTGACTATTCCTGCTCTCCATGGTATGCTAATGTATCACACTTTGACTATTCCTGTTCCTCATGGTATGTTAAAGTATCACACTTTGACTATTCCTGTTCTCCATGGTATGTTAAAGTATCACACTTTGACTATTCCTGTTCTCCATGGTATGCTATAGTATCACACTTTAATTATTCCTGTTCCTCATGGTATGTTAAAGTATCACACTTTGACTATTCCTGGTAACCATGGAATGTTAAAGTATCACACTTTGACTATTCATGCTCTCCATGGTATGTTAAAGTATCACACTGTGACTATTCCTGTTCTCCATGGTATGTTAAAGTATCAAACTTTGACTATTCCTGCTCTCCAAAGGTATGTTAAAGTTTCAAACTTTAACTATTCCTGTTCTCCATTGTATGCTAAAGTATCACACTTTGACTATTCCTGTTCTCTATGGTATGCAAAAGTATCACATTTTGACTATTCCTGTTCTGCATGGTATGTTAAAGTATCACACTTTGACTATTCCTGTTCCTCATGGTATGTTAAAGTATCACACTTTGACTATTCCTGCTCTCCATGGTATGTTAAAGTATCACACTTTGACTATTCCTGCTCTCCATGGTATGTTAAAGTATCACACTGTGACTATTCCTGTTCTCCATGGTATGTTAACGAATGACACTTTGACTATTCATGCTCTCCATGGTATGTTAAAGTATCACACTGTGACTATTCCTGTTCTCCATGGTATGTTAAAGTATCACACTGTGACTATTCCTGCTCTCCATGGTATGTTAAAATATCACACTGTGACTATTCCTGTTCTCCATGGTATGTTAACGAATGACACTTTGACTATTCATGCTCTCCATGGTATGTTAAAGAATCACACTTTGACTATTCCTGTTCTCCATGGTATGTTAAAGTATCACACTTTGACTATTCCTGTTCTCCATGGTATGTTAAAGTATTACACTTTGACTATTCCTGTTCTCCATGGTATGTTAAAGTATCACACTTTGACTATTCCTGTTCCTCATGGTATTTTAAGGTATCACACTTTGACTATTCCTGCTCTCCATGGTATGTTAAAGTATCACACTTTGACTATTCCTGTTCTCCATGGTATGTTAAAGTATCACACTTTGACTATTCCTGTTCCTCATGGTATTTTAAGGTATCACACTTTGACTATTCCTGCTCTCCATGGTATGCTAAGGTATCACACTTTGATTATTCCTGTTGACCGTGGTATGCTAAAGTATCACACTTTGCCTATTTATGTTCTCCATGATATGAAAAGTATCACACTTTGATTGCTCCTGTTCTCCATGGTATGTTAAAGTATCACACTTTGACTATTCCTGTTCACCATGGTATGTTAAAGTATCACACTTTGACTATTCCTGCTCTCCATGGTATGTTAAAGTATCACACTTTGACTATCCCTGCTCTCCATGGTATGCTAAAGTATCACACTTTGACTATTCCTGCTCTCCATGGTATGCTAAAGTTTCATACATTGACTATTCCTGCTCTCCATGGTATGTTAAAGTATCACACTTTGACTATTCCAGTTCACCATGGTATGTTAAAGTATCACACTTTGATTATTCCTGTTCTCCATGGTATGTTAAAGTATCACACTTTGACTATTCCTGCTCTCCATGGTATGCTAATGTATCACACTTTGACTATTCCTGTTCCTCATGGTATGTTAAAGTATCACACTTTGACTATTCCTGTTCTCCATGGTATGTTAAAGTATCACACTTTGACTATTCCTGTTCTCCATGGTATGCTATAGTATCACACTTTAATTATTCCTGTTCCTCATGGTATGTTAAAGTATCACACTTTGACTATTCCTGGTAACCATGGAATGTTAAAGTATCACACTTTGACTATTCATGCTCTCCATGGTATGTTAAAGTATCACACTTTTTTGACTATTCCTGTTGTCCATGGTATGCTAAAGTATCACACTTTGATTGTTCATGTTCTCCATGGTATGTTAAAGTATCACACTTTGAATATTCCTGCTCTCCATGGTATGCTAAAGTATCACACTTTGACTATTCCTGCTCTCCATTGTATGTTAAAGCATCTCACTTTGACTATTCTTGCTCTCCATGATATGTTAAAGTATCACACTTTGACTATTCCTATTCTCCATGCTATGCCAAGGTATCACACTTTAACTATTCCTGTTCTTCATGGTATGTTAAAGTATCACACTTTGACTATTCCTGTTCTCCATGGTATGCTAAAGTATCACACTTTGACTATTCTTGTTCCTCATGGTATGTTAAAGTATCACACTTTGACTATTCCTGCTCTCTATGGTATGTTAAAGTATCACACTTTGACTATTCATGCTCTCCATGGTATGCTATAGTATCACACTTTAACTATTCCTTTTCTCCATGGAATGTTAAAGTATCACACTTTGACTACTCCTGTTCTTCATTATATGTTAAAGTATCACACTTTGACTATTCCTGCTCCTCATGGTATGCTAAGGTATCACACTTTGACTATTCCTGCTCTCCATGGTATGTTAATGTATCACACTTTGACTATTCCTGTTCACCATGGTATGTAAAAGTATCACACTTTGACTATTTCTGTTCTCCATGATATGCTAAAATATCACACTTTGATTGTTCCTGTTCTCCATGGTATGTTAAAGTATCACACTTTGACTATTGCTGTTCTCCATGGTATGTTAAAGTATCACACATTGACTATTCTTGCTCTCCATGGTATGCAAAGGTATCACACTTTGACTATTCCTGTTCACCAAGGTATGTTAAAGTATCACACTTTGACTATTCCTGTTCCTCATGGTATGTTAAAGTATCACACTTTGACTATTCCTGCTCTCCATGGTATGTTAAAGTATCACACTTTGACTATTCCTGTTCTCCATGGTATGTTAAAGAATCACACTTTGACTATTCCTGTTCTCCATGGTATGTTAAAGTATCACACTTTGACTATTCCTGTTGACCGTGGTATGTTAAAGTATCACACTTTGACTATTTCTGTTCTCCATGGTATGTTAAAGTATCACACTTTGACTATTCCTGCTCTCCATGGTATGTTAAAGTATCACACTTTGACTATTCCTATTCTCCATGCTATGCCAAGGTATCACACTTTGACTATTCCTGTTCCTCATGGTATGTTAAAGTATCACACTTTGACTATTCCTGCTCTCCATGGTATGTTAAAGTATCACACTTTGACTATTCCTATTCTCCATGCTATGCCAAGGTATCACACTTTAACTATTCCTGTTCTTCATGGTATGTTAAAGTATCACACTTTGACTATTCCTGTTCTCCATGGTATGCTAAAGTATCACACTTTGACTATTCCTGTTCCTCATGGTATGTTAAAGTATCACACTTTGACTATTCCTGTTCTCCATGGTATGCTAAAGTATCACACTTTGACTATTCCTGTTCCTCATGGTATGTTAAAGTATCACACTTTGACTATTCCTGTTCTCCATGGTATGCTATAGTATCACACTTTGACTATTCCTTTTCTCCATTGAATGTTAAAGTATCACATTTTGACTATTCCTGTTCTTCATTATATGTTAAAGTATCACACTTTGACTATTCCTGCTCCTCATGGTATGCTAAGGTATCACACTTTGACTATTCCTGCTCTCCATGGTATGTTAATGTATCACACTTTGACTATTCCTGTTGACCGTGGTATGTTAAAGTATCACACTTTGACTATTTCTGTTCTCCATGATATGCTAAAGTATCACACTTTGATTGTTCCTGTTCTCCATGGTATGTTAAAGTATCACACTTTGACTATTCCTGTTCACCATGGTATGTTAAAGTATCACACTTTGACTATTCCTGTTCTCCATAGTATGTTAAAGTATCACACTTTGACTATTCCTGTTCTCCATTTTATGCTAAAGTATCACACTTTGATTATTCCTGTTCCTCATGGAATGCTAAAGAATCACACTTTGACTATTCCTGTTCACCATGGTATGTAAAAGTATCACACTTTGACTATTCCTGTTCTCCATGTTATGTTAAAGTATCACACTTTGATTATTCCTGCCCTCCATGGTATGTTAGAGTATCACACTTTGACTATTCCTGTTCTCCATGGTATGTTAAAGTATCACACTTTGAGTATTCCTGTTCCTCATGGTATGTTAAAGTATCACCTTTGACTATTCCTGTTCTCCATGGTATGCTAAAGTATCACATTGTGACTATTCCTGTTCTCCATGGTATGCTAAAGTATCACACTGTGACTATTCCTGTTCTCCATGGTATGTTAAAGTATCACACTTTGACTATTTCTGTTCTCCATGATATGCTAAAGTATCACACTTTGATTGTTCCTGTTTTCCATGGTATGTTAAAGTATCACACTTTGACTATTCCTGTTCACCATGGTATGTTAAGGTATCGCACTTTGAGTATTCCTGCTCTCCATGGTATGTTAAAGTATCACACTTTGACTATTCCTGTTCTCCATGGTATGTTAAGGTATCACACTTTGATTATTCCTGTTCTCCATGGTATGCTAAAGTATCACACTTTGACTATTCCTGTTCCTCATGGTATGCAAAAGTATCACACTTTGACTATTCCTGTTCACCATGGTATGTTAAAGTATCACACTTTGACTATTCCTGTTCACCATGGTATGCTAAAGTATCACACTTTGACTATTCCTGTTCTCCATGATATGCAAAAGTATCACACTTTGACTATTCCTGTTCACCATGGTATGTTAAAGTATCACACCTTGACTATTCCTGTTCTCCATGGTATGTTAAAGTATCACACTTTGACTATTCCTGTTCTCCATGGTATGTTAAAGTATCACACTTTGACTATTCCTGTTGTCCATGGTATGTTAAAGTATCACACTTTGACTATTCCTCTTCTCCATGGTATGTTAAAGTATCACACTTTGACTATTCTTGTTCTCCATGGTATGTTAAAGTATCACATTTTGACTATTCCTGTTCTCCATGGTATGTTTAAGTATCACACTTTGACTATTCCTGCTCTCTTTGGTATGTTAAAGTATCACACTTTGACTATCCCTGCTCTCGATGGTATGTTAAAGTATCACACTTTGACTATTCTTGTTCTCTATGGTATGTTAAAGTATCACATTTTGACTATTCCTGTTCTCCATGGTATGTTAAAGTATCACACTTTGACTATTCCTGTTCTGCATGGTATGTTAAAGTATCACACTTTTACTATTCCTGCTCTCCATGGTATGTCAAAGTATCACACTTTGACTATTCCTGCTCTCCATGGTATGTTAAAGTATCACACTTTTACTATTCCTGCTCTCCATGGTATGTCAAAGTATCACACTTTGACTATTCCAGTTCTCCATGGTATGCTAAAGAATCACACTTTGACTATTCCTGTTCCTCATGGTATTCTAAAGTATCACACTTTGACTATTCCTGTTCTCCATGGTATGCTAAAGTATCACACTTTGACTATTCCTGCTCCCCATGGTATGTTAAAGTATCACACTTTTACTATTCCTGCTCTCCATGGTATGTCAAAGTATCACACCTTGACTATTCCAGTTCTCCATGGTATGCTAAAGTATCACACTTTGACTATTCCTGTTCACCATGGTATGCTAAAGTATCACACTTTGACTATTCCTGTTCTCCATGATATGCTAAAGTATCACACTTTGATTGTTACAGTTCTCCATGGTATGTTAAAGTATCACACTTTGACTATTCCTGGTCTCCATGGTATGTTAATGCATCACACTTTGATCAATGTTGCTCTCCATGGTATGTTAAGGTATCACACTTTGACTATTCCTGCTCTCCATGGTATGTCAAAGTATGACACTTTTTCGACTATTCCTGTTGTCCATGGTATGTTAAAGTATCACACTTTGACTATTCCAGTTCTCCATGGTATGCTAAAGAATCACACTTTGGCTATTCCTGTTCCTCATGGTATGCTAAAGTATCACACTTTGACTATTCGTGTTCCTCATGGTATGTTAAAGTATGACACTTTTTCGACTATTCCTGTTGTCCATGGTATGTTAAAGTATCACACTTTGACTATTCATGCTCTCCATGGTATGTTAAAATATCACACTTTTTTGACTATTCCTGTTGTCCATGGTATGCTAAAGTATCACACTTTGATTGTTCATGTTCTCCATGGTATGTTAAAGTATCACACTTTGAATATTCCTGCTCTATATGGTATGCAAAAGTATCACACTTTGACTATTCCTGCTCTCCATTGTATGTTAAAGCATCTCACTTTGACTATTCCAGCTCTCCATGATATGTTAAAGTATCACACTTTGACTATTCCTATTCTCCATGCTATGCCAAGGTATCACACTTTAACTATTCCTGTTCTTCATGGTATGTTAAAGTATCACACTTTGACTATTCCTGTTCTCCATGGTATGTTAAAGTATCACACTGTGACTATTCCTGTTCTCCATGGTATGTCAAAGTATGACACTTTTTCGACTATTCCTGTTGTCCATGGTATGTTAAAGTATCACACTTTGACTATTCCTGTTCTCCATGGTATGTTAAAGTATCACACTTTGACTATTCGTGTTCCTCATGGTATGTTAAAGTATGACACTTTTTCGACTATTCCTGTTGTCCATGGTATGTTAAAGTATCACACTTTGACTATTCATGCTCTCCATGGTATGTTAAAGTATCACACTTTTTTGACTATTCCTGTTGTCCATGGTATGCTAAAGTATCACACTTTGATTGTTCATGTTCTCCATGGTATGTTAAAGTATCACACTTTGAATATTCCTTCTCTATATGGTATGCTAAAGTATCACACTTTGACTATTCCTGCTCTCCATTGTATGTTAAAGCATCTCACTTTGACTATTCCAGCTCTCCATGGTATGTCAAAGTATGACACTTTTTCGACTATTCCTGTTGTCCATGGTATGTTAAAGTATCACACTTTGACTATTCCTGTTCTCCATGGTATGTTAAAGTATCACACTTTAACTATTCCTGTTCTCCATGGTATGTTAAAGTATCAAACTTTGACTATTCCTGCTCTCCATAGGTATGTTAAAGTATCAAACTTTAACTATTCCTGTTCTCCATTGTATGCTAAAGTATCACACTTTGACTATTCCTGTTCTCGATGGTATGCAAAAGTATCACATTTTGACTATTCCTGTTCTGCATGGTATGTTAAAGTATCACACTTTGACTATTCCTGTTCCTCATGGTATGTTAAAGTATCACACTTTGACTATTCCTGTTCTCCATGGTATGTTAAAGTATCACACTGTGACTATTCCTGTTCTCCATGGTATGTTAAAGTATCACACTGTGACTATTCCTGCTCTCCATGGTATGTTAAAGTATCACACTGTGACTATTCCTGTTCTCCATGGTATGTTAACGAATGACACTTTGACTATTCCTGTTCTCCATGGTATGTTAAAGTATCACATTTTGACTATTCCTGTTCGTCATGGTATTTTAAGGTATCACACTTTGACTATTCCTGCTCTCCATTGTATGCTAAGGTATCACACTTTGATTATTCCTGTTGACCGTGGTATGTTAAAGTATCACACTTTGCCTATATCTGTTCTCCATGATATGAAAAGTATCACACTTTGATTGCTCCTGTTCTCCATGGTATGTTAAAGTATCACACTTTGACTATTCCTGTTCACCATGGTATGTTAAAGTATCACACTTTGACTATTCCTGCTCTCCATGGTATGTTAAAGTATCACACTTTGACTATCCCTGCTCTCCATGGTATGCTAAAGTATCACACTTTGACTATTCCTGCTCTCCATGATATGTTAAAGTATCACACTTTGACTATTCCTATTCTCCATGCTATGCCAAGGTATCACACTTTAATTATTCCTGTTCTTCATGGTATGCTAAAGTATCACACTTTGACTATTCCTGTTCCTCATGGTATGTTAAAGTATCACACTGTGACTATTCCTGTTCTCCAAGGAATGTTAAAGTATCACACTTTGACTATTCCTTTTCTCCATGGAATGCTAAAGTATCACACTTTGACTATTCCTGTTGTCCATGGTATGTTAAAGTATCACACTTTGACTATTCCTGTTCTCCATGGTATGTTAAAGTATCACACTTTGACTATTCCTGTTCTCCATGGTATGTTCAAATATCACACTTTGACTATTCCTGTTCTCCATGGTATGCTAAGGTATCACACTTTGACTATTCCTACTCCTCATGGTATGCTAAGGTATGACACTTTGACTATTCCTGCTCTCCATTGTATGTTAATGTATCACACTTTGACTATTCCTGTTGACCGTGGTATGTTAAAGTATCACACTTTGACTATTTCTGTTCTCCATGATATGCTAAAATATCACACTTTGATTGTTCCTGTTCTCCAAGGTATGTTAAAGTATCACACTTTGACTATTGCTATTCTCCATGGTATGTTAAAGTATCACACATTGACTATTCTTGCTCTCCATGGTATGCTAAGGTATCACACTTTGACTATTCCTGCTCTCCATGTTATGTTAAAGTATCACACTTTGATTATTCCTGTCCCTCATGGTATGTTAAAGTATCACACTTTGACTATTCCTGTTCTCCATGTTATGTTAAAGTATCACACTCTGATTATTCCTGTCCCTCATGGTATGTTAAAGTATCACACTTTGACTATTCCTGTCCCTCATGGTATGTTAAAGTATCACCTTTGACTATTCCTGCTCTCCATGATATGTTAAAGTATCACACTTTGACTATTCCTATTCTCCATGCTATGCCAAGGTATCACACTTTAACTATTCCTGTTCTTCATGGTATGCTAAAGTATCACACTTTGACTATTCCTGTTCCTCATGGTATGTTAAAGTATCACACTGTGACTATTCCTGTTCTCCAAGGAATGTTAAAGTATCACACTTTGACTATTCCTTTTCTCCATGGAATGTTAAAGTATCACACTTTGACTATTCCTGTTCTCCATGGTATGTTAAAGTATCACACTTTGACTATTCCTGTTCTCCATGGTATGTTAAAGTATCACACTTTGACTATTCCTGTTCTCCATGGTATGTTAAAATATCACACTTTGACTATTCTTGTTCTCCATGGTATGCTAAGGTATCACACTTTGACTATTCCTGCTCCTCATGGTATGCTAAGGTATCACACTTTGACTATTCCTGCTCTCCATGGTATGTTAATGTATCACACTTTGACTATTCCTGTTGACCGTGGTATGTTAAAGTATCACACTTTGACTATTTCTGTTCTCCATGATATGCTAAAATATCACACTTTGATTGTTCCTGTTCTCCAAGGTATGCTAAAGTATCACACTTTGACTATTGCTATTCTCCATGGTATGTTAAAGTATCACACATTGACTATTCTTGCTCTCCATGGTATGCTAAGGTATCACACTTTGACTATTCCTGCTCTCCATGTTATGTTAAAGTATCACACTTTGATTATTCCTGTCCCTCATGGTATGTTAAAGTATCACACTTTGACTATTCCTGTTCTCCATGTTATGTTAAAGTATCACACTTTGATTATTCCTGTCCCTCATGGTATGTTAAAGTATCACACTTTGACTATTCTTGTCCCTCATGGTATGTTAAAGTATCACCTTTGACTATTCCTGTTCTCCATGGTATGCTAAAGTATCACATTGTGACTATTCCTGTTCTCCATGGTATGTTAAAGTATCACACTGTGACTATTCCTGTTCTCCATGGTATGTTAAAGTATCACACTTTGACTATTCCTGTTCTCCACGGTATGTTAAAGTATCACACTTTGACTATTCCTGTTCTCCACGGTATGTTAAAGTATTACACTTTGACTATTCATGCTCTCCATGGTATGTTAAAGTATAACACTTTGACTATTTCTGTTCTCCATGATATGCTAAAGTATTACACTTTGATTGTTCCTGTTCTCCATGGTATGTTAAAGTATCACACTTTGACTATTCCTGTTCACCATGGTATGTTAAAGTATCACACTTTGACTATTCCTGTTCTCCATAGTATGTTAAAGTATCACACTTTGACTATTCCTGTTCTCCATGGTATGCAAAAGTATCACACTTTGACTATTCCTGTTCCTCATGGTATGCTAAAGTATCACACTTTGATTGTTCATGTTCTCCATGGTATGTTAAAGTATCACACTTTGACTATTCCTGCTCTCCATGGTATGCTAAAGTATCACACTTTGACTTTTCCTGCTCTCCATTGTATGTTAAAGCATCTCACTTTGACTATTCCTGCTCTCCGTGCTATGTTAAAGTATCACACTTTGACTATTCCTATTCTCCATGCTATGCCAAGGTATCACACTTTAACTATTTCTGTTCTTCATGGTATGTTAAATTATCACACTTTGACTATTCCTGTTCTCCATGGTATGCTAAAGTATCACACTTTGACTATTCCTGTTCCTCATGGTATGTTAAAGAATCACACTTTGACTATTCCTGGTAACCATGGAATGTTAAAGTATCACACTTTGACTATTCATGCTCTCCATGGTATGTTAAAGTATCACACTTTTTTGACTATTCCTGTTGTCCATGGTATGCTAAAGTATCACACTTTGATTGTTCATGTTCTCCATGGTATGTTAAAGTATCACACTTTGAATATTCCTGCTCTCCATGGTATGCTAAAGTATCACACTTTGACTATTCCAGCTCTCCATTGTATGTTAACGGATCTCATTTTGACTATTCCTGCTCTCCATGATATGCTAAAGCATCACACTTTGACTATTCCTGTTCTCCATGGTATGCTAAAGTATCACACTTTGACTATTCCTGTTCCTCATGGTATGTTAAAGTATCACACTTTGACTATTCCTGTTCTCCATGGTATGCTAAAGTATCACACTTTGACTATTCCTGTTCCTCATGGTATGTTAAAGTATCACACTTTGACTATTCCTGTTCTCCATGGTATGTTAAAGTATCACACTTTGACTATTCCTGTTCACCATGGTATGTTAAAGTATCACACTTTGACTATTCCTGCTCTCCATGGTATGTTAAAGTATCACACTGTGACTATTCCTGTTCTCCAAGGAATGTTAAAGTATCACACTTTGACTATTCCTTTTCTCCAAGGAATGTTAAAGTATCACACTTTGACTATTCCTGTTCTTCATTATATGTTAAAGTATCACACTTTGACTATTCCTGTTCTCCATGGTATGTTAAAGTATCACACTTTGACTATTCCTGTTCTCCATGGTATGCTAAGGTATCACACTTTGACTATTCCTGCTCCTCATGGTATGCTAAGGTATCACACTTTGACTATTCCTGCTCTCCATGGTATGTTAATGTATCACACTTTGACTATTCCTGTTGACCGTGGTATGTTAAAGTATCACACTTTGACTATTTCTGTTCTCCATGATATGCTAAAATATCACACTTTGATTGTTCCTGTTCTCCATGGTATGTTAAAGTATCACACTTTGACAATTGCTATTCTCCATGGTATGTTAAAGTATCACACATTGACTATTCTTGCTCTCCATGGTATGCTAAGGTATCACACTTTGACTATTCCTGTTCTCCATGGTATGCTAAAGTATCACATTGTGACTATTCCTGTTCTCCATGGTATGTTAAAGTATCACACTGTGACTATTCCTGTTCTCCATGGTATGTTAAAGTATCACACTTTGACTATTCCTGTTCTCCATGGTATGCTAAAGTATCACACTTTGACTATTCCTGTTCCTCATGGTATGCTAAAGTACCACACTTTGACTATTCCTGTTCACCATGGTATGTTAAAGTATCACACTTTGACTATTCCTGTTCTCCATGTTATGCTAAAGTATCACACTTTGATTATTCCTGCCCTCCATGGTATGTTAGAGTATCACACTTTGACTATTCCTGTTCTCCATGGTATGTTAAAGTATCACACTTTGACTATTTCTGTTCTCCATGATATGCTAAAGTATCACACTTTGATTGTTCCTGTTCTCCATGGTATGTTAAAGTATCACACTTTGACTATTCCTGTTCACCATGGTATGTTATGGTATCGCACTTTGAGTATTCCTGCTCTCCATGGTATGTTAAAGTATCACACTTTGACTATTCCTGTTCTCCATGGTATGTTAAAGTATCACACTTTGAATATTCCTGTTCTCCATGGTATGCTAAAGTATCACACTTTGACTATTCCTGTTCCTCATGGTATGCTAAAGTATCACACTTTGACTATTCCTGTTCACCATGGTATGTTAAAGAATCACACTTTGACTATTCCTGTTCTCCATGGTATGTTAAAGTATCACACTTTGATTGTTACAGTTCTCCATGGTATGTTAAAGTATCACACTTTGACTATTCCTGTTCTCCATGATATGCTAATGTATCACACTTTGATTGTTACAGTTCTCCATGGTATGTTAAAGTATCACACTTTGACTATTCCTGGTCTCCATGGTATGTTAATGCATCACACTTTGATCAATGTTGCTCTCCATGGTATGTTAAGGTATCACACTTTGACTATTCCTGCTCTCCATGGTATGTCAAAGTATCACACTTTGACTATTCCAGTTCTCCATGGTATGCTAGAGAATCACACTTTGACTATTCCTGTTCCTCATGGTATGCTAAAGTATCACACTTTGACTATTCCTGGTCTCCATGGTATGTTAATGCATCACACTTTGATCAATGTTGCTCTCCATGGTATGTTAAGGTATCACACTTTGACTATTCCTGCTCTCCATGGTATGTCAAAGTATCACACTTTGACTATTCCTGTTCTCCATGGTATGCTAAAGAATCACACTTTGACTATTCCTGTTCCTCATGGTATGCTAAAGTATCACACTTTGACTATTTTTGTTCTCCATGGTATGCTAAGGTATCACACTTTGATTGTTACAGTTCTCCATGGTATGTTAAAGTATCACACTTTGACTATTCCTGTTCTCCATGATATGCTAAAGTATCACACTTTGATTGTTACAGTTCTCCATGGTATGTTAAAGTATCACACTTTGACTATTCCTGGTCTCCATGGTATGTTAATGCATCACACTTTGATCAATGTTGCTCTCCATGGTATGTTAAGGTATCACACTTTGACTATTCCTGCTCTCCATGGTATGTCAAAGTATCACACTTTGACTATTCCAGTTCTCCATGGTATGCTAAAGAATCACACTTTGGCTATTCCTGTTCCTCATGGTATGCTAAAGTATCACACTTTGACTATTCCTGTTCTCCATGGTATGCTAAAGTATCACACTTTGACTATTCCTGCTCTCCATGGTATGTTAAAGTATCACACTTTTACTATTCCTGCTCTCCATGGTATGTCAAAGTATCACACCTTGACTATTCCTGTTCCTCATGGTATGCTAAAGTATCACACTTTGACTATTCCTGTTCTCCATGGTAAGCTAAAGTATCACACTTTGACTATTCCTGCTCTCCATGGTATCTTAAAGTATCACACTTTTACTATTCCTGCTCTCCATGGTATATCAAAGTATCACACCTTGACTATTCCAGTTCTCCATGGTATGCTAAAGAATCACACTTTGACTATTCCTGTTCCTCATGGTATGCTAAAGTATCACACTTTGACTTTTCCTGTTCACCATGGTATGCTAAAGTATCACACTTTGACTATTCCTGCTCTCCATTGTATGTTAATGTATCACACTTTTTTTACTATTCCTGTTGACCATGGAATGATAAAGTATCACACTTTGACAATTCCTGTTCTCCATGGTATGCTAAAGTATCACACTGTGACTATTCCTGTTCTCCATGGTATGCTAAAGTATCACACTGTGACTATTCCTGTTCTCCATGGTATGTTAAAGTATCACACTTTGACTATTTCTGTTCTCCATGGTATGTTAAAGTATCACACTTTGACTATTTCTGTTCTCCATGATATGCTAAAGTATCACACTTTGACTATTCCTGTTCTCCATGGTATACTAAAGTATCACACTTTGACTATTCCTGCTCTCCATGGTATGCTAAAGTATCACACTTTGACTATTCCTGTTCTCCATGGAATGTTAAAGTATCACACTTTGACTATTCCTGTTCTCCATGGTATGTTAAAGTATCACACTTTGACTATTCCTGTTCACCATGGTATGTTAAAGTATCGCACTTTGAGTATTCCTGCTCTCCATGGTATGCTAAGGTATCACACTTTGACTATTCCTGTTCTCCATGGTATGTTAAAGTATCACACATTGACTATTCCTGTTCTCCATGGTATGCTAAAGTATCACACTTTGTCTATTCCTGTTCTCCATGGTATGCTAAAGTATCACACTTTGACTATTCCTGTTCACCATGGTATGTTAAAGTATCACACTTTGACTATTCCTGCTCTCCATTGTATGTTAAAGTATCACACTTTTTTGACTATTCCTGTTGTTCATGGTATGATAAAGTATCACACTTTGACTATTCCTGTTCTCCATGATATGCTAAAGTATCACACTTTGACTATTCCTGCTCTCCGTGGTATGTTAAAGTATCACACTTTGACTATTCCTGCTCTCCATGGTATGTTAAAGTATCAAACTTTGACTATTCCTGTTCTCCATTGTATGTTAAAGTATCACACTTTGACTATTCATGCTCTCCATGGTATGTTAAAGTATCACACTTTGACTATTCCTGCTCTCCATGGTATGTTAAAGTATCACACTTTGACTATTCATGCTCTCCATGGTATGTTAAAGTATCACACTTTGAGTATTCCTGTTGACCGTGGTATGTTAAAGTATCACACTTTGACTATTCCTACTCTCCATGGTATGCTAAAGTATCACACTTTGACTATTCCTGTTCTCCATGGTATGCTAAGGTATCACACTTTGACTATTCCTGGTCTCCATGGTATGTTAAAATATCACATTTTGACTATTCCTGTTCTACATGGTATGTTAAAGTATCACACTTTGACTATTCCTGGTCTCCATGGTATGTTAAAATATCACATTTTGACTATTCCTGTTGTACAAGGTATGTTAATGTATCACACTTTGACTATTCCTGTTCTCCATGGTATGCTAAAGTATCACACTTTGACTATTCATGCTCTCCATGGTATGTTAAAGTATCACACTTTGAGTATTCCTGTTGACCGTGGTATGTTAAAGTATCACACTTTGACTATTCCTACTCTCCATGGTATGCTAAAGTATCAGACTTTGACTATTCCTGTTCTCCATGGTATGCTAAGGTATCACACTTTGACTATTCCTGGTCTCCATGGTATGTTAAAGTATCACACTTTGACTATTCCTGGTCTCCATGGTATGTTAAAATATCACATTTTGACTATTCCTGTTCTACATGGTATGTTAAAGTATCACACTTTGACTATTCCTGGTCTCCATGGTATGTTAAAATATCACATTTTGACTATTCCTGTTCTACATGGTATGTTAATGTATCACACTTTGACTATTCCTGTTCTCCATGGTATGCTAAAGTATCACACTTTGACTATTCATGCTCTCCATGGTATGTTAAAGTATCACACTTTGACTATTCCTGTTCTCCATGGTATGTTAATGCATCACACTTTGATCAATGCTGCTCTCCATGGTATGTTAAAGTATCACACTTTGACTATTCCTGTTCTCCATGGTATGTTAAGGTATCACACTTTGACTATTCCTGCTCTCCATGGTATGTTAAAGTATCACACTTTTACTATTCCTGCTCTCCATGGTATGTCAAAGTATCACACTTTGACTATTCCAGTTCTCCATGAACAACTCATACAAGCCTATCACCAATACGGCATGGGTTTGCGCCCGGCTTTGTAAATTACAAAAGAAGTGCACGACTCATGGTCGTTCGATCTCTTCTTGATTGGTATACATGTTGCGTTGTAGATAGATTGGTATGTCATGAAGACAAAAATGTGGTGCAAAATCTATTTTATTGAGAAATCTTAAATAATGTTAATTATAAATGAAATTATATGTTGATGTGAACAGCGAGTAAGAATACATATCAGGGAAGAATTTATCATTATTATATAAATAGCTGTGAATTGCAGGATTCTCCGAAATAAATAAAAAGGAATCGTTTATATTTTAGCTCCCGTTACATTTCAGAACATTTCGCAGCTGTATGTTTCACAGTTATGTCCCTTTGACCGTCTCACACGCAATTATGATATATTATCACGGGAAACATGGGTCAGATAAACTCATTTTATATTAGATTCGAATCGAAACATTTTTTCATTCAGAGTTGAGATTTTATAAATAAAACTTAGGCATTCGTGAGTACAACACAAACACATATTTTATCTATATAATAAATACATATGTTTGATAATGACACTCGTCATAACATAAATAAATATATTTATGTATATCGTGTGTAGTAATTTCTTACCGTATTAGTAAGAAGTGGTTTTCATAATACGGGAGTATTTAAAGAACTGAGAAGAATTCAGTATCGTGTCTAGGCAGTGACCGTATCGAGCAGACACACGAGCTTATTGTGAAGTCAAATTTTTATTGCCATATTGAATATTGAAGAATATCAGATTCGGATGAAAGAATGCTGGAAGGCGACTCTCTAGAAGTAATTACTAAAACAGGGAATACGATAACGGAGGAGGTGACAAACGCAGATTTATTCTCTTTACTCAAAACTTATATGAATGAGAAATTGTCAGTAATCGAGAAAAACCTGAATGACACTACTCAAGATTTGGCAAAAAAGGTTAAGAAATCTGAAAACACATTAAAATTGAAAGGGAGCCAAGTTCAGTTCGAACATAATGTTGATATTCAAGATAATTTAAATTATGTTCTAAAGTACATAAAGTGTGACAGGTCCAAGCAAGCTATCACTTTAATAGAAGAGTCATTGGCCGTTTAATAAAAAAGTGCAACAAATTGATATGCATAGCGGACAAGTCGGAAGGGGGTTGGAGGACTGTAGACGAATACTTGTTTGATGAAGTAGCGAAAGATTCGGAGGATAAAAAGAGGATTCGAGCAGCAGAAAACAGAGCAGCTAAAAAGATGAAAACACACAAGAAAGACACAGGAAAACAAAACAGAAAAAGTCCAGCGGAGGCAGCAGAATCATTTACACAAGTTGAGCATGACGGTGGGAATACAGTTAATTACAATGTCACGTAGGCCTTTCGAGCATCGGGAGCCGGTTCCTCGGCTCCTAAGAATTCCAAGGCTAACTACCAGTGCTACAAATGCGGAGGTTATGGACATTGGACCCAAGAGTGCAGAAAGACATACAACGGCAGTACATTCGGAGTTGGTAGAGGACCTGTTGTGTAGAAAGACAAACAGAGATTTTCTTTGAGGTAGACAATGTAAAAAATGTAGATTCTTTTCATGAATATGAGTTCGGTACATCTGATATTAATGTAAAAGGGCGATTCAAAAAGTCCGTTGAATTTTGGGAACAAATTGCCACATCTAAATTCATCTTAGACGTTAAATAAAAGAGGGTTATAAAAACCCGTTAATTGCACATACCAGAGAAAACATTTTTGAAGAATAACAAATCTTGTATTGAACATAAAAATTTTGTAGACACAGCTATTGTCGAGTTGTTAAAGGGTGGCTTAGTAAAAGAGCTGTCGAACAGACCGCACGTGGTTAATCCTTTAACTGTATCGATTAACGGTAAAGGAAAAGAACGGTTAATACTAGATTTGAGACATGTAAAAAAACAGGAAGTTCTTAACAAAATTAAGTTTGAAAACTGGACAACTTTAAAGCAATACGTTACAAAGGGAAGTTTTGGATTCGTTTTTTTTATATCTCGAATCGGGTTATCACCACATAGATATTTTTCAAGAATATCAAACTTTTTTAGGGTTTTCCTGGATATTAAATAATATAGAAAGATATTTTGTTTTCACAGTATTACAATTTGGACTTAAATCAAGTGCATACATTTTTACAAAACTATTACGACCTTTAGTTGCATATTGGAGACGCCAGAACATTAAAGTTGTATTATATTTATATGACGGATTCGGGTTGGCAGAAAACAATGGGTTATGCTATGAACACGCACAGGTTGTTAAAAACGATATCATGAGGTCGAGTTTGGTCCCAAATAAAGATAATAAGAGTTTTTGGAAACCTAGTCAAACAATAGAGTAGTTAGGATCTTTAGGATTTGAAACGTGTATATTACGCTTATTTCAGCTGCGTTCAGTAATTCCCATAGAGTAAATAAGGGTAATTACAAAATTACCGAACTCCAAACAATATTACAAAGGGAAAGTCAAAACTCATATGTATATAAACAGACAAAATCAGTCAACAACAGAGCAAGAACATTAGCCAAAGTATCTGGTAAAATTATTGCTATGACACAGGTTGTAGGTTTTATTACTCAAATCATGACAAGATGTATGTTTTCGGCTTTAAACTAAAAGTTAGACTGGAATAACAATTTAAACATTTATTACACAGTTTTCCGGTTGTTGACTGATTTTGTCTGTTTATATAATTATGAGTTTTGACTTTCCCTTTGTAAGATTGTTCGGAGTTCGGTAATTTTGTTATTACCTTTATTTACAAACAAAATTGCATACGAGAACTGATGTTTTGGAAATTAAACATTTCCAATTTAAAACCTGTATTTTTAATTAGAGAAAGAATCTGCATATGATATTTTTACAAATGATAGCGATGTAGGCGCAGCGAGTTTGAATAAAAATTCGAATTTAGTAATGTTTAAGACATTGTTGAAATTGGAAGCAGGTAAGAGTTCTACCTGGAGAGAGATAAAAGCTGTAGAGTTATGTTTGTTGTCCTTTAAAGATGTTTTAAAGGGACGTTCAGTCAGTCAGTTGTTATATTGATAGTCAGAATGCAGCAATCATTATCTTAAAGGGAAGTAAGATACATGAACCTCAGAGTTTAGCATTGGCGAATTTCGAATTTTGTGCGAAAAATGACACGGAGATTCATACAGTATGGATATCAAGAGAACAGAATACACAAGCAGATTATTGAAGTCGAATTATAGATATTGACGATTGGGCAATATCTACTGAGTTTTTTCAGTTCATAGATGAATTATGGGGTCCACACAGTGTGGATAGATTTGCTAGTAGTAATAACGCTAAAACAAAGCTATTTAATTCATTATATTGGAATCCGTGTTCTTTGGGGGTGAACTCGTTTAATTCTGACTGGTCACAGGACGTAAACTGGTTATTTCACCAGTACCATTAGCCAGTAGGGCTATAAAGCATCTCGTAAAATGTAAATAAGGGTAATAACAAAATTACCGAACTCCGAACAATCTTACAAAGGGAAAGTCAAAACTCATAATTATATAAACAGACAAAATCAGGCATTTTTAAAGAAATGGTGGGTTGAATCAGATTTTCAAGCGCCAAACCTCCCGCTTTCATTACGGTTCAAAGGTTCCGGCTGTCACTATAACAGTATTTATAACAATAGAGGAACAAAATAGGTAAAATAGTTGTCAAAACAGTACCAGTTTCAGTGAAGTAAATGTCAAAGACACTTTTACGTCACACATTGATAAAAAAAAATTTTGACATTTTTGTTGGCTTCCTTATCTGTATACATTTTCACTATGTGAAAATGCATTGATAGTACCAAAATGAACTTCTCCGTTTTGGCCACACATTTTTGAGGATGTTCTAGATGTATAAATCACACGGAACAGACGTTTTAGAGCTCACAGAAACAGAAAGAATATTAGAAGTGGAAATGAATGTAAATTCTATATTCGCAAGAGGGAATCTTAAAGGAAAGTTGTTAGGAATTAGATTAGATGCTTCAATAAGTTAATTGTTTTTTCATTTATTTTCAGAATTTGTTTTATACTGATTGTCACTGGACAATTGCTATGCCACTGGACAGTTTCGATATAGTCACTGGACAATTGTGTTATGTCACTGGACATTGATATAGTTACGTCACTGGACGCAACCTTGAAAGACCATTGTTTATTGTTTGAAGGTCACTGGACCACAATAAATGGATTTATAAAAGTAAGGTATTTAATTTAGTCTAATTAATTTTGTGCGAACTTGACCTCAAATGAGATCTTTTCATTGGCTACAGTCGACATTTTAACAGCCGATATGTATACAGAAAATATGTTGTAGGATGGGAACATCTATTAAAAGCCGTATTAATGAATGAAGTTTATAGTAATTAGCGACGCCTCCAAGCAGTAAAACAAATTCTTTTATTTATAGCTACATTTGAATGAAGTTTATAGTAATTAGCCACACCTCCAAGCAGTTAAGCAAATTCTTTTATTTATAACTACACAAAAAAAAATCAATAATCGGTCAACGCATTGGGTTTAGCACACAAAACAATAACATTTTATGCAATCAAGTTCGTATCAGCCTTAAAATGGGAGACATTGACATTTAAAAGGTAATGAATCAATTGTACGGTTCCAGCGACATTTAAAAGTTCTATGTCTCCCATTTTAAGGCTGATAATATATAATATATAATATTAGTAAGTAATGCCATGCTTTTTGTATTGTAGAAACTTTTCACAACCGGATTTTGGTCTTTGAAAAGACAAATTAAACATCAGGATCTTAAGACACTTTTCATCAATTTGCATAACACTATCATAAACTCCAGAGCCAAAATACATAGGAAGTTTCAAAAGATATATGTCCTGGGCAGAAAATTATAAAGAAATAGATGCAGTACTTCCGAGAAGCGAATTACACGTATCTCTTTATCTACAGTATCTTATGGAGACTGTTAAACACCACAGCACTTCAAAACGGGAGTTAAACAGACCTATTAAGAAAACAGAACCGCTTACGGCAGATTTAATGAAATTACTGTTTCTAAAATTTAATACAGTTAACGCACCTTAAAGGAGTTAAGGCTATTAGTTATATGTGACTTATCGTATACCGGATTTCTACGGTATGATGAGTTGAGTAATATCAAAGCGAATAATATTACTTTTCATGAACAATACGTAGATATTTTTATTGCGAAAAGCAAGACGGATTGCTACAGAAACGGCAAAAATGTTTTAATTGCAAAGTTGAATACTCCACAATGTCCAGTTACTATTTTACAATGTTATATACGAGAAGATAAAATAGAATTAGACACAGACAAGTACATTGTTAGACCTCTTACTTACTTTAAAAGAAATAACAATTACATGATGAGGAACAGAAACATCAAACATTCATACACCCGTGCAAGAGAAATCATAGGATAAGCTTTATCATCAATTGATATTAACATGAACAATTATGGCTTGCACAGATTAAGGTCAGGAGGGGCAAGTGCTGCTTACAAAGGCGGCGTACCAAACAGACAGAGGTCCATGGTAGATGGAAGTCAGAAAATTCGATAGACGGATACGCCTGTGAAGATTTAGAAAAGCGATTGTCTGTATCTAAAAATCTGGGCATATAATCTGCTTTCTTCGTACGTCGAAATGGTCACTGCGCCAGTCAATCTTCAATTGTGTTTGTGTTTTATTTATTAACAAGTATAGGTACATAACGCAAATACTTGGTTTTCGTCGCATATTATAAGTTATAAGCTCCCTAGTGATCGTCTATCGTTATTTAGACGGTTAGTAAATAGTTGAAGGGTGAGCACTACAGCGCGAACCCTTCAACTAGTTACTTACCGTCTAAATAACCATATTCGGTCACAGGAGCTTATAGCATTTTTGTACGATGTTGCTGATCTATAACTTGAAACAGTAACTAAGTTTTTTCCACGAACTATGTTTGACGGATTTTCCTGGAAGTTCTAAGGCTAAAGACGTAACGGTCAATACACAAAATTAAGCACCGCTCACTGACCTTCTGTATTGTGTCTCAAGAAGAGTTTTTTTACTGTGTTATTTTAGAAGAAAATATAAATCATCATCTTTCTTGCAGTTGTGTTTAATTATGCTAAGTAAAAAAAAAACACACATATATATAGAGAGCCTGGTCAAATACGTCGTCTCAGTTATCGATTACAATATTTCTTTATTTCGGAGAGCGTCAAGGTCAAATTATGCAATAATAGATTACACAATACTACAGTCTGCTTCTATCGTTGTTTTTAGGAATGGAATTTTCCACTGGCCAGTAAAGCGTATTATTCTTATTCTCAAGATTTGCTGTGCGATATGACGAAATACGGATTAACAATTTACATACTAATTTTATAGACCAAAAATTTATAAATGTAAAAATACAATTAATCAAGATAGAGAAACATGATTGTATCAAGCTGACACAATTGAAACAATCACATGATTAAATGTTTACAATCATAAATAAAGTTTATTAGAGCAAGCAATGATTGCAATTGTTATGACATAAATTAACAATAGTGTTTTTTTGTTAATTGTTGTACTTGCTTCGATTTAATAATAATATCAATGTCATGATGAATTGATAATACCTCCACAATCTGGTCTATACATACTCTATACATACAATTTGTGCAGATTGATAATATCTCTAAATAACATCGGATGCAAGCTTGATAACTTATTATTCTTCAAATTTCTGTAATAAAATGAAAAGATGAAAAACATAAACTATCACACTGTTGGAGCAGTTTTGTTAAAATCGATTATCCCTAACACACAATGACAGTACTTCTGACTTTCCTGACTTGGAACATGCGCTACAATAACATGTTGCAGGATTAGACTAGTTATATGGGCTGAAACCTTCCTTCTTAGAGACGTGATGCGGTCATGAAAGTGTGGAAATAAATGAATATGAGAGACTATCCAACATTATATTGGTTGGTTTATGGTGTTTAATGCCACTTTCAACAATATTTTAGTTATATCGTGGCGGTCAGTTTTATGGGTGGAGAAAACCACCGACCTGCGGCAAGTCACTGACAAACTTAATCACCTATTGTTGTATCGAGTACACCTGGCCATGAACGGGGTTCTAACTTACAACGTTATTGGTGATATACACTGATTGTACAAGTAGTTGTAAATCCAACTACCATACGATCCCGCCCACAACGGCCCCGAAACAAAATTAAGAAAAGAAGAACAAAAAAAAAACACAACAGTACAAACAAACAAATAAACTTTCCTCTACAATGATATTCGAAGTGCCTTAAATTCCTCATTCTTTCATTCATATTTATATGGTACTAGTATGTCCACCCATCTCCTAGGCCTGTTTGTGTATTCTTTTACATAACTGCTAAGCCATTAGATGTTAGACTAGTTAGTATTTATTTAAAATTGATAAAACCAAAAATACAATTCTTCAAAAGGAAGTTCATATATTTAAGCAATAAACTTTTGCGAATTAAAGTCAATTCTGTATAATCGTTGGTAATGTAGATATGTCGACTTTAATTTATTACTTATATCTAAATATCTGATGATCGTCCATTTAAATCACGTAATACGTTTCACATTTAGTCAATGTCAATGGTACAATAGACTTAAATGTAATGTAACAAAAATCGTCTCAGTTTTCTGCGTATGCCTATTATTTGAATTTATGAAAAAAACAATGCATTCAATCATAATACATGAACAGAAGCTTTAAATTTTTTTATTATTCCTGTTATTTCCATTGACGCTTTTCCGCTATTATATAGTATGTTCCACTATTTTTTGTCGATTTTCCACTTTTAACCGATTTCCTGCTATTTTTTTTTTACTATTTTTCACTATTTTTTGTCGCTTTACACTTTTAACCGATTTCTCGATATTCTTTACTATTTTCCGATATCTTTTGTCGCTTTACACTTTTAACCGATTTTCCACATAGTTTTGCTCCTTAATTTACAAAGGACACATTTTTTGTTTCTATGCTTTAGGCTTTAGTTTCCTTTGTCCAATGTTTTGATCAAATATTTACACAATTTGTGTACCACCAGTCTTTGCTTAAAAAGGGGGAGTGACCGTATGGTAGTTGGAAGTACAACTAGCTATACAATCGAGTGCACATCACCTCAAACGTTGTGAGTTTGAATCCCGCTAATTGCGAGGTGTGATACAGTTTGTCTGTGACTTGCGACAGGTCTGTGGTTTTCTTGGGGTACTGCAGTTTCCTCCACCAATAAAGCTGACAGCCACGATATAACTGACATATTGTTGAAAGTGGCGTTAAACACCTTAACCCTAACCTTTTATGTTATGTCGCTATATATATATACATATGTATATGATATATATTAATATTGTGTACATATATTAAATTATTTGCTCTAATTGTGGAGAATTCTATGTAGGTGAAACCAAAACTGAATTGCGGACTCGAATGACTGTTCATAGACACCAAACAAGACACCAGGACCATACTATAATAAGAGCTAATGAACATTTCCATCATTGTTCTGTAGGACATTTCAAAATATTCCCGCTGTTTAAAGTTAATACAGAAGGTGAATTTTTAAGAAGAAGAAACGAAACTTTATTAATTAATATTCTTAAGCCTACGTTAAATGATAAATAAGGGTAATAACAAAATTACCGAACTCCGAAAAATCTTCCAAAGGGAAAGTCAAAACTCATAATTATATATACAGACAAAATCAGTCAACAACCGGAAAACTGTGAAAACCGTATTGACTCTGACTTGGTACAGGCATTTCTAAAGAAATGGTGGGTTGAATCAGATTTTAAAGCGCCAAACCTCCCGCTTTCAGTACGGCTCAAAGGTTCCGGCTGTCACTAAAACAGTATTTATAACGATAAATGACTTTAAAGAATTTCGTTAATCTTACAATGACTTTAAAGATTTTTATTAATCTTATAATAACTTTAAAGATTTTTATTAATCTTATAATAACTTTAAAGATTTTATTAATCTTATAATAACTTTAAAGATTTTTATTAATCTTATAATAACTTTAAAGATTTTTATTAATCTTATAATAACTTTAAAGATTTTTATTAATCTTATAATAACTTTAAAGATGTTCAATAATTTTATAGGCTATATATTTTACGTGCGAAAACGTAACATCATAGTCTCCCTTTATATTGTTAGCGTCACACTATTGTTAACTTCCTATATACACTTATACACATTATACCTGAAGATCTGCAACAGCAGTGAACACGTTAGTACAAGAATGTTATGAAAAATCCGTCTTGTTCTTTTTTTTAACTAATTTCTTTTATATGTACCAGCACACGGATTGCATTTGACTTTTTACAGACCAATATGTCGTTTATTTATATAAATATACAGCGTCTAGTTGCCAGAATCTAGTGCTGTTGGGACAATGTACTTGCCTTTCTTTATTAGACAACTACACTTGACATATGGGTACCTAATAATACCTCATGATACACGTGCTGTGAGAAAGTGATTTTTAATGAAAGGTTAAAAAAGGATAACTGTCCAAGCAGACATTCAATGACAGATCGTAGCATGAAGAAATGACGCAAATTAATGGACGGACAAGTTACTGATTATTGCATCCTATTCGGACATTGTACTATTTAAGGGCCGTCGTGGCTGTGATCATATGGTAGTTGGATTTACAACTACCTATGCAATCAGTGCCTATCACCACTAACGCTGTGAGTTCGCTCAGACGGGATGTACTCGATACAACATTATGTGATAAAGTTTGTCGGCAGGTCGGTGGTTTTTGTCTGTGTACTCCGGTTTTCTCCACCAATAACACCGACTGCCACAATATAACTGAAATATTGTTGAAAGTGGCGTTAAAGACTATAACCATAACTATTATAGACATTATAAATGTGTCTGCTAGATCATTGATATTAACAGAAAGAAAGGAAACTACAGAAGAACTGCAAAGGGATCAACCATTTAACTTTAAGGGGGTAGGTTTTTTTTTAATCCAGTTGTCACATTTGATAAATAATTTGTTTTACAATGTGCTGAAAGATAAAAAAGGAATAACTAAGTTTACCTGCAGTTTCAAAAAAATATATTCGAAATTTTGAATGTTTAAAAAAATGATAATTCAGTTGTATATAAGATAATAAAACAGTTATTTCATGTCTGTTCAGGGAACAGTCAACACTATTGTACCTCGGTGCTGGAGATGACTTGGGAACTGTTGCCATCGGTCTTCGGCCCCAGGCAACAGTTTTCAAGTCATCTCCAGCACATCGGGTCAATAGTTTTGACTGTTCCCTGAACACGCAAAAGATAACTGTATATCAAAGCATAGCATGTGCACGTGACTATTTATTTCTTATGTTTTTAGCAATAAAGAAGTTTTATTTGTAGGTTTCACAAGATTGCCAAAAAAAAAAATACCATTATCATCATGGGATCTGTTTTATTTATTGTAAGGAAAGTAATAACAATCATTAAGTAATCATATCATAACTCAACCACATTGCTGTGAACTTTTGTGAATTAATACTTCGAAAATCGTCAATATTACATTGAAATTCATACGATGTTACAACAAATGTACTTGTAAGAACACACATTAACTAAACTGAATAACAATGGCGTTAATTAATCAATTGATGGTAATATCTTGGTGTTTCAGTTACAATAGAAGATAAATTTAGAGAAGATAGTCGGTTTGTTATTAGATACAGTAATTGTCATTTTCTGTTACTTAATATATTGTGTAATATAATAGATTGCCGGGGGTTTGTTAACGCGCCTACTCCATTATGAGAAGAAAGCTGTAAACAGTGATGGTCAACAATTACAACACTATCAACAAAAGGCACACCAACTGCTAAATTGAATTCACTGAACACAAAAATACCACAACAAATAACGTTAGAAATCCACGTTCTAGCTTTAGCCTTGCACAACAGAATGGCGGGGTTAAACAGGTTAAAGGGATCCCAACCATCGCCTCTTGATAACTGGATCTCCAACGGTAATGTATATATATAAACAAATGAAAAAGAACCTGCCTATAAATGTTTGACTATGAAACAGACAACAGGAAGGACACCAATGCACACACAAATGTCAATATCGTTTGTTATATGTCTTGTGTAAATGTCAATATCGTTTGTTATATGTCTTGTGTAAATGTCAATATCGTTTGTTATATGTCTTGTGTAAATGTATTGCACTCGGTTTTATTGAATTGTATTTGTAATGTAAAATTGAAAAATAAAATTAAGATGGTGAGAGGAGAAGATAATTTCCCACAACATGTCTTACTAACAAGTGCGTGCTACATTATATATCTACGTTTTGATTACTATCACTGATTCAATTCCTTTGCTGGTGGACTATTAGCCCCGGAAGGTGTTATGCTCCCAGTCTGTGGTTTGGCATTAAGATGAATTATTCGATATGTGTATGCTTGAAACGTTCGGTTAATAAATTGCGTAATTTATTGCAACTACATTTAATCTCCCTCATGCATAGACACCATTGCTTTGGCAGTTCTAGTTTTCATGTGTAGACCCGTTGGTTTACCTACTCACAAAGACTTGTATTTATTTTTTTATGTTTTGATTTTATTATTTTAATTTGAGCGTACATTATTTCGAGCCATCAGTAACTGTCCAATTATGCGGGTGGAAGTTTGCATTGGTTATCTGGTGACAGACTATTTATATAAATGTGCCAATAGTGCATATATATTTTACTAATAATAATTGAAAATACATTATAGATCCGAAAAATAACCCTCTCGTCCAGAAACACATGTCATTTAAACTACAATGGAATCTCGGAGGGTATTTAAATACTCAATGAAACATTTAGTACGTACGTATTAGAAACCATGTTGTTAATATTTTGTCTTCCAATTGAAACGGTTTATTGGATCCCGCTGTTTTATGTGTTTCGCCAATTATACATGTTATACAATGTGGTAGCTATAGTAATATGAAAAACAAACAATATAATGCACTGTTCCCAAATCTAATCAACAAATTGTAGAGACAGAGATAAAATCGATACCCATAACACACAATTACATGCCCCCTCAGTTTCCAAACTTGGTGCAATAAAAAGTGGCTGGGCTTAGCTATTGCTATGAGCCCACACATAACTGCTTAATGTTTTCCCATCTAGGTGAAATACCAATCCTTTATTCGGTTTACGTGTGTAGCCGCGACACATTTTAGTTACTAACCCAAGCCAGGACCTGGATTTCCGACGTCACATTTCGACGTCTTTCTTGTGTTCAGTGAGTGTATGTGAGAGGCTTGTTGATATTGGTGGAATTGCTCATCGTCATTGCTCAAACTTTCTGTTTAAAACCTCACATGTAAATGGGCGAGCAGCGTTGTTGTAAAGTCTTAGTTAAATTTGACTGTTATATATATCATAACTCATCTGAAAATTGAAATATATTTCTTTGCAACAGCATAATAAAATGCACTTTAAAAGAACAAACGAAGCTACCGATTGTTGTTTAACTATTACAACCATTATGTAATACTAAGGTCTCAATTTTAATTAGTCATAAATCATCATAGAGATAACATTAATATATTTTGGAGGTGCTACATTTAGCAAATATCAAAAATAAGTTGAAATGAAATATACAGCAAATATTTATTTCATGTGTAAGTATCCGAAATATGATACAAACATGCTTCAAAGAAAGAATTCATTCAATATCTTAGTGATAATAAATGAAGCAAAATAAAATCTAGAAAATAAAACATTTAACATCAAATGAACAATTAAAAAAATGCAAAACGCAACATACAAAGCATAAAAAAAAAACACGCATATTTTGAATGATTTATGGATCTGTCTAACAACATAATTATTAAACATTTAACCGGTTATAACCCGCCAATATTGTTTGCCTGTCCAAAACTAGGACATATACCATGAAGAGGTTTTGCCACTGTGTTGTCATTGTTGTGTGTAGCTTGAGTAGCTCCTGGAGTAGATAGTGTTGGTGTGGTTGGTTAGATCTGTGCATGTTATCCAGATCATTGCACTTGAAGTAGTAGCTATAGTGGATGGGATGCTAGCGCTAGCGAACACCTTGTCCAATTTTACCTCGTCCTTTCCTCATTATTCAAGACATATGACTATTTGCATAGAAAAGTAGTAAAGCTCAAGATCAACTGTCTGCATTACAAATAGCAAAAATACAGTTTGATATTTCCTCTGATTTCAAGTTATCGCATGATTTACGATTGGCCGAACATGTTTCATATTAAAATATAACTACCAATCACATGCACTTCCATCTTATCTAGCGCCCAACTAACAACGTACCACTACACCATATATACTTATGGAAAACTACTTACCATATGATAACTCCGTGGACCAATAGTTCACTATCAGAAGTAATCGACCTAGCGATGGTAATGAAAACCTAGATATCAAATGCTATGGACACGGCGCGTTTCTCCCTTCACTTTGTCGAAATACAACCTATTTTTCACCTGAGCTATGGTATTTTAGTGCGCAAGTCTAAATAACGTTGGGAATTATACTCGAACAAAACGGGCACCATCAGCGACACGTGTACCTGTATGTACAAATTCTATGTTTTGGATCTTAGTCTAGATAATAGTTCTTCATTTTCAACATATGATGGAATAAAAAGAAATGATAGGACCACTATATCAGGTTGTTAGAAATTACAGTTGAAAAACCTCTCCATTGATTTTAATTCCACTGTGTACTGTGTGGGCATTTCCCGTTACGTCTAGTGTTATGTCATACGACAAACTTTCCTCTACATTTTGTTCGACTGCCAAAGCTGTATTTTACCACATAAATCTTCTAGAGAATTAATAACATCATTTGTCTTATATTTATTTATATCTATATCATTGATTTTCATTGTAGCTTCTTCCATATATTTAGGATGTGTTGTAACATACTTTGTATTATCTTAATTGTTTCTGTTTCAGTGACGGTTACTTCCGGAATAGTCGGTCTTACTGAAAGTGTCTGTAAAACGGGTGATACCAATAACATAAACATGCATGATGTGTGCAAAATTGTATTATTGGATGTATTTCAAAATTTCATGTGTACTGACAAAAAAGGCTACTCTGGTGGGATTCGAACAGCTTTCATCCGGCTTATGAAAGTCTGGTCTTACCAACTATATTAAACATTTGCTTATATGAGGATGTCTTGTGTGGGATTGTATTCCAGCGCATGCCAAAGAAGTATTTTGAGCCTTAAACAAATAATCTGAAATCATTTTCAAACATCCTATGTGCAATGTTTATAATAGCCTACTTGATACAAATGTTAATTATTGATTTGCTTTGTAGCAATACGACCAATGAACCCGCCTTGTAATTAAGAAAAGGAGCTAGTCAGATCCTTTAATTTCACATTCCGCTATATAGATTATGTTGTTTCACAAAATAAAATAATTAAATGAATGGTGATTTTGTTTATCGCATTGATCCCATTTAGTTTGAAATAAAGAATAGCACAGCTCCAGCTAGGTGTGTTTCATACCTTGACATACACATCGAAATTGACAGTGAACTAGGGACAATAAATACGGAAAATCTTAGGACAAAAGAGATGATTTCAAATATCCTAATACGAAACTTACATCTATATGTAGCAACGTTCCAGCAGCACATGAATATGTGGATATCTCTCAGCAAAACTCATAATTATATAAACAAAAAAAAAATCAGTCAACAACCGGAAAACTGTGAAAAGCTTGTGGTTCATATCATTATTTACATGATAGAGGGATTTTGCTAAAAAGGGAAATAATAAACCAGGGGTTCCTAGTGGTTACATTGTAATCATCACTTCGAATATTTTGCGATCGCCACCATGACCTGGTTGACGGCTATGAAATGTCTGAAGTGTTCCGTTTGTCGTAATCACAATCCGGTTATTTCCTCATTTTTGACCTAACGATGGATGTTTTACAGGAATAACACAAATAACTATTCAGTACAATACAATTAGTCCTAAATAATAACAATACAAATAAATAATACACATATCACATTCTCAGAGCAAAAGTGATGAGTACAATATGTACAACATAAGAAAGATAATTTTATTTACTTTATTATGATCTTATGGTCAATAAACACCGGTATATACAAATACATTAATACCATAAACAAAACAAATCAAATGACAACAAATGTACAGGCTATGTCAATTATAATTAGTAAATTAAGCAAAATCATGTCAAACTAAGCATACATATTAAACATTGCTTTAATATTTAGCATAAACAAAGGAGGAGGAGGGGGGGGGGGGGGGTAAAACTAATAAATTGTGTTGAGATAGTATCCCATCTTAGGACAAAAGAGATGAGTTCAATTTTCCTAATACGAAACTTACATTTAACGGTAGTAACATTCCAGCAGCACCTGTGCATATCTCTCAGCTAAGTCAGAGCTTGTGGTTCATATCATGATTTACTTGATAGAGGGATTTTGCTAAAGAGGGAAATAATAAACCAGGGGTTACATTGTAATCATCACTTCAAAAATTTTGCGATCGCCACCATGGCCTGGTTGACAGCTATGAAATGTCTGAAGTGTTCCGTTTGTCGTAATCACAATCCGGTTGTTTCCTCATTCTTGACCTAACGATAGATTTTTCACAGGAATAATACGAAGGGTGCCACATGTAGAGCATGAATCGCTTACCTTTCCGTTACACCTGAGTTTGCCCCCAGTTTTAGTGGAATCGGTGTTGCTCGATCATTAGTTGTCTGTGCAGATGTAAACCAGGGATCATGAACTAAAAGTTGATATGCAAAAAGAGATACACTGTCAATTAACAAAGAAATAACCGAACAAATATTTTCAAAAATAGTTTAATATTGTTCAATGAGCACGGTACATGTTCCGCGGCATTTTAATTTATTTTTGTAATATTTAGACCATTTCTTAAGCCCATGTAGAAATATGTTTGCTTTGTATTAGAATATAAATAACTTATTGTATTTGAAGAGTTGTCGACGTCAATTTGTGCTTTGACAGTCTCAATGTTCGCTGTACTAGCTCCACGTTACCAAGTGAAACTGTATTTTGACGCCGGCAACTATTCAGTGCGATACAATTAGTCCTAAATAATAACAATAAAAATAAATAAAACAAATAACACATTCTCAGAGGAAAAGAGATAAATACAAATTACAATAAATACATTATAAGAAAGAGTTAAATTTACAAACCAAGAGGACAGCTATCGTTATTTATAACTTTAATAACATGGCACAATATGTGCACGTGTTCATAAAAATGTAGATGTAAACTTTAGTACGAACGAAGCTTTTTTCGGGAATAACCTTCATCGCGTACGCTCGAAAACATTTCATGGCTTTCCTCCCGTCCTGCATCATGCGTAGAACCCCCTTTGTGTTGCATTGTCAATTGGCTGACGATTTCACTAACACATCCCTCAAATGTCCTTTCCTCCTCTCCCCGAGATTGCCTGCAACATATGACGTTTTTTTGATTGTAAGTATCTAGCAAAGCATGCCACTACCATAGCAAGAATTGTAAAGACCAGTACTAAAATAATGATAGGCATGTTCAAATAGCTGATATCATCTGGTGATTCTTTCTTTGTTTCTGTAAGACAGTAAATAATAACATAGATTTTTAAAATTATTATTCCAATGAAAATTAACAAGAGAGCCAAATCAGTTATGGTCACATATGTCCTATTAGGGAGAGCATTAGCTTTGAATATATTAACATTATTTAGGACCTGTTAATTATTTGTATATATTTATGCAAATTGAATAATGTTAAGCACTGCGTTGGATTTTGCAGATACCAAAGGGTTAATCAGAATCTGTAAATCGAAGAAGAACAAACAACACAATGATCAAAAGAAAAAGTACAAAAGGACAAACAACGATCTACAAAATATAGTCATAAAGCTAAAGCATGAGTAGCACGAATGCCACAAAAGACCCGGGGTGAACTCAGGTGCTCCGGAAGGGTAATTCAAGGCAAACATTCATGGTTCGATGCATTAACTCGAAATACATTTTAGTTCATCATATTTTGAAAACTATGAAAATTGAAATACGATATTAACATGGTTACTACTGTGCGTGTGTTAAATGTACAATCATGATTACTATTTTGTGTGTTAAATGTACAATTATGATTACTACTTGCTGACCTTATTCTTCCAGACCACGCAAGTTCAATTTTTTTTTGTAAAGGGTCCTTCCGTAACATCCTGGTGAACACTCTAGAATCAACATCCTTCAATGGATGATGACCAAAATTGGTACATACTTAGTCCTTAAGAGAATCTATTGATTTTCAAGGTCATATGTCAAATGTCAAGGTTACCGGGTCACATTGTTAGGCGAGGGGTTACGCCACGGTTTGCGTTGCATTTTTTTTTCTATGCTTTGTTGACCATGGCCATCGTTTGTGTTTTCGTCTTTTTTGACCATTATATTTGATGTCTTTCTTCGAATTAAGATTTTTAATTAAAGGTACTCGATAAAACATTAGGTGATCAAATTTCGTCAGTAACTTATGGCAGGTCGGTGGTTTTCTCCGTGTACTCCGGTTTCCTCCACTAATAAAACTGACCGGCACGATATAATTGAAGTATTGTTGAAAGTGTGGTTACACACCATAATTCTAAACCCTTAATTAAACCTTTCATATTATTAAGTGTATAGTATAAAGCTGGTATAAAGAAATAGTATTGTAACTGTATGACTATAAATATAATACTTACTTGTGCATCTATTGAATATTTCCTTGTGAATTGGTATTTCTGTCTTTCCTACAAGACACGTGACAATTAGTTGACCGCTGCATACATCAACATAGAGTTGGCTTACCTCAACTACAACCATGTAGAATATTCCATTAACACTTGTCTTTGTCGTTAACTGTTGGGATATTATATTTTCCTGAAAAATAACAATAATCATTTTTCTTGCAATAATACAATTCCGTTTTAAGTGCAAACAAAATAATTAATAATTAATGTTTAATATCGAGCAACACAGTAATTCACGAAGGTGAGATAACTCATCAGTGAATTATCATTGATCGGTCACGAGTGATTTATTTTCGATATTCGGAATTAATTTAAGCATATTTTATTTGCATAAAAGTTGCAAATGAGATTGGACACAAATTATAACAACATTAGTGAAGTTCTTTCCCTTTTACAAAAAACATGGCGATAACTATACAAATAAAGTTTACAACATGATATATTTAGACGATAATAATAAAGTAAATATAAAGAAGAATAGGGTGAAATAAAATATTCAATACAGTGGAATAAAGAAGAAGGAGGAATTCGGAATGCAAGATTAGCTAAACGTTTTATTACATAGATTTCCCACTTTTATTTATGCTAATAAGACGTTTCATAAAGAAACTGTTTTTCATTGTCGGACTCTCAATAGCAGAAAGTTAAAAAAAAAGGGGGTGTAATTCCGTTCCACAAGCGTCTGTGGTCGGACTCTCAGTGAATGGAGCCCGGGTGGCTCAATGAGTTAGGTAGTTGGATTATCGAACAACTCATTCAAGCCGATCACCAATACGGCGTGAGTTCGCACCCGGCTTTGTAAATTACAAAAAGGTGCACTCGACTTGCGGCCGCAAGTGATAAAGTTTACCAGTTGCTTGTCCATGGGCGGTGGTTCACTCCGGGTATTCCGGCTTTTTGCACCACTAAAACTGGTCGCCATGATATAGCTGACATATTGTTGAAAGTGGTGTTAAGCACCAAGAATCAATCAATCATCTCAGCGAATAAGACGACGTTGGTATTGTAATGTCCATATTTTATTTGATTGAGTGAAATTCTGGATTTCTTTCACTTGGATATCTGAGTACATTAAGGCCATCTATGTAGTAATTTACAATTAGATATAGCTATGATATATGTACCTTTCTTTTAATCGGGTATTTTTATCAGTCTAGTTGTTAACTAGCAACCAGTTTCTGTTCAATGTTATGTGCTACATTTGTAACATCACCCGAATTTGTTTGTTGGTTGAATTGATCTGATGAATGTGCACTGTTAACAATATAACTTGTTGATGTTGAAGTTTTACCCGACTGTAGGTTACATGATTTTTGAAATAGCTCAACTGTGGATTTTAATTTTTCTACTTCATTTTCTAATTGTGCTATATATACTATATCTGCGGAGTTTTCCTTTGACTTCTGAATACGTGGTACTGAATGTTTTTTATATTTAGGTTTTGTTACTGATGGTTCTAGATAGCTGACTTGGCTATTTTCAGGATCCCTATCAAGCTGATTGTTAGAATAGCTGACATTTATATTTCAGTTTTGTGCTCTGGATGGCATAGAGTTTAATGTTTGTTCCACTTCACTTTCCTTGTTACTTTTAGCCCAGCCAGCATGTGGGTTTTGTGTTGCTTCTATAAGTGTATTTGAGGAGGAGTCCGTATCATATGCTTCCTTGACATGTGCGAGTTCTTCATTTACACTATTCATATGTTGATTATTAGCAGTGTATATTGATTTTCTATGCATAAAATACAAGTAAAGTCCTTATTCTCCATAGATGCAGGGTTTAGTACATCTGAACATTTAAAGTGTAACCAATGTTGACATTCATCACATTGAATGGTGTCCATACGAGCTACTTCATAACATATCGGACAGAAGACAGGTGTATCTTGTTTACTGTCGGTTGATTCTGTGTAGTTACGGTTGGCAGTTGCACCTAGATTTTGCATGATGTTTGAATTTTCAGAGACAGATGTTGTGTTTGATGTAATAGGCTTTAAAGTCTGCACAGTTTCAGTGGTTGATGGTTGTTGTTGTTTTTTAGTTGTATTATTTTCAGCTCGGCTCAGATCCGAGCTAAATGTATTTGGAGTTGGTGATAGAGCCTTTGATATGGAAGCATTTGTAGAGCTACTGAGATTCGCTATGGATTGCTTTTGAACATTCGTGACTATTGTCGTGGTAGCTGTGTTCACTGAATGAACGATGTGGTTGGTCTAGTTGTAAGATTGTTGTGTGTTGTTTATCTTATCGAAGAGATCCTTATTTAAGATGTTTAGTTCGTCAAAATGATTATTTAGAATCTCACATAGCTCTTTGTATATATCAGAAACAAAAGGTCTACTCTAGTACCATGTATCATCATTCTACTGTTGGTATGATATAAATTTATAGCAAACTTCATAATATTGCCCCGTGTACCATCTTTAAGTTTATTGAACACCCTGATGCATACTTCTACATTTGCTTGATCATTATCTATTCCGTGTACTATTCTGATTTTGTATGGTGAATTATCTTTACTTAATAGTTGATATAGTGTAGTTTTTGCCATTTCATATGCTGAGGTCTTAAAATCTAGGATAAAGCTATGGGCCTTCCATTGTGTATGCAAGTGCTCTCTCTGACAAGATGATTTATTTTTCTCCAGAGCTTTTTGTTTATCCAAGGTATAAAATCTATTTGATTCCGATACTAAAGGTAGTGAGCTTGCAGAGGCATGCCTTCTAGTAAGCATCCTTTCATGTGTAGCCATTGCTTTTGATAGGTAGATCAGAACAGATATCAAATCACTAACTATAATTTTTGTACCAGTATAGTTTGGAAATACCGGGGTTGCCTGGTATTAAATTTGAAAAATATAGTTTAATCACTGATAAGTTGATTCCAAATATGTTATAGTTTTTGTTATACAGAATTGTGCAGTGTGAATAAATTTTAATAAACTGACGGTTCTAGTATAGCTCGGATATACCCGGGCTGTCTATTTTAAAGAATGAACATTTACTTATGTTATATTCTGCTTATTTATATCTATGCTAAGTAACTCAACAGGTGGAACAGTTTAGCTCGGAAATACCTGGGCTGCCTGGTTTGAAACAGAAGTTAGCACTATTGCAGATGACTTTGCTGAAATTTATGGAGTAAAGATGTTGCTATGTGAAAGCAAAAATTTAATATATTTGCCAGTTTACATCCAACAGGTTGTTGTAATGAATTCCGATAATTTCCTAAGCCAGTACTGAGCCAAACGGTTCTTTGGGTGGATACCATCAGAGTAGAGTAGGAAGTTTGTATAGTGTTGTGTAATTATCCTATAGCGTCTCCGGAAGGTACGTTTAGTGCGCAAGTCTGATATAAATTCTGGCCACTTTGTGTTTAAGTTAGAGTTGACTTGACGGATGTAACCATTTAGGCTGAAGATCTGTGCATGTAGTAATTTATCATCATTTTTAAACGAATCTGGATTCGGGTGGTTTTATACCTATTATGCGTTGTGATAGAGTATTCGGGTAATTCCAGAATAGTTACTATGCTACCATGATGTGTTTTTATAAGATTAACAATTAAGTCTATATACTTGATGACATTCGCAGCCTCCGAATCGTCCCTTTTTGTAATAAATATAAAGTTACCAGTTTTTGTAGTCAGATTGCAAGTACCAAGCCAGACAAGTATGTGTATATTCCCTAGTTGAATCAGTTGTGCAGCAATGTCTGATTTAAGCCAATTATATTGATCTTCAATAGTGGCTGCACTCTGATTCCACCAAACAATTTATCTCTCAACACTATGATTGTGGTCGACCTGGGACTGTAGCCTATAGCCTTTACTGTCGGACAGGAAGACAGGTGTATATATTTTATGAGCAGGAACAGGAGTTCTTGGCCGTGCCAAGTAGTTTTGTAGTTTAATCTCAGACATGAACTGCTAATATATAAGGTAAAGCAGGAGATTACACAAGCTAGGATACAGATATTAATGCAGAATAGCAGGATAAGGGGGGGGGGGGGGGTGGTAGTCACAACGAATCGCTCCATTTCTATTACCATTTCAATTATTAATATTTAAAATAGTTAGTGATACAATATAAAATCATATAAGTACGAATAAAATGTAGCTAAAATAAAAAAAAAAGTTTTCAGTTGTACTAAACTGGCATTGTGCACAAGCTCCAGGAAAATGGCGAGAGTTGCAATTTGCAGAAGTTCACTTCAAATGTTCTGTTGGTAAGAAGAAGTTATTATCTTAAACACTTTTGTTAATGACGATCATTTCTAGAATTCTGATGACAAATAATTTCTTCAATCCTCAATGGTCGGCCATTTTTTTCCCAGACGCCTCGTGTCTCAAGAGACAATGTAAATTGCTTTTCTGGAGGTAAACAAGTTGAAATATCCATAGAAACACTAAAACGTGTGGTTGTATAAGATTTTGATGCTTAAATGTTTGGTGTAGGTGCAGCGCAAAACTCTAAAAAGGAAAAAAATAGATAACAAATCCTGTGCTGTAAAAAACGTGTCTTCTTGTGCTGTGCCTCGTTCTCTTATCACCAGCGTTCCTTGTAAACTACCTCACCGGATGACGACAAATTACAAAAGTCAAAGTCGATAGATGGTTGTCTTAAGTATTTTTTTTCGGAAAAAGTTATATGTCAGGAAACAATTCTAGAATTTTTATGTTTGTATTCACCATGGTCATACAATGAGCATAAAGCAAGGCATGAGATAATTATTTCTTATATCAGATGAAACTAATTTTTCATCGTTATCAATTTTTATAGCGTTTCTGTAGCGTTATTTATTCTCATAAATAATAGCGGGAGGTAATTGGAACAGCGCCCAAAAATATCCTCTGCCTAGGTACGCTTGAATGGATAAAATTACCATAAATGCCCTGTTAGAATGGAAATAATTCTCGAATGCCGGACTCTATGCTTATTTTAACATGGGTAGGCATTATATTTGTCAAGATTCGCTATCGCACGGTGTAACATAATGACAAAGATAATGCCTACCCATGGTAAAATAAGCATAGAGCCCGGCATCTGAGAATTATTTCTTAAGTATATTTCAAGTAGTTATAGATCTTAATCCTATAAGTCCATTAAGGTTTGTACAAGTCAGTCCTGATATTTAACTAGAACATAATTTAGAAGTGGTATTTGTTATGCTTTTTTTTATTGAAAACCCTACTTTGACATTGAAATGGACAATTATAATAAAGGAACTGTTCTTTTCCATCCTGTTTTATTTTCTATTTATGTTCTCCTAGCCGGTGTGAGGTTTGGTTTATGGTGTTTAAGGTCACTTTCAACAATATTTCAGTTGTATCGTGGGGTCAGTTTTATTGGAAGAGAAACCGAAACAAGGTGGAGGAAAAGTCACTGACAAACTTTATATCACATAATGTTGTATCGAGTACACCCCGCCATGAACAGGGTCCGAACTCTAGCCCATGTTTAAAATAATGAATTTCTTATATTCACTGACATCCATATGATATAGCTTTTAACAGACAACTCTAATCCTTTATTTGAACGTTTGCAGTATCTGCATAAGGGTAATTAAAATCCGTAAATCGGAGGTCAGACACAATTGCTGCTTTTAATTATAGGTTTTGCGTTAGTTTTAATATCACTCATTATTATATATTACTATTCAATTGTTTTTTTTTCATGCTATATGGTATTCTGTTTGGAATACAATACAATCTTGAATCTTGTACTAAGGCTACGCGTCTTATATCGTATTATTATGATGTAGAGAGATCAATCATTCTTGATATCGAATTGAATTAGGGTTGACCTCAACAATACCAGGATTCAAAGTATGCCTGAAGACTCTGTATTCATAGCTCGTATGAGGTGGGTGTCTATTTGAAAGACAATTATGACACAATTTATACACAGTCAAACCGCTACTAACAACTAGCATTAGTATTTTATTATGTATCTGTCATTTCTGTCGCGATTCTGCAAACCCATTTTTAGGGCCTATACCGTTAGGGTCATATCGAGTAAAAGTTCATCGCTACCGTTATTTTGAGCAATATGTTGACCTCAATCGTTTTACAGGACACCATTCTTATTATTATCTCCGAGTGACAGTGCCGGATCTACCACTGTGCTTAGGTGTGCTTAAGCACAGGGCCCCGTTGCCAAACAATTTTTTTTTACGATGGATTTTTGCTTATGTCTTGGAATTTTTTTATATTAACTATTCCTAAATTTCCTGAGCGTATGTGCCCGACTGCTTGTGTAGACCTACCGGATCTGCATCCTTCAGGGCCCAAGTAAGGGGCCTCTTAACTTAACTAGAACATGGTCTCATTTCTCCTAAATCCGGTACTGCTGAGTGGGTCTCATTAGGGTTGTCCAATCCTGTCATCCCACATGCCTTTTCTACATTTATTTATGTATTTTCCAGCGTAGTAGTTTACGAGTTTCACGTTTCCAGCTTATGCCAAATCAAATATACATCATACGTTGTTGTGACAAATACTGAATACATTACAGGCATACAGCTGGCTGCCAGAATTGAATTTTTTGTTTATATTAAAAGTTGCCAATATTCGATGTTTTATACTAATAAAATGTTCTGAACAAAAAGCCAGTTTTACTAAATATGCTATAATGTCGTAATTAGTGAAAGGAATTCGAATGTGTAGCATTGGGTGCATATGGGGTCAACATTGAATTCATTACTTGGTGGAAGAAAATAAAACAGCGACGTAATTCCTTCATCCTGGGCTACTTACGTATGATATTATGAAATATCCACAGACACCGCATACCACCTAACTTCATACCTCACCCCATTATATACCACCTTATATAGCATGACTACTATAATCTATACGTCGCACAACACCCGTTGTGTTAAAAAATGTCTACAAGTACAGTCCGACTACTGTATTTTAATGGGATCGTCAAAGTGCATCGACATATACACTTGTCCCCCATTACCACATCATATGCACCCTCCCGTCTGCTTCAACTGTTTCAACACTATACTAACGACAATAACTGTCACGACAATAACGGCAGCGACAATAAGATATCTACAAATACCTATATACATAGTAAATAATTTGTCTACCCACGATCAAAACACCAGTAAAATATTTATGCACGACTAAGGTAATCGGCCCCTACATTCTCCTTTACTTTTATAGCTTCAATCCTAGAACAAAAAAGCTGTAATAGCAAAGCCCATCTCATCAACCAAGAGTTTCCGGTTGTTGCCTGCTGCAAATATTTTAACGGTTGATGATTCGTTTCTAACACAAACTCTCTTCCATATAGATATTGTTTCAAGCTTCTGCAACGCCCACACTATACCCAAGCACTCTTTCTCAACAAATGAATAGTTCCTCTCACTTTTAGACAACTTCCGGCTTGCAAACACTACAGGTAACCACACATCATTATCCCACTGTAACAATACCGCATCTAAACCACGATCTGAAGCGTCGGTTTGAACAAAAAATGTGATTTCAAAATCTGGAAGCTTTAAGATCGGTTGGCTAGTTAAAGCGGACTTTAATTTTACAAAGGCTTCTTCCTGTTGAGGACCCCATTTTACACGAGTAGGCTCCCCTTTCTTAGCTATCCCAGTTAAAGGGGAGTTATGTGAGCAAAGCTTGGTGCAAACTTCCGATATAAATTTGCTAAGCCCAAAAAACTCCTGATCTGTTTCTTAGTTTCTGGCTTAGAAGCCTCAATTTTATCAGTACCTGATAACCGGTTACCTTGACCTATCGTATGACCCAAACACTATAGCTGACGGTAACCTATAAAACATTTCGATGGCTTTAGCAGTTAACCCAGCATCTGCCAATCTGTCCAATACTTGATCAAGGACCTTGACACGTAACGTATCAGTAACAATCAAGATATCATCTACAAAATTATCAACGTTCTGTATACCCTTTAAAACTTTCCGCATTATCCGAGAAAATCTAGCCCGCCTGTTTACCATGCCAAAAGGTAGAACTTTGAATTGAAACAACCCCTTGTAGTTTGAAAAGCTGTCATATGTTCAGTTTCCATAGAGAGTGGTATCTGCCAATGCTCTTTACATAAGTCGATTTTCGACCAACACTTGTAGCCGAATATCTTAGCAAACATATCCTCAATGCTAGGCATTGGTTCAGCATCAAAGACAGTGACACGGTTTAATGCCCTAAAGTCAATGCAAACACGATTTGTCTCATCTTTTCGTTTTGACTATGACAAACGGACTCGAATAAGGACTGTTTGATTCCTCTATTACCCCTAATTTCAACATTTGTGCAATTTCACTGTCTACCTGATCTATCATAGCATACGGTACTGGGTACGATTTCAACTTGATTGGATCATTACTTGTTACTTTGATCTCATATTCTAATACATTCGTACAACCCGGAACATCGGTCAACACTTATGGGTATTTACTCAACACGGTTGTTATCTCCCTTGCTTGCTCATTAGTTGACTCGCTACTAATATGCACCTGCTCGTACGTTTCGTGATCTTCACTTGTAGGTGGTACTACTAACTCCTGACAATCCTCACTTTTCATTATCTCCTCTTCCACAAATGAAATCATCGCACATCGTCATATCCTATCCCCCCTGTTCGATTCCTTATCACTTACTACCACTCCATCCTCTCTTTCTACATATAATTTTGATATGTTTATGTGAAATATTTTTACCTTGCCCTTAATCTTAATCTTATAATCCAACTTATCAACTTTCTCTAACACTTCATACGGACCTTTCCAATGCATTAATAGTGTATTCGCTTTCGTAAGTAAAAACAATAACACCTTTTCACCATTGTACATTTTTGCTTGCTTCCTTGATGCTTGTTCCATATTTCGCTTAACCAACTCACACGTTAACTCCAATCTCTCTCTCAAATCTACAACATATTCATAAGTTGATCGTAACTCGGGATCTGATATTTCCTTAGTCTATAACTCTTTAAGTATAGTCATGGGACCTCTAACTGACCAACCATGCATGAGCTCAAACGGTGAAAACCTTGAACTTTCCTGTGGAACTTCCCTATATGCAACCAAAGCTAGGCCCAAATGCCTATCCCAATCTCTAGGACGATCCGCACATACACGCTTTAGCATAAGTTTCAACGTACCATTACACCTTTCAACTCACCCATTACACATATGATGATAAGGGGTGGTCATTAATTGCTTCACAGAAATCAACCTACTCATCTCAGCCATCATTCCCGATGTAAACTGTGCACCCCTATCCGTCAATATTTCACGAGGAAATCATACCCTACAAAACACTTCGACCAAAGCTGCTGCCACCCTTTCGATTTCTATAGAGGGCAATGTTACTGCCTCAGGATACCTAGTGGCATAATCCACAAGTGTTAAGATATAACGATTACCTTTATCAGCAATCGGTACTAACGGCCCCACAATATCAACCGCCACACGCCTAAATGGTATATCAATCACCGACATTTTACCCAATGATGCTCTGATTTGTTGCCAAGTGGAAATAAACTTTGTCCTCATTAATATATTTTTCATGGGATATTTATAGTGATCCCCTCCATATTTTTTTTCCGCAAATATCACATCTGATATTTGACACCATGCTGTGGGCTTGAGGTGCAGAAACCCACCCAAGCACCTATGTCAGTTAAAGGCCTGGACAATATATTTGACTTAAACTCCAAGTGGACTACAATTTCTCCTTCCTTAATATATTCTTCATGGGATATTTATAGAGATCTCCCCTCCACCAACAAATTTTCAAAATGAAAGTTGATATTTGACACCCTGCTGTGGGCTTGAGGTGGAGAACCCACCCAGGTACTTAAGTCAGATAAAGGCCCGGGAAATACCTTTGACTTAAACCCCAATTGGACAAGAATTTTGCCCTCCTTAATATATTTTTCATGAGATATTTATAGAGATCCGCCTCCACAATTTGTTTTCTCAAATATCAGATTTGATATTTCACACCCTGCTGTGGGCTTGAGGTGCAGAAATCCACCCAGGGACTTATGTCAGTTAAAGGGCCGGGAAATACCTTTGACTTAAGCCCCAAGTGGGCAAGAATTTTACCGTCCATAATATATTTTTCATGTGATAGTCATAGAGATTTCCCTCCACAATTTTGTTTTCATATATCAAAGTTGATATTGTACACCCTTCTGTGGGCTTGAGGTGCAGAAAACCACCGTGGCATCTAAGTCACTTAAAGACCCGGACAATACCTTTGACTTAATCTCCAAGTGGAAAACAACTTTGTCCTTAATATATTTTTCATGGGATATTTATAGATATCCAATTGTTTTTCTCAAATATCAGATCTGATATTTGACATCATGCTGTGAGCTTAAGGTGCAGAAAACCACACAGGCACTTAAGTCGGTTAAAGGCATGGGCAATATCTTTGACCTAAACCCCAAATGAACAAGACCTCTGCCGTCCTTAATATATTTCTCATGGGATATTTATAGAGATCCCCCTCCACCAAAAACATTTCAAATATCAAAGTTGATATTTGACACCATGCTGTGGGATTGAGGTGTAGAAATCCACCCAAGCACATAGGCCAGTTAAAGGCCAGGGCAATACCTTTAACTGAAGCCCAAAGTGAACAAGAACTTTGCCGTCCTTAATATATTGTTCATGGGATATTAATAGAGATCCCCCTCCACAATGTTTTTTCAAATATCAAAGTTGACATTTGACACCCTGCTGTGGGCTTGAGGTGCAGACCCCCCTTCCCCCCACCAAGGTACTTAAGTTCGATAAAGGCCAGGGAAATACCTTTGACTTAAACCCGAAGTGGACAAGAACTTTGCCCTCCTTAATATATTTTTCATGAGATATTTATATAGTTATAGAGATCTCATTTCACAATGTTTTTTCTCAAATATCAGATCTGATATTTGACACCATGCTGTGGGCTTGCGTTGCAGAAACCCACCCAGGAACTTAAGTCAGTTAAAGGCCTGAGCAATATCTCTGACATAAACCCCAAGTGGACAAGAACTTTCGTCCTTAATATATTCTTCATGGGATATGCATTGAGATCACCCCACCCAGGCAGTTAAGTCAGTTAAAACACCGGGCACTACCTTTGACTTAAGCCCCAAGTGGGCAAGAAATTTACCGTCCATAATATATTTTTCATGGGATATTCATGGAGATCCCACTCCACAATATATTTTTTCAAATATCAAAGTTGATATTTGACACCCTGCCGTGGGCTTGAGGTGGAGAAACCCCCCAGGTATTTCAGTCAGATAAAGGCCCGGAAAAACTTTGACTTAAACCCCAAGTGGACAAGAACTTTGCCCTCCTTAATATATTCTTCATGGGATATTCATAGAGATCCTCCTCCACAATGTTTTTTTCATATATCAGATTTGATAGTTAACATCCTGCTGTGGGCTTGAGGTGCAGAAACCCACCCAGGCACTTATGTCAGTTAAAGGCCCTAGCAAAACATTTGATCTAATCTCCAAGTTGAAAAGAACTTTGCTCTCCTTAATATATTGTTCATGGGATATTCATAGAGATTCCCCTCCAGATTTGTTTTTTAAAATATAAAATTTGATATAAATGACACCCAGCTGTGGGTTTGAGGTGCAGAACCCCCCCCCCCCCCTCCCATGCACTTAAGTCGGTTAAAGGACCGGACAATACCATTGAATTAAACCCGAAAAGGGCATGAACTTTGCCGTCCATTTTTTTTTCATCATAATATAGTTTATTCAAAATCTCCTGTTTACAGAAACCTTAATGGCCCAGTAGTGAACATTAAGGGTCCCTGTTTAACATAAATCTCGCTTGTCCAGGGGTAGCAAGTGAGAAAAAAAAGAATAAAAAGTCCACGTAAACATATTTCATATTCATTTGTTTTTACATTTCATTATAATATACACAATTAGACGATATAATTATTACCATGCATTAGCTTTATGTTCATAAATAATAAATACTATGTTATTCCGAAAAAGTTCTAATTTGTTTTTATCATTTTCATCAATATGCGAAGTTTGCAATGTGCATTGTAAATGTTTTTTAAATTATTCTTCCAAGTGTTGAAAATTGTTTGATCTCCAATTCGGGAATGGTTATATTTCACCTTATTACGTATTTTCCATGTTTCCCACTTTGAGATAAATATTACGGTATTAAAAATGACGTCTAAATCCTCACCCCCATATAGCCCTAGCATAATATTTAATTCCTTGATTTCTATATTAGCTGTTAATCCAGATCTGTTAAATATTGCTTCTATTTCTTTTATATTTTTTTGCACAGAAGCACATTTAAAAAATAGATGCTGCATCGTTTCATCGTTGTCTCTTATTTGGCAGAGATGGCATCTTCCGTTTGACAAATTCATTTTTTTCAATCTATGTTCTGTATAATTTATATTATGGAGACATTTCCACTGGAATTCTTTGACCTTATTAGTAACTTTGATTTTCTTTAATTTTGTCCAAATTTGTGTTCAATCATTATTACCCCCGTACTGTTCCCACTTAATCTGACATTTTGGCCGTCCTTAATATATTTTTCAAGGCATATTAATACCCTACTCCAGAAAAAAAAACCTTATATATTTGTCATGGGATATTTATAGAGATATTTATATTTGCAGAAACCCACACAGACAATTTAGTCAGTTAAAGGCACCAGCAATACATTTGATTTAATCTCCAAGTTGAAAAGAACTTTGCTCTCCTTAATATATTTTTCATGGGATAGTTATAGAGATCCCCCTCCAGATTTGTTTTTTAAAATAAAAAAAATAATATTTGACACCCTGCTTGAGGTACAGAAACCCACCCAGGCACTTACGTCAGCTAAAAGGGTGGGCAATACTTTTGAAATAAACTCCAAGTGGGCAAGAACTTTGCAGTTCTTAATATATTTTTCATGGGATATTTATAGAGATCCCCATCCACAATTGTTTTTTTTCAAATATCAAAGTTGATATTTGACACATGGCTGTGGGCTTTATGTGCAGAAACCCACCCAGGCACTTAAGTCAGTTAAATGACGGGCAATACCTTCGATTTAAGCTCCAAGTGGGCAAGACCTTTGGCGTCCTTAATATATTGTTCATGGGATATTTATAGAAACCCCCCCGCCAGAATATTTTTTTTCAAATATCAAAGTTGATATTTGACACCATGCTATGGGCTTGAGGTGCAGAAATCCAACCAGGCACTTACGTCAGTTAAAGACCCGGGTAATACCTTTGACTTAATCTCCAAGTGGGCAAGAAATTTTCCGTCCTTAATACATAGTTGATGGGATATTTATATAGAACTCTCTCCACAATTTGTTTTTTAAATATCAAAGTTTACATTTGACACCCTGCTGTGGGCTTGAGGTGGAGACACCCACTTAGGCACTTACGTCAGTTAAAGGCCCCGGCAGTACCTTTGAGTTAATATAAAAGTTGAAAAGAACTTTGCTCTCCTTAATATATTTTTCATGGGATATTAATAGAGATCCCCTTCCACAATTTTTTTTTCAATTATCAAAGTTGATATTTGGCACCCTACTGTGGGCATGAGGTGCAGAAACCACACAGACCCTTAAGGCAGTTAAGGACCCAAACAATAACTTTGACTTAAGCCCCAAGTGGACAAGAATCTTGCCGTCCTTAATATATTTTTCATGGGATATGTATAGAGATACCCCTTAAGGATTATATTTTTTCAAATATCAAAGTTGATATTTGATACGCTGCTGTAGAGTTGAACTGCAGAAACTTACCTAGGCACTTTAGTCAGTTAAAGGCCGTGGCAAGACATTTGATGTACACTCCAAGTGGACAAGAACGTTGCCGTCCTTAATATATTTATCATGAGATATTTCAGTGACCCCATTCCAGGAAAAACCCTTCAAATATCAAAGTTGATATTTGACACCTGGCTGTGGGCTTAAGGTGCAGAAACCCACCCAGGCACTTTAGTCAGTTAAAGACCCGGGACATTTGCGTAATTAATATATATTTGATGGGATATGCATATAGACCCCCCTCCACAATTTGCTTTTTAAATATCAAAGTTTACATTTGACACCCTGCTGTGGGCCTGAGGTGCAGACACCCACCCATGCATTTAAGTCGGTTAAAGAACCGGGCAATAGCCTTGACATAAACCGCTAAAGGGCAAGAACTTTGCGGTCCTTAATACATTTTCCATGGCATATTTATAGAGACCCCACTCCAAATTTTTTTTTTCAAATATCAGTTGATATTTGACACCCTGCTGTGGGTTTGAGGTGCAGAAACCCACCCAGGCACTTACATCAGTTAAAGGCCCCGGCAATACCTTTGACTTAATCTAAAAGTTGAAAAGAACTTTGCTCTCCTTAATATATGTTTCATGGGATATTAATAGAGATCCCCTACTGTGGGCTTGAGGTGTAGAAACCACCTAGACCCTTAAGGTAGTTAAAGGCCCGAGGAATACCTCTGATTTAAACCCCAAGTGGAGAAGAATCTGTCGTCCTTACTATATTTTTCATGGGATATGCATAGAGATACCCCCTCCAGATTATATTTTCACAAATATCAAAGTTGATATTTGATACGCTGCTGTAGAGTTGAACTGGAGAAACCCACATTGGCACTTTATTCAGTTAAAGGCCGTGGCAAGACATTTGACTTAAACTCCAAGTGGACAAGAATGTTGCCGTCTTTAATATATATTTCATGGGATATTTATAGAGATCCCCCTCCACAAAAACAAATTCAAATATCAAAGTTGATATATGACACCCTGCTGTAGGCTTTAGGTGCAGAAACACATCCAGGCACTTTAGTCAGTTAAATTTCCCTGCAAAACCTTTGACCTAAACCCCAAGTGGACGAAACTTGGCCGTCCTTAATATATTTATCATGGGAAATTTTAGAGAACCCACTCCTCAAGAAGAACACTTAAAATATCAAAGTTGATATTTGACACCCGGCTGTGAGCTTGAAGTGCACAAACCCACTCAGGCACTTAAGTCAGTTAAATGACCGGGCAATACCTTTCACTTCAGCTCCAAGTGGGCAAGAACTTCGCCGTCCTTAATATATCTTTTATGGGATATTTTTAGAGATCCCCCTCCACAATTTTGATTTTAAATATCAAATTTGATATTTGACACCATGCTGTATGCTTGAGGTGCAGAAACCAACCCAGACACTTACGTCAGTTAACGGGGTGGGCAATACCTTTGAGTTGGTCTCCAAGTGAGTAAGAACTTTGCCATCTTTAATATATTTGCTATGGGATATTTATAGAGACCCCCTTCACAATTTTATTTTTTAAATATCAAATTTGATATTTGACACACTGATATGGGCTTGAGGCTCAGAAACCCACCCATGTACTTACGTCAGTTAACGGGGTGGTCAATACCTTTGTATTAATCTCCAAGTGGGCAAGAACTTTGCCGTCCTTAATATATTATTCATGGGATATTCATAGAGACCCCCCTCCACACTTATTTTTTTCCAAATATCAGTTGATATTTGACACCCTGCTGTGGGCTGGAGGTGCAGAAACCCACCCAGGCACTTAAATCAGTTAATGGACCCTGCAATATATTTGATTTAATCTCCAAGTTGGAAAATACTTTGCTCTCCTTAATATATTTGTCATGGGATATTAATAGAGATCCCCCTCCACAATCTTGTTTACAATATCAGATTTGATATTTGACACCCTGCTGTGGGCTTGAGGTGCAGAGACCCACCCAGACACATAAGGCAGTTAAAGACCCAGGCAATACTTTTGACTTAAACCCCAAATGGACAAGAACTTTGCCGTCCTTAATATATTTTTCATGGGATATTTATAGAAATACCCCCTCCAGATTTTTTTTTTCAAATATCAAAGTTTATATTTGATACGCTGCTATGGGATTGAACTGCAGAAACCCACCCATGCACTTTAGTCGGTTAAATGCCCGGACAAGACATTTGACTTAAATCCCAAGTATAGGTAGTTGGATTACCTAACAATTCATACAAGCCTATCACCAAGCACGTTTTATTAAGGCATCAATCATATCTGATAGGTTTTATGGGTAACACAAATTTACGATTTTGGCAGATAATGCCCCTTTAAGTGATCCAAAATTTCAATTTGTCCTGGACTTCAAAAGATTAATTCTTCATGGTTAAACATTAAACAATTATTGCCTTCAATGGATGTAAATATCCAGAATTGTTAATCTGAAGGGGGTTGTTTTCCGGAGGGTTAACAATTCTGATGTTTACAATCCATTGAAGGCAATAACTGTTTTATTATACCGAACAACAGACCAAGGATTGAACATTTAAATAAATACATGTATTTAAATAAAATGTGTATTTAATAACTTTTGACAAATTTTTAACCAATGTTAAATGCACGCAATGGGTTGTTTACCGGGAAACAATAGGATTGGGTTAAATTTCATAAAACATTAAAATTGTTTCAAGTTATGTGGTTTAATCTAAGCCAATGCGAAGTATAATAATAGTATTTATTCAAATTGATAAGATCAAATTGTAGTATGATCCGAATTATTAAAGCATATAAGGAAGTTAAATTTTAATCTGCGAATTCGAAACAGTTTCGTAAAACTCTGTATTGTGGATCTGTCATTTAAAGTACTTATTGCGTTATATTTACAAGTTGTTTAAAGTTCAAACTTATTTTGTCTGCAAATTGAATAAGGCACGCATCATACCGACTCGCAAGGTCTTCTTCATAGCGACATACCATATACATTTGTATATATAGATATATGTAATATACCTATATATATATATGTTTAAACAAAGTATTGCAAAAATCTCTGAATTGCAATATAACGAATTGTAGTATAACAAATATATAGTTGATCCATGAAGATATATTTTGTTTGAATGTAGATTAATATATATATATAGCTATATATATACGTCTGAAAATTAAACCAAACAGATATTTAATTTGACAGATCCACAGTACAATTGTTTACGAAACTGTTTCGAATTCGCAGAGGCTAAATTTGAATAAATACCAAAGTTTAACCATGACGAATTAATCTTTTGAAGTCCAGGACAAATTGAAACTTTTGGATCACTTAAAGGGGCATTATCTGCCAAAATCGTAAATTTTTGTTACCCATAAAATCTATCAGATATGAGTGATGCCTTAATAAAACGTGTTTCTGTAACTTATAAATGTTATGCAATGTACGCGCATTGGGGGAAAGAGGTGCGATTGCTCATATTTTGAGATCGATCAAGAAATGGACGTTATCTTATTAATTATTGGCATTGCTTACGGAATCTGCCGAATCGTCATTAAATCAGTACAACAATGCACTTATTTCTTATTTTCTGTGAATCTGCTTTTAGTCGGCGTTAATTACAGACAAAGAACCATGCACGTTTGCAGTTAATAAACGACAAAATACAAATTATTCGTTTTTACCTGTCACTAGTAAGGTCAGTTGCAAGCGGAGAAAGCGATGTCAAATTATTTGCTTGCAAGGAAATAATAAATCGATGGTAATTTTCATTCTCATAAGGCGAAAAGTGGTATGATAAGCTGTTTAATGTGAAATATTTACCTTTATTTCATCATTTTAAAGCTATTTACCAATTTCCAAAACATAAAATTGTTTTGGTCAAAATCGTAGCTAATGCCTCTTGTGATTAATTTAATTGTAATTTGCAATTTTTTTATTTTTTTATTTTTTTTTTGTTTGTTTGTTTTTTGTACAAAAAAATATTTCAATAATGTAAATCTTTTTTTTTTACATTTTCGAGAAACCAACAATGTTTTTGAATACCATAGAAGCAATAATCCAGATACTCAAAATATTTGCATATTATGTATTAATGAAAATATTTGTATTACTATCATTGCGTCGAACCCTCTGCTGGTGGATTATTAGTCCCCGAGGGTATCATCCTCCCCGTATTCATTGCTTCGGCACTGACATGGCTTAGTAGATATATTTATTATCGAAAATCATGCAGTTATTATTAAATCTAAAGATCTCCTTCCTCAGGCATAGGTGACCTTAGCCGACTTTGACCTGTCATGGTTAGTCCCTTTGGTTTTCTTGTTCCCAAAGACTTTTATTTATTTGGCTTTCAAATTTTTTGACATTGAAAATACATGATAATTTAAACATATTTAATTGTTCAATAATAAACTATTGGATAGGACACAAGTTTCACAACTTAGAAACAACTTCTCCAAAACGTACCTGATGAAGATTATTCCAGAAAAGCGTAATGCACACTTTAATAGATTTCATTTTGATTTGATTTTTGGTATTTAACGCCACTTTCCGCAATATTTCAGCTATATCATGGCGACCAGTTTTGGTGGTGGAAGAAGCCGGAGTACCCGGAGAGAACCACCGACCATGGGCAAGCAACTCGTAATCTTTATCACTTGCGGCTGCGAGTCGAGTGCGCCCTTTTTTGTAATTTACAAAGCCGGGTGCGAACCCACGCCGCATTGGTGATAGGCTTGTATGAATTGTTAGGTAATCCATTCGGACATTGTACTATCTAAGGGCCTTCGTGGCTGTGATCATATGGTAGTTGTATTTACAACTACATATGCAATCAGTGCCTATCACCACTAACGCTGTGAGTTCGCTCAGGCGCGATGTACTCGATACAACATTATGTGATAAAGCTTGTCAGTGACTTGCAGCAAGTCGGTGGGTTTTGTCTGTTTACTCCGGTTTTCTCCACCAATAAAACTGACCGCCACGATATAACTGAAATATTGTTGAATGTGGCGTTAAAAGCCATAACCCTAACCATTATAGACACTAGACTAACAAACGGAAGTGTGGCTGCTAAATTATTGATATTAACAGGAAGAAAGGAAACCACAGAAGAACTGCAAGGGATCAACCATTTAACTTTAAGGGGGTAGGTTTGTTTTCAATCCAGTTGTCACATTTTATAAATAATTTGCTTTACAATGTGCTGAAAGATAAAAAAAGGAATAACTAAGTTTACCTGCAGTTTCAAAAAATATATCTGAAATTTTGAATGTTAAAAAAATAATAATTCAGTTGTATATAAGATAATAAAACAGTTATTTCATGTCTGTTCAGGGAACAGTCAAAACTATTGTACCTCGGTGCTGGAGATGACTTGGGAACTGTTGCTTTCGGCCTTCGGCCTCAGGCTACAGTTATCAAGTCATCTCCAGCACATCGGATCCCTGAACACGCATGAAATAAATGTATATTAAAGCATAGCATGTACAAGTGATTATTTAATTCTTATGTTTTCAGCAATAAAGAAGTTTTATTTGTAGGCTTTACAAGATTGCAAAAAAATAATAATACCATTATTATCATGGGATCTGTTTTATTTATTTCAAGGAAAGTAATAAAAATCATTTAGTAATCATATCATAATTCAACCACATTGCTGCGAATTTTTGTGAATTAATACTTCGAAAATCGTCAATATTACATTGGAATTCGTACGATTTTACAAAAAAACTGTACTTGTAAGAACACATATTAACTAAACTGAATAACAATGGCGTTAATTAATCAATTGATGGCAATATCTTGGTGTTTTAGTTACAATAGAAGATAAATTTAGAGAAGATTGTCGGTTTGTTATAGATACAGTAGTTGTCATTTTCTGTTGCTTAATATATTGTGTAATAGAATAGATTGCCAGGGGTTTCTTATCGGATGTACTCGATTATGAGAAGAAAGATGTAAACAGTGATGGTCAACAATTACATCACTATCAACAAAAGACACACCAACCGCTAAATTGAACTCACTGAACACAAAAATACCACGACAAATAACGTTAGAAATCCACGTTCTAGCTTTAGCCTTGCACAATAGTATGGCGGGGTTAAACAGGTTAAAGAGATCCCAACCATCGCCTCTTGATAACTGGATCTACAACGGCAATTTATATAGAAACAAATGAAAAAGAACCTGCATATAAATGTTTGACTATGAAACAGACAACAGGAAGGACACCAATACACACACAAATGTCAATATCGTTTGTTATATGTCTTGTGTAAATGTCAATATCGTTTGTTATATGTCTTGTGTAAATGTCAATATCGTTTGTTATATGTCTTGTGTAAATGTCAATATCGTTTGTTATATGTCTTGTGTAAATGTATTGCACTCTGTTTTATTGAATTGTATTTGTAATGTAAAATTGAAAAATAAAATTATGGTGGTGAGAGGACAAACTAATTTCCTATAACATGTTTTACTAACAAGTGCGTGCTCAATTAGATATCTACGTTTTTATTACTATCACTGATTCAATTCCTTTGCTGGTGGACTATTAGCCCTGGAAGATATCATACTCCCAGTCTGTGGTTGGGCATTAAGATGAATTATTCGATATGTGTATGTTTGAAACGTTCGGTTAATAAATTGCGCAATTTATTGCAACTACAGTTAATCTCCCTCATGCATTGACAACATTGCTTTGGCAGTTCTGGATTTCATGAGTAGGCCCGTTGGTTTACCTACTCCCAAAGACTTGTATTTATTTTTTTATGTTTTGCTTTCAGTTTTATAATTTGAGCGTACAGTATTTCGAGCCATCAGTAACTGTCCAATTATGCGGGTGGAAGTTTGCATTGGTTATCTAGTGACAGACTATTTATATAAATGTGCCAACAGTGCCGATATATTTTACTAATGATAATTGAAAATACATTATAGAACCGAAAAATAACCCTCTCGTCTAGAAATATATGTCATTTAAACTAAAATGGAATCTCGGAGGGTATTTAAATACTCAATGAAACATTTCGTACGTACGTAATAGAAACCATGTTGTTAATATTTTGTCTTCCAATTGAAACGGTTTATTTGATCCCGCTGTTTTATTTGTTTCGCCAATTATACATTTTATGCAATGTGTTAGTAATATGAAAAGCAAACAATATAATGCACTGTTCTCAAATCTAATCAACAAATTGTAGAGACAGAGGTAAAATCGAAACACATAACACAGAAATACATGACCGCTCTCTTTTCAAACTTGATGCTATGCAAAGTGGTTGGGTTTAGCTATTGATATGAGCCCAAACGTAACAGCTTAGTGTTCTCCCATCTGAGATTGAAATACCAATCCTTTATTCGGTTTACGTGTGTAGCCTCGACACATTTTCGTGACTAACCCAAGCCAGGAACTGGATTTCCAACGTCACATTTCGACGTCTTTCTTGTGTTCAGTTAGTGTTTTTGAGAGGCTTGTTGATATTGGTGGAATTGTTCACCGTCATTAATTATGCTTTCTGTCTATAACCTCGCAAATAACAGGGAGAGCAGCGTTGTTGTAATGATCATAATAAAATGCACTTTAAAAGAACAACAAAAGCTACCGATTGTTGTATCCGAATATCTTAGTGATAATAAATGAAGCAAAATAAAATCCAGAAAATAAAACATTTAACAGCAAATGAACAATTAGAAAAATGCAACACGTAACAATCATAATTATTAAACATTTAACCGCTTTTAACCCGCCAATGTTGTTTGCCTGTCCAACACTAGGACATATATCATGAAGAGGTTCTGCCAATGTGTTGTCATTGTTGTGTGTAGCTTGAGTAGCTCCTGGAGTAGATAGTGTTGGTGTGGTTGGTTAGATCTGTACATGTTATCTAGATCATTGCAGTTGAAGTAGTAGCTAAAGTGGATGGGATGCCAACGCTAGCGAACACCTTGTCCAATTTTACCTCGTCATTTCCTCATTATTCAAGACATATGGTTATTTGCATAGAGAATTAATAAAGCTCAAGATGAAATGTCCGCATTCCAAATAGCAAAAATACAGTTTGATATTTCCTCTGATTTCGAGCTGTCGCATGATATACGTTTGGTCGAAAATATTTCATATTGAAATATAGCTACCAATCACATGCGCTTCCATCTTATCTAGCACCAAACTAACAACTTACCAATACGCCATATATAATTATGGAAAACTACGTACCATATGATAACCCCGTTGACCAATAGTCCACTATCAGAAGTAATCGACCCAGCGATGGTAATGAAAACGTAGATATCAAATGCTATTGACACGACGCGTTTCTGGACTAACCAAAGATATCTCCCTTCACTTTGCCGAAATATAACCTATTTTTCAACTGAGCTATGGTATTTTAGTCCGTAAGTCTAAACAACGTTGGGAATTATGCTCGAACAAAACGGGCACCATCAGCTACATGTGTACCTGTATGCACACGTCGATAAATTGCGGATACAAATTATATGTTTTGGATCTTAGTCTAGATAATAGTTCTTCATCTTCAACATATGATGGAATAAAAAGAAATGATAGGACCACTATATCAGGTTGTTTGAAATTACAATTGAATTCCTCTCCATTGATTTCAATTCCACTGTGTAATGTGTGGGCATTTCCCGCTACGTCTAGTGTTATGTCATACGACAAACTTTCCTCTACATTTGGTACGACTACCAAAACTATTTTACCACATAAATCTTCTATAGAATTAATAAAATCATGTGTCTTATATTTATTTATATCTATATCATTGATTTTCATTGTAGCTTCTTCCATATATTTAGGATGTGTTGTAACATACTTTGTATTATCTTAATTGTTTCTGTTTCAATGACAGTTACTTCCGGAATAGTCGGTCTTACTGAAAGTGTCTGTCAAACGTGTGATTCTAATAACATAAAAATGCATGATGTGTGCAAAATTGCATTATTGGATGTATTTCAAAATTCCATGTCTACTGACAAAAAAGGCTACTCTGGTGAGATTCGAACAGGCTTCATCCGGCTTATGAAAGTCTTGTCTTACCAATTATATTAAAAGTTTGCTTAAATGAAGATGTCTTATGCGGGATTGTATTCCAGCGCTTGCCAAAGAAGTATTTTGAGTCTTAAACAAATAATCTGAAATCATTTTCAAACACCATATGTGCAATGTTTATAATAGCCTACTTGATAACAATGTCAGTTGTTGATTTACTTTGTAGCAATACGACCCATGAACCCGCCTTGTAGTTCCGAAAAGAAGCTAGGGAGATCCTTTAGTTACACATTCCGCTATATAGATGATGTTGTTTCACTAAATAATTCTATGAATAGTGATTTTGTTGATCGCGTCTATCCCATTTAGTTTGAAATAAAGAATAGCACAGATCCACCTAGGTGTGTTTCATACCTTGACCTACACATCGAAATTGACATTGAGCTAGGGACAATAAAGAAGGAAAATCTTAGGACAAAAGAGATGATATCAATTTTCCTAATATGAAACTTACATTTATATGTAGTAACATTCCAGCAGCACCTGAATATGTGCATATCTCTCAGCTAAGTCAGAGCCTGTGGTTCATATCATGATTTACTTGATAGACGGATTTTGCAAAAAAGGGAAATAATAGACCAGTGGTTCCTAGTGGTTACATTGTAATAATCACTTCTAATATTTTGCGATCGCCACCATGACCTGGTTGACTGCTATGAAATGTCTGTCGTAATCACAATCCGGTTATTTCCTCATTCTTGACCTAACGATGGATGTTTTACAGGAATAACACGAAGGGTGCCACATGTAGAGCATGAACCGCTTACCTTTCCGTAACACCTGAGTTTGCCTCCAGTTTTAGTGGAGTCGGTGCTGCTCGATCATTAGTTTTCTGTGTTGATGTAAATCAGGGATCATGAACTAAAAGTTGATATGCAAAAAGAGATACACTGTCAATTAACAAAGAAATAGCCGAACAAATATTTAAAAAAATTATTTAATATTGTTCCGCGGCATTTTAATTTATTTTTGTAATTTTTAGATCATTTATTAAGCCCATATAGAAATATGTTTGTTTTGCATTATAATATAAATAACTTATTGTATTTGAAGAGTTGTCGACGTCAATTTGTGCTTTGACAGTCTCAATTTTCGCTGTACTAGCTCCACGTTACCAAGTGAAACTGTATTTTGACGCCGGCAACTATTCAGTGCGATACAATTAGTCCTAAATAATAACAATACAAATAAATAAAACAAATAACACATTCTCAGAGGAAAAGAGATGAATACAATATGCACAACATAAGAAAGAGTTAAATTTACAAACCGAGAGGACAGCTATCGTTATTTATAACTTTAATAACATGGCAAAATACAGCATGAATACATTATGTATAACATAAGAAAGAGAATTTTATTTTCAAGCCGCGTCTACAAACCGAGAGGACAGCTATAGTTCTTTATAACTTTAATGACATGGCAAAATACAGCATGAATACATTATGTATAACATATGAAAAAGAGCAAAATTTGCAAACCGAGGGGACAGTTGTCGCTATTAATAACTTTAATAGCATGGGAAAATATGTGCATATGTTCAAAAAATGTAGATGTCAAATTTAGTACGAACGACGCTTTTCCCTGGAATATCCTTCATCAGGTACGCCCAACATCATGTCATGCCTTTCGTCCCATCCTACATCATGTGTAGAACCCCCTTTGTCTTGTATTATCGATTGGCTGATGATTTCTTTAACACGTCTCTCAAATGTCCTTTCCTCCTCCCCCCGACATCGCCTGTAACATATGACGTTTTTTAATTGTAGGTATCTAGTACAGCATACCGCTACCATAGCAATAATTGTAGAGATCAGTACTACAATAATGATAGGCATGATCAAATAGCTGATATCATCTGGTGATTCTTCCTTTGTTTCTGTAAGACAGTAAATAATAACATAGTTTTTTTTTTAAATTATTATTCCATTAAAAATTAACAAGAGAGCCAAATCAGTTAAGGTCACATATGTCCTATGGGGGAGAGCATTAGCTTTGAAAATATTAACATTATTTAGGACCTGCAAATTATTTTGTATATATTTCTGTAAATTGAATAATGCTAAGTACTGCGTTGAATTTTGCAGATACCAAAGGGTTAATCAGAATCCGTAAATCGAAAGAGAACAGACAACACAATGATCAAAAGACCAGGCGGTGAACTTAGGTGCTCCGGAAGGGTAATTCGAGGCAAACATTCATGGTTCGATGCATTGACTCAAAATACATTTTAGTTCATCATATTTTGAAAACTATGAACATTGAAATACGATATTAACATGGTTACTACTGTGCGTGTGTTAAATGTACAATCATGATTACTACTTTGTGTGTTAAATGTACAATCATGATTATGACTTTGTGTGTTAAATGTACAATCATGATTACTACTTGCTGACCTTATTCTTCCAGACCACGCGAGCTCAAATTTTGTTTGTAAAGGGTCTAGTGTTGCTCAAGTTGCGAAGGGATATAGTAACGCTACTGTCCGTCCGTCCTTCTTTCCTTCCTTCCGTAACATCCTCATGAACACTCTAGAATCAACATCCTTCAATGGATGTTGACCAAACTTGGTACATACTTAGTCCTTAAGAGAATCTATTGATTTTCCAGGTCATAGGTCAAATGTCAAGGTCACCGGGACACATTTTTAGGCGAGGGGTTACGCCACGCTTTGCGTTGCCCTTGGTTTTCCTATGTTTTGTTGACCATGGCCATCGTTTGTGTTTTCGTCTTTTTTGACCATTATAGTTGCTATCTTTCTTCGAATTAAGATTTTTAATTAAAGGTACTCGATAAAATATTAGGCGATCAAATTTCGTCAGTGATTTATGACAGTTCGGTGGTTTTCTCCGTGTACTCCGGTGTCCTCCACTAATAAAACTGACCGGCACGATATCACTGAAATATTGTTGAAAGTGTGGTTAAGCACCATAATTCTAAACCCTTAATTAAACCTTTCATATTATTAAGTGTATAGTATAAAGCTGGTATAAAGAAATATTATTGTAACTGGATTACCATAAATATAATACTTACTTGTACATGTATTGAATGTTTCCTTGTGAATTGGTATTTCTGTCTTTCCTACAACACACGTGACAATTAGTTGACCGCTGCATACATCAATATAGCGTTGGTTTACCTCAACTACAACCATGTAGAATATCCCATTAATACTTGTCTTTGTCATTAACCGTTGGGATATTATATTTTCCTGAAAAATAACAATAATCTTTTTTCTTGCAATAATACAATTCCGTTTTAAATGCAAACAAAATAATTAATAATTAATGTTTAATATCGAGCAACACAGTAATTCACGAAGGTGAGATAACTCATCAGTGAATTATCATTGATCGGTCACGAGTGATTTATTTTCGATATTCGGAATTAGTTTAACCATATTTTATTTGCATACAAGTTGCAAATGGGATTGGACACAAGTCATAACAACATTAGTGAACTTCTTTCCCTTTAACAAAAAACATAAACAAAAAATGAGTACACATAATGGCGATAACTATACAAATAAAGTTTACAACATGATATATTTAGACGATACTAATAAAATAAAAATAAAGAAGAATAAGGTGAAATAAAATCATCAATACAGTGGAATAAAGGAGTAATTCGGAATGCAAGATTAGCTAAGCATTTTATTACATAGATTTCCCACTTTTATTTATGCTAACAAGACGTTTCATAAAGTAACTGTTTTTCATTGTCGGATTCTCAATAATAGAAAGTAAAGAAAAAGGGGGAGGTGTAATTCCGTTCCACAATCGTCTGTGATAGGACTCTCAGTGAATGGGACCCGGGTGGCTCAATGAGTTAGGTAGTTGGATTATCGAACAACTCATACAAGCCTATCACCAATACGGCTTGGGTTCGCCCCCAGCTTTGTAAATTACAAAAAGGTGCAGTCGACTCGCCGCTGCAAGTGATAAAGTTTACCAGTTGCTTGCCCATGGGCGGTGGTTCTCTCCGGGCACTCCGGCTTCTTCCATCACTAAAACTGGTCGCCATGATATAGCTGACATATTGATGAAAGTGGCGTTAAACACCAAAAATCAATCAAGCATCTCAGTGAATGAGTCGACGTTGGTATTGTAATGTCCATAGTTTATTTCACTGAGTGAAATTCCGGATTTCTTTCACTTGGATATCTGAGTACATTAAGGCCATCTATGTAGTAACATACAAATAGTTATAGCTATGATATATGTACATTTCTTCTAATCGGGTATTTTTATCAGTCTAGGAATCTTCATTAAACGTGAACATGACATGAAATCTCAGTTATTATTTAATTGTGATGCTATATAGTTGTAGCCTTTGTCAATTGTCATGTGCAACCTCTGACATAATCTGCAACTTGTTACAGGCAGTCAGTATTTGGTAAAAGTAGAAAGAAGAGCAAAGATTTGCTGTACAGTTGAAGCAAAGTTTTACGTAACGCATACATAATTCAGATAATTTTCAAATGTTCCTAAATTGCATGTAACCTATTTACTGTAGAACATAAAATAACAGACGCATGGGGTTTTCATGGTCGTTCGATCTCTTCTTGATAGGTATGCATGTTGTGTTGTATATAGATTGGTATGTCATGACGACAACAATGTGGTACAAAATCTATTTTTATTGAGAAATCTGAAATTATATGCTTATGTGAACAGCGAGTAAGAATACCTCTCATGGAAGAATTTATCATTATTATATAGATAGCTGTGAATTGCAGGATTCTCCGAAATAAATAAAAAGGAATCGTTTATATTTTAACTCCCGTTACATTTCGGAACATTTCGCAGCTGTATGTTTCACAGTTATGTCCCTTTGACCGTCTCACACGCAATTACGGTATATTATTACGGGACACATAGGTCAGATAAACTCATTTTATATTAGATTCGATTCGAAACATTTTTTTATCCAGATTTGAGATTTTATAAATAAAACTTAGGCACTCGTGAGTGCAACAAAAGCAAATATTTTATCTCTATAATAAATACATGTTTGATAATGACACTTGTCATAGCATAAATAAATATATTTATGCATATCGTGCGTAGTAATTTCTTACCGTATTAGTAAGAAGCGGTTTTCATAATACAGGGGTATTTAAAGAACTGTGAGAAGAATTCAGTATCGAGACTAGGCAGTGACCGTATCGAGCAGACCCACGAGCTTATTATGAAGTCAAATTTGTATCGCCATATTGAATATTGAAGAATGTCAGATTCGGATGAAAAAATGCTGGAAGGAGACTCTCCAGAAATAATTAATAAGACAGGGAATACGACAAAGGAGGAGGTGACAAACGCAGATTTATTTTCTTTACTCAAAACTTATAGGAATAACAAATTGTCAGGAATCGAGAAAAAAACTGAATGACACTACTCAAGATTTGGCGATAAAGGTTAAGAAATCTGAAAACACATTAAAATTCAAAGGGAATCAAGTTCAGTTCGAACTTAATGTTGATATTAGAGATAATTTAAATTCTGCTCTAAAGTACATAAATATCACTTTAATAGAAGAGTCATTTAAAAAAAACCCGCAACAAATTGATACGCATAGTGGACAAGTCAGAAGGGAGTTGGAGGACTGTAGACGAATACTTGTCTTATGAAGTAGCGAACGATTCGGAGAATGAAAAGAGGATTCGAGCAGCAGAAAACGGAGCAGTTAAAAAGATGAAAAGAAAGACACTGGAAAGCAAAACAGAACAAGACCAGCGGAGGCAGCAGGATCATTTACACACATTGCGGATGACGGTGGGAATGGAGTTAATTACAATGCCACGAAACTCTTTCCAGCAACGGGAGCCGGTGCCTAGGCTCCAACGAGTTCCAAGGCAAACGACCAGTGCTACAAATGCGTTGGTTATGGACATTGGGACCGAGAGTACAGTATGACATACAACGGCAGTAAATTCGGAGTTGGCAGAGAACCTTTTGTGTAAAAAGACAAACAGAGATTTTCTTTGAGGTAGACAATGTAGAAAATGTAGATACTTTTGATGAATATGAGTTCGGTATATCTGATATTAATGTAAAAGGGCGACTAAAAAAGTCCATTGAACTTTGGGAACAAATTGGCACATCTAAAGGTATTTTAGACGTTATAAAAGAGGGAAATAAAATCCCGTTATTGCACAAACCCGAGAAAACATTTTTGAAAAATAACTAATCTTCTATTGAACATAACAATTTTGTAGATAGAGCTATTGTCGAGTTGTTAAAGGGCGGCTTAGTAAAAGAGCTGTTGAACAGACCGCACGTGGTTAATCCTTTAACTGTATCGATTAACGATAAAGGAAAAGAACGGTTAATACTAGATTTGAGACATGTAAGAAAACAGGAAGTTCTTAATAAAATTAAGTTTGAAAACTGGACAACTTTAAAGCAATACGTTACAAAGGGAGGTTTTGGATTCGTTCTTTTTTTTATCTCGAATCGGGTTATCACCACATAGATACTTTTCAAGAATATCAAACTTTTCTTAGGGTTTTCCTGGATATTAAATAATATAGAAAGATATTTTGTTTTTACAGTATTGCAATTTGGACTTAAATCAAGTGCATACATTTTTACAACACTATTACGACCTTTAGTTGCATATTGGAGACGCCAGAGCATAAAAGGTGTATTATATTTAGATGACGGATTCAGATTGGCAGAAAATAATGAGTTATGTTATGAACACGCACAGGTTGTTAAAAACGATATCGCGAGGTCAGGTTTGGTCCCGAATAAAGATAATAAGAGTATTTGGAAACCTAGTCAAACAATAGAGTAGTTAGGATTTCTTTGGGATTTGAAACTGTGTATATTACGCGTATCTGAGAAAAAGTATTATAATTATCTGCGCTTATTTCAGCTGTGCTCAGTAATTCCCATAGAGTAAGAGCAAGAACATTAGCCAAAGTATCTGTTAAAATTATTGTTATGACACCAGCTGTAGGTTTTATTACTGAAATCATGACAAGATATATGTTTTCGGCTTTAAACCAAAAGTTAGACTGGAATAGCAATTTGAACATTTATCAGAAACAAAATTGTATGCGAGAACAGATATTTTGGAAATTAAACATTTCCAATTTAAAACCTGTATTTAATTAGAGGAAGCATCTGCATATGATATTTTTACAGATGCTAGCGATGTAGGTGCAGCGGGTTATATTAAAAATTCGCATTTGGTTGAAATTGGAAGCAGGTAAGATTTCTACCTGGAGATAGATCAAAGCTGTAGAGTTATGTTTGTTGTCCTTTAACGATATTTTAAAGGGACGTTCAGTCACTTGTTATACTGAGTCAGAATGCAGCAATCATTATCTTAAAGGGAAGTAAGGTACATGAACTTCAGAGTTTAGCATTGACAATTTTCGTTTTCTTATGGATACCAAGAAAACAGAATACACAAGCAGATTATTTAAGTCGAATTATAGATATTGACGATTGGGCAATATCTACTGAGTTTTTTCAGTTCAAAAGATGAATTATGGGGTCCATGTGAATAGATTTGATAGTAATAATAACGCTAAAACAAAGTTATGTATTTCATTATATTGGAATCCAGGTTCTTTGGGGGTGAACTCGTTTAATTCTGACTGGTCACAGGACGTAAGCTGGTTATTTCCACCAGCACTATTAGCCAGTAGGGCTATAAATTATCTCGTGAAATGTAAAGCTAAGGGAATCTTGAAAGTACCGAAATGGACTTCTCCACTTTGGCCATTCATTTTTGAGGATGGTCTAGAGTATAAATCACACGGAACAGACGTCTTAGAGTTCACAGAAACAGAAAGAATATTAGAAGTGGGAATGAATGTAAATTCTATATTCACAAGAGGGAATTTTAAAGGAAAATTGTTAGGAATTAGATTAGACGCTTCAATAAGTTAATTGTTTTTTTTATTTATTTTCAGAATGTTTTTTATACTGATTGTCACTGGACAATTGCTATGTCACTGGACAGTTTCGATATAGTCACTGGACAAATTGGTTATGTCACTGGACATTGATATAGTTACGTCACTGGATGCAACCTTGAAAGACCATTTTTGATTGTTTGAAGGTCACTGGACCACAAGAAATGGATTTATAAAAGTAAGGTATTTAATTTAGTTTAATTAATTTTGTAGGAACTTGACCTCAAATGAGATCTTTTCATTGACTATAGTCGGCATTTTAACAGCCGATGTGCATACAGCAAATCTGTTGTAGAATGGGAAAATCTTTTAAAAGCCGTAGCTATGAACGAAGTTTAGAGTAATTAGCCACGCCTCCAAGCAGTTAAGCAAATTCTTTTATTTATAGCTACATTATGAATGAAGTTTATAGTAATTAGCCATGCCTCCAAGCAGTTAAGCAAAGTCTTTTATTTATAGCTACACAAAAAATGAATAAACACACAGATCAACTTATATCGGTCAACGCATTGGGCTTAGCACACAAAGCAATACAATTTTATGCAATCAAGTTCGCACAAAAATATTATCAGACTTAAAATGGGAGACATTGACATTTAAAGGGTAGTGAATCAATTGTACGGTTCCAGCAGTTGTAAGGCTGATATCAGCAAGTAATGCATTGCTATTTTTTATTGTAGAAACTTTTCACAACCGGATTTTGGTCTTCGGAAAGACAAATTAAACTCACATACTAAGGCTAATGCAATGATTAAATTATGTTACCGAACTGTTTTTAATCAATGTATTAACTAATCATATTTAATCATTGCATTAGCTAATTATGCGATTAGGAATTAAAAACGTAATTAGGCCTAATCATATGATTAGCTTAATCACAATTTCAACAACAGACTCCTGGGGATCTTAAGACACTTTTCAACAATTTGCATAACACTATCATAAACTCCAGAGCCAAAATACTTATAAAGGAAGTTTCAAAAGATATATGTCCTGGGTAGAAAATTATAAAGAAATAGATTCAGTACTTTTGAGTAGCGAATTACACGTAGCTCTTTATTTACAGTATCTTATGGGGACTGTTAAGCATCACATCACTATAGAAAGTACATTTTATGGCATCAAATGGGCTCATAATACTGCAGGTTTATCAGACCCATGTGAAGCAGATATCGTCAGAAGCATAGTTGAGGCTTCAAAACGAGAGTTAAGCAGACCGATTACGAAAAAAGAACCGATTACGGCAGATTTAATGCAATTACTGTTTCTAAAATTTAATACAGTAGTAGTATATGGGTACAGCTCAGTTAGTATTTGTGGGAGAGCAATGGACCGGAAGTGACGTCAGTCACGTGCCCTGTCCGGAAGTATGTTCTGCGCATGCGCAACTGGAATATCCACCCTAGTGGGGCCTTTTGACAGGAAGTGACCCTGTCTGGAAGCGGTCATAACCGGAAGTATGTTCTGCGCATGCCCGGCTTTTTCCCGCGCTTTTTTCTTTGTAATAGTACAGTAGTAACATGGCTACCGGATGTGACCAAAGGGTTCCCTTCGGTGTACGCATGCGTAACTGGATGTTGTGCAACACCTATAGTGACCCCTTCGGAAGTGTCCTTGGGGTGTTCTCTACGACGTCCGCGTCCTAAAATCATAGGAAACCCCGCGTCCTATATTTAGCATGGCTACTGGAACTAGCCCTAGTTATCTGCCCCCTTTTATTTTCATATAGTGTCTATATAGATTGTGTAGTACTTCTACTTTGCTAAGAGTACATTTGAACATTTCCACCCACAAAAATGCTTTTTTTTATATTTTTACACTTAATGTTTATAAGACAACAATTAGCAAAAATAAATTCGAAAAATTCCATGGTCGATTTGTAATTACTTGAGGTTAGTTTTTTTGTTGTTTTTTTTGTTATTGTGAGGATCTATTAATTATACCAGATTTGAAATCCTTGTATTGTGACATGTATATATTAATGAATTACTTATTTAACCCTTACATGTCCAAAAAGTCTTATTTTTCCAAAGAGCCTATTTTTAGGCTTTTCAAACCACCCCTTCGAATGCCAACGTCATATTTATAAACTTTGTGTAAAATCGCATTCATCGATGACGTCACAGTAAACATGACGTCACAACGTTGCACGAGACGTTCTCTGCCAAATTACTTAGTCATGACGTCATATCATTGGAATGTGAGACAAAACATACTAACCTGACGTTGGTGAATGAACGACAAAATAATGTGACGTCATCACGAATTGTCCCTACCTTATTTCTACGTTTAGTCCATTGGATATCGATAAATTTGGGGCAGTTTGTTTTTTTATTGTTTTTCAACATTTTGTCAGCTGAACGTTTTTTTTCAAATACGCATTACTGGTTTGAAATTTAAGAATTTTTTTTTCGAGTACCGTAAATATTTCATTCCCCAAAGATGGTTACCTGTGATCGAAGGTCACTTGACCCCAACGTCGCCCGAGGCATTTCCCCATAATGCATCACTATACGTCATAATAAACTATCCCGATAGGTGGCGTTACTATCTCGTAACTTGGTAACTTCAAAGCCAAGGTCTTTCGTATTTTATTTCGTAATATGTTCGTACCTTTTTCGTAGCTTCGTACCATGTTCGTAACTTCGTACCTTTTTCGTAACTTCGTCCCTTTTTCGTAACTTCGTACCTTTTTCGTTACTTCATACCTTTTTCGTAACTTCGTACCTTTTTTGTAGCTGAGTACCTTTTTCATAACTTTGTACCTTTTTTGTAACTTGTAGCCCTTTCATTTATCTATCGATCTATGGTACTTTCAAACCTCTCAGTGACGTCATAAGCAAGCTGGGTGACGTCAATCGATATTCCTCATCGATAGTATTAGAATTAACTGTTAAGAATAGACCCTCACCCAGACACTCCTTTTTAGTACGAACTTTTTCTCATTTTTTTCTTTTTCATTTTTGTTTTCTATTTTTTTTTTCTATTTATTTATTTATTTATTTTTATTTTATCTTTTTTTTATTCTTTTTTCATTTTTTTGATATCAGTCATTATTTCTGATATTTTTTTCATACAACATTTTCAATAAGTAATAACACAAAATTCTGTACAATGGTCGTCGCTTCCACATGATTTTTTAAGAGCCTGGTGGCTGCTGCTGCTCCTGCTGCTGCTCTGGTGTATATGGCTGCTGCTGCTACTCTGGATACTGGTTTCTTCCATATTTTTCCTATCTTTTCACTATTCAACTTACCTTTCCTCCATATTTTCCATATCATTTCACATTTCTTCCATATTTTCCATATCATTTCACAATTTTCTTCTGTGTTTCCCAAATCGTTTCACTATTCAACTTACTTTTCTTCCATATTTTTTCTATCATTTCACATTTTATCCATATTTTCCATATCATTTCATAATTTTCTTCTGTATTTTCAAATCTTTTCACTATTCAACTTACTTTTCTTCTGTATTTTCCAAATCTTTTCACTATTCAACCTACTTTTCTTCCGCATTTTCTATATCTTTTCACTCTTCAACTTATTTTTCTTCCATATTTTCCATATCATTTCACATTTCAACTTACTTTTCTTCTCTATTTTCCAAATCTTTTCACTATTCGACTTACTTTTCTCCATTTCTTACTCACTCACTTACACAACTCACTCAATGATATTCCCAACATAATTAAGTTTTAAAATTCGCCTGTGATTTAAATTTATTTCAAAGAATTCCCATTGCTCTAAAATATATTGTGTTCTCCAGCTATTAGAAGAGCATAGGGCAATGTTTTCCAGTTATCAGAAACAAGCATTAACAGTTATGATATCTCCTTTATGTACAAACTGCCACGATATAACTGTAATATTGTTGAATGTGGAATTAAATACCATCAACCTAATCTTTTATTTACAAAGACATATACCTACCTACCTATATATCTACATTTTTATGAGAATAATAGATTTTATTACATTTTTGCTAGTTATTTTCCTATCTTGATGAGTTTCAAATTTCCACAATCAAATTTATTTTACATAACAGCCTAACACAGTGTTCTATTTTTAGAGCAATAAGAAAACTTACTTCCTGAACAGGTTTTTAGTATATATTCATCTACCAAAGGCAAGCAAATATCTGTATATAAGCTTAAATATATCTATTTTCCTGCCAAGGGCAAGTAACTCTCTGTATATAAGTGTAACAATCGATTTCCACATTTCTTGATACGTATTATATAGTATTTCTCTTTCTGCACAGGTATATGTCCACATACAGAGTTGTAACTTATTCCTCCACATCAAGAGTTATGTCCCCTACTGCAGTGTTAAACCTCCACACACAGGGTTATGTCCCCTATGGCAGTGTTATCCCCACATAAATAGTTATGTCCCTTACTGCAGTGTTAAACCTCCACACACAGGATTATGTACCCCTACTGTAGTATTATCCTTGCACATACAGAGTTGTAGCTTATTCCTCCACATAAAGAGTTATGTCCCCTACTGCAGTGTTAAGTCTTCACATAAAGAGTTATTTCCCCTACTTTAATATTATCCTTGCACATACAGAGTTGTAACTTATTCCTCACATAAAGAGCTATGTCCCCCTATTACAGATGTATCCCTTCATATACAGAGGTATTCCCCCTTACTGTAGGGCATAATGTAAGCTTAAAAAAATTACAGGCAGTATTAATTATTTTGCAAAAAAAAACTTTTCTTCCATATTTTCCATATTTTTCATATTTTTTCACAATTATCTTCTGTATTTTCCAAATCTTTTCACTATTCGACTTGCCTTTCTTCCATATTTTCCATATCATTTCACATTTCAACTTACCTTTCTTCCATATTTTCCATATCATTTGACAATTCAACTTTGATTTCTTCTGTATTTTCCATAACTTTTCACTATTCAACTTGGCTTTCTTCCATATTTTTCATATCTTTTCACTATTCAACTTGGCTTTCTTCCATATTTTCATATCATTTCACTTTTCAACTTACTCTTCTTCCATATTTTCCATATCATTTCACTATTCAACTGATTTTTCTTCCATACTTTCCAAATCTTATCACTATTCAACTTTCTTTTCTTCCATATGTCCCAGTTATTTAATGATGATTTTCTTTATAAATGATGGGAAATGTAGCAGATGACGTCACGTACGCGGAAAGCAAGCTACGTTGCATTTCAAACGTTGCAGTTTGAAAAAATACGGTAAAATGAAAGTTTTTATGACGTCATATACGCGAAAACAAGTAACGTTGCAAGTTATATTCGTTTTACAGAGTTTTAATATGTTGATATAAATTTCACGGTTCTGAGAGTAAACACCACAATACCATAGTCATGGCGTATGAAGTTAGGATTTTAATCCTTCTTTTACATTTCCAGAATTGCCAAACAGAATTAATCTTGGAAAATCAGCAAACATGGAGAGAAGAACATTTCGATTTGAAAGAATCATTAGAAACAATGAAAACAAGATATAGAAGAAAAGAAAGTTGAATAGTGATAAGATTTGGAAAGTATGGAAGAAATATCAGTTGAATAGTGAAATGATATGGAAAATATGGAAGAAAAGTAAGTTGAAAAGTGAAATGATATGAAAAATATGGAAGAAAGCCAAGTTGAATAGTGAAAAGATATGGAAAATATGGAAGAAAGCCAAGTTGAATAGTGAAAAGTTATGGAAAATACAGAAGAAATCAAAGTTGAATTGTGAAATGATATGGAAAATATGGAAGAAAGGTAAGTTGAAATGTGAAATGATATGGAAAATATGGAAGAAAGGCAAGTCGAATAGTGAAAAGATTTGGAAAATAGAGAAGAAAATTGTGAAAAAATATGAAAATTATGGAAGAAAAGTATTTTTTTTTTTACAAAACAATTAATACTGCCTGTAATTTAGTAAAGTTTACATTATTCCCTACAATAAGGGGGCATAACTCTGTATATGAAGGGATACATCTGTAATAGGGGGACATAACTCTTTATCTGAGGAATAAGTTACAAATCTGTATGTGCAAGGATAATATTAAAGTATGGGAAATACCTCTTTATGTGGAGGTTTAACACTGCAGTAGGGGACATAACTTTTTAGGTGGAGGAATAAGTTACAACTCTGTATGTGCAAGGATAATACTACAGTAGGGGTACATAATCCTGTGTGTGGAGGTTTAACACTGCAGTAAAGGACATAACTATTTATGTGGGGATAACACTGCCATAGGGGACATAACCATGTATGTGGAGGCTTAACACTGCAGTAGGGGACATAACTCTTTATATGGAGGAATAAGTTACAACTCTGTATGTGCAAGGATAATACTACAGTAGGGGAAATAACTCTTTATATGGAGGTTTAGCACTGCAGTATGGGGGCATAGCTATTTATGTGGGGATAACACTGCTGTAGGGGGCATATCCCTGTGTGTGGAGGCTTAACACTGCAGTAGGGGTCATAACTCTTTATGTGGAGGAATAAGTTACAACTCTGTATGTGGACATATACCTGTGCAGAAAGAGAAATACTATGTAATGCGCATCAAGAAATGGCTATTTGGAAATCGATTGTTACACTTATATACAGAGAGTTACTTGCCCTTGGCAGGAAAATAGATATATTCAAACTTATATACAGATATTTGCTTGCCTTTGGTAGATGAATATATACTAAAGCCCTGTTCAGGAAGTAAGTTTTCTTATTGCTCAAAAAATAGAACACTGTGTTAGGCTGTTATGTAAAATAAATTTGATTGTGGAAATTTGAAACTCATCAAGATAGGAAAATAACTAGCAAAATTTGAATAAAATCTATAATTCTCATAAAAATGTAGATATATAGGTAGGTAGGTATATGTCTTTGTAAATAACAATATTACAGTTATATCGTGGCAGTTTGTACATAAAGGAGATATCATAAGTGTTAATGCTTGTTTCTGATAACTGGAAAACATTGCTCAATACTCTTCAAATAGCTGGAAAAGACAATATATTTTAGAGCAATGGGAATTCTTTGAAATAAATTTAAATCACAGCAGAATTTTAAAATTTAATTATGTTGGGAATATCATTGAGTGAGTTGTGAAAGTGAGTGAGTAAGAAATGGAAAAAAGTAAGTCGAATAGTGAAAAGATTTGGAAAATAGAGAAGAAAATTAAGTTGAAATGTGAAAAGATATGGAAAATGCGGAAGAAAAGTAGGTTGAATAGTGAAATGATTTGGAAAATACAGAAGAAAAGTAAGTTGAATAGTGAAAAGATTTGAAAAATGCAGTAGAATATTATGAAATGATATGGAAAATATGGATAAAATGTGAAATGATAGGGAAAATACGGAAGAAAAGTAAGTTGAATATTGAAACGATTTGGGAAACGCAGAAGAAAATTGTGAAATGATATGGAAGAAATGTGAAATGATATGGAAAATATGGAGGAAAAGTAAGTTGAATAGTCAAAAGATAGGGAAAATATGGAAGAAACCAGTATCCAGAGTAGCAGCAGCAGCCATATACACCAGAGCAGCAGCAGGAGCAGAAACAGCCACCAGGCTCTTAAAAAATCATGTGGAAGCGACGACCATTGTACAGAATTTTGTGTTATTACTTGTTGAAAATGTTGTATGAAAAAAATATCAGAAATAATGACTGATATCAAAAAAATAAAAAAAGAATAAAAAACAGATAAAATAAAAATAAATAAATAAATAAATGGTAAAAAAAATTGAAAAACAAATTAAAAAGAAAAAAAATGAGAAAAAGTTCGTACTAAAAAGGAGTGTCTGGGTGAGGGTCTATTCTTAACAGTTGATTCTAATACTATCAATGAGGAAGATCGATTGACGTCACCCAGCTTGCTTATGACGTCACTCAGAGGTTTGAAAATACCATAGATCGATAGATAAGTGAAAGGGCTACAAGTTACGAAAAAGGTACGAAGCTACAAAAAAGGTACAAAGTTACGAAAAATGTACTAAGCTACAAAAAAGGTACGACGTTACGAAACAGGTACGAAGTTACGAAAAAGGTATGAAGTTACGAAAAAGGTACGAAGATATTACGAAATAAGTTACGAAAGACCTTGGTTATGAAGTTACCAAGTTACGATATAGTAACGCCACCTATCGGGGTAATTTATTATGACGTATAGTGTGCATTATGGGGAAATGCCTCGGGCGACGTTGGGGTCAAGTGACCTTCGGTCACAGGTAGCCAGCCATCTTTGGCGGATGAAATATTTACGGTACTCGAAAAAATAATTTTTGTTAAATTTCAAACCAGTAGCGGGTTCAGCTGACAAAAATTGGAAAAACAATTAAAAACAAACTGTCCCAAATTTATCGACATCCAATGAACTAAACGTAGAAATAAGGTAGGGACAATTCGTGCATGACGTCACGTTATTTTGTCGTTCATTCACCAACGTCAGGTTAATATGTTTTGTCTCACATTCCAATGATATGACGTCATGACTAAGTAATTTGGCAGAGAACGTCTCTTGCAAGGTTGTGACGCCATGTTTACTGTGATGTCATCGATGAATGCGGTTTTACACAAAGTTTATAAATAGGATTTTGGCAATTGCAGGGGTGGTTTGAAAAGCCTAAAAATAGGCTCTTTGGAAAAATAAGACTTTTTGGACATGTAAGGGCTAAATAAGTAATTCATTAATATATACATGTTACAATACAAGTATTTCAAATCTGGTATAATTAATAGATCCTCACAATACCAAAAAAACACCAAAAAAACTAACCTCAAGTAATTACAATTTGTGGGTGGAAATTTTCAAATGAACTCTTAGCAAAGTAGAAGTACTACACAACCACTATATGAAAATAAAAGGGGGGCAGATAACCAGGCCTAGTTCCAGAAACCATGCTAAATATAGGATGCGGGCTTTCCTATGATTTTAGGACGCGGACGTCGTAGAGAACACCCCAAGGACACTTCCGAAAGGGTCACGTGACCGAAGGTCACTACAGGTGTTGCACAACTTCCGGTTGCGCATGTGCACACGCAAGGGAACCTCGAAGGGGTCAAGTGACCTTCGGTCACATCCGGTAGCCATGTTACTACTGTACTACAAAGAAAAAAAGCGCGGGAAAAAGCCGGGCATACACAGAACATACCTCCAGTTATGACCGTTTCCGAACAGGGCCTCTACCGGTCACGTGACTGTCACTTCCGGTGAAAAGGCCCCGGCGGATATTGCGCAACTTCCGGTTGCGCATGCGCAGAACAAACTTCCGGACATGGTACGTGACTGACGTCACTTCCGGTCACATGACTAACGTCACTTCCGGTCAGGTCACTTCCGCAAATACTAACTGAGCTGTACCAATATACTACTTACAGTTAACCGCACCTTAAAGGAGTTGAGGCTATTAGTTATATGTGCCTTATCGTATTCCGGATTTCTACGGTATGATGAGTTGAGTAATATCAAAGCGAATAATAGCGAGCATCGCAAGATGCGAGCTAAACAGCAACATGTGTGTAAGGAGATGAATCAATATACTAACAATACCAACCGGAAGTGGTTTTTAAGTTTCAGCATAGAATGGACAATCGGAGCGAATGACCGGAAATAGCCTATTAATTAGAATAAAAAATAACTATCCAGTTTAAAAATAACCAAAGAAAATAGGAATCCGTACAGCTTCTTTACATGAAACAATTTTTTTTTCTTTAAATTGACAATCGCTAGACCTTCTTGTTTCGCCCCTAAAAAGGCTGTCGTCACACGATTTCTATAGTTTACGTCACGTCATTCGCAATGTTTACAAAGACGTCACTGGGGTTTTCTCGCATTCCTAACCTATGACGTCACGAAAGTTAGTTTCGACTAAAGTACATCTTGTATCACATATATAGGTTGTATAGATCTATTAGCAAAATAGATGTATTTCTATAGAATACATACTTAAGGTTAGATAAATGATCATTACAGAGTGAAGTACAGGAAACAGTCTTTTAATTTGAATAAAAAATAACTATCCAGTTTAAAAATACCCCCCCCCCCCAAAAAAAAATAAATAAAAATAGAAAGGAAACCGTACACCTTCTTTACATGAAACGATTAATTTATTTAAAAAATGGACAATCGTTAGACCTTCTTGTTTCGCCCCTAAAGCTGTCGTCACACGATTTCGTTGATCATGTCGCTCATGGTTTCAAAACAAAGAACAAAAAAGGAATATAAAGATGATTTTTTTTAAAACAATATTGATTCAGTTGCCATGCAATCCGTTTAGATACATTTTTGTACACATGAGACAAAAAAAAAATCAAAGTCTTGTCGTTTGTCTGATGCAAAATATCGTTTGCTATGATCTAGCTTTACAAGACACAATGACGAAAAGAGCGAAAAAAAATATAAAAGAAAACTGCTTTAAATCAGTGATTTTCAAGCGCTAAAGGTAATTGCTATCTTAACAGCATATCTATGATTTTCTCTTTAATTCTAAATCTACCTATCAAGCGCTCTTCCGTGCAAAAAACGTTGCATTTTTCTGCGATACGCCTAGTTTGCAGCTATAGGCCTACACATCGACAATATATGGCCATTTATGGAGTACTACAAACGGTTTAAGTTAACTTGTATTTTATAGGCAGTAAACGAGTAGAACATGGACAAAAATTATAAGAGCGATTACCAGCCTTTTCATTTTTTTTTAACAAAAAAGAACATATTTCGGATATACATGCAACATGACTTCAAAGTTTGAAATATATTAGCAGGGGCTCCCAAATGCCCCTAAAATCTGGTAGGTGCCACCAGGATTACTGATATTCCTAATAATACTGAAGTTAATAAAATTGTGAGTGTGGGTTACCAAACCTAACTTTAAAAAATCTAGCTGCAGAACCGTAGCTCTTTATCATGGTCCGTTGTTTTATCCACAAAAATAAAAAATATCCAAAGGACTTATAGGAGCTACGGACTCTCAGCTACGTTGAATCTAGCTGCAGAACCATAGATATTTAGGTCCTTTTTGTTTTTTTCGGGGTCCGCCCTATCAGAAAATTTCATAAGGACCTAAACAGCTATGGTTCCGCAGCTACATTAAATCCTGCTCTTAAATATATGTAGGATGGACAGGTTGAGGTTCGGACATGAAAGACCCACTGACTCAGACTGTTGTCTAATATGTACATGTCTTTCTGTAAGAAATTTTGAAAACGCAATCAATAAATCATACACACACGTACAACCGCATTATATCTTCTTCTTCCTCCAGTGTAGAACAGGAGTCATCGCCGACTGTTTTTCTATTTTTTTTATCTTTAATTTTGGAACTTCAAGAGACTAGTAAAATACATGTACATGTCTATGCATAGATGCGATGCTCGCCTGTAGGCTGTGCCTAATCCATAATATTACATTTCATGAAGAATACGAATATATTTTTATTGAGAAAAGCAAGACGGATTGCTACAGAAACGGCAAATTTTTTTTAATTACAAAGTTGAATACTCCACAATGTCTGCTTACTATTTTACAATGTTATATACGAGGAGCTAAAATAGAATTACTCACAGACAAGTACATTTTTAGACTTCTTACTTACTTTAAAAGAAATAACAATTACATGATGAGGAACAGCAACATCAAACATTCTTACATCCGTGCAAGAGAAATCATAAGAGAAGTTATATCATTAATTGGTATTAACCTCATTGGTTAATATCTTGGACGGAAGTACATGTGACACTGTCTCATTCTTTCAACATCCACGCCAGTGCCCAGATGTGCCGAGAATAGGAGTCGGCATTTGAAGGTAACATGAATTTTCCAATTGCCTTGGTGGCTTTAATATTTAGAAAGTTTGCCTAGGTGGCAAAGACCTTGGTGGTCAGAATATATAAACCTAGGTGGTTTTTATATAGATTTAATGTGGCTGGGTAGCCGAGAATACAATATGGCAATGTCACACAGAGGGTGTGTTTGAATTGAAGTGAATATTGTTAACCTAGGTGGTTTTTATATAGATTTAAATGTGGCTGGATAGCCGAGAATACAATATGGCAAGGTCACACAGAGGGTGTGTTTGAAATGAAGTGAATATTGTTAACGGATAAATTGTTTCAATTATTACTGCTTTTAAGACACTTGATTCCTATAGATAGGATTAAATATGATATTGCTTGAAATTCATGTTAAAAATGTCTGGGAAATATACAATATATTTTGATATTGAACGACCTTAGACTTTAAAATGTAATCAAGTATGTATTCAGCTGTTCAGTGATTATGTCATTCGATGTTTAATTTTGTTTTTAACAATTGTCTTGTACATTTAAAATCTGACAGCTCGATGCGATAAATATAAAAATAAATATCCCAGTGTTTTTTGTAAATCGGTGTCACTTGTAATGTGCATACTTTTAAATTAATGAGCTTTATCTTAACAATTGATATTGATTGACAGAATTAACGGAACAGTGATTTTCTTTTCAGATGGTGTTGCCTACGGTGCTTAAGAAGAGACACTTGAAGGGAGAAGAATAAGGGCGGGGCAGACAGAAGGTTTAAAAGAATTTGGTAGACTTCAGAAGGATACGAAAACCGATGAATTGATGATGGAAGATTTAGGCAAATATGTTATTAAAACATCAAAGGGTGAACTTATTGCAAATCTTGCAGTGTGGAGGAAGGGATGAGACACAGGAAGAGGCACGATGGGCTCTTATTCAATTATCATTTATGCAAATGAGTATGTGCAGCCAAAGGGCCAGGATTTGGCTGTGTGAGCTTTCTTATATTTTAATTGATATTTATAACAATGTATAGTGTGTAATACATACAGAATAACTTTAGAACTTTTAAGGACAGCATTTACCAAACAGTTATATGTATTTGATTAATGGGGCGAGGTGATTTTTTTCTGTACACGTGCAGCTGGGTTACTTAGTTCATTCATTTGCTTAAGATAACAAGTATGAATTTGAAATAGATTGTTTAATTTTTACAATTACTTGTGATATATTGATCTCGACAGAAAAACGCTTATGTATGCATTAAATTACCTTCAATTTTCCAGGCTGCCAGTACAAGTGGTACAAGTGTAGCGGTACCTCTAATGAAGAAAACAGAAAGAGGAAAAGGGAGAGGGATACTGATACTGACAGCTTAGAAGATCGTATTGATTCGATAGAAAAATCAGCAAAGGTGAAAAGGGTCAAAGATTGTGACAAAATGAAAGTAGCAAAAGGGAAAGTAAGCTTATATTTGACATGTATTTGTTTTGGAATTAGATGAATACTATATTGCTTGTATTCTAAATCTTAAAGTGACTATTTTGAAATAATTTATAGTGATAATAAAGTATGTGTTAATGTTGCTTTAATTTTTCACAATATGTTTTCTATTTATTTACATGATAGGTTTGAAATGTCTTCGTTTACAGTTAAAGGGGCACTTGTTCCCTAGTGGATTTTCCACGCGAATTGTAGGTGAGGGGATTTCTCCTTTAAGTGTGGCTTATGCTGGCTTTTGTAAGTGTTGTACGTTTGTTTTCAAGAATATTGTTTTTCCACAGACCAGTAAAGAAATGTGGAACAGCGTTAATTCATTTGTAAAAGTTCCTTGTTTGGGAAATGGAAAGTGGATTTGATCCATTGAAAGTAAGGGAAATTCCAGCATGGGTAGCACTTGGAGGCGAGGTTCCTTCGCTTACAATACCATTCCAACTGCTGAAGAGGTATTAAATGGAGACATTTATTGTACATTATCAGACTAATGTATTATATAGCTTACAACTTGTTATTAAAAAATATAAATGTCAATTAGAATATTTATTTTGAGTTATGGGAATAATGTTTTATGAAATACAACGGCCCACCTGGCCTGTGGCCATTAGGGATAGAATCCGGAGATCCTTTTTCAGAAACGGCAGAGGTTTTTACTTCCCAAAGCTAAACATGAGCTGAATGCAATAATATGTTAAACACCGAGGATATGGGCATAGCCTCATTGGTTACTATCTTGGGCGGAAGTACATGTGACGCTGTCTCATTCTTTCAACATGCATGCTAGTGGTTTAATGGTGATAATAGATTAGGCTGACTGTTGTCTTATACGATTCATGTCTACCATATGGTAATTGATGGCTTAGACGTTTTTTACCTACCCTATCCCTCCCAACTTGTCGTCGATGTATATCAAAATGTGAAGCATGTGTTTGGTGTGTGTATATTTTGTCTACATTTTGATATTTTATGGTTTGATATCATCTTGCATTCAGTCCACTCTTGCAGAGGTTTTTACTTCCCAAAACTAAACATGAACTGAATGCAAGAAGATGCTAAACACTGAGGATATGGGCATAACATGAACAATTATGGCTTACACAGTTTAAGGTCAGGAGGGACAAGTGCTGCTTACAAAGGCGGCGTGCTAGACATACTCTTTAAGGTCCATGGTAGATGGAAGTCAGAAAATGCGATAGACGGATACGTCTGTGAAGATTTAGATAAAACGATTGTCTGTATCTAAAAATCTGGGCATATAATCTGCTTTCTTCGTACGTCGAAATGGTCACTGCGCCAGTCAATCTTCAATTGTGTTTGTGTTTTATTTATTAACAAGTATAGGTACATAACGCAAATACTTGGTTTTCGTCGTATATATAATATTATAACTATCGGTACATAAATACTTAATGTTCTTTTGAATTATAATTTATGTATATCGTGCATAATAATTTCTTACCGTATTAGTTTTCATAATACGGGGGTATTTATTTAAAGTACTGTGAGAAGAATTCAGTATCGAGACTAGGCAGTGACCGTATCGAGCAAACCCACGAGCTTATTATGAAGTCAAATTTCCAGTTACATTAATAACTTGATAGTATATAGAATATATCAGTATTTTACGTAGCATGTTTGTACACACCTATGTAATTTGTTTCCTCGTCATTATATATGATGTATGTATATGTACGAATCAGTTTGTAATTTTTAAAATGTCTTTTATAGATTGGTAGAGAATTTCCAGTGACTTTTGACATTTAAATGTTAGTGAAACATCAAGTTGTATAAAATGAACTTATTTATAATATGATGTTGTTTGTTGTGTTTAATACAATATAAATGGTCACTGCGCCAGTCGATCTTCAATTGTGTTTGTGTTTTATTTATTAACAAATACTTGGTTTTCGTCGCATATAGAATATTACAGCTATCGGTACATACATTTGTACATACTTTATGTTCGCTTGAACAACTTGAATTATAACATAATAACTAAGATATGCATTAAACATTATGGTACACTGCGCGCATTCGTGAGTTACTGCATTATTTGGTCGTTCGTGACATATTTTTGATAGTGAAACGGTCCCTTCAATTAGTTATTGTATATATGATAAACAGTGAAACAATGTATAAATTAAAGACCACTAATACATACATTAAACATGATGGTACACTTTGGTATAGGATACACTTTTATAATCTTCACAATGACATCTAGATAACCATTTCTAAAATTTGTCAGTACCCTTGTAGTATCTTTATCTGGGTGATCTGAAGGAAAAACAAACATCATGAAGCCGATTATATGTTATTGCTGTTTATGGTAATATTGTGATAGATTCAGTTATGCACGGAAGACAAGTTTGAATATAACAAAGGGGTAATCAGAATCTGTATATCGAATGGCAAGATCATATGATGGTCAAAAGAAAACGGAGAAAATGACATGATATACAAAACATTGCACAGAAAAATAAATTATTCACAAAAATACAACGACAGGAGCAGCCGAATCTCCTTTTTAATAGATTGGGACAAGCGGAACTAGATTATTGACTACATAGAAGGAAACTACGACATTTGAAATTAAAATAAGTCCTTAGATTAAATAGTTTGAAAGCATGACCAAAATCTAAAAAATGGAAGAAAAAAAAGAAGAAATTATTTATCATTGTACAAAGTTGGAAATATTAGATCCATGCATGTACAATTTGTTTTTGCAGAAGCCTTTGATATTTGAAAAAAAAGACTAGATTACACTACAATGGAAATTGTAATCTAATTTGGTATAATTTTGAAATTTTAGTGTCCACATACATACTCTGTTCGGTTCATTTTAACTCCCAATTGCAGGATCTTATGTTGTTAGATTTATTTTGTATACTGATGTCCTACACGACTTAGGGTCAGTGATCCTTAACCTTTTAGTTTTCTGTTTTGTGTTGTGTATGTTTGCTTTGTTTGTCTGCGTACTGTTTGATTTGTGCCCAAAGGATTATCATTATTGATTCCCCTGGGTTTTGTTACGGTTAGTGTTGCTCATATGTTCAGTTTTCTGTGTTGTGTTGTGTATGTTTGTTTGTCTTCGTACTGTGTGTTGTGTATGTTTGTTTTTCTTCGTACTGTGTGTTGTGTATGTTTGTTTGTCTTCGTACTTTGTGTTGTGTATGTTTGTTTGTCTTCGTACTGTGTGTTGTGTATGTTTGTTTGTCTTCGTACTGTGTGTTGTGTATGTTTGTTTGTCCTCGTACTATGTATTGTGTATGTTTGTTTGTCTTCGTACTGTGTGTTGTGTATGTTTGTTTGTCTTCGTACTGTGTATTGTGTATGCTTGTTTGTCTTCGTTCTGCGTAGTGTGTATGTTTGTTTGTCTTCGTACTGTGTATTGTGTATGTTTGTTTGTCCTCGTACTGTGTATTGTGCATGTTTGTTTGTCTTCGTACTGTGTGTTGTGTATGTTTGTTTGTCCTCGTACTGTGTATTGTGCATGTTTGTTTGTCCTCGTACTGTGCATTGTGCATGATTGTTTGTCTTCGTACTGTGTGTTGTGTATGTTTGTTTGTCTTCGTACTGTGTGTTGTGTATGTTTGTTTGTCTTCGTACTGTGTGTTGTGTATGTTTGTTTGTCTTCCTACTGTGTATTGTGTATGTTTGTTTGTCTTCGTACTGTGTATTGTGCATGTTTGTTTGTCCTCGGACTGTGCATTGTGCATGATTGTTTGTCTTCGTACTGTGTGTTGTGTATGTTTGTTTGTCTTCGTACTGTGCGTTGTGTATGTTTGTTTGTCTTCGTACTGTGTGTTGTGCATGATTGTTTGTCTTCGTACTGTGTATTTTGTATGTTTGTTTGTCTTCGTCCTGCGTAGTGTGTATGTTTGTTTGTCTTCGCACTGTGTATTGTGTATGTTTGTTTGTCTTCGTCCTGCGTAGTGTGTATGTTTGTTTGTCTTCGCACTGTGTATTGTGTATGTTTGTTTGTCCTCGTATTGTGTATTGTGCATGTTTGTTTGTCTTCGTACTGTGTGTTGTGTATGTTTGTTTGTCCTCGTACTGTGTATTGTGCATGTTTGTTTGTCCTCGTACTGTGCATTGTGCATGATTGTTTGTCTTCGTACTGTGTGTTGTGTATGTTTGTTTGTCCTCGTACTGTGTATTGTGTATGTTTGTTTGTCCTCGTACTGTGTATTGTGCATGATTGTTTGTCTTCGTACTGTGTGTTGTGTATGTTTGTTTGTCTTCGTACTGTGTATTGTGCATGATTGTTTATCTTCGTACTGTGTGTTGTGTATGTTTGTTTGTCTTCGTACTGTGTGTTGTGTATGTTTGTTTGTCTTCGTCCTGCGAGGGGGTATGTTTGTTTGTCTTCGTACTGTGTATTGTGTATGTTTGTTTGTCCTCGTACTGTGTATTGTGTATGTTTGTTTGTCCTCGTACTGTGTATTGTGCATGATTGTTTGTCTTCGTACTGTGTGTTGTGCATGTTTGTTTGTCCTCGTACTCTGTATTGTGCATGTTTGTTTGTCCTCGTACTGTGCATTGTGCATGATTGTTTGTCTTCGTACTGTGTGTTGTGTATGTTTGTTTCTCTTCGTACTTTGTGTTGTGTATGTTTGTTTGTCTTCGTACTGTGCGTTGTGTATGTTTGTTTGTCTTCGTACTGTGCGTTGTGTATGTTTGTTTGTCTTCCTACTGTGTATTGTGTATGCTTGTTTTTCTTCGTACTGTGTATTGTGTATGTGTGTTTGTCTTCGTACTCTGTATTGTGTATGTTTGTTTGTCTTCGTACTGTGTATTGTGCAAGATTGTTTTTCCTCGTACTGTGTGTTGTGTATGTTTGTTTGTCTTCGTACTGTGTATTGTGTATGTTTGTTTGTCTTCGTACTGTGCGTTGTGTATGTTTGTTTGTCTTCGTACTGTGCGTTGTGTATGTTTGTTTGTCTTCCTACTGTGTATTGTGCATGTTTGTTTTTCTTCGTACTGTGTATTGTGTATGTTTGTTTGTCTTCCTACTGTGTATTGTGTATGTTTGTTTGTCTTCGTACTGTGTATTGTGCATGATTTTTTGTCTTCGTACTGTGTATTGTGTATGTTTGCTTGTCTTCGTACTATGTATTGTGTATGTTTGTTTGTCTTCGTACTATGTATTGTGTATGTTTGTTTGTCTTCCTACTGTGTATTGTGTATGTTTGTTTTTCTTCCTACTGTGTATTGTGTATGTTTGTTTGTCTTCGTACTGTGTATTGTGCATGATTTTTTGTCTTCGTACTGTGTATTGTGTATGTTTGCTTGTCTTCGTACTATGTATTGTGTATGTTTGTTTGTCTTCGTACTATGTATTGTGTATGTTTGTTTGTTTTCGTACTATGTATTGTGTATGTTTGTTTGTCTTCGTACTGTGTGTTGTGTATGTTTGTTTATCCTCGTACTGTGTGTTGTGTATTTTTGTTTGTCTTCCTACTGTGTGTTGTGTATGTTTGTTTGTCCTCGTACTGTGTATTGTGTATGTTTGTTTGTCCTCGTACTGTGTATTGTGCATGATTGTTTGTCTTCGTACTGTGTGTTGTGTATGTTTGTTTGTCCTCGTACTGTGTATTGTGCATGATTGTTTGTCTTCGTACTGTGTGTTGTGCATGTTTGTTTGTCCTCGTACTCTGTATTGTGCATGTTTGTTTGTCCTCGTACTGTGCATTGTGCATGATTGTTTGTCTTCGTACTGTGTGTTGTGTATGTTTGTTTCTCTTCGTACTTTGTGTTGTGTATGTTTGTTTGTCTTCGTACTGTGCGTTGTGTATGTTTGTTTGTCTTCGTACTGTGCGTTGTGTATGTTTGTTTGTCTTCCTACTGTGTATTGTGTATGCTTGTTTTTCTTCGTACTGTGTATTGTGTATGTGTGTTTGTCTTCGTACTCTGTATTGTGTATGTTTGTTTGTCTTCGTACAGTGTATTGTGCATGTTTGTTTTTCTTCGTACTGTGTATTGTGTATGTTTGTTTGTCTTCCTACTGTGTATTGTGTATGTTTGTTTGTCTTCGTACTGTGTATTGTGCATGATTTTTTGTCTTCGTACTGTGTATTGTGTATGTTTGTTTGTCCTCGTACTGTGCATTGTGCATGATTGTTTGTCTTCGTACTGTGTGTTGTGTATGTTTGTTTGTCTTCGTACTGTGCGTTGTGTATGTTTGTTTGTCTTCGTACTGTATGTTGTGCATGATTGTTTGTCTTCGTACTGTGTATTTTGTATGTTTGTTTGTCTTCGTCCTGCGTAGTGTGTATGTTTGTTTGTCTTCGCACTGTGTATTGTGTATGTTTGTTTGTCTTCGTCCTGCGTAGTGTGTATGTTTGTTTGTCTTCGCACTGTGTATTGTGTATGTTTGTTTGTCCTCGTATTGTGTATTGTGCATGTTTGTTTGTCTTCGTACTGTGTGTTGTGTATGTTTGTTTGTCCTCGTACTGTGTATTGTGCATGTTTGTTTGTCCTCGTACTGTGCATTGTGCATGATTGTTTGTCTTCGTACTGTGTGTTGTGTATGTTTGTTTGTCCTCGTACTGTGTATTGTGTATGTTTGTTTGTCCTCGTACTGTGTATTGTGCATGATTGTTTGTCTTCGTACTGTGTGTTGTGTATGTTTGTTTGTCTTCGTACTGTGTATTGTGCATGATTGTTTATCTTCGTACTGTGTGTTGTGTATGTTTGTTTGTCTTCGTACTGTGTGTTGTGTATGTTTGTTTGTCTTCGTCCTGCGAGGGCGTATGTTTGTTTGTCTTCGTACTGTGTATTGTGTATGTTTGTTTATCCTCGTACTGTGTATTGTGTATGTTTGTTTGTCCTCGTACTGTGTATTGTGCATGATTGTTTGTCTTCGTACTGTGTGTTGTGCATGTTTGTTTGTCCTCGTACTCTGTATTGTGCATGTTTGTTTGTCCTCGTACTGTGCATTGTGCATGATTGTTTGTCTTCGTACTGTGTGTTGTGTATGTTTGTTTCTCTTCGTACTTTGTGTTGTGTATGTTTGTTTGTCTTCGTACTGTGCGTTGTGTATGTTTGTTTTTCTTCGTACTGTGTATTGTGTATGTGTGTTTGTCTTCGTACTCTGTATTGTGTATGTTTGTTTGTCTTCGTACTGTGTATTGTGCAAGATTGTTTTTCCTCGTACTGTGTGTTGTGTATGTTTGTTTGTCTTCGTACTGTGTATTGTGTATGTTTGTTTGTCTTCGTACTGTGCGTTGTGTATGTTTGTTTGTCTTCGTACTGTGCGTTGTGTATGTTTGTTTGTCTTCCTACTGTGTATTGTGCATGTTTGTTTTTCTTCGTACTGTGTATTGTGTATGTTTGTTTGTCTTCCTACTGTGTATTGTGTATGTTTGTTTGTCTTCGTACTGTGTATTGTGCATGATTTTTTGTCTTCGTTCTGTGTATTGTGTATGTTTGCTTGTCTTCGTACTATGTATTGTGTATGTTTGTTTGTCTTCGTACTATGTATTGTGTATGTTTGTTTGTCTTCCTACTGTGTATTGTGTATGTTTGTTTGTCTTCCTACTGTGTATTGTGTATGTTTGTTTGTCTTCGTACTGTGTATTGTGCATGATTTTTTGTCTTCGTACTGTGTATTGTGTATGTTTGCTTGTCTTCGTACTATGTATTGTGTATGTTTGTTTGTCTTCGTACTATGTATTGTGTATGTTTGTTTGTTTTCGTACTATGTATTGTGTATGTTTGTTTGTCTTCGTACTGTGTGTTGTGTATGTTTGTTTATCCTCGTACTGTGTGTTGTGTATTTTTGTTTGTCTTCCTACTGTGTGTTGTGTATGTTTGTTTGTCCTCGTACTGTGTATTGTGTATGTTTGTTTGTCCTCGTACTGTGTATTGTGCATGATTGTTTGTCTTCGTACTGTGTGTTGTGTATGTTTGTTTGTCCTCGTACTGTGTATTGTGCATGATTGTTTGTCTTCGTACTGTGTGTTGTGCATGTTTGTTTGTCCTCGTACTCTGTATTGTGCATGTTTGTTTGTCCTCGTACTGTGCATTGTGCATGATTGTTTGTCTTCGTACTGTGTGTTGTGTATGTTTGTTTCTCTTCGTACTTTGTGTTGTGTATGTTTGTTTGTCTTCGTACTGTGCGTTGTGTATGTTTGTTTGTCTTCGTACTGTGCGTTGTGTATGTTTGTTTGTCTTCCTACTGTGTATTGTGTATGCTTGTTTTTCTTCGTACTGTGTATTGTGTATGTGTGTTTGTCTTCGTACTCTGTATTGTGTATGTTTGTTTGTCTTCTTACTGTGTATTGTGCATGTTTGTTTTTCTTCGTACTGTGTATTGTGTATGTTTGTTTGTCTTCCTACTGTGTATTGTGTATGTTTGTTTGTCTTCGTACTGTGTATTGTGCATGATTTTTTGTCTTCGTACTGTGTATTGTGTATGTTTGCTTGTCTTCGTACTATGTATTGTGTATGTTTGTTTGTCTTCGTACTATGTATTGTGTATGTTTGTTTGTTTTCGTACTATGTATTGTGTATGTTTGTTTGTCTTCGTACTGTGTGTTGTGTATGTTTGTTTATCCTCGTACTGTGTGTTGTGTATTTTTGTTTGTCTTCCTACTGTGTATTGTGTATGTTTGTTTGTCCTCGTACTGTGTGTTGTGTATGTTTGTTTGTCTTCCTACTGTGTATTGTGTATGCTTGTTTGTCTTCGTACTGTGCATTGTGTATGTTTGTTTGTCTTCGTACTGTGTATTGTGTATGTTTGTTTGTCTTCGTACTGTGTATTGTGTATGTTTGTTTGTCTTCCTACTGTGTATTGTGTATGTTTGTTTGTCCTCGTACTGTGTGTTGGGTATGTTTGTTTGTCTTCCTACTGTGTATTGTGTATGTTTGTTTGTCTTCGTACTGTGCATTGTGTATGTTTGTTTTTCTTCGTACTGTGTGTTGTGTATGTTTATTTGTCCTCGTACTGTGCATTGTGCATGCTTGTTTGTCCTCGTACTGTGTATTTTGTATGTTTGTTTGTCCTCGTACTGTGTATTGTGTATGTTTGTTTGTCCTCGTACTGTGTATTGTGTATGTTTGCTTGTCCTCGAACTGTGTATTGTGCATGATTGTTTGTCTTCGTACTGTGTGTTGTGTATGTTTGTTTGTTCTCGTACTGTGCATTGTGTATGTTTGTTGGTCTTCCTACTGTGTATTGTGTATGTTTGTTGTCTTCCTACTGTGTATTGTGTATGCTTGTTTGTCTTCGTACTGTGCATTGTGTATGTTTGTTTTTCTTCGTACTGTGTGTTGTGTATGTTTATTTGTCCTCGTACTGTCTATTGTGCATGCTTGTTTGTCCTCGTACTGTGTATTGTGTATGTTTGTTTGTCCTCGTACTGTGTATTGTGTATGTTTGCTTGTCCTCGTACTGTGTATTGTGCATGATTGTTTGTATTCGTACTGTGTGTTGTGTAAGTTTGTTTGTTCTCGTACTGTGTATTGTGTATGTTTGTTTGTCTTCCTACTGTGTATTGTGTATGTTTGTTTGTCTTCGTACTGTGTATTGTATATGTTTGTTTGTCTTCGTACTGTGTATTGTGTATGTTTGTTTGTCCTCGTACTGTGTATTGTCCTTGATTGTTTGTCTTCGTACTGTGTATTGTGTATGTTTGTTTGTCTTCATACTGTGTGCTATGTATGATTGTTTGTCTTCGTACTGTGCATTGTGTATGTTTGTTTTTCTTCGTACTGTGTGTTGTGTATGTTTATTTGTCCTTGTACTGTGTATTGTGCATGTTTGTTTGTCCTCGTACTGTGTAATTTGTATGTTTGTTTGTCCTCGTATTGTGTATTGTGTATGTTTGTTTGTCCTCGTACTGTGTATTGTGTATGTTTGTTTGTCCTCGTACTGTGTATTGTGCATGATTGTTTGTCTTCGTACTGTGTGTTGTGTATGTTTGTTTGTTCTCGTACTGTGTATTGTGTATGTTTGTTTGTCTTCCTACTGTGTATTGTGTATGTTTGTTTGTCTTCGTACTGTGTATTGTATATGCTTGTTTGTCTTCGTACTGTGTATTGTGTATGTTTGTTTGTCCTCGTACTGTGTATTGTCCATGATTGTTTGTCTTCGTACTGTGTATTGTGTATGTTTGTTTGTCTTCGTACTGTGTATTGTGCATGATTGTTTGTCTTCGTACTGTGTATTGTGTATGTTTGTTTGTCTTCATACTGTGTGTTATGTATGATTGTTTGTCTTCGTACTGTGTATTGTGTATGTTTGCTTTTCTAAGTACTGTGTATTGTGTATGTTTGTTTGTCTTCGTACTGTGTATTGTGCATGTTTGTTTGTCCTCGTACTGTGCATTGTGCATGATTGTTTGTCTTCGTACTGTGTGTTGTGTATGTTTGTTTGTCTTCGTACTGTGCGTTGTGTATGTTTGTTTGTCTTCGTACTGTGTGTTGTGCATGATTGTTTGTCTTCGTACTGTGTATTGTGTATGTTTGTTTGTCTTCGTCCTGCGTAGTGTGTATGTTTGTTTGTCTTCGCACTGTGTATTGTGTATGTTTGTTTGTCTTCGTCCTGCGTAGTGTGTATGTTTGTTTGTCTTCGCACTGTGTATTGTGTATGTTTGTTTGTCCTCGTACTGTGTATTGTGCATGTTTGTTTGTCTTCGTACTGTGTGTTGTGTATGTTTGTTTGTCCTCGTACTGTGTATTGTGCATGTTTGTTTGTCCTCGTACTGTGCATTGTGCATGATTGTTTGTCTTCGTACTGTGTGTTGTGTATGTTTGTTTGTCTTCGTACTGTGTATTGTGCATGATTGTTTGTCTTCGTACTGTGTGTTGTGTATGTTTGTTTGTCTTCGTACTGTGTGTTGTGTATGTTTGTTTGTCTTCGTCCTGCGAGGGGGTATGTTTGTTTGTCTTCGTACTGTGTGTTGTGTATGTTTGTTTGTCCTCGTACTGTGTATTGTGTATATTTGTTTGTCCTCGTACTGTGTATTGCGCATGATTGTTTGTCTTCGTACTGTGTGTTGTGCATGTTTGTTTGTCCTCGTACTGTGTATTGTGCATGTTTGTTTGTCCTCGTACTGTGCATTGTGCATGATTGTTTGTCTTCGTACTGTGTGTTGTGTATGGTTTTTTCTCTTCGTACTTTGTGTTGTGTATGTTTGTTTGTCTTCGTACTGTGCGTTGTGTATGTTTGTTTGTCTTCGTACTGTGCGTTGTGTATGTTTGTTTGTCTTCCTACTGTGTATTGTGTATGCTTGTTTTTCTTCGTACTGTGTATTGTGTATGTGTGTTTGTCTTCGTACTCTGTATTGTGTATGTGTGTTTGTCTTCGTATTGTGTATTGTGCATGATTGTTTTTCTTCGTACTGTGTGTTGTGTATGTTTGTTTGTCTTCGTACTGTGTATTGTGTAGGTTTGTTTGTCTTCGTACTGTGCGTTGTGTATGTTTGTTTGTCTTCGTACTGTGCGTTGTGTATGTTTGTTTGTCTTCCTACTGTGTATTGTGCATGTTTGTTTTTCTTCGTACTGTGTATTGTGTATGTTTGTTTGTCTTCCTACTGTGTATTGTGTATGTTTGTTTGTCTTCGTACTGTGTATTGTGCATGATTTTTTGTCTTCGTACTATGTATTGTGCATGTTTGCTTGTCTTCGTACTATGTATTGTGTATGTTTGTTTGTCTTCGTACTATGTATTGTGTATGTTTGTTTGTCTTCGTACTATGTATTGTGTATGTTTGTTTGTCTTCGTACTGTGTGTTGTGTATGTATGTTTATCCTCGTACTGTGTGTTGTGTATTTTTGTTTGTCTTCCTACTGTGTATTGTGTATGTTTGTTTGTCCTCGTACTGTGTGTTGTGTATGTTTGTTTGTCTTCCTACTGTGTATTGTGTATGTTTGTTTGTCTTCGTACTGTGCATTGTGTATGTTTGTTTGTCTTCGTACTGTGCATTGTGTATGTTTGTTTGTCTTCGTACTGTGTATTGTGTATGTTTGTTTGTCCTCGTACTGTGTGTTGTGTATGCTTGTTTGTCTTCCTACTGTGTATTGTGTATGTTTGTTTGTCTTCGTACTGTGCATTGTGTATGTTTGTTTTTCTTCGTACTGTGTGTTGTGTATGTTTATTTGTCCTCGTACTGTGTATTGTGCATGCTTGTTTGTCCTCGTACTGTGTATTTTGTATGTTTGTTTGTCCTCGTACTGTGTATTGTGTATGTTTGTTTGTCCTCGTACTGTGTATTGTGTATGTTTGCTTGTCCTTGTACTGTGTATTGTGCATGATTGTTTGTCTTCGTACTGTGTGTTGTGTATGTTTGTTTGTTCTCGTACTGTGTATTGTGTATGTTTGTTTGTCTTCCTACTGTGTATTGTGTATGTTTGTTGTCTTCCTACTGTGTATTGTGTATGTTTGTTTGTCTTCGTACTGTGCATTGTGAATGTTTGTTTTTCTTCGTACTGTGTGTTGTGTATGTTTATTTGTCCTCGTACTGTGTATTGTGCATGCTTGTTTGTCCTCGTACTGTGTATTTTGTATGTTTGTTTGTCCTCGTACTGTGTATTGTGTATGTTTGTTTGTCCTCGTACTGTGTATTGTGTATGTTTGTTTGTCTTCCTACTGTGTATTGTGTATGTTTGTTGTCTTCCTACTGTGTATTGTGTATGCTTGTTTGTCTTCGTACTGTGTGTTGTGTATGTTTATTTGTCCTCGTACTGTCTATTGTGCATGCTTGTTTGTCCTCGTACTGTGTATTGTGTATGTTTGTTTGTCCTCGTACTGTGTATTGTGTATGTTTGCTTGTCCTCGTACTGTGTATTGTGCATGATTGTTTGTATTCGTACTGTGTGTTGTGTAAGTTTGTTTGTTCTCGTACTGTGTATTGTGTATGTTTGTTTGTCTTCCTACTGTGTATTGTGTATGTTTGTTTGTCTTCGTACTGTGTATTGTATATGTTTGTTTGTCTTCGTACTGTGTATTGTGTATGTTTGTTTGTCCTCGTACTGTGTATTGTCCTTGATTGTTTGTCTTCGTACTGTGTATTGTGTATGTTTGTTTGTCTTCATACTGTGTGCTATGTATGATTGTTTGTCTTCGTACTGTGCATTGTGTATGTTTGTTTTTCTTCGTACTGTTTGTTGTGTATGTTTATTTGTCCTTGTACTGTGTATTGTGCATGTTTGTTTGTCCTCGTACTGTGTAATTTGTATGTTTGTTTGTCCTCGTACTGTGTATTGTGCATGATTGTTTGTCTTCGTACTGTGTGTTGTGTATGTTTGTTTGTTCTCGTACTGTGTATTGTGTATGTTTGTTTGTCTTCCTACTGTGTATTGTGTATGTTTGTTTGTCTTCGTACTGTGTATTGTATATGCTTGTTTGTCTTCGTACTGTGTATTGTGTATGTTTGTTTGTCCTCGTACTGTGTATTGTCCATGATTGTTTGTCTTCGTACTGTGTATTGTGTATGTTTGTTTGTCCTCGTACTGTGTATTGTGCATGATTGTTTGTCTTCGTACTGTGTATTGTGTATGTTTGTTTGTCTTCATACTGTGTGTTATGTATGATTGTTTGTCTTCGTACTGTGTATTGTGTATGTTTGCTTTTCTAAGTACTGTGTATTGTGTATGTTTGTTTGTCTTTGTACTGTGTATTGTGTATGTTTGTTTGTCTTCCTACTGTGTATTGTGTATGTTTGTTTGTCTTCGTACTGTGTATTGTGCATGTTTGTTTGTCCTCGTACTGTGCATTGTGCATGATTGTTTGTCTTCGTACTGTGTGTTGTGTATGTTTGTTTGTCTTCGTACTGTGCGTTGTGTATGTTAGTTTTTCTTCGTACTGTGTGTTGTGCATGATTGTTTGTCTTCGTACTGTGTATTGTGTATGTTTGTTTGTCTTCGTCCTGCGTAGTGTGTATGTTTGTTTGTCTTCGCACTGTGTATTGTGTATGTTAGTTTTTCTTCGTCCTGCGTAGTGTGTATGTTTGTTTGTCTTCGCACTGTGTATTGTGTATGTTTGTTTGTCCTCGTACTGTGTATTGTGCATGTTTGTTTGTCTTCGTACTGTGTGTTGTGTATGTTTGTTTGTCCTCGTACTGTGTATTGTGCATGTTTGTTTGTCCTCGTACTGTGCATTGTGCATGATTGTTTGTCTTCGTACTGTGTGTTGTGTATGTTTGTTTGTCTTCGTACTGTGTATTGTGCATGATTGTTTGTCTTCGTACTGTGTGTTGTGTATGTTTGTTTGTCTTCGTACTGTGTGTTGTGTATGTTTGTTTGTCTTCGTCCTGCGAGGGGGTATGTTTGTTTGTCTTCGTACTGTGTGTTGTGTATGTTTGTTTGTCCTCGTACTGTGTATTGTGTATGTTTGTTTGTCCTCGTACTGTGTATTGCGCATGATTGTTTGTCTTCGTACTGTGTGTTGTGCATGTTTGTTTGTCCTCGTACTGTGTATTGTGCATGTTTGTTTGTCCTCGTACTGTGCATTGTGCATGATTGTTTGTCTTCGTACTGTGTGTTGTGTATGGTTTTTTCTCTTCGTACTTTGTGTTGTGTATGTTTGTTTGTCTTCGTACTGTGCGTTGTGTATGTTTGTTTGTCTTCGTACTCTGCGTTGTGTATGTTTGTTTGTCTTCCTACTGTGTATTGTGTATGCTTGTTTTTCTTCGTACTGTGTATTGTGTATGTGTGTTTGTCTTCGTACTCTGTATTGTGTATGTTTGTTTGTCTTCGTATTGTGTATTGTGCATGATTGTTTTTCTTCGTACTGTGTGTTGTGTATGTTTGTTTGTCTTCGTACTGTGTATTGTGTATGTTTGTTTGTCTTCGTACTGTGCGTTGTGTATGTTTGTTTGTCTTCGTACTGTGCGTTGTGTATGTTTGTTTGTCTTCCTACTGTGTATTGTGCATGTTTGTTTTTCTTCGTACTGTGTATTGTGTATGTTTGTTTGTCTTCCTACTGTGTATTGTGTATGTTTGTTTGTCTTCGTACTGTGTATTGTGCATGATTTTTTGTCTTCGTACTATGTATTGTGCATGTTTGCTTGTCTTCGTACTATGTATTGTGTATGTTTGTTTGTCTTCGTACTATGTATTGTGTATGTTTGTTTGTCTTCGTACTATGTATTGTGTATGTTTGTTTGTCTTCGTACTGTGTGTTGTGTATGTTTGTTTATCCTCGTACTGTGTGTTGTGTATTTTTGTTTGTCTTCCTACTGTGTATTGTGTATGTTTGTTTGTCCTCGTACTGTGTGTTGTGTATGTTTGTTTGTCTTCCTACTGTGTATTGTGTATGTTTGTTTGTCTTCGTACTGTGCATTGTGTATGTTTGTTTGTCTTCGTACTGTGCATTGTGTATGTTTGTTTGTCTTCGTACTGTGTATTGTGTATGTTTGTTTGTCTTCCTACTGTGTATTGTGTATGTTTGTTTGTCCTCGTACTGTGTGTTGTGTATGCTTGTTTGTCTTCCTACTGTGTATTGTGTATGTTTGTTTGTCTTCGTACTGTGCATTGTGTATGTTTGTTTTTCTTCGTACTGTGTGTTGTGTATGTTTATTTGTCCTCGTACTGTGTATTGTGCATGCTTGTTTGTCCTCGTACTGTGTATTTTGTATGTTTGTTTGTCCTCGTACTGTGTATTGTGTATGTTTGTTTGTCCTCGTACTGTGTATTGTGTATGTTTGCTTGTCCTCGTACTGTGTATTGTGCATGATTGTTTGTCTTCGTACTGTGTGTTGTGTATGTTTGTTTGTTCTCGTACTGTGTATTGTGTATGTTTGTTTGTCTTCCTACTGTGTATTGTGTATGTTTGTTGTCTTCCTACTGTGTATTGTGTATGTTTGTTTGTCTTCGTACTGTGCATTGTGAATGTTTGTTTTTCTTCGTACTGTGTGTTGTGTATGTTTATTTGTCCTCGTACTGTGTATTGTGCATGCTTGTTTGTCCTCGTACTGTGTATTTTGTATGTTTGTTTGTCCTCGTACTGTGTATTGTGTATGTTTGTTTGTCCTCGTACTGTGTATTGTGTATGTTTGCTTGTCCTCGTACTGTGTATTGTGCATGATTGTTTGTATTCGTACTGTGTGTTGTGTAAGTTTGTTTGTTCTCGTACTGTGTATTGTGTATGTTTGTTTGTCTTCCTACTGTGTATTGTGTATGCTTGTTTGTCTTCGTACTGTGTATTGTATATGTTTGTTTGTCTTCGTACTGTGTATTGTGTATGTTTGTTTGTCCTCGTACTGTGTATTGTCCATGATTGTTTGTCTTCGTACTGTGTATTGTGTATGTTTGTTTGTCTTCATACTGTGTGCTATGTATGATTGTTTGTCTTCGTACTGTGCATTGCGTATGTTTGTTTTTCTTCGTACTGTGTGTTGTGTATGTTTATTTGTCCTTGTACTGTGTATTGTGCATGTTTGTTTGTCCTCGTACTGTGTAATTTGTATGTTTGTTTGTCCTCGTATTGTGTATTGTGTATGTTTGTTTGTCCTCGTACTGTGTATTGTGTATGTTTGTTTGTCCTCGTACTGTGTATTGTGCATGATTGTTTTTCTTCGTACTGTGTGTTGTGTATGTTTGTTTGTTCTCGTACTGTGTATTGTGTATGTTTGTTTGTCTTCCTACTGTGTATTGTGTATGTTTGTTTGTCTTCGTACTGTGTATTGTATATGTTTGTTTGTCTTCGTACTGTGTATTGTGTATGTTTGTTTGTCCTCGTACTGTGTATTGTCCATGATTGTTTGTCTTCGTACTGTGTATTGTGTATGTTTGTTTGTCTTCGTACTGTGTATTGTGCATGATTGTTTGTCTTCGTACTGTGTAATGTGTATGTTTGTTTGTCTTCATACTGTGTGTTATGTATGATTGTTTGTCTTCGTACTGTGTATTGTGTATGTTTGCTTTTCTAAGTACTGTGTATTGTGTATGTTTGTTTGTCTTTGTACTGTGTATTGTGTATGTTTGTTTGTCTTTGTACTGTGTATTGTGCATGATTGTTTGTCTTCGTACTGTGTGTTGTGTATGTTTGTTTGTCTTCGTACTGTGTGTTGTGTATGTTTGTTTGTCTTCGTACTGTGTGTTGTGTATGTTGTTTGTCTTCGTACTGTGTATTGTGTATGTTTGTTTGTCCTCGTACTGTGCATTGTGTATGTTTGTTTGTCTTCGTACTGTGTGTTGTGTATGTTTGTTTGTCCTCGTATTGTGTAATGTGTATGTTTGTTTGTCCTCGTACTGTGTGTTGTGTATGTTTGTTTGTCCTCGTACTATGTGTTTTGTATGTTTGTTTGTCTTCGTACTGTGTATTGCGTATGTTTTTTGTCTTCGTACTGTTGTGTTGTGTATGTTTGTTTGTCCTCGTATTGTGTATTGTGTATGTTTGTTTGTCCTCTTTCTGTGTGTTGTGTATGTTTGTTTGTCCTCGTACTGTGTGTTGTGTATGTTTGTTTGTCCTCGTATTGTGTATTGTTTATGTTTGTTTGTCCGCGTACTGTGTGTTGTGCATATTTGTTTGTTTTCCTACTGTGTATTATGTATGTTTGTTTATCCTCGTACTGTGTGTTGTGTATGTTTGTTTGTCCTCGTACTGTGTGTTGTGTATGTTTGTTTGTCCTCGTACTGTGTGTTGTGTTTGTTTATTTGTCCTCGTACTGTGTATTGTGTATGTTTGTTTGTCCTCATACTGTGTATTGTGTATGTTTGTTTGTCCTCGTACTGTGTATTGTGTATTTTTGTTTGTCCTCGTACTGTGTATTGTGCATGATTGTTTGTCCTCGTACTGTGTATTGTGTATGTGTGTTTGTTCTCGTACTGTGTATTGTGTATGCTTGTTTGTCTTCGTACTGTGTATTGTGTATGTTTGTTTGTCCTCGTACTGTGTATTGTGCATGTTTGTTTGTCCTCGTACTGTGTATTGTGCATGATTGTTTGTCTTCGTACTGTGTATTGTGTATGTTTGTTTGTCTTCATACTGTGTGTTATGTATGATTGTTTGTCTTCGTACTGTGTATTGTGTATGTTTGCTTTTCTAAGTACTGTGTATTGTGTATGTTTGTTTGTCTTTGTACTGTGTATTGTGTATGTTTGTTTGTCTTCGTACTGTGTATTGTGTATGTTTGTTTGTCTTCGTACTGTGTATTGTGCATGTTTGTTTGTCCTCGTAATGTGCATTGTGCATGATTGTTTGTCTTCGTACTGTGTGTTGTGTATGTTTGTTTGTCTTCGTACTGTGCGTTGTGTATGTTTGTTTGTCTTCGTACTGTGTGTTGTGCATGATTGTTTGTCTTCGTACTGTGTATTGTGTATGTTTGTTTGTCTTCGTCCTGCGTAGTGTGTATGTTTGTTTGTCTTCGCACTGTGTATTGTGTATGTTTGTTTGTCTTCGTCCTGCGTAGTGTGTATGTTTGTTTGTCTTCGCACTGTGTATTGTGTATGTTTGTTTGTCCTCGTACTGTGTATTGTGCATGTTTGTTTGTCTTCGTACTGTGTGTTGTGTATGTTTGTTTGTCCTCGTACTGTGTATTGTGCATGTTTGTTTGTCCTCGTACTGTGCATTGTGCATGATTGTTTGTCTTCGTACTGTGTGTTGTGTATGTTTGTTTGTCTTCGTACTGTGTATTGTGCATGATTGTTTGTCTTCGTACTGTGTGTTGTGTATGTTTGTTTGTCTTCGTACTGTGTGTTGTGTATGTTTGTTTGTCTTCGTCCTGCGAGGGGGTATGTTTGTTTGTCTTCGTACTGTGTGTTGTGTATGTTTGTTTGTCCTCGTACTGTGTATTGTGTATGTTTGTTTGTCCTCGTACTGTGTATTGTGCATGATTGTTTGTCTTCGTACTGTGTGTTGTGCATGTTTGTTTGTCCTCGTACTGTGTATTGTGCATGTTTGTTTGTCCTCGTACTGTGCATTGTGCATGATTGTTTGTCTTCGTACTGTATGTTGTGTATGGTTTTTTCTCTTCGTACTTTGTGTTGTGTATGTTTGTTTGTCTTCGTACTGTGCGTTGTGTATGTTTGTTTGTCTTCGTACTGTGCGTTGTGTATGTTTGTTTGTCTTCCTACTGTGTATTGTGTATGCTTGTTTTTCTTCGTACTGTGTATTGTGTATGTGTGTTTGTCTTCGTACTCTGTATTGTGTATGTTTGTTTGTCTTCGTATTGTGTATTGTGCATGATTGTTTTTCTTCGTACTGTGTGTTGTGTATGTTTGTTTGTCTTCGTACTGTGTATTGTGTATGTTTGTTTGTCTTCGTACTGTGCGTTGTGTATGTTTGTTTGTCTTCGTACTGTGCGTTGTGTATGTTTGTTTGTCTTCCTACTGTGTATTGTGCATGTTTGTTTTTCTTCGTACTGTGTATTGTGTATGTTTGTTTGTCTTCCCACTGTGTATTGTGTATGTTTGTTTGTCTTCGTACTGTGTATTGTGCATGATTTTTTGTCTTCGTACTATGTATTGTGCATGTTTGCTTGTCTTCGTACTATGTATTGTGTATGTTTGTTTGTCTTCGTACTATGTATTGTGTATGTTTGTTTGTCTTCGTACTATGTATTGTGTATGTTTGTTTGTCTTCGTACTGTGTGTTGTGTATGTTTGTTTATCCTCGTACTGTGTGTTGTGTATTTTTGTTTGTCTTCCTACTGTGTATTATGTATGTTTGTTTGTCCTCGTACTGTGTGTTGTGTATGTTTGTTTGTCTTCCTACTGTGTATTGTGTATGTTTGTTTGTCTTCGTACTGTGCATTGTGTATGTTTGTTTGTCTTCGTACTGTGTATTGTGTATGTTTGTTTGTCTTCCTACTGTGTATTGTGTATGTTTGTTTGTCCTCGTACTGTGTGTTGTGTATGCTTGTTTGTCTTCCTACTGTGTATTGTGTATGTTTGTTTGTCTTCGTACTGTGCATTGTGTATGTTTGTTTTTCTTCGTACTGTGTGTTGTGTATGTTTATTTGTCCTCGTACTGTGTATTGTGCATGCTTGTTTGTCCTCGTACTGTGTATTTTGTATGTTTGTTTGTCCTCGTACTGTGTATTGTGTATGTTTGTTTGTCCTCGTACTGTGTATTGTGTATGTTTGCTTGTCCTCGTACTGTGTATTGTGCATGATTGTTTGTCTTCGTACTGTGTGTTGTGTATGTTTGTTTGTTCTCGTACTGTGTATTGTGTATGCTTGTTTGTCTTCCTACTGTGTATTGTGTATGTTTGTTGTCTTCCTACTGTGTATTGTGTATGTTTGTTTGTCTTCGTACTGTGCATTGTGAATGTTTGTTTTTCTTCGTACTGTGTGTTGTGTATGTTTATTTGTCCTCGTACTGTGTATTGTGCATGCTTGTTTGTCCTCGTACTGTGTATTTTGTATGTTTGTTTGTCCTCGTACTGTATTGTGTATGTTTGTTTGTCCTCGTACTGTGTATTGTGTATGTTTGCTTGTCCTCGTACTGTGTATTGTGCATGATTGTTTGTATTCGTACTGTGTGTTGTGTAAGTTTGTTTGTTCTCGTACTGTGTATTGTGTATGTTTGTTTGTCTTCCTACTGTGTATTGTGTATGTTTGTTTGTCTTCGTACTGTGTATTGTATATGTTTGTTTGTCTTCGTACTGTGTATTGTGTATGTTTGTTTGTCCTCGTACTGTGTATTGTCCATGATTGTTTGTCTTCGTACTGTGTATTGTGTATGTTTGTTTGTCTTCATACTGTGTGCTATGTATGATTGTTTGTCTTCGTACTGTGCATTGCGTATGTTTGTTTTTCTTCGTACTGTGTGTTGTGTATGTTTATTTGTCCTTGTACTGTGTATTGTGCATGTTTGTTTGTCCTCGTACTGTATAATTTGTATGTTTGTTTGTCCTCGTATTGTGTATTGTGTATGTTTGTTTGTCCTCGTACTGTGTATTGTGTATGTTTGTTTGTCCTCGTACTGTGTATTGTGCATGATTGTTTGTCTTCGTACTGTGTGTTGTGTATGTTTGTTTGTTCTCGTACTGTGTATTGTGTATGTTTGTTTGTCTTCCTACTGTGTATTGTGTATGTTTGTTTGTCTTCGTACTGTGTATTGTATATGTTTGTTTGTCTTCGTACTGTGTATTGTGTATGTTTGTTTGTCCTCGTACTGTGTATTGTCCATGATTGTTTGTCTTCGTACTGTGTATTGTGTATGTTTGTTTGTCTTCGTACTGTGTATTGTGCATGATTGTTTGTCTTCGTACTGTGTAATGTGTATGTTTGTTTGTCTTCATACTGTGTGTTATGTATGATTGTTTGTCTTCGTACTGTGTATTGTGTATGTTTGCTTTTCTAAGTACTGTGTATTGTGTATGTTTGTTTGTCTTTGTACTGTGTATTGTGTATGTTTGTTTTTCTTTGTACTGTGTATTGTGCATGATTGTTTGTCTTCGTACTGTGTGTTGTGTATGTTTGTTTGTCTTCGTACTGTGTGTTGTGTATGTTTGTTTGTCTTCGTACTGTGTGTTGTGTATGTTGTTTGTCTTCGTACTGTGTATTGTGTATGTTTGTTTGTCCTCGTACTGTGCATTGTGTATGTTTGTTTGTCTTCGTACTGTGTGTTGTGTATGTTTGTTTGTCCTCGTATTGTGTATTGTGTATGTTTGTTTGTCCTCGTACTGTGTGTTGTGTATGTTTGTTTGTCCTCGTACTATGTGTTTTGTATGTTTGTTTGTCTTCGTACTGTGTATTGCGTATGTTTTTTGTCTTCGTACTGTGTGTTGTGTAGGTTTGTTTGTCCTCGTATTGTGTATTGTGTATGTTTGTTTGTCCTCTTTCTGTGTGTTGTGTATGTTTGTTTGTCCTCGTACTGTGTGTTGTGTATGTTTGTTTGTCCTCGTATTGTGTATTGTTTATGTTTGTTTGTCCGCGTACTGTGTGTTGTGCATATTTGTTTGTTTTCCTACTGTGTATTATGTATGTTTGTTTATCCTCGTACTGTGTGTTGTGTATGTTTGTTTGTCCTCGTACTGTGTGTTGTGTATGTTTGTTTGTCCTCGTACTGTGTGTTGTGTTTGTTTATTTGTCCTCGTACTGTGTATTGTGTATGTTTGTTTGTCCTCATACTGTGTATTGTGTATGTTTGTTTGTCTTCGTACTGTGTATTGTGTATGTTTGTTTGTCCTCGTACTGTGTATTGTGCATGTTTGTTTGTCCTCGTACTGTGTATTGTGCATGATTGTTTGTCTTCGTACTGTGTATTGTGTATGTTTGTTTGTCTTCATACTGTGTGTTATGTATGATTGTTTGTCTTCGTACTGTGTATTGTGTATGTTTGCTTTTCTAAGTACTGTGTATTGTGTATGTTTGTTTGTCTTTGTACTGTGTATTGTGTATGTTTGTTTGTCTTCGTACTGTGTATTGTGTATGTTTGTTTGTCTTCGTACTGTGTATTGTGCATGTTTGTTTGTCCTCGTAATGTGCATTGTGCATGATTGTTTGTCTTCGTACTGTGTGTTGTGTATGTTTGTTTGTCTTCGTACTGTGCGTTGTGTATGTTTGTTTGTCTTCGTACTGTGTGTTGTGCATGATTGTTTGTCTTCGTACTGTGTATTGTGTATGTTTGTTTGTCTTCGTCCTGCGTAGTGTGTATGTTTGTTTGTCTTCGCACTGTGTATTGTGTATGTTTGTTTGTCTTCATCCTGCGTAGTGTGTATGTTTGTTTGTCTTCGCACTGTGTATTGTGTATGTTTGTTTGTCCTCGTACTGTGTATTGTGCATGTTTGTTTGTCTTCGTACTGTGTGTTGTGTATGTTTGTTTGTCCTCGTACTGTGTATTGTGCATGTTTGTTTGTCCTCGTACTGTGCATTGTGCATGATTGTTTGTCTTCGTACTGTGTGTTGTGTATGTTTGTTTGTCTTCGTACTGTGTATTGTGCATGATTGTTTGTCTTCGTACTGTGTGTTGTGTATGTTTGTTTGTCTTCGTACTGTGTGTTGTGTATGTTTGTTTGTCTTCGTCCTGCGAGGGGGTATGTTTGTTTGTCTTCGTACTGTGTGTTGTGTATGTTTGTTTGTCCTCGTACTGTGTATTGTGTATGTTTGTTTGTCCTCGTACTGTGTATTGTGCATGATTGTTTGTCTTCGTACTGTGTGTTGTGCATGTTTGTTTGTCCTCGTACTGTGTATTGTGCATGTTTGTTTGTCCTCGTACTGTGCATTGTGCATGATTGTTTGTCTTCGTACTGTATGTTGTGTATGGTTTTTTCTCTTCGTACTTTGTGTTGTGTATGTTTGTTTGTCTTCGTACTGTGCGTTGTGTATGTTTGTTTGTCTTCGTACTGTGCGTTGTGTATGTTTGTTTGTCTTCCTACTGTGTATTGTGTATGCTTGTTTTTCTTCGTACTGTGTATTGTGTATGTGTGTTTGTCTTCGTACTCTGTATTGTGTATGTTTGTTTGTCTTCGTATTGTGTATTGTGCATGATTGTTTTTCTTCGTACTGTGTGTTGTGTATGTTTGTTTGTCTTCGTACTGTGTATTGTGTATGTTTGTTTGTCTTCGTACTGTGCGTTGTGTATGTTTGTTTGTCTTCGTACTGTGCGTTGTGTATGTTTGTTTGTCTTCCTACTGTGTATTGTGCATGTTTGTTTTTCTTCGTACTGTGTATTGTGTATGTTTGTTTGTCTTCCCACTGTGTATTGTGTATGTTTGTTTGTCTTCGTACTGTGTATTGTGCATGATTTTTTGTCTTCGTACTATGTATTGTGCATGTTTGCTTGTCTTCGTACTATGTATTGTGTATGTTTGTTTGTCTTCGTACTATGTATTGTGTATGTTTGTTTGTCTTCGTACTATGTATTGTGTATGTTTGTTTGTCTTCGTACTGTGTGTTGTGTATGTTTGTTTATCCTCGTACTGTGTGTTGTGTATTTTTGTTTGTCTTCCTACTGTGTATTATGTATGTTTGTTTGTCCTCGTACTGTGTGTTGTGTATGTTTGTTTGTCTTCCTACTGTGTATTGTGTATGTTTGTTTGTCTTCGTACTGTGCATTGTGTATGTTTGTTTGTCTTCGTACTGTGTATTGTGTATGTTTGTTTGTCTTCCTACTGTGTATTGTGTATGTTTGTTTGTCCTCGTACTGTGTGTTGTGTATGCTTGTTTGTCTTCCTACTGTGTATTGTGTATGTTTGTTTGTCTTCGTACTGTGCATTGTGTATGTTTGTTTTTCTTCGTACTGTGTGTTGTGTATGTTTATTTGTCCTCGTACTGTGTATTGTGCATGCTTGTTTGTCCTCGTACTGTGTATTTTGTATGTTTGTTTGTCCTCGTACTGTGTATTGTGTATGTTTGTTTGTCCTCGTACTGTGTATTGTGTATGTTTGCTTGTCCTCGTACTGTGTATTGTGCATGATTGTTTGTCTTCGTACTGTGTGTTGTGTATGTTTGTTTGTTCTCGTACTGTGTATTGTGTATGCTTGTTTGTCTTCCTACTGTGTATTGTGTATGTTTGTTGTCTTCCTACTGTGTATTGTGTATGTTTGTTTGTCTTCGTACTGTGCATTGTGAATGTTTGTTTTTCTTCGTACTGTGTGTTGTGTATGTTTATTTGTCCTCGTACTGTGTATTGTGCATGCTTGTTTGTCCTCGTACTGTGTATTTTGTATGTTTGTTTGTCCTCGTACTGTGTATTGTGTATGTTTGTTTGTCCTCGTACTGTGTATTGTGTATGTTTGCTTGTCCTCGTACTGTGTATTGTGCATGATTGTTTGTATTCGTACTGTGTGTTGTGTAAGTTTGTTTGTTCTCGTACTGTGTATTGTGTATGTTTGTTTGTCTTCCTACTGTGTATTGTGTATGTTTGTTTGTCTTCGTACTGTGTATTGTATATGTTTGTTTGTCTTCGTACTGTGTATTGTGTATGTTTGTTTGTCCTCGTACTGTGTATTGTCCATGATTGTTTGTCTTCGTACTGTGTATTGTGTATGTTTGTTTGTCTTCATACTGTGTGCTATGTATGATTGTTTGTCTTCGTACTGTGCATTGCGTATGTTTGTTTTTCTTCGTACTGTGTGTTGTGTATGTTTATTTGTCCTTGTACTGTGTATTGTGCATGTTTGTTTGTCCTCGTACTGTATAATTTGTATGTTTGTTTGTCCTCGTATTGTGTATTGTGTATGTTTGTTTGTCCTCGTACTGTGTATTGTGTATGTTTGTTTGTCCTCGTACTGTGTATTGTGCATGATTGTTTGTCTTCGTACTGTGTGTTGTGTATGTTTGTTTGTTCTCGTACTGTGTATTGTGTATGTTTGTTTGTCTTCCTACTGTGTATTGTGTATGTTTGTTTGTCTTCGTACTGTGTATTGTATATGTTTGTTTGTCTTCGTACTGTGTATTGTGTATGTTTGTTTGTCCTCGTACTGTGTATTGTCCATGATTGTTTGTCTTCGTACTGTGTATTGTGTATGTTTGTTTGTCTTCGTACTGTGTATTGTGCATGATTGTTTGTCTTCGTACTGTGTAATGTGTATGTTTGTTTGTCTTCATACTGTGTGTTATGTATGATTGTTTGTCTTCGTACTGTGTATTGTGTATGTTTGCTTTTCTAAGTACTGTGTATTGTGTATGTTTGTTTGTCTTTGTACTGTGTATTGTGTATGTTTGTTTTTCTTTGTACTGTGTATTGTGCATGATTGTTTGTCTTCGTACTGTGTGTTGTGTATGTTTGTTTGTCTTCGTACTGTGTGTTGTGTATGTTTGTTTGTCTTCGTACTGTGTGTTGTGTATGTTGTTTGTCTTCGTACTGTGTATTGTGTATGTTTGTTTGTCCTCGTACTGTGCATTGTGTATGTTTGTTTGTCTTCGTACTGTGTGTTGTGTATGTTTGTTTGTCCTCGTATTGTGTATTGTGTATGTTTGTTTGTCCTCGTACTGTGTGTTGTGTATGTTTGTTTGTCCTCGTACTATGTGTTTTGTATGTTTGTTTGTCTTCGTACTGTGTATTGCGTATGTTTTTTGTCTTCGTACTGTGTGTTGTGTAGGTTTGTTTGTCCTCGTATTGTGTATTGTGTATGTTTGTTTGTCCTCTTTCTGTGTGTTGTGTATGTTTGTTTGTCCTCGTACTGTGTGTTGTGTATGTTTGTTTGTCCTCGTATTGTGTATTGTTTATGTTTGTTTGTCCGCGTACTGTGTGTTGTGCATATTTGTTTGTTTTCCTACTGTGTATTATGTATGTTTGTTTATCCTCGTACTGTGTGTTGTGTATGTTTGTTTGTCCTCGTACTGTGTGTTGTGTATGTTTGTTTGTCCTCGTACTGTGTGTTGTGTTTGTTTATTTGTCCTCGTACTGTGTATTGTGTATGTTTGTTTGTCCTCATACTGTGTATTGTGTATGTTTGTTTGTCCTCGTACTGTGTATTGTGTATTTTTGTTTGTCCTCGTACTGTGTATTGTGCATGATTGTTTGTCCTCGTACTGTGTATTGTGTATGTGTGTTTGTTCTCGTACTGTGTATTGTGTATGCTTGTTTGTCTTCGTACTGTGTATTGTGTATGTTTGTTTGTCCTCGTACTGTGTATTGTGCATGTTTGTTTGTCCTCGTACTGTGTATTGTGATTGATTGTTTGTCTTCGTACTGTGCGTTGTGTATGTTTGTTTGTCTTCGAACTGTGTGTTGTGTATGTTTGTTTGTCTTCGTACTGTGTATTGTGTATGTTTGTTTTTCTTCGTACTGTGTATTGTGTATGTTTGTTTGTCTTCGTACTGTGTGTTGTGTATGCTTGTTTTTCTTCGTACTGTGTGTTGTGTATGTTTGTTTGTCATCGTACTGTGTGTTGTGTATGTTTGTTTGTCTTCCTACTGTGTATTGTGTATGTTTATTTGTCTTCGTACTGTGCATTGTGCATGATTGTTTGTCTTCTTACTGTGTATTGTGTATGTTTGTTTGTCTTCGTACTTTGTATTGTGTATGTTTGTTTTTCTTCGTACTATGTATTGTGTATGTTTGTTTGTCTTCGTACTATGCATTGTGTATGTTTGTTTGTCTTCGTACAGTGTGTTGTGTATGTTTGTTTATCCTCGTACTGTGTATTGTGTATGTTTGTTTGTCTTGCTACTGTGTATTGTGTATGCTTGTTTGTCCTCGTACTGTGTGTTGTGTATGTTTGTTTGTCTTCCTACTGTGTATTGTGTACGTTTGTTAGTCTTCGTACTGTGCATTGTGTATGTTTGTTTGTCTTCGTACTGTGTATTGTGTATGTTTGTTTGTCGTCATACTTTGTATTGTGTATGTGTGTTTGTCTTCCTACGGTGTATTGTGTATGTTTGTTTGTCCTCGTACTGTGTGTTGTGTATGTTTGTTTGTCTTCCTACTGTGTATTGTGTATGTTTGTTTGTCTTCGTACTGTGTATTGTGTATGTTTGTTTGTCTTCGTACTGTGCATTGTGTATGTTTGTTTTTCTTCGTACTGTGTATTGTGTATGTTTATTTGTCCTCGTACTGTGTATTGTGTATGTTTTTTTGTCCTCGTACTGTGTATTTTGTATGTTTGTTTGTCCTCGTACTGTGTATTGTGTATGCTTGTTTGTCCTCGTTCTGTGTATTGTGTATGTTTGTTTGTCCTCGTACTGTGTAGTGTGCATGATTGTTTGTCTTCGTACTGTGTATTGTATATATTTGTTTGTCTTCGTACTGTGTATTGTGTATGTTTGTTTGTCCTCGTACTGTGTATTGTGCATGATTGTTTGTCCTCGTACTGCGTATTGTGTATGTTTGTTTGTCCTCGTACTGTGTATTGTGCATGATTGTTTGTCTTCGTACTGTGTATTGTGTATGTTTGTTTGTCTTCATACTGTGTGTTATGTATGATTGTTTGTCTGCGTACTGTGTATTGTGTATGTTTGTTTTTCTTCGTACTGTGTATTGTGTATGTTTGTTTGTCTTTGTACTGTGTATTGTGTATGTTTGTTTGTCTTTGTACTGTGTATTGTGCATGATTGTTTGTCTTCGTACTGTGTGTTGTGTATGTTTGTTTGTCTTCGTACTGTGTGTTGTGGATGTTTGTTTGTCTTCGTACTGTGTATTGTGTATGTGTGTTTGTCCTCGTACTGTGCATTGTGTATGTTTCTTTGTCTTCGTACTGTGTGTTGTGTATGTTTGTTTGTCCTCGTATTGTGTATTGTGTATGTTTGTTTGTCCTCGTACTGTGTGTTGTGTATGTTTGTTTGTCCTCGTACTGTGTGTTGTGTATGTTTGTTTGTCTTCGTACTGTGTATTGGATATGTTTGTTTGTCTTCGTACTGTGTGTTGTGTATGTTTGTTTGTCCTCGTATTGTGCATTGTGTATGTTTGTTTGTCCTCGTACTGTGTGTTGTGTATGTTTGTTTGTCCTCGTACTGTGTGTTGTGTATGTTTGTTTGTCCTCGTATTGTGTATTGTTTTTGTTTGTTTGTCCTCGTACTGTGTGTTGTGTATGTTTGTTTGTCTTCCTACTGTGTATTGTGTATGTTTGTTTGTCTTCGTACTGTGTATTGTGTATGTTTGTTTGTCTTCGTACTGTCTGCTGTGTTTGTTTTTTTGTCCTCGTACTGTGTATTGTGTATGTTTGTTTGTCCTCGTACTGTGTATTGTGTATGTTTGTTTGTCCTCGTACTGTGTATTGTTTATGTTTGTTTGTCCTCGTACTGTGTATTGTGCATGATAGTTTGTCCATGTACTGTGTATTGTGTATGTGTGTTTGTTCTCGTACTGTGTATTGTGTATGCTTGTTTGTCTTCGTACTGTGTATTGTGTATGTTTGTTTGTCCTCGTACTGTGTATTGCGTATGTTTGTTTGTCCTCGTACTGTTTGTTGTGTATGTTTGTTTGTCTTCGTACTGTGTGTTGTGTATGTTTTTTTGTCCTCGTACTGTGTATTGTGCATGATTGTTTTTCTTCGTACTGTGCGTTGTGTATGTTTGTTTGTCTTCGTACTGTGTATTGTGTATGTTTGTTTTTCTTCGTACTGTTTATTGTGTATGTTTGTTTGTCTTCGTACTGTGTATTGTGTATGTTTGTTTGTCTTCGTACTATGTATTGTGTATGTATACTAACATTCAAACTTGTCTGGTGTTAATGACAAACTTTTTCTGTTCTCACAGCCCCCAATTGAACATGAATAGTTCACATTCACATCCATTTCATCAAATTTGGATATCTGAAGAATGGATTCAAATTTGCTTCTGTGCCATCTCCGAATTTCTGCATATTTTCTGGGATCAGCAGTGCCACCATTGGTTGCAAGGATGGAACAGTTTTTGCCACCTAACCATGAAGTTACATTGTGTGCGTTGGAACTGATGTTTGGTTTGACAGGAGAACACAACAATTGTACTGTTTTTTCAAATATAATGGGAGGATTTAACACCCTCCATTCCACTGTAAATATAAATAAAAAACAAATTAATTCTAGATTAAAAAAAGATAAACATATTGTCAACCGCCACTCCATGTAAAGACCTTCATATGGAGTCCTGCATGATAAAATATCATAGTATTCAGAATTCAATATGCAGCAAATTTCTTTACACATTTGTATTTCTTATTTTAAAATTAAAGACACTATTGTTTAATCTTTTTATTAAATAAATAATGAACAAACAACATAATTAATTACCAAACGACATAATTAATAACATATTGTAATTTGATCTGATTTATCGTTGCTATCTAATAATTATGGAGCGCAGTAGGTGACAAATATGCTACTATTAGTTTTGATCAATCCTCTATCACGGTTTATTAGTTCGTTTCATCGGATTAGTATCATTAACTCTACCGGTTTAATTATGAAATGAAAGTTTAAACAGTGATGATCAACAATTCCACCAATATTGACAACACAAACAATCACCTCTCACTTTCACTCACTGAAGACAACAAATAGCACAACATACATGTATCACATTGGAAATCCAAATCCTGTCTTAGGACAGTCACACAACTGTGGCGGGGTTCAACCGATTAATGGAATCCCAAACCTCCCTTAATGATAACTGGATTTCCGGCAGCAACACATATATAAACAAACATTAAAACACTTGCACATGTTCCCTTCTATTAATAAAAAGACCAAATGCTATCGCAAAACACGGACAGTACTATACCAGGGTTGATGTATGCTAGTAGGTAACTGGTTACTAGCTACGAATGTACAATACATATACCTCTATTATTAACCACCATTGATCAGCTCTTTCAATCGCTCGGGGTAAAACTTCGTGACATAAAGGCCTACCCGTGGTAAAAACAATATATACATATGGCTTCCATGAATTATTTCTTAAATCATCTAATCTACAATGTGGGTATTGCATTGTAGCAAACCGTTTCCTGTATATAATTTCCGTGTTGCGTGTTATTTTGTATGTTAAAGATATTGGTGTTCTAGGTTTCTATGATTAAGGTATTGGTGTTCAATGTGGCTGTGGTAAATGTCTTGGTATTGTCTTATCTGGATGATAGTGTTAATAAGTATTATGTATACTATGGTACTTACGAATTAAAATTTTTCGAATGATTGGTTACTTTATGTATGCTCATGAGTAGGACACGTGGTATATAAGTTTCGTAGCATACATTAAATGAGTGACATTTGAGACGGAACCAAAAGCTATAGTGCAACATTCAGACCATCTTGTACCATGGTATATGCCCCGGCCAATTTTCATTTTTTTCGGATTCAACAAAGATTTAATGGCGGCTCACAAAGTATGGTACTGATACAAAACGCCCTGCAAAGTTATTTTGCTTAATTCTGCCAAATAAGGGAATTATGACGATTTTGGTAATTTTCGAAATTTCAAAAATTTTATTTTCTGTTATCTAAATTGATCAAATATTCTTTGATTCACTGATTACGTAATATAACCATTTTACATAAGTATCTTAATTCTAAGCATTTTAACTGTAACCTTCAGTCTAAAAAAAAAAAAATTGGTTGCCATGGTAACCTACAGTAAATTAAAGTAAAACATAAAACTCAAATATTTTCAACATTCCGGACCCAAAGTGCTATGATGAATTATCACAATTAAAATTGTTTGTTCATTGGGGTTTAAAATCATTTTAGCACCTTACTAATGATTTAATATTTGGAGGAAGCCATAGTGCCTGGAGAAAACCACTGAAACTGTATTGTTTCATAATCTGATAATGCTAAACATTACTTTCATGTGATTTCAAAGTGATATGAAAAAAATATACTTCAACAAGTACATAGTATCAGTTTACAAATATCTGATATCCAGCATCCTTTGTCTTTGAATTGGACATAGTATATACAATACAAGAGCATGTACAAATGTTTAATATCATGTCACTTAGGCATCATTGGACAAAGAATTTCTCCATTCCTGCTCTTTTCATGCCCCATCACCTTGCAATAACTGCATTTCCTGGTTTTGTCTGCATGTTCAACAATAGTTATTTCTGGCTTTGCTACAGTAGGCTTTGGACATGTAATATCTTTATTGTCATAACAAAGTGGTCGTATTTCTTGATACAGATACCACTGTCTCATAGCATCTAGACCGTTCCTGGGTAACTCAGATGGCATAGACGAGTCTATAACTACTCGTTTCTTTAGCAACCTGAATTCCTTTTCCAAAGAGTCACAGTACTCTTTGACAAAGACAATTCCAGGTAATTCTTTATCAGCACGAAAATGATGATATGTTGTGAGCGATGAAAGTGGCTTAAAAAACTGCTTTAGAAATGATTTCCAGTCATAAAATTTCACAGGACATCCCTCATCTTGAACAAGTTGTGGTATATTGTGATTATTCCTTGAGGAATCAGTCACAGATTGCGCAATATCCTGCAAGGTTTCTGCTGAATAATGCCGCCACTTCACCTGAAAAAAAAATAAGCAAGCTGTGATAAAGTTGATATTATAATAAAAAACAAAAACACTATGTACAGGATTATTATCAGATATGAGCTGCACCCCTTTTGAATGTATAGTATACAACATTCCATCCTTCAAATTTTCTGACCATGTTACGGCATGTATTTTTGGGTTCAAAATTCTAAGCTAATTTTTATCATCAAAGAGTAAAGTTCAAATAGTTGTTTCATTGTACATATTTGTGTGTGTGTGTGTTGCATTGAATGATTTTGTACTGTCTTTGTGCCATTGTCCCATATCCGTTCTTTTTCACAAATAAAGGATTGAAAATTATTTCACATACATCAGACACTTGCATGTATTAAAGTCAATATACCGAATGATTGCAAATGTTGAATCATACAAATAGCTCTATGAATTGCACATTTAAGAAAATAGATATTCATATTATTACAAGTACCTTCCACTAACCAAAATGCCAGTCTGGATGGAATTTTGTATGTCCAGCTTCCATACAGTTGAACTCAACACTATTATGCAGGCCAGTCAGTACTCTCCATATGCCATACCTGAAAGAACCATAACACCTAATAGTGATTTTTTTCATATATACCAATACTTTTCTACCAATTAAAACAAAGGTACCAGGTTATTAGGTAAATCAATAATAAAGTTCTCAAAATGTACTTGTTTATGTAGTGATTTCAATATATAATCGCCTTATTATCCTGCTGTGCAAAAGTAAAATAACAGTAAGCAAGAACTCATCAGAGGGTACCCCCCTTTTTTATGATATGACCGACTAAGTTTATGTGATACCGTTGGAAACCCCAAAAATAATTTAGATCAAAATAAAAAATAAGACGTGCACAACTATACCATCTACCAAATAATTTACCTGAGCATGTATGTGGGATTTGCTACATTTGTTACTTTTTATTTATTAGTGGAAATATTTACATAATAAATTTTCTATTTTACAATGTAGTAATGTTTTGACAATTCTAAAATTGAATTAAATTATTTTTTTTTTTTTCAATTGATTTGTTTTGTTAAAATTTCAATTATTATCTGTATTTTAAAATTTAAAAGTAAATTATTTGAAAATATTTACATATATACAATAGATGTGTATCTATTCTTTTTTTAACCATTTGTTTGTTGTCTTTTTTTTTTTTTGCTGTAAAGCTTCATATTTTCTTCAATTTGTTTGTCTTATCAATGTTTTAAATCTTGAAAGTAAACTAACTAAACTGTGGATATTAAACTTAGTGCACAATCAGAGAATAATATGTTTTAATTGCATTTATTAAACATGGCATAGACAGGTCAATTTATGACATGAGACTGAATAAGTGGCAAATTACAAGTGTCCATAAATCCTTCATTGATTGAGATTTTCTATGTTTACCATATCTGTGTGTTAATATACAAAACATACTTAATTTGTCATTTTTTATATTGAAAATGTATTTATTATCAACTGGCATATTTTTTTTTAATGTTTAGAAAATAAGAATAAAAATGTGAAAAAAAAAATGTTCAAGAAATGTCCTGAATAACAAAAAAAACCCAACCTGACATGTCACAAAATAAACTATGAAAAGAAAAGAAATTAATATTACCTTGGATAAAATGGATTAAAAAAAATTGAAACATAGTAACAAGTATATTTTTGAAATTGGATTACATTTATTTGATTAAATTGATAAAGCAAATTAAATATATTATTCCTCTGCAAAAACAGATAAAATTAATTACAAAATATATATATATTTTTAAATACATGTATCATAAAAGAACAACTATAACATTTTTGTCAAAGTTGAAAAAAACAAACAAAAAAACTCTTAAATACATGACTAACATGTACACACATGCACATTACATAGAAAGAAAATTCTTAAAATGTTAAATATAATCTTAATTAATTTAATCTATTGATTAAAATAGCATCACAATTAATCTTGCTCTTCTTTGCCATATTTTCAGTTAAAAATTCTTATATATCCAACACAAATTATGATTTCATTTCAATTATTTGTTTAAATTGTTAGTTGATGCTAATATCACAAAATATTAAATTTTGAAAATATTATTTTATTGAAAAATTTTCAAGGTACAGTTAAATGTATTAAAGTCCTTTTTCTACACATCAAAATCACTGAAATCCAAATATCAGGGTTCGACATTAACTTTTTGATCAACTTGTCCATTCGGGCAAGTGCCATATTGATTTTGCTTGCCCGAAACTGTAAACTACTAGCCCGAATTCTTAAGTGCCATATATGCATGTAGTGCAGAACTATGCAATCTACAATGACCATTCATAGAGTAGAATAACCCCTCATATTAATTATTTACACCTTATGATGTGGGCATAGTGTTAGTGCATTATTTGGCTATATAATAAAAATACTCATTTTCATAATTGCAGTAAGTTATGATTATAGTCATGCTTATGATCAGTTCAAATCAACAAATTTGAAATTCAATTATTGTTTTAATTCAAACATTAAAACTAGATGAACAAAAATGGTTAAAACTTATTACTCGCAGCACGGTCTTGTTTTTGTTTAAGCTACATTCAACATGAAATTTAACAGTTCATCCTCAGTGACATGATTTTCCCCCTCCCCTGCAAGAGACAACATTCATTAATATTTATGCAAATAACCCTTTTATTTTATAATAGAATTGTAGAATTGATGAAGATATTATACATTGTCAATATTTTTTTTTCAGACAAAATTGTAGAACTCTGTCCAAAATGATGAATGATCCAGGATGAAGACTTTAGCATTGATATGACAATGTTAGATGGATTTTAATTTCAAAACATTCCATTATGGAAAGCTGGGGCATACTGTACATGTACCATTCACTGGTTGTTGGGAAAATTAAAGAATTTATTTGTGATAATGCATTTATATCGTATTAGCTGGTACACTTTACAATATTATGAAAATTTTCATTTACCCTGAAAACATTCATGGGAATAATATATGTGGATTTCAAAGAGCTGTGAAAACAAACATTTTATTGAGTAAAATCTGACAAAAGATAAATTTAGCTTAAAATTAAATTGTTTATGTTTTTATTACCATTCTCCCTGGAATTGCTACAAACAAGAACTAGTATATCTAAATGTACCCTGTCAAGTGTACTCCATGTATACTTTTAATGGGATAGTGTTTTCAATTTGAGGCAGTTTTTGGGGATTCTTTTTTTTACAGAAAAAAATTTATCTGTTGAAAATTGTACCACATTGTAATAGCAATAATTAGGGTTAGTTTTATGGTGTTTAACACCACTTTCAACAATAGTTCAGTAATATTGAGGAAGTCAGTTTTATTGGTGGAGGAATCCGGAGAAAACAACCTGTCGGAATTCACTGACAAACTTTATCACATAATGCTGTATAAATTATTTATGTAAACAAGAACCATTTCTGAACCATTTAGTTGTGACATCATTTAAATGGCACCATTTGGAGGACTGTTTATAAACCATTAATTTATGACATCATTAAAATGGTCATGCCCATTAGCATAGTTTGCCAAATAAATGGAAATTCAATAGAGTTTCAAGTAAAAGCCAATAGTTTTTAAATTGAGTTACAATGGTTTTACATATGGAATTTAAATTAAAGACAAAAGGTTTTTCAATGGATATTATTTTTTTTTAATTGGGTTTTCTATGGAGTTTCAATTGAAAAAAAAATCCTAGAAGGCAATCACCACAGGGAAAACTTTTTTTTTCTTTTCTTTTTTAAACATTTGACAGAAATCATAACTGGAATGTTCCTCTGATGGTCCTTTACAACATGTGTGTGTTTTTGTGTCAATCAGAAATCCAAGATGGTAGACACCACAGGACATAACTTTAACATAGGACCATATTGGAATATTAAATAAATTATTATTTTCATATACTCGAAAGATTCAATCTAAATAGTGTTGATCTGAAATCCAAGTTGGCTTACTCCACATGATATTGCCTAACTATACTAGGAATATGAATGTAAAGGTTATTCTAAAAAACTGAAAACTTGCTTGAACACAAACAGTGCATGTATAACCAAGTAAAAGAGAAAGGTGTAAAGATGGTCGTCTTGTCAGGATATATTAAATAGCAAATACAAAAAATTAGATATTACTGAAGTAGAGAGACTTAACCCACCATTGAGACAAGACATAAGTTAGCTATTACATAAGTAGAAAAACTTCATCCACCCTTGAGACAATCAATAAGTTTGCTATTACTTAAATAGAAAGACTTAATCCACCATTTACAGTAAATATGATAATACCACAGACCCTCAATTTCAAGGTAAACAGTTAAAAAAAAGTGCATTTTTCTGTAATTTATTCGTTAGATTTTATGGTGAGTGATTGTTGTTTATGCTTATATTGCAAATGAAAATTTGGTACAAATGCATAGCTATATCCAACAACAATTCGTTAGAAACTGATGATATCAACTAAATTATGAAAAAGGTCAAAGGTGGAATATGGCGGAAAGACGTAGGTTAATTTTGTCCAGAGAAATCTGGTAAATTCAACTGTTCACACCAAGACTTCTGTATTTTGGAGCCTATTATACTTTTATATATACGTTGTGACGAGATATAACAAAAGATGTATGCTGAAAAAGTGCATAAGTAAGAAGTTATAATTATGGATTGACCGATGAGTACCATTCTCGGGTACATTCGCACTTTTGATTGTCCGGTTTGACCAGTATTAAAACGTAAGCATAAACAATTCACCTCTTCACTTGTACATGTGGTATATAAATACATTTTACTATTTGAGTGTTGACTATTATCGAACAATTTAAAAACACGAACCAAAACCAACGACTTGTATGTTATATTACAAAGACATTGTTAATTTATCACAATGAAGTCGAATAAAAATAAACCAGAGGTGTCAACACCAAAAACGGAAAGTAAATGATAGGTCGTCTACCTCTAGTAACGACACTAGCTTTGAAAGCTCTAGGCCTGTGCAAAAACAAACAAACTGTAAAAAATCCACAGGAAAAGGCACCAAAAGGAAATGAAAAAAACCAACACAGACAGGTGAAAATGATAAGGTACAACAGAAAATCACCTCTTTCCAAACAGCAAAAGAGGGGAGTCGAGCGGATAATCAAGACCCTATCCTGAAAAAAATTAACAACACTAGGAGCAATGGTACTTGAAATTAACACAAAAATGAACAGTATGATGACAAAAGAAGAATTTCAAAATAAATTTGAAAAACTAGTAACCAAAGGTGATCTTGAAAAGGTGGTTGATAGGGTAAAAAAGGAAATTACAACGGAAATGACCGAAAAAATGGATAAATTAGAGAGTAGAATCTTTGAATTGGAAATAAAAAACGACGATTTATACAAAAAAAAATGAAAATCTAAGGGAGCAAATACAATATAGACGAGAATATATTGAAGATGTTGATTATGGGGTACAAATGGCTTTAAAAAAAGACTAATGATCTCGAGTAATACACTCGGAAGAGCAGTGTAAGGATCTTTGGACTGGAAGACGAAAAAAATGAGGAAATTGCTATAACAATTGCAAAGGTCAATAATCTCTTAAATGACAAACTGCACATGGATACCAAAGAAAGTGATATAAACATTGCTCACAGACTTGGACCGTATACCAACAAAAAATGTAGACCCGTAATTGTTAGATTTATGTCCAGGCAACACAAAATCGAAACAATAAAAAGAAGAAAAGCTTTAGCAAAATCTAGATACGTCATAAAAGAGGACTTGACAAAGGAAAACGAAAATCTAATATACGAACTTCAAAACTCGGACAATGTAGAAGCTGCATGGTCGAATGAAGGAAAAATATTTGCTAAAATTCAACCAAGTGGAGCGATCATCAGAATATTCCACGACACTGATCTAACTATTTTACAACCGCCAAAAAACTGGAGACCGCGCATTAAATAAACTCAATGACTTCAATGCATTATACTTTTTTGCTTTGTTTTTTTGTTTTTTTGTTTTGCCATTATGTTATTCTTTGTAGCTGTTTTATCCTCTTTTCAAAGAAATAGTGTCATCTAATTTAAAATTCTTTTCAAAGAAATAGTGTCATCTAATTTAAAATATAATCCACATCGCTGTGCATGCTTGCTATATTATTATATACATGAACATATGTTGTTAAAAATATTTTTTTATTTAAAGATAATACGGAAAAATTCAACCATCCGGTTCAATTTCTATCTTATACTTCACCCATAACTTCCGGTTAACGGTGAAAGAAAAAATGTAATCACTGACAACACAAATAAACAGTCTAAATATCAATTAGAAACGACGAAACGTTATCATGGGAATACCTGAAATTAAAACATGGGTAAGACAAATCCGACAAACATAACATATCTTTGCAACGAAAAAATCCACACATATTCGTATGCTTTATTTAATTATGTTTATGCATTGATAATGATATAGTCCAGTGCCGACAGTGGCAGCGCAGGAAGCTCCTTTTCTCAGTAACTTACACACATCACGATAGACCATATTTGTTTACACATTTACTATGCAAACATATACATTGTACCAGTATTATATATATGTAGTACATCGACAACTTGTCTTCACCACACCATATGATCCAATTACTTTACCTTAAGCTACTATGATTGGCCATTGGGTCTATATATCATTGAACATAGTCATCATGATAAACTGTAGCTATTTACTGTTTGAGAAAAGGCCTCTACCCAGTAATCACACACGAGTAAACTATAACATAGAGTGAGCGAGCATAATCATACGGGGTAGATATCAGGTAGACCGATACTCTTGTATATGTAATGACGTATCACCCTAGCTTAATATAAAAGTTCATTTATCTGCAGGTGGATCATGATTAGGTTAGTTTCTTATTAAACTACACATTTATTTAGGACATTATGGTTAAACAGTATTTGATCCATGCATTCACTCTGGAATGTGCATGTTAATCTGAGACAGGTCGTTGTGATGTCAGTTTCACAGTCTACTGATTATGTTAAATGCATTTACTATGATTTAGACATCAGGTCTTTGGGTCTGGGTCAGTTATTTAATTATTTTGTGTTGAGAAAACAAGACTGTCAGGCACTCAATATTATATCCCCCATTATGGACCAAATGTGTTGATCCATTTCCCACTCCAGAATATACTGTACATGTCAGTCTGTCCCATGTCATCTTGACCCTGACCTTATCTCCATATTCTACTGTCTTGCTAAATACACATAAGCATCAAAATTCTTTACATGTATATAGGTCAGTTTCTCAAGAACCACATATTTTTTTTCATATTATGGATCGACTATTTTTGGTTCAATAATGTAATATACACGGTACATGTCAGCACGATATAATAATAGGTGGCTGAAATTACTGTAATTTAGCATTGTTATTTCTGTTCTATACTCTTAGCAGAAACAAATTATATAAACTATTTGTAACAGTTTCATCACTCTGATCATTGTAAACTTAATTTTTAGATTAATTTATATATTTATAAATAAATACTGGTTTATTGGGAATAGGGTGGTAATTACAATTACAATTGATTTCAGAAAAAAGTGGTTATGTGCTGAGCACACAAATAGCAATAACTGTCATTTACACTTGTAATATGTTTTTCTTGTTCTGTGCATGTGAAGTGATGAATGTGTTGTCTGTAAAAAATGAAAATTTACAAAAAAATTAATAAAAAAAAAAAACAACTAAATTATGATTTCTTTTATACTTTGAAAGATGATACAGCTTATTTTGTGCAGCTTGTTATTTAAAATAATGTGTGAAATCTTATGCACAAAAAACATTTGATGCCATTGAAATGCTTGCTTGTGTTGGGTAGTATTTTGTACTACATCATGGCATACGAATATTTCTTTGAATCAATTATAAAGAAAATAATAATTCTATTAAGACATGTTTAAAGTATTGTACATCAAAGATTAATTGTTATTTTTAATGTACGACCGTTGTTTGCTTGGGTCTTTAATTGGGTGTTTAATTGGAATTAAACTTTATAATGATTTCCTAAATAACCTCTTAAATTATTAATTAAACTTTAATACATTGCAAAATTAAGGATTCTATCTATCGAAATGAATATTATTTCTTTATTATTAATTTATGCCGATATATCCTTAATTTAAACAGCTAATAAGAAAAATGTGATGTACTTTATTTCCGTTACAACTTTCATTTGATCTGTTAAAAAAGGGGGATCATAATTTTTTTTTAATATATCATTAATTTAAACAGCTAATAACAAAAATGTGATGTACTTAATTTCCGTTACAACTTTCATTTGATCTGTAATAAAAGGGAGATCATAATTTTTTTTTTACACAATGCTAGGATAGGGTACCGGGAAACTGAGAAACGAAAAGAAACGAAACGAAACGAAACGAAACGAAAACAAAATCAAACGAAATGAAACGAAATCTGTAAAGTAAGAAAACGAAATCCAACGAAATGAAACGAAATCTGTAAAGTAAGAAAACAAAATCCAACGAAATGAAACGAAATCTGTAAAGTAAGAAAACGAAATCCAACGAAAATAAACGACGAAGTCTGTAAAGTAAGAAAATAAAATGGGTACCGGTAAGCTGAGAAACGAAAAGAAACGAAACGAAACGAAACGAAAACAAAATCCAACGAAATCTGTAAAGTAAGAAAACGAAATCGAACGAAATGAAACGAAATCTGTTAAGTAAGAAATCGAAATCCAACCAAATGAAATAAAATCTGTAAAGTAAGAAAACGAAATCCAACGATAAGAAACGACGAAATCTGTAAAGTAAGAAAACATCATATAACGAAAAGAAACGAAATCTATAAAGTAAGAAAACAATATCAAATGAAAAAAAAGAACGAATTCTGTAAAGTAAGACAAGAATCGAAACGAAATAAACGTTTATTTTTTGTAAGCACTACTAGAGAGATCCAATAAAATTACGTAACTCGACCTAAGCTACTTATCGAGACGTATCTTTACCTATGAATTTACCTATTGATTGAAAATTACAATAACATTCAGCATTCATTCAAATACTAGCATTCCACATCTCAGTATTTTCTATTTGATACCGACTGGATGCGCACTTCGGATTGATTTATTTATTGTTGTTTGTTTAACGTTCAGTCGCTAACATTTCATGCATAATCGGGACGAGAACAAGTTGAAAAAAATCAATTTGCAAAATACACAGGCGGGTATATACCCCATGCACAACAACACCAACGCCCATAGTAGTTCACGGAAAGACACAGGGAATTACCGGTATCAGTTGCTAGACAAACAAAATTTTGAGTAGCCCAATCCTATCTAAATAACTAAAATAAACCTCAATTTCTAGTAGCCCACCCAAAGTTTAGGGGCCTTGGGCAACTGGGTCCATGCTAATTTCCATCCCTTAGTATTTGATGTTTTGATGGAGTAGTATGTCGTTAATTTTTCCTTTTTATGGAGGGTGGTTTTTTGGCAAGCCTACATTTATATATCTCAATAGCGAAACGACCTTCACTCACAGTACTACCCGATGTGCATATGTATAAGGCAGTACCATCAAATTTCAGGGTTGCATTTATGGGAAGTTTTCAGACGAAGAAATGTGGTGATAGGAATCGATGTTCGGTGGGTGTCCAGGGGGAGGAGGGATGTTGTTTTTTTTTTTTTTTTTTTTTTTTTATTACAAATGGATGACAAGTCATAACCTTTTCGCTTTTGGAGTTACCTGTTCAACTTTTATTTCACTTTGTCTGAATATAAGGAACACCGGGCTTTATTTTTATCTAGTATTTGATTTTTTAAAACTTCGGAAAAATGGAGAAAATGTCTTTTCACAAGGACCAAGATAACTTCCAGATGTAAAATGCACCATCTTTCGGTTGAAAACTAATCTGATAGCATACATTCTTATATATATACATATCTTCTTAAAGTGACATTTTCCCTATATACAGATTGAGGTTGTTATTAGAGCAGAATTTATTCAAATTCTACATTAGTAGTGCACTTGATTTGTCGAAATCATTATTTTTCCAATAACAATTCATAGCTCGGCCGTCTTAGGTTTGTCGAAAATACTATTTTGCCAAAATAATGGAAATACTGAGATGCTGAATAAATGTCCACGAGACAACGATCCGACAAAGCAGAAAAATACAAAGCCTCATTTATATACATAACGCCCAGCATTCTTGCCAAAATAAGTTTCATATTGGGTCCTATATCAATAACACCAATAGTTTACAAAAATCAAGTAAGTGGCCATGGTCTCTGGACAAAATTTTTCATGGTTTTCTCATACACTGTATTTCTCAACTTAAGATACATGGGCGTATCCAGGATTTCAGGTTAGAGTAAAAAATAATAATAATCGGCGGGCTGAGCGAGGCGAGAATTTTTTTTGGTATCAAGATTTCATGCATAAGTCGTATTTTTTCTATTTGTTGGAAGGCATACGCCCCAAACCCCCGTCTGACTAGTAATCCATATATCTATCAGTATATTTTGAACCATTCATTTACACAACAAAAATTCTAACTTTTAGGTGGTAATCAGTTGGATTAGAGTCAAGGCCTCAATGTCCGCCAAATGCCAATGAGTTCCATTCAAACTCCATATTATTTCTAAGGACAATAATTTATGCTTTAAAACAAGATAGATACTTCACTGATCTATTCTAGGTCTACATTCCCGTGCCCAGACATTTACAAATGGGTGTGATTCCTATGGAAAATTGGATTTTAGTGAATTTTCTCTACAGATTTAATATGCTTTTAACTGAGACAAGGGGGGGGGGGGGGGGGGGGGTATTTATTCAAATAAAACAATGTTTATCAATGTTTTGGTGAAATGGTTTAAAAAAAACAAAAATACATACGTTATCTATAAAACTTTCAATTAGTAAATTTCAGATAGTTAAACCTACGGAGGTCTTGTTTTACATCTCAGTATTTTCTATTTGATACCGACTGGATGCGCACTTCGGATTGATTTTTTTATTGTTGTTTGTTTAACGTTCAGTCGCTAATATTTCATGCATAATCGGGACGAGAACAAGTTGAAAAAAATCTATTTGATAAAGAAAAGCGAGGTTGGGATTTGGAAACAGGAAAAACAATTGTTGATTGCAATGGCCTGGAAAAGAGGAGAGCTGGATAGGGGCGGACAATTTTGCCATCTGTAGCGGCCCCAAGGTAGCATAGTGGCATACTCTTACGAAATCTACAGATGGGATCTTTTACGTGCATGAAGAGTGGCACCCTCCACACACGTTGGCCTACTATGGTCCGCGGTAAAATTTTCTTCTAATAGCCTGAAAACTCCCGCAGCGAGGGTTACCCTATTTAGCCATCGAGTCACCTAAGGTATACACCTTAGTTGTTTGGGGGCTTGAGCATCCGAACATTGGCCAGACTCTAAGTACTCTTAGTCGGCTTTTACAAGCCGAGATCTGCTTCAGGCCTATTTTTTATGACGCCCGGGATTCGCACAGGGCTTTCGGAAAACAACATCTTGAAAAATGTCCTCTGTCAAAATTATGCACATTAACTATATAATTTCATCATATATATACATCTTGAATATTTTCTTTAACGGGATAAGTCAGTAAGCGCACATTTTGGGAGCTAAGTGCCCTAAGCACGAGCTGTTCGGTAGTTAGGGACCAGGCAAAATTTATCAGAGGTTGGGACCAATGCATTTCAATTTTGCCTCTTAAAAAGTCTTTGTCCCATGTTCAATATTTATGAAAACCAGAGGCTCCCAGGAGCCTGTAATCGCTCATCTGGATCAAAGCTGCTTTCAATAACAACGCAACTGCACTGTGGTGGCCATCTTGGTGGGAGAGCGCGACTGTCGGACACAATTTTGGAAGAGGACCATCCAAAGATTTTTATGTGAATTTCCCATAGGTTCCTATGTTAAACTAAGTTCGGCTGTGTAGGCCATCTTGGTCGAAGGGCCGAACCGCCTGACATATTTTTGGAAGAGAACCATCCAATGACTATTTCATCAACATTTAGTTCTTATTGAGCAAATGGTTTCAAACAAGAAGATTTTTATGGGAATTTCCCATAGGGTCCTATGTTAAATTCAGTTAGGCTGTGGCGGCCATCTTGGTCGGAGGTCTGAAATGCCAGACATAATTTTGGAAGGGTACCATCCAAGGATCATTTCAGCAAAGTTTGGTTGAGATTGGCTCAGTAGTTACAGAGGAGAAGATTTTATTAAAATTTCATCCCCCCTTTTTTCTATTTTTAGCTTGGCGGCCATCTTGGTTGGAAGTCGGGATCACCGAACACAATGTTTGAAGGAGGCCATCTAAGGACTATTCCACCAAAGTTTGGTTGCAATTGACCCAGTGGTTTCTGAGGAGAAGATTTTTATGTGAATTTCCCATAGGGTCCTATGTTAAGCTAAGTTCGGCTGTGGGGGACATCTTGGTCGAAGGGACGAACCGCCGGACACATTTTTGGAAGAGAACCATCCAATGACTATTTCATTTTGTTCTTATTGAGCAAATGGTTTCAGACAAGAAGATTTTTATGGAAATTTCCCATAGGGTCCTATTTTAAATTAAGTTCGGCTGTGGTGGCCATCTTGGTCGGAGTTCTGAAATGCCGGACACAATTTTGGAAGAGGACCACCCAAGAATCATTTCAGCAAAGTTTGGTTGAGATTGGCTCAGTAGTTTCAGAGGAGAAGATTGTTTTTAAATTTCATCCCCCCTTTTTTCTAATTTGCATAATCGGTCAAAATCGTCAAAAGTTCAAAGTTCATAAAAAATCCTGTAATATATGTTAAAAGGCTCATCATTATGCTTATGCAGTTCAAATTTGGGCACATTCTGGCTTAAAATAGAGCAGTTTTGGCCATTTGAAGAAATTTTTATTTTTAGTAATGGCGGCCATCTTGGATACAGGACGGCGCTGACGGACACAATTTTGAAAGGGACCCACCCAAGGACCATCCCTGCCAGGTTTGGTTTAATTTGGTTCAGCGGTTTCAGAGGAGAAGATTTAAATGTGATCTTTTATCAAAATATGCCTAATTTGCATAATCGGTATAAATCGGTTGAAAGAAAAATTTCACAGAAAAACCCGGAGTATATGTTAAACTACTCCTTGCCATGTAGCTGCAGTTAAAAATTGAGCTCATTTTGACTCATACTAAAGCAGCAATGGACAATTTAAGAAATTTCTATTTTTAGTAACAGCAGCCATCTTGAATGGAGGGCAGGGCTGTCGGACACAAATTTGAAAGGGACCCACCCAGGGATCATCCCTGCCAGGTTTGGTTTAATATGGTTCAGCGATTTCAGAGGAGAAGATTTAAATGTGAACTTTTATCAAAATATGCCTAATTTGCATAATCGGTATATATCGGCTGAAAGAAAAATTTCACAGAAAAACCCTGAATATATGTTAAACTACTCCTTGCCATGTAGCTGCAGTTAAAATTTGAGCTCATTTTGACTAACACTAAAGCAGCAATGGACAATTAAAATTGCATCCCCCTTTTTGTCTATTTTTAGCTTGGCGGCCATCTTGGTTGGAAGTCGGGATCACCGGACACAATTTTGGAAGGGGGTAATCCAAGGACCATTCCACCAAAGTTTGGTTGCAATTGGCCCAGTGGTTTCTGAGTAGAAGATTAAAATGTGAAATGTTGATGGACGGACGACAGACGACGGACAAAAAGTGATGACAATAGCTCACATGGCCTAAAGGCCAGGTGAGCTAAAAACTACATATCCCATGCCTAATTTCAATGAAAACAATATAGGTTTTACCAAATTCTGCGAAGAAAACGTTACTGAAGTCCCATGAAAAAAAAATAGTTGCAAAAATATCTTTGTCCCATGGCCTTTTGCACTGGTCCCTATTGCCTGGTCCTTTAGAGGCGAAGTTTTGTTTCAGATACATGTCGTGTGAGGAATACTAAGGCAACAACTTAAAACAAGACGTCCGAAGGTTTAACTATCTGAAATTTACTAATTGAAAGTTTTATAGATAACGTATGTACTTTTGTTTTTTTAAATCATTTCACCAAAACATTGATAAACATTGTTTTATTTGAAGAAATACCCCCACCCCCTGCCTCCGTTAAGAGCATATTAAATATGTAGAGAAAATTCACTAAAATCCAATATTCCATAGGAATCACACCCACTTGAAAATGTCTGGGCACGAGCATGTAGACCTAGAATAGATCAGTAAAGTATCTATATTGTTTTAAAGCATAAATTATTGTCCTTAGAAATAATATGGAGTTTGAATGGAACTCATTGGCATTTGGCGGACATTGAGGCCTTGACTCTAATTCAACTGGTTACCACCTAAAAGTTAGAATTTTTGCTTTGTAAATGAATGGTTCAAAATATCCTAATAGATATATGGATTACTAGTCAGGCGGGGGTTTGGGGCGTACGCCCCCTACAAATAGAAAAAAAACACGATTTTTGCATGAAATCTCGATACCAAAAAAAATTCTCGCCTCGCTCAGCCCGCCGATTATTATTTTTTTTACTCTAACCTGAAATCCTGGATACGCCTGTATCTTAAAAACATATTGTTGAGAAATACAGTGTATGGGAAAACCATGATAAATTTAGTCCGGAAACCATGGCCACTTACTTGATTTTTGTAAACTATTGGTGTTATTGATATAGGACCCAATATGAAACTTATTTTGGCAAGAATGCTGGGCGTTATGTATATAAATGAGGCTTTGTATTTTTCTGTTTTGTCGGATCGTTGTCTCGTGGACATTTATTCAGCTTCTCAGTATTTCCATTATTTTGGCAAAATAGTATTTTCGACAAACCTAAGACGGCCGAGCTATGAATTGTTATTGGACAAATAATGATTTCGACAAATCAGGTGCACTACTAATGTAGAATTTGAATAAATTCTACTGTAATAACAACCTCATTCTTTATATAGGGAAAATGTCACTTTACGAAGATATATATATAAGAATGTATACTATAAGATTAGTTTTCTACCGAAAGAGGGTGCATTTTACATCTGGAAGCTATTTTGGTCCTTGTGAAAAGACATTTTCTCCATTTTTCCGAAGCTTAAGCAAATCAAAAGCTAGATAAAAATAACGCCCGGTGTTCCTTGAAATAAAAGTTGAACAGGTAACTCCAAAATCGAAAAAGTTATGACTTGTCATCCATTTGTGATAGGAAACAACATCCCTCCTCCCCCTGGACACCCACCGAACATCGATTCCCATCACCACATTTCTTCGTCGGAAAACTGCCCACAAATGCAACTCTCAAATTTGATGATACTGCCTTATACATATGCACATCGGGTAGTATTGTGAATGAAGGTCGTTTCGCTATTGAGATATACAAATGTAGGCTTGCAAAAAAACCACCCCCATAAAAAAGAAAAAATTAACGACATACTACTCCATCAAAAGATCAACTACTCAGGGATGGAAATTAAAAGGGGCCCAGTTACCCAAGGCCCCTAAAAATTTGGCTGGGCTACTAGAAATTGAGGTTTATATTAGCTACTTCGAGAGGATAGGGCTACTAAAATTTGTTCTTGTCTAACAACTGATACCGGTATTTCCCTGTGTCTTTCCATGAACTACTATGAGCGTTGGTGCTGTTGTGCATGGGGTATATACCCGCTTGTGTATTTTGCAAATGATTGTTTTCAACTTGTTCTCGTCCCGATTATGCATGAAATATTAGCGACTGAACGTTAAACAAACAACAATAAATCAATCAATCCGAAGTGCGCATCCAGTCGGTATCAAATAGAAAATACTGAGATGTGGAATACTAGTATTTGAATGAATGCTGAATGTTATTGTAATTTTCAATCAAACTTCAATGTATGATCCCGTGAGTCATGCTTCGTGACCATATAGGTGAAGATACGTCTCGATAGGTAGCTTAGGTCGAGTTACGTAATTTTATTGGATGATTTAAACTTATTTTATTGTTCATAATAACAACAAATGGATCAGACACAAATTTTACGACTTAGAAATGTCTTCTTTTCTTTTATTGGATATCTCTAGTAGTGCTTACAAAGAATACACGTTTATTTCGTGTCGATTCTTGTCTTAATTTACAGAATTCGTCTTTTTTTTCATTTGATATTGCTTTCTTACTTTATAGATTTCGTTTCTTTTCGTTATATTTCGTTTTCTTACTTTACAGATTTTATTTCATTTCGTTGGATTTCGATTTCTTACTTTACAGATTTCGTTTCATTCCGTTGGATTTCGTTTTCTAACTTTACAGATTTCGTTGGATTTTGTTTTCGTTTCGTTTCGTTTCATTTCTTTTCGTTTCTCAGTTTACCGGTACCCAAATAAAATATAACGAAAAGAAACGAAATATATAAAGTAAGAAAGCAATATCAAATGAAAAAAAGAACGAATTCTGTAAAGTAAGACAAGAATCGAAACGAAATAAACGTTTATTCTTTGTAAGCACTACTAGAGATATCCAATAAAACTACGTAACTCGACCTAAGCTACCTATCGAGACGTATCTTCACCTATATGGTCACGAAGCATGACGCACGGCCGGATCCTACATTGAAGTTTGATTGAAAATTACAATAACATTCAGCATTCATTCAAATACTAGTATTTCACATCTCAGTATTTTCTATTTGATACCGACTGGATGCGCACTTCGGATTGATTTATTTATTGTTGTTTGTTTAACGTTCAGTCGCTAATATTTCATGCATAATCGGGACGAGAACAAGTTGAAAAAAATCAATTTGATAAAGAAAAGCGAGGTTGGGATTTGGAAACAGGAAAAACAATTGTTGACTGCAATGGCCTGGAAAAGGGGAGAGCTGGATAGGGGCGGAAAAGTTTGCCATCTGTAGCGGCCCCAAGGTAGCATAGGGGCATACTCTTACGAAATCTACAGATGGGATCTTTTACGTGCATGAAGAGTGGCACCCTCCACACACGTTGGCCTACTATGGTCCGCGGTAAAATTTTCTTCTAATAGCCTGACAACTCCCGCAGCGAAGGTTACCCTATTTAGCCATCGAGTCACCTAAGGTACACACCTTAGTTGTTCGGGGGCTTGAGCATCCGAACATCGGCCAGACTCTAAGTACTCTTAGTCGGCTTTTACGACAAGCCGAGATCTGCTTCAGGTCTATTTTTTATGACGCCCGGGATTCGCACAGGGCTTTCGGAAAACAACATCTTGAAAAATGTCCTCTGTCAAAATTATGCACATTAACTATATAATTTCATCATATATATACATCTTGAATATTTTCTTTAACGGGATAAGTCAGTAAGCGCACATTTTGGGAGCTAAGTGCCCTAAGCACGAGCTGTTCGGTAGTTAGGGACCAGGCAAAATTTATCAGAGGTTGGGACCAATGCATTTCAATTTTGCCTCTTAAAAAGTCTTTGTCCCATGTTCAATATTTATGAAAACCAGAGGCTCCCAGGAGCCTGTAATCGCTCATCTGGATCAAAGCTGCTTTCAATAACAACGCAACTGCACTGTGGTGGCCATCTTGGTGGGAGAGCGCGACTGTCGGACACAATTTTGGAAGAGGACCATCCAAAGATTTTTATGTGAATTTCCCATAGGTTCCTATGTTAAACTAAGTTCGGCTGTGTAGGCCATCTTGGTCGAAGGGCCGAACCGCCTGACATATTTTTGGAAGAGAACCATCCAATGACTATTTCATCAACATTTAGTTCTTATTGAGCAAATGGTTTCAAACAAGAAGATTTTTATGGGAATTTCCCATAGGGTCCTATGTTAAATTCAGTTAGGCTGTGGCGGCCATCTTGGTCGGAGGTCTGAAATGCCAGACATAATTTTGGAAGGGCACCATCCAAGGATCATTTCAGCAAAGTTTGGTTGAGATTGGCTCAGTAGTTACAGAGGAGAAGATTTTATTAAAATTTCATCCCCCCTTTTTTCTATTTTTAGCTTGGCGGCCATCTTGGTTGGAAGTCGGGATCACCGAACACAATGTTTGAAGGAGGCCATCTAAGGACTATTCCACCAAAGTTTGGTTGCAATTGACCCAGTGGTTTCTGAGGAGAAGATTTTTATGTGAATTTCCCATAGGGTCCTATGTTAAGCTAAGTTCGGCTGTGGGGGACATCTTGGTCGAAGGGACGAACCGCCGGACACATTTTTGGAAGAGAACCATCCAATGACTATTTCATCAAAATTTTGTTCTTATTGAGCAAATGGTTTCAGACAAGAAGATTTTTATGGAAATTTCCCATAGGGTCCTATTTTAAATTAAGTTCGGCTGTGGTGGCCACCTTGGTCGGAGTTCTGAAATGCCGGACACAATTTTGGAAGAGGACCACCCAAGAATCATTTCAGCAAAGTTTGGTTGAGATTGGCTCAGTAGTTTCAGAGGAGAAGATTGTTTTTAAATTTCATCCCCCCTTTTTTCTAATTTGCATAATCGGTCAAAATCGTCAAAAGTTCAAAGTTCATAAAAAATCCTGTAATATATGTTAAAAGGCTCATCATTATGCTTATGCAGTTCAAATTTGGGCACATTCTGGCTTAAAATAGAGCAGTTTTGGCCATTTGAAGAAATTTTTATTTTTAGTAATGGCGGCCATCTTGGATACAGGACGGCGCTGACGGACACAATTTTGAAAGGGACCCACCCAAGGACCATCCCTGCCAGGTTTGGTTTAATTTGGTTCAGCGGTTTCAGAGGAGAAGATTTAAATGTGATCTTTTATCAAAATATGCCTAATTTGCATAATCGGTATAAATCGGTTGAAAGAAAAATTTCACAGAAAAACCCGGAGTATATGTTAAACTACTCCTTGCCATGTAGCTGCAGTTAAAAATTGAGCTCATTTTGACTCATACTAAAGCAGCAATGGACAATTTAAGAAATTTCTATTTTTAGTAACAGCAGCCATCTTGAATGGAGGGCAGGGCTGTCGGACACAAATTTGAAAGGGACCCACCCAGGGATCATCCCTGCCTGGTTTGGTTTAATATGGTTCAGCGATTTCAGAGGAGAAGATTTAAATGTGATCTTTTATCAAAATATGCCTAATTTGCATAATCGGTATATATCGGCTGAAAGAAAAATTTCACAGAAAAACCCTGAATATATGTTAAACTACTCCTTGCCATGTAGCTGCAGTTAAAATTTGAGCTCATTTTGACTAACACTAAAGCAGCAATGGACAATTAAAATTGCATCCTCTTTTTGTCTATTTTTAGCTTGGCGGCCATCTTGGTTGGAAGTCGGGATCACCGGACACAATTTTGGAAGGGGGTCATCCAAGGACCATTCCACCAAAGTTTGGTTGCAATTGGCCCAGTGGTTTCTGAGGAGAAGATTAAAATGTGAAATGTTGACGGACGGACGACAGACGACGGACAAAAAGTGATGACAATAGCTCACATGGCCTAAAGGCCAGGTGAGCTAAAAACTACATATCCCATGCCTAATTTCAATGAAAACAATATAGGTTTTACCAAATTCTGCGAAGAAAACGTTACTGAAGTCCCATGAAAAAAAAATAGTTGCAAAAATATCTTTGTCCCATGGCCTTTTGCACTGGTCCCTATTGCCTGGTCCTTTAGAGGCGAAGTTTTGTTTCAGATACATGTCGTGTGAGGAATACTAAGGCAAAAACTTAAAACAAGACGTACGAAGGTTTAACTATCTGAAATTTACTAATTGAAAGTTTTATAGATAACGTATGTACTTTTGTTTTTTTAAATCATTTCACCAAAACATTGATAAACATTGTTTTATTTGAAGAAATACCCCCACCCCCTGCCTCCGTTAAGAGCATATTAAATATGTAGAGAAAATTCACTAAAATCCAATATTCCATAGGAATCACACCCATTTGAAAATGTCTGGGCACGAGCATGTAGACCTAGAATAGATCAGTAAAGTATCTATATTGTTTTAAAGCATAAATTATTGTCCTTAGAAATAATATGGAGTTTGAATGGAACTCATTGGCATTTGGCGGACATTGAGGCCTTGACTCTAATTCAACTGGTTACCACCTAAAAGTTAGAATTTTTGTTTTGTAAATGAATGGTTCAAAATATCCTAATAGATATATGGATTACTAGTCAGGCGGGGGTTTGGGGCGTACGCCCCCTACAAATAGAAAAAAAAACACGATTTTTGCATGAAATCTCGATACCAAAAAAAATTCTCGCCTCGCTCAGCCCGCCGATTATTACTTTTTTTACTCTAACCTGAAATCCTGGATACGCCTGTATCTTAAAAACATATTGTTGAGAAATACAGTGTATGGGAAAACCATGATAAATTTAGTCCGGAAACCATGGCCACTTACTTGATTTTTGTAAACTATTGGTGTTATTGATATAGGACCCAATATGAAACTTATTTTGGCAAGAATGCTGGGCGTTATGTATATAAATGAGGCTTTGTATTTTTCTGTTTTGTCGGATCGTTGTCTCGTGGACATTTATTCAGCTTCTCAGTATTTCCATTATTTTGGCAAAATAGTATTTTCGACAAACCTAAGACGGCCGAGCTATGAATTGTTATTGGACAAATAATGATTTCGACAAATCAGGTGCACTACTAATGTAGAATTTGAATAAATTCTACTGTAATAACAACCTCATTCTTTATATAGGGAAAATGTCACTTTACGAAGATATATATATAAGAATGTATACTATAAGATTAGTTTTCTACCGAAAGAGGGTGCATTTTACATCTGGAAGCTATTTTGGTCCTTGTGAAAAGACATTTTCTCCATTTTTCCGAAGTTTAAATAAATCAAAAGCTAGATAAAAATAACGCCCGGTGTTCCTTGAAATAAAAGTTGAACAGGTAACTCCAAAATCGAAAAAGTTATGACTTGTCATCCATTTGTGATAGGAAACAACATCCCTCCTCCCCCTGGACACCCACCGAACATCGATTCCCATCACCACATTTCTTCGTCGGAAAACTGCCCACAAATGCAACTCTCAAATTTGATGATACTGCCTTATACATATGCACATCGGGTAGTATTGTGAATGAAGGTCGTTTCGCTATTGAGATATACAAATGTAGGCTTGCAAAAAAACCACCCCCATAAAAAAGAAAAAATTAACGACATACTACTCCATCAAAAGATCAACTACTCAGGGATGGAAATTAAAAGGGGCCCAGTTACCCAAGGCCCCTAAAAATTTGGCTGGGCTACTAGAAATTGAGGTTTATATTAGCTACTTCGAGAGGATAGGGCTACTAAAATTTGTTCTTGTCTAACAACTGATACCGGTATTTCCCTGTGTCTTTCCATGAACTACTATGAGCGTTGGTGCTGTTGTGCATGGGGTATATACCCGCTTGTGTATTTTGCAAATGATTGTTTTCAACTTGTTCTCGTCCCGATTATGCATGAAATATTAGCGACTGAACGTTAAACAAACAACAATAAATCAATCAATCCGAAGTGCGCATCCAGTCGGTATCAAATAGAAAATACTGAGATGTGGAATACTAGTATTTGAATGAATGCTGAATGTTATTGTAATTTTCAATCAAACTTCAATGTATGATCCCGTGAGTCATGCTTCGTGACCATATAGGTGAAGATACGTCTCGATAGGTAGCTTAGGTCGAGTTACGTAATTTTATTGGATGATTTAAACTTATTTTATTGTTCATAATAACAACAAATGGATCAGACACAAATTTTACGACTTAGAAATGTCTTCTTTTCTTTTATTGGATATCTCTAGTAGTGCTTACAAAGAATACACGTTTATTTCGTGTCGATTCTTGTCTTAATTTACAGAATTCGTCTTTTTTTTCATTTGATATTGCTTTCTTACTTTATAGATTTCGTTTCTTTTCGTTATATTTCGTTTTCTTACTTTACAGATTTTATTTCATTTCGTTGGATTTCGATTTCTTACTTTACAGATTTCGTTTCATTCCGTTGGATTTCGTTTTCTAACTTTACAGATTTCGTTGGATTTTGTTTTCGTTTCGTTTCGTTTCATTTCTTTTCGTTTCTCAGTTTACCGGTACCCAAATAAAATATAACGAAAAGAAACGAAATATATAAAGTAAGAAAGCAATATCAAATGAAAAAAAGAACGAATTCTGTAAAGTAAGACAAGAATCAAAACGAAATAAACGTTTATTCTTTGTAAGCACTACTAGAGATATCCAATAAAACTACGTAACTCGACCTAAGCTACCTATCGAGACGTATCTTCACCTATATGGTCACGAAGCATGACGCACGGCCGGATCCTACATTGAAGTTTGATTGAAAATTACAATAACATTCAGCATTCATTCAAATACTAGTATTTCACATCTCAGTATTTTCTATTTGATACCGACTGGATGCGCACTTCGGATTGATTTATTTATTGTTGTTTGTTTAACGTTCAGTCGCTAATATTTCATGCATAATCGGGACGAGAACAAGTTGAAAAAAATCAATTTGATAAAGAAAAGCGAGGTTGGGATTTGGAAACAGGAAAAACAATTGTTGACTGCAATGGCCTGGAAAAGGGGAGAGCTGGATAGGGGCGGAAAAGTTTGCCATCTGTAGCGGCCCCAAGGTAGCATAGGGGCATACTCTTACGAAATCTACAGATGGGATCTTTTACGTGCATGAAGAGTGGCACCCTCCACACACGTTGGCCTACTATGGTCCGCGGTAAAATTTTCTTCTAATAGCCTGACAACTCCCGCAGCGAAGGTTACCCTATTTAGCCATCGAGTCACCTAAGGTACACACCTTAGTTGTTCGGGGGCTTGAGCATCCGAACATCGGCCAGACTCTAAGTACTCTTAGTCGGCTTTTACGACAAGCCGAGATCTGCTTCAGGCCTATTTTTTATGACGCCCGGGATTCGCACAGGGCTTTCGGAAAACAACATCTTGAAAAATGTCCTCTGTCAAAATTATGCACATTAACTATATAATTTCATCATATATATACATCTTGAATATTTTCTTTAACGGGATAAGTCAGTAAGCGCACATTTTGGGAGCTAAGTGCCCTAAGCACGAGCTGTTCGGTAGTTAGGGACCAGGCAAAATTTATCAGAGGTTGGGACCAATGCATTTCAATTTTGCCTCTTAAAAAGTCTTTGTCCCATGTTCAATATTTATGAAAACCAGAGGCTCCCAGGAGCCTGTTATCGCTCATCTGGATCAAAGCTGCTTTCAATAACAACGCAACTGCACTGTGGTGGCCATCTTGGTGGGAGAGCGCGACTGTCGGACACAATTTTGGAAGAGGACCATCCAAAGATTTTTATGTGAATTTCCCATAGGTTCCTATGTTAAACTAAGTTCGGCTGTGTAGGCCATCTTGGTCGAAGGGCCGAACCGCCTGACATATTTTTGGAAGAGAACCATCCAATGACTATTTCATCAACATTTAGTTCTTATTGAGCAAATGGTTTCAAACAAGAAGATTTTTATGGGAATTTCCCATAGGGTCCTATGTTAAATTCAGTTAGGCTGTGGCGGCCATCTTGGTCGGAGGTCTGAAATGCCAGACATAATTTTGGAAGGGCACCATCCAAGGATCATTTCAGCAAAGTTTGGTTGAGATTGGCTCAGTAGTTACAGAGGAGAAGATTTTATTAAAATTTCATCCCCCCTTTTTTCTATTTTTAGCTTGGCGGCCATCTTGGTTGGAAGTCGGGATCACCGAACACAATGTTTGAAGGAGGCCATCTAAGGACTATTCCACCAAAGTTTGGTTGCAATTGACCCAGTGGTTTCTGAGGAGAAGATTTTTATGTGAATTTCCCATAGGGTCCTATGTTAAGCTAAGTTCGGCTGTGGGGGACATCTTGGTCGAAGGGACGAACCGCCGGACACATTTTTGGAAGAGAACCATCCAATGACTATTTCATCAAAATTTTGTTCTTATTGAGCAAATGGTTTCAGACAAGAAGATTTTTATGGAAATTTCCCATAGGGTCCTATTTTAAATTAAGTTCGGCTGTGGTGGCCACCTTGGTCGGAGTTCTGAAATGCCGGACACAATTTTGGAAGAGGACCACCCAAGAATCATTTCAGCAAAGTTTGGTTGAGATTGGCTCAGTAGTTTCAGAGGAGAAGATTGTTTTTAAATTTCATCCCCCCTTTTTTCTAATTTGCATAATCGGTCAAAATCGTCAAAAGTTCAAAGTTCATAAAAAATCCTGTAATATATGTTAAAAGGCTCATCATTATGCTTATGCAGTTCAAATTTGGGCACATTCTGGCTTAAAATAGAGCAGTTTTGGCCATTTGAAGAAATTTTTATTTTTAGTAATGGCGGCCATCTTGGATACAGGACGGCGCTGACGGACACAATTTTGAAAGGGACCCACCCAAGGACCATCCCTGCCAGGTTTGGTTTAATTTGGTTCAGCGGTTTCAGAGGAGAAGATTTAAATGTGATCTTTTATCAAAATATGCCTAATTTGCATAATCGGTATAAATCGGTTGAAAGAAAAATTTCACAGAAAAACCCGGAGTATATGTTAAACTACTCCTTGCCATGTAGCTGCAGTTAAAAATTGAGCTCATTTTGACTCATACTAAAGCAGCAATGGACAATTTAAGAAATTTCTATTTTTAGTAACAGCAGCCATCTTGAATGGAGGGCAGGGCTGTCGGACACAAATTTGAAAGGGACCCACCCAGGGATCATCCCTGCCTGGTTTGGTTTAATATGGTTCAGCGATTTCAGAGGAGAAGATTTAAATGTGATCTTTTATCAAAATATGCCTAATTTGCATAATCGGTATATATCGGCTGAAAGAAAAATTTCACAGAAAAACCCTGAATATATGTTAAACTACTCCTTGCCATGTAGCTGCAGTTAAAATTTGAGCTCATTTTGACTAACACTAAAGCAGCAATGGACAATTAAAATTGCATCCCCTTTTTGTCTATTTTTAGCTTGGCGGCCATCTTGGTTGGAAGTCGGGATCACCGGACACAATTTTGGAAGGGGGTCATCCAAGGACCATTCCACCAAAGTTTGGTTGCAATTGGCCCAGTGGTTTCTGAGGAGAAGATTAAAATGTGAAATGTTGACGGACGGACGACAGACGACGGACAAAAAGTGATGACAATAGCTCACATGGCCTAAAGGCCAGGTGAGCTAAAAACTACATATCCCATGCCTAATTTCAATGAAAACAATATAGGTTTTACCAAATTCTGCGAAGAAAACGTTACTGAAGTCCCATGAAAAAAAAATAGTTGCAAAAATATCTTTGTCCCATGGCCTTTTGCACTGGTCCCTATTGCCTGGTCCTTTAGAGGCGAAGTTTTGTTTCAGATACATGTCGTGTGAGGAATACTAAGGCAAAAACTTAAAACAAGACGTCCGAAGGTTTAACTATCTGAAATTTACTAATTGAAAGTTTTATAGATAACGTATGTACTTTTGTTTTTTTAAATCATTTCACCAAAACATTGATAAACATTGTTTTATTTGAAGAAATACCCCCACCCCCTGCCTCCGTTAAGAGCATATTAAATATGTAGAGAAAATTCACTAAAATCCAATATTCCATAGGAATCACACCCATTTGAAAATGTCTGGGCACGAGCATGTAGACCTAGAATAGATCAGTAAAGTATCTATATTGTTTTAAAGCATAAATTATTGTCCTTAGAAATAATATGGAGTTTGAATGGAACTCATTGGCATTTGGCGGACATTGAGGCCTTGACTCTAATTCAACTGGTTACCACCTAAAAGTTAGAATTTTTGTTTTGTAAATGAATGGTTCAAAATATCCTAATAGATATATGGATTACTAGTCAGGCGGGGGTTTGGGGCGTACGCCCCCTACAAATAGAAAAAAAACACGATTTTTGCATGAAATCTCGATACCAAAAAAAATTCTCGCCTCGCTCAGCCCGCCGATTATTATTTTTTTTACTCTAACCTGAAATCCTGGATACGCCTGTATCTTAAAAACATATTGTTGAGAAATACAGTGTATGGGAAAACCATGATAAATTTAGTCCGGAAACCATGGCCACTTACTTGATTTTTGTAAACTATTGGTGTTATTGATATAGGACCCAATATGAAACTTATTTTGGCAAGAATGCTGGGCGTTATGTATATAAATGAGGCTTTGTATTTTTCTGTTTTGTCGGATCGTTGTCTCGTGGACATTTATTCAGCTTCTCAGTATTTCCATTATTTTGGCAAAATAGTATTTTCGACAAACCTAAGACGGCCGAGCTATGAATTGTTATTGGACAAATAATGATTTCGACAAATCAGGTGCACTACTAATGTAGAATTTGAATAAATTCTACTGTAATAACAACCTCATTCTTTATATAGGGAAAATGTCACTTTACGAAGATATATATATAAGAATGTATACTATAAGATTAGTTTTCTACCGAAAGAGGGTGCATTTTACATCTGGAAGCTATTTTGGTCCTTGTGAAAAGACATTTTCTCCATTTTTCCGAAGTTTAAATAAATCAAAAGCTAGATAAAAATAACGCCCGGTGTTCCTTGAAATAAAAGTTGAACAGGTAACTCCAAAATCGAAAAAGTTATGACTTGTCATCCATTTGTGATAGGAAACAACATCCCTCCTCCCCCTGGACACCCACCGAACATCGATTCCCATCACCACATTTCATCGTCGGAAAACTGCCCACAAATGCAACTCTCAAATTTGATGATACTGCCTTATACATATGCACATCGGGTAGTATTGTGAATGAAGGTCGTTTCGCTATTGAGATATACAAATGTAGGCTTGCAAAAAAACCACCCCCATAAAAAAGAAAAAATTAACGACATACTACTCCATCAAAAGATCAACTACTCAGGGATGGAAATTAAAAGGGGCCCAGTTACCCAAGGCCCCTAAAAATTTGGCTGGGCTACTAGAAATTGAGGTTTATATTAGCTACTTCGAGAGGATAGGGCTACTAAAATTTGTTCTTGTCTAACAACTGATACCGGTATTTCCCTGTGTCTTTCCATGAACTACTATGAGCGTTGGTGCTGTTGTGCATGGGGTATATACCCGCTTGTGTATTTTGCAAATGATTGTTTTCAACTTGTTCTCGTCCCGATTATGCATGAAATATTAGCGACTGAACGTTAAACAAACAACAATAAATCAATCAATCCGAAGTGCGCATCCAGTCGGTATCAAATAGAAAATACTGAGATGTGGAATACTAGTATTTGAATGAATGCTGAATGTTATTGTAATTTTCAATCAATAGGTAAATTCATAGGTAAAGATACGTCTCGATAGGTAGCTTAGATCGAGTTACGTAATTTTATTGGATATCTCTAGTGCTTACAAAGAATAAACGTTTGTTTCGTTTCGATTCTTGTCTTACTTTACAGAATTCGCTCTTTTTTTCATTTGATAGTGTTTTCTTACTTTATAGATTTCGCTTCTTTTCGTTATATTTCGTTTTCTTACTTCACATATTTCGTCGTTTCTTTTCGTTGGATTTCGTTTTCTTACTTTACATATTCGTTGGATTTTGTTTTCGTTTCTTTTCGTTTCTCAGTTTACCGGTACCCTAGATTTTGTTTTCGTTTCTTTTCGTTTCTCAGATTAACGGTACCCTAGATTTGGTTTTCGTTTCTCAGTTTACCGGTACCTAGGGGGTGTACCGGTAAACTGAGAAACGGAAAGAAACGAAACGAGTGGGTACCGGTAAACTGAGAAACGAAAAGAAACGAAACGAGGTACCGGTAAACTGAGAAACGAAAAGAAGCGAAAACAAAATCCAACGAAATCTGTAAAGTAAGAAAACGAAATCCAACGAAATGAAACGAAATCTGTAAAGTAAGAAAACGAAATCCAACGAAATCTGTAAAGTAAGAAAGATATCGTATATCTTTTTATATTTTATATTTTGATAAAATATAATTTTTTTTTACCAACAAATATTCCTAGGATATTATTAAATAAGGATTTATTGATTTTTGTACCAGGGCCCGGATTACAACTTTTATTAGTTTCCATCATGAAAAGTGCCAAAAACGTCATTAAAAACTATTTTATAATATGTTATATATTTCTACAAAATATATCCACGTTTCAGGAAAAAAGCTTCACAAATAACTATTTAATCACGAATTATTGATTTTGGACCGAGTGTTTTACAGTTCTTTCCACGTTTCAACTTTTATTCACCTTTGTCACGTAGCAAAACTCCCACATACCCGTGCATTATATTTCATTTTTGACTAACAAAAGTATTGACCTCTGACGGGTCACAAATCAGGTTAACATGCATACGAAATATTTGTTAACATATTAATCACATGATCAATATATTAATAACGACCAATCGCAATATACAGGAAGTACGGAAAGTTTCTTAGGTATGATCATTGTGACAACAGACAAGCATAGAAACATTCCGAAAAGAAAGACGCAATGTTATCACCATCTCTCTACTACACGTTAACCCCCCCTCTCTATGACCTCCCCTGACGATACATACGACTCGATGTTTAAGCAATATTCGCCGCGACTTCCAACACTGAATAATTCATTATTAATCATTTTGCTCTTCAGGAATTGAACATATCACAGAATCATTTTCACTTGCCCGATCGGACAAGTTGGGTGCCGTTTTCACTTGCCCGAAGACGCATTTCACTTTCCCCGAGCAATCGGGCAACCGTTAATGTCGAACCCTGAATATGCTCATTTCCTGTTATGTAACACAAACAGGGGTATATATTTAAGAAATAATTCATGGCAGGCATAGAGTTGTGCAAATTTACACATGGACTGGGTGCATATAATCAAATTTTACCCCGAGCGATAGCGAGGGGTAAAATCTAAGAATATAAAGGCACAGCCCATGTGTAAATTTGCACAACTCTATGCCTTCCATGAATTATTTCGATTCTAATAGGACAAATACGGTAATTTTTAACCATTCGTGAACTGCATACACACGGCATTTGGTGGCTGTTCCATTTACCTCCTTCGGAAATTTTGAATTATTTGTATTTGAACGAGATATTTTAAAACAAAGATATGGATGTTAACATGAAAAACATATTTATTGTGTATTTTCCAACATAGATTCGATTGAACAATTCCTGCGTAAAAATATTTAAAAAAAAGTTCATTCGTTCATCATTTCGTGTGCTAAGAAGATGGCGGAGCGGAGTTGTCAAACATAATATCGAACACTTGAACAGTTGTTAATAATCGAGGCGGGGTTTTTGTCAGTTTATTTTTTGGGAGACGATGTTCACCGGGCTACTTTTTTCGTAATGTAAACAAAATGCCGGCTTGGATTCCCGATAATAAAAAAAGATAAAAGAAACAATGTTTATTGTTAATAATCGACAATTATTGTTAGATATGAAATTAAAAAAAAAATGCCAATGAAAAAAAAAGCTTTTATTGTTGACATAAAAAAAAAATTCCGGAATAAATACTTAAGACAACCATCTATCGACTGACTTTTGTAATATATCGTCATCCTGTGACGTTGTTTACAAGGAACTCTGATTGACACAAGCTGGTTACCGATTTATTTTACGATTTTGTGAGCATTTTACTTGTTTGAGTAGCAAAATTCAAAATGCCATCAAATTGGAAAATATCAGTAACTTAATTACATCACCGTCCAGTTATCAATGTATACGTAGGAAAACATGGAGGTTAGTGCATTTTCCGGTTATTTATGGCCGACGCATATCAATGGAATGTATGTGTGCGTACTAGGGATCAACAAATGATTAAAAAATACTTAGTTACAGAATATTTATTTATAACTGAGGGGAAATTTTTATTTTAATGATTTTAAAAATACGCTATATGCCGGTGTTTTGTTTGCTTACACTCGGTCGTCACGGTAATTTCACAGCGGGTGTCACATCGGAACAGCCAGATTTGCCGTGTACTGCACTTGCGCTAAATATAGAGTTGTTGAGTATTATCGTGTGTGCCGTATTAGAGATGTCATATTAGAATTACCTGTAGATCACATTTGAAATCAACAAGACACTACTGATCAGGTATTTTATGGCCCTGTTTATTACCTTGGGGTTAATTAGCAGACCATCAGCGAAAATGCTGAGCCTGGCTCAGCATCCATATTATGCTCAGCATTTATCAGTGTATGCTGTCAGCTGTACTGTACATGTACCGTACATGTACCAATTTCGAAACGACATACATTGTATGTGCAGATTGAAAAATCTTGAAAATTATAAGTAGCACATGATGGACAATATGAACAGCTTTATACTGTATATGTACATACCAGAACCTTCAGCACAGCCACCAAAACACTGACACTTTCGTGGAGTTTTGAAGAACAAAGGGCCCACTTGCTGAGAATAATGAGGATAATGTATCTGTTGAGCATAGTCAAAGCTGTAATGCATAGTTCCATCATATGACAGTGCAGGCTGACCTGAAAATAAAGTCATAGAAATATATTTTTCAGAATTTATGAAAATGAATGAGACATTATTTATACATATATATATAATGTATGCATTGAATGTTACTAATCATCCTTCCAGACATGTCAACATTTTACATGCTACATTGTACATGTAGTTGTCAAGTTGTTTCGATGGTTTATGTTATCCATGTTAACTGATAATTTACAGAATTTCAATTAATTCGTGTTGAAATGTTTTATTATTTTGTTTTTGTAAATTTGTATATTGAAAGTAAAATCAAAAGTACATTTACATGTTCACCCATCTCAGGAACATTATATTACATACATGTAATTACATCATACATGTACATTTTTACATGTTTGTACATCATGTACATCATGTACATACTATTCTCTCATTAGTCATACTAATCCTATATGTTTAACATATCAAGCTAAATACAAAATATACATACCTGTACATGTACATACATGTACATGTACATGTTTTTGTCATGAAATTTTCCTGTAACAAATAAATAAATTTACCTCTCATTCTTTGATTCTGTGATAAGTTTGTAAAATTGTCTTTGCTTTCTTGACACTGATCCCTGTAATAATATCTCTGCTTCTTTGTCTTTTCAAGATGGTCCCCATATTTTTGTAACATGAGTGCCTTTTCCTCCTCTTGCAAATTTCCAGTTTTACTTAAGCTAACAGTAAATCCTTGGCAAGTTGAACACGGATCAGTAGCAGGTTTCATGAGTATTATTTGTGGACACTGTTCTAACCATAGCTGTTTAAATTCTGACAAACTTATGACCCGATAATTAAGCGATTTTTCAGCTTCCTGGTATATTTGATGAATATCAGCCTTTGTTTTATCTGAGGGAAGTAAAGTCACCTTCAAATTTCTGTGATTTGGTAATCGACCAGGTAACGGAACCCCAAATTTTACTGCATACTCATTCAAAAAATGTTTTACTCTTTGAATATCAGTCATTGACAATGCATGTTTAGGGGTTTTACCAGTGTTACCATGAGTCCTTGGCTTTAATCCCTCCCTTTCTAGTGACTTAGATATGGATTCCAGCTGGGATTTACCAATGGCATGAGCAAATAAAAATGTTTTTCTACATATCTGGTGACCATTGAAAAAATATTGTTGCATTATTCTCTCTCTTTCCTTGTCGTTGTGTTTTTTTGCATCAACACCTGTGCTATTGTTTCTGTGAGCAAATAATTGAACTTTGATTATCAAATCAAGTTCACTTTTGTCCATTTCCAGACAACTCAACCTATAATCTATGAGTATTTCATTATCTACTATTTTACTGCATGGAACTTTGTTATACAATCTTTCACAGTTGCAAGTTTGATTCAGAAAATGTGTTTGTTTCTCAGATTCACAAAGATCTAATTCACTGCATTCCACACCAATGTTGGATGTACTACTGTCAATATTTTCCTTATCAGATTCACAGTCTTCATCGACCTCGTCATTTAAATCTGAATAACTAATGTCATCGCTCAAATTGATTTCAATGTTCCCAAAATAAATTCGGTCAACTTCGTCGATTTCATCCACAAAGTCATTGTCCTGATCATGAATTAAATCCAAGGGAACGGTGCTTGCCGAGGATGACACACTAGCTTGACAATCCATAATTAAGTCTTAGCGGACACCATTTCAACGTTATTTTAACAAATATGGTTTACATTTTCCCGGAGAAACAAACTTTTCTTAACAGAGAATTTTCCCTTGATGAAACTAATGATGAAGGCAAATCCGGTAACGGAGATCGACGCATTTTCGAATAAGTTTATATTCGAGACCACTTTAAATCTATGGTTCATTATGATAAATATCACAGAATTAGACTTAATACAATATCGTTAAGGTGTAATTTAAAAGAGAAGCAATTTCGTTGGTAAAAATGATTAAATATAATCAAAAAATTATCGGACTTTTGTAACTGCGCGCTATCGGCGATTTATGGTGTGAAACCTATGATTAATTTCTTTAAGGTTTTCTACTAAATTTTTGTTTTTTCGAGCCTACCTGGCCAATTTATCTTAAGTTTAACCTTTCGAAGACCATACATTTTCTGAAACGTCCATGATTCCTCTACGTTCTGTCAAAATATCAGGCCATATTTAAAGTCTTGCAGTGAAATGCCAGGCTATGGAAAATACCTACTCTAAAAATAGCTCTGTCATCCCCCAGAAATTCCCTATTTATAGGTCATGCATCAAATCCTCCATGTCCATATTAAAATACAACTAAATCAATCAAATTTGGGTTCAAAATAATCCTTTTACATTTAACTTCAATTATCAATTTAAATATTCCATTCCATTCAGTATTTGTCACAATACAACAAAGTGAAAGGAACTTTTTTCTTTAAAAGGGACTACTTTTGTATATGTTCTTAGCTCTGATTGGTTGAATTACTGGTTTGACACCTAAATATATTAAATTTGATGGGAAAAGATGAATATAGCACTTAATAACTGATAAATGGTTATAAATATATGTAAATAGTATATCTATGATAAATTATAAGCATGTATATCTTTTGCGATAGGCACTGTAGTAGAAAATGTAATTGCCGGTGTGACAGGTGCCCGGTTTCGCAACGCGACACTTTGACGACGTTTTTCTCTTTATGACGTTTTACCTCCATAAGCCTGGAAATGTCATGGCGGGTCACAAATAAGATCAAAGGAAAAAAGGTCATTGATGTTACACGAATATATAATTATAATAAATACTCTGATTGGAGGTACATTTTAATGCATTTAGTTATGCGTACCACATGCGGTTGATTGTCCAATAAACACCAATACTGTTGGAACTAAGAAATGTAAAATGACCATATCCAGCCAAGGTTCCTGAGCAGTGATTTGGATAGTTTCCTAGAGGTAAAACAATGTTAGATATTAACACTTGACTATACCTAACTCTATATTGCTTACAATATGTTATCACATCAATAAAAACTGTAGTTATATAATTTAGTGCTTTAACATTTGACTATACCTAACTCTATAATGTTTACAATATGTTATCACATCAATAAAAGCTGTAGGTATATAATTTAGTGCTTTAACACTTGACTATACCTAACTCTATATTGTTTACAATATGATATCACATCAATAAAAACTGTAGGTATATACATGTAATTTAGTACACGATGTGGTTCGTCATTACTCAACTTTGCTTTGTATGGGGTTCATGTTTAATTTATGTTTATTTGTACATTTGTATTTATTTAATTCCACTGGTGTCCAAAACGATTTCCATGTTGGATGACGTTGGGTTCGCTAAACATTAACACGACGTGTGACAGTAATGAAGCAGGAACTGCTTACCCTTCCGGAGCACCTGAGTTTTTAATGGGGTTTGTATTGTTTAATGTCTATTTTTATGTGGTGTATTGTTATTCGTTGTTTGTCCTTTTTGATTTGGCCATTGTATTGTTTTTCCCTTCTTCGATGCTCCTTTGGTATCTTCGGACGTTTCTTTCTAGAATTACATTCATTCCGTACTCTCTAATTCAAATTTGTTTAAGCAAGAAAACCAAGGGGGATACACTGAATAAGCAATATCGCTTGGTTAATGCTACACATTCCTGAAAAAGAAAGACCTCTGTATTGTCACAATGAACAACGTTAATAGGTACATACCTTTACTCAGATGATATGCCGTTTACTATGTACATATACATGTAGTAAACTTTAGACATAGTTGCACGTAATTAAAAAAAAACAATTAAAAAAGACGCTGAAGTACCGTAAATTGGGATATTTTGGTGTGGGGATATTTTGACGGTTTCTATCAAAATGTGGATGTTTAATTTGGTGTGTTTAATTGTTGGTGCTTTCCAAAAGATGATTGTTAGAAAAAAATAAATGCTCGTGACCAATGTTTTTTTCATTATCGTAGATCAAAAACTTGAAGTCAAATATCACCGGTATCTCACCGGAAGTTTGTTTAAAAATGTAACTAAGAAATTGGATACGGGCGAAATACTAATACTTTTTCCTGATGGCATTATCACACTGAACATTAATTGATATGATTACTACGAAGGTGTTAGGGTTATGGCTATAGTGTTTAACGCCACTTCCAACACTATTTCAGTTATATCGTTGCGGTCAGTTTTATTGATGGAGGAAACATGCAGGAGTATCCGGAGAAAACCACAAAGCTGCCTCAAGTCACTGGCAAACTTTATTACATAATGTTGTATCGAGTATACCTCGCCTGAGCGGGTTTCGAACTCAAAACGTTAGTGGTGATATGTACCGAGTGTACAACCATACGATCACGACCAACGACGGTTCCAACATAAAAACTTTATCTAATTCATGACTTAGCAGTTATGATAAAAAATATCCCTTTCTTACTTATCTTACTTATCCCCTCTCCTCACATTAAATACCATTTGAATGATTAACAACATATATTCTCAACATATTAAAAAACATATTTGAATGAATAAAAAGCCAAATCCAATTCATACTTTACCAGAAATGATCAAAATTAATCCCTTCTTATTTAAATAACATTTAAAGACGCATTAGCTACGATTTTGACCCAAACAATTATATGTTTGGGAAATTGGTAAATAGCTTTAAAATAATGAAATAAAGGTAAATAGTTCACATTAAACAGCTTATCGTACCACCTTTCGCCTTTTGAGAACGAAAATTACCATCGATTTATTATTTCCTTGCAAGCAAATAATTTGACCTCGCTTTCTCCGTATGTAAATGACCTTACTAGTGACAGGTAAAAACAAATAATTTGTATTTTGTCACTTATTAACGGCAAAACTTGCATAGTTCTTTGTACGTAATTAACGCCGACTAAAAGCAGATTCACAGAAAATAAGAAATAAATGCATTGTTGTACTGATTTAATGACGATTCGGCAAACTCCGTAAACAATGTCGATAATTGATAAGATGGCGTCCATTTCTTGATGATCTCCAAACACGATCAGTTGCACCTTGTTCCCCCCAATGCGCGTACATTTCATAACATTTATAAGTTACAGAAACGCGTTTTATCAAGGCATCAATTATATCTGATAGTTTTTATTGGTAGCAAAAATTTACGATTTTTTCAGATAATACCCCTTTAAGAAATATTAAATATAATTTGTCATGGATATTTTTAGGCTTACTTACATTAAATCTGGCATTTAAATCTACTTTAATTAAAATTAAGATCAGTTTTAAAAGCTAACAGTAAATCTACACCAAATCCATTGTTCTGTAAATACCTATATCATATATAATTGTATGCGCATACATGTAGGTCAGAATCATATGTAAGATAATCAATACATGAATATTAAATTATCAAATATTTACAGGGGCATTATCTGCCAAAATTTTGACGGAATGGAAATGATTCGAGACAACCGTATTTGGCAACTCGGCAAGTCTATTTTTCAAAACCTCAAAAGTGAAGATGTCGTCATCGTTCAAAACAAAAACAAAATGTTAATTTATGTTCTTAGTGTGTGGGCACCAACAATTGGTTTTTTTAAAATTGGAAGCTGATTGTTAAAAACAAATCATTTTGGGGTTAATATACCAAAATTTGCAACATGCTTGTACATATTTTTTAATCAACTACCTGTTTTTTGTAAAGAATCTATACAGCCAAAGTTCCTGAGCAGTGATATAGACAGTTCCCTAGAGGTAAAACAATGTTAGATATTAACACTTGACTATACCTAACTCTATATTGCTTACAATATGATATCACATCAATAAAAACTGTAGTTATATAATTTAGTGCTTTAACACTTGACTATACCTAACTCTATATTGTTTACAATATGATATCACATCAATAAAAACTGTAGGTATATACATGTAATTTAGTACACGATGTGGTTCGTCATTACTCAACTTTGCTTTGTATGGGGTTCATGTTTAATTTATGTTTATTTGTACATTTGTATTTATTTTATTCCACTGGTGTCCAAAACGATTTCCATGTTGGATGACGTTGGGTTCGCTAAACATTAACACGACGTGTGACAGTAATGAAGCAGGAACTGCTTACCCTTCCGGAGCACCTGAGTTTTTAATGGGGTTTGTATTGTTTAATGTCTATTTTTATGTGGTGTATTGTTATTCGTTGTTTGTCCTTTTTCATTTGGCCATTGTATTGTTTTGCCCTTCTTCGATGCTCCTTTGGTATCTTCGGACGTTTCTTTCTAGAATTACATTCATTCCGTACTCTCTAATTCAATTTTTTTTAAGCAAGAAAACCAAGGGGGATACACTGAATAAGCAATATCGCTTGGTTAATGCTACACATTCCTGAAAAAGAAAGACCTCTGTATTGTCACAATGAACAACGTTAATAGGTACATACCTTTACTCAGATGATATGCCGTTTACTATGTACATATACATGTAGTAAACTTTAGACGTAGTTGCACGTAATTAAAAAAACAATTAAAAAAGACGCTGAAGTACCGTAAATTGGGATATTTTGGTGTGGGGATATTTTGACGGTTTCTATCAAAATGTGGATGTTTAATTTTGGTGTGTTTAATTGTTGGTGCTTTCCAAAAGATGATTGTTAGAAAAAAATAATTGCTCGTGACCAATGTTTTTTTCATTATCGTAGATCAAAAACTTGAAGTCAAATATCACCGGTATCTCACCGGAAGTTTGTTTAAAAATGTAACTAAGAAATTGGATACGGGCGAAATACTAATACTTTTTCCTGATGGCATTATCACACTGAACATTAATTGATATGATTACTACGAAGGTGTTAGGGTTATGGCTATAGTGTTTAACGCCACTTCCAACACTATTTCAGTTATATCGTTGCGGTCAGTTTTATTGATGGAGGAAACATGCAGGAGTATCCGGAGAAAACCACAAAGCTGCCTCAAGTCACTGGCAAACTTTATTACATATTATTTATGCTCTTAATGTGTGGGCACCAACAATTGTTTTTTTTTAAATTGGGAGCTGATTGTTAAAAACAAATCATGTTGGGATTAATATACCAAAATTTGCAACATGCTTGTACATATTTTTTAATCAACTACCTGATTTGTGTAAAGAATCTCCTGAACATGAAAATATACAATATAGGACAAATCATTTAGATTTTAATTACATTTAATTGCAATCTCATTTAAATAATAAATTCAATACAAATTTGTATTCAACTGAATAAATGAGAAAAAATAGAAACCATTAAAATATCCCGTTTCATTTTGAGGAGTTATGGTTATGGTGTTTAACGCCACTTTCAACAGTATATCATTTACATGGTGACGGTAAGTTTTATTGGTGGAGGTAACCGGAGAACCCGGAGTACCGGGAGAAAACCACCGACCTGTCGCAAATCACTGACAAACTTTATCATATAATGTTGTATCGAGCATATCTCGCCTTAGCGGGATTCGAACTCACAGCATCAGTGATGATAGGTAGTTATAAATCCAACTACCATGCGATCACGACCACGACAGCCCCCCTTTTTTTTATTTAACCCATGTGTTTACTTAAAACAATACAGCTCATAATATTAAATAACATTTTTAAAAATTCATTCCTTGAAAGAATGTAAAAGTTTAATCGAAGGCTTACCTTTCCCGAAAGATTTGTTTAAACTAGTCGCTTCTGACTTATAAAACACTAAACAGTATAGGTTATAATGTGTTGTAACTAAGAGAGCAAACATAAGAACAACCAATTGAATACTAAGACCGTAGTCATAGCAAGCTTGTTAAATTATCTATCATATGATCTCACAGTAACAAAACCACTGACACGTATAACATTGACAAAAATGGGTGACGTCAACATTTAATTCAATTCAATTCTTTATTAACAAATCTCATACAACATATAGGTATGCATATATTCAATATTTACAATTATACTGATCATAGATAAGACAGAGAATATTACACAACATATATATATATATATATATCATGATTCCACAGAGCATGACAAATGCACTACAGTTTATAATCTAAAACTGTATATCTATTACGACTTTTAAAAAATACATATTACAGGTATACCCACTTACAAATAACAATATAATTATGTTGTGACAGTTAAAAGGAAGTTTTAAAAAGTGGGAATAGGTGGAATGAATCATATAAACACCATTTTTGTTTTCTAATATATGCAAAATAGCAGATTTTCTTGAATATTAAAATTTAAAACAAAGTCAAGTGGAACGGACAAGGTACAAAGATATCGAAAATAGTTTTTCTTAATTTTATTTAGGGGTTAAGGTTAGGGTTATCAGGGGCGAATCCAGGATTTGTGGTTAGGGGGGGGGGGGGGGGCGTGAGTAGGCGAGGGGTCTGGGGACCGTTTAAGGTCCCCAGCTGGTCCAGGGTAGAACCCTGGTAGGGGGCACAGGGGGGAAAGCCCCCTTGAAGTTCTGGGGATTTTAGGAATTACAGACATTTAGTTGAACGACAATTGTGAACCAACCACACCATTTTTATCAGACCAAAAAAAAACTTGATTTTGAGTCTTAATTTTGTCGGATAATTGTTAACAGTATATTTTTGTCAGATTATAAGAACCTAAAGTAAAACTTTGTTTGAACAGCCGTGATGCGAATTGTTCAACTCATGACTGATCGATCACGATATTTTAACCCTTCAAAGAACTATTGGTTTAATTTTAACGCATTCCTCATTTCACTAATTGGTCTGTACTTTCGGTGCTTGTCCTTTCTGGTGGTTCTAGTTAATACTGCCCGTCCGGATGGAGCTTTTTTTTTCGTCGTTTGATTCATTCATTGAAAACATATGATTCGACCGTTCTTGTTTATAGACAAACACAAGCGGAAATTGTCGGCGAATCCATATATGAATCAACGAACACACCCAACGTGTATTTACAATGTGTAGGAATATTTTACTACAGGTCACGAGTTAACCATTCATGAAAAAGTTGTTTGTTGAACTGCTTAATTAACGTTGTATAACATATGCTTTGCGAATTTTAGGGGGGGGGGGGGGGGAGGCGCACGCCCCGCACGCCCCCTCTAAATCCGCCCCTGGTTATGTTGATTAACGTCACCTTCAACAATATTTCAGTTATATCGTGTAGGTCAGTTTTACTGGTGGAGGTAACCGGAGTTTCCAGAAAAAACCACCGACCTGTCGCAAGTCACTGACAAACTTTGTCACTTAATGTTGTATTGATTACACTTCGCCAGGAGCGGGATTCGAACTCGTATCTTCAGTGGTGATAGGCCCTGACTTATATTTATTTATCTTGTTTTCATATTTTTAATCATATGTCTTCACTGTCGTCAAAGAGCTCTGGTCGAAAATTTTTCGTCCGCTTCCGGTACAAGTCACTTAGGCATGATTGACATACAGGCGACGACCACAAGTAAGTATTATGATCATATAGTATTATTATATCTTGATTCCAGAAGATGTCGTTATCGATCGATTATTTGTGTTTGTTTGTATCTATATGTTTCTTTGGTTAACTTCATCGATTACTCAGATATGGATAAAATGATGGACATAAACAATGACAAATGAATAGTTTTAGACTTGCAATGCTTATTTACGTACATTCGTTCCGGCTTTGTCAACAATGACTTTCCGGTTGAGTCCCAAAAATTGTATTTAAGTAGACCCGATTTTGTCAATGTACAAAATTGATAGAATAGCGTAAACAAATATATTTCCTTTTAATAATTTATTTAAGGTTCATTATAAAACTTGCCAAGGGTGTTTTCGACTAGCAAATTGATAAAAAGAAAGAAAAAAAGCACAAATTTGACTTAAATGAATAAAAATTGTGAAAAAAATAAAACAGCACATAGTCAAAATATTTTACATGTGGATGCTTTGTATAACATTAAAAGAAAGAAACACAAAAATGTCACCTTCGACAGAATGGTCATGATTTGTTATAGAACTTGTAATGTTTTCTTTATTTGCTATGCAGTTGGATTATTGCAATATTCAAAGAGTGTTTGATCAAAAGTAGGAACTCGCACTATTTATATGCTCATAAGTTGTATCTTTATGCCTGAAAATTGTCTCAGAAGTGGAAAAAGTTGCAAAATGTGTACGCCATATTCACAAAGTTTTCTAGTTCTGAGGTATTTTTTCAACATTTTTAAATTAAATAACGCTATGCATATGCCGTGAGTACCTAGCCAGTTCCATTAACATCATGTGGTCCTATTTATTTTTAAAATTTTGTTATTCAAAAGAAAAGATCTGAATTCTATAAAAATTATGTGGAATCATGCAAAACCGGAAACTTTACCATCCATTATTAGACGTGTAAGATGTCTATGTAAAAACATCATCTTATTGTTCCCTTTCAATAGTTATGCATGTTTCACATTCCTTATCCAAAACGAGGCTAAGTGAGCAAGCATTTTCATCAACACAATTACATTATCATCAACAACATGGATGATAGCTGTTCACTTGCTAAAATAAAATAAAAATCTTCCCAACATTGTTGTGTTCCTTTATGTACATCAGATTCAAGATATAATCCAGAATTACATTTTCATCATATTCCCCAAAAAATCCAGATTTAAGGAAGCAGTGGATCATCAAAATTAGATATGATGAAGGGGAACATTTTAATGTAAGTATCATTAGTTATCCAAAATCAAGACCATGTTTTACCATTTATCTCATTGTACTAAGTCCACCGCGTCCAACGGAGCATTCGGGGTGATTGCTATGTGAAGCGTGAGGTGTCCGTTTCGAAGCGGTTGATTTGCGTACATGCTAAGTTCATTTGCATTTGTAGTAATAAAGTGAACGAGTCTGATCAAAATTATTTGTGCACGGAATCAAGACATTATCATGATTTATGAAGCTTTGATTAAAGTAGATATATACAATGCAGGTTTAGCAAACACTCGCGCCCAACTCTAATATCGGGTGCACAAATTTACAACATCACTCCTTTTGGGCCGATTACTTGCAACAAAAGCTTATCTTCAGAAAATTACTGATCCTAAACTTTCAAAATTATAAGACAAACCAAATTATACAAGCTACGCCAGAGAAGATACTATGAACAAAGCGTCAGTCTCGAAAATGAGATGTGGAGTATGGGGTGTTAACTTTGTGTTCCTTACAGTGTGTAAGTTCTTGTTTTTTTCCATAGATTGTGCCCAGTAAATTATTAGAAATTTGTGCTCGAAATAAATAAAGCAAAACTGAACTGTTATTGGTCATTGCAAAGAACACCTCTTTACTTTCACATATATAAACACAAATAGAGGAAATCATATTCAATGAATCAGGGACACGAAACATGTCAAATGTTTGCACAAATATCAATGCTATATAATGAACCATCAAAGTGTAAAATGAATTCCAAATCTACAGTAGGCGCTTATGTAGTTACTAAGTGAAAGTAAAATCAAGGGTAGCGACGGTTAAAGCGAAATCCAAAACTCACGAGTCAAGGGACAAAGACGAAGCAATGAAAACGGAGACAAATACAACGAGAAGCACATATGAAATAACAGAAAATACACATACAACTAAAAGTAAATGAGCAACTCGGTCTCCTCAAAAAACGGGAGCAAGGACCAGGTGCACCGGTAGAGATGGACACACCAGATTTGTCAACAGATTCAGTATGACGACCGTAGAACGTTTGAGGTGATGCCTTCAGGAGCGGATGGAGAGTTACCACAGACCAACGGGAAATTGATAATACGGAATACAACGTCATCATGTTTGTCATAGAGCTTAGTATTACGTCATTTCGAATAGTAGGTCAAGATACGAGGTAGACCTGACAGGATCTGTGGTGTCCTTTTGGGATAGATGCGACGGAGATAGTCACCGAATCGAGGATTGTTCAGTGTCCATGCAACATCTACATAGCGGAAAGTGAGATTAAACGACCTGGCCAGATGCCGTTCTTTCATCTTAGCAAGATCTATTAAGTCGACCTTGTAAAAGTGAGGAAAAAAGTCGGTGAGTAGGACGCACAGCTCCTATTTTAATGCAGATCAAGTGTTGAAGCACATGCCGACAACATTGGACAAATATGTTGTCGATTAAAAAATTTAGCATCTTGTAAATATCGTCGTCTTGTATTTTGAAAGTGATTTGGTATCTTTTGTCACAAAATAGGTTGAGTACCCACCAACAACTGAGCCTTGGATAGGGTATATTGGGATACGGGATATTTGTCATTTTATTTTCAGGGATATGGAATATGTGTCCTCTGAATTACTGGGATATGGGATATTGCATTGTCATTTTGGGTATTTTTAGGGATATTTTTGGCTTTTGACCGAAAATCTATTTTAGGGATATAGGGATATGGGATATTTGCATATTTTGTTTTAGGGATTCGAAACATTACCGTACTTGTTATATTACATGCCAATAAAGTAAAAAAAAACAACGACAAGAATAAAAAAATAAATGTTTTAATTTTATCAAGAATTACAAAATGCAATTAATATTATTTGTCTCATTTCAGATTACCAGTTCCACCGTTGTATGCTCAAAGCATTTCAAAGCAGATGATTACAAAGGATGGAATCCAGTAAGGAAACGATTGAATCCGACTGCAATCCCCGCCATATTTGAATGGAAAGCAGATTAAGTTCCAAATCAGGTGTTAAAAAGAAAACTACCAATTCAGTCAACCTCTAAAGCAGATGAAATTATTGGCACTGTACTACCAGAACAATGTGTAAAAGAAGACCAGCAAGAAATAGCTACAATTCTAATATCTACACACGTCCTAGCAGAAAAAGATTCTAAAATTAAAAACGTTGAGGTGAAATTGGAGCAAAAAAATAAAGCGGCTGATGACTTGGGACACCAATTAAAGTTAAAAAATTTGCAATGACAAGATTCTGTCACGATGATACTTTAATTTCATTTGACACTGGATTTCAATCTATGATCAAAGTGCATATTACCAGGGCAGTGAAACATTAAGTCTTCAAGATCGAAAGAGAAGCATGTTACTTATTGACGAACTGTTCCTTTTCCTGTGTAGATTAGATATGGGCCTTTTGGAACGAGATTTGAGTGTTCGATTTAGTATTTCTATACCAACAGTTAGTAGAAAAATATGAACCTGGGCAAATATTTTGTACTTTGCTTTGGGAAGCATTCCAATTTGGCTGAGCAAGCACAACATAGATGACTTAATACCTGAGTGTTTCAAAGCGACATATCCAAATACTCGAGTTATCATTGACTACAGAAATTTGGACAAAACAGCCGTCATCTTTAGTCTTGAAATCACAGCTATTCTCAGCATACAAAGGAACCAACACTTTCAAGTGTTTGCTTGGAATTGCCCCACATGGAGCTGTCACTTTTATTGTTTCACTGTACACAGGTTGCATCTCTAATGTTGAAATCACAAAGTTATCAGGATTTCTTGACCTTATAGAACCAGGAGACGATATCATGGCCGATAAAGGCTTCACTATCAGAAAACTGCTGGTTGAAAAAGATGTGACATTGAACATACCCCCATTTCTTAGTTCAAAAGGGCGCTTTACTGGGAAAGAAATTCAGGACACAGAGCAAATAGCATGTCTGAGAATACATGTAGAAAGAAGGAATAAACGAATAAAGTAAAATCATCTCTTTGACAGTGCTGTTCCGATGTCTCTTGCATGATCAATCAACCAGCTCTGGACAGCAGCCTGTTTGTTAGCAAACTTTAAAGGACCTATTGTGAAAGCCTGGGCTCAAAGTTTAAATAAAGACATATAGAATCTAACACCGGAGGAGTACAAGATAGGGAAATCTTACCCAAGGGTGTCGGAGATTTCTCTATTTTGTACTTTTTCCGGTGTTTGATTTTATTTCTCACTAAACACCTAATTGTTTTGTTTACATTTCATCGAGCGTATTCCCACAATTATTTTTTCCATTGCTAAAGTAAATATTCGATTTATCCATATGCATCCATGTCTTGGCAGTATTTTAAATGTATTTCATAATAAAATACAATGTATTTAATTAATATATTGTAAATGTTACTACACAACAGCGATAAATACCGGAAAAAAAAAAATTGATTTTGGTTAAAGGGAGGTAATTTCTTTCTTTTCGTTAGTTACTAACAAGGGAGAGCACTCTATTATTTACTCAAAGTAAACAAACATTGACTGGAAGAGAATAATATGGCTGATTAATAGGATTGGCGTGTTTATAAAAGATTGAACATTTATATATAGTGAATTGTTTATTTTAAAAAGGAAAAGCATGGAGAATTGTGGGAGGAGGGGGGCAGTTGACATAAACTGTACAGCATGCATTTGCCGGTAAAAGGCACGTGATTTTTTTGTCTTGCACTAGTTAACATAAACTGTACTGCATGCATTTGCCGGTAAAGCGCACGTGATTTTTTTGTCTTGCACTAGTGCAAGATAAGAAAATCCCACATCGCAAAAAATAGGAACTGGTCTGTCTCAAAAGTGAGAAAATTTATTCAAGATTCATGACTTAATTTATGAAATGACAAAAGTAAAAGTTGTCAGCTTTGTTTTTTGCCTACTGCCACACCTCCTCGGTGAATTCAATTGTTTCTAGAAAATGCCCTGTTTCCCACCAAACGTAAAAGTCACACCATTATAATCCACATACTGCAAGTTGGGTAATAACCTGATAGTAATAATTATGGCTACGTTTTACTTGATAATTTCCTTCCTCATTTTTCTTCAAGCACTTAACTTCGGTTATATCATTTACTGTTGGGCATTTGATTTCGAGCAAACCGAATGGTGGGTTCCTCTCAGTGTTGTAAACTTTTCTATCTGGAGATGCTGCTATCCATGGACTCCATTGACTAACTACTAACTACAACTCCATATGGATAGAGATTTATCCGTTTCTCAAACTTCTCTGCATATGCTCTGCCTCCACTGGCTCACATATATGACCCCTTCTCATTGCAGCTGTCTTACACTTTCTGCTACCTTGTAATATAGATGCTAAAACACCATCGTCCTTTCTCCGTTTACTATTTCTCCCAAATTTAGTATTTACTTGTGGCACATCAAAATTTTGAATAGATCGCAATATAAGCATAGTTGGCGATGCGTCAGCAAGGATGTCAAGCTTACTCCGCCAATCAAGTTAGACTCCACTCCACGTATAGGTTGTACAGTGTAGACCTGACTGTTATTGGAGCAGTTTCTCTGTCTCTATCAGACTTCCTATACCCAGATACCTCCATATCTTTTGCCTCTGATCTTTTCTCCTCTGGGTGTATGTCTAAGGTTGTGATGTTTTTGCTACATCCTCTGGTAAGTCCTTAGATTCAACACTTTATATTTTGCAATTTGGTAAAGAAGACCAGTGATGTGGCCACAAGCTTCTGAAAATCCAACTGGACAGGAACATTCTGCCTTTGTCACATTTGGTTGGCTGTCGTTTCATTGAAATGCTACCTAAAACAAAAAAAAAAAAGAATTAAGCTGGAATGAAAAATTGTTGATCAATAATTTGAAAGAGTGGGCGGGATGCTATCTCAGCTTTTTCTATTTTGTCTATTGGCATATTGCAATCATTTTTAATTTGAAATATTATTTGTCTCTCTACAAACATTAATACTGTGTTGGGTTCGTTTCGTCTCTGTGATCGAAAACAGTTTCCAGTCACCATTGAAGTGTCATCTTTTTGTTCAACTGAAAGACAATTAAAAAAGAAAGTGAGGTTCACCTACAGGAATTAGAGTTTTAATTTCAACATTTTGATGGCAGTGTTTTGAGAGGTATGTGGTACAAACTCTTGATACAGAGAACATGTGGTTTTCATTACTTTCATATTAAAGCTTTGACATTTAATTCTGTGTTTATCAGATTCCCTTTACATTACCAAGGATTATAAAATTTAATTCTGTGTTTATCAGATTCCTTTTACATTACCAAGGATTATAAAACTAACAAGATAACAGAAAAAAGTATGAAATAAATTCTTTGTCCTTAAAGCTTTGTAAGTTATTCACACTGCTTAGATTGTGTGTATTATTTTGATGTTTTGAGAAATATTGGACAAGGAGAATATGTCTGATGTTAGAATAATAATACTAACATTTCAAATCCTGTATGTAGCCTTCACTAAAGTATTTGAACCCTTTATTGATGGATTTCTGGCTGGATGATGTTTTATTAATATAATTCTCAACAAATGTAAAAGTAAGATCAGGAATTAAATCTAAATCTCTGCTATTGTAATTAGTTGCCATATTCTTTTATTGTATATGATTGCGAGGCACGATAAACCTTCTGCATGCTCACTTAGCCTCGTTTTCACTTGGATATTAATATTAATGAGATAATATTAAGAAGGGCCTATATAGATATCAAGTAACTCTTATTGTTTTTGGATTATTTTTTGTTTTTAAATAATATATTGAAGGACACTAAGAAATTTGGATTAAAAAAAGATAAAATAAAATACAAATTGGAAACCGCATCGGTAGCGTTCTCGCATCGAGGGCGATAGATTGTGGTTTAGAACCGCGGTCGGGTCAAACCACAGAATATAACATTGGTTTTTGTTACTTCTCCACTAAGCACGAAGTATTAAGGAGTAAGACTGGTTGGCTCGGAATCAGAAAAATGTGTCCGAGTGGAGCGCAATTTCTCACTTTTGAGACAGACCAGTTCCTATTTTTAGCGATGTAAGATTTTCTTATCTTGCACTAGTGCAAGACAAAAAATCACGTGCGTTTTACCGGCAAATGCATGCTGTACAGTTTATGTCAACTGCCCCCAATTCTCCATGCTTTTCCTTTTTAAAATAAACAATTAACCACGATTCTACTACATAAGTATTTTTAAATTCATTTATGTATTATATTCTGCTAGCTAACGTGCACCTTTCGCGGTGTTTGATTCTTTTTTCAGGCTCTCTTCCAGTCAATGTTTGCTTACTTTGAGTAAATAATAGAGTGCTCTCCCTTGTTAGTAACTAACGTAAAGAAAGAAATGACCTCCCTTTGACCAAATTCAAATATTTTTTTACAGGTATTTATCTCTGTTGTAGTAACATTTATAATATATTTATTAAATACATTGTACTTCATGATGAAATACATTTGAAATACTGCCGAGATACGGTTGCATATGGATAAATCGAATATTTACCTCAGCAATGGAAAAATAAATTGCGGGAAAACGCTCGATGGAATGTAAACAAAAACAATTAGGTGTTTAGTGAGAAATAAGCAAACACCGGAAAAATTACAAGATAGGGAAATCTCCGACACCCTTGGGTAAGATTACAATCGTTCTCTAACTCGGCAAGCCTCGTAAAGAGAACGATTGAAATCTTACCCTCGGGTGTCGGAGTTTTCCCTATCTTGTACTCTCCCCGGTGCTAGATTCTATATATCTACCCGTGTACAGTTGTTTCAGTGAACTAGCACTATAAAAATCCTACTCAGCGTGTTGTTCTAGAACAAAGCGGAACAACATTTCATTAACAATTAACTTGTTTTCACCATGATATAGCTAACAAACTGCTGAATTGGCGTTAAACAAAACTCACTCACTCACTCAATCAAATTTTCTGAAGCTAATACAAATAAAATTAGGGTAATCGCAAGATTGAAACATGATATGCTTTAATAGTACTTCTTCGCCGTCTCGTTACTGTTTTTGTTTATCCTACACTTGTTCTATTTGAGCAGTTCCATTGACCGGGTATTTTTTGTTATTTATCAAATAGTTCATGGCACTAAGGGCCATATGGCAGTTTATGGACTGGGATGTCACCCACAAAATAGTATATGGTTCATAAACTACCATTTGGCCCGAAGTGCCATGAACTATTTGTTATATTATATTCAATACATGCAAATCTGTCAGACGACATGTTTTTTTTTTATTGTATATCTACAAATGTAAGACAAACACGAGTTCGGACAAAATCCGGAAGACAACATTATATTGATCGTACCCGGTCAATATACTAAAATATTGACCGGTCAATACTAAATATTGACCGGTCAATATACTAAGAGTGCATCTGTTTCTGGCAGTAATTTTGTCAACGATGAGCCTCGCTTAGTAAACGCTACACTGCCAGAAACAAATGCGTCGTTTAATGACCTTCACTGACCCGAAGATAAGAGATAAAAATAGCTCAACACCTCCAAGGTAAACACATACCTTACACAGCGCTGGAAAATGAATGACCAAAACGCTGTGTTGTTTTTGTCAATTTTCGATGACAGTTCGTCTTCATCTTCAGAAGAATCGGACGACAATGATGACGAAGATAATGAGCTTATTATGCACGTTTGCAATATACTTACGGAAAGGAGGGATATCACAAGAATCGGGATATATCTAGATGTAATCATGAATTACGACGACCAGGAATTTCGAAGAAACTTCAGGCTAACGAGGGGTACGTTCTAATTAACAGACCATATTTTAGCAGAAATAAACAAATGAAAAAAAAAACAATAACAGAAAACAGAATCTGGAACAATACACGTTTCATAGATGGTGGGAAGGAGGGGGTCTGATCCCGAACCCGCTTGAAAAAAAAATGACAGTTCCCGAATTGCCGATGAAAACAATTACAGTTCCCGAATTGCTGACGAAAAATATCACAGTTCTCGAATTGCCAATGAAAAAGTTCTTAATTCAAATTCCCGGAAAAAAAAATGTTTCCCGAATCTCGATACTTCATAATCCCGAATTCACCATTGTTGATATTGGTGGAGTTATTGATCATCACTGTTTAAACTTTCTGTTCGTTATGCCACAGGCAAATGGAAATCGACATTTGTGTTACAATAAATAAATTATTTTATGGACTGTGGATCTCTATTTATTTGTAATATCTTATTTTTGTGTTCAAAACCTATATCGTCTAAATGCTGTCCTTCTAATTTAGGGGCCGTCGTAATCATGGTGATCGTATGGCAGTTGGATCTTTAGCTACCTATGCAATCAGTGCCTATCACCAACAATGTTGCGAGTTCCAATCCCGCTCAGGCGAGGTGTACTCGATACAACATTATGTGATGAAGTTTGTCAGTGACTTGCAGCAGGTCGGTTGTTTTCTCCGGGCACTCCCGTTTCCTCCACCAGTAAAGCTGACTGTCACGATAAAATTGACATATTGTCAAGGGTGACGTTAAGCCAAGAAAAAAAATTCTTTTTGTTTTAAAAACAATAGTTAAATGTTAACCCAAACTGCATAATGGCAAAAAAGGAGAAAATACAGTTACAAATAAATTCCTAAGTCATAGTGATTGAAAGGACAATATGTAAATCATACGTATACAGTTTACCTTCTCCATCAACTGATATGTAATTGTATTTCTGTTTATTTTTTTTTTTGGATGTCCTTTAATAATTGTGGCAGAACGCTTGCATAGGCTGTGCAATGTGTGCAGCCCTTTTGAATAATACATGTTAATTTATATTTGCACTTTGTTAAATAAAATATTTCAATTGAATTAATTGTTCATCTTCTGATATTATCCCTTTGCATCTTCAATCGGTTAAACAGGATGTGTATCTCCAACGAGGCAACATCTAACTTCTATGATAGTGATCATCTTACATTAAACTTCTTGTAGAAGGTATGCTACAAATTGTAAATAAACGTTAGAGAATACCGAAGGGGCAATCAAAATTGGACAATCCAGAGAAACTGGTAACATATGGTACACAAGACGACGAAAAACAAAACAAAGCACAATACAATATGTATTGGACACCGCTATGCGCAAACAAACACGAAAAACGTAAACAATTTGAGGTGAAAACGAACCAAACATCGTTGCTATAAGGAAATCGTAACGGACATCACAACACAAACCCATTACGAAGAAGTGCACAAAATACTGCTACTTCACATTGATGTTGTCCCGACTCTCTGGTGAATGTGGTTAAAGTGAGATCTCTCACTTCCTCCCCTTTACTGATATGATACAGCGTGGGAGATCTGAGGAAACACATGCACGCTATGACCGTACATGTACGCTATGAATATATAATGATATCCTAAATAAGGTTATGACCATTTCAGACAATTGGATTGCTCGTAATATGCAAAGCAGATTAGTAAAACATTCATAATCTAACAATCATCATTTTCATTGGATGGTGTACATGGTATTATGACACGTCGCGAGGTTTCCTCAGATCTACCATGCACATGCCGTGTCAATTCAGTAAAAGGATGCAATCGGAGCGATCGGAATTAGTTTCTGCTATATATTCAATCATATATGCTTAACATTTAAGGACTTTTTGTATAGTTGTCTTCCATAGTTTATGTATATGTGACCTTAGCCGATTTTGGCTGTCTTGTTTACGCCCTTTGGTTTTATTGCTCCCAAAACTTATTTGACTTTCCAATATTTCCATTTTGAGCGTACATGATAAAGGTTATTCCAGAAATGCGTCGTGCATACTAAATTTGATATCTACGCTTTTATTAATAAATTATATTCACAAATAAATTTTATGCAGACAATTACATCCTGTTTAAGTTTCCAATGGCGCCTCTTCGAGATGTATCAATTTAGTTTAGTTCTACGTTTCCGATTAAATTCCCGGATAAACAAACACTATTAGAACATAATATATTAAAACAATAACAGTATCAAATCAGACGGGGTAATATGCAGCATGTCATTAAATCAGGTATGATTTATCACCATTATTTTATTAATGATAGAAATTTCAAATTAAGAAAAAGTTGAAGATAACAAGGTGGGAATCCGAAACTGTAAGTAGACGGACAAAATACATGACAAGCAGTGGTCGACAAAACAATGCATATACAAATTATGATGGAACAACACGAACACAAATACAAAAACGGATGTGAAGTCATATGCTTCGGATGAGTAGGCTGTTGATTTAACAGACGAATCGAACATCGTTTTAGGCGAAAATGGTAACGGATATCACAACACGGAACTCAGAACGTAAGGACACATAATAGGACAACACAACAGATTAAAAAGATGAGCACCAGAAACCCCACCAAAAACCTGGGGATGAACTCGAAGGATAATCAGTTCCTGCTTCTTAGAAGACACCCACCGTGTTACTCATATAAACAGTCAAGTCCGGTAAAAGTCCTGGCAGTGATAGAGGAAAGAAAACATCTACGTAAAAAGTAAAAGATCCATTGTCATTTGAGATATGGATATTTTGTAACATAGAGTTTATAATAGCTGTATAACTAGATGATCATATAGATATTAAATTTCAATTATATTCAACAAGCCTTCCATACATGATTGGAATTTAAAAGGAATGGGCATCTAAAGGACATGATGGGATTCGAAAGATTTCCGTGAATCTGAAAATAGTGGATGATCCACACAAAGAAAAGCGAAGAAGGAAAGAACTAAAAAGTACAAAAGGACAAACAATGATCGACAAAACAAACGATTTTACAACTCCAACCAAAGAAAACCAATAGTATGGGATTCCCTCTCCACTAGATATTAGTTATTATAACAATCGTTAATGCATACAATCACTAAAACTACTATCCAGGTTATGGCTGGCTATATAATCCGCTAATATCGAAAAAAATATTTTTCGTAATATTCTATTGCATTGACCGGTCATTCAGGTCTTTTAAAGATTACGTAACCTGCATATGGTTATTAAACGTTTGCTCTAAATGACTTTATTGATAGGGATATGTTTTTAATTTTATCTCAGTAAGGTCTTCCCCTTATATAAGGGTTAGAGCTATGGTGTTTAACGCCAAGTTTTAGTGGTGGGTGAAACTGGAATAACCCGCGAAAGCCACCGACCTGACACAAGTCACTGATAAATGTTATCACATAATATTGTGTTGATTACACCTCGCCTGAACTGGATTCGAACTCACAACGTTAGTGGATATAGGCACATATTGCATATGTAGTTGCAATTCCAACTACCATACGGTCACGACCACGACGGCCCCTCTCTTATATATGTAAATTGCACTACATTACTACATATTGTAAAATACGACTGGTTAATCTGCTTCAAAACATCCACAATGCCGCTTTTTAAAAAATAATGGTGAAAACCAGAGCTTTTATATTTTCAGGTTAATCGTATGGTTTAAATAATGTTTCATTGTACGACATTGTTGTATTTTGTACAGTTGTTTTATGGTTAGTATTGTTTTAGTCACATGACAGATTCGTAAAAATCATTAAGAAAAGTTGAATATACCAAAGGGGTAATCAGAAGTCGTAATTCGAAGAAGGACATACAATGCAATGACCTAAAGAAAAACGGATAAATAATGATCTACAAAACGCTACACAGAAAATTAAAGAATGAGCAAGACAAACCCAACTAAAAACCGGAGGTGAACTCAGATGCTCTGGAATGGCCAGCAATTCCTGCTCCATACATGTATACCATTATATAATATGCATGATGGCAAATGAAGTGTATTTAAAGAAATGCACTTTAATTTCTAAATGTTTTCATTTGATTATTAAGCATTTTATGGGGTTTACTTTGAGACAAAAATGAAATGGCATCTGCTAAGTGTACATCTAAAAGAGAAATTTAAGATGCACATGAGGTAATCAGAAACTGTAAAGCGAAAGCTGTCGGATGCAGATAGATTTTTGTTAGAATTTGTTCCCACAAAATAAGATTTCTCACTTTCTGAAAACAAGAAATTTGCTAGCCATCATTTTATGAAACAATGTTAGACTAACTTTTTTAATCTATCTTTTAATTCAGAGTACGGAGTGCAGTTGTGTACAGACGGCAAATGTGTTAATGTTATTGCATGTGGAGATGGATCTTTATGTTTCTTTTCAAAATACACATATGAGCATTGTTGTATTTTTGAAAACTTTATTGTAGGCTTGCTAGTGGATTCAGTCATGTTGCGTGATACATTATATGCAAATATTGGTGAAACAGTTGAGCTACGTTGTCCATACCCATCACCCGATCTTCAATTACTGTGGCGTGGACCACCACACTTAACAGTGCTATCCGTTGGAAAGGAAATCATGACTTCCTTGGGAAATTATGATCGATTAGAATTATACGGTAACCATGACAACGGGGAATTCAATCTTAAAATTACAAATTTTACTAGAAGTGACGAAGGCGATTATCGTTGTATATTAAATGTGAAAGGTATTGCAGTACAATCAAGCTTACAGGTTTACATCAGAAGTAAGTAGGCATAGAACATATTCTTTAATATTTTATTTGTTTTTTTTTCATTTCGGAAACATTTTCATTCATGCTATGTCCCATATACAGCCTAGCTAATTTTGTTCCGATAACACTAGTTTAACAGGGACATTATTTTTTATTGAAATACCTGCACCACACCAGGAGAATGAGTGGTAATGTTGTCGATTTTTATTATGTTTTTACGATTTTCAGAATGGATATTGGAACCGTTCTGATGGTGTTGTATTTTGGCTTTTCAGTTAATTTCGGCATACATTGTACATTTGCGTGGCTCTTTTATTTTTATAGCATATGCTATTGAATTAACATTTCGCGTTGTGTAATTTGACCTTATTGAATCAATCTTTCACTCAAATACTATTTTTGTAAATTCATGATTGACCAGGTCGGAAGCATATTAGATTCAAATAATGAAAGATTCAGAATGAGCAGTTGCATATCACATGTATGTCGTCATGAAAAAAGAGAGAGAAAAAAGAAAACTGTCACAAAATATGCATTTTTACTTCTTTCACTTTTCTTACGATGACTCAAAGTAATAACAATTATATTTTCGTATTTAATGCAGAAAGTCCCACTAACATAGCAGTCCAAACTGAAACAGAGGAAGGCATAATACAGGCTACTGCTGGGTATCCTGTTACCATCAATTGCTCCGTTAATAGTGGGATACCTAATGAAACCATGATCTGGAATTACAACAACACTGTTGTGGCTATTGGAGGACCGGCTTTTATATCATATACTTTCACCCCTGCAAGAAAAGATCATTTAAAAAACTTGACGTGTAGTGCCAGCAACAGTAATTTCAGCCAAGCAATTACCAAAACAATTCAACTTAATGTTCATTGTAAGTTTTCATATATACACATGTTTAATTTTTCTGTATCGTATTTAGTTTGTTCCTTTAAGAAAATGAAAAGTTTGAAGATATCCAATAGGGTAATCAGAAGCCGTAAACAGACAGGACAGACAATGCAATGGCCTCCAGAAAAGTAAGAAAAGGACAAATGATATACCAAGCGCTACACAGAAAACTAAAGATTGAGCAACACGAATCCCACCCCTTACAATCAGAGGATAACTCATGTGGATCGGAAGGGCCAGCAGAAAATGGAATGACATTCTCCGGATCATTTAAATGTTGTCTATGAAAAACCTTAGATTGATAGATCCATATTACGTTTACATATAACGTCTAACATAAGAGGAAGCAATACTACAGTTGTGTGATGGGAAAAATCACATTCCTCATATAACACACACGTTTTGTTTAATATAGAACGACATTACCATTATACACATACATGTATAATACATGAATACATGTAATTTATATATATTTTGATTTTATATGATAAATATCTGACATGTGACATAGGCATTGAACACATTTTCCGTTTGAGTTATATTTGAGTCTAGTGAAAAGGAACACACATCGTACAAAATTGAAATTATTAGATGACACCGACGATTGATTTGCATGATGTCCGGGTAATGTGTTCGAATGGACGAAATATCTATCCGTGGACTGTGAATACGTTAGTGAACACTACCATAATCCTGGCTAGGGTGTTTGTTTTATATAAATATAGCTTCATCATCGTTTCATCAACAACTTGCTTGTTCTTGCAAAATTTCCCACTTTGCGCTAGACATCGATTGCTGAATTACTGTATGCTACAGCTGTTTGTTATCCTAAATAAATAGGTCGTATAACGGTGCACACTAATCATATGCTGGAGTAAAAATAAATGGGTCTTCTTAACCTTAACCTTGGCACTGTTTATATATGTGCCTGTACTAAGCCAGGAAAGTGAGCTGTCATGTACTTGTGTTAGTTGTATCGATGTTGTCTCTTTCTACGGTTTTGTTATTGGATTTGTCTAACTGTTGCGACAGTGTGGTATTTGTTTTGTTTTCACTTTATCATTCAATTTCCAGATGAGCCTGAGGTAAGAATTATATCTGGTGATACGCTAACCATTTCAGAAGGACACACCTTGACATTAAAATGTAGCTTTGATTTTGGAATTGGCTTGTGGAATGTACAATGGATACATAATAATAGCATAGAGATCAAAGGATTTGATACAATTGATTCTAACAACAGTTATTTAACAATTCCAAACATTAACTACACCTTCTCTGGCCCTTTGGAGTGCAAAGTTCAAAATGAAGTTGGGTTTGGATCTGATTTTGTCCACATCAATGTAAAGTGTGAGTATGATTAAGTACAACATAGTGAGTGATTGAGTGATTGTTGTTTAGCACCTAATGACTAATGTTCAGCTTAGTTATGACGACAACAACATGCATTCAATAAAATAATTATGATGATGTCCGCTTTGTACTAGACCAACACGATTAATTGTATCACCGAAACAACAGTCCGTGGCTAAATATGTCACTCAACTAGGAAACATTATCCTGATTACTAGGCAACCAGCCTTCGCTCTCACTCCTTAAAAGTGTGTACATTGTGGAGAAGCAACATATACCAGATAAATAATCTTTAGTTTGACTAGACCGAGGCTCTAACCCAGGATTCACCATGCGCAAAGCGAACACGCTAATCATTACGGTTAAACAAAACATAGAACAAGTAACAAATTTCATAAACAATTATATTTTTTGTTAATAAAATGTGAATCCGTGTTTTTCATATCTTATTTGTCCTATTATTTTCTTTAACTGAATAACTATTGAGTAAGTATTTAATACAATGAGTCGGCGCAACCTTTCCTTGGGAATAAATATACAAAATATCATCAAGGTTATCACAATATTTGCCTTACCACCTCACGTATTCATACGATATTTTATCATTATGTCTTTACCGTGTAATTTTCATCACACAATACAATGTAGGTTTTGCTACATGTTCTTTGCTAAACATTGTGCTGCCCATGCTTATGTTTTCATTCCTATTGTGTGATGTTATGTGATCTTTCTTCGGTGAAAACGACTCTATGCGAGTTTTTTTTATCGTTTGTTTATATATGTATTGCCGTTAAATACCTAGTTATCAAGAGGGGAGTTGACATAAACTGTACAGCATGCATTTGCCGGTAAAACGCACGTGATTATTTTGTCTTGCACTAGTGCAAGATAAGAAAATCTCACATCGCTAAAAATAGGAACTGGTCTGTCTCAAAAGTGAGAAATATGTGTCTCTTTTCTACCCATCGATTGTTACTAGCTTCATTGTGACGTCATTATAATTGCGATTTAAATATTATTATTATTATTATTTATATTTACCTGATATAATGCTGCATTCAACAAACATGAAATCAAATTAGAATGAAGACAGAATACAGATATTCCACGGGGGGAGGGGGGGAGGGGGGGGGGGGTCAATTTATCCGGTGGAATAAATCTCAAATAAAAAAATGAAACCCCTTGATATTACTTGTATGATCTAGATTCACGAATTATTCTGTTCATTTAACACCTTTTAGTAAAAAATTCGCTTAATATGATTTGATGTATTGCGTAGAATATCTAGGGCATAGCTTCATACAAAACATAGATTGGAATGTCGAATAGTGTTATTTTCCTCTTGTGTTAGTACTTAAAACATTATTATACATGTATAAAAGTACAATTGATGATCATTGAAAGTGATTTAAGTACCCGGTAAATGAATTGTGTAACTGTCATTGTTCTATATGTTTAATATATTTTCAAATAACTTCCTCGTGCTGACCTATTTTATATTTGTAAATTTAGATTTGTTAATGAATTCATTTTCCTACATTATATTTCCTTGATAGTGGGTGGATGCTAACAGGGAAGCTGCTGGAGCTAGGTGTCCTAGTGGTTAAGTTTAAGTCATCACTCCGAAAGTTTCTCTGTCCTCACCATGACGTGGTTAATCGTTACAAACTACCTGTGTCACAAATGTCCAAAAATATGCTCCACTTCTCATAAGCGCTTCCAGGTCCTCTCCCCATTCATGACTTATCACCGGGTTTGTAACTAGAGTAACATCACAGATGCCATTAGTGGAGCAGTTCACACCCGGTTTTTGTGGATTTGTGCTGCTCAATCTTTAGTTTTCCGTATATTAATTTGTAGAATTGTCCCTTTCTTTTAACCATTGTGCTGTCTGTCCTTAATTTTACGGATTCTAATTACCCCGTTGGTATCTTCATTATAATTATTCGTTATTGTATACAAAGTATATACATATTCTGTATTTGTATTTTAGACAAGCCAGTTGTATTCCAAAACAAAACTTTGGTGGAATTGAAAACAGAGATCTTAAAACCAGTTTCGGTATAATTGACAGTAAAATCTTTTGAAAAGCCAGTAGTCTTCTGGATGAAATCTTGTGGTGGAAAGCTTAGTACTTGGTTTGTAAGAGAGATACACAAGAATGGAACGAGATTATCCAACACATATTTACTGTCTTCAACAATAATACCACTAGAGCACAAAGATTTTGGTAGTTATTCTGTTCGCATTCGTAATAGTGAAGGAAGCACAGATATCGCTCTGTACCTCAAGTATGAAGGTAGCTATATATATAGTGATATATAGCTTGTTGTCTTTTTAATAACGCACGTTAGACCATATGCTTTAAAAAAGGATTGAATTTAAAAGATTTTAATTGATGACGCGAACAAAACAAAAAACGGCTCGCATAACTATATTTAATACAGTCAAACATGTATTAAAGGGTCACCTTTGGGACAAATAAAACATGTTTTCCTAGACAGATGACCTCTTAAAATAGGTTCAATTCATATGATTATATCTATGACGAGACAAGGAAAGGGTGACCATTAACTACATGTTACTGCGTAATAGAGATGACCGCATGGGCAAGCTATACTGTAGTTGCAAATCCTATTATAGTGCATAATATGTTCGATGGAACACATATTAATTGTTAAAGCTCTACTAAACGGGAGGACGAGAATGAAGTGAAAAACAACAAATACCATTCTGTAGGAAAAGTTTTAAAATTAAATATCAAAATCGCAGAAAGAGACAAAATCGATACATTAACACAAAAATACATGACATTAACTTTCCTGGCTTGCTAGATACACCTACAAAAATGGCGGGGTTAAGCCAGTTTTATGGGCGCAAACCTCCCATCTTACTGCAATGATGCGGTCATGTAAGTGCTTTCCACATGTGAGTATAATGCCAACCCTGACATACAACTGGGCGAACACTGCTATTATACAGAAAGATTTAATCTTGAACATTATGCACAGCACATTTAATCTTCGTGAAACAGAAGTTGTCATATGAATACTATCAGTTCTATTACAGAGAACCGACGGTATCAATCATTATCTAAATATTAGACAGTATACAATGCCATCGTATGACATAATAGTGAGTCAATAGTCAACTTTAAACAATTAATACAGTTATGTTTCTTTTCAGCATTGAACATTGATATTTTCCCGAAAACAGTTGCATACAGTACATACGAAACAATTCAAATCAACTGCACGTTAAATCCAAAACGATATGCAAATTGGACATTTAGTTGGAAACACTATTGGAATGGCGTATTTATTCGTACGCTGGAATACACCATTACAGATAACATAGCCGTATTAGATTTACCATTCTGTGACTATGCTGATAATGGAGAATACACATGTACTCTTCGTGTAGACGGTGGTGAATTTGCTGCCACCAGCTTTGTACGCGTGCAAGGTGTTGTATTTACTTTCTTGCATGTAATGTATAGCCTGACTTACCAGACATCGAATTTGAATAATGTTTAAGATTAGTACTCGCCGTTCTTTGCAAAAACAGTGCTCGCCCAGTTATATGTGACAGTTGATATTTCCCTCACACGTGAAAAATACTTGCACGACCACAGCATTTCACCAAGAGGTATTGTTATTGCCAGAACAACTAGTTTAACCCCGCTCCATGTTATTGAAGTGCAAGTGGAAAGTGAGCGGTACTATACATGTGTGTTAAGCGATTCAATTGTTCATCTACTTCTTATAATTTTCCATTAGATGTTGGAACTGTTCTCATGGCGTGGTTATTTTTCGTTTTTCATTTGTTACGGGTACATTTTATCCTTCATATATACAGTGAAATGCAAGGGATCAGAGCTTATCACGACTAAAGTTGGGAGTTCTAATCCCGCTCATGGCGAGGTGTTTTCGATACAACATTAGGCGATTCAGTTTGTCAGTGACTTGCGACAGGGGTACTCCGATTTCCTCCAACAATAAAACTGACCGGCAAGATATTACTGAAATATTATTGAAAGTGACGTTAACACCATATCCTTAACCCTGAAATGGAACGTCTTATATTCATAATTGAATACACTTAAACGTATATTATGCATACAAAATGTAGCTAAATAGAAAAGGAGATGCTTTACATTATATATATCTTGTACATTAATTATATATATATAATACATATTTTTCTTAATTTCTGATGCAGTAATGCTATTTACATATAATGTATAATATATGCATTTCTTCCTGAATCACATTTGTTCTAAAGAGAGCAACAATCAGCTGTTTCTCCTTTGAATATATCAATGCATATGTAATGTTTCATGCAGTCAAAAATGACCCGATACCTTTTTCTGTTATGTCGCTTGCTAATTGTTGTTCTTTTTATCTCAGAGTTAGGGCTAGATCTGCGAAAACAACCATTAGTCACATCAATTTATTCCTATAAACAGCAATAGTCTGCAGCTTTTGTCAGAGAAATTGGCAATACAAGACGAAGAAAAACAAAACAAAAACAAAACACAATATGTGGTTTTTATGTGGACATCGTAGCAGACATCACAACGCGGAACTCAGAACTTAAAGACACATAATAGAACAACACAAAGCAAAATTAAAAAGATAAGCAACACAGAGAATGGGTGTTTGCGCCCACAACTTCAATTTTTATTATCTGTCTGTACCAAGTCAGAAAAGTGCAGGAGTGTCAGTTTTACCTCTGGTACTACGATTTTGCAATTAGATTTTGGAACTGCTTCGCCAATGTTGTATTCTTTGCTTTTCATTTCATAGGTCCACCGATAATAACACACAGAAATATGTCCTTGATCAATGGGAAAGTTGTTTTGTCCATTTATGTGTTTTCTGATCCGCGGATTGCAGACATAATCTGGATGAGAGAGGTTTCTGGTAAAACGACAGATAATGGTTCTCCAAATAATGCTATGGAAAGTATAAGAAATGCGACTGTTACCATATTAAGCTATGGAGTACGGGTTTCAGTACAAGGTCAACGCATAGAGTTCAACATAGTGGAATTAAATGTAGCAAAGGGAAGATATGTCTGTCAAATTTGGAATGTCTATGGACTTAAAAAAGCATCATATAACATTGTCGAAATAGCGTCATTACTTGACTCATACAATATACCAGCTATACGAAATATTACAGGTTAGTCCAAACTACATCTTTCACTTGTTCAATACATCCTTGTTGAATCCATAATAGACAAGTTTGAATACACAAAAGGGGTAATCAGAAGATGTATATGGAAGAAGGACAAACAATGCAATGGTCGAAAGGATAAAAAGGGAAGAGGACAAGCAATGAACTAAAGATTGAGTAACACGAACACCACTAAAAACCGGAGTGAACTCATGCTCGTCTGAATTTTACAGATCTAATTCTATATGAACAATACTACTAGGTTTGATATAAATTGAACATATAGACAAAATAGTTTCATATCCATGTGTTTTCAATTCGTGTCCCATTTTCATCGATTACTAAGGCACCCCGCACACATAGCGGAAGTCCTATTCGGATCAGATGTATTAGTTGCAACAACGGAAAAAAATATATGTCTGATGTCTATATCTTGCGGTCTCCACTACAGGAATTCATTGATTGATAATGCTGAACTCATAAATCAAATATTTGCACATTTGATTCTACAATTATAGTTTTTTTCGCGCTTTCTTCATAGCAGTTATGTACCTTACAACGAGCAAGAGCAACGGAAAGGACACAGCATTTGAGAGTAATTATCTTAGAATTGTTAGATATTTGAACCTTGCTAAATATCAGAGGATAATTTTTGCAAGAAATAGAAAAGTCACAAGCTTAGCAACATTATAATATTGTACAGAGTATGAGAAAAACATGTGTTATTTCTGTTAAACTTTGCAAGCATTAAAGGGAAATAATTGCTATCAAAACTTGTAAAACCGTTTAGGTTTAAAATTAAGCCGGTAATGTGCAAATGCTCTATTTATTAAATACATATGTACTTCGTGTTCTGACGTCTAGTTAATCTTGCATGGTAGTTGGATTTACAATTACCTATGCAATTGGTACATATCACCACTGATGTTGTGGGTTTGTCTACTGCTTAGGACGAGGTGTACAACATTATGTGATAAAGTTTGTCAGTGACTTGATGGTTTTTCTCCAGGTCCTCTGGTTTCCTTCACCAATAAAACTGACAGCCACGAGATAACTGAAATATTGTTGAAAGTGACGCTAAGCACCATAAAGCCGACCACCCAAACCATCTAGTTAATCTTCATATTTTATGTATGTGTGTCTTAGGTCCATCAACAAGTAAGCAGCTCTATATCGTTGGTAGTATTGGTGGATTCGCTGTTATAACTGTTGGATTGGTGATATCAATTTGTTGTGGTTGGAGACATCGCCGACAACACACAGGTAATTTACACATGTTATGCAATTTAAGAAGAGTTTGAAGATATCAATGGGGTAATTTGAAGCATAAATCGAAGAACAGACAGTACAATGGCCAAAAAGAAAAATGGCAAAAGGACAAACAATGATCTACAAAACACTACTCAGAACACTACAGATCGATCAACTCGAAATATTCTTTTTGTGCAATAAATGTACATTAAAGGGTTATTCCGAAACATTCCCTGTATTTGAAAATAAAGGAAAAAAGCATAATTAGTTCCATCTTTTAGTGTTATTCTAGAAACGTATCGTGCACACTCAATTATATATCTACTTTTTTATTCCATTTGTTTTTCTTAGTTTGTTCAAAGTACAAAAACGTATTCTGTAATCAACATGCAATATTCGTTTGTGAAGTTTGCGGTGTTTAATGCAACTGTTGACATCACAAGGGTACAGCTGAACATACTGGTCTATAAGCGTGTGTTGCAGACAAAGCGCTATGCCATTGTTATGCTCGTTATTTTATGATAAACTTGTATAATGATTGGTGCTTTCACATAGCATGAAACAAGAACGAATTAAAATTCCATTTTCAAAACTCAAATAATATGCGTGTTAGACTTATATGTCTACTATTGCCTGGTGTTATATTAACCTAGTGACGTGGGCATGTTATAATGATATTCAGAATACAATATTTATTCCTTAATTGTATTTATCCATGAGGTTATAAAAGGACGAACAAAATCAGAACAGTTTCGAAACCTAATCAGAAAATCGTAGAAACAGAGACAGAGTTACAACACATATTAAAATGCAGGAGCTCATTCAAATTATTGACAATGTGAATGCATCAGTTATATCTTTGGAAAGACATGTGTGATATTCCTTTGCTTGTTTACATATTTATTGCACGTCTTTTAATATTTTAAGGTTATACAACAGCTATCGATACGGTGCGACATGTGACAGTAATGTAAGTATGATATTACTTGAACATGTAATGATGGTGACCAATACATTTGTGTGGAAGTTGTTGTTGTATGGCTGTTGCTCTTTCGCTTTTGTTTTGTCTTGTTTTGTCTTTGTTGTTTTTTTTTATTGGTTTTTATTTTTGTGTGTCTATGTTTGTTTTTTGTTTGGTTTATGGCGTTTGTAGCTATACTGCTTTTGTGTTTGTTTTGTTTCTGTGTCATTACTATAACAGAAGTTTAGGCGACCATGGTAAGTAACTATGTGTTTGCAATAGAAACAATTGCTTTCACATTGTATTCATTTTCTTGCTTGCTTAGATATTGTTGTTTTACTTGGTGTTCATTACAGGCCTGGTCAAAAAGAAATTTAAATTATGTTTCTGTTCGGTCTGTTGAGGAGCTGAATGTTATTCCAAAAACGTGTCAGGCACCCCCAATTTAGATATCAAATTATTTATCTAGCATGCATATCTACAGGTGTTATAAACCAGCTTTGACTTTATGATAGGACAAAGGGAAATATGGGAATATTTAATATACAAATCTATCGCTAATTGTACGGTTTTCACAGTTTTCGGTTGTTGACTGATTTTGTCTGTTTATATAATTATGAGTTTTGACTTTCCCTTTGTAAGATTGTTCGGAGTTCGGTAATTTTGTTATTACCCTTATTTAGTTAGTCTAAGCATATTCATTTGTCATAAACCAGACAAAAGGATCAGGCACAAATTATACAATTTAGGTTGCTGTTTCCGTTATTTACATGATATACATACATTGACATATACTGAAATAAACTACATTTAACATTATAACAATTTGCTACATGGAATGATATGAAATCATTTATAGGTAAACTAAATGTATGCTTTATACAACATTAATACTTTCCGCCTTTTTCTAAATACTGTTTGTATCATAGAAATATTTTAGTATTGCACTAAATCCCCTTGTGTGCACAATTACAATATGTAAGATAAAATGGGTATGATGAGGATACGTTCTCAAACGATTAGACACGACGTGAATGTGTTAAATTATGTGATTTTTGTGCACGCGGTTCTTTATTATTAAACCATCGGGATCTAAATCTTACGTGAGTTCAGTTTTAAGCACATTTTCGTCTAGATCTGCTTGTACTGTGGTATCAGAGGTTACTTTTCTCTCCCACCCATTCCCCCTCCCCCCAATAGTGTAGATGACGTTACCGGTCTGATAATTTTTACGGCTTAGATATCATGATTTTCGTATAGATAAATACTGTTTGTTTGATGGTGTTTAGCGTCACTTTTAACAATATTTCAGCTCTATCGTGGTGGTCAGTTTTATTGGTGGCGGAAACCGGAGGAACCAGAGGAAACCACCTACCTGTCCCAAGTCTCTGACAAATTTGATCGCATAATGTTGTACACCTCGTCTTGATTAGATTCGAACTCACAACATCAATGATGATTGCATAGGTAGTTGTAACTCCAACTACCATACGATCACGGCCACGACGGCTCATATAAATATATAATGATGACAATTAATAAGTAACATTAAAAAAACAATGTTTTCGTATGTTCTTGTTATTGTATACTTACAGACCAGCCCACCCAATCATTGTTGAATTAAATGTTATAGAGAATATAGGTGACGCGATTTATGAAGAAATCAACAGCAACGAGCACTTACCGGAAACTGGGGAAATAGACTTCCGGTCTGAATCATCATTCTCAGACGCCATTGAATCGGACTTGAAAGATGAATCAATATATGAAGAAATTGATGATTTAAAGACAGATAAACAGGGTTATTTAGAATGTGCTACGGATTCTCATTCCGTTGTACAATCAGGGGAAAGTCTTCCCTCATCTGATGGGTATCTCATTCCTACTCCGGAATATCTAGACCTAGAAGAAAAGTCTTTCAACATACCAACCGAGACCCTATAGCACAATGAATAACTGTCGTTCAGGCAATGTTTTTTTTACACATCCTAATATGACACACAATGTGTTCCATAGTGTATCAAAATGATTTTGGACAGATATAACGATTGCTACAAATTACTTTTAATAAATAAACTTTAGTACAACAATATATAGATTTAATATATTAACATATTTAAGTTGAAGAAAAATTTGAACATGCAAGATACCTTGAATAATTGTACTACGTTTTAATTATAATTGCAGCTTTCACCCCAATGAATATACTCTAAAAATGGCGACAAAGGTTTCTTCGTTCTATAATAAGTATTTTGTATTTTTGCATAAGAAAAGATTGCAGAAACGAAAGAGGTAATCAAAATACGTAAGTCGAAGGACAGAGAGCATTATGGTATATGCATGTATGTAGATGATTCATATGTTGCAAAATATGACGACAATGGGAACATCATACCACAAGTTATGTCTTAGTAAGCTGGTATGGTATATCGTTGTCAAGTCGAATCCATTCAGGAGTATTTAGTAATGACATGTGACAGACAATACATTTTTATCTTTGTCAACTTAGTGTATTGGTTTTCAGCGATTTCATGATAATTCTATGCCAAATGTTCACACACATGTGACACACACTTCCATGTTGTACTCTACCCATTATTGATACAGCTTGAGAGGGAACGAATGCTAAGTTGTCCAAACCATTGTATGCAGTCGGAATTTATAGAAAAGAAATTGCTGCTTATTGAACAAATTTTGTAAGAAAAGCTATAGTTATCGAAACCACATTAGATTTGATAACAAAATATCCCTGAAATGTTGCAAGACGTCATCAACTTGCACGATACAACTGTCAAAATGTATGAAATGTAACATAATCATCATGTTGTTATACTTGAGGTATTTAGCCTCGTTTCAATAATTAATTTTCAAAGTAGTGACTTTTCTAATCATTATATAGTGCAAATACTTCAAACTATATGTATCTTGATGAATTATGATCGCCTCGAGAATAGAAGATCGTGGACTCGATCCCTGGTCGGGTAAAACCAAAGGCTATAGCATTGGTATTCGCTGCATTACCGCTGCTAATAACATTAATGAGACAGCACAAACTGATTGACACGGAGTCAGTATAGTGTGTCTGAATTGTGCGTTATGTCTACCTGTGTACTTCTGTTCCAGTGAGGTATTACAATAAGAATCCAATTAGGCGAGTTGGTGAAATAGATATCATCATCATCTCATCAAAAGTCAGAAAAGTTTGAAGATAACAAAGGGATTGTCAGAAACAGTAGTTCGAAAAAGGACAGACAATGCAATGGCAAAGAGAAAAAAAGAAAAAAACGATAACGTGTTCTCGCCATAAGATAGCTGGATAAATGCTGACGTGGGGTTAAGCAACAACATCTTACTCACTCATTCACACATCACAAATTAGAATTAAAACAAATGGCAATGTGGTAAGCTAAAATTACAATGCAACGAAGGAAACAAGACAGAAACATTAAAATAGAGTGAGGAATACATTCAGGATTTCAAGTTCCGTGCTACAGTCTCATTTTGAGTGTTCATATCGAGTGCAGGGATTCTTGACTCCATCTTCATTCGGATAAACCAAATGCAATGCAATTTGTATCTGCCAGCTCTCCATCACTTAGGACACATAATTAAGCAGATGTTAATTGTCTTAAGATCAGGATATTGTGTCCAAGTTTGTCGCTATGTCTACATACGGATTGTTGCTTCAGCAAGTCAGGACAATATAAACCAAGCTCAGTGTTTTGATTGAGTACAATTAAAGCAGCTCTCATCATTTTCGTCTGCACAAATGGATCATTTGTGTTCTGTATGTTAGTCACATGCCATTAAAAAGCAATGAATCATTAATTCATTAATTCATAAATCTTGGATTTAAATGTTTTGGTAAATGTCATATAAAATAATCAATGTAAAATTAATTCGAAACGTCAAAAATAACGAGCCGTACAGGCCGAACATGTAGATGTTGTCCTCGATGCCATATGTCTTAATAAAAACACATTTAGCATGTATTAGCACTTTTCGTCATCTCCTTCGTCAAAATTTAAATCTATTCTTCTGCAATAATTACATCTCATTGCGTATAAAGGGATACGCATAAACCTTATGTGTAACCGTACCGTACTCTAGATTAAAATTCTACTGGTACTTTATTCAGATAGAGCAATCGGTTAAAAGTAGTAATATTTTAACGCGACTTGGACAGACCTAGAGTGCACACATGAAACTGCTTGAGTCGACGCTTTGTTCTGCTTTTCACAGTACAGTTTCATTCCACCTGTTCCCACTCTTTCAAAATTCATTAACGAAATCTAAAATTTCAAGTGGGAATATCTTTAATTACTGAATTGATATTGTACAAATATTGAGGGCAGGGTGTATAAACACCAACACATTAACTTCAAGTAAACTTTGTGTGTGTCTTGAAATGCACATGAAAGAGAATAGAGAACCAAAATATAGTAATCTATAATTTTAATTCTAATACAAAATAACAGAAGCATACATGGATAAATAATATCATTGGCAATCCAACAATACAGCCATATTTCAGAGATTTACAGAAGTTATTATTTAATTATCAAATTACATGAAATAATAAACATACATGGAAACACTAAGGAACTATCTATAGTAGGCTGTACATATATAAGCATCAATGCAAAAAGAAATGAAGGAAAAAAACTGTTTTGGCTTATATTTATTATAGATTATTTTATTTTTTTTAAATACTTATTAATTGTATTTTTTAAGGAACAAATATCTGATAAATAAATATTTTCTTTTTCGTTGTATGTATTTATTTGATAATTTATTCATAAATGTGAAAAAAAAATCATTTTAATTTCTGATTTATTTAATTATTATATATATATTTATTCTCATAAACCACTGTAATTACAAAGGTATAGAGATATCAATAATTCTTATTTCACTCAAATAATGTTTCGCCTTTTTCTGTGATATTTTGACATAAAATACAGGTAAATTACAGGTAATAATTAATTAGACACTACTTGCAAAACCACAAATTAACTGTAACAACATCTATTGATATTTGTATGTGGGAAATACCTGTAATAGGTATTTAAAAAAGGTGGGAATAGATAGAAGACACTGATTATATAGCTCTATCCAACACAGAACAAATGTTTGTTAACGTTACGGGTCAGTGTGGGGTCAAATGATAGATAAAGCAGCAATACTTATACAAGTTAAGCATATATCATTATCGGAAAATTAATACGGTTATTACTCTAACAATTTCGTTCTTATGTTTTGTTATCTGAGATACAACACTTTATAACTAATACTTTGTAATGTTTTATTAGTCAGAAGGGACATTTTAAAAAATATTTCTGGAAAGATAAACATTCGATTAAACTTTTACATTCTTTCAATGAATAATTTAATTTTTGATATTTTTTAATGTTTTTTTATTTAATGTTTAGAGGTGTATTGTCTTAAGTTTACAAATGGTATATAGGTACTCAAAATGGTACAAGAGAACGTCGTGGTCGTGATCGTACGGCAGTTGGATTTATAACTACCAATGTAATCGGTGCATATCACCACTAACGTTGTGAGTTCTTATTCAGCTCAGGTAAGGTGTACTCGATAAAACATTATGTGATAAAGATTGTCAGTGACGTTCCGTAGTTCTATGGTTTACTCCAGGTTCCCACCACCAATAAATCTGGCGATACAACTGAAATATTGTCGAAGGTGATCTTAAACACCATAACCCTAACCCCTCAAAATTAAGCGCGATATTTGTGTCTTCTTATTTAGTACAAACTTGTTCTACATTGTATATATGCATGTTTAATATATATATATTACTGTAGCAAATTTCTTTCTTATTTTTTGTTTTCTGAGATGCAACACTTTATAACTAATACTTTGTAATGTTTTATAAATCAGAAGGGACATTTTAAAAAATCTTTCTGGAAAGGTAAACATTCGATTAAACTACATTTTAGACCATTGGGATCTTGATCATACGGCAGTTGGATTTATAACTACCAATGTAATCGGTGCCTATGACCACTTTCGACAATATTTCAGTTATATCGTCAGGTTCAATGAAAATAACGTATTTGTCCAATAATCTGCTCAAAATTTAAACAGAGTAACAACTTAAGAATTTCCTATATGCTATAGAAAAGTCTACAAAAGACCATAATTATAATCAAGTTGACGGATATTTCGCTTGACCGACAAGCTTCATCAGCGTCTGTAATGTATATCATCAGATTTATATATATAAATGTCTAAAATGTAGTTTAATCGAATGTTTACCTTTCCAGAAAGATATGATAAATATTTCAGTCATATCGTCAGATGTATATATATAAACGTCTAAAATGTAGCACAACAACACCAAAAAAGATGTTATGGTGTTTAAGATCACTTTCGACAATATTTCAGTTATATCGTCAGATGTATATATATAAACGTCTAAAATGTAGCACAACAACACCAAAAAAGATGTTAAAATATAGCAAAAATAACTATAAGTCTACAAAAGACTATAATTATAATCAAGTTCACGGATATTTCGCTTGACCGACAAGCTTCATCAGCGTCTGCAATCTGATTTGAAAAATAGTCACGTGACCATCAGTTATCGTGACGTAATTCATAATCTTGAACTTTATATTTTATATTATTCAAATATATATGTACACTAATTTATAAACAATATGAAAAGAATGAGAAAATGTAATGATGAAATTTACCAACTAGCTAAGGACCAGGCACTGGTTTAAAAGTTAAAAAACAAAATATTTAAGCATTTTTGTTTATGTCCTCGGGATGTAATGTTTGTAACTCGCGGATAAAAAAACTCTCTCTTTAATGTCTTTCATTCTCTTTCCAACTTGGATTGTGGTCAATGATATCAATTTTGGATCTGAGAAAGTCATCCAATGAGTGCACCGGCGACACAAAGTGTTGACTCACGGGCAAGAGCGTCTTTTTTGTAAGGTCACTTCTGTGTCCATTCATTCTTTTGTTGAATGGTTCAAACATTGAACCATGTGATATCGTATGTTCTTGTGAAACAAAAATGTATATGGCCACAATGGATTTATTTACTTCCAACGTAGATACAAATACCTTCTGCTAAGAAGGGACATATCTTATTTTGTAAAAGACCACTCTGATTCTACCACAATGTTCATCAACATGCTCGAGTTTTTGATTGACAACATATTTGTTTTCTTTGGTTGACGTGTTTTTCAAGACAGTCGGCATACCTATGGGTACAAACTGTGCTCCTCTTTTCGCCGACTTGCTTCTTTATTCGTATGAGGCAGATTTCATACAGGGGCTTCCCAAGAAAAACGAAAAGAAACTAGCCTGATCCTTTAATTTCACGTTCCGATATATAGATGATGTCCTTTCACTAAATAATTTTAGGTTTGGTGATTTCGTTGATCGCATCTATCCCATCGAGCTTGAAATAAAGGATACCACAGATACAGATACGTCTGCTTCATACCTTGACCTACACCTCGAAATTGACAACGAGGGACGGTTAAGAACGACACCTTACGACAAAAGAGATGTTTTCAATTTTCCCATTGTGAACATTCCATTCATATGTAGCAACATTCCAGCAGCACCTGCATATGGAGTATATATCTCTTGTGGTTCCTATCAGGTTTTCCTTGATAGAGGGTTGCCGCTATTAAGGAAGCTACTGAACCAATGGTTCCTCTTAGCTAAGTTGAAGTCATCACTTCGAAAGTTTTACGGTCGCCACCACGACTTGGTTGACCGCTATGGAATATCTGTGTCACAAATGACCACGGATATGTTCCACTTGTCGCAAACACTTCCCGCTCCTTTCCTCATTCATTACTTATCACCGGGATTGTAACTAGATTAACACGACGGGTGTCACTAGTGGAGCAGGAACTCCCCAACCTTCCGGAGCACCCGAGTTTACCCCCGGTTTTTAGTGGTGTTCGAGTTACTCGATCTTTAGTTTTATATGTATGCTTTGTTGATCGTTGTTTGTCCTTTCGTACTTTTGCTTGGCCATTGTGTTGTCTGTTCTTCTTCAATATACGGATTCTGATTGCCCCTTTGGTATCTTCAAACTCTTCTTACTGCTTCAACACAACTTCACTCATTCCTTTTTCACTTTCAGTTTAAATAAACGACCGAGAATATACCGAAGTGGCAATCAAAATGAACAATCCAGAGAAACTGGCAACATAGGGCACACAAGACGAAGACAAACTAAGCAAAAACATAACACAATATGCGTTGGACACAAATCTCCGCAAACAAACACAATAAAAGGCTTCCGGTTAGAAAAATGTATCACTTAATAGGCCTCGGTCTTCTAATTCCACAGATTGTGGTTGTTATATATTCTATTGCTTCAAGAGGCAATTTCTGATTCCACAGCGTCTTACTGATGATCAGGGCCTCCAAGAGAAATGATGCAAGACGGAACAAGACTGCTTTGGGTCCCCTGGGACGGGATGAGACTTCTCTCAAAATTGAGGATTTTAGGTCCAATAAAACAACTGGTAAACTTTCATAAATACCCCAGCAGAATGTCCAGAAAACATATACTGTATACAAAGCAGTGACAAATATAATCAGTTAATGCAGCAAGGTGCTACTACTTGCTAAGTTGGTCCTTCAGAGATTCACAGGCTCCTTCTTTGCTCTCCTGGTCCAGACCGATGTGCCGGCTGAACCTCCTTCTCATAGGCCCTGCTAATGATGCCATGTTAAAGTTCATATGATTTATTAATCAATGTCTCTACAATTGAAATTTAAGCAAAAAATACATTAAGTCGAATATTTCATTGGTTATGGAGCTGTTACACTTTTCAGATTGGTCGAATCATTTCAATCATACCAAATGTGGAGCATGAGATTCTGAAATTTTTCGCGATTTAACGTTTCTATATCTATTACGGTTTCTGATTTTAGGTGATGATAACGTTTAAGTTCAAGAGTCAATGTTATCTGACTATTGACCAGGTCACATAATTAATTGTTGTATGTTGAAGACCACAAGATTAATGGTTTTGAATTTTGACGATAAAAGAATCTTGAACATCCTCCGACTATCCGTTTTTCTGCACCAATAACAATTGAGGAATTATTTCGATAACACTGTTTTTTGCCGTTTATAGTGATACCCCCATAAAGAAAACAAAATCAGATGTCCAGGCCCGATCTTAAAAAGTTGATATATGATCAATACATGTTGCCAAATTGTATTTGAGATTTTTCGAAACCTGAAGTGGATAACATTTGTCCAAAGTTGGTATAATAGTAATAATAATAATAATAATAAAAATAAAAATAATAATAATAATAATAATAATAATAATAAAAATAATAATAAATCAGGTACCTTCAAAGCCAAAATATATGAAGACAAAAATAAAGTATTTGGGAGCATATCATAAAATGGCCTAAACAGGTCATACGAATAATAATGATAAAAATAATATACACAAGAGAAATAATTTGAGCACAAATTATCTTGATAGCTTTGTACTTTAGGAAAACTCCAGAAAAAGATGTTATTTTCGGCACATTTAATGCAAAAACAAAACATCTACTAAAGGCTACCTATTCGAAAGAAATCTGGAGTCCGATCCTTTTTGAACTTGTAAGCAGATTGAGTCATCTGACCACTTCTTGCTGAAATGTCTTATGTATTCACACTTGAGAAATATTATTTTTATTAATATATCTGGACAACAAAACAGTGATAATTTATTAATAGGAAGCTCTAATATATCAGATAATGAAAATTGTAATACTTTTGTTAAAATTCAAGATTTTATTGTTAAATCCAAAAAATTTGCAATATTACTTTTATATTGTTGATTATGATGATCAGTAGTTTTTGTGTTATATATAATTATCATATTCATACATTTGTTGTAGGGCACTAACACTAATATCTCTGGGGACGTCGTGGTCGTGATCGTATGGTAGTTGGAGTTAAAACTATCTATGCAATCCGAGACTCACCACTAAAGTTGTGAGTTCGAACCTCATTCCTGGCGAGATATTTTCGATACAACAATATGTGAGTGTCAGTGACTTGCGACAGGTCGATGATTTTCTCCGGGTACTCCGGTTTCCGCCACCAATGAAACTGACCGCCACGACATATGTGACAAACAACCTAACATCTCTGGTATGCAGAACTGCCCATGTATCTAAATTAAATTTAGCTACCGACGCTGGTGTTTTCATCTTGTAGACCCATTTTTGATGTATTCCATCTTAGGAAAGGAATTTGTATAATTATATAATCACTTGTTTTCCAATCCACTGAGTGTATGCTTATATATTATCTATGTATTACTTCTTTTCTAACAATATATGCTTACACTAATGTCTACTAACATAAATGGTCGTTATTAGTCCATGGGATAAAAATAAACACGACTAAAAACACGAACATTATTCTATCAAAGATATGATATGTGTATTGCAATGTTACAGAACAATGCATTTGGTGTAGGGTTACTGATAGATTTTATAATCTGATTTTAAATATATCTAAAAGCAATAGATTATTCACACTTCAATAGATTTCAATTGTCAGGTTTAATGTAAGTTAAACTGGAACTTTCTAATGAATGTTGTGTAACTTTTGGTGTCCTTATTTTAAAGCGGCATTAGCTACGATTTTGACCCAAAAAATTATATGTTTTGGAAATTGGTAAATAGCTTTAAAATGATGAAATAAAGTTAAATATTGCACATTAAATAGTTTATCGTACCACTTTTCGCCGTTTGATAACGAAAATTATCATCGATTTGTTATTGCCTTGCACTCAAATAATTTGACCTCGCTTTCTCCGTATGCAACTGACCTTACTAGTGACAAGGTAAAAACGAATAATTTGTATTTTGTCGCTTATTAACTGCAAACTTGCATGGTTCTTTGTCCGTAATTAAAGCCGACTAAAATCAGATTCACAGAAAATAAGATATAAGTGCATTGTTGTACTGATTTAATGACGATTCGGCAAACTCCGTAAGCAATGCCGATCATTAATAAGATGGCGTCCATTTCTTGATCGATCTCAAAACACGATCAGTTGAACCGTTTTTCCCCGATGCGCGTAAATTTCATAACATTTATAGGTTACAGAAACACGCTTTATTAAGGCATCAATCATATCTGATATTTTTTATGGGTAACAAAAATGTATAATATTGGCAGATAATGCCACTTTAATTGACGACGAAATAGTGTTAATATTTGTATAATGTTGCTTAAATAAGAAGGGATTAATATTGATTATTTCTGGTAAGGTCTTAATTAGATTAAGCTTTTACAAAAATGTATATTCATTCAAAACAGTATATGTTATTCAGCTATCAGACAGGGTATATAATGTGACATTTCCGGCTTAGGATCTATATTCCCTGAGGCGCAGCCGAAGGGAATATACATCGTAAGCCGGGAATGTCACATTATATACCCTGTCTGATAGCTGAATTACAGACATATTACGGATTTAACCTTTTTTTTTTAAATACAACATCCAACTGTATTAAATAAATTTGTCTCTTTTATTTTCATTTTTCGTATCTCTAGATATCCGTTTCCGTACTTTTGACGTCATTCTTCAATGACGCCAAAATATGTGTCACGTCATGTATAGGGTGTTTCATGAAGGAAAATACTGTACTAAATTTCTAAATCAATACAGTTTCATATGTAGTCAATTTTATAAACTTTATAAATATAACATTAATATATCACATAACAAAATAACGGGTTTGCGAAACAGTTTGAATAATTTAAATGTTAACTACATGTAAATAAAACCTTGGTGTGGCCCCATGACGTCGAAAGTTTTCAAGGCTCAACATTTTGTTTATTTGTTATGGTACAGACGTGGAACATAGGAGTTTGCTGAATCGATCAGGTATTTGTGACGGAATTAACCGTTGTAATATTTTTTTTATTCATGCAGCCGTTTTGAGTATAAAAACAGCATTTAATTTGGTAAAAATACATTTATTATTCCGTATTATACCATTGATTCAATGAAGCGTAATGTTTTGTCGTCCATGTTTTAATCTTTTTTGGGGACTGAAATATATACCCCGTCTGTTTTCCGAATATATGCTGACTTTCAGGGCTGAAGAGCCAATGAAAATATGTGTAGCAAACTAAATTCGTAATATATCTTTATATATATTTAAATAATATAGGGTTAGGGCTATGGTTTTTAACGCCACTTTCAACAATACTTCAGTAATATCGCGAAAGTCAGTTTTATTGTTGGAAGAAACCGGTGTAACCGTAGAAAATTACCGACCTGTCGCGAGTGACTGACAAACTGTATCATATATTGTTGTTCCGAGTACGGGATTCGAACTCAAACGTTAGTGGTGATATGAATTGATTGCATAGGTAGTTGTCATGACCACGACAGCCCCTTACAAATACGTGTTAGCTTCATTACTTTTATATATACATAGAAAACGACATATTAACTCAACATACGCATGTACGCATTTACTTGTCATCGTTTTGTCATACACTGGGTGTCTTCATACGTCTCTAAGGTTCATTGTGACAATACAGAAGTTTTTCTCCCTCGGATATTAAGCAAGCGAAATAGCTTATTCAGCTTAGCCCACTTGCTTTTCTTGCTTAAAAACGTTTGAATTTGAAAGTATCGGATGAAAGTTATTCCAGAACGAAACCTTTTTATAAAATACCACAGGAATAATTGGAAAACCGGATACCGCATACCGTAGAACAATATAATGACTACAGGAACAAGGGCAACATGACAACCAACGATGAACAAATCACAACGCAGAAAATTAAGCATTGAGAAATACTAAGCCTACAAAAAACCACGGCTAAACTATGTGCTTCGGAAGAGTGAGCAGTTCCAGCTCCACTAGTGGCACCCGCCATATTACTGTTTCAAGACACGAACATCATCTGACATGGAAATTGTGTTGGACACTAGTACACACGTAATGGAGGACGGTAGTCCTCATTATGGTATACCACGTACTGATGAAATATTTCTCGCGTCGGTCTCGCGAGACTAAAAATGTTCAGGCGCTGACAATTACACCCGGTTGTGGAAAGCCAACATAGATACGAAAGTAAATACTTTCACGAACAAAGAATTAAATAATAGCAAAAGTTTGTTTTTATGAAATAAAATATTATATTTCCGTGCCCAAATCAATAATTTCAAAATAACATCTATTTCATTGACAACTATGCACCCTATGTCAATTTAGTAAAATCGTGAGGTCATGTGTAAACAAACACAGCACTTTTTTTAAGAAGGGTGTCAAGAAAAAGAACGTTCCAGCGGAATAATAATCGATGAATATAGAATAAATGTAACTCAGTTTAGAACAACAATACATACAAGTGTCGGAAAATAAAATACTGTATTTTCGTGTCGAAGTCAAGAAATTTCAAAACCAAATTTATTTCAATTTCGTAAAATCGTGACGTCACGCGTAAACAAGCACACCACCTTTTTATATTGTGTCCAGACAAACACCTTTCTAACGGATTAGTAAAGGATGAATATAGAATAAATTTGACTTAATTTAGAACTACATGGCATAGATATTTTCAGAAAAAAATTGTAGAGTATTTGAAACCCAGGTAGAAAAACTGGCCTTGGTTTGTGTTGGTTTTTTGTAGAATATATACACGGATGGTAGTCCTAATATTAACTCGGATCTAACAAAACTCTGACCAATACAACACATACGTACTGAAGTGACATAAGGTCAACAGAGACTACCTTCAAGGACAACTCCTGTTCATTTGTTTCACACTGAGAATGACTCACTCTAAGACAACTCGGGTCATTTTTTGACGTATGGGCATTTTATGAATATACAATGACTTATAGTTATGCTACGCCTAAGCCCTAACTGCATTTCACTGTCAAACTCCAGATTAGTGACATTTCGTTATATATGACTTACCAGTTTAAAAGAAATCCAAACACAATTCCTGTCTAATTCTCCAAGATTATTTGTACCACAATATTCCTAAAGTTCTACAATAAAAGCGAATCTTGCCACCAATATTCGCCATGTTAATAAAGTTATCGTTGCGTTGCAACAAGTCAAGGACAACGTTGGAATCGTATTGGGTAACAACTGACACCTGTTATAATGTCATAACTGTGAACGCAAAGATGGCAATGTTGACATTACATTATTTCAAAAACAAATCTAATTAAAGGTCCTGCAGAAGCAAAAATCATTTCATCTTTATTGATGCACAATTACCCACGCCCCCCCCCCCCCCCCCCTCCACTAAAGGGATTGAAGGCATACAGCACAACATCCTACAATGCAAATAAACAAGTTAAAATTAAGGTTCAATGAATTCAATATATCTTAATACGCATAGTACAGGTACAATAACTAGAATGAGGAGATCCCTTACATGTACGCTGTTAATCTAAGCTTGACATTTGTTCACTTTCTTTGCTGGTCCTTTTTTGCTCTTTTTGACTTTTTTTTTATCTCGGAATCATAAGAACTACAGGTAGGTATGAAGGGAAAAACCTTAGCAATATCAGATTCGAAGTAAAATACATAATTTTGGGCGTTGCCCCCTTTGTCCTCTCGTATATTTGAAATGATAAAAATTACAAAAAAAATGTTGAAATACTTTAAGAGAAGACCTTTTCAAAGGAATCAAACTGCATAAAAAACAAAATACAGAAAACAAACTGCACACAAAAAAGTCTTAAAATAAACAAATAAAATTATTTTAGATGTTGGTCACTTTTAACTCCCTTTGACCCTTTCTATCTCGGAAACATAAAATGTTTCAAAATGTATGCAAGAAATTTCACCATGAATCGAAAGGATACTAACAAATCTGGAGAAAAAATAAAAATGTTGGAACGTTTCTAGACAGGTATTGAATTAGCAGACGAGTAGGCGTGAACCGGAAAGTGAGGGACAAGTTTTGAGGGTGAACCAGAAAAAGTGGCAAGTTTTCAAAACTGATTAGCAAAAAAAATATGAAAAGATATAAGAAAAAAATGTCATTTGGATGAATATTTTATTCTTCTATCCTAAGAATCCAGCTTTTTAAATTTTGACAAAAAAAGGGGGCACCTACCGCTTGCCACCGGCTCCTATACTCCATGATAAGAAAAGATAGTTAAATTTAATCATTTTTCATTTTTATGCAATTTTTGCATTTATTATTTCTTTAGCTAAGATAATAGAACAAACACTTTCTAACCATGATGTGCTGCGTTGAACAAGGAACACAATACATTATTTTTTTAATAATAAGAGAAGAGAATATATGGCCTCAGGTACTCAGGGCAGAATAGCTCCACATTGTTTCCAATACTGCGAACAAAAATATATCATATTGTATCCTTCATCTATTATTGTCATTCGTTAATTTGATATGCATGCATATCATAGCAAAATGACGAAATAAATCCATCTTCGATTTAGTTATCAATTGCATTTTTTTGTATAACAGTGCTTTCGTGTACAAAGGTTTTGTAAGATTATCCGTCAGTCTGCTCCAACAAAATATTTGAAAACTACCAACATCTGCCGAAAATGGTTTAGAATAGTAAAACACAATGATTTTATTTCTTTACTATTTATTATGGTGTTCAAACTACATGTATATTTGCTATTATTTATTAATCTCCAAGCCTTCCTAAAATAAATGCAATACAATTATAAATCAGCTCGTTGTTGAAACTGTAAAAGGTAATAACATTACACGAAGAAGGAATATATTTTCTGTATAATTTTGTCACAGATAATTTTAAAGAGTATGATTTAGATACTGAATATTGCCTCAATATAGATAAATACTTTGTATGTGAAAGCAGAGACGTAATGTCTGATGGAAGCGGTGCCTACATCATTCGCTTAAGATTAAACATTATTTTGTTCACTTGGAGCTAGTATAATATTAACCGTAATACACAAACTTTAAAGTGCGGCCTTATGCATGGGCACAATGGGCAGTTGCCCGGGGTCCCAGGAGCAAAGGAACCCCCATATTAATCTGTGTATGTTGTATACGGCATGGTTATTAATAATAATTCTTTATTAGCACAACCTACACCCAATATAGGGTCATCAGCGCAAAAAAATTAAAAAAGTATGACGATAGTCGGACGATGAAAAAAACATCCACCCCAGATAAAGGAGGAAATACATCTGGAAGTTAGACTACGAACCGTTCTTCGTTGACAACAGACAAAGAAAAATACACCACAAAGAAAAATGAATACAAGGTACTGTTGACAAATACTATCACAGAAACTTTATCACATTTATATGATAACAACAACTCACCTACAATTAACTACGATCAAAACACAAACATGAAACATTCAGTCAATCAAGGATTTAGTCAAAACACAAACATGAACCATTCAGTCAATCAAGGATTTAGTCAACACACAAACATGAACCATTCAATCAATCAAGGATTTAGTCAAAACAGAAACATGAACCATTCAGTCAATCAAGGATTTAGTCAAAACACAAACATGAACCATTCAGTCAATCAAGGATTTAGTCAAAGTACAAACATGAATCATTCAGTCAATCAAGGATTTAGTCAAAACACAAACATGAACCATTCAGTCAATCAAGGATTTAGTCAACACACAAACATGAACCATTCAGTCAATCAAGGATATAGTCAAAACACAAACATGAACCATTCAGTCAATAAAGGATTTAGTCAAAACACAAACATGAACCATTCAGTCAATCTAGGATTTAGTCAAAACACAAACATGAACCATTCAGTCAATCAAGGATTTAGTCAACACACAAACATGAACCATTCAGTCAATCAAAGATATAGTCAAAACACAAACATGAACCATTCAGTCAATCAAGAATTTAGTCAAAACACAAACATGAACCATTCAGTCAATCAAGAATTTAGTCAAAACACAAACATGAACCATTCAGTCAATCAAGGATTTAGTCAAAACACAAACATGAACCATTCAGTCAATCAAGGATATAGTCAAAACACAAACATGAACCATTCAGTCAATCAAGAATTTAGTCAAAACACAAACATGAACCATTCAGTCATTCAAGGATTTAGTCAAAACACAAACATGAACCATTCAGTCAATCAAGGATATAGTCAAAACACAAACATGAACCATTCAGTCAATCAAGAATTTAGTCAAAACACAAACATGAACCATTCAGTCAATCAAGGATTTAGTCAAAACACAAACATGAACCATTCAGTCAATCAAGGATTTAGTCAAAGTACAAACATGAACCATTCAGTCAATCAAGGATTTAGTCAACACACAAACATGAACCATTCAATCAATCAAGGATTTAGTCAAAACACAAACATGAACCATTCAGTCAATCAAGGATTTAGTCAAAACACAAACATGAACCATTCAGTCAATCAAGGATTTAGTCAAAACACAAACATGAACCATTCAGTCAATCAAGGATTTAGTCAAAACACAAACATGAACCATTCAGACAATCAAGGATTTAGTCAAAACACAAACATGGACCATTCAGTCAATCAAGGATTTAGTCAAAACACAAACATGAACCATTCAGTCAATAAAGGATTTAGTCAAAACACAAACATGCACCATTCAGTCAATAAAGGATTTAGTCAAAACACAAACATGAACCATTCAGTCAATCAAGGATTTAGTCAAAACACAAACATGAACCATTCAGTCAATAAAGGATTTAGTCAAAACACAAACATGCACCATTCAGTCAATCAAGGATTTAGTAAAAACACAAACATGAACCATTCAGTCAATCAAGGATTTAGTCAAAACACAAACATGAACCATTCAGTCAATCAAGGATTTAGTCAAAACACAAACATGCACCATTCAGTCAATAAAGGATTTAGTCAAAACACAAACATGAACCATTCAGTCAATCAAGGATTTAGTCAAAACACAAACATGAACCATTCAGTCAATCAAGGATTTAGTCAAAACACAAACATGAACCATTCAGTCAATCAAGGATTTAGTCAAAACACAAACATGAACCATTCAGTCAATCAAGGATTTAGTCAAAACACATACATGAACCATTCAGTCAATCAAGGATTTAGTCAAAACACAAACATGAACCATTCAGACAATCAATGATTTAGTCAAAACACAAACATGAACCATTCAGTCAATCAAGGATTTAGTCAAAACACAAACATGAACCATTCAGACAATCAATGATTTAGTCAACACACAAACATGAACCATTCAGTCAATCAAGGATTTAGTCAAAACACAAACATGAACCATTCAGTCAATCAAGGATTTAGTCAAAACACAAACATGAACCATTCAGTCAATAAAGAATTTAATCAAAACACAAACATGAATCATTCAGACAATCAAGGATTGCATGTACTTGTGCACGGTGCCCAATTCTTGTCAGACATTAAGGATGAACATTGCAACTAAATTTTACCACTCTAGCATATCACTCTCTTTTTAAAATGTTTCCATTGCCCTTGCTCTCGGAGATACTGACTTTAACAATCTTTCCTTTCACTAATATGGAAAATGCACATTTTCGTCCATGGTTTAATTGTCCTTGAATACTTACACCTAGACATTCTGATACGAATGGGATTTACTTTTCACCACATCAATATTGAATAAGGGGGAACATTCTTGATCATTTATTTCAGTTTGATCTTGCATTCATTCGAACATTTTCCTCCTATGCAAATCCAAATAAGCGTTTTTGTTTGGTAAAAGACATACTATCATCATCAATTCAGCAGAGAGTACCTTAATCGCTGTATGGTATGACAGAAAAAATGTCATCTTAGCGTTAAGCAACAATCAATCACTCAGTAAATCACTCAAAATGTAAATAAATATATCACACTGTTGAGAGAGAAAGAAAATTCAAATTACCTAAAACATTTTTATTGTAAGTATTTTTTATTTACACAAAAAAATGTATATAGAATAACGGCAGTTATGTAAGTTGAGACAGACATCATTGCTAGAATAACAGCCAGTTCGATAGAACGAACTTTGATTGTGACAATGATATGTATCAAACTTTAAAATGGATCATTATAAAAAGGACGATCATGATCTTTTTAACGTACAATGACCGATAATTGTCAGCTTCAGAGTCCGTCAGTAGATACTGATAATATTTTGCACTGACATCAATATTATCAAATGAAAATGAATAAATTACCGATAAATAAGGGATATTCTTACTTACATTAAAATTTAGTGGGAGTTGGCTTTCTAAATTATGCAGTAATACAAAAAATAACGTATAATTCGTGGCTATTAAAGGTTACGATACATCCTTTACAAATTGTCAATTGTCAATCAAAATAATATGATCATCATTTGAATTATATACTTTATGTACATGTAGATACAATAGTTACGCACTCTGCTTGGTAAGTATATTTTTTTCATATAATAAAATTGAAAACAAAATTAAAGAAATATCGCATTGTCGGAACATCTCCAAAATCAAAAACTAAAATTGTATAAAGAGCCAAATTATATGAAAAAGTTTAAAATAAAAAAAAAAACAAAAAAATTAAATAAAAAACAAATAAAAATAAAAAAACTTAAAAATGTTATTGTCATGCGAAAACAAATATAGTTTACCTGTCTAGTACTACAATTCCAACTAAAACAATAAGTATTCTACAGAGATATACCATTATACAGCTGATAATGTATAGGGTTCTTTGTGTAGAGCAGAGGGAAACGGCAACTCTAGGTTTAAATTCAGGAAAGCAAACCGGATATCCCCTTAATATTGCTTGATTAGGATTATAATATTACAGGTATATAATATAAAATTCCCAAAAAATCCTCAATGGTAAGGAGTTCAAAGGTCATACCAGTACCAGTAGGAAAATACACTTTTACCTCCAGTTGTTTGTAGGAGGTCTCATGTCTTATTTACGTTATCTGTGTGTGTTTGCGCATAGTGGTGTACAACGTATATTGTGTTGCTTTGATGTTTTATTTCTCTTCGTTTTGTGTACCCTATGTTGCCAGTTTCTCTGGATTGTCCATTTTTGATTGCCCCTTTGGTGTTCTCTAATGTTTATTATAATATCGCATTTCGTTCGGTGATATGTGAGGGGTTGACATTTTACTCACACGTGGAAACACTGTCATGACTGACTGCATCATTTCACTAAGAGGGGAGGTTTTGGCCCCTAAAACTAGTTTATTACCTCCACTGTTATTGCAGAGATTCTGCAAAGCCAAACAGAAGTGAGTGGTCATGTAATTGTGTGTAATTGGTATCGATTTTGCTTCATTCCACGATTTTTTTTTTTATTTTGGATTTGTTCCTACAGAATGGATGTTTTATTTTTCGTTTTCGTTAATTTAAATACATCATATAAGCGCTGGACGTACGGGTCACATAGCTTAGACAATTTTAGATTTCGAGAAAGAAAATGGCAGACGAAAACTTTATATGTCTTGATTAAGTTTATAATGGTTCACTCTTCTAATTTCTGTTTAAGATCTTTTGAGTGTGAACTGATGAAGGTTACCATAGAAATGTGTTTACCACCTGGTATCTAGTACATGCTAAGTTATTGATACATTGATCATAGAACCACTGAACTACAGGCCAGGAACCACTTTACATTCAACTTAGGGTATGAGCTATGCTAATTGTTGAAGACCAGACTGTGACTGAAATACAGAACAGCAATAAGAGTCATGTTCCTTTACTTTATTTGTGACCAAGTGTGATGTTGCAAAGCATCTCATGTTCATTTGCATCACTACCCTTTGTTACTAATTGAGGTTGTGGTAATTCCACTATAAATTTCAACATTTTGCATGATAGACTTACAAAGTATGTAATTATACTACATTGTATAAGCATATTTATTGACAAATAAAATATATTTTAAGCAATCTGCGCTTCAAGGAAAATGAATACTTATTGGAATATAAGGTCTATACTTCATAACACGAAGCAATTGAAAGATATAATTGCTCGACGAAATGGAGGAACTCGCTTTAGTCATATGATTCAAAATATCGATAGACATGTCATATCCTCTTGGTTTTTGTTTTATCAAATATTTTGAACATACTGCTTTTCAAACCGTCATGGAACCGTCGTGGTCGTGATCGAAGGACCATTGGATTTACAACTACATATGTAATCAGTGTTTATCACCACAAACGTTGTGACTTCGAACCACATTCATGGCGAGGTGTACTCGATACAACATTATGTGATAAAGTTTGTCAGTGACTGGCGACAGGTCGGTGGTTTACTCCAGGTACTCCGATTTCCTCCACCAATATAACTGACCGGCACGATATAACTGAAATAATGCTGAATGTGGCGTTAAACACCATAAATCAAACCAACCTGCAGTATAAGTGTCATACTCTCGTTTTTTGTATTACTATTCGTGTTGCTCAATCGTTATTTACGTATGTAATATTATGTCCACCATTGTGGTATCTTAAAACCTCTTCCTCCTATAGTTAACCAGGACAGGGTTGCACAAACCTCAATTAATTTTAAGCGTCAATTAAGACTAAATAGACACTTAAATTTGCTTAAAATGTTCTTGAAATTAAGGTTTAATTGAGACTTAAATTCAACTGAGGCTTGTGCAACCGAGCCCAGGACTAGGTTGCACAAGCTTCAATTAAATTTAAGTCTCAATTTAACCTTATGTGTATATTAATTACATGTACATTTCAAGTAATTTTAAGTGTCAATTAAGTTTTAATTCACACCTAAATTTATATAGGTTTCTGCAACAGAGTTCAGACATTTATTTACAATGTTAGACATGTAATGCGGTAAGTACACATCCGACAATACAATGATTAATACAGCACTTGTGTTATGTCATTGGATGTGCTGTGTTAGCGAATATTATTGAAGCGGAAATTAACAGATTAAAAAAAAATGTCGGTCGTGTTGTATACATGTCACGTGTTTAGGCAATGTACACAATACGTAATTTGTAGTTTTCTGTGTAGCATGATGTAGATCTTTCGTTAACTTTTCTTTTCTATTGTCTTAAGAAGGCACACTAATTATCGTGGTTGACATAGTATGGTAGTTTTTTGCGGGGATGGGGGTTATGGTGCTTAACGCCACTTTCAACAATATTTTAGCCATATCGTATGGTAGATATTTGCACACATACCAATGTAATCAATGAATAGAGGTTCGATTCCCGTCCTTGGTGAGATTTGCTCGATACAATTTTTATGTCGTTGACTTACGATTAGTTGTTTTTGCATGTAATATCCGGGTACTCCAATGTCATCCACAAATAAAAGACACGACAATGATATTCTGTTTGTAACCAAGCATAAGCATCACGATAAAAGGCACTAAAAGATAATGACACTTTTAACAAAATAGTGTCTTTACGTTCTGAATTCTGTGATGTGATGTCCGTTACGATTTCCGCATAAAATGATGTTCGGATCGTCTTTACCTCCAGTTGTTTGAAGTAGGGCTCGTGTCTTATTTATGTTAGTTGTGTTTGTTTGCGACGGATGGTGTCCAACGCATATTGTGCTGTCGTTTTGCTTTGTTTGTCTTCGTCTTGTGTACGCTATGTTGCCAGTCTCTCTGAATTGTTCATTTTTAATTGTCCCTTCTGTATTCTCTAACATTTATATAGTATTGCTCTAACCAACGCGTACAATCTTCGTCTATATAGATGTATCCATATGATTCTCCAAAAGAAAGGATGAAGTAATACATCTCAGCTATCATAATTCAAAGAAGACAGAACAGATTTAATAACTTTAAGAAAGACAATTGTTAATAAAGATACTTAAACATGTAATTATTGCAATTTCAACGTAATAATACATAAATATAATTCTGTTTGATTTTCATTTTATATAACTTTTATTATTTTGAAGGTTTGAAAAGGAAATTTGATTCCATCTTGAACTATATCCCATACTATTTCAGTTATTTCATAACGGTCATTTTGATTGATGATTAGAACCAGACGAAATCGTGGTTAGCCAATGATAATCTGTATTACATAATTTTGTACCGAGTACCTCTCTCCAAAGGACGGAAGTAAATCATGAATATCAGAGGCCTTGACAATATTTTCAAGGATTAGAGCTATGATGTTTAACACCACTTTCAACAATATTTCAGCTATATCGTGACGGTCAGTTTTATTGGTGGAAGAAACCGGAGTACCCGGAGAAAACCATCGTCCTGTCCCAAGTTACTGACAAATCATTGAAAACGAGAGATTATTTAAATGTTCCCATTGTTTATGTATCAACTTTTCCTCAGCATGTATGAAGTACATATCTCAAAGGTGACACGATATCCCGGATCCTGTTTTCGCTCTGTTTTTTTTTATTGAGGGTTGCTCCTAAAAGGGAAGCTAACGATACCTTGTGATCACTTCGAGTTTTGTCGAATTATGACCTATTTAACCGTCACGGATATTTTCTGCTGCTCGTAATCAAATCACTTCCTTTCCTCGTTCATCATATATTACCGAATATGCCATCAACGAATTTTTGCCACGAGTAACACGACGGGGGCAACTGGTGGAGCAGTAATTGCTTACCTTATTCTTCAAGAGCACATGAGTTCAAATGTTGTCTTAAAGCCAATAAAGGGGATAACGTTCTCAATTTGTTTTATTTTTTCTATGCTTTGTTGACCATGGCCATCGTTTGTATTTTCGTGTTCTCTCTTTTGACTGTTATATTCTCTGTCTTTCTTTGATTTGTATCTTTTAATCATACCTCTCGTATTTTCGAACGTTTGTTAATTTGGGGATATCAAGCTATGTATTCTAAATTTTAATTGCTATGACGCATTACTGTGCTAGTTTTTTTTTGTAATTTTCTCATTGGATTTTTATTTTTAAAATCCTGTATTTATGCTTTCGCTACAAACATCCAGTCAATGCAATTTGTCTTCTCAATCAGAACAAGTGCAGGTTAAAAAGGAATATTTTTTACTATATATATATATATAATACTTACTTGTGCATCCATTGAATGATTCCTGGTGAACTGGTATTTCTGTCTTTCCTACAAGACACGTTACAATTAGTTGCCAACTGCATACATCAAAATAGTGTTCTACCTCTTCTACAACCATGTAGAATATCCCATTAACAATTGTCTTTGTCGTTAACCGTCGAGATATTATATTTTCCTGAAAAATAACAATAATCCTTTTTTGCAATAATACACTTTCTCTAAATGCAAACACGATAAAACTTGTTAATGCATGACAGTCTTTGCTAAAAGTAGAAGGAAGCGCCAAATTTTTGTGTACTGTTGAAACAATTCCAAATCAATATAACGTAAACATAATTCAGGTCATTTTCAAATTTTCTAAAAAGATCTACATTCTACTTATTATTTTAGAACATACCATTTCAGACACACAATTGTGTCATGGTCATTTGATATCTTCTGTATTACACATAGTTATACAGGTTGTATTGTTGATTTATTGGTATGACAGGAAGAGAAATAGTGTGATGCAAACTCTAATTTAATGAGAAAGCTAAAAAAATGTTAATTGTAAACGGAATTATATCTTGATGTTACTTTACTATTGTAATTCAATAACTTGCGAACCTTGGCCAATGTGATATATATATATATATAGTAATGGTTCAGTATTATGGTATTTAGCGCTACGTTCAACAATATTTCAGCTATATCGTGGTGGGCAATACTATCACGGTCACGACGGCCCTTGATATCTATTAACAGGAAAAACTAAGATATTAATAAATAAATTAATACATAGAAAAAAAGATATGTATTTATTAACATTCTGAAATATTTTCAAATGTAAGACTGGTTTACCATGAATTAAATGTAATTTGTAATAATTTACTTGAAAAAATTCATTATCATTTGATAATATGGCTAATATAAGAATGTAGTGAACAGCGAGTAGGAATACATTCCATACAATAATTTATTAAGTCCCTCGGCTTGATAAACATTATAGATTATCTGATGTTATCGTGGCAAGTAGAATTTTCATTGGCTAACAAGGTACTTGCAAAACTTCAGGGAAGCAGTGCGGTGACAGCAAATCAATATTGTACGAACTTGACCTCAAATGAGATCTTTTCATTGGCTATAGTCGGCATTTTAACAGCCGACGTGTATACAGAAAATTTGTTGTAGGATGGGAAAATCTTTTAAAAGCCGTAGTTATGAATGAAGTTTATAGTAATTAGCCACGCCTCCAAACAGTTAAACACATTCTTTATTTATAGCTACATTATGAATGAAATTTATAGTAATTAGCCATGCCTCCAAGCAGTTAAACAAATTCTTTTATTTATAGCTACACAAAAAATCAATAAACACACAGATCAACTTATATCGGTCAACGCATTGGGCTTAGCACACAAAACAATACAATTTTATACAATCAAGTTCGTACAAAAATATTATCAGCCTTAAAATGGGAGACATTGACATTTAAAAGGTAGTGAAGCCGATGTGTATACAGAAAATCTGTTGTAGGACCGTAGTTATGAATGAAGTTTATTTATAGCTACACTGACACTGACCTCAAATGAGATCTTTTCATTGACTATAGTCATGAGAAAATATGTTGTAAGCCGTCTGTTGTAAGCCGTATTTATGAATGAAGTTTATTTATATTAATTTCGATTCAAAGTATTTCTTATTTATTAATGAATACTATAACTAATTGACGAATTTCATTATAACAAATATGTCACTCATGACCAACTAGGGGTTATCGTGGTTGCGATCGCATGGTAGTTGGATTTACAACTATCTGTACAATTAGTGTCTATTACCACTACAGTTGTGAGTTCGAACCACGTTCATGGCGAGGTGTACTTGATGCAACATTATGTGATAAACTTTGTCAGTGACTTGAGATAGGTCGGTGATTTTCTCTGGGTACTCTGGTTTCCTTCACCAATAAAACTGACCGCCACAATATAGCTGAACTATTGTTGAAAGTGGTGTTAAATATCATAAACCCAAACCTAAGCCATGACCAAATAACGTTGTAACTCACTCATGCGCTGTGCGTAGTCGTGATTTACTTGGTCATTCGAGTCATAGTTTTTTGTAATAAAACTCGTCAATTAGGAAACAACGAATACAAAATTAAAGACCACTAATACATACATTAAACATTATGGTACAATTTGGAATCGGATACACTTTTATAATCTTCACAATGACATTTAGATAATCATTTCTAAGACTTACTAGAACCGTCGTAGTATCTTTGTCTAGATGATCTGAAGAAAATAAAACACACCATGAACCTGATTATATTTGATTGTTGTTCAATGATGAAATCTTCGTATATACATGCAAGACAAGTTTAAATATACCAAATGAGGCAACCAGAAGCTGTAAATGGAATGATGAGACAATACAATGACCTAAAGAAAACGGAGAAAATGACAAACAATCATATGCATAACACAAAAATAAAAACGACAAGAGAAACTGAAATTCTTGTTAATGGATTGTTGTTTACGGGACTAAGTTGTTGATTATAAAGAAGGAAAAGAGGATATTTAACATTAACCGAGTTCTTAGATTAAATAGTTTGAAAGCATGACACAAATCTAATGAACATAAATTATTTATCATTGTACAACGTTGGCAATATTAGATCCATGCATATGAAAATTAAACAATGTGTTAGCGGTAATTGTGTTCAACGCAGCTTTCAACAATATTTCAGTTATATTGTGGCGTTCAGTTTTAATTGGTGGATAAAACCAGCGTACCCGGAGAAAACCACCGACTTGCTGCAACCTCCTGACAAGCTTTGTCATATCATGTTGTATCGAGTACACATCTCCATGAGCGGGATTCGAGCTCACAATGTTAGTGGTGAAAGGCACTTATTGCATAGTTAGCTGTAAATCCAACTACCATATAATCACAACGACGAGGCCTCTATCATGAAAACATTTGATATAACTTGTTGATATCTTAGTTGTATATAGTCCTAATTTGTATACACTTAAAGTATCGCTAGAACCTACTTTGAATGAGGCCAACATTACAAGCGAACCATGTATGTTTATTTTCAGAAGCCTTAGATATTTTCAAAATTTAACAAAATTAGACTATCATACAAGGTGTCTTCTAATTTAGTCTTATTTTGACATTATAATATCCGTTATGATTTCCGCATATAAACGATGTTCTGTTCGTCTGTATCCCCGTTTGGTAGTAAGATGTAGTATATCTTATTTGTGTTGTTTGCTTTATTTCGCATACTGGTGTCATACATGACTTTAAAACAAATATGTGTACCATGGTGGGTATCTGCGTACCCTTCGCGAGCATCTGGGTTCACCCCCGCTTATTAATGGGGTCAGTGCTCTGTCTTGTGTATTTTTGCTTTGCTTGTCTTCGAACTGTATGCTTTGTCTTCGAACTGTATGCTGCGTGCCCAATGGATTGTCCATTCTTGATCCCCAGGGTTTTGATAGGGTCAGTGATGCTCAACTTTTAATTTTCTGTTTTATGTTGTGCATTTTTGTTTGTCTTCGTACTGCGTGTTGTGTGCCCAATGTATTGTCCTTTCTTGACTGCACCTTCGAATTTCTCTAACATTAATGCTAAGGAATCAATGGTAATACTGTGTATAAAGACTGGGTGTCCCGTGAACCCACTTATATTACAGGATTAGGGTTATGATACCACGTACAACAAAATTTCAGTTATATCGGGGCTGTCAGTTTTATTGGTGAAGGAGACCGAACTATCCGGAGAAAAACATCGAACTGTCGCAAGTCACTGACAACGTTACCACATAACGTTGACGTTACCACATAACGTTGTATCGAGTGTACATACGCGGGATCCTAACTCCCAACGTTAGTGTTGATAGGCATTGATTCCAAAGATCTTTGTTAAACTATTATAAGATGACAACCATGATGGCCCCCGTATATTACAATTTTCGGAACATGGTGAATGCGGCGTTTACTCATTAAATTATGTCATACTAACATTCAAACTTGTCTAGTGCTAATGACAACCTTTTTTCTGTTCTCAGAGCCCCCAATTGAACATGAATAGTCCACATTCACATCCTTTTCATCAAATTTGTATATCTGAAGAATTGATTCAAATTTACGCACGTCCCATTTCCGAATTTTTACATATTTTCTGTGATCAGCTGTACCACCAGTGAATGTAAGGGTTGGATAGTTTTTGCCACCTAACCATGAAGTTGTGTGTGTTGGAACTGGTGTTTGGTTTGACAGTAACACACGACAATGTTGCTGTCTTTCCAAATAATGGGAGGATTTACGATCGTCCATTCAACTGTAAAATAAATAATGAAAAGAAAATATTTTCTAGATTAAAAAGGACAGAAATTGTGTCATCCACGACTGCATATAATGCATACATAAGATAAAATAGTATTGCATTCTGAATTCAAAATGTATTAAATTTCTTTACACATTAGTATTTCTTATTTTAAAATTAGAGACACTATTGTTTATTCTTCTTTATTTATTAATTTATGAACAAACGGCATAATTAATATCATATTGTAATTTGACCTCATGTATCGGCGTTATCGCTAAATTATGGAGCGCAGTAGGTGACAAATATTGTATTAATAGCTTTTATCAATCCTTAAGGTGTGAAACCACTAATTAATTTCTTTAAGGTTTTCTACTAAATTTGTGTTTTTTCGAGCCTACATTGCCATGTTATCTTAAGTTTAACCTTTCAAAGACCATATATTTTCTGAAACGTACATGATTTCTCTACGTACTGTCAAAATATCAGAGCATGTTTAAAGTATTGCAGTGAAATGTCATGCTACGGAAAACACCTACTCTAAAAATAGCTCGGTCATCCCCAAGAAATTCAGTATTTATAGGTCATGCATCAAATCCTCCATAGAGGTATCAAAATAATCCCTATATATTTAACTTCAATTATCAATCTTAATTAGTCCATTCCATTCAGTAGTTTTCACAATATTACAAAGTGAAAGAAACTTTTTTCTTGAAAAGGGACTACTTTCGTATATGTTCTAAACTCTGATTGGTGAATTAGTGGTTTGACATCAAAAGAGCAAAAACACTTGTTTCTTTAACCATTTGTTGGCCTAATTTATATTCCTTAGGCAATATCAACCCAAACGAACCTCATAAGGTCTGATATTTGCAAGTATAAGTGTTCAAATGCAAAGGTACCCCCATGAAGATTTTTAATCAAAATATCTCCATTTACAGCTGTTGAGTTCAGATTGTGTAATATACCAAAACTTACCTATTCTCTTATATATTACAGTTATTAAGCTAATTTCTAGCATAATAAGCAATTTTAACACATATATATGCCTCAGTTGTATATTTAATAGCTAAAAAGTATGAAATGTTTGCATTTAGCGCCCCATTTATTGTCCCATAAAATGAGTTCATATCATTCTTGTCTTTGTTAATTCATGCTTTTACCCCATAAATTATGTAGTGTAAGACATAAAATAAGTTTTGGTATATAGATCTTTAGTTGAAATTCCTTCTAATTCCATCAAATTTGCAAAAATGTGCTTTATTGATATTCAAGTCTTTGAATTTCTGATGGTGCACAACTATAATTTCCCCCAAACTCAATTAATATATGCTTCCACATCATTTTTTCCACTGTTTAAGTAAGCTGAATGTTCAAATGTACTGCTACAGCCAAATAATAGTCTAAGACATGAAATCCAAATTGACAATTTGAAAAATTAACAGAAAATGCAAAGCAGTCAGAATATTTTTTCTAGGATCGCTTAAATTACCAGGTTTTTACTACATAATTTTCAATAAAGACGGCTTTCTATAGCCTTATGTCATTTTATAAGTACATTGTACGTGTATTCTAACTGATATGGTCAAAATTGACCAGGAAAAATTTGTAGGATTGAAAAAAATCCAATCATGATATCACCAAATTCTATATTTGAAGTCGACATGATGAAATTTATTAAATTCGTAATATCAACCATATTTTCAATAGTATATGCCCTTCTACTGCAAAAACACATTCAATAACATATTCCCAATAATTATAAAGTCATAAACAAAAATAAAATGAGTTGCAACACCCTGTGTCCATGTATAAGTATACACATTGGTGGTATAATCACCCTGGTAGTGGGTTATTTCTATTACTAGTAGTGTAATCTGCACAAGCTCAAGGCACTGGTAAAACTTAATGTTTCATACTTGTACAACAAATAACAAGAATATGGAATAGATTCTCATGAAATTTATTATAATAACAATTGATAATTTAACAAATACAGTATAAAATCCTACTGAGCGCTATGAAATACCGGGACCCCCCCCCCCCCTTTTGGACAAATGTCAATATTAGCGTAAAGTCGTACGAACGTAGTAAAAATATATAGGTCACAGGTCGGAATATTCTATCTTAAGGGAAACGTACCAGTCTAAATAACAGAAAGATTACTGTAAAAATAACTAGTAGCTGGTACCGCTCAGGTTAATTGCAAGGTGGTTTAATTACCCTGGTCTCGGGTTAAAGTGTCTACCCTAGTTGGAGACGTTTGGTCTTTATATACGCAGACCCCCCATCTGGATGTGGGTCAAACGCCGCTGATTGGTTGGTTACTCCAAAAGTTCCCACGGTAATAATACCGTAAACGGGGCCGCAAACAGGGCCACATAAGTGTGAGGTAACACACATGCGCACTATAAATTACACACAGGATACATGGCAGAAAGTATAAACACGTTGTTGTCATATCAAGATGAAAGGGAAAACGGGCTTAATAAAGCTTACCCTTAAGGAAAACAAACTCAAGTACAATATATAGCCTAGCGTAAATGAATGAAATAGGTAAGAAAATGTGACAAGGTTTATAAGGAGAAATAAAGATGGGACTGTCGTAGGCCCTCCCCCTTGGTCAAGCAATGAGGACGGACTTTATCGTATTCTTAACCATGCAAACTTTCCCATATAAAATAAAAATATACATACAATAAATATTCGCGATCACGATGCCTGAATTATAAATAATAGTCCATTCATACACACATACGCGCTGTGCTACTCGGACGGCTGTACACGCATCACGAATGGAATAACAACTGAACAAGAAAAGTAAATCATGAGTAGCACATAGAAAATATAATAAATATACATACAAACAATCAATTATCTTATCCCTAACTCCTAAATCGTAACACTACCCCCCACCCTGGGAAAAAGAGTTCGTCCTCGAACTACAATTAAGAGAACCTGCCTAACTAATAAAAACCCTACCTAATCCTTATTAAACATTACTCCTCGGTCGCGTCTTCTTTTCTATCCATTCTCCAAGTGTCCTTCATCTCGATCATGCTACCATCAGGAAGGTAGCAAGGTTCTTCCTTCGTGATTGACCTGGTCCCTAATGGCTCTAGCTTTCTCTGGTATCGAGATTGCATACTCTGCCTAGACATGGTAATCTTGTCATTCAAGGATTTGGCGAGTGATTGGTCTAAATAGTGAGACCGTGCACCAGCAAAGTAACTTTGGTTCAAGTAATTAATTATCATTACATCAACATCACTTGGGTTCAGGTAATGAATTATAATTACATCAACATCACTAAGGTTCAGATAATGAATTATCATTACATCAACATCACTTAGTTTCAAGTGATGAATTATCATTACATCAACATCACTTAGGTTCAGGTAATGAATTATCATTACATCAACATCACTTAGGTTCAGATATTGAATTATCATTACATCAACATCACTTGGTTCAGTTAATGAATTATCATTACATCAGCATCACTTAGTTTCAGGTAATGAATTATCACTACATCAACATCACTTAGGTTCAGGTAATGAATTATCATTACATCAACCTCACTTAGGTTCAGGTAATGAATTATCATTACATCAACATCACTTAGTTTCAAGTAATGAATTATCATTGCATCAACATCACCTAGGTTCAGGTAATGAATTATCATTATATCAACATCACTTAGTTTCAAGTAATGAATTATTATTACATCAACATCACTTAGGTTCAGGTAGTGAATTATCATTACATCAACATCACTTAGTTTCAGGTAATGAATTATCATTACATCAACATCACTTAGTTTCAGGTAATGAATTATCACTACATCAACCTCACTTAGGTTCAGGTAATGAATTATCATTACATCAACATGACTTAGGTTCAGGTAATGAATTATCATTATATCAACATCACTTAGGTTCAGGTAATGAATTATTATTACATCAACATCACTTAGTTTCAGATAATGAATTATCATTATATCAACATCACTTAGGTTCAGGTAATGAATTATCATTACATTAACATCACCTAGGTTCAGGTAATGAATTATTATTACATCAACATCACTTAGTTTCAAATGATGAGTTATCATTACATCGACATCACTTAAGTTCAGATAATGAATTATCATTACATCAACATCACTTAGGTTCAAATAATGAATTATCATTACTTCTAAATCATCTCAATATATCTTTGCAAAGTAAATTTAAAAGGTCCTAGATTTCCTGATCAATAGGGCACTTTAATACTTTTCAGACAATGTCTTGTTAATGACTATAACAGACATTCCAACTCAGATATTGTTGTTTTTCCTTTTTAAATATTCATGGTCTCTGAATAATTCCGCATTTATAAACATATAAGATACATAATGATACATGCATAACCTATACACATATATAATAATATAAATAAAATAAACAGAAAACTAAATAAACTGTCCAGGTCTGTCTGTCACCTGCAATTTCTTCCCCTTTGGTATTAAGGGGTACGGTCTTCCATTGGTCTTAGCCATCTTTTAAAGTACCCTTCAAATGGTTTTAATCTATTTATGTGTATAACTTTAGATCTGGTATGTAGTTCTTCTTGTATTCTATACAAAAGATCAGATATTTTACTGGTAATAGTATAAGAACCCTCCCATTTGTTTTGAAGTGTTGGGCTGCGACCTTTATACTTCCTATTATCTTGTATTAAAACACAATCCCCAACTTTATACTCTCGTGTGTTACACGTAAGATCACAGCGACGCTTCTGACGGTCTGCAGCTTTAAGAGGCCGGTCCTTAACAATATCATGCACTTTGTCCATTAGATTGGGTAGATTGTGGACATATTCTGGCGTAGACACATCTTTTAATTGGCTGGTTTTGCCAAATAACAAATCCACAGGCATCAAAACTTCTCGACCGAACATCATTGTATTAGGGGATTCACCTAAGGTATCATGTAGTGATGACCTATAAGCTAACTTTAGAAAGGGTAAACATGTATCCCAGTCCTTCTGGTTCTTACTGATAACTTTGCTTTGCATGTCTTCTATAGTTCCATTTACTTTTTCAACCAGGCCAGAGCTTTGAGGAAGAAATGGACTATTTCTTGCTTTGTCAATGTGTAATATTTTACACATTTATTGAAATAAAGCTTAGGTAAATTGTGACCCCTGATCTGTATGGATTTGCACAGGAACTCCATACCGACAGATAAATTCTGTCACCAGCTTTTCAGCTACTGTTTTTGTTTCTATGTCTGGCATAGCATATGCCTCTGCATAACTGGTGAAGTAGTCGGTTACCACTAACAGGTATTTATTTCCACTATAAGTTTGAGGTACTGGCCCTAAAAGATCCAAAGCCACTCTGTCTAAGGTTTCACCAACTACATGAATTTTCATAGCACCTCTGGTATTATGAGATGGCCCCTTCCACAGTTGACATTCATTACAGCATGTACACCATCTATCTATATACTTAGTGTAGCCCACCCAATAAAAACGATGTCTGACTCTGGCAATAGTTCGTTTAATACCAAGATGACCTGCCAATTTATCATCATGAAGTAACTGTAAGACTGAGGTTTTATATTTGTCTGGGAGGACATACTGAAGTACTACTTCATCCGTGGTTGTATCTAACCATTTCCTATATAAAATACCATTAACAATTGTTAGTCTGTCTCATTGTGCCCAATAAGCCTTGCAAAGTTTGCCTAAGTGCGATATGGCTGACCATTCTGATCTACTGTTCTGGTGTAACCATGAAACAACAAGTTTCAGGATGTTATCTTCCTGCTGAGCTTGGAGAAAGGTCCTCCTTGGTTTTACCTTCCAACCATTGGTTGAGATAGCATTTTGTTCTACACCAGTTTCAGGTTGAGTTGCCACTCACTGAGTTCGGACAGACTGAAATTTGTTAGGTGTGTTTACATCAACTTTTCCTTCCACTTAGTCACAGTGCTTACAATCTGAGCATGGTCGCATTGACAGCCCATCAGCATTACCATGTCGAATTCCCGCTCTATGTTTAATTGTAAAATTGTAACAACCTTATACTTGAAGCCACCTGGCAAGCTGTCCTTCTGGGTTTTTAAAGTTGGTAAGCCAGCTAAGTGCCCCATGGTCAGTTCTAACGGTAAAGTGTACTCCATACAAGTAATGATGAAAAAGTTTGACTGCAACTAAAACAGCTAAAAGCTTACGCCTGGTCACACAGTATTGGCGTTCTTGTTTTGTGACCATGTAATCTGACACCACAATGCATTTTGTAGCATTTTTGTATGAAAAATGTCACTCTGGGTCTGTAGTGACATTGTTAGGCTAATTTGAACATGATAGCAACAAAGGATAATGTTGATGTTTGTTGCCTTAAGGTGTGAAACCACTAATTAATTTCTTTAATGTTTTCTACTAAATTTGTGTTTTTTCGAGCCTACCTGGCCATTTTATCTTAAGCTTAACCTTTCCAAGACCATATATTTTCTGAAACGTACATGATTCCTCTACATTCTGTCAACATATCAGGCATGTTTAAAGTGTTGCAGTGAAATGCCATGCTACGGAAAACAACTACTCAAAAAATAACTCGATCATCCCCAATAAATGCAGTATGTATAGGTCATGCATCAAATCCTCCATAGAGGTATTAAAATACAACTAAGTCCATCAGATTTGTGCTCAAAATAATCCCTATATATTTAACTTCAATTATCAATTATAATTAGTCCATTCCATTCAGAAGTTTTCACAATACTACAAAGTGAAAGGTTCTTTTTTCTTGAAAAAGGACTACTTTCGTGGTGAATTAGTGGTTTGACACCTTTACCGCGGTTTATTAGTTCGTTTCCTCTGATTAGTATTATAATTTATAATTATGAAATTAAGGTCTAAACAGTGACTTCAACGTTTCTACATACGATTTGTACATAATATAAACATAACAAATAAAAATTGACTTTGATTTTCCTATATATTTTAACTAAAAATAAATCCTAAAAATTAACAATCCTGTTTATATTATGTACAAATAAAAACCACTCATGTAAATATAATGAGCAAATAAGCTATCAAAATATAAACAATTCTGAATGTTTTGGTGTAAAATTTGTTAAAATCTATCCAGAAATGACTTCACAATAATGTTTTGACAAAATATGGTTTTGGTTGATTATATAGGGATTTGTTAACATGTTGCAATACTTTTGGCAGAATACTTTGTATATACTATGGTTCTTACGAATTAAACTATAAAAACAAAAGAGTTCGAATGCTAAGTTATTTTAAATACGTTCATGAGTAGGACACGTTTCGTAGCATTAAGTAAATCATTGGCATTTGGCACGGAACTTAATGTATAGAACAACATTCAGCCATGCATATTGTACCATGGTATAAACTTTGACCAATTGCATTGGTTTCAACAACATTTTAGTGAATGGCAAACTGAGTATGTAACAATACCAATTACAGATAATAAACCATAGTTTTATATCAGCACATTTTTAAGGTGAATTATTCATAAATAAGATCAAAGGAGAACATGTCATTTATGTTACAAAAAGATATATATATATATACATGCATAGACTGATTTGGTGACTTTTGAATTCACTTAGTTATGCATACCACATGCAGTTGATTGTCCAACAAACACCAATACTGCCGGAACTAAGACATGTAAAATGGCCATATCCAGGTTAGCTTCCTGAGCCGTGTTTTAGACAGTTCCCTAGAGGTAAACAATGTTACATATTAACACTTGACCATCAATACCTAACGCCATATTGCTTACAATATTTTATCACAGTATATCAATATAAACGTATGTATGCAATTTAGTGAGGGGTTCATATTGAATTGATGTTATTTGCAATTTGTATCTATTTAATATGAGAAGGCGCGGCCTTTGAAGAGGTCGGAAGTATTTGAAATTAAATGATGCTAAAAATACCTTTATATTCCAGGAAAGTTAAATGAAGTAGAATAGAAAATTACGAGAGAGAAAAAAACAATAAAAGTAACGATTGGAAAATTATGGAATCTTTTATTGTAGGAATAGGGACAGTGCAAACATTGAAGGTTAATTAGTACTAGTTCGCGGGTGGCATTAACCGTTAGAACGGGGGTAGTAGACCCCGGTGTATGTAAAATGAAAGTATGGTCTTTTAAGCCGTAAGAAAAGAGTTTTATTACGAAAATATCAAGAAATACAGCCAACATTTCTAAGCAATATTAGCTTATACCATGCTATATCCAGCCTATACATGTTCATGAAGTGTACATGATGAATTACGTACGATCAGTTCCGTCTTATCAGCATTGTAGGCCCCGGTCAAAGCAGTGCACTAAGGCCTTTATCTATGCAAACACTCACAGGAATAAACTGTAAATGGTCGATAAAATTAAACATATATTTCTTGTATTGGTACTTCCAACAAAATCAGTGTTGAAGCATTAAAAATCATAGATTAGTATGGGGTTCCTTTGCTCGTCGGACCCCCGGGCAACTGCCCATTGTGCCCATGCATTAAGACCGCACTGTGGACGGTTACTGTAATACTGATAATCGTCATTTCGACATTATAACGTATGTGTATTTCGGTTAATATTATGCTAGCTCCAAGTAAACAAAATAGTTTTTAATTTTAAAAGAATGATATAGGCACCGCTTCCACCAGACATCATGTCTCTGCCTTCACATACTAAATATTTATCTATATTAAGGCAATATTCAGTATCTAAATCATACTCTTTAAAATTATTTGTGACAAAATTATACAGAGAATGTGTTTCTTCTTCGTGTAATGTTATTACAATTTAAAGTTTCAACAACACGCTGATAAATAATTTTATAGAATTTATTTTAGAAAGATTTGAGTTTAATAAATAATAGCAGATGTACATGTAGTATGAACGGCATAATAAATAGTTAAATAAATAAATTACATTGTGTCTCGCTATTCTAAACCATTTTCGGGAGATGTTGGTAGTATTCAAATATTTTGTAGGATCAGACTGACAGATAATCTTACAAAACCTTTGTACACGGATCCACTGTCATACAAATGCAATGTAAAACTAAATTGAAGGTAGATTTGTTTTTGTCATTTTGTGATGATATGTATGCATATCAAATTAACGAATGCTTAAGCTGAAAATAACAGCTGAAGGACATGATATGATCTATTTTTTTCCGTACTGTTGGAAAACATGTGGGGCTATTATGTCCCTGAGTACCTGTGGCCAAATACTCTCTTCTCATACTATTTAAAAAAAATCTTCTTTTTTTTTATATTTTTCACAATATACCTATAGATATTTTGTATAATTCCTTTTTTTCTTTTTTCCGTGGTAAATTGAATAAATAAATAGGTACTGATAGAAATAATTAACAGAAATAAGGCAAAAATTAATGTATTATGCTCCTTGTTAAGTGCAGCACATCATGGTTAGAAAGTGTTTGTTTTATTATCTTATATTAACAAAAGAAATAATAAATGCAAAAATTGCATAAAAATGAAAAATGATTAAATTTAACTATACGCTCTTATCATGGAGCATAGGAGCCAGTGGCAAGCGGGGGATGCTCCTCTCACCCCTTTGGCAAAATTTAAAAAGCTGGATTTTTAGTGTAGAAGCATAAAATATTCATCCAAATGACATTTTTTTATATCATTTAATTTTTTGTCTTTTTTTGCTAATCAGTTTTGAAAGCTAGCAGCTTTCTCTGGTTCACCCTCAAAACTTCTCCCCCACTTTCCGGCCCACTCCTACTCATCTGCTAATTCAATGCATGTCTAGACACCATCGAAAAGTTTTTTTCTTTTCTCCACATGTTTTAGTCTTCTTTCGATTCCTGGTGAAATTTCTTGCATACATTTTGAAACGATTTATGTTTCCGAGATAGACAGGGTCAAAGAGAATTAAAACTGACCAACATCTAAATCATATATATTTTTATTGAAGACTTTTTTGTGTGCAGTTTGTTTTCTGTATTTTGTTTTTTATGCAGTTTGATTCCTTTGAAAAGGTCTTCTCTTAAAGTATTTCAACATTTTGTACATCAATAAAGATGAATTTATTTTTACTTCTGCAGGACCTTTAATTTGATTTTTTTTAAATAATAATAAATTAGAATGTGATGTACTTCCACACAGAAAGAACAAAAATGGAAAAGAGTGTGAAGAGAGTAAATGTAATGTCAACATTGTCATCTTTGTGTTAACAGTTATGACATTATAACAGATGTAAGTTGTGACCCAAATACGATTTCAACGTTGTCCTTGACTTGTTGCAACGTAATGACGTGATCACTTTATTAACATGGTGATGATTGGTGGCAAAATTTGCTTTTATTGTAGAACATTAGGAATATTGTGGTACAAATAATCTTGGATAATAAGACAGGAATTGTGTTTGGATTTCTTTTAAACTGGTAAGTCATATATCACGAAATCTCACTAACCTGGAGTTCGACAGTGAAATGCAATTATGGCTTAGGTGTAACAAATGAACAGGTTGTCCTTAAAGGTAGTCTCTGTTGACCTTAAGTCACTTCAGTACGTCCGTGTTGTATTGGTCAGAGTTTTGCTAGATCCGAGTTAATACCGTATAACTGGTAATTTCTGCGGTATTCTGTGGTTAACTCCGGACCGCAGCAATTAAAATCGCAGAATATTATGTAAAATATAAATTTTAATGTCCCGTAATGATAAATCAGTATAAATTACCTTTCCAAACTCAAACTCTAATTCCGCATGATTGTACCAAGCTAACACCGACAATAATTGAAACAATCACATGATTTACATATTGTATTATATTATTATGTTTGCTTATGTTGCACATGTGTGCCTGAGTTATATAATAAATCTTGAAATCTTGAAAAATTAAATGTTTGCAATCATAATAAAGTTTCTGAAAGCAATATTTATAATTTGTATTACATAAATTAACATTAGTGGGTTTTTTTTAATTGTTGTTGTAGCTGCGATTAAATAATATCAAACTGCGTAATCTCAGGATTCATCTTAAAACCAAATAAATAGAAATGTACTAAAGTAATAATTTTTTGATTAGAAAACGGAAAATTTGAGTTTTCTCGAAAACAATACATTTTTTTAAAACACAGTAAACGAGAGTTTTGTGCAGAATTTTACTACCATTTTTAAAATATGCATTTCATCTAACAATAACCTTTCATTATTGCTGCACTCATCTGAAATTTGACATTTTCCCCGATTTTTACCGCCAAAATAGAGGTGGGAGTAAACTAACTAGAGGTAGCAGCCAGGTAAACCTTACCTTGATAGAGACAGAGACAAGTGTACAGGCATATTTGGACACTCCATTTTTAAACTTTAAAATCTTTCTAAAAGTTCACATAAAATTTCTTCATAAACTTATTTTTTGACATCTTAGCATATATATAAACATCGCAACAATGGGTAAAACAAAGGACTTGTCAAAAGATTGTAAAAACATTGTGTTAAATCTATTCAAGTTTTTTCAGCTTGAGAAGACCAGGGGAAGACCATTTTATTCCCCAAATAATTTGATTAAAAGAACATGCAAGGCTGCTGGCATATCTTACAGTTCTGTGTTTAGAGTTGTAAACGGTAAAAGTCCTCCTGAATCCAACAGACCGAAAGAAAGAAAGAAAACTCTTGATGATTTTGACCGTTGCGTTGCGTTCATAGCATGTACAACAGGAAAATTGCCCCAACAATCTCAAAAATTAAGAAAGAAATTGAAGATACAATTAAAATCTCGAAATCAACGCTTACTTTAACTTTATTAGATCTTGGTTATAAGTACAAAAAATCCGGCGATAATAGGAGGCTTTTATATGATCAGAGGTCAGTAATAAATGATCGGTGTAATTACCTCCGAAAAATCAGGAAGTTTCGAGAGGATGGGTATGAAATTGTATATTTGGATGAGACCTGGGTTAATCAGAATCATGCCACTGACTACATGTGGCTACCAGTTGATGGTTCTGCTGCCCCAAAGATCCCTTCAGGAAAAGGTAAAAGGTTGATAGTTTTGCACGCTGGTAATCGTGAGGAGGGTTTGATTGATAGGTGTGGTTTGGTTTTTCTTGCCAAAGCTAAAGATGGGGATTATCACCAAGAAAGGAACGGGCCCATCTTTCTAAACTGGTTCGAAAATCAGCTTATGCCAGCATTAAAAAGCCCAAGTGTTATCGTTTTAGATAATGTCAGTTATCACAACATCAAGACTGAAGAAACTGTTGTGCCAACTTTAATCAGAGAAAAGCTGTCTTACAAGATTATCTTTCAAAACACAACATTCCTTTTCAGCCCCTTGAAACTAAAAAACAACTTTATGAAAAAATCAAATTTAAGAAACTCCTTTCCGTTTTTAAAACTGATAAAATTGCCAACCTACACGGTCACGAAGTTCTAAGAACCCCTGTTCGCCATTGCGAATTGAACCCCATAGAACTTATTTGAGCACAGGTTAAAGGGTTTGTTGCAGAAAACAATACAACTTTTCGTTTGAAGGATGTGAAAGAACTTGTTTATGGAGGGTTTGGCAGAATTACAAAGGAAGTTTGGGCGAAGGCAGAAGACCATGTATTAAAAATAGAAAAGGAGTATGGGAAAGAGAATTGCATTGATAGGAGTGAGATTCCCCCAATAATAATTGATTTTGATGACGACGAGTCCAGCGACGAGGAAAGCTGAATCCAGTCCAACATGATTACATATTGAACGGGCATACCGGTTGTAAATGACAGATTGTACATAACGTTTTTACCTATAAAATTTTATTCATATCAAATAATTGTGTGCTCTATGTCTAACTTCAGTGAATTTATTAGCAGAAAAGACCTTCTTTTTCGAATTATTTCCGAAAGATTGAAATAGCTTGGTCAAATTAAAAATCAGTAATTATGAAAATTTATGATTTCACATTTTTTCAAAATTTTCGAGGTAAATCTCAGGTAAGCATGTGTATAAATGGCACGTAGTCAAATGCATTAACCATGAAGGGAACAATAGCCTTCTCCGGCAATTCGACGGGAGACACTAAACAAGCTGCGGGACCACCATCGTTCCTATTGTTATATGGGATTACGTCCACGGTGAGTTGGCTGTCACATTTAACGAGCAAACTTGGCCTATTTTGAAGAACTTAGTTTGAAATAAAGACCAAAATAACGCCAAAAATTGGTAATTTTTCAGATGAGCAGGGCCTTCAGAATAATTTCAACCGTAAATATTTATACAATTCCAAAATGGTAGTAAAATTCCTGACAAAACTCTCGTTGGATGCGATAAAAAAAATTCTACGCTTTACGAAATATTTAGATTTTTCCGTTTTCTAATCAAAAAATTATTACTTTAGTAGTGGAATTCCGATTAACACGAGTTTTTATGTTTACATTATATTAAAAGAATTGAATATAATATACCGCGCCCAACCGGTACTGAATTTGTAACCGACTTTTTTTTATCATAAAGTGTGACTTTTATCGGAAAGTGTGACTTTCATGTCACAGATTTTATAGAATCTTATTATGATTTTAAGGAACTTTTTTAAGTATCATATTATATACATGTATAATATTTTTAGGTAATATTTTAATCATTTTATCATATATGTACTTTGAGCAGGGGGGCAACAGATTATCATTTATAATCTGGCTAACGAAAGAGGTACAGGTAAATATCGCGCTTTTGATATATAGAAAAGTCGCACTTATGATTTACTTGTTGTCGCGCTTTTGATATATCGCGTTTTTGAAAATTTCACAAAAAGTCGCGCTTTTGAATAAGTCCCAGCACAACATCCTACAATGCAAATATACAAGTTAAAATTAAGATTCAATGAATTCAATATGTCTTAATACGCATAGTATAGGTACAATAACTAGAATGAGGAGATCCCATACAAGTACGCTGTTAATCCAAGTTTGACATTTATTCACTTTCTTTGCTGGTTCTTTTTTGCTCTTTTTAACTTTTTATTTTTTTATCTCGGCATCATAAGTTCTAGTAAATTTTTCATCATCATATTTTTTATTTTTCTTGTATTGATTGTTTTTGCATGATATTTATATGTTACATATACATTGTAGTTTTAGCTTCAGAAGGCCTCAGGTGAGATTAGCATCTCTTTGCTAACTGAGTTATCCTTTTTAAATAAAGAATTTATTATTATTATTTGTATTATTATTATATACATCCGTGTCTTGGCAGTATTTTAATTGTATTTCATAATAAAACACAATGTATGTTATAAATACATTATAATTACTACTAAAACAGCGATAAATACCTGTAAAAAAGTATTTGACTTTGTTCAATGGGAGCTGATTTCTTTCTTTACTGTAGTTACTAACAAGGGGAAGCACTCTATTATTTACTCAAAAAAGGGGGGAGGTACATGACAAGAAAATCTTTCATCCCTAAAAATAGAAACTGGCTTATCATTTTAGTGAGAAATTTGTTTCTTAGATGATCAAATTAACTGTGATAAGGAGTAAGAGCACATACTTTTTTGTTCGGAATCAGAATAATGTGTCCGAGTGGAGCGACATATCTTTCCGCGGACTATTGTTTCAGTGAGCTAGCACTATAGAAATCCAACTAAGAGTGTGGGTCTAGTATAATGCGGACATCATCATCTCATCTCATTAATAGGTAACTTGTTTCGTCATGAAATAGCAGAAAATAACAATAACCACCAAGATAATATATATGATGGATTGATTGAATGATTGATTGATTGGTACTTAGCACCAACTTTAACAATATTTCAGCTATATCGTGGGATTATATATATCTTATATGTTCAAAATTGTATTAAAACATCGAAACAACTTATTATGTAAATCAATTGATTACAGAGACCGTCGTGGTCGTGATCGCATGGTAGTTGGATTTACAACTACCTCAGCAATCAGTGCCTATCACCACAGTTGTGAGTTCGAACGCCATTTATGGCGAGATGTACTCGATACAACATTGTATGATACAGTTTGTCAGTTACTTGCAACAGGTCAGTGGTTCTCTCCGGGTATTCCTACAGTTTCTTCCACCAATAAAACTGACCGCCACGAAATAACTGAAGTATTGTTGAAAGTGGCGTTAAACACAATAACCCAAATCTTCAATTCATTAGTTGCTCAAGATGTTCTATTCTTTCTGAAGTATTTAACACTGCATTGAACTCTATCTGTATGACAAAAGGCGTCACATATATTAATGAGTTTTAAAATGAAATGCTTCAATATATGAATACCAAACTATTGCTACATTGTACTTTTACCATACACATATTAGTCACAGAGGGACAATATTAACACAGAAACCTGATTAAAACTTATCATTGTGTGATCCTTTGTCTACTTGTGACCAACAATTAAATTTTCATGTGAGCGAAACATGATCATTCCTCCTTATTAGATTTATATATTGTTCATCTAAACATGACATTGTATGATTGTGACAATTATGAGGTTCATATAAATATATAAATATAAATATCTGTGGACAATGGACTACAGATGAATTAAATACTAAGTATAATATTATATTGCACACAAAATATAATATAAATACGTTTTTTAAATGCATTAAATCACAACATTGGAGACGTAAATATGAAATGATATCTTTCACAAAATGACAATACATTCAAATTTATTAAAAGTTTGAAATGCCGTATAAATTTACAGGTTTGGTAAATTCACTGATAAGAAATGCAAACGTAGGATATTAATCAAGTAAGGCCATCGAAACGGATATAATGAAATAGACAAGCAACCGGCATTTTAATATGAAAGTGTATTGTGTGTGTCGTAGCCATGAACATGCTCAAGAGATAGAAAGTCCATTACAGAGCACTATAGTTATATCTACTGCATTTTTCTTTGTTTTCGCGTCTTTTATGTCGATTCAAGATTTGCAGAGTAGTTTGAACATAGAAGCTGGTCTTGGTGTAAAGTCGCTGGCGTGTTTATACAGTACTTGCATCGTGTCATCTTTACTTTCGCCGACTTTCATTAAAGTGTTTGGTGGAAAACTCACTGTAGTTGGAGCATTTATTTGCCACACCATATATACGTTAAGTAACTTTTATCCACGATTTTATACGCTGATTCCTTCCTCCTTACTCTTAGGAATGGCAACTGGCCCTTTGCTGACTGCTCAAAATTTGTACATCACCGCCAGTGCCTCACGAATAGCGAAGAAACATAATAAGGACTTGGTGCATGTTCTAAATAAACATAATGGAATTTTCTTTTCTTTAGCGGGATTAGCTTTTGCCTTAGGAAGCATTGTGTCATCTGTCATATTTCGACATGATATAAATATATATTCCGACGACAACGTCACAAAATTGTGTGGACATTTTGAACCAATCAGTCCCATTGAAGAGCCCTCTTCCAATTCGTCGCACGTAATGAATCTGAATCTAATGCCAAATTCTGAATTCCTACTTCAACTATTTAGTATATATCTAGGATTTGATGTTATTGGAGTAACCATCACAATTCTTTTGTTACCAACGTTACCTCTCAGTGATTGGATTAAGAAGAAGAGTGTTTTAAAATCAATATATTCCATGATTTCATCACTGTCTAACGCCAAGTTGTTACTGTTTCTACCAATGCCTGTTGCTGTTGGCGTACAACGTTTTGTTTTATTCTCGGATTTTACTAGGGTAAATAAATAACTTTTTATCTCACCTAGCCAAAGGCCATGTGAGTTCTTGTTATCACTTGACGTGCGTAGAAATGCCTGTACCAAGTCAGGGTCATTACGGTTTTCACAGTTTTCCGGTTGTTGTAATTAAAACACGGTGTTAAAACCCATATACAATACTTAGAATAATAGAATAATAAGATTAATGAGAGGTTGATCAACACAAATTACTTAAATTGGTAAATACTCGGTTTGGATTTCTTCATTATTATCAACAGGTGTGCCTGTAAGAGCCGCAATTAATCACGGCTGACTGCACAATTCAGGAGGGGAACATGGTTTAACATAGGGGCAATAGCCCTATAGTGTCCCGATACACTACTCGTAAGCATTCGAACGAATAACACATGGGGATTTGTACTCCAATCGGCGACTCAATCTGAGGCAAGATTTAATCTTCAACACGCGTCCTTTAATTCTTTGGTTGATACGAGAATAATATGTATCTTCCTATTTATGGAGCCGAATAAAAGCGGACCCAACACTATCGGTGTGCCAGGTCAGGGCATATCGGCGATACCGTGTGACAACAAAAGATATTGTGGAAAACGGTCAAAGATGGTCTTGTTGCAATTGATTTAGGTGTATTAATAAGAAAATACATATACATGGTGTTCAGCGCCAGATTTACCATTGTGCTTAGGTGTGCTTAAGCACAGGGCCCCGCCCGTAGGCCATGATGGGGCATCTTCCTGCCAACTATATGGGAAATATATAAGGGCTTCGAGTTTGTTGCAGAGGCAGTGTACATGTCTGACATAATACAACGTAATATTTTAACTATTCCCATATTTCCTGAGGATGTATGCCTGAGTGCCTCTATAGGCCTACCGGGTCTACCTCCTTCAGGGCGCAAGTAAGGGGCCTCGTGAGTTAACTAGCAGAGGGCCTACTTTTTCCTAAATCCGGCGGTGATGGTGTTATTTAATACATTGCATTCAAGTAGACGAGATGTCCTATTTAGTTACATATGTTTACCTTATGTAGTGAAATACAACGGATCATAAGATACATGTTTATTTCTGTTTACTTCCTTTTTTAATACACTTGTACTGTCTGATTTTCTTACTACAATTACGAGTTTCAATCAATATTGTTAAGTGTGTTTGCGTGTGTGAAATTCCAGTTTGTTAAATTTTGTCATTAAATTGTTTGTTTGCGTATGTTGCGTATGTTGGTGTCAAACACATATTGTGTTGTGTTTTTTGTGTCTTTTTTTTTGTCTACGTCTGGAGTGCCCAATGTTGCCAGTTTCTCTGGATTGTTCATTCTTGATTGCACCTTAGGTTTCTCTAACGTTTGTTTATTTAAAGAAGTTTTTTGTTTTTAGTGTGGTTACTGTTACTCGATCTTTAGTTTCCTTTGTAATATTGTGTAAATCGTTGTTTGTCTTTTTGTCCTTTGTCTTTTGGTCATTGTGTTGCCTCTCCTTCTTCGATATACGGCTTCTGATTAACCCTTTGGTATCTTCAAACTTTTTTATATGGAACACCCCCACTCCCCCCCCTCTTAGTGAAATGATGGGGTCATGGAAGAGTTTTCCACATGTTAGTATAATGTCAACCCTAACATATAACTGAGTTAGCGGCGTTGTTGTAAAGAAACATGAACTTTTAATACATTTTGTATATTTATTTTTCGCCACACAGAAGTTGTCATTTGTATAATATTTGCTCTATAAAAGGGAGTCGATGGCTTTAATGTCATCGGTAGATTAGAATAATAAATGATAATATTTCTTATATTTTAGGCTTATATCACGTGTCCATTTGGCGTTGGTATGGTGGGATTTGCCATGGCAAGTTATGCTATTGCTAACACTATAGCTGTACAGATAATGCCACGTGTTGCTAAATATGTCAGAAGACAAATCTTATTGGCCATAGCAACAGTTATTAACTTAGGTGAAATGATTCTTTGGCTATTTTGGAATCCAGCGTCAGACCAACTTTATTTTGTTTTTATATCTGTTATTGCATGGGGTATAGCAGACAGTATATGGAAACTAGAAACATTTGGTAAGATTATTTATGAAAATGAAAAATAAACAAAAACAAAAATACCACACTGCCGGAACAGTTTCAAACTAATCGAAAAATTGTACATGTACAAACAGAAGCAAATTTGACATCCAAGACACAAATATACATGAGCGATCACTGTCCTGGTTTGCTACAAATATATCCATGAGCGATCACTGTCCTGGTTTGCTACAAATATATCCATGAGCGATCACTGTCCTGGTTTGTTACAAATATATCCATTAGCGATCACTGTCCTGGTTTGCTACAAATATATCCATGAGCGATCACTGTCCTGGTTTGCTACAAATATATCCATGAGCGATCACTGTCCTGGTTTGTTACAAATATATCCATTAGCGATCACTGTCCTGGTTTGCTACAAATATATCCATGAGAGATCACTGTCCTGGTTTGCTACAAATATATCCATTAGCGATCACTGTCCTGGTTTGCTACAAATATATCCATGAGCGATCACTGTCCTGGTTTCTTACAAATATATCCATGAGCGATCACTGTCCTGGTTTGCTACGTGCACTTTCAATAGAAAGTGTCGGGGTTCAACTGGTTTATGGCCCATAATGTGTAAATTATTTAATTCATAGATAGTTCTGTGGAGTATCTCAATTCATCATGACGAAATAGTGATTAATCTTTAAATAGAATCGAATACCATTTTCCTTGAGAAGTTATATTTTGTTTGTGATTACTTAATTGTATTATACAGTATTTGAATGTGATTTAATTTATTCCTTTTACCTAGGATTTACCTCTGTGATTTAATTATGCAAAGTGACAGTTGGCCGTCGTGGTCATGCTCGTATGATAGTTGGGTGTTCCTGTGCAAATTGGTGCATATCACCACTAAAGCTGTGAGTTCGAATCCCGATCACGGCGAGGAATACTCGATACAGCATTATGTGATACAGTTTATCAGTGACTTCAGGATGGTCAAACACGGAACATTTCTTTTCATTACTGGGCTAAAGACACACATATGTTTGGGATGACGAGATTACAAAACATTCGGCCAACTTTTAATAAGCACATATTAAACAGATAGTTTACTTTCATGTTAACCGGTATATAATTTGGATTTGACAACTGTTTTGTCAAGCAATATATAATCCCCAGATTTCGGGTCATAAATCTCATAAATTTACAACATATTAATACATAAACATTAGAAAGATATAACATTAGAAAGGTATAACAATAAGTCCACACTCTTTGAAAAATTTTTATCTATTTACCCCTGTGCCAAAAGAAATTTATTCTAGTTATATTATGTACCCCCTTCATACTGATATGCCAAACGCGGAGGAATATGTAAAACGTGGAGAAAGCACGCTAATAACAACAAGTACGGTATTTTCTTCACATCACTCCGCAACAATAAGTTATCATTTTGACAAAATATTTACACCCAACGCTTTAGAAATGACTTTGATTTCAAATGATGTCAAATTGCACGCGAATGACTGGACATTCTTGAAGTTATCGGCTGTTGAACCTGAAATTGACAATATTTTTTTGTGAAATTTCAAGTTTGATGACAGAAAACATCAACTTCACCCAATTTTATTTCCACATCATTCTCTGTATACAATGCCCAATCATTTACCGATCATCTGTCAGAATCTCATAATCTGATAGCTTCTCCTTTCCAAGCAATTGGAGTTTTGAAAGGCACGATCATTGAAAAATGGACATGGCTCACCGCGGCGGAAAAAAATGAATGAACATGTTGAACTCGGAGTACAGGATTGCTGAACCACGGAGTAGCAACTTAAATTGATAGATATCAGCATCAATAGATCTGGTTTTTTATTACTAGAGAAGCACCTCAAGCAATTTGTATTTTAAGGTGATAAAATACTAGATATAATCATCGTTTCCTTACGAATAAAAACATAGCTCGAGAAGTCCTTAAAATGAAATTGATAATAATTGAAATCGGAAGTAATTCATCCCTTTCATCATTTTCATATATTTTTGTCATCGCTACACGAATTTATCAAAAGAGTAACAACTCTAGAATAACTTTTACTAGATGTACCACTAGCCCATAATCTTTCGGACAGATCACTCAGCTATAGTCAAGAGTTTTTAGTAGGAACAACAGAAGAGCATTACACTTGAACATGGTACAAGGCTGAAAAGAATTTGTCAAATCCTCTAGGAATTTTTTATTATTTTTCATATGACGGAAAAGGAAAGCATCACCGGTTTACTGTTGTTATTTCGCAGACCTCTATGAATATTATGACAAACCTTTTTTAAAAACGAAAAAGTGGTGGGGCCAACTTTTCCGTCCACAAAGTGAAATACAAAGGTATTTTTCTCATATTTGTTGTCCGTTTAAAAAAAATCCTTCAAAAAGTGTGGGGGCATTCCCCGGCTCCTACGCCCCTAAAGTCTGATTACAGATTAATATAACTGCCAATTCCATTGACACATATTCCCTGTCCATTGAGAGTGAACCAAAGGACATGCAATATGCATATACAATTATTTGTTTTTGGTAAATGATCAAACTTTGCAACATTTAAATGAAAATTTCATTTCGGATGCAAAATTCATGAGTACTTACATTGTCCAAGATTGTTATTGATTTCATACAAATTGTGTGCAAAATATGTCTTCTTTTCATAGACAGGCAAGAATGCCTGAAATAATCTCCAAGCTAGCTTAAAAGTGTTGTCTTTCCTTCCATAGCGGAACGAGGAAATAATTTCAGTGTTCATGTACCTAATTTGTTCATCCACTTGATGTGTGTAATTTCTAAAAATTATTTTCTATCGACATGAAAAAAAGTAAAATAACAAAAACCAACACCAGTAATGAAATATTTAGTTCTTTACAGAAAAGGCTTAATTTTAGATCGCAGTTATTCACCGGCCACATACCGCCATACTGAATATTGATGTTTTACATGTCGCTTAGTTGTCCTTAAAACACTTAAAGTGGCTTGAATGTAAAGAATAATCTCAATGAAAAATCAAATAGACTTGTTTTAGATTTGTGACAGGCGTTCGTTGATATTATCAAAGCGCCAAATGTCTGTCGATGGATCATAAGGGATGCTCTTTTTGGAAGGAATGTAATTTTACAACTTGAAAACATCAAATAGAATGCTAAATGTAAGAGGCAGTCATGATATTAATTCAATAGAACATTACTTTACTCCAAATGAAATTATTACTCCGAGGTCTGCATATCATACGTCCGCGGTGAGCCATGTCCATTTTGTGCATACAGAGAATGACGTGGAAATAACATTGGGTGAATTTGATGTTTTCTGTCATCAAACTTGAAATTTCAAAAAGAATATTGTCAATTTCACGTTCAACAGCCGATAACTTCAAGAATGTCCAGTCATTCCGTGCAATATGACATAATTTCTAAAGCGTTGAGCGTAAATATTTTGTCAAATAAGGGTAATAGCAAAATTACCGAACTCCGAACAATCTTACAAAGGGAAAGTCAAAACTGATAATTATATAAACAGACAAAATCAGTCAACAACCGGAAAACTGTGAAAACCGTAATGACCCTGTCTTGGTACAGGCATTTCTAAAGAAATGGTGGGTTTGAATCAGATGTTAAAGCGCCAAACCTCCCGCTCTCATTACGGTTCAAAGGATCCGGCTGTCACTATAACTGGGGTTCGAACTCGCAGCATTTCAGTGGTGATAAGCAATAATTGCATAGGTAGTTGTAAACCCAACTGCCAAACGATCACGGCGACGACGGCCCCTGGCACTGATTGTATAACCGAATGTAAATCTTATTACCATCGGCTCGTGTCCACGACATACCTTCAGTTTACCTTCCTTTATATTAGCCCTGGTGGCTCAGTGAGATAGGTAGTTGGATTATCTAACAACTCATATAAGCATATCATCAATACAGTGTGAGTTTGCGCCCGGCCTTGTACATTGCAAAAAGAGTGCACTCGACTCGCAGCCGCAAGTGATAAAGCTTACCAGTTGCTTGCCCATGGTTGGTGGTTCTCTCTGGGTACTCCGGCTTCTTCCACCACTAAAACTGGTCGCCATGATATAGCTGAAGTATTGCTGAAAGTGGCGTCAACCACCAAAAAATCAAGTCAATCAATCAATCAATCATTTATATTATTGTGATATCTAAATGACATGTAAATGTCCTCGTCAAAAGGATACAATATAGAACAGTAATGTTGTGTACTAACATCTCATTTATAGTAATGAAGTTTAATAGCAATGTTTTATTTAATTGCTACCTAAAACTCGACTGAACGTGGAATATAGTGCCACTGTACTGATTCTTGTAGATTAATATAACTAATATAATTCCGTACTCGCCCCCTATTTTTGGCCGTGACTATTTAACTGTAGAGGAATACAATTGGTAGGCTTGTGAAAAAGGAGAACAAATATAAAGAGAAATACAAACAGTTGAAACATTAGGTCCAGAAAGATCAGAGACATGTTTACAACACATATATAGAAAAAAATATTCTAGATCTTCCAACAAATGACTCAGATCAAAGCATTAATAACCAATCGAAACCGAAAAAACTGTTCTCCTCCATCAAGTCAGTCAGAACTGACAACAGTGGAGTTGCTCCTTTGAAAAAAGAGGGACAACTAGTTGCCAGCACTGAGCAAAAGGCAACATTTTAAGCGAACAATTTCAATCTGTATTTACCACTGAATCAATAGATAACATTCCGAACAAGGGCGTGAGTCCACATCCAGTAATACCATCACTCACCATCACAACACCTGGCATCCAAAAACTACTTAACAACATCACTCCACATAAAGCCAGTGGCCCAGACAACATCAGCGGCAGAATACTAAAAGATCTTCAAAATTTAACAGCTCCAATCTTAACCATCATTTTTCAAAAATCACTTCAGGCTAGCTGCATACCATCTGACTGAAAACATGCAAATGTTGCACCAGCATACAAAAAATACAAGCAGTAAATTACGGACCAATCTCTCTCACTTGTATCAGTTGTAAAATTATGGAACATGTCATTACAAAACGCATACTTAGCCATCCGGAAAACAACAGTGTATTATATGATGTTCAACACGGCTTCAGACATTCTAGATCTTGTGAAACTCAACTACTGTCCTTTGTTCAAGAACATACCGCAAATTCAGCTAAAAATATTCAAACTGCCCGCATTATGATGGACTTTGCCAAAGCCTTTGACAAACTTCCACATCAACGACTTCTATGCAAATTCAAATTTCATGGAATCAAGAATGAAACATTAAGCTGTATCTCTGTCTTTTTATCAAACCGTACACAAACAGTGGTTCTGGATGTAGAGTCATTATATATTACTACCGTCACTTCTGGTGTCCCACAGGAACAGTTATGGGGCCTGTTCTTTTTCTGGTATATATAAATGACTTACCAGAAGATTTGAAATCCAGCCAACTCAGACAGTTTGCCGACGACAGCATCATTTACAAAACTATCAAATCCCAAAAGGATTGTGATAGTCTCCAAGAAGACCTTGATGCTGCCGAAAGATGGGAAAGTGACTGGCTGATGGCTTTCCATCCAGACAAATGCAGTCCTTACAATAACAAACGAGAAAAATCCTGTAGGACATAACTACTTGCTACACAATCATACTTTGGAATCAGTTTCTTCAGAAATATCTTGAAATCACTCTTCAATCCGACTTAAGATGGACACAGCATACAAACAATAGTGTAGGCAATGCAAATACAAGTTTTGGATTCTTGAAAAACTTCCAACACAAATATAAAGTCGCAGGCATACCTATCTCTTGTCCGTCCAATACTAGAGTATGCATGCTCATTTTGAGACTCTCACACTGCGGAACATCTGAATAAAACTAAGATGGTCCAATGACGGGAAGCTAGGTATGCCTGCAACCGATACCATAATACTAGCAGCGTCACAGATATGCTCCAAACTCTCACCTGGCCTACATTAGGAACACGTCGACTCAAAACAAAACTTATGTTTTACAAGATTGTTCACCATATCGTTGCAGTTCCTACAACTATATTAATACCAACAGACTCAAGAATCAGACAATTTCACCCTTTGACATACATATATCTTCATGCATTCAAAGATCCGTACAAGTACTCATTCTTTCCGAACACAATCATTTACTGGAATGTACTACCTCAAGATATAATTCTATGCCCAACAGTCAACACATTTAGAGAACAGCTAACACCAACTGTTCTCAGCCACCTACAATCGCAAATCTAAATAAAAATGAAATTGTAAATAGTTTTAACCACAAATGTTTTTTTTCTGTTTGGCACTACTTGTAAATATGTTATAAATTGACTGCATATATTGTTATTTCCTTATGAATGTTATCCCACACATGCGCAACAGCTAGTGATCATCCGGTTGATTGATAGCTGTATACCAAAAGAAGAAGAAGAAAATATGAATTTGTAAATCCTTTGGTTGAATATGAATTTGTAAATACTTAGGTTGAATTTTATAACTAGAAGTCAAGTAAAATTTAAGATAATTTATATCTGTCTAAATCATAAATGTTTTAAACAATATGCACAATGCTAGGAAGATATACTAATTATTCACAATAGCAATGATCCATAATCATCCAACCTAATTGAATCAACGAAGGTGGAATGAAGAAAAAGTTGCCTAAAAGTTGACCTAAATTCAACCTTCGGTAATATAAATATTCCGCAAATAATATCTTTTTTACTATTCACAGTTAACTTCCTATTTAATTAAACTATAATTATTCTAAAATCTATTAGACCTTAGGTTTTCGGGTCGTAGACTGACAAAATAAAATCGAAGCTTGACGAAAGGTTGACTCACGGAAGCAGACGACACATTGCTAATTTACATATATAAATAAAGCTGCATTCTCAATGCTCGTAGGTCTAAGCCTATTGAAATTATTTCTGTGCCAACCCAAGCTGCATCTACATTTTATCAACAACTGTTTGTGATATTCTATACAAGGTTGATTATGTTGATTTGGAAAAATAAGCTTTTCTAAAAAGCGTCTATCAACACTAGACAAAGAAATCCAACCCAAGGAAGGTTGAGTCACCTCGCTATTAATTGATCAATATGCTGGTGCTCAAGCCAATCAAAAAGACTTGTACAAAAATAGAATCTCATGAGAGATCCTACCATATCTGAATGAATTGACGTAACAACCAATCGTAAAATGTATCACTGGATTTTGTATGATTATTGATGAATGCATGCATGATATGGCAAACAATTAAATTATAGACAAAGTTAAATACATACACAACTACCTTATAGTCCTAATAACTGCCACCCAGGGCAAATATTTTCTCTGGAGACAAAATTCCCGATGTCAAAAACGCTCTGATTAAATCGTAAGAACAAATTGATGGAGTTCTCTACAGCTGTAATGATCCACATGTTGACAATGCGTTATGTAACGTGTTTCGGCGTTTATTTAATATATAGTATCTCGTATCAGTTTCCTGAGACCCGCGGTTACCTCAAACACATATAAACCACTGAAGACATGCTTCAAACTATGTGTCTGAGGCACGATGTATTCACGTGTTTGAGACTTATCACCTTATCGCTCAAGCACTTCTCAAGCTATGTAGAAACCGCTATCAGATGCCTGAGACCCGAGGTTACCTCCAACACATATAAACCACTCAAAACATGCTTCAAACTATGTGTCTGAGGCACGATGCATTCTCGTGTTTGAGACTTATCACCTTATCTCTCAAGCACTTCTCAAGCTATGTAGAAACCGCTATCAGATGCCTGAGACCCGAGGTTACCTCCAACACATATAAACCACTGAAGATGACTTCAAACTATGTGTCTGACCCAGTACTTGAGACTAATTAGTTTTCTCAACACTGCTCAAGCTATCAATAAACCTTATCAGATGCTTGAGACCCGAGGCTACCTCCAACACATATAAACCACTGAAGATGACTTCAAGCTATGTGTCTGACCCAGTGCTTGAGACTAATTAGCTGTCTCAACATTGCTCAAGCTATCTATTAACCTTATCAGATGCTTGAGACCCGAGGTTACCTCCAACACATATAAACTACTGAAGATAACTTCAAACTATGTGTCTGACCCAGTGCTTGAGACTAATTAGCTGTCTCAAGCACTGCTCAAGCTATGCATTAACCTCCAGACTATGCCTGGCACAATCTTTATCATAGGTTGATCAGTGTATTAGTTGTTCCGAGAGGCTTGGCCAAACAATAGCTTCAGAACGACTCAACACTTCCCAACCTATATTCTAACCTACCTACGAAGTCTTTGTGTATTATATGTGTGCTTCACTAATTGTATGATAATTTCGTATAAAATATATACTATGGAGAAACATTTGGTTCACCTTTCGAGTTGTCTACGGTAAAGCATTATCGGATCACCTTTCGACTTGTCTACTACAAAGAATTATCAGGGTAGATAATTGATTAGTGAGGCTATTTATAAACCAAACTACAGACGATAGATCTCTTATCTCTATAACTATTTTTAGAACAGCAGTATTTAAACAAAGAAAATGAAAGTATTATATATTTTTGCCACAATTACATATATTATAAATTCAATACAAGATGTAGACCAGTTTGAAAGACTTTAAAAATAATGTCATTTGTGTAACGTTAAACATTCAAACATGTGCACACGTATATTTATAATATATATATATATATATATATATACTTTTCCCAACAGTGTTATAATTAGATTTTTGAGCTGACCATTTTTCCCTCGACTGGATTTGAGCTCACACCATTGATACACTGCAGCATCAATCGCATAGCCATATGTTCAGCTCAATTAAAATTGTCGAAAGAAAATGGTTAAAAGATATCTCCATGAACTCCAACTGCTTACCCTTCCGGAGGACACGAGTTCACCCCCGGTTTTTAGTGGGATTCGTTTTGCTCGATCTTTAGTGTTCTGTGTAGTGTTTTGTCCTGTAGTGTTTTTCGTTTGGCCATTTTTTGTCTGTCCTTCCATTTACGGCTTCTGTTTACTCCTTTGCTATCTTCAAGCTTTTCTTTATATTTACCGTAATACTTGTATACCAGTGTTATTGTGTAGAATTATTTTTTAATCATGTAACATGATTTTTTTAGGGACTCTACCGCTAATGTTTGCTGATAAGAAAGAACCAGCGTTTGCTAATTTACATTTCTGGAGAAGTTTATCGTTTACTGTTTATTTTGGTTCCTCTAGTTACCTAAGTGTGTTTACCAAGTTAATTATATGCATAGCATCATTGTCAATATCAATGACACTATATGGTATCCTAGAAGTTATCAGGGGACGGGATCTGTCCGGCGAGGATCAAGAACAAGAAATCATAATAGACGATGAAGAGAAACTTAGCGAAACGGATCAAAATGAACTTGAATAAATATTTATTAGATCATTACGGAACAGTGGAGTTTTCATATTCTTCTAAGTATTATAATTGTAGCATATTATTTAACGTAAATTTCAGAAATATTTCATTTATACTGTGACGGATACACGAAAGCTTACTTAAAAGCTGACTTTGTTAATACACAAGTTACAAAGACGCAGATATTTGATTAAGTGTGCACGACACGTGCACTCACAATAAAAAATGGAAAGCAAAATAATTTAAAAATTCCTCCGAGCAAAAACACCAATGGAGTGAAACAAAATGGGCAAGATCCACTAAGGTTAACTATACCCATTGATAACGTCTCTGTTATTCTATTGTTTTCTTCTCCTGTTTTCCAATAGTGTTGCCTGGTGAGGAATAATCATCCAATCAAAATAAAACGTTTTCATATGGTATGCGTCAAAAGAAAAAGTAAAAAGAAAGAAAAAAAATCAAAAAAAGGAGAACAAAAAAAACCCCAAAAAACCCCCCAACAAAACCAAACAAACAAAACAAAACATAACAAAGCAAAAGCAAACAAAAAACAAGCAAAACATAGCAAAAAACAAAACCTAAAAAACAAATAAGATAACAAAATGGAAGAACAAAACCTAAAGATTTTACACCTTTTAAAATCATTAGTGTGTTTATTCAGTTCTATTCTCGTGTCATGCTTAACTCTCACCGACTTTCATCAAACTATAATAAGTGGAAAACTGGCTTTGCCGCTGGATTCTGTTGTCACATGGGATACGCGTTAAATAGCCCTTATCCACAATTTTACACCATTTGCCTCCTCTTTGTTACTCTTACAGATGGCTACGGGGCCTTTGTGGACTGCTCACGCTTATCTATTTATCACGGCTAGCTCCTGCCGATTTACAGAAAAACCTAGCAAAGAAGTGATTCATGTTCTAAACAAGCATAATGGAATTTTGTATTCTGTTCTATTCTGTTTTGTTCTTTTGTAACCAGATTAACACGACGGGTGCCACTAGTGGAGCAGCAACTGCTTATCCTTCCGAAGCACCTGAGTTCACCCCCGTTTTCAGTGGGGTTCGTGTTACTCCATCTTTAGCTGTATGTATAATTTGTAGATCGTTGTTTGTCTTTATGTTCTTTTTTTTGTTGGTCATTCTCTTGTTTGTTCTTCTTCGATTTTCGGATTCTGATTACATCTTTGGTATCTTCAAGCTCTTTTTGGAGTAGCCTTCGCCTACGGGAGTATTTGTGTCGCACATTATATTTCGAAAGGATTTCACAAAACAGATCAGCAATTACACGAATCAATGTGGCGTATAGGAAAGTACGAATTTCATGAAATTTAACTGGGTTCACTTGTAAAGGATACCACATGTCCAACCAAGAACAACATAAACACCAGTACACACAATTTTGTAAAATCAGGAAGAAAGCCCAGAGAGACACTAAAAAACTAAGGACGACTATGTGTCAAGCAAGATCGAGGAACATATAACTTTCCCAAACTACTCTGGGAACATTTGAAATTCCTGGGATATACTTTAAGACAGAGGGATAGGGCAAGCATCGGTTTGAATGTAACCGAGCAAACATATCATAATTTTAAAGAAATAGTGAATCATTGTAGCACATTTCCATATTAATTTCACCTAATACTTAAATATAAATCTAAATGATCACATCAAAAAATTATTTGCAGGAATGGTTATGATAGACTAAAAGCATTTAGCACAGTGGACCATCACATATTATGACAACAATTAAGATCAAAGGGCGTGACAGATATCAAATGGTTTGAATCCTATTTATCTAGAAGGACACAACTTATAAATATAAACGGGGTGGAATCTGAACTCCGAAATATTTCCTGTGGCGCATTTCAGGAAAGCATTTAAGACCCTTTGTTTTTCCTGTATTACTTCAACGACATTCTATTAGTATTCAGGTCGACTGCAAACTCCTGCTATATGTCGACGACAGCACCATAATATCTTCTTACAAAGACACAGAAATTATTTGTCAGAAGTTACGAAAGTAATTAAGATTCTAGTATCAACTGGCTTGTTGACAGTAAGCTATCTTTACACCTGGTTAAAATAGAATGCTTTATCTTTGGTCTAAAAGGAAAACTGAGGAAAGTAACAATGTGTAGATTACAACGTAATGATCATATTAAATTTATCGCAGACAAAACGTAAATATGTAGGCATAGACACATATCAACATTTATCAGGGGAAATTATAGTTACCTCAATTATCAAACAGGTATATTCTAGACTAATATTTATGTACTGTAAAGGATGATGTTTGTCAATTGAAACTCACAAACTCTTACAGCAGCTCTAATGCAGTGTCACTTTGACTATTCCTGTTCTCCATGGTATGTTAAAGTATCACACTTTGACTATTCCTGTTCTCCATGGTATGTTAAAGTATCACACTTTGACTATTCCTGCTCTCCATGCTATCTTAAAGTATCACACTTTGACTATTCCTGCTCTCCATGGTATGTTAAAGTATCACACTTTGACTATTCCTGTTCTCCATGGTATGTTAAAGTATCACACTTTGACTATTCCTGTTCTCCATGGTATGTTAAAGTATCACACTTTGACTATTCCTGTTCTCCATGGTATGTTAAAGTATCACACTTTGACTATTCCTGTTCTCCATGATATGTTAAAGTATCACACTTTGACTATTCCTGTTCTCTATGGTATGTTAAAATATCATACTTTGACTATTCCTGTTCTCCATGGTATGTTAAAGTATCACATTTTGACTATTCCTGTTCTCCATGGTATGCTAAAGTATCACACTTTGACTATTCCTGTTCTCCATTGTATGTTAAAGTATCACACTTTGACTATTACTGTTCTCCATGGTATGCTAAAGTATCACACTTTGACTATTCCTGTTCTCCATGGTATGTTAAAGTATCACACTTTGACTATTCCTGTTCTCCATGGTATGCTAAAGTACCACACTTTGACTATTCCTGTTTTCCATTGTATGTTAAAGTATCACACTTTGACTATTCCTGTTCTCCATGGTATGTTAAAGTATCACACTGTGACTATTCTTGTTCTCCATGGTATGTTAAAGTATCACACTTTGACTATTCCTGTTCTCCATGGTATGTTAAAGTATCACACTTTGACTATTCCTGTTCTCCATGGTATGTTAAAGTATCACACTGTGACTATTCCTGTTCTCCATGGTATGTTAAAGTATCACACTTAGACTATTCCTGTTCACCATGGTATGTTAAAGTATCACACTTTGACAATTCCTGTTCACCATTGTATGTTAAAGTATCACACTTTGACTATTCTTGTTCTCCATGGTATGTTAAAGTATCACACTTTGACTATTCCTGTTCTCCATGGTATGTTAAAGTATCACACTTTGACTATTCCTGTTCTCCATGGTATGTTAAAGTATCACACTTTGACTATTCCTGTTCTCCATGGTATGCTAAAGTATCACACTTTGACTGTTCCTGCTCTCCATGGTATGTTAAAGTATCACACTTTGACTATTCCTGCTCTCCATGGTATGTTAAAGTATCACACTTTGACTATTCCTGTTCTCCATGGTATGCTAAAGTATCACACTTTGACTATTCCTGTTCTCCATGGTATGTTAAAGTATCACACTTTGACTATTCCTGTTCTCCATGGTATGTTAAAGTATCACACTTTGACTATTCCTGTTCTCCATGGTATGTTAAAGTATCACACTTTGACTATTCCTGTTCTCCATGGTATGTTAAAGTATCACACTTTGACTATTCCTGTTCTCCATGGTATGCTAAAGTATCACATTTTGACTATTCCTGTTCTCCATGGTATGTTAAAGTATCACACTTTGACTATTCCTGTTCTCCATGGTATGTTAAAGTATCACACTTTGACTATTCCTGTTCTCCATGGTATGCTAATGTATCACATTTTGACTATTCCTGTTCTCCATGGTATGCTAAAGTATCACATTTTGACTATTCCTGTTCTCCATGGTATGCTAAAGTATCACATTTTGACTATTGCTGTTCTCCATGGTATGTTAAAGTATCACACTTTGACTATTCCTGTTCTCCATGGTATGTTAAAGTATCACACTTTGACTATTCCTGTTCTCCATGGTATGTTAAAGTATCACACTTTGACTATTCCTGTTCTCCATGGTATGTTAAAGTATCACACTTTGACTATTCCTGTTCTCCATGGTATGTTAAAGTATCACACTTTGACTATTCCTGTTCTCCATGGTATGTTAAAGTATCACACTTTGACTATTCCTGTTCTCCATGGTATGCTAAAGTATCACACTTTGACTATTCCTGTTCTCCATGTTATGTTAAAGTATCACACGTTGACTATTCCTGTTCTCCATGGTATGTTAAAGTATCACACTTTGACTATTCCTGTTCTCCATTGTATGTTAAAATATCATACTTTGACTATTTGACTATCCACTTACTTGTTTCGAAGTTGTGTCTTTTCTGATTCACCAGTTAAAATTATATGTATGGTAATAAATTAATCTATGGCAAAACATAAATGTTCTGGTCTAGGGGAGACAATTCTATGTAACTCTTCAATTTACTTCTATTACATCATGATTGACAGCTATGAAATTACATTAGGGCAGCATCAGTTTCATTACATTTATTTGATTAGTGGCTGAATATCCATTTTGTTTTGCAGAAAAAGAAAAGGGAATTTTAACATTTATACAACAATTTTACAAGGTACTAGTTGAACAAATTTACTAAGATATTATTTTGCGTCGTTGCAATAAACTTTGGAATTATGAAACTTGAAAGGAAGACGCTATTTAAGTTGAAAAACTTTCTAAAGTATTACGTAATCACTCGGTTCGACACAACACACGTGTCAGGAATTTTTCAACAATTTTGTTATATATAACAAAGGACGACAATTATCACAGTTGGTGTCTACGAGCTATTTCTTTGTGACCGTTGATGATGTGGATTATATAACATGACGAAGGGACGCTATAGTAAATAATATTTCGGTCTAATCTAGGCCGGAAATGGCGTTTGTAAACAAACAATGACAGCTAGTGTATTGGTAATGGGAAGCTCACATGTCAACAGACTGAGACATTATACCGGTATTAACAATACTCCAGCATTACATAATTTTGATCTTAGAGGCGGACGAATTTACAATAAGAGTCACTGTCAACAATGGGAACATCAGATTTCTAACGTGATTCCATCACACATTATTGCGCATTTGGGGGGTGGGGGGTGGGGGGGGGGGGGAACGATCTAGATAATGAAGAACTGTCAGAAGAATTTGCAAAGGAAACAGTACTAAAAATTATTTCTTACTGTGGCATGTTGAAGCAGAGACATTCAATACAGCAAGTAACAATTATGCAACTTTTACCAAGAACGGAAACACGCCATATATCTCAAAATATTTACAATAACATAGTTGTTCATGCCAACCGTTTCTTTAAAAAAGAATTTAAAACAATATTATATATCAAGCACTGGAATATAAAGGGCGTGAAGAATAGTCCTGTCAATCTTTACCTTGATGGAGTTCATTTCATTCAAGAAGGTCATATACGGTACTACAGAAGTGTTCTTGGAGCCATAATCCAAGCAATAACCTATCCGGCATCCATTTTGATATAATATTTGTGTATATCGGATGAGCAAATCAACTTTACAAGTATACATGATTTTATATTTTTATTAATATATGTATTTATATGTATGTATGTATGTATGTATTTCATGCACAGGTTTCCATACCAATAATTTGAACTGTTGGGGATACTCCTTCTGCCAGTATAACAATACATATACACTTGGTAACCAAACACAATCAGTAGATACTAGTTACCACCAAGATGATTGAATTGATGATTACCAAGTACATTGTACATACATGTACATGTATTATCATATGTACACAAATATAATTATTATAATATGATTTAGAACTTTGACTATTTAATACTTTGATCTTTTGGAAAGCATTGAATGAGTACACTGGTACTTAATAATTTTAAATGAGTACATTAGTATACTTAACACAATTATAATGAGTACACTGGTACTTCATAGTCATAGTACACTGGTACTAAAATGATAGTAATTGCACTGTTTTATGGGTACACTGGTGCTTATAAGTTGTACTACACTGGTACTTAACAAGCTTTAAATAGGCACACTGATAACGAATAAACTATACAATTATGAGTACATTTGGACTATCACTATGTTTTGCAAAATAGGTGCATGTACATTCAGCACTATGAAAACATATATTTTCACCAGTTACGCGGACAATCATTCACACATATTTCACTTGAATGCAATGTAACAAAGATCCTTTATACTTGCAGTATGGCTGACAAAAGGACAGGGCCTCCTCGGAAATCGAGAAGGATAGCAGCTAGACAATGATCTAAAACAAATACTTTACTTGTACATATAGCAGCAGAACATACAAGTGAACAACAACAAAATGCTAAACAAGATACGATGCAACAACAAATACAGAGTTGTATTTCTGCTGCCATACCAGTCATTACAGCATTAACCGCACATGGGATCATAGTGCACCTACTAGCTTGGAATCAACAACACCTACAACTGCTACTAACCATACACCAGGACAATCTGGGCCTGTTACACAAACTCCACTGATGAATACGAACAACGTATATCCACCAATGGCACAACAGCCAATAGTCGCAAATACCAGCATTTACTCGCAAGTACCACCTAGCATTGTACCATCAACCAATACATTAACTCAGTTACCAAATCAATTTACGGACAATGGATATGCTATACAAAGTAACACAACTATGAGAAATGCTTTAGTTCAACCAGTGACTAATACATGCATATCAACTTCAAACCAGCAACAGAACGCTGTTCCAACTACCAGTATGACAAATGAAACACGTTTTGCCTTTTTAAATACAACAGATACTTGTTCATCGAGCATGTTAATTTTTTCAAAACCAAGCATAGCTAATCCACTGGCATTGGGGAGGAGACCCCAAAATTAAGGCCACAATGTGGTCCCATGAGTATGTAGATTTAGGAACTCTGTTAAATTCCAAATTCCCTAGAGCTCGTTTCACAGTGGTGGAACCGTATGAGGGAGGTATGGCTTGGGAAAAACAAAAAAAAAACCTACTTATCGTTTTGATTCGGTGGCACACTGGCTTTCTGCCTTTCATATCTTTGTAAGTATTTATTGCTAGAAATACCCTCATGAAGCATGTTCACTGATGAAATTTGCTAACACTATTCAAGTTTTAGCAAGACGTTCTTGTGACATTGCAGCCTTTGTATATGATAGGAATTTTAGAATGTGGAGGGAAATATACTATGTTAATTTACCCTGGGACCTTGTCCACTCAGAGTTGCACGGGGATGCTATAGCTCTTGGGCTCAAGATTAAGCTTGAAGCAATGAAAACACATCCTGAAAATCAAGGTCTACATAAGTCGCCCTTTCTTGGGAGTAAAACACTTGGGAAAGTACCTACAAATGGTCCAAGAAAATGGTCCTTCTGCTACAGTTTAATCAAAAATGACGGGGAATGCGAACGGGGGTCAAGTTGCACCTACCCACACATATGTGAAAAATGTTGGGGGCAACATAGTAAGAAAGCATGTTCAAACACCGATCGACACAAAAACACTCCGCAAAGACGCTTTGGAGCCAACCAATCAACAAAACAGGTAACATTCCCCAACCCACACCTAAAAATTAATGTAATGTCAGTTTCCACACCAATAAAGGTGGAACGTCTTAGAATATATCTGTAAGGTTAAAATACCAAAGAAAACGAATTTGTATTAAAGAGGTTCAAATTTGGATTTAGGGTGCCATATGAAGGAAAACGGAAATTCAGATTCAGTCGAAATTTACTGTCTACTTAGGAAATCATCCAAATTTTGAAGGAAAAAAAATATATAAAGAAATACTGTCAGGTCGAGTTGCAGGTCCTTTTGAATATCCTCCTTTTTCAACTTTACAAATTTCACCTTTGTGTCTGGTTCCAAACAAGAAACCAGGTGAATTTAGAGTTATTCACCATTTGTCCTATCCAGAAGGAACCTCAATTAATGATGGAATCTCTAAAGACCCCTGTATAGTTCAATATCAAACAATTGATGATGCTATTAAATTAGGAAAACGTATACCAACTCTACTGATCCAGCAAAATGTGTTACAAGAAAATTTGTGTCCAGTGAAATCGCTATGGGAATATATACAGCTTTGGACGGTTGATAAAGTAAACACAGGCAAACCCCAGCCTCTGTTCTTCTTTATGGACAATTCACCAATTTCTCGACCATTTTCTACACAGCAACTGCAACTGTCTCTGAAATATATAGGCTTAAGCTGGAGAAATTATAAAACTAGTAGCTTTCGCATTGGGACGGTTACAACTGCATCAGCTATTGTAATATCAGAAGAAAAAAATCAACAAATGGGGAGATGGCATTCAAAAGCCTTCAAAAAATACATTCGTATCCCCATATTGAAGATTAAGATATAGGCATGAGGACAAGGGCATCTGCTACAATTTAGTACATGTATCTTGTGGATGGGATGTATTGTGTATCTTTCACGCAGAGACAACTTGCTTGTGCTCAGTCTTCCCAATACTATGGAGGGTAGTATTACCCATCTTTGATGGTTGTCACATTTTTAAACATATTGTCTAGTACTTTAGACATTTTTGTGTTATTGCTTACATTGAACATTTATTTGCAAGTCAAACACATTATTATTGTTTGTGACATTTGTTTGTAGTGTTTGTATTAAGTGATATCTTTATCGTCATTTTATAATAAATGACCATTTCAATTCTAATATGTCTTGCTTAATTCTTAATATGACCAACCATCAAACAGAGCACAACATACTTGTTGTTGACATAAAGAAGTTTCTACATGAAAATGCAAAAAAAAAAAAAAAAAAAATAAACCACCTACAACAAACAAACAAACAAACAAAACAAAACAAAAATACAAACAAACACACAAAATACAAACAAAAAAACAAAACAAAAATATTCAAATTTTAACAAATAAGAATTTAAACAAAATTAAATCTGAATCAAGCCTTAAATTTTATTATTGGACGATAGGCCACATGATTTTTTTATATGATTCTATGCTTTAGATGACTATCCAACTAAATAAGGGTAATAACAAAATTACCGAACTCCGAACAATCTTACAAAGGGAAAGTCAAAACTCATAATTATATAAACAGACAAAATCAGTCAACAACCGGAAAACTGTGAAAACCGTAATGACCCTGACTTGGTACAGGCATTTCTAAAGAAATGGTGGTTTGAATCAGATTTTAAAGCGCCAAACCTCCCGCTCTCATTACGGTTCAAAGGTTCCGCTGTCACTATAACAGTATTTAAATACAGGAACAAAATAGGTAAAGCATCAATTCAACATAGTGTTAAATAATTGTTTGGTTCGATATAATGAAATATCAGTACAAATAAGCCACGTGGTGAAACAAATGGAGCTAATTAGGTACGAGATATAATATTCATGAGTATACAGAGGAATTTCCTTTCAAGTGGGTGTTGAGCGGAAAGCATTGGAGAGTCATCACCCGTGAGATACCATTAAATTGCAATCAAATGACAGGGTTATTATATAATTAAGATGGTATATAATTCATCGAGTACGCCAAGTTCAGAAACGACTAAATTAGATAGTCAACCCTATCTTATAGGACACACCTATAGAGCAAATAATTGTCTATAAAGGACAGTCTCATTTTCCGCATTAATGAATAGTGCATATAATTTCAACTTGCTCATTAAGGGCAACTGTTGATAATGGCCACATTTTCATGTTTTATTGAGTGGTCTTTATGTACAGGTTTGACTGTTAAGAGGTCACCTTTGGGACAAAGAGAATGTGGACTTATAAGACAGGTGACCTCTTAAAAGAGGTTCAAGTCATATGAAATGTTCTATGACAGGATAAGAAAAGGGCGACCTTTTAATACAGCTGACTGCTTAATAGAGGTGACCGCATGTACAGGTTTGACTGTATTTACGTGTTTATTGCTATCATTGGGTCATTACCTCTGCTGATGGACTATCGCTATGAAGATCTTTTACAGTTCTACATGCAGACATCTGATCAAAAAGGGTATTTCCCATCATGTTTTATGGCGAAGTAATAAAACAAAATAATATTTCGATAGAACGAAATATTAATTCGATAAAACTAAATAATATTTCAAATAATTGAAATAATTATATTTTGTAGAAACAAATATTTCATTACTATACTACACCAGGTTTATTTAGTAACTACGACATGCAATCTCCTAATTCAGTCAAAATAATACTGTATTGCTAATACATTACCACATACACCAAACATACTTTTCTTTCCAAATAATATTAACAGCACCCACGAAGTTTATAATTTGCTAATCATTTTCGTAGTAAAACGTATTTACGCACAATAAAATATAGCAAAAATAATAATAATATTTTTTTTGGCTTCAATGTGCTTTTAGGTTTCAATCATTTCCAATAGATGACGACTTACATTATGAATTAATTAAGTAAAATGTAAGGAACACAACAATAACAGAATGATACACCTTCTACGATCTCATCGTATACTAAGCTGTATATACGACTTACCGTATCAGAGTGATACACACTGGAAGCTGCTTAGACAACTAATAAAGCATGTACATATTAACAATTACTCTATATATCAGGAATGCTTTCATATCTCAATTTTCCTTTAATGTTTTTGGCATTTTAATTATATAAAGTTTCGCTTCACGAGTAACACCATGAACAATTGTTGCTTAGCACATCTGTCTTTGAAACAGCATGGATATAGATATAAAACTTTGGCCTATTTTTTACATGGACATGATTAAATTAGGGAATGAGTTTCATAAGGCACTTAATCAGGAATAATTGTTGATTATTTGGTTTTATTGGACTGCATAATTAAATCTGTGCATATACAAAATGTAAGTAAATGTAGACTTTTAATTATAATGCATTCAGTCCATATGATAAGATTTCACAAGCAAACAAATCAATTTCTATGTTCCGCCGGTTTTAAGTAGTGGGTTTCCCTTTGTTCATTGTGTCCTATTATGATGAGTTTGAAGATACCAAAGAGAAAATCGTAATCCGTAAATATCACAATATAGTTGGCAGATAATCAGGCACATCAAGTATCAATTGTAGTCTTTCACGTTGTTGTTTTTCCATAGTATACGAGGGGTTATGGTTGTGGTGTTTAACGCCACTTTTAACAATATTTCAGTTATATCGTGACGGCCAGTTTTATTGGCGGTGAAAACCGGAGTATCCACCGTAGAAAACCACTGACATGCCGTGATAGGCACTGATTGCATAGATGGCTATAAATCCAACTACCTTATTATCAAGATCGCGACGGCCCCTTCATCACATACGAGTCCTCATTTAATCCTAATTATTTTTGAAAATGAAAAAAAACAATTGCCTTGTTTTTTTTAGCATTTTCATAAGCTAATATACCTGCTTGTATACATTATTCTAATTGCATTTGGAAAATGGTTATATTCGTAAATGTACATTTTTAGCTGTTACTTTTTTCCGTACATGTAAACGACGATTTTGAAGATATCAAAAAGGTAATCAGAATCCTTAAATCTAAGGACAGAAAACGCAATGTCCAAAATAAAATGAACAAAGCACAAACAACCATCTACAAAACATCACATATAAAACTAAAGATCGAGCAACGCGAATCCCCACTAAAACCCGGGAATGAACTCAGGTGTTCCGGAAGTGCAAGCAGTTCCTACTCCACTAGTGGCACCTGTCGTGTTACTCTAGTAATACTAGATGCTCATGGCAATACAAAGTCCTTAGGATGCTAGACTACAAATGTCCACAAAAACGGAGCAAAACAAATCCTTCAGAAAATAATTTATGTATTTGCATCAAGCTTAGTATATACTTAGCTTATTATATCTAACTGAAGGTGGGGAATTGTTGCTGACTACTGAGTGAACAATGATTCAGTTATATCCCGAAGAGGGAACGGTACTTTTTTTATGAGACGATGTCTGCTTTGTACAAATATCGTTGCAATTAAATGTTTCTTAGACCTGTTTTTTTTTATTTAAGAATTGAATGCATTCTTTTGAAGTTTCATTGGGGCATGAAAGCGTTGACCGAAGTACATTTTCAATGAAGCGCGGTAGCGCTTCATGTTGAAAATGTAGTTCGATCAACGCTTTCATGCCCCAATGAAACTTCAAAAGAATGCATTCAATTCTTATAATTATATTTAAATCACACCAAAATTTAATATTGTTGAATTTTTCGTTGTGAATTTTATTTGTGTTAGATTATTTGCTGTTGGAAATTAATACGCCATTGATTGTTTACATCTGACGTCGTCATGGAGGCACGTGCAAGTTCGGATTTGAGTTTCATTTGGATATGAAACATCACTTTTATAATCATGTGACCACTTCATAACCAATCATATTGTAACATTTCAATGAAAAACTGAAGTAATGTAATTATTTCTATTTATTATTTTTTTTTAATTTAATATTGCAGTCATTCAAATTCGAACTCATGCTGAGCAGAGAGAACTATTGTCTAATTTGTCAATATATTTAACTTCTTGTATATGATTGAAATGTCTAAGGGATGTTTTTAGATGTAAGTAAATGATCGCCAAAAAATTCAATGTGTCATGTATGTTAAAACACACTCGGTTACACCTCTGTTACAATGTATATACGTCATATGAAATCTAAAAATAAACCATGTCTTCCGGTTAAGGACGTCTGTCACAGATGCCATACAAAGCATGGTGTCAGATCAATCGATGACGAGAAGAGAGTAAAACAAGACCATCCAGGACATTCGCTAATGTGAGGAGTTGGGAAAACAGTCCAGAATTGTAAACAAATAAAGTCATCATGGAGACCACATTAGGTTCAACCCCTAAAATGGATTGGGAAAGTGGCGACCTACCAACCGTATGGAAATCCTTCAAGCAGCATGTTCAATTTAAGTTCCATGAACCGCTCAAAGGAAAGAATGAAGAAACCAAGTGCAATTATTTGATGATATGGGTTGGAAATAAAGGTCGTGAAATGTATTCAACATGGAACTTACAAAAAGCAGAATCAAAATTACTGAAAACTTACTATGACAAATTCGAAAACTATGTGAACCCAAAGTCGAATAAACTGTATGTTCACTACAAATTTTCACAAAGAAGACAAACAGAAACAGAAACATTCGAACAATTTGTAACGGGTCTTAGAATATTAATCAAAGATTGTGATTATCAACAGAAAGATGAAATGTTGCGTGACCAAATCCTATTTACCGTGCGATCTCCGAAAATACGTGAGAAACCTATCAACGAAGGAAGTGACTTAACGCTAGAAAAGGCAATTGATATTGCAAGGACGTATGAACTGTCGAAACAACAACTTACAACAATGAATGGAGAAGACACATCAATTAACGCAATAAGCAGGAAGCCTGCACAAAGGACACAACCGCAAGCAAATTGTTCACAAAGGACAAAGGGGGTGACAAAGGATGAATATGTACGACCGAAATATGCGAATTCACAAAAGACCCGAAGGAACAGGAATTACTGTGGAAAATGTTGAAGGGAACATGGAAGGAATGATAAATGCCCTGCCGAAGGTAAGAAATGTAATCAGTGCTTCAAGATGAATCATTTCGCTGCCATGTGCAAAACAAAATCACACAAATCACGTGACCCAAATAGGAAAATACACACTTTTGAATCTGACACCTCCTTCGATGACGAATTTAATGTTGGAAGCATAGACACTCCCGTACACAGTCTAGATAACGCGTGGTAGGAAACTTTGGAAATTAGCAACCAGCCAATCAGATTTCAACTCGATACAGGAGCGAAATGTAACGTGATGTCTAACAAAACATTCTCGCAATTGAAACTTGACGTTATCAAAACAAAGCCAAACACATCATTAAAGTCATACTCAGGTCACAGTATCACACCAAAATATGTCGTTAAAATTACATGCTCGTTTAAAACCAGCACACATGATATCCAATTATATATTGTTGATATTGATGCAACATCTGTTCTTGGTGCAAAACATGTTCCGATTTAGGACTTGTAAAACGCATGTACTCAATTCAGTCAAATGAAAATAAACTCTTTGAAAAAAATCAAGCCTGCAGATATTCAAAATAACTATGCAGATGTTTTCAAAGGAATTGGATGCATACCGGGTGAACACTCAATCAAAATAGATAGTTCAGTACAAATGTCGTACACCCGCCCCGTAAAGTACCGATGGCAATCAAAGACAAAGTAAAAGAGGAACTAGAGAGAATGGAGAAAAATGACATTATTGTAAAGCAAACAGAACCTACACCTTGGGTTAATTCAATGGTCACAGTAATAAAACCGAACAACAAGGTACGCATTTGCATGGATCCACGAGGTCTGAATAAAGTAATACAGAGATAATATGTTCAGCTCAAACCGATTGAAGAAGTGATAGCCGACATGCCGCAAGCAAAAGTATTCAGTAAAATCGATACTAAAAGCAGTTTTTGGCAACTTAAAACTCACAAAGGAAAGCTCGAGATTATGCACATTCAACACTCAGTTCGGGATATACCGTTTCAAAAGGCTAGCGTTCGGAATAGTGAATGCATCAGAAGTATTTCAGAAGGCATTTTCGGAAATGATTGAGGATATCGAAGGTGCCCTTTCAATCATAGACGACATCTTATTCTGGGGAAAGGACATGAAAGAACACGATGAAAGATTAAAACGAGTTCTTGACGGAGTCAGAGAAAGCAATTTGAAATTAAGTCCAGATAAATGCCAATTTCGAAGAAATCAAGTATCTTATGTTGGACACGTATTGACGTCCGAAGGGGTAAAGCCGAACCCAGAAAAAGTGAGAGCAGTAGAAGCAATGAGTCCATCCGAGAACACAAGTGAGTTACTAACATTTTTAGGATTTATCAACTACAATGTACCTAACAAAATTCATATCGCATATGTCAGAAGTAAGCGCACTTCTCAGATAATTATTGCTAGAGAAGAACACCTTATGGCACTGGGACGAACAACAGCAATCAAGTTTTCAAAAACTCAAAATTATGACTACAAATGCTCCCATTCTTCGGTACTTCGATGCAAAGTTACCGTTGACTCTTTCAGTTGATGCCAGTCAGAGAGGATTAGGTGCCGTTATCATTAAAAAAGGTAAACCGATAGCATATGCGTCAAGAGCTTTGACAGCTAGTCAGCAGAGATATGCGCAGATTGAAAAGGAAACATTAGCAATAGTGTATGGATGCGAGAAATTCCATCAGTACATTTTCTGACGCAAAACGAAGGTGGAAACAGATCACAAACCATTACAGGCGATTTTCCGAAAACCGCTGTATCAGACACCGCCGAGACTACAACGTCTATCGTTGACATTACAAAAGTACGACCTTCATGTTGAATACAAGCAAGGAAAATTAATGTATCTGGCAGACCACTTAAGTCGTAACTACATTGAAGAAACCAAGGAGAATTTAGTACCTGATTTATCGGTCAATGAACTTAATCTACTAGCGTATTTACCGATCTCTGAACAAATGTATTCCAGATTTCAGAAAGCGACGTCAGAAGACGACGAACTTCAAGAAGTGATAGCAGAACAGAAGAATGGCCGTCAGCTAAATATCTGCTTTCGAAAAGAATGACTCCGTACTGGTCATTTCGAGATGAAATTTCGTGTGTAGATGGACTATTGTTCAAGTCAATTCCTAAAAGCATGCAACAACAAATGTTGAAAAAGATACATGAATCGCATATGGGAATCAACAAATGCAAAAGTAGAGCAAGGGATGTTCTATTTTGGATTGGAATGGCTTCGCAGATAGAAGATTTCATTAGCAAATGTTCAATATGTCAGGAATATCAGAAGGTACAAAGCAAAGAACTAATGATCGAAACTGATCTACCCGAAAGGACATGGTCGAAAGTGGCTGCACAAACTTGACAATGTATCTAGTAAAAACACTATAGCGTACATGTACGTCAAAAGTACATTCTCCAGAAATGGAGTTCCAGATATCTTCTTCACGGATAATGGATGTCTATTCAGCAGTCAAGAGTTCAAGGATTTTGCAACGGAATACGGATTTACACATCGTACATCAAGCCCTACCTATCCGCAATCGAATGAGCAAGCAGAACGAACTGTACAAACTGTCAAAACATTGCTGAAGAATGCCAGCGATCCGCACACGGCGCTACTGGATTACCGCAACACAGAAATTCCGGATATAGAACAATCGCCAGCGCAAATATTCTTCGGACGAAGATTGAGGACATTACTACCGACTACCGCACCGTTACTTAACGCACACAACAGACAGGATATTCGTAAAATACTAATGCCATTCGCAACACATGCAGACACATTACTACGATCAACATTCAAAACAGTTAGAACCACTTGTGAATGGACAAACAGTTTTAATTCACAATGGAGAAAAGTGGGCAAAATATGCAACTGTTCAACGAAAACATCACAATCCGAGATCATATATACATGTAGTTCGCACAGATGATGGAAAACTTTATCGTCGAAACAGAAGACATCTGCGATCTACAAATGCTTATCAACAACATGAACCGCAGGAACGCCAAGTCGGGCATCAAGTGCATTATCGTAATCCGCAACATTACAAGATTATGTGCGATGAATCATTCAATGTTCAAGGGAATATATGTGAATGTTTGTTTATGTTTATAATTAAAATAGCAGAGTATTATAAAAGTAAAATTAGTGACGCTATAGAAAATATGTGAAATTAATATTAGTGAAAATCAATCAAAGTTATTAAGTAGTAAAATGTCAATACAAATGTGACAATTAAATAGTGCAAAATTATCATAATATTGTGAAAATATAATTATTATTGAAAATAGTATTCATTCGAATTGGATTGCGCATTATCGAATTCCGAAACATCTTGGAGACGAGCCGATGTATATAGATTTGCATGATTAGTTGACATTGGTTAGGCATATTAAGGTTAAAGTTAGGTGATAGGACACAATAGACAATATGATGAACATTATGAACATTGAATTCTTTTTAACTTTCTTTCACACAGGACAGTAAATTTAACTTTACAATAAAGCAGGCTTATCTATGTAGGACAGTAATTTTTTCTCAATATGTTATGTTACATATTTACTTTCATTTAATGAGAATTGAATTCAATATTAATTGGTTAATTTTGAGAAACAATGTCATTTGATTTAAATTTTGGTTTTTCAATTCATTGATCATTTATATTTCTTCTTCCGATAAAGGGAGATGTCATGTATGTTAAAACACACTCGGTTGCAGCCACAGAGGCTCGTAGTTATATTTTCACAATACCAGGTATGTATTAAAAAGAAGAAGGGATGACACTTGTTGGGGGTCCAAAAGTGAAAGTAGAGTTTCGGCACCTTTTTTCGCTTCAAAAACGGTTTAGTCTTTGTTCTTCCCATAAAAGTAATGCATATATCGATGTTTTTTGCTGATTGGCTGGTATACAGTGGAATAACACTCGTTTTTAAATTCCAAGCGGTTTGGACAACTTCTTATCATACTCAATTCCGGTTTATACGGACTTAATAATATTGATAGAAATAAAGAAATCGAAATATAATTTTAAAAGGTAGGAAAAAAGCCAACTTAAATCTCTTGCATTAAAATATATTTTTTCCTTGTCTCAATCAATCTGGAAATATAGGAAGACAGCATTTTAAGAATATCTTTTGACAAGATGAGTAAATAATTTCCCGCAAAAATGCCAGTTTAAATCCTTCGACCAATGAAAACTCACCTTGATATTTGGTCTCTGTTACAATGTATATACGTCACATGTAATCTAAAAATAAACCAGGTCTTCCGGTTAAGGACGTCTGTCATGATGCCAAACAAAACACAATGGACATCTAATTTTGATAGACAATTTTCACAATCTCTATTTGAGTCTTATTACGTTTTAATATAACTTACTTCCCTTACAGATGATAAAATGGTAAGAACAGTTAGAAGTATACTAAAGGGGTAATCAGAATCCATAAATCGAAGGACAGACAACGGGCGCGCATTACAAAAGCGCGAATTTATGGATTAACGGACCTTACAAAAGCGCGAAAAAAGTGCATTACAAAAGCGCGAAAAATTTACCTTTGTTTTTAATGTCAAATTATTATAAAAATAATAAAAATATTATATGAATTTGTAGTTATTTATTTCCAATGTATTTTGAAAGACATTTTTTCACATTGAGTATAAAGTTATTCCAAATTCCTTTGGGCAATGATTCACAGCTGGTGAGTAGCATGAATTGAGTTCACGAATGTTAAAAATAAAATCAGTTTGTCTACTTTATTTGATCAAAATGGATCTAGTGTTGAGACAAATAAAGGAAAGGAAGCTTTACTTTACGAAGGATTTACTTACAGAATTGACTTCGTGCTAAAATCGGAGGATATATCATGGAGATGTACTTAGAACGGATAAGGACAAAAAAATGGTCATATCTGGAAAACTGCATCATACACACGAGGTATATGAACGAAAGCTTGATCGTAAGCTAGTACGACTGTCGGTGATTCAGATTACAACATACCTTAAAATTAGAACACTGTATCCACCTGCTGTCATCCGATGTTCAGAGATGGACAAACTTACCTTTCTTGAGCAATACGCTAAATATCAAAACGGCGAAAGAAATCGTCATCAATACATAAAAGCTATAGTCTTCAAATATTCGGCCAGAACCGATGTCTAACTTTACTCCAGAAGGAGTCGGGTAGTATTTTATGCAGTTTTATCCTTTTTATTATGCCTGTACTTTTATTATATATTAAAACTATATCCTGCACAAAATCCTACTTCCACCTCCCCGTGGTGTGCAGGGTAACTATTTTCTGGCGAACGGAAGAGGTAATCCTGTAATTTACCTGTATTAATCTTGGTATTTAATTCGCGTTTATGTAAAGATTTTTTTCGCGCTATCGTAGGATTTTTTTCGCGCTTATGTAAGGTCCATTCGCGCTAATGTAATACACCGTAGACAACACAATGACCAAAAAAGGGACAAAAGGACAAACAACGATCTACAAAACATACACATAATACTTAAGATCGAGTAACACGAATCCCACTTAAAACCGGGCGTGAACTCAGGTGATCCGGAAGAGTTAGCAGTTCCGGCTCCACTAGTGGCACCCGTCGTGTTAATCTAGTCACAAACCCTGTGATAAGTCATGAATGAGAAAAGGACCGGGAAGTGTTTACAACAAGTAGAACATACCCGTGGACATTTGTGACGTGTTACTCGATCTTTAGTTGTATGTGCAATGTTTTGTAGATCGTTGTTTGTCATTTTTTCCTTTTTTTTTGGCCATTGTGTTGTCTGTCCTTCGATTTACGAATTCTGATTACCCCTTTGGTATATTTATACTCTTCTTGAACTTAATTTTATTCTGCTCCACAAAAGGGCACATTTTCCTGATTCTGAGACAAACGTCTTTCTTCTTTTTCTTCAATGTAAGTGTCTAGCGATTGACAATGTATTTTCTGGGACGAACTGACATGTTCCGTTACGCTTGAACTGTTTTTTTTTTTATTATATCTTCTTACTCTTTTCCCTCTGTACCAATTTGCAGTTAATGGTGCAGTTAATGTCATGGTTCATTGGTTAGAGATTTACGACCATGAAAAAGGTATAAAACGAATAGTAGTCCTAAGTTCTCTCGGTGTTTCGTTTGAGGAAATTAAAGATCTTTATTGGGTTTATTTTACATATTAATGAACCAATAATTATTGTCCACTTATCTGTCGAAGCTGTGTGACGTATCATCGTAATACCTGTATATTTTCACATAATGATATGATTTCAATTCCATAGAATTCAATCAGTAACTTAATTTAAAACCGTTTCAAGCGGTTATAATCAAATGTAGACAGACATGCATTATTAATTTCTTGGAAACGCTTTCTTTTGAATTTATCATTCATTATCATATATATACTCTATTAATTGTTATGTGTTAGTAACAGATTATTCTTGAATATAAATGAACTTCGGAAGCATATATGGAATAGAAATACACATTTGAAATGGATATTTATATGGTAAGTAATTTTGATTTTTTTTTCCAAGATGTATTAATTCTATAATGTAATATATTATTTAGGAATTGTACATTTAGGATTAGGACTATAGTGCTTAACGCCACTTTCAACAATATTTCAGCTACATCGTGGCGGTCAGTTGTATTTGTGGAGAAAATCCGAGTACCGGAGAAAACCAACAACCTGACGCAAATCACTGACAAACATTATCACATAATGGGTACATTTTGGTGTCATTATGTAGATATTATTTATATATATGATATTTTATATTTCAATAAAATTACATGTACTTGGTGAGCCTTTCGTAATTACTTGTATCTGGATATTTCAAAATTTTAGAAACGCAAAACCATGAAAATATATGGGATCAGACAACTTGAAAAAATTATATACATTGAGACGTTTAGGAAATTTATCAATGAAATATAACGATAAGATACTAATAAATTTCAGAATTTAAATTTTAAATTTAAGTGTTAAGGATGTCAATTGTACCTCTTTCTACGAATTTTCTATTGAATTTTAAAAAGGTTCTGATAATGTGGTAATTTTTGTTGTTAATTTTAGTATATATTTCAAAGAAATATCACTTTCAAGGAAAATTAAAATTCAAGTTTGTATTTATTTTTGGTTCCTTTGGAAACGCTACAAACGTTTTAATTAATCATAATTATGTGATTAAGCGTAGATGTACTTTCACAAAACTTTCAACAAATAAATGCTTTACTGTAATATATTGCATGTTAATACTATTGCCTAACCTGTTTAACCGCCACGATATAATTGAAATATTGTTGAAAGTGGCGTTAAATACCATAACCCCTAACCCTCGAACCTGTTAATTTCGTCAATCTTATTGTATTTATTGAAATATCCATATGTTACACTGGTGTCTGTGCGTTATTCAATAAAATCTTAAAATCTTGTGAGAGAAAAAAACCAGTATAATAAATTGAATTGAGACCACATGAAGGAAGAAAATAAGGAATACATATGACCATTTATCATCAACGCACGTGGTAAACACAGTGACATTTGACATATAAGCGTCTGTCGAATTGGAGTAATGTCAGAGGTCTGACGATGAAAAAAGGGGGGTCGTTGTAGAGCAGTTTCAGCATCAATTCATATCGTCGGGCTTATAGCAATTTCTATTGAAAATTGGCATGAATATGACGCTACATGTATCGGTTTGCATGTTTATATTTATAACATTTTAATATTTGTTTCATCAATATATTTTTGAAAAGAAAAACATCTTGATTTTTGAACGATCTTTAATATCTAGATATATTTAATACTAATCCAGATCCGTTCTATCAGAAACAGTAACTGTTTAATTTCGCAAGCACATGTGTTGACACCGGTTTTTTTTTGGTGAGTTCCGTGTGGCCTATCTTTATAGTTTTCTGTGTGATTTTCTTTGTTTTGTTTTGTTTGTCTTTGACCTGTGTCTTGTGTAACCAATATTGCCAGTGTATCTGGAGTGTTCATTGACCTTTCTTTTTTTTTTTCTCTAATATTCATTTAAAAAGCGTATGTACTACTAGATTAAGACAATTGTTTTTCAGCATCTATGCGAGAGTTTAGCTCGCGGCTGATTTGTACATTATCGTTAGATCTGAAAGTATTGTAGATGTCTAAGCTTCAGGGTCAAATGTCAATAATTGAAGCTAAAATTAGTTTATAAAATTTTAAAAGATCACATTCCAAAGTGGATAAATGTAAAATATGACAATATCATTGATACAACTATTCCCTCATTTTATATACAGTTTTTGTGTAATTATACCCTATGGAATTCCGCTTTACGCCCAACTATGGGACATGGGTGTTCCACATGGATCACGTCTTCAGAGTCGCAGATTAAATTTCTGATGAATTCCTATTAGAATTGTAGGAAGAGTTGCGCGTAGAGCAGTACAATATCGGGCGGCAAAAATAATCATGTGAACAAAAATGAACCTTCTATGGAATTATGTTAGGAACCTATTTATGATTATTTTGATAGACAAAGATGATCATATTTTGCAAAATTTTCAAATTTGCTCAACACAAGATTATATAAACTAATATATAAAGAGTTAATATGTAAAAATGTATTTTGCCATATAAACGAGGTATTTAAAAATATTGGTTTATACCACTATTTTTATTGATATTATGATAAACAGAACTTTAATAAGTTTTTTTTTTGGTCAAATAAGTAGAATAAAACAATTTGAAGTAATCACCTTTAAAACAAGCTTAGGGTATCAACAATAATCATGTCTCAAAGGGTGCTCAGAAATACCTAATAAATGTAGACCAATTTGAAAGTTCTAGGTAAAAGCTATATCCTTATATCTTTATTTTTCTCAATAAACCATTACAATACATAGATATAGAGAATTAGAAAACTATTTACAAATATATACATGTACAATTACAGTTACGGAGAAACAGAAATGAACACAGGGATTAGCCCGGAGCACACACACCTTCATTTATGACTTTTATCATTCTACATAATTTCAAAAGATCTGATTTTTACGTTACGGTCATAATATTTTTAAATGTAAAAACATTTGGCTTATTTCTAAAGCTATTGTACATTATAGTGTCCAGTATCGTGTTAATTACGTCCGAGTCGATCCTTGCGAAGAATTAGATCACGTACTATTAGACTGTCTTGCATATGAAAGGGCCCGTTTTCCCTTTTTTTAATTAATACATGATTTTTTTTTTCCGAAGAGAACATGCCACTTTATTACATAAGGCTCTATTTTACTGTTTTTCTATTGGCCAGAAGCAAAACACGTGACATTCCATTTTCTAACATATTGATTAGCAAAAAGCAATTTCTGTGCAATAAATAATCATATTGCACTCTCGTGCAAAATCAATGAATGAAATTACGTGGCACGAGAGTGCAATATGGTTTTGTATTGCACAGAAATTGCTTTTTGCTAATCAATATGTTAGAAAATTTCATAAAATTTGAAAATTTTCAAAAAATTTGAAAATCATAAAATTAAAAAAAAGAAAAAATTAAAGTTCAATTTTTTTCAACAAATTTGAAAATTTCAATTTTTTCTTAGAAATTCAAAATGTTCATAAAATTTCAAAACTTTCAAAAATTTCATACTATTTCAAAAAAAATCAAAATGATAAAATTTTCAAAATGTTTCAAAAATTTCATAGTTTTCATAAAATTTCAAAATTAAGAGTAAAATAGAGCCGTGTGTAATAAAACAATTACTACACTTGAACTTGATCAATATGAGGTTTCATGGAGCAGAGTACAACAATATTGTTGTACTCTGCTCCATAAAACCTCATATTGATCTCGTTCAAGTGCAGTAATTGTATATTATTTCATTGGATTGTCCCCTTTTCTACAAACACAATTCGTAATTGATGAATTGGTTTATTTATTTAACGATAAATGTAGGAAACTTCTTTGACGAAAAATGTAAAATGTTTTTAAAGGAATTGTCAATGAATCTGCTGGTGAAATATTAGTCCCCGAGGTTATCATCCGCCCAGTAGCCAGTGCTTCATCATTGACATGGTTTATTATTTATACTATATGTAACTCAATCACGCAGCGCATGAGTGAGTTACAAAGTTATTTGGTCATGAGTGACATATTTTTGATAATAAAACTCGTCAATTAGTTATAGTATTTATTATATTGATAAAACAATGTTTCGAATCGAATTTAATATCAAACGAGTTTAATTGCACTATATTACGTGTGTAGCTTAGGGACATACTATAATGTGTATCGCTTCAAAAAATTTTTTATTTTATTGTCGTTGGTGGGTGACACCAACGACAATAAAATAACTAAAATGCTTTCCTTGAAATATTATCTTAGTTAAATTTGATCAAAATTGAAGCGTACACGAAACCAAATAACGTCTAATTTTTACGTTTCAAATTGGAAGTCTTCATATGACGCTGACAACGAAATGGCGCGAAACATAGCGAGAGTGAAATTAAAAACGATAATTTCATACTGTGAAATTATCGTTTTTATTTAACTCGGAAAATTCTGTAATTCACAGTTATCTATATAATAAATATACCGGTATTTATTTCTGACATTTACAGTTCTTATGTAATGTGGGCATTAATAAAACTAGGGTTCTCCTCTCTCAGGCATAGGTGACCAGAGCCGATTGTGGCTATCTTGTTTAGGCCCTTTGGCTTTGTTGCTATCAAAACTTTAAATTATTCTGATTTACAATCTTTCGATGTTCAGCGTACCTGTTGAAGGTTATTGCAGAAACGCATCATGCACACTACATTTGATATCTACGTTTTTATTATCCATGTATCTAATTAATTTTAATACGTATTTATTAAAACGTAATATTTTAAATTATGTACGAATGTTATATGGTATTCACTATATATGTCAATTAATTGTAATACGTATTTATGAAATATTTTTATTTTAAATTGTGTACAAATTTTAATTCGCTATGCAAAACTCTAGAAATTTCTCTTTTCGTTTTATACAACTCGTCTCTTAGAATTTACTATGCTGATAGACATTATATATGTAAAGTTAAAATGGGTTTCTTTTAAGATTTGTATTTTGTATTTTGTATTGTGTTCTGCATGCACGCATTTTGGAAATATTGATATATTTAGATGAACCATTAAATGTCATGTGTTTTCATTAGCAGTTCTTGAAAACGAAAGCAAACATAAGGTTCATCCAAATATTAAAACTGGTAAAGTAGATAAATGGTCATCAGAATGTTTGGCAGTTATTTTTTGGAAAATGTGAATGAAAGTAGTTCAGCAAACTATGCCATTTTATACTGGTTTCACTTTTTTTTTAAAGTAATGAATTAACTTGTAACAAGAGAAACACTACGGGTGCCATAAGTGGAGCAGGAGCTGCTTATCCTTCCAGAGAATCTGATTTCACTTCCAGTTTTAGTGAGGTTCGCGTTGATCGATATATTGTTCTCGGTGTGGTGTTAAATAGATCATTGTTTGTCCTTTTTCTTTTGCCAGATACAACATAATGTGGTAAAGTTGGTCAGTGACTTGCGACAGGATGTGTTTTTCTCCGGGTACTCCGGTTTCATCTACCAATAAAACTGACCACCACGATATAATTGAAGTATTGTTGAAAGTGACGTTAAGCAATATAAACCATCAAACTTTATTGCCATTGTGTTGTCTGTTCTTCGATTTACGGCTTCCGATTACCGCCTTTGGCATCTTCAAACTTCTCTTCGTACAGCCTATTATTGATGTCATCGTCGTAACGTCTAGATATATTCTCGTGTATTATATAATACGTCTATGCCATCAAACTACTCATCATTATCAATTATAATGTTTAAATGACAGAATTCATTACATTGTCATACATAATTAACAATTATCATTAGACCAAATCTATGCTGATATTAAACAACGACAATTCCTTAAATATATTTAACATGTATCATAGGAATTAAACACGAAGATATCAAATGTAATGCACACGACGCGTTTGTGGAAAAAAAAAACCTTCATCCGATACGCTCAAAATTTTACCATTGGCAAAAACTAATTTGAGTAAATCGTCTGATTTCGTAATTATAACTGGAATAGGGTTAGGGACGTGTCGATATCGCTAAAATATATCAGGCTCAAGGCTGATGGGTCACAAGTTTCACTGCTCAAAAGGTCCATTAGTCCGAAGGTCCATTAGTCCGACAATATCGTGTCGTGACATCTGCTCGTTCATGCAATAAAGTCGGTCACTTGTTTTGATTTACAAATCTGGCGCAGCACGAGACCAATGACGTCATTCTGTATATTCATAGCGTACATAAACTCAGAGGGAATTCTTTTCAACGTCAAAATTACAAGTTGAGATTAAAACAGAGAATTTTGAATTGAATAAATTCCATGCAAGTAAAAAAGAACCTTTTTACTAATGTCTTTTTTTCCTGATCATTATGCTTGTTAAATATGTTTCCATCGATGGTAATACCCAAGCATTTTTATTTTTCCGGTTTGTTGACATAATCGTCATCACAGTTCATGATCGTTTCTGGAATGTAGGCAAAGCGAATTGTATTTTAAAACACTTTGAAAATATGATGATTGATCATTCAGATTCCACCATTTTCTAGAAAATGGCCGATTTTACCGGGAAAATACATACAAGTGCTCTCCATTAGTCACAAAATGGCAGATTATTTTGCATTTCCACTGCTGCTCTAATAGCAAATATACTCCTTACTTCTTGGGGTAATGAAATGATATTAACAGAGAAGATAGAAAAAGAATTAATTTAACAGCAATAATCAAAATTGATAGCATAAATTGAACAGAAAATTAAATTAAACCAGACAGAAAAATGAGATTATCTGGGTGAAAAAAACCTGTCATTATTACAAATAGCATCAACAAAACTGTATTGTTACCACTCTGTGATAATAAATGTGAATAAAATAAATTGAAATCAGTCATTAATTGCTTTACAAAAATATGGCAGAATGTAGTCATTCTAAAAGATTGTATTGACAAAAGCAAAAACACCAAATTCACTGGATTAAATACTTTATTATATGGGTAAGCAAGTTTAATATTTGCATTAAATAATTAATTTTTAATACTTCAATTTCAAACTATATAAAAAAACATCTTTTGAAATTTTTCAGACAAAACAATTACACTTAAAAAAGCTAAAATACTGTACTTTCTTAATCTGGTTTACTTTTTAAGCTTGGTTGGACTATGACAAAATCCTGTGCTTTATTGATCGTTGACCGGCCTTATGTGACGTAATAGGACGTCATTTGGAAAAAGGGTAGTAAACAAATATGGGTCAGTGTGTCATTATTATTGATCTTTTTTCCATGGAACTTTACACATGTGAGCAAGAATAGACGAGGAACATAATTAAAAAGACAAAAATGTTTACTTTTCAAACGTGAAAAAAATAATCAAACATTATCCAATGACTGACCGACTTATTGTAATACGGGGATATATATAATTTTTCAGCATACAATACCTAATAATTCACACCAAGTAAGTCAAAGGTCCTTAATTATACAGCCAAAACCGGCTAAGGTCACCTATGCCAAAGGAAGATTGACCTGAGATTCAATTTATTACATTTTCTACAAACAATAGAATAAAAAAATAAAAAAAATCATTCATACTCTTTACTGAATAAACATATCGGGTATGCTAAAACAGTTTTGTGTTTAGTACTTGTGATTATTTTGTCTTTTACTTTTTCTTTGTTTATGCTTTACATTTGAGTACGAACTAAGAAGAAGTAAGAACAAGGATCTTTTTTCTTTTCTTTAACGCCACTTTCAGCAATATTTCAGGTATATCATGGCGACCAGCTTTAGTGGTGGAAGAAGCCGAAGTGCCCGGAGAGAACCACCGACCATGGGCAAGCAACTAGTAAACTTTATCACTTGCGGATGCGAGTCGAGTGCACCCTTTTTGTAATTTACAAAGCAAGGCGCGAACCCACGCCGTATTGGTGATAGGCTTGTATGAGTTGTTAGGTAATCCAACTACCTAACTCATTGAGCCACCCGGGCCCTAAGAACAAAGAAATTCTCTTTCGACTTACTTAGTTGTTATTGGATTGCTACTTCTGACTGAAGTGTCTGTGTCAAGTCAGGAGCATGGTCATGTATTTGTGTGTATCGATTTTTCCCCGTTGTATGATTTCCTAGGGGCTCTAGGAACTGTTCCAACAGTGTGGTGCTTTTTGTGTTTTATTTTATTCTTTGTATGTCACCATTCTTGCAATTAAGCTAACGTTTATTTGCAAGAATGGTGACATATGTTTCTGAATTGTCCTTAGTTAATTTTCTCTTCCGTTTTCTGACGAAAACGGAAGAGAAAACCAACAAAGGACAATTCAGAGACATAGGCAATATTGGGCACACAAGACAAAGAACGAAGATGAAAAAAAAACAAAAACAAAAAAAACCTCCCCACCCCCAAACCCCCCACACAACTTAGAAACCAAAAAGATGAGGAAAACGGACCAACCCAACATAAATCAGGGGGAACCATGGTGCTTGCTATGGGTAAGCAGTTTCCGTTTCTTATAAGACATCCTCATGTTACTCATTGTCAAATCCTGTAAGTCACCACATAGCTATCGTGACAAATAATCGTAATACTTCCAGTAATATTAACAAGATCATAGACTAAAATTAAAATGAAAATTGTGTCGTAATATTTATTGAAGATAATGAACGTTAGAGAAAACCGAAGGGGCAATCATGAATGGACGATTCAAAGATATCGACAACATTGGGAACACTAAATACAAAACGAAGATAAAAGGAATAAATAAATAAGAAAAAGGTAACACGGATCCCACCCAATAAACTGGGGCCGAACCAAGTTGCTTACAAATAGTAAGCAGTTCCTGTCTGTTACAAGACCCCAAAGTGTTGCTCATATAGTCGGTGATAGAGAAAAGGAAAAATCTACTTGAAGGGAAAAAGATCCGTTAGTAGTATATCAGTACGGTTCAAACAATACTTGAGGTGATGGAGCGAGGTGGTGGAGCTACCGGAAGTGACGTAACCGGAAGTGACGTCAGTCACGTGACCGGAAATCACCGGGAGTGACGTCATAACCGGAAGTATGTTCTGCGCATGCCCGGCTTTTCCTCGCGTTTTTTTTTCTTACTATAGTAGTAGTACAAAATGTGGTACAGTAGTACAAGTACCATGGCTACCGGATGTAGCGTGACACCGAAGGAAGTTGCCCCTTGGGTGTTCTCTAGGACGTCCGCGTCTCTCATTTTCTAGCACTTTCACTGGTTATCTGCCCTTTTCTCGACATTTTATTTTCTTCTTATCACTATTCAACTTGCCTTTCTTTCATATTTCCCATATCATTTCACAATTCAACCTACTTTTCTTTCATATTTTCCAAATAATTTCACTATTCAACATACTTTTCTTCTGTATTTTCCAAATAATTTCACTATTCAACATACTTTTCTTCTGTATTTTCCAAATCTTTTCGCTATTCAACTCACTTTTCTTCTGTATTTTCCATATCATTTCACTATTCAACCTATTTGTCTACTGCATGACTTTATAGAACATTTCATTTTCTCGTATTTTTGTCCCGTACTTTTTCAAACCACAACGTTTGAAATGCAACGTTACTTGCTTTTCTAGTACATGACGTCATAAAACATTCCATTTTCCCGTACTTTTCCCCCGTACTTTTCCAAACCGCTACGTTTGAAATAAAACGTTTGAAATATCAGTTAGTTATTTTTCTAGTATATGACGTTATAAAACATTACTTTTTCCCGTACTTGTTGCCTATCTTTTCACTATTCAACTTACTTTTCTTCCATATTTTCCGTACCATTTCACTCTTCAACTTGGCTTTCTTCCATATTTTCCATATCATTTCACAATTCAACCAACTTTTCTTCCGCATTTTCCATATCATTTCACTATTCAACTTACCTTTCTTCTGTATTTTCCATATCTTTTTACTATTCAGCTTACTTTTCCTCTATAATTTCCATATCTTTTCACTACTCAACTTGGGTTTCTTCCATATTTTTCATATCTTCTCACTATTCAACTTACCTTTCTTCCGCATTTTCCCTATCTTTTCACTATTCAACTTACATTTCTTCTGTATTTTCCAATTCTTTTCACTATTCAACTTACGTTTCTTCCATATTTTCCATATCATATCACAATTCAACCTACTTTTCTTCCGCATTTTCCATATCTTTTCACTATTCAACTTACTTTTCTTCCATTTTTTTCATATCTTTTCACTATTCAACTTGCCTTTCTGCCATATTTTCCATATCTTATCACTATTCGACTTGCCTTTCTTCCATATCTTTTCACTATTCAACCTACTTTTCTTCCAAATTGTCCATAGCATTTCACTATTCAACTTGCCTTTCTTCCATATTTTCAATATCATTTCTCTATCGGTATTCGACCCATTTTTCTTCCATATTTTCCATATAATTTCACTATTCAACCTACTTTTCTTCCGTATTGTCCATATCATTTCACTTTTCAACTTATTGTTCTGCCATATTGTTCCTATCTTTTCACTCTTCATCTTGCTTTTCCTCTGTATTTTCCATATCTTCTAACTATTCAACTTACTTTTCCTCCATAATTTCCATATCTTTTCACTATTCAATCTACTTTTCTTCTGTATTTTCCATATCTTTTCACTATTCAACTTGGGTTTCTTCCACATTTTTCATATCTTTCCACTATTCAACTTACCTTTCTTCCATATTTTCTCTACCTTTTCACTATTCAACTTACATTTCCTCTGTATTTTCCAAATCTTTTCACTATTCAACTTACTTTTCATCTGTATTTTCCATATCATTTCACAATTCAATCTACTTTGCTTCCGCATTTTGCATATCTTTTCACTATTCAACTTGCCTTTCATCTATATTTTTTATATCGTTTCACTATTCAACTTACTTTTCTTCCATATTTTCCATATCATTTCACAATTCAACCTACTTTTCTTCCGCATTTTCCATATCTTTTCACTATTCAACTTGCTTTTCGTTCATATTTTTCATATCTTTTCAGTATTCAACTTGCCTTTTTCCATATTTTCCATATTTTATCACTATTCGACTTGTCTTTCTTCCATATCTTTTCATTATTCAACTTACTTTTCTTCCATATTGTCCATATCATTTCACTATTAAGCTTACTTTTCTTCCATATTTTTCATATCTTTTCACTATTCAACTTACTTTTCCTTCATAATTTCCATATTTTTTCTATATTCAGCCTACATTTCTTCTGTATTTTCCATATCATTTCCCTATTCAACCTGGATTTCTTCTATATCTTTCATATCTTTTCACTATTCAACTTACCTTTCTTCTATATTTTCCCTATCTTTTCACTATTCAACTTACATTTCTTCTGTATTTTCCAAATCTTTTCAATATTCAACTTACTTTTCATCTGTATTTTCCATATCATTTCACAATTCAACCTACTTTGCTTCCGTATTTTGCATATCTTTTCACTATTCAACTTGCCTTTCATCTATATTTTTTATATCGTTTCACTATTCAACTTACTTTTCTTCCATATTTTCCATATCATTTCACAATTCAACCTACTTTTCTTCCGCATTTTCCATATCTTTTCACTATTCAACTTGCTTTTCGTTCATATTTTTCATATCTTTTCAGTATTCAACTTGCCTTTTTCCATATTTTCCATATTTTATCACTATTCGACTTGTCTTTCTTCCATATCTTTTCATTATTCAACTTACTTTTCTTCCATATTGTCCATATCATTTCACTATTAAGCTTACTTTTCTTCCATATTTTTCATATCTTTTCACTATTCAACTTACTTTTCCTTCATAATTTCCATATTTTTTCTATATTCAGCCTACATTTCTTCTGTATTTTCCATATCATTTCCCTATTCAACCTGGATTTCTTCTATATCTTTCATATCTTTTCACTATTCAACTTACCTTTCTTCTATATTTTCCCTATCTTTTCACTATTCAACTTACATTTCTTCTGTATTTTCCAAATCTTTTCAATATTCAACTTACTTTTCATCTGTATTTTCCATATCATTTCACAATTCAACCTACTTTGCTTCCGTATTTTGCATATCTTTTCACTATTCAACTTGCCTTTCATCTATATTTTTTATATCGTTTCACTATTCAACTTACTTTTCTTCCATATTTTCCATATCATTTCACAATTCAACCTACTTTTCTTCCGCATTTTCCATATCTTTTCACTATTCAACTTGCTTTTCGTTCATATTTTTCATATCTTTTCAGTATTCAACTTGCCTTTTTCCATATTTTCCATATTTTATCACTATTCGACTTGTCTTTCTTCCATATCTTTTCATTATTCAACTTACTTTTCTTCCATATTGTCCATATCATTTCACTATTAAGCTTACTTTTCTTCCATATTTTTCATATCTTTTCACTATTTAACTTACCTTTCTTCTTTATTTTCTATATCTTTTCACTATTCAACTTACTTTTCCTTCATAATTTCCATATTTTTTCAATATTCAGCCTACATTTCTTCTGTATTTTCCATATCATTTCCCTATTCAACCTGAATTTCTTCTATATCTTTCATATCTTTTCACTATTCAACTTACCTTTCTTCCATATTTTCCCTATCTTTTCACTATTCAACTTACATTTCTTCTGTATTTTCCATATCTTTTCACTATTCAACTTACTTTTCTTCTATAACTTCCATATTTTTTCACTATTCAACCTACTTTTCTTCTGTATTTTCAATATCATTTCACTATTCAACTTGGATTTCTTCTATATCTTTCATATCTTTTCACTATTCAGCTTACCTTTCTTCCATATATTCCCTATCTTTTCACTATTCAACTTACATTTCTTCTGTATTTTCCAATCTTTTCACTATTCAACTTACTTTTCTTCCATATTTTTCATATATTTTCACTATTCAACTTTCCTTACTTCCATATTGTCCATATCATTTCACTATTCGACCTATTTTTCATTTTCGTCCCAGAATCTATTTGTACTATCTATACAAAGCATGTAATAGCTTCTAAAAGCAACCACATTAATAAAATGTTGCCCAATGAGATGGTTTTAGCTCTTCTACAAAAGCTGAAGATGAAATATGAATTGCTTTACCAATCTACTACCAGGCTGAAATATATTGATAAATTTGACCAATTGCTAATCATCCACCAGTGAACGTCTACGTTTAATAACACTGTACGATCGTTGATACATTTCACCATTTGTATCTGATACTATATAGTAAAACATTTCCCATTTTTTATAAAATCATCATTAAATAACTGGTGTCATATTAAAATGTTTATCGTATTACATGTGTGGATCCTGTTTACGTGACACAGACAACTAAGATACATTACAGCATAGAGGTTCCCAAAACAGCAGCAGCCGCCGCCGCCGCAGCAGCAGCAGTCATAGCGTTGAAATTCCACCCAAAACACGCAACAAACAAAAACAAAACGAAACACATTATGAAAATATCACACATTAACGTCTATGACTAAAATGCAACAAGTCAACAGAATAGTGATTAAGATGTTGAATAAACACGAAAATTAGAGGAAGGAATCAAGAAACGTCGTTATAGATAGAAAGTTCACGAAAAAATATAACGAAATGCAGCGCGGAACGTGATAGACTACTTGGAGTACTACACAACATATCCGAAAACAACAAACTCTTGTAAGAAATGTAATTATTGAAGGCGTTCCCCATGAAAATAAATTGGCGGGAAATGGGCAGATAACCAGTGAAAGGGCTAGAAAATGATAGACGCGGACGTCCTAGAGAATACCCAATGGGCACTTCCAGTGAAAAGACCCCACTAGGGCGGATATTGCGCACCCAAGGGAACCTCCCTCAGGGTCACGGCACATCCGGTAGCCATGGTACTACATTTTGTACTACTACTATAGTAAGAAAAAAACGAGGGAAAAAGCCGGGCATGCGCAGAACATACTTCCGGTTATGATGTAACTTCCGGTGACTTCCGGGAACGTGACTGACGTCACTTCCGGTTACGTCACTTCCGATAGCTCCACCACCTCCTTCAACCATCTCAAATATGGCTTGAACCGTACTGATATACTACTTCCGTTGCCATTTGAGAAATGGGTATTATCTAACGGTCAACATAAAGGGAAGGCTAATACAATTGTCATAAGACATTTGACATTTAACGCACGATGAGGCGATTTAACACAAGAACAATATTAAAAATGTATTTATACATTGAATGTAAATTCAAATTATTTATAATTCATGCTTCACTGAACTTTGGACTAATGGACCTTTGCACAATTTGACATTTTGACCAATGTCACGGTATCAAAAGGACTCAATTTTTGCTTCCGGGTCAAAACTGACAAATTAAGTAAACAAATAAGTTTGAATCTCAATAAGAATGAAAGCAAGGTTGAAAGAACCGTGGTGTGCGTGCATTTGGTAATAAGTCAAACCCATTACCCGGATGTAGACCTATTTTATGAATGTGTCTTCATAATTTTAGTTCCTCGTTGTAGTATCAGATAGAATTACCACGTAAAGCATGTTCGAACATGTCTTTAATCCCATTTGTTTTGCAGGGAGGTCATTGTTTATTTCTAATTTGAATAGGGACTGTTTCCAATATAATATCCGTATCACATGATGTTTGTGTCGTTTATGCAACACGACGAGCGCCACATGTGGAATACAAACTGTTTTCCCTTCTGGGGTGAATGAGTTCCCCTCCGGTTTTCTGAGATTGTTGTTGTTCAATCGTTAATTGTTTGTGTTGTGTTTTGTAGATCGTTGTCCTTTTATTCTTTTTCCTTAACCATTGTATTGTGTGTCCTTTTTCGATTTATGGCTTCTCATTACCCCTTTGGTATCTTCAAATTTTCCTTCATGGCCCTGGGCTACAATCACTGGTTCTATACGATGACAACAGTATGCATGTACTTTAATGGAGTTTCATTTTGAAAAAAAAAACTAAAAGCTAATTACAATTATGTAATTATACTTCATGCAGATATCTGCATTTTTATCTGCATTTGAATTATTACCCTTCAAAGAGTTATCAAATATGTATCTCAGATAACTAACTACTATACCGGATACGATAGTATTTCTAATTGTTTAATAAATATTAATGATAGATTAAGCAATCGATATGAGATGACACATTGAAACACTGGAATCTGTAATTAATTTTAAAATAATTTTACCAGAAATATTTTTTCCCCCACAAATAATGATTTTATTGCAATAAAATTCGCCGTGAATAATTTCTAGGTATACAACTTTTACCCCATGCTATTAATCAGTAAATATCGGGCTTACAGTGTAACATTACAAACATAAGCTCTGTAGAGCTTTTTGCAGACATACAAACAGTAACAACACATACATTTAAAACATACAAATACACATGCATGACATATAACATCAGACAACAGTTGAAGCATTAGCAAGATGCACATACATATATAAGCATAGCATAAGGAAAGCAAAATTGCATGCAACATTTAAGCACTAAAAAATTTGATTAATAAGCACATACAAAGCAAAAATAAAATAAATAAAGCAAGACTAAAAGCTAAAAAATCTGAAAGCACTCAACATAAAATGAAGCATGAACATATCAAGACCTGCAGGAGCCACATCTGCATGAGTTGCCATTCCAGTTATTGATCATACTTTTAAACTAGTTCAGATTCACTTGCGCACAGATCGCGTCATGCAACTCATTCCAGAGTGGGGCTCCAGCATACCTTAAAGGGATTGTTAGGGGAAAACAATTTTAATCTTACTTTTATTCTAGATGTCATATTAAATAAGTGTATGTAATATTTCAGTATTATCTATCTTAAATAAAAAGATATGGTAGATTTTAACAATAAAATTATCTGTCTGTGGGAGTTGCCATATTGATAAGATTTATAATCTCCCTTTGCTAATATCAGCATCTTCAGCTTCCGGTGATGACGTCAATTAGACATTTTGTATTTGTAAACACTTATTAAATTACAAAACATTGAATAAACTAAAATTATCAACATGTGATCATCAGAAAACGAGGGGGGGATTTTATTTTAATGCAAATAGTGAATATCAGTGGGAACCAGAGTATTCATAAACTGAACTTTTAGAAATGAATCAAGAACAATTAAGAGATGAGATCAATGACCAAAGATCTGATGAATTAACCCTGGAGTTTTGTACCTGTCAGAATTAACCCTGGAGTTTTGTACCTGTCAGAACTGTGTCATATTACCAACAGAAGATGAATGTAAATGTTGTAAGGATTTTCAACATTTTGTGGACCAATATATTGGAGATGATTGTATATGCATTACTTTACATCAAGACTTTGAAACAGTTTGTTTGAATCGTACAGTATTGGAAACGGCATACATATGTTTCTTGAGATACAAGCGATTTACAGGGAGAGCACCTGCAACTCTTAATCCAAGGTAAGACAAATATCATTTTATGACTACACAAAAACATTCAGTGTGTAATTATCATTTTATATCTTCCACTTAAGTACAAACATGCCAATCTTATAAACATATGGTACATATCTTTATCACAATTTATGTGTAAATTCCCTATGGTAATACATATAATCTGTTGATAAAACAATTAACTCTCTGAACACTTAATTATCTAAGCAATCAATTGCTCGTGAAACTGTACTTTATGCATTTAGTTATCTAAATTTTTTACGGATCAAATTTCATTGATTGATTTTCTCTTTAACAATCATAAATCTAAATGTAAAGTTGATTGAACGAAAAACACATAGAAATAATCTTAATGCAGTTATATCTTAATTTCAGACAATACAGATTAAAGGCATACAGACAGTTTCTATGATGGGTGAGAAGAGGTCAACCATTAGGCAAAAAGAAAAGAGTAGTTCTACCATCCTGTGTAGTATCTAAAATAAGGAAAACATTTTCAGATCCTGATGGAATATATGAAGGATTTCATGACGTTGATTCAAGTTCTTGTTCAGATTCTGACTGACAATTGTAGAACAATAATTTAAAATGTATTTCTCACATAGGTGACAGTTATATGTAAAATCAATCAAATAAAATTCTTATTATACATTGTATGTGTAATCTACAGAAATAAACAGTAAATATGTTGAAAATGCTACAAAATAAAGGAAGTGCCTAATCTACGTCACAAAAAAGCGTCATCTGTTAAATATTACACCGTCTCCAGTAGCTTGATAATCTGATGATAAAATCATTAAAATAACATAAACAGTGTGTATTTATCAGTTGTTTACAAATAATCTTGTTTTATAAACTCAAATAGAAATTCCCTAACATTCCCGTTAACAAATGTAGACCAAAGTGTGTTGTTCTCACCTGTGGAATTTATTCTGTTTGTTGCCGTCTAAAAGAGTAAGATATATGCTTAAAACTAACAATGTCATTGAGATAAGTCGGTTACCGTTTGTGAAAGATTTTGAAAATTTCTATGGCCATCATTCGTAGACGTCTTATTTTGAGACTTTAGCAAAACAATATCATAATCACTATTAAAATCCTCATAGATAAACCTCAAGGCACGTTATTGTATCGTTTCCATTTATATAAGAGTGATAAATAGTTAACCTCCCCAATTTAGGTACATGTTTTCCAATTCTTTTTAGTACATTTAACTGCCTTGAAGCCTTTTTACTATTCAGAATATCTTATTTAGAATATTTTAGTACTTTTTTCCAGATCATGCGCAGTATATCTGGTAATAATGACAGCTAACATATATATCTTAGCTCTCTATGATGATTTTTGCCAGGACAATATTATTTCCGGATATTAGACGCTTTCGAACCGATCACGATCGAAAAAATGAATGTTCATTGGTATGTTCGGAAGTATTTCAAGCAAGAGCGTTTACCAATATTTGGTTCAAATGCAATTTCTATGTAGCAAATGATCATAATCATATTTGCTATGCAAACTTTAAACAATTTTAGGAATCATCATTTCAATTTTATTGGAATTAAAGAATTAATTTATGCTAAGTCGTTCTATAATGATGAATATGTATTCCTATTTTGTGGAGATTTTCGGTTTTATTAGTTTCGTCTGTATGAAAACGCTAGAGAATACCGAAGTGGCCATAAACAAATTAACAGTCCAGAGAAAATGGCAACATAAAATATACAAGACGAAGAAAAAAAAAAACAAAAAAAACGCAATATAAATTGTACACCACTATAGTACGTAGCGAGAGTTATATATAGAACAGAAAATGATGACCCTTCCGAAGCACCTGGATCTGACTAGACTTAAATACTGTTGGCATTAAAACATTTGATTTCTTTACCTTCCACACTACTATTCCTCAATCAAAACTGAAAGACATATTAAAATAATTAGTCCAAATGTGTTTCATCACATATTGACTAACGTAGATACAAATACATTGGCTAAGAAAAGGATTTTTTTTGTGTGCGCAAAAAAAACACTTTGATAACACGAACAATTTCACAGAAACTGGTATGATGAATATTTTCGAGTTTTAGGATTGACAGCATATTTGATTTGTTTGGTGTGGGTGTTTTTCAACACACATTCCTATCTTCCTTTATTTGTATGCCATTATATTAACTGTCCTTCCTCGATTTACGGATTCTGAGTACCCTTTGGTATCCTCAAACATTTCTTGGAATGTAATAATCTTTTCGGATGCATATTTACAAGCGTGAGGCTTGACGGTCGCCACCATGACTTGGTTGACCGTACGGAATATCTGTGTCACAAATGAACACGAACGTTTTAATTGTTGTAGTCATAATCCCGTTTATGACTCATCACCGGGTTTGTAACAAGAATAACACGACAGATGTTCCTAGTGCAGGAGGAACTGCCTACCCCCGGTTTTTAGTGGGGTTCGTGTTATTCAAACTGTAGTGTTCTCTGTGCAGTGTTTTCTATATCATTGTTTTTCCTTTTACCCTTTTTCATTTGCCAACTATAATGTTTGTCCTACTTATATTAATGACCTCTGATTACTGTTAAGTTAATATCTGCGGTCTTTTTATTTCCTCAATTTTGGAGGTTGACAGGAAACCGCGAAAAAAAATATACGTGAAAAACTCTCCACAAATACAAACATATTAAACAAAATTGAAAACCGATCAAGAAGTATAATTTTTAAGCCAAATTTCATTATGCCGTATACTTATTTTATATGTATATATACAAACTGACCCTTACAAGCCTACAAAACATTAGAACATCCAAACGTTGTATTATGCCGTATATTTTTGCTTTTGTTTTATTTGTAGTGCAAAATTATTAGAGAATGAATACATCAATAATTAATTATATCTTCAAATATTACATGAGTAAAACAGAACAATTAAATTATTAAACTTTGTGTTGAGGTCTGTTCAAGTCTGTCAGGTTAGGATATTTAATATATATTGAGTTACACTGTAAATCTCACATTAGAGCAACTGCAGACACTTCAGACATGGGACATGACGTTTGTTAAATTGCTGTGTTCTCTGGGTGCAATTGTAAATCAATAATTATTTTTTAAGTAAAACAAAAAGTTTGAAATGTATTTAATTAAAGTTTGAATTATTACAAGATTAATTATATCGAGATAGTGAGTAAGAATAAGACTTATTGTTCGAATAAGTCTGTCTGATAATTCTGTTTTTCGATTTTTTCTTGTCTTTGTTTTTTGTCTTATTGTTTTCACTGAAACACGGTCTAAAAACGGTTATATTACATAATAAAACGAAACAGAAGAACAAATACAAAAGGAAAGAAAACAATATCAGCGAGTACGTCTATTAACAGAAATCTAGAAAATTGTGATCAGTGAAAAATAGTACTTTTACAGAACTTCTTTTGTATCTTTAATCTTTTCTTAAGAATGTAATATGTGTAATTCTTAAGAATGTAATATGTGTAATTCTTAAGAATGTAATATGTGTGATTCTTAAGAATGTAATATGTGTAATTCTTAAGAATGTAATATGTGTAATTCTTAAGAATGTAATATGTGTAATTCTTAAGAATGTAATATGTGTAATTCTTAAGAATGTAATATGTGTAATTCTCAGACTGTAATTGCTTAATACTATCCAAATACAATGCATGAATTCAGAACTCCTTTTCTTGATAAGATTTCAGCAAGTGGAATAATAAGATGTTTTACACTAATTACTTTCAACAGTATTTCAGCGATATCATGGCGGTCAATAATTCTTTGTAGAGGAAACCAGACTATTCGGAATAACCAACCTACCTTCTGCAAGTCCTTGACAATTAATATTACATGAAGGTTTTAGTACATAACACCACGAGTGTGAATCGAAGTGAATCGAAACCACAATAATACCGATGATAGGCTCTGACTACGCGTACGTGGAGATTACCACGGTCTGTGCACTCTAAATATCTCTTTTGTGGAATTATTCAATTTTAGTTTTCAGTGTTTCATGTCTGTTTTAAGAGTACATACTTGTCATTTTTTTTATTCAATCGGACTTGGTTATATATTTTGTCTTGGCTTTTGATTACGTCATTGCTTTTTAATACTTTTCTTTTCAGTCTCTGTCAGTATTGTGAACAAGTGCGTCTCCTCAATTGTATCCGATTTCCTCCATTCTTACACATACATTTTACGATCATTGTCACTGCTTATGTTTTTATTTGGAACACATTGAAACTTATTGCAATAATGAATAATTCTGATTGTGCATAGAAACCCAATGATTTAGATCGTAACTCCTTTGAAATCCAAGACTCGCGTGATCTGCACTAAATTTTGGCATTACCATTTTACTTAATAAAAATCATTGATATCAAATTTAGTACGCATGAGTTATTTCTGGAATAACCTTCACCAGATAAGCTCAAAGCCAAAATATTTGAAAACAATATAATTTTTAAATCTTTAGGAGCATGAATACCAAAGGGTCTAAACAGGATAACCTAGGCCTTAGAGATGATAAACCAAAGGGTCTAAACAGGATAACCTAGGCCTTAGTGATGATAAACCAAAGGGTCTAAACAGGATAACCTAGGCCTTAGAGATGATAAACCAAAGGGTCTAAACAGGATAACCTAGGCCTTAGAGATGATAAACCAAAGAGTCTAAACAGGATAACATAGGCCTTAGAGATGATAAACCAAAGAGTCTAAACAGGATAACCTAGGTCTTAGAGATGATAAACCAAAGGGTCTAAACAGGATAACCTAGACCTTAGAGATGATAAAACAAAGGGTCTAAACAGGATAACATAGGCCTTAGAGATGATAAACCAAAGGGTCTAAACAGGATAACCTAGGCCTTAGAGATGATAAACCAAAGGGTCTAAACAGGATAACCTAGGCCTTAGAGATGATAAACCAAAGGGTCTAAACAGGATAACCTAGGTCTTAGAGATGATAAACCAAAGGGTCTAAACAGGATAACCTAGACCTTAGAGATGATAAAACAAAGGGTCTAAACAGGATAACATAGGCCTTAGAGATGATAAACCAAAGGGTCTAAACAGGATAACCTAGGCCTTAGAGATGATAAACCAAAGGGTCTAAACAGGATAACCTAGGCCTTAGAGATGATAAACCAAAGGGTCTAAACAGGATAACCTAGGTCTTAGAGATGATAAACCAAAGAGTCTAAACAGGATAACCTAGGTCTTAGAGATGATAAACCAAAGGGTCTAAACAGGATAACCTAGACCTTAGAGATGATAAAACAAAGGGTCTAAACAGGATAACATAGGCCTTAGAGATGATAAACCAAAGGGTCTAAACAGGATAACCTAGGCCTTAGAGATGATAAACCAAAGGGTCTAAACAGGATAACCTAGGCCTTAGAGATGATAAACCAAAGGGTCTAAACAGGATAACCTAGGCCTTAGAGATGATAAACCAAAGGGTCTAAACAGGATAACCTAGGCCTTAGAGATGATAAACCAAAGGGTCTAAACAGGATAACCTAGGCCTTAGAGATGATAAACCAAAGGGTCTAAACAGGATAACCTAGGCCTTAGAGATGATCTACCAAAGGGTCTAAACAGGATAACCTAGGCCTTAGAGATGATAAACCAAAGGGTCTAAACAGGATAACCTAGGCCTTAGAGTTCATCTAACAAAGGGTCTAAACAGGATAACCTAGGCCTTAGAGATGATAAACCAAAGGGTCTAAACAGGATAACCTAGGCCTTAGAGATGATCTACCAAAGGGTCTAAACAGGATAACCTAGGCCTTAGAGATGATAAACCAAAGGGTCTAAACAGGATAACCTAGGCCTTAGAGATCATCTAACAAAGGGTCTAAACAGGATAACCTAGGCCTTAGAGATGATAAACCAAAGGGTCTAAACAGGATAACCTAGGCCTTAGAGATGATCTACCAAAGGGTCTAAACAGGATAACCTAGGCCTTAAAGATGATAAACCAAAGGGTCTAAACAGGATAACCTAGGCCTTAGAGATGATAAACCAAAGGGTCTAAACAGGATAACCTAGGCCTTAGAGATGATCTACCAAAGGGTCTAAACAGGATAACCTAGGCCTTAGAGATGATAAACCAAAGGGTCTAAACAGGATAACCTAGGCCTTAGAGATGATCTACCAAAGGGTCTAAACAGGATAACCTAGGCCTTAGAGATGATAAACCAAAGGGTCTAAACAGGATAACCTAGGCCTTAGAGATGATCTACCAAAGGGTCTAAACAGGATAACCTAGGCCTTAGAGATGATAAACCAAAGGGGCTAAACAGGATAACCTAGGCTTTAGAGATGATAAACCAAAGAGTCTAAACAGGATAACCTAGGCCTTAGAGATGATCTACCAAAGGGTCTAAACAGGATAACCTAGGCCTTAGAGATGATCTACCAAAGAGTCTAAACAGGATAACCTAGGCCTTAAAGATGATAAACCAAAGGGTCTAAACAGGATAACCTAGGCCTTAGAGAAGATAAACCAAAGGGTCTAAACAGGATAACCTAGGCCTTAGAGATGATAAACCAAAGGGTCTAAACAGGATAACCTAGGCCTTAGAGATGATCTACCAAAGGGTCTAAACAGGATAACCTAGGTCTTAGAGATGATAAACCAAAGGGTCTAAACAGGATAACCTAGGCCTTAAAGATGATAAACCAAAGGGTCTAAACAGGATAACCTAGGCCTTAGAGATGATAAACCAAAGGGTCTAAACAGGATAACCTAGGCCTTAAAGATGATAAACCAAAGGGTCTAAACAGGATAACCTAGGCCTTAGAGATGATCTACCAAAGGGTCTAAACAGGATAACCTAGGCCTTAGAGATGATAAACCAAAGGGTCTAAACAGGATAACCTAGGCCTTAGAGATGATCTACCAAAGGGTCTAAACAGGATAACCTAGGCCTTAGAGATGATCTACCAAAGGGTCTAAACAGGATAACCTAGGCCTTAGAGATGATAAACCAAAGGGTCTAAACAGGATAAACTAGGCCTTAGAGATGATCTACCAAAGGGTCTAAACAGGATAACCTAGGCCTTAGAGATGATCTACCAAAGGGTCTAAACAGGATAACCTAGGCCTTAGAGATGATCTACCAAAGGGTCTAAACAGGATAACCTAGGCCTTAGAGATGATAAACCAAAGGGTCTAAACAGGATAACCTAGGCCATAGAGATGATAAACCAAAGGGTCTAAACAGGATAACCTAGGCCTTAGAGATGATAAACCAAAGGGTCTAAACAGGATAACCTAGGACTTAGAGATGATAAACCAAAGGGTCTAAACAGGATAACCTAGGCCTTAGAGATGATAAACCAAAGGGTCTAAACAGGATAACCTAGGCCTTAGAGATGATAAACCAAAGGGTCTAAACAGGATAACCTAGGCCTTAGAGATGATAAACCAAAGGGTCTAAACAGGATAACCTAGGCCTTAGAGATGATAAACCAAAGGGTCTAAACAGGATAACCTAGGCCTTAGAGATGATAAACCAAAGGGTCTAAACAGGATAACCTAGGCCTTAGAGATGATAAACCAAAGGGTCTAAACAGGATAACCTAGGCCTTAGAGATGATAAACCAAAGGGTCTAAACAGGATAACCTAGGCCTTAAAGATGATAAACCAAAGGGTATAAACAGGATAACCTAGGCCTTAAAGATGACAAACCAAAGGGTATAAACAGGATAACCTAGGCCTTAAAGATGACAAACCAAAGGGTCTAAACAGGATAACCTAGGCCTTAGAGATGATAAACCAAAGGGTCTAAACAGGATAACCTAGGCCTTAGAGATGATAAACCAAAGGGTCTAAACAGGATAACCTAGGCCTTAGAGATGATAAACCAAAGGGTCTAAACAGGATAACCTAGGCCTTAGAGATGATAAACCAAAGGGTCTAAACAGGATAACCTAGGCCTTAGAGATGATAAACCAAAGGGTCTAAACAGGATAACCTAGGCCTTAGAGATGATAAACCAAAGGGTCTAAACAGGATAACCTAGGCCTTAGAGATGATAAACCAAAGGGTCTAAACAGGATAACCTAGGCCTTAGAGATGATAAACCAAAGGGTCTAAACAGGATAACCTAGGCCTTAAAGATGATAAACCAAAGGGTATCAACAGGATAACCTAGGCCTTAAAGATGACAAACCAAACGGTATAAACAGGATAACCTAGGCCTTAAAGATGACAAACCAAAGGGCCTCAACAGGATAACCTAGGCCTTAAAGATGACAAACCAAAGGGCTAAACAGGATAACCTAGGCCTTAAAGATGATAAAAACCAAAGGGTCTAAACAGGATAACCTAGGCCTTAGAGATGATAAACCAAAGAGTCTAAACAGGATAACCTAGGCCTTAGAGATGATAAACCAAAGGGTCTAAACAGGATAACCTAGGCATTAGAGATGATAAACCAAAGGGTCTAAACAGGATAACCTAGGCCTTAGAGATGATAAACCAAAGGGTCTAAACAGGATAACCTAGGCATTAGAGATGATAAACCAAAGGGTCTAAACAGGATAACCTAGGCCTTAGAGATGATAAACCAAAGGGTCTAAACAGGATAACCTAGGCCTTAGAGATGATAAACCAAAGGGTCTAAACAGGATAACCTAGGCATTAGAGATGATAAACCAAAGGGTCTAAACAGGATAACCTAGGCCTTAGAGATGATAAACCAAAGGGTCTAAACAGGATAACCTAGGCATTAGAGATGATAAACCAAAGGGTATAAACAGGATAACCTAGGCATTAGAGATGATAAACCAAAGGGTCTAAACAGGATAACCTAGGCCTTAAAGATGATAAAAACCAAAGGGTCTAAACAGGATAACCTAGGCCTTAGAGATGATAAACCAAAGAGTCTAAACAGGATAACCTAGGCCTTAGAGATGATAAACCAAAGGGTCTAAACAGGATAACCTAGGCATTAGAGATGATAAACCAAAGGGTCTAAACAGGATAACGTAGGCCTTAGAGATGATAAACCAAAGGGTCTAAACAGGATAACCTAGGCCTTAGAGATGATAAACCAAACGGTCTAAACAGGATAACCTAGGCATTAGAGATGATAAACCAAAGGGTCTAAACAGGATAACCTAGGCCTTAGAGATGATAAACCAAAGGGTCTAAACAGGATAACCTAGGCCTTAGAGATGATAAACCAAAGGGTCTAAACAGGATAACCTAGGCATTAGAGATGATAAACCAAAGGGTCTAAACAGGATAACCTAGGCCTTAGAGATGATAAACCAAAGGGTCTAAACAGGATAACCTAGGCATTAGAGATGATAAACCAAAGGGTATAAACAGGATAACCTAGGCATTAGAGATGATAAACCAAAGGGTCTAAACAGGATAACCTATGCCTTAGAGATGATAAAACAAAGGGTCTAAACAGGATAACCTAGGCCTTAGAGATGATAAACCAAAGGGTCTAAACAGGATAACCTAGGCCTTAGAGATGATAAACCAAAGGGCCTAAACAGGATAACCTAGACCTTAGGGATGATAAACCAAAGGGTCTAAACAGGATAACCTAGGCCTTAGAGATGATAAAACAAAGGGTCTAAACAGGATAACCTAGGCCTTAGAGATGATAAAACAAAGGGCCTAAACAGGATAACCTAGGCCTTAGAGATGATAAACCATAGGGTCTAAACAGGATAACCTAGACCTTAGAGATGATAAACCAAAGGGCCTAAACAGGATAACCTAGGCCTTAGAGATGATAAACCAAAGGGTCTAAACAGGATAACCTAGACCTTAGAGATGATAAACCAAAGGGTCTAAACAGGATAACCTAGACCTTAGAGATGATAAACCAAAGGGCCTAAACAGGATAACCTAGGCCTTAGAGATGATAAACCAAAGGGTATAAACAGGATAACCTAGGCCTTAGAGATGATAAACCAAAGGGCCTAAACATGATAACCTAGACCTTAGAGATGATAAACCAAAGGGCCTAAACATGATAACCTAGACCTTAGAGATGATAAACCAAAGGGCCTAAACAGGATAACCTAGGCCTTAGAGATGATAAACCAAAGGGCCTAAACAGGATAACCTAGACCTTAGAGATGATAAACCAAAGGGTCTAAACAGGATAACCTAGGCCTTAGAGATGATAAACCAAAGGGCCTAAACATGATAACCTAGGCCTTAGAGATGATAAACCAAAGGGTCTAAACAGGATAGCCTACGCCTTAGAGATGATAAACCAAAGGGCCTAAACAGGATAACCTAGGCCTTAGAAATGATAAACCAAAGGGTTTAAACAGGATAACCTAGGCCTTAGAGATGATAAAACAAAGGGTCTAAACAGGATAACCTAGGCCTTAGAGATGATAAACCAAAGGGTCTAAACAGGATAACCTAGACCTTAGAGATGATAAACCAAAGGGCCTAAACAGGATAACCTAGGCCTTAGAGATGATAAACCAAAGGGTATACACAGGATAACCTAGGCCTTAGAGATGATAAACCAAAGGGTCTAAACAGGATAACATAGGCCTTAGAGATGATAAACCAAAGGGTCTAAACAGGATAACCTAGGCCTTAGAGATGATAAACCAAAGGGTCTAAACAGGATAACCTAGGCCTTAGAGATGATAAACCAAAGGGTCTAAACAGGATAACCTAGGCCTTAGAGATGATAAACCAAAGGGCCTAAACAGGATAACCTAGGCCTTAGAGATGATAAACCAAAGGGTATACACAGGATAACCTAGGCCTTAGAGATGATAAACCAAAGGGTATAAACAGGATAACCTAGGCCTTAGAGATGATAAACCAAAGAGTCTAAACAGGATAACCTAGGCCTTAGAGATGATAAACCAAAGGGTCTAAACAGGATAACCTAGGCATTAGAGATGATAAACCAAAGGGTCTAAACAGGATAACCTAGGCCTTAGAGATGATAAACCAAAGGGTCTAAACAGGATAACATAGGCCTTAGAGATGATAAACCAAAGGGTCTAAACAGGATAACCTAGGCCTTAGAGATGATAAACCAAAGGGTCTAAACAGGATAACCTAGGCCTTAGAGATGATAAACCAAAGGGTCTAAACAGGATAACATAGGCCTTAGAGATGATAAACCAAAGGGTCTAAACAGGATAACCTAGGCCTTAGAGATGATAAACCAAAGGGTCTAAACAGGATAACCTAGGCCTTAGAGATGATAAACCAAAGGGTCTAAACAGGATAACCTAGGCCTTAGAGATGATAAACCAAAGGGCCTAAACAGGATAACCTAGGCCTTAGAGATGATAAACCAAAGGGTCTAAACAGGATAACCTAGGCCTTAGAGATGATAAACCAAAGGGTCTAAACAGGATAACCTAGACCTTAGGGATGATAAACCAAAGGGCCTAAACAGAATAACCTAGGCCTTAGAGATGATAAACCAAAGGGTATACACAGGATAACCTAGGCCTTAGAGATGATAAACCAAAGGGTCTAAACAGGATAACGTAGGCCTTAGAGATGATAAACCAAACGGTCTAAACAGGATAACCTAGGCCTTAGAGATGATAAACCAAAGGGCCTAAACAGGATAACCTAGGCCTTAGAGATGATAAACCAAAGGGTATACACAGGATAACCTAGGCCTTAGAGATGATAAACCAAAGGGTCTAAACAGGATAACCTAGGCCTTAGAGATGATAAACCAAAGGGTCTAAACAGGATAACCTAGGCCTTAGAGATGATAAACCAAAGGGTCTAAACAGGATAACCTAGGCCTTAGAGATGATAAACCAAAGAGTCTAAACAGGATAACCTAGGCCTTAGAGATGATAAACCAAAGAGTCTAAACAGGATAACCTAGGCCTTAAAGATGATAAACCAAAGGGTCTAAACTGGATAACCTAGGCCTTAGAGATGATAAACCAAAGGGTCTAAACAGGATAACCTAGGCCTTAGAGATGATAAAACAAAGGGCCTAAACAGGATAACCTAGGCCTTAGAGATGATAAACCAAAGGGTCTAAACAGGATAACCTAGGCCTTAGAGATGATAAACCAAAGGGTCTAAACAGGATAACCTAGGCCTTAGAGATGATAAACCAAAGGGTCTAAACAGGATAACCTAGGCCTTAGAGATGATAAACCAAACGGTCTAAACAGGATAACCTAGGCCTTAGAGATGATAAACCAAAGAGTCTAAACAGGATAACTTAGGCCTTAGAGATGATAAACCAAAGGGTCTAAACAGGATAACCTAGGCCTTAGGGATGATAAACCAAAGAGTCTAAACAGGATAACCTAGGCCTTAGAGATGATAAACCAAAGGGTCTAAACAGGATAACCTAAGCCTTAGAGATAATAAACCAAAGGGTATAAACAGGATAACCTAGGCCTTAGAGATGATAAACCAAAGAGTCTAAACAGGATAACCTAGGCCTTAGAGATGATAAACCAAAGGGTCTAAACAGGATAACCTAGGCCTTAGAGATGATAAACCAAAGGGTCTAAACAGGATAACCTAGGCCTTAGAGATGATAAACCAAAGGGTCTAAACAGGATAACCTAGGCATTAGAGATGATAAACCAAAGGGTCTAAACAGAATAACCTAGGCCTTAGAGATGATAAACCAAAGGGTCTAAACAGGATAACCTAGGCATTAGAGATGATAAACCAAAGGGTATAAACAGGATAACCTAGGCATTAGAGATGATAAACCAAAGGGTCTAAACAGGATAACCTAGGCCTTAGAGATGATAAACCAAAGGGTATAAACAGGATAACCTAGGCATTAGAGATGATAAACCAAAGGGTCTAAACAGGATAACCTAGGCCTTAGAGATGATAAACCAAAGGGCCTAAACAGGATAACCTAGACCTTAGAGATGATAAACCAAAGGGTCTAAACAGGATAACCTAGGCCTTAGAGATGATAAAACAAAGGGTCTAAACAGGATAACCTAGGCCTTAGAGATGATAAAACAAAGGGCCTAAACAGGATAACCTAGGCCTTAGAGATGATAAACCAAAGGGTCTAAACAGGATAACCTAGACCTTAGAGATGATAAACCAAAGGGCCTAAACAGGATAACCTAGGCCTTAGAGATGACAAACCAAAGGGTCTAAACAGGATAACCTAGACCTTAGAGATGATAAACCAAAGGGTCTAAACAGGATAACCTAGACCTTAGAGATGATAAACCAAAGGGCCTAAACAGGATAACCTAGGCCTTAGAGATGATAAACCAAAGGGTATAAACAGGATAACCTAGGCCTTAGAGATGATAAACCAAAGGGCCTAAACATGATAACCTAGACCTTAGAGATGATAAACCAAAGGGCCTAAACAGGATAACCTAGGCCTTAGAGATGATAAACCAAAGGGCCTAAACAGGATAACCTAGGCCTTAGAGATGATAAACCAAAGGGTCTAAACAGGATAACCTAGGCCTTAGAGATGATAAACCAAAGGGCCTAAACATGATAACCTAGGCCTTAGAGATGATAAACCAAAGGGTCTAAACAGGATAGCCTAGGCCTTAGAGATGATAAACCAAAGGGCCTAAACAGGATAACCTAGGCCTTAGAGATGATAAACCAAAGGGTCTAAACAGGATAACCTAGGCCTTAGAGATGATAAACCAAAGGGCCTAAACAGGATAACCTAGGCCTTAGAGATGATAAACCAAAGGGTCTAAACAGGATAACCTAGACCTTAGAGATGATAAACCAAAAGGCCTAAACAGGATAACCTAGGCCTTAGAGATGATAAACCAAAGGGTATACACAGGATAACCTAGGCCTTAGAGATGATAAACCAAAGGGTCTAAACAGGATAACATAGGCCTTAGAGATGATAAACCAAAGGGTCTAAACAGGATAACCTAGGCCTTAGAGATGATAAACCAAAGGGTCTAAACAGGATAACCTAGGCCTTAGAGATGATAAACCAAAGGGTATAAACAGGATAACCTAGGCCTTAGAGATGATAAACCAAAGGGCCTAAACAGGATAACCTAGGCCTTAGAGATGATAAACCAAAGGGTATACACAGGATAACCTAGGCCTTAGAGATGATAAACCAAAGGGTCTAAACAGGATAACCTAGGCCTTAGAGATGATAAACCAAAGAGTCTAAACAGGATAACCTAGGCCTTAGAGATGATAAACCAAAGGGTCTAAACAGGATAACCTAGGCCTTAGAGATGATAAACCAAAGGGTCTAAACAGGATAACCTAGGCCTTAGAGATGATAAACCAAAGGGTCTAAACAGGATAACATAGGCCTTAGAGATGATAAACCAAAGGGTCTAAACAGGATAACCTAGGCCTTAGAGAAGATAAACCAAAGGGTCTAAACAGGATAACCTAGGCCTTAGAGATGATAAACCAAAGGGTCTAAACAGGATAACATAGGCCTTAGAGATGATAAACCAAAGGGTCTAAACAGGATAACCTAGGCCTTAGAGATGATAAACCAAAGGGTCTAAACAGGATAACCTAGGCCTTAGAGATGATAAACCAAAGGGCCTAAACAGGATAACCTAGGCCTTAGAGATGATAAACCAAAGGGTCTAAACAGGATAACCTAGGCCTTAGAGATGATAAACCAAAGGGTCTAAACAGGATAACCTAGGCCTTAGAGATGATAAACCAAAGGGTATACACAGGATAACCTAGGCCTTAGAGATGATAAACCAAAGGGTCTAAACAGGATAACGTAGGCCTTAGAGATGATAAACCAAAGGGTCTAAACAGGATAACCTAGGCCTTAGAGATGATAAACCAAAGGGCCTAAACAGGATAACCTAGGCCTTAGAGATGATAAACCAAAGGGTATACACAGGATAACCTAGGCCTTAGAGATGATAAACCAAAGGGTCTAAACAGGATAACCTAGGCCTTAGAGATGATAAACCAAAGTGTCTAAACAGGATAACCTAGGCCTTAGAGATGATAAACCAAAGGGTCTAAACAGGATAACCTAGGCCTTAGAGATGATAAACCAAAGGGTCTAAACAGGATAACCTAGGCCTTAGAGATGATAAACCAAAGAGTCTAAACAGGATAACCTAGGCCTTAGAGATGATAAACCAAAGAGTCTAAACAGGATAACCTAGGCCTTAGAGATGATAAACCAAAGGGTCTAAACAGGATAACCTAGGCCTTAGAGATGATAAACCAAAGGGTCTAAACAGGATAACCTAGGCCTTAGAGATGATAAAACAAAGGGCCTAAACAGGATAACCTAGGCCTTAGAGATGATAAACCAAAGGGTCTAAACAGGATAACCTAGGCCTTAGAGATGATAAACCAAAGGGTCTAAACAGGATAACCTAGGCCTTAGAGATGATAAACCAAAGGGTCTAAACAGGATAACCTAGGCCTTAGAGATGATAAACCAAAGGGTCTAAACAGGATAACCTAGGCCTTAGAGATGATAAACCAAAGGGCCTAAACAGGATAACCTAGGCCTTAGAGATGATAAACCAAAGGGTCTAAACAGGATAACCTAGGCCTTAGAGATGATAAACCAAAGGGCCTAAACAGGATAACCTAGGCCTTAGAGATGATAAACCAAAGGGTCTAAACAGGATAACCTAGACCTTAGAGATGATAAACCAAAGGGCCTAAACAGGATAACCTAGGCCTTAGAGATGATAAACCAAAGGGTATACACAGGATAACCTAGGCCTTAGAGATGATAAACCAAAGGGTCTAAACAGGATAACATAGGCCTTAGAGATGATAAACCAAAGGGTCTAAACAGGATAACCTAGGCCTTAGAGATGATAAACCAAAGGGTCTAAACAGGATAACCTAGGCCTTAGAGATGATAAACCAAAGGGTCTAAACAGGATAACCTAGGCCTTAGAGATGATAAACCAAAGGGCCTAAACAGGATAACCTAGGCCTTAGAGATGATAAACCAAAGGGTATACACAGGATAACCTAGGCCTTAGAGATGATAAACCAAAGGGTCTAAACAGGATAACCTAGGCCTTAGAGATGATAAACCAAAGAGTCTAAACAGGATAACCTAGGCCTTAGAGATGATAAACCAAAGGGTCTAAACAGGATAACCTAGGCCTTAGAGATGATAAACCAAAGGGTCTAAACAGGATAACCTAGGCCTTAGAGATGATAAACCAAAGGGTCTAAACAGGATAACATAGGCCTTAGAGATGATAAACCAAAGGGTCTAAACAGGATAACCTAGGCCTTAGAGAAGATAAACCAAAGGGTCTAAACAGGATAACCTAGGCCTTAGAGATGATAAACCAAAGGGTCTAAACAGGATAACATAGGCCTTAGAGATGATAAACCAAAGGGTCTAAACAGGATAACCTAGGCCTTAGAGATGATAAACCAAAGGGTCTAAACAGGATAACCTAGGCCTTAGAGATGATAAACCAAAGGGCCTAAACAGGATAACCTAGGCCTTAGAGATGATAAACCAAAGGGTCTAAACAGGATAACATAGGCCTTAGAGATGATAAACCAAAGGGTCTAAACAGGATAACCTAGACCTTAGAGATGATAAACCAAAGGGCCTAAACAGGATAACCTAGGCCTTAGAGATGATAAACCAAAGGGTATACACAGGATAACCTAGGCCTTAGAGATGATAAACCAAAGGGTCTAAACAGGATAACGTAGGCCTTAGAGATGATAAACCAAAGGGTCTAAACAGGATAACCTAGGCCTTAGAGATGATAAACCAAAGGGCCTAAACAGGATAACCTAGGCCTTAGAGATGATAAACCAAAGGGTATACACAGGATAACCTAGGCCTTAGAGATGATAAACCAAAGGGTCTAAACAGGATAACCTAGGCCTTAGAGATGATAAACCAAAGTGTCTAAACAGGATAACCTAGGCCTTAGAGATGATAAACCAAAGGGTCTAAACAGGATAACCTAGGCCTTAGAGATGATAAACCAAAGGGTCTAAACAGGATAACCTAGGCCTTAGAGATGATAAACCAAAGAGTCTAAACAGGATAACCTAGGCCTTAGAGATGATAAACCAAAGAGTCTAAACAGGATAACCTAGGCCTTAGAGATGATAAACCAAAGGGTCTAAACAGGATAACCTAGGCCTTAGAGATGATAAACCAAAGGGTCTAAACAGGATAACCTAGGCCTTAGAGATGATAAAACAAAGGGCCTAAACAGGATAACCTAGGCCTTAGAGATGATAAACCAAAGGGTCTAAACAGGATAACCTAGGCCTTAGAGATGATAAACCAAAGGGTCTAAACAGGATAACCTAGGCCTTAGAGATGATAAACCAAAGGGTCTAAACAGGATAACCTAGGCCTTAGAGATGATAAACCAAAGGGTCTAAACAGGATAACCTAGGCCTTAGAGATGATAAACCAAAGAGTCTAAACAGGATAACCTAGGCCTTAGAGATGATAAACCAAAGGGTCTAAACATGATAACCTAAGCCTTAGAGATAATAAACCAAAGGGTATAAACAGGATAACCTAGGCCTTAGAGATGATACACCAAAGAGTCTAAAAAGGATAACCTAGGCCTTAGAGATGATAAACCAAAGGGTCTAAACAGGATAACCTAAGCCTTAGAGATGATAAACCAAAGAGTCTAAACAGGATAACCTAGGCCTTAGAGATGATAAACCAACGGGTCTAAACAGGATAACCTAGGCCTTAGAGATGATAAACCAAAGGGTCTAAACAGGATAACCTAGGCCTTAGAGATGATAAAACAAAGGGTCTAAACAGGATAACCTAGGCCTTAGAGATGATAAACCAAAGGGTCTAAACAGGATAACCTAGACCTTAGAGATGATAAACCAAAGAGTCTAAACAGGATAACCTAGGCCTTAGAGATGATAAACCAAAGGGTCTAAACAGGATAACCTAGGCCTTAGAGATGATAAACCAAAGGGTCTAAACAGGATAACCTAGGCCTTAGAGATGATAAACCAAAGGGCCTAAACAGGATAACCTAGGCCTTAGAGATGATAAACCAAAGGGCCTAAACAGGATAACCTAGGCCTTAGAGATGATAAACTAAAGGGTCTAAACAGGATAACCTAAGCCTTAGAGATAATAAACCAAAGGGTATAAACAGGATAACCTAGGCCTTAGAGATGATACACCAAAGAGTCTAAAAAGGATAACCTAGGCCTTAGAGATGATAAACCAAAGGGTCTAAACAGGATAACCTAAGCCTTAGAGATGATAAACCAAAGAGTCTAAACAGGATAACCTAGGCCTTAGAGATGATAAACCAACGGGTCTAAACAGGATAACCTAGGCCTTAGAGATGATAAACCAAAGGGTCTAAACAGGATAACCTAGGCCTTAGAGATGATAAAACAAAGGGTCTAAACAGGATAACCTAGGCCTTAGAGATGATAAACCAAAGGGTCTAAACAGGATAACCTAGACCTTAGAGATGATAAACCAAAGAGTCTAAACAGGATAACCTAGGCCTTAGAGATGATAAACCAAAGGGTCTAAACAGGATAACCTAGGCCTTAGAGATGATAAACCAAAGGGTCTAAACAGGATAACCTAGGCCTTAGAGATGATAAACCAAAGGGCCTAAACAGGATAACCTAGGCCTTAGAGATGATAAACCAAAGGGCCTAAACAGGATAACCTAGGCCTTAGAGATGATAAACTAAAGGGTCTAAACAGGATAACCTAAGCCTTAGAGATAATAAACCAAAGGGTATAAACAGGATAACCTAGGCCTTAGAGATGATAAACCAAAGAGTCTAAACAGGATAACCTAGGCCTTAGAGATGATAAACCAAAGGGTCTAAACAGGATAACCTAGGCCTTAGAGATGATAAACCAAAGAGTCTAAACAGGATAACCTAGGCCTTAGAGATGATAAACCAAAGGGTCTAAACAGGATAACCTAGGCCTTAGAGATGATAAACCAAAGGGTCTAAACAGGATAACCTAGGCCTTAGAGATGATAAAACAAAGGGTCTAAACAGGATAACCTAGGCCTTAGAGATGATAAACCAAAGGGTCTAAACAGGATAACCTAGGCCTTAGAGATGATAAACCAAAGGGTCTAAACAGGATAACCTAGGCCTTAGAGATGATAAACCAAAGAGTCTAAACAGGATAACCTAGGCCTTAGAGATGATAAACCAAAGGGTCTAAACAGGATAACCTAGGCCTTAGAGATGATAAACCAAAGGGTCTAAACAGGATAACCTAGGCCTTAGAGATGATAAACCAAAGGGCCTAAACAGGATAACCTAGGCCTTAGAGATGATAAACCAAAGGGCCTAAACAGGATAACCTAGGCCTTAGAGATGATAAACCAAAGGGTCTAAACAGGATAACCTAGGCGTTAGAGATGATAAACCAAAGGGTATAAACAGGATAACCTAGGCCTAAGAGATGATAAACCAAAGAGTCTAAACAGGATAACCTAGGCCTTAGAGATGATAAACCAAAGGGTCTAAACAGGATAACCTAGGCCTTAGAGATGATAAACCAAAGGGTCTAAACAGGATAACCTAGGTCTTAGAGATGATAAACCAAAGGGGCTAAACAGGATAACCTAGGCCTTAGAGATGATAAACCAAAGGGTCTAAACAGGATAACCTAGGCCTTAGAGATGATAAACCAAAGGGTCTAAACAGGATAACCTAGGCCATAGAGATGATAAACCAAAGGGTCTAAACAGGATAACCTAGGCCTTAGAGATGATAAACCAAAGGGCCTAAACAGGATAACCTAGGCCTTAGAGATGATAAACCAAAGGATCTAAACAGGATAACCTAGGCCTTAGAGATGATAAACCAAAGGGTTTAAACAGGATAACCTAGGCCTTAGAGATGATAAACCAAAGGGTCTAAACACGATAACCTAGGCCTTAGAGATGATAAACCAAAGGGTCTAAACAGGATAACATAGGCCTTAGAGATGATAAACCAAAGGGTCTAAACAGGATAACCTAGGCCTTAGAGATGATAAACCAAAGGATCTAAACAGGATAACCTAGGCCTTAGAGATGATACACCAAAGAGTCTAAAAAGGATAACCTAGGCCTTAGAGATGATAAACCAAAGTGTCTAAACAGGATAACCTAAGCCTTAGAGATGATAAACCAAAGAGTCTAAACAGGATAACCTAGGCCTTAGAGATGATAAACCAACGGGTCTAAACAGGATAACCTAGGCCTTAGAGATGATAAACCAAAGGGTCTAAACAGGATAACCTAGGCCTTAGAGATGATAAAACAAAGGGTCTAAACAGGATAACCTAGGCCTTAGAGATGATAAACCAAAGGGTCTAAACAGGATAACCTAGGCCTTAGAGATGATAAACCAAAGGGTCTAAACAGGATAACCTAGACCTTAGAGATGATAAACCAAAGAGTCTAAACAGGATAACCTAGGCCTTAGAGATGATAAACCAAAGGGTCTAAACAGGATAACCTAGGCCTTAGAGATGATAAACCAAAGGGTCTAAACAGGATAACCTAGGCCTTAGAGATGATAAACCAAAGGGCCTAAACAGGATAACCTAGGCCTTAGAGATGATAAACCAAAGGGCCTAAACAGGATAACCTAGGCCTTAGAGATGATAAACTAAAGGGTCTAAACAGGATAACCTAAGCCTTAGAGATAATAAACCAAAGGGTATAAACAGGATAACCTAGGCCTTAGAGATGATAAACCAAAGAGTCTAAACAGGATAACCTAGGCCTTAGAGATGATAAACCAAAGGGTCTAAACAGGATAACCTAGGCCTTAGAGATGATAAACCAAAGAGTCTAAACAGGATAACCTAGGCCTTAGAGATGATAAACCAAAGGGTCTAAACAGGATAACCTAGGCCTTAGAGATGATAAACCAAAGGGTCTAAACAGGATAACCTAGGCCTTAGAGATGATAAAACAAAGGGTCTAAACAGGATAACCTAGGCCTTAGAGATGATAAACCAAAGGGTCTAAACAGGATAACCTAGGCCTTAGAGATGATAAACCAAAGGGTCTAAACAGGATAACCTAGGCCTTAGAGATGATAAACCAAAGAGTCTAAACAGGATAACCTAGGCCTTAGAGATGATAAACCAAAGGGTCTAAACAGGATAACCTAGGCCTTAGAGATGATAAACCAAAGGGTCTAAACAGGATAACCTAGGCCTTAGAGATGATAAACCAAAGGGCCTAAACAGGATAACCTAGGCCTTAGAGATGATAAACCAAAGGGCCTAAACAGGATAACCTAGGCCTTAGAGATGATAAACCAAAGGGTCTAAACAGGATAACCTAGGCGTTAGAGATGATAAACCAAAGGGTATAAACAGGATAACCTAGGCCTAAGAGATGATAAACCAAAGAGTCTAAACAGGATAACCTAGGCCTTAGAGATGATAAACCAAAGGGTCTAAACAGGATAACCTAGGCCTTAGAGATGATAAACCAAAGGGTCTAAACAGGATAACCTAGGTCTTAGAGATGATAAACCAAAGGGGCTAAACAGGATAACCTAGGCCTTAGAGATGATAAACCAAAGGGTCTAAACAGGATAACCTAGGCCTTAGAGATGATAAACCAAAGGGTCTAAACAGGATAACCTAGGCCATAGAGATGATAAACCAAAGGGTCTAAACAGGATAACCTAGGCCTTAGAGATGATAAACCAAAGGGCCTAAACAGGATAACCTAGGCCTTAGAGATGATAAACCAAAGGATCTAAACAGGATAACCTAGGCCTTAGAGATGATAAACCAAAGGGTTTAAACAGGATAACCTAGGCCTTAGAGATGATAAACCAAAGGGTCTAAACACGATAACCTAGGCCTTAGAGATGATAAACCAAAGGGTCTAAACAGGATAACCTAGGCCTTAGAGATGATAAACCAAAGGGTCTAAACAGGATAACCTAGGCCTTAGAGATGATAAACCAAAGGGATCTAAACAGGATAACATAGGCCTTAGAGATGATAAACCAAAGGGTCTAAACAGGATAACCTAGGCCTTAGAGATGATAAACCAAAGGGTCTAAACAGGATAACCTAGGCCTTAGAGATGATAAAACAAAGGGTCTAAACAGGATAACCTAGGCCTTAGAGATGATAAACCAAAGGGTCTAAACAGGATAACCTAGGCCTTAGAGATGATAAACCAAAGGGTCTAAACAGGATAACCTAGGCCTTAGAGATGATAAACCAAAGGGTCTAAACAGGATAACCTAGGCCTTAGAGATGATAAACCAAAGAGTCTAAACAGGATAACCTAGGCCTTAGAGATGATAAACCAAAGGGTCTAAACCGGATAACCTAGGCCTTAGAGATGATAAACCAAAGGGTCTAAACAGGATAACCTAGGCCTTAGAGATGATAAACCAAAGGGTCTAAACAGGATAACCTAGGCCTTAGAGATGATAAACCAAAGGGTCTAAACAGGATAACCTAGGTCTTAGAGATGATAAACCAAAGGGTCTAAACAGGATAACCTAGGCCTTAGAGATGATAAACCAAAGGGTCTAAACAGGATAACCTAGGCCTTAGAGATGATAAACCAAAGGGTCTAAACAGGATAACCTAGGCCTTAGAGATCATAAACCAAAGGGTCTAAACCGAAAACCTAGGCCTTAGAGATGATAAACCAAAGGGTCTAAACAGGATAACCTAGGCCTTAGAGATGATAAACCAAAGGGTATACACAGGATAACCTAGACCTTAGAGATGAAACACCAAAGGATCAAAACAGGATAACCTAGGCCTTAGAGATGATAAACCAAAGGGTATACACAGGATAACCTAGGCCTTAGAGATGATAAAACAAAGGGTCTAAACAGGATAACCTAGGCATTAGAGATGATAAACCAAAGAGTCTAAACAGGATAACTTAGGCCTTAGAGATGATAAACCAAAGGGTCTAAACAGGATAACCTAGGCCTTAAAGATGATAAACCAAAGGGTCTAAACAGGATAACCTAGGCCTTAGAGATGATAAAACAAAGGGTCTAAACAGGATAACCTAGGCCTTAGAGATGATAAACCAAAGGGTCTAAACAGGATAACCTAGGCCTTAGAGATGATAAACCAAAGGGTCTAAACAGGATAACCTAGGCCTTAGAGATGATAAAACAAAGGGTATAAACAGGATAACCTAGGCGTTAGAGATGATAAACCAAAGGGTCTAAACAGGATAACCTAGGCCTTAGAGATGATAAACCAAAGGGTCTAAACAGGATAACCTAGGCCTTAGAGATGATAAACCAAAGGGTATAAACAGGATAACATAGGCCTTAAAGATGATAAACCAAAGGGCCTAAACAGGATAACCTAGGCCTTAGAGATGATAAACCAAAGGGCCTAAACAGGATTACATAGGCCTTAGAGATGATAAACCAAAGGGCCTAAATAGGATAACCTAGGCCTTAGAGATGATAAACCAAAGGGTCTAAACAGGATAACCTAGGTCTTAGAGATGATAAACCAAAGGGGCTAAACAGGATAACCTAGGCCTTAGAGATGATAAACCAAAGGGTCTAAACAGGATAACCTAGGCCTTAGAGATGATAAACCAAAGGGTCTAAACAGGATAACCTAGGCCATAGAGATGATAAACCAAAGGGTCTAAACAGGATAACCTAGGCCTTAGAGATGATAAACCAAAGGGCCTAAACAGGATAACCTAGGCCTTAGAGATGATAAACCAAAGGATCTAAACAGGATAACCTAGGCCTTAGAGATGATAAACCAAAGGGTTTAAACAGGATAACCTAGGCCTTAGAGATGATAAACCAAAGGGTCTAAACACGATAACCTAGGCCTTAGAGATGATAAACCAAAGGGTCTAAACAGGATAACATAGGCCTTAGAGATGATAAACCAAAGGGTCTAAACAGGATAACCTAGGCCTTAGAGATGATAAACCAAAGGATCTAAACAGGATAACATAGGCCTTAGAGATGATAAACCAAAGGGTCTAAACAGGATAACCTAGGCCTTAGAGATGATAAACCAAAGGGTCTAAACAGGATAACCTAGGCCTTAGAGATGATAAAACAAAGGGTCTAAACAGGATAACCTAGGCCTTAGAGATGATAAACCAAAGGGTCTAAACAGGATAACCTAGGCCTTAGAGATGATAAACCAAAGGGTCTAAACAGGATAACCTAGGCCTTAGAGATGATAAACCAAAGGGTCTAAACAGGATAACCTAGGCCTTAGAGATGATAAACCAAAGAGTCTAAACAGGATAACCTAGGCCTTAGAGATGATAAACCAAAGGGTCTAAACCGGATAACCTAGGCCTTAGAGATGATAAACCAAAGGGTCTAAACAGGATAACCTAGGCCTTAGAGATGATAAACCAAAGGGTCTAAACAGGATAACCTAGGCCTTAGAGATGATAAACCAAAGGGTCTAAACAGGATAACCTAGGTCTTAGAGATGATAAACCAAAGGGTCTAAACAGGATAACCTAGGCCTTAGAGATGATAAACCAAAGGGTCTAAACAGGATAACCTAGGCCTTAGAGATGATAAACCAAAGGGTCTAAACAGGATAACCTAGGCCTTAGAGATCATAAACCAAAGGGTCTAAACCGAAAACCTAGGCCTTAGAGATGATAAACCAAAGGGTCTAAACAGGATAACCTAGGCCTTAGAGATGATAAACCAAAGGGTATACACAGGATAACCTAGACCTTAGAGATGAAACACCAAAGGATCAAAACAGGATAACCTAGGCCTTAGAGATGATAAACCAAAGGGTATACACAGGATAACCTAGGCCTTAGAGATGATAAAACAAAGGGTCTAAACAGGATAACCTAGGCATTAGAGATGATAAACCAAAGAGTCTAAACAGGATAACCTAGGCCTTAGAGATGATAAACCAAAGGGTCTAAACAGGATAACCTAGGCCTTAAAGATGATAAACCAAAGGGTCTAAACAGGATAACCTAGGCCTTAGAGATGATAAAACAAAGGGTCTAAACAGGATAACCTAGGCCTTAGAGATGATAAACCAAAGGGTCTAAACAGGATAACCTAGGCCTTAGAGATGATAAACCAAAGGGTCTAAACAGGATAACCTAGGCCTTAGAGATGATAAAACAAAGGGTATAAACAGGATAACCTAGGCGTTAGAGATGATAAACCAAAGGGTCTAAACAGGATAACCTAGGCCTTAGAGATGATAAACCAAAGGGTCTAAACAGGATAACCTAGGCCTTAGAGATGATAAACCAAAGGGTCTAAACAGGATAACCTAGGCCTTAGAGATGATAAAACAAAGGGTATAAACAGGATAACCTAGGCGTTAGAGATGATAAACCAAAGGGTCTAAACAGGATAACCTAGGCCTTAGAGATGATAAACCAAAGGGTCTAAACAGGATAACCTAGGCCTTAGAGATGATAAACCAAAGGGTATAAACAGGATAACATAGGCCTTAAAGATGATAAACCAAAGGGCCTAAACAGGATAACCTAGGCCTTAGAGATGATAAACCAAAGGGCCTAAACAGGATTACATAGGCCTTAGAGATGATAAACCAAAGGGCCTAAATAGGATAACCTAGGCCTTAGAGATGATAAACCAAAGGGTTTAAGCAGGATAACCTAGACCTTAGAGATGATAAACCAAAGGGCCTAAACAGGATAACCTAGGCCTTAGAGATGATAAACCAAAGGGTATAAACAGGATAACCTAGGCCTTAGAGATGATAAACCAAAGGGGCTAAACAGGATAACCTAGGCCTTAGAGATGATAAACCAAAGGGTATACACAGGATAACCTAGGCCTTAGAGATGATAAACCAAAGGGCCTAAACAGGATAACCTAGGCCTTAGAGATGATAAACCAAAGGGTCTAAACAGGATAACATAGGCCTTAGAGATGATAAACCAAAGGGTCTAAACAGGATAACCTAGGCCTTAGAGATGATAAACCAAAGGGTCTAAACAGGATAACCTAGGCCTTAGAGATGATAAACCAAAGGGCCTAAACAGGATAACCTAGACCTTAGAGATGATAAACCAAAGGGTCTAAACAGGATAACCTAGGCCTTAGAGATGATAAAACAAAGGGTCTAAACAGGATAACCTAGGCCTTAGAGATGATAAAACAAAGGGCCTAAACAGGATAACCTAGGCCTTAGAGATGATAAACCAAAGGGTCTAAACAGGATAACCTAGACCTTAGAGATGATAAACCAAAGGGCCTAAACAGGATAACCTAGGCCTTAGAGATGATAAACCAAATGGTCTAAACAGGATAACCTAGACCTTAGAAATGATAAACCAAAGGGTCTAAACAGGATAACCTAGGCCTTAGAGATGATAAACCAAAGGGCCTAAACAGGATAACCTAGGCCTTAGAGATGATAAACCAAAGGGTATAAACAGGATAACCTAGGCCTTAGAGATGATAAACCAAAGGGCCTAAACATGATAACCTAGACCTTAGAGATGATAAACCAAAGGGCCTAAACAGGATAACCTAGGCCTTAGAGATGATAAACCAAAGGGCCTAAACAGGATAACCTAGACCTTAGAAATGATAAACCAAAGGGTCTAAACAGGATAACCTAGGCCTTAGAGATGATAAACCAAAGGGCCTAAACATGATAACCTAGGCCTTAGAGATGATAAACCAAAGGGTCTAAACAGGATAGCCTAGGCCTTAGAGATGATAAACCAAAGGGCCTAAACAGGATAACCTAGGCCTTAGAAATGATAAACCAAAGGGTCTAAACAGGATAACCTAGGCCTTAGAGATGATAAACCAAAGGGCCTAAACAGGATAACCTAGGCCTTAGAGATGATAAACCAAAGGGTCTAAACAGGATAACCTAGACCTTAGAGATGATAAACCAAAGGGCCTAAACAGGATAACCTAGGCCTTAGAGATGATAAACCAAAGGGTATACACAGGATAACCTAGGCCTTAGAGATGATAAACCAAAGGGTCTAAACAGGATAACATAGGCCTTAGAGATGATAAACCAAAGGGTCTAAACAGGATAACCTAGGCCTTAGAGATGATAAACCAAAGGGCCTAAACAGGATAACCTAGACCTTAGAGATGATAAACCAAAGGGTCTAAACAGGATAACCTAGGCCTTAGAGATGATAAAACAAAGGGTCTAAACAGGATAACCTAGGCCTTAGAGATGATAAAACAAAGGGCCTAAACAGGATAACCTAGGCCTTAGAGATGATAAACCAAAGGGTCTAAACAGGATAACCTAGACCTTAGAGATGATAAACCAAAGGGCCTAAACAGGATAACCTAGGCCTTAGAGATGATAAACCAAAGGGTCTAAACAGGATAACCTAGACCTTAGAGATGATAAACCAAAGGGTCTAAACAGGATAACCTAGACCTTAGAGATGATAAGCCAAAGGGCCTAAACAGGATAACCTAGGCCTTAGAGATGATAAACCAAAGGGTATAAACAGGATAACCTAGGCCTTAGAGATGATAAACCAAAGGGCCTAAACATGTTAACCTAGACCTTAGAGATGATAAACCAAAGGGCCTAAACAGGATAACCTAGGCCTTAGAGATGATAAACCAAAGGGCCTAAACAGGATAACCTAGACCTTAGAGATGATAAACCAAAGGGTCTAAACAGGATAACCTAGGCCTTAGAGATGATAAACCAAAGGGTCTAAACATGATAACCTAGGCCTTAGAGATGATAAACCAAAGGGTCTAAACAGGATAGCCTAGGCCTTAGAGATGATAAACCAAAGGGCCTAAACAGGATAACCTAGGCCTTAGAAATGATAAACCAAAGGGTCTAAACAGGATAACCTAGGCCTTAGAGATGATAAACCAAAGGGCCTAAACAGGATAACCTAGGCCTTAGAGATGATAAACCAAAGGGTCTAAACAGGATAACCTAGACCTTAGAGATGATAAACCAAAGGGCCTAAACAGGATAACCTAGGCCTTAGAGATGATAAACCAAAGGGTATACACAGGATAACCTAGGCCTTAGAGATGATAAACCAAAGGGTCTAAAAAGGATAACATAGGCCTTAGAGATGATAAACCAAAGGGTCTAAACAGGATAACCTAGGCCTTAGAGATGATAAACCAAAGGGTCTAAACAGGATAACCTAGGCCTTAGAGATGATAAACCAAAGGGTCTAAACAGGATAACCTAGGCCTTAGAGATGATAAACCAAAGGGCCTAAACAGGATAACCTAGGCCTTAGAGATGATAAACCAAAGGGTATACACAGGATAACCTAGGCCTTAGAGATGATAAACCAAAGGGTCTAAACAGGATAACCTAGGCCTTAGAGATGATAAACCAAAGAGTCTAAACAGGATAACCTAGGCCTTAGAGATGATAAACCAAAGGGTCTAAACAGGATAACCTAGGCCTTAGAGATGATAAACCAAAGGGTCTAAACAGGATAACCTAGGCCTTAGAGATGATAAACCAAAGGGTCTAAACAGGATAACATAGGCCTTAGAGATGATAAACCAAAGGGTCTAAACAGGATAACCTAGGCCTTAGAGATGATAAACCAAAGGGTCTAAACAGGATAACCTAGGCCTTACAGATGATAAACCAAAGGGTCTAAACAGGATAACATAGGCCTTAGAGATGATAAACCAAAGGGTCTAAACAGGATAACCTAGGCCTTAGAGATGATAAACCAAAGGGTCTAAACAGGATAACCTAGGCCTTAGAGATGATAAACCAAAGGGTCTAAACAGGATAACCTAGGCCTTAGAGATGATAAACCAAAGGGCCTAAACAGGATAACCTAGGCCTTAGAGATGATAAACCAAAGGGTCTAAACAGGATAACCTAGGCCTTAGAGATGATAAACCAAAGGGTCTAAACAGGATAACCTAGACCTTAGAGATGATAAATCAAAGGGCCTAAACAGGATAACCTAGGCCTTAGAGATGATAAACCAAAGGGTATACACAGGATAACCTAGGCCTTAGAGATGATAAACCAAAGGGTCTAAACAGGATAACGTAGGCCTTAGAGATGATAAACCAAAGGGTCTAAACAGGATAACATAGGCCTTAGAGATGATAAACCAAAGGGCCTAAACAGGATAACCTAGGCCTTAGAGATGATAAACCAAAGGGTATACACAGGATAACCTAGGCCTTAGAGATGATAAACCAAAGGGTCTAAACAGGATAACCTAGGCCTTAGAGATGATAAACCAAAGGGTCTAAACAGGATAACCTAGGCCTTAGAGATGATAAACCAAAGGGTCTAAACAGGATAACCTAGGCCTTAGAGATGATAAACCAAAGGGTCTAAACAGGATAACCTAGGCCTTAGAGATGATAAACCAAAGAGTCTAAACAGGATAACCTAGGCCTTAGAGATGATAAACCAAAGAGTCTAAACAGGATAACCTAGGCCTTAAAGATGATAAACCAAAGGGTCTAAACAGGATAACCTAGGCCTTAGAGATGATAAACCAAAGGGTCTAAACAGGATAACCTAGGCCTTAGAGATGATAAAACAAAGGGCCTAAACAGGATAACCTAGGCCTTAGAGATGATAAACCAAAGGGTATAAACAGGATAACCTAGGCCTTAGAGATGATAAACCAAAGGGTCTAAACAGGATAACCTAGGCCTTAGAGATGATAAACCAAAGGGTCTAAACAGGATAACCTAGGCCTTAGAGATGATAAACCAAACGGTCTAAACAGGATAACCTAGGCCTTAGAGATGATAAACCAAAGAGTCTAAACAGGATAACCTAGGCCTTAGAGATGATAAACCAAAGGGTCTAAACAGGATAACCTAGGCCTTAGAGATGATAAACCAAAGAGTCTAAACAGGATAACCTAGGCCTTAGAGATGATAAACCAAAGGGTCTAAACAGGATAACCTAAGCCTTAGAGATAATAAACCAAAGGGTATAAACAGGATAACCTAGGCCTTAGAGATGATACACCAAAGAGTCTAAACAGGATAACCTAGGCCTTAGAGATGATAAACCAAAGGGTCTAAACAGGATAACCTAGGCCTTAGAGATGATAAACCAAAGAGTCTAAACAGGATAACCTAGGCCTTAGAGATGATAAACCAAAGGGTCTAAACAGGATAACCTAGGCCTTAGAGATGATAAACCAAAGGGTCTAAACAGGATAACCTAGGCCTTAGAGATGATAAACCAAAGAGTCTAAACAGGATAACCTAGGCCTTAGAGATGATAAACCAAAGGGTCTAAACAGGATAACCTAGGCCTTAGAGATGATAAACCAAAGGGTCTAAACAGGATAACCTAAGCCTTAGAGATAATAAACCAAAGGGTATAAACAGGATAACCTAGGCCTTAGAGATGATAAACCAAAGGGTCTAAACAGGATAACCTAGGCCTTAGAGATGATAAACCAAAGGGTCTAAACAGGATAACCTAGGCCTTAGAGATGATAAAACAAAGGGTCTAAACAGGATAACCTAGGCCTTAGAGATGATAAACCAAAGGGTCTAAACAGGATAACCTAGGCCTTAGAGATGATAAACCAAAGGGTCTAAACAGGATAACCTAGGCCTTAGAGATGATAAACCAAAGAGTCTAAACAGGATAACCTAGGCCTTAGAGATGATAAACCAAAGGGTCTAAACAGGATAACCTAGGCCTTAGAGATGATAAACCAAAGGGTCTAAACAGGATAACCTAGGCCTTAGAGATGATAAACCAAAGGGCCTAAACAGGATAACCTAGGCCTTAGAGATGATAAACCAAAGGGCCTAAACAGGATAACCTAGGCCTTAGAGATGATAAACTAAAGGGTCTAAACAGGATAACCTAAGCCTTAGAGATAATAAACCAAAGGGTATAAACAGGATAACCTAGGCCTTAGAGATGATAAACCAAAGAGTCTAAACAGGATAACCTAGGCCTTAGAGATGATAAACCAAAGGGTCTAAACAGGATAACCTAGGCCTTAGAGATGATAAACCAAAGAGTCTAAACAGGATAACCTAAGCCTTAGAGATGATAAACCAAAGGGTCTAAACAGGATAACCTAGGCCTTAGAGATGATAAACCAAAGGGTCTAAACAGGATAACCTAGGCCTTAGAGATGATAAAACAAAGGGTCTAAACAGGATAACCTAGACCTTAGAGATGATAAACCAAAGGGTCTAAACAGGATAACCTAGGCCTTAGAGATGATAAACCAAAGGGTCTAAACAGGATAACCTAGGCCTTAGAGATGATAAACCAAAGAGTCTAAACAGGATAACCTAGGCCTTAGAGATGATAAACCAAAGGGTCTAAACAGGATAACCTAGGCCTTAGAGATGATAAACCAAAGGGTCTAAACAGGATAACCTAGGCATTAGAGATGATAAACCAAAGGGCCTAAACAGGATAACCTAGGCCTTAGAGATGATAAACCAAAGGGTCTAAACAGGATAGCCTAGGCCTTAGAGATGATAAACCAAAGGGCCTAAACAGGATAACCTAGGCCTTAGAAATGATAAACCAAAGGGTCTAAACAGGATAACCTAGGCCTTAGAGATGATAAACCAAAGGGCCTAAACAGGATAACCTAGGCCTTAGAGATGATAAACCAAAGGGTCTAAACAGGATAACCTAGACCTTAGAGATGATAAACCAAAGGGCCTAAACAGGATAACCTAGGCCTTAGAGATGATAAACCAAAGGGTATACACAGGATAACCTAGGCCTTAGAGATGATAAACCAAAGGGTCTAAAAAGGATAACATAGGCCTTAGAGATGATAAACCAAAGGGTCTAAACAGGATAACCTAGGCCTTAGAGATGATAAACCAAAGGGTCTAAACAGGATAACCTAGGCCTTAGAGATGATAAACCAAAGGGTCTAAACAGGATAACCTAGGCCTTAGAGATGATAAACCAAAGGGCCTAAACAGGATAACCTAGGCCTTAGAGATGATAAACCAAAGGGTATACACAGGATAACCTAGGCCTTAGAGATGATAAACCAAAGGGTCTAAACAGGATAGCCTAGGCCTTAGAGATGATAAACCAAAGAGTCTAAACAGGATAACCTAGGCCTTAGAGATGATAAACCAAAGGGTCTAAACAGGATAACCTAGGCCTTAGAGATGATAAACCAAAGGGTCTAAACAGGATAACCTAGGCCTTAGAGATGATAAACCAAAGGGTCTAAACAGGATAACATAGGCCTTAGAGATGATAAACCAAAGGGTCTAAACAGGATAACCTAGGCCTTAGAGATGATAAACCAAAGGGTCTAAACAGGATAACCTAGGCCTTACAGATGATAAACCAAAGGGTCTAAACAGGATAACATAGGCCTTAGAGATGATAAACCAAAGGGTCTAAACAGGATAACCTAGGCCTTAGAGATGATAAACCAAAGGGTCTAAACAGGATAACCTAGGCCTTAGAGATGATAAACCAAAGGGTCTAAACAGGATAACCTAGGCCTTAGAGATGATAAACCAAAGGGCCTAAACAGGATAACCTAGGCCTTAGAGATGATAAACCAAAGGGTCTAAACAGGATAACCTAGGCCTTAGAGATGATAAACCAAAGGGTCTAAACAGGATAACCTAGACCTTAGAGATGATAAATCAAAGGGCCTAAACAGGATAACCTAGGCCTTAGAGATGATAAACCAAAGGGTATACACAGGATAACCTAGGCCTTAGAGATGATAAACCAAAGGGTCTAAACAGGATAACGTAGGCCTTAGAGATGATAAACCAAAGGGTCTAAACAGGATAACATAGGCCTTAGAGATGATAAACCAAAGGGCCTAAACAGGATAACCTAGGCCTTAGAGATGATAAACCAAAGGGTATACACAGGATAACCTAGGCCTTAGAGATGATAAACCAAAGGGTCTAAACAGGATAACCTAGGCCTTAGAGATGATAAACCAAAGGGTCTAAACAGGATAACCTAGGCCTTAGAGATGATAAACCAAAGGGTCTAAACAGGATAACCTAGGCCTTAGAGATGATAAACCAAAGGGTCTAAACAGGATAACCTAGGCCTTAGAGATGATAAACCAAAGAGTCTAAACAGGATAACCTAGGCCTTAGAGATGATAAACCAAAGGGTCTAAACAGGATAACCTAGGCCTTAGAGATGATAAACCAAAGGGTCTAAACAGGATAACCTAGGCCTTAGAGATGATAAAACAAAGGGCCTAAACAGGATAACCTAGGCCTTAGAGATGATAAACCAAAGGGTATAAACAGGATAACCTAGGCCTTAGAGATGATAAACCAAAGGGTCTAAACAGGATAACCTAGGCCTTAGAGATGATAAACCAAAGGGTCTAAACAGGATAACCTAGGCCTTAGAGATGATAAACCAAACGGTCTAAACAGGATAACCTAGGCCTTAGAGATGATAAACCAAAGAGTCTAAACAGGATAACCTAGGCCTTAGAGATGATAAACCAAAGGGTCTAAACAGGATAACCTAGGCCTTAGAGATGATAAACCAAAGAGTCTAAACAGGATAACCTAGGCCTTAGAGATGATAAACCAAAGGGTCTAAACAGGATAACCTTAGCCTTAGAGATAATAAACCAAAGGGTATAAACAGGATAACCTAGGCCTTAGAGATGATACACCAAAGAGTCTAAACAGGATAACCTAGGCCTTAGAGATGATAAACCAAAGGGTCTAAACAGGATAACCTAGGCCTTAGAGATGATAAACCAAAGAGTCTAAACAGGATAACCTAGGCCTTAGAGATGATAAACCAAAGGGTCTAAACAGGATAACCTAGGCCTTAGAGATGATAAACCAAAGGGTCTAAACAGGATAACCTAGGCCTTAGAGATGATAAACCAAAGAGTCTAAACAGGATAACCTAGGCCTTAGAGATGATAAACCAAAGGGTCTAAACAGGATAACCTAGGCCTTAGAGATGATAAACCAAAGGGTCTAAACAGGATAACCTAAGCCTTAGAGATAATAAACCAAAGGGTATAAACAGGATAACCTAGGCCTTAGAGATGATAAACCAAAGGGTCTAAACAGGATAACCTAGGCCTTAGAGATGATAAACCAAAGGGTCTAAACAGGATAACCTAGGCCTTAGAGATGATAAAACAAAGGGTCTAAACAGGATAACCTAGGCCTTAGAGATGATAAACCAAAGGGTCTAAACAGGATAACCTAGGCCTTAGAGATGATAAACCAAAGGGTCTAAACAGGATAACCTAGGCCTTAGAGATGATAAACCAAAGAGTCTAAACAGGATAACCTAGGCCTTAGAGATGATAAACCAAAGGGTCTAAACAGGATAACCTAGGCCTTAGAGATGATAAACCAAAGGGTCTAAACAGGATAACCTAGGCCTTAGAGATGATAAACCAAAGGGCCTAAACAGGATAACCTAGGCCTTAGAGATGATAAACCAAAGGGCCTAAACAGGATAACCTAGGCCTTAGAGATGATAAACTAAAGGGTCTAAACAGGATAACCTAAGCCTTAGAGATAATAAACCAAAGGGTATAAACAGGATAACCTAGGCCTTAGAGATGATAAACCAAAGAGTCTAAACAGGATAACCTAGGCCTTAGAGATGATAAACCAAAGGGTCTAAACAGGATAACCTAGGCCTTAGAGATGATAAACCAAAGAGTCTAAACAGGATAACCTAAGCCTTAGAGATGATAAACCAAAGGGTCTAAACAGGATAACCTAGGCCTTAGAGATGATAAACCAAAGGGTCTAAACAGGATAACCTAGGCCTTAGAGATGATAAAACAAAGGGTCTAAACAGGATAACCTAGACCTTAGAGATGATAAACCAAAGGGTCTAAACAGGATAACCTAGGCCTTAGAGATGATAAACCAAAGGGTCTAAACAGGATAACCTAGGCCTTAGAGATGATAAACCAAAGAGTCTAAACAGGATAACCTAGGCCTTAGAGATGATAAACCAAAGGGTCTAAACATGATAACCTAGGCCTTAGAGATGATAAACCAAAGGGTCTAAACAGGATAACCTAGGCATTAGAGATGATAAACCAAAGGGCCTAAACAGGATAACCTAGGCCTTAGAGATGATAAACCAAAGGGCCTAAACAGGATAACCTAGGCCTTAGAGATGATAAACCAAAGGGTCTAAACAGGATAACCTAGGCGTTAGAGATGATAAACCAAAGGGTATAAACAGGATAACCTAGGCCTAAGAGATGATAAACCAAAGAGTCTAAACAGGATAACCTAGGCCTTAGAGATGACAAACCAAAGGGTCTAAACAGGATAACCTAGGCCTTAGAGATGATAAACCAAAGGGTCTAAACAGGATAACCTAGGTCTTAGAGATGATAAACCAAAGGGGCTAAACAGGATAACCTAGGCCTTAGAGATGATAAACCAAAGGGTCTAAACAGGATAACCTAGGCCTTAGAGATGATAAACCAAAGGGTCTAAACAGGATAACATAGGCCTTAGAGATGATAAACCAAAGGGTCTAAACAGGATAACCTAGGCCTTAGAGATGATAAACCAAAGGGCCTAAACAGGATAACCTAGGCCTTAGAGATGATAAACCAAAGGATCTAAACAGGATAACCTAGCCTTAGAGATGATAAACCAAAGGGTTTAAACAGGATAACCTAGGCCTTAGAGATGGTAAACCAAAGGGTCTAAACACGATAACCTAGGCCTTAGAGATGATAAACCAAAGGGTCTAAACAGGATAACCTAGGCCTTAGAGATGATAAACCAAAGGGTCTAAACAGGATAACCTAGGCCTTAGAGATGATAAACCAAAGGATCTAAACAGGATAACATAGGCCTTAGAGATGATAAACCAAAGGGTCTAAACAGGATAACCTAGGCCTTAGAGATGATAAACCAAAGGGTCTAAACAGGATAACCTAGGCCTTATAGATGATAAACCAAAGGGTCTAAACAGGATAACCTAGGCCTTAGAGATGATAAACCAAAGGGTCTAAACAGGATAACCTAGGCCTTAGAGATGATAAACCAAAGGGTCTAAACAGGATAACCTAGGCCTTAGAGATGATAAACCAAAGGGTCTAAACAGGATAACCTAGGCCTTAGAGATGATAAACCAAAGGGTCTAAACAGGATAACCTAGGCCTTAGAGATGATAAAACAAAGGGTTTAAACAGGATAACATAGGCCTTAGAGATGATAAACGAAATGGTCTAAACAGGATAACCTAGGCATTAGAGATGATAAACCAAAGGGTCTAAACAGGATAACCTAGGTCTTAGAGATGATAAACCAAAGGGTCTAAACAGGATAACCTAGGCCTTAGAGATGATAAACCAAAGAGTCTAAACAGGATAACCTAGGCCTTAGAGATGATAAACCAAAGGGTCTAAACCGGATAACCTAGGCCTTAGAGATGATAAACCAAAGGGTCTAAACAGGATAACCTAGGCCTTAGAGATGATAAACCAAAGGGTCTAAACAGGATAACCTAGGCCTTAGAGATGATAAACCAAAGGGTCTACACAGGATAATCTAGGTCTTAGAGATGATAAACCAAAGGGTCTAAACAGGATAACCTAGGCCTTAGAGATGATAAACCAAAGGGTCTAAACAGGATAACCTAGGCCTTAGAGATGATAAACCAAAGGGTCTAAACAGGATAACCTAGGCCTTAGAGATCATAAACCAAAGGGTCTAAACCGAAAACCTAGGCCTTAGAGATGATAAACCAAAGGGTCTAAACAGGATAACCTAGGCCTTAGAGATGATAAACCAAAGGGTATACACAGGATAACCTAGACCTTAGAGATGAAACACCAAAGGATCAAAACAGGATAACCTAGGCCTTAGAGATGATAAACCAAAGGGTATACACAGGATAACCTAGGCCTTAGAGATGATAAAACAAAGGGTCTAAACAGGATAACCTAGGCATTAGAGATGATAAACCAAAGAGTCTAAACAGGATAACCTAGGCCTTAGAGATGATAAACCAAAGGGTCTAAACAGGATAACCTAGACCTTAGAGATGATAAACCAAAGGGTATAAACAGGATAACCTAGGCCTTAGAGATGATAAACCAAAGGGTCTAAACAGGATAACCTAGGCCTTAGAGATGATAAACCAAAGGGTCTAAACAGGATAACCTAGGCCTTAGAGATGATAAAACAAAGGGTCTAAACAGGATAACCTAGGCCTTAGAGATGATAAACCAAAGGGTCTAAACAGGATAACCTAGGCCTTAGAGATGATAAACCAAAGGGTCTAAACAGGATAACCTAGGCCTTAGAGATGATAAAACAAAGGGTATAAACAGGATAACCTAGGCGTTAGAGATGATAAACCAAAGGGTCTAAACAGGATAACCTAGGCCTTAGAGATGATAAACCAAAGGGTCTAAACAGGATAACCTAGGCCTTAGAGATGATAAACCAAAGGGTATAAACAGGATAACATAGGCCTTAAAGATGATAAACCAAAGGGCCTAAACAGGATAACCTAGGCCTTAGAGATGATAAACCAAAGGGCCTAAACAGGATAACATAGGCCTTAGAGATGATAAACCAAAGGGCCTAAACAGGATAACCTAGGCCTTAGAGATGATAAACCAAAGGGTTTAAGCAGGATAACCTAGTCCTTAGAGATGATAAACCAAAGGGCCTAAACAGGATAACCTAGGCCTTAGAGATGATAAACCAAAGGGTATAAACAGGATAACCTAGGCCTTAGAGATGATAAACCAAAGGGGCTAAACAGGATAACCTTGGCCTTAGAGATGATAAACCAAAGGGTATACACAGGATAACCTAGGCCTTAGAGATGATAAACCAAAGGGCCTAAACAGGATAACCTAGGCCTTAGAGATGATAAACCAAAGGGTCTAAACAGGATAACATAGGCCTTAGAGATGATAAACCAAAGGGTCTAAATAGGATAACCTAGGCCTTAGAGATGATAAACCAAAGGGTCTAAACAGGATAACCTAGGCATTAGAAATGATAAACCAAAGGGGCTAAACAGCATAACCTAGGCCTTAGAGATGATAAACCAAAGGGTTTAAACAGGATAACCTAGACCTTAGAGATGATAAACCAAAGGGTCTAAACAGGATAACCTAGGCCTTAGAGATGATAAACCAAAGGGTCTAAACAGGATAACCTAGGCATTAGAGATGATAAACCAAAGGGTCTAAACAGGATAACCTAGGCCTTAGAGATGATAAACCAAAGGGTCTAAACAGGATAACCTAGGCCTTAGAGATGATAAACCAAAGGGTCTAAACAGGATAACCTAGGCATTAGAGATGATAAACCAAAGGGTCTAAACAGGATAACCTAGGCCTTAGAGATGATAAACCAAAGGGTCTAAAAAGGATAACATAGGTCTTAGAGATGATAAACCAAAGAGTCTAAACAGGATAACCTAGACCTTAGAGATGATAAACCAAAGGGTCTAAACAGGATAACCTAGGCCTTAGAGATGATAAACCAAAGGGTCTAAACAGGATAACCTAGGCATTAGAGATGATAAACCAAAGGGCCTAAACAGGATAACCTAGGCCTTAGAGATGATAAACCAAAGGGTCTAAACAGGATAACCTAGGCCTTAGAGATGATAAACCAAAGGGTCTAAACAGGATAACCTAGGCATTAGAGATGATAAACCAAAGGGTCTAAACAGGATAACCTAGGCCTTAGAGATGATAAACCAAAAGGGCTAAACAGGATAACCTAGGCCTTAGAGATGATAAACCAAAGGGCCTAAACAGGATAACCTAGGCCTTAGAGATGATAAACCAAAGGGTTTAAACAGGATAACCTAGACCTTAGAGATGATAAACCAAAGGGTCTAAACAGGATAACCTAGGCCTTAGAGATGATAAACCAAAGGGTCTAAACAGGATAACATAGGCCTTAGAGATGATAAACCAAAGGGGCTAAACAGGATAACATAGGCCTTAGAGATGATAAACCAAAGGGTCTAAACAGGATAACCTAGGCCTTAGAGATGATAAACCAAAGGGTCTAAACAGGATAACCTAGGCCTTAGAGATGATAAACCAAAGGGTATAAACCGGATAACCTTGGCCTTAGAGATGATAAACCAAAGGGTCTAAACAGGATAACCTAGGCCTTAGAGATGATAAACCAAAGGGTCTAAACAGGATAACATAGGCCTTAGAGATGATAAACCAAAGGGTCTAAACAGGATAACCTAGACCTTAGAGATGATAAACCAAAGGGTATAAACCGGATAACCTAGGCCTTAGAGATGATAAAACAAAGGGTCTAAACAGGATAACCTAGGCCTTAGAGATGATAAACCAAAGGGTCTAAACAGGATAACCTTGGCCTTAGAGATGATAAACCAAAGGGTCTAAACAGGATAACCTAGGCCTTAGAGATGATAAACCAAAGGGTATAAACAGGATAACCTAGGCCTTAGAGATGATAAACCAAAGGGTCTAAACAGGATAACCTAGGCATTAGAGATGATAAACCAAAGGGTCTAAACAGGATAACCTAGGCATTAGAGATGATAAACCAAAGGGGCTAAACATGATAACCTAGGCCTTAGAGATGATAAACCAAAGGGTCTAAACAGTATAACCTAGGCCTTAGAGATGATAAACCAAAGGGTCTAAACAGGATAACCTAGGCATTAGAGATGATAAACCAAACGGTCTAAACAGGATAACCTAGACCTTAGAGATGATAAACCAAAGGGTCTAAACAGGATAACCTAGGCCTTAGAGATGATAAACCAAAGGGGCTAAACAGGATAACCTAGACCTTAGAGATGATAAACCAAAGGGTCTAAACAGGATAACCTAGGCCTTAGAGATGATAAACCAAAGGGTCTAAACAGGATAACCTAGGCATTAGAAATGATAAACCAAAGGGGCTAAACAGCATAACCTAGGCCTTAGAGATGATAAACCAAAGGGTTTAAACAGGATAACCTAGACCTTAGAGATGATAAACCAAAGGGTCTAAACAGGATAACCTAGGCCTTAGAGATGATAAACCAAAGGGTCTAAACAGGATAACCTAGGCATTAGAGATGATAAACCAAAGGGTCTAAACAGGATAACCTAGGCCTTAGAGATGATAAACCAAAGGGTCTAAACAGGATAACCTAGGCCTTAGAGATGATAAACCAAAGGGTCTAAACAGGATAACCTAGGCATTAGAGATGATAAACCAAAGGGTCTAAACAGGATAACCTAGGCCTTAGAGATGATAAACCAAAGGGTCTAAAAAGGATAACATAGGTCTTAGAGATGATAAACCAAAGAGTCTAAACAGGATAACCTAGGCCTTAGAGATGATAAACCAAAGGGTCTAAACAGGATAACCTAGGCCTTAGAGATGATAAACCAAAGGGTCTAAACAGGATAACCTAGGCATTAGAGATGATAAACCAGAGGGCCTAAACAGGATAACCTAGGCCTTAGAGATGATAAACCAAAGGGTCTAAACAGGATAACCTAGGCCTTAGAGATGATAAACCAAAGGGTTTAAACAGGATAACCTAGACCTTAGAGATGATAAAACAAAGGGTCTAAACAGGATAACCTAGGCATTAGAGATGATAAACCAAAGGGTCTAAACAGGATAACCTAGGCCTTAGAGATGATAAACCAAAGGGGCTAAACAGGATAACCTAGGCCTTAGAGATGATAAACCAAAGGGCCTAAACAGGATAACCTAGGCCTTAGAGATGATAAACCAAAGGGTTTAAACAGGATAACCTAGACCTTAGAGATGATAAACCAAAGGGTCTAAACAGGATAACCTAGGCCTTAGAGATGATAAACCAAAGGGTCTAAACAGGATAACATAGGCCTTAGAGATGATAAACCAAAGGGGCTAAACAGGATAACATAGGCCTTAGAGATGATAAACCAAAGGGTCTAAACAGGATAACCTAGGCCTTAGAGATGATAAACCAAAGGGTCTAAACAGGATAACCTAGGCCTTAGAGATGATAAACCAAAGGGTATAAACAGGATAACCTTGGCCTTAGAGATGATAAACCAAAGGGTCTAAACAGGATAACCTAGGCCTTAGAGATGATAAACCAAAGGGTCTAAACAGGATAACATAGGCCTTAGAGATGATAAACCAAAGGGTCTAAACAGGATAACCTAGACCTTAGAGATGATAAACCAAAGGGTATAAACCGGATAACCTAGGCCTTAGAGATGATAAAACAAAGGGTCTAAACAGGATAACCTAGGCCTTAGAGATGATAAACCAAAGGGTCTAAACAGGATAACCTTGGCCTTAGAGATGATAAACCAAAGGGTCTAAACAGGATAACCTTGGCCTTAGAGATGATAAACCAAAGGGTATAAACAGGATAACCTAGGCCTTAGAGATGATAAACCAAAGGGTCTAAACAGGATAACCTAGGCATTAGAGATGATAAACCAAAGGGTCTAAACAGGATAACCTAGGCATTAGAGATGATAAACCAAAGGGGCTAAACATGATAACCTAGGCCTTAGAGATGATAAACCAAAGGGTCTAAACAGGATAACCTAGGCCTTAGAGATGATAAACCAAAGGGTCTAAACAGGATAACCTAGGCATTAGAGATGATAAACCAAACGGTCTAAACAGGATAACCTAGACCTTAGAGATGATAAACCAAAGGGTATAAACAGGATAACCTAGGCCTTAGAGATGATAAACCAAAGGGGCTAAACAGGATAACCTAGACCTTAGAGATGATAAACCAAAGGGTCTAAACAGGATAACCTAGGCATTAGAGATGATAAACCAAAGGGTCTAAACAGGATAACCTAGTCCTTAGAGATGATAAACCAAAGGGTCTAAACAGGATAACCTAGGCCTTAGAGATGATAAACCAAAGGGTATAAACAGGATAACCTAGGCCTTAGAGATGATAAACCAAAGGGTCTAAGCAGGATAACCTAGGCATTAGAGATGATAAACCAAAGGGTCTAAACAGGATAACCTAGGCATTAGAGATGATAAACCAAAGGGGCTAAACATGATAACCTAGGCCTTAGAGATGATAAACCAAAGGATCTAAACAGGATAACCTAGTCCTTAGAGATGATAAACCAAAGGGTCTAAACAGGATAACCTAGGCATTAGAGATGATAAACCAAAGGGTCTAAACAGGATAACCTAGGCCTTAGAGATGATAAACCAAAGGGTCTAAACAGGATAACCTAGGCCTTAGAGATGATAAACCAAAGGGTCTAAACAGGATAACCTAGACCTTAGAGATGATAAACCAAAGGATCTAAACAGGATAACCTAGGCCTTAGAGATGATAAACCAAAGGGTCTAAACAGGATAACATAGGCCTTAGAGATGATAAACCAAAGGGTCTAAACAGGATAACCTAGGCCTTAGAGATGATAAACCAAAGGGTCTAAACAGGATAACCTAGGCCTTAGAGATGATAAACCAAAGGGTCTAAACAGGATAACCTAGGCCTTAGAGATGATAAACCAAAGGGCCTAAACAGGATAACCTAGGCCTTAGAGATGATAAACCAAAGGTTTTAAACAGGATAACCTAGGCATTAGAGATGATAAACCAAAGGGCCTAAACAGGATAACCTAGGCCTTAGAGATGATAAACCAAAGGGTCTAAACAGGATAACCTAGACCTTAGAGATGATAAACCAAAGGGTCTAAACAGGATAACCTAGGCCTTAGAGATGATAAACCAAAGGGTCTAAACAGGATAACCTAGACCTTAGAGATGATAAACCAAAGGGCCTAAACAGGATAACCTAGGCCTTAGAGATGATAAACCAAAGGGTCTAAACAGGATAACCTAGGCCTTAGAGAAGATAAACCAAAGGGTCTAAACAGGATAACCTAGGCCTTAAAGATGATAAACCAAAGGGTCTAAACAGGATAACCTAGACCTTAGAGATGAAATACCAAAGGGTCTAAACAGGATAACATAGGCCTTAGAGATGATAAACCAAAGGGCCTCAACAGGATAACCTAGGCCTTAGAGATGATAAACCAAAGGGGCTAAACAGGATAGCCTAGGCCTTAGAGATGATAAACCAAAGGGGCTAAACAGGATAGCCTAGGCCTTAGAGATGATACACAAAAGGGTCTAAACAGGATATCCTAGGCCTTAGAGATGATAAACCAATGCGGCTAAACAGGATAACCTAGGCCTTTGAGATGATATCCTTTAGTTTTAATAGTGATGACTAAAGAACTGTAAATATCGATATAAAATATATCTTATAAGCCATGTCGGTGCATAATACAGTAGGTCATCTGAAGATATACTGTTGAAACAATAGTGAACTTTGAACCAATGTGTAATTGCCAATAAACAGATTGCGTTATTTTTACGGGTGCCACTGGTGAAGCAGGAACTGTTTACCTTTCCGGAGGACCTGAGCTCACCCCTGGTTTTTAGTGGGGGGGGGGGCGTGCTACTCGATCTTTAGTTTTATGTGTATGGTTTGTAGATCGTTGTTTGTCCCTTTGTCCTTTTTCTTTTGGCCATTGTGTGGTATGTCCTTCTTCGATTTACAGATTTTGATTACCCCTTTGATATCTTCAAATTCTTCTTACAAAATTACATATTGTGTAGAAGATTTTAAATCATACTAGGATTCTAACTATTTCAACGGAGAGCAACTTTAATATTAATTACAGTTATTAAGTTGTACAGATCAGGTGTACATTAATATTTAACTTCATCTGTATATCAACTGAGAGGTCACAAAGATCATGTTGCATAATGATCATAACAATGAACGTTCTGGTCAGGTCAAGAAAAATTATGAGGCACATTTAGGATAATAATAGTGAAGTGACCTATTAAAATATTATATGATGAAAACGTAGATATCTAGTTTAATGCAGACGACGCGTTTCTGGAATAACCTTCATCTGGTTCAAAATTGAAAGATTGGAAATCCAAATAATTGAATAAAGTTGTGGGAGCAATAAAACCAAAGGGCTAAAACAGGATAGCCAATATCACCTATGTCTGAGGGAGGAAAACGTTAGCTTGATTAATAATTACATTATTTAGGAACTGAAAATTTCTTTAATAAATATATCTAATCAACCATGTCAGTACCGAAACACTGATTACTGGGCTGATGATACCCTCGGGGACTAATAGTCCACCAGTAGATTATTGATTTAACCAGATCGTATAACTATATGCTTTGTAAGAAATATTAATGCATCATAAAGGGAGAAATTAAAAATTAAACATGTTTTCCATTACGATATTTCTAAACAAGGAAATGACATGAACAGAAAACAACGATGAAACATTATAAATAAGGGTAATAACAAAATTACCGAACTCCGAACAATCTTACAAAGGGAAGGTCAAAACTCATAACTTTATAAACAGACAAAATCAGTCAACAACCGGAAAACTGTGAAAACAAGGAATTCTTGTTAAAAGTGGTAAACAAAATTAATATGCAAATATTTAGATGATGTTTGAGGCCATCGTCCCTTTTTGATAGAACACTATTATACATATGACAACTACTGTATCACGTAAATTAAATATATTATATATAAATTTCAAGATTATAGCGTTCTTTATAATAATGCTGCTCATCCAGTAATATATGAGACACGTAAATTAAATATATTATATATAAATTTCAAGATTATAGCGTTCTTTATAATAACTCTGCTCATCCAGTAATATATGAGACACGTAAATTAATTATATTATATATAAATTTCAAGATTATAGCGTTCTTTATAATAACGCTGCTCATCCAGTAATATATGAGACACGTAAATTAAATATATCGTATATATAAATTTCAAGATTATAGCGTTCTTTATAATAACTCTGCTCATCCAGTAATATATGAGACACGTAAATTAAATATATCGTATATATAAATTTCAAGATTATAGCTTTCTTTATAATAACGCTGCTCATCCAGTAATATATGAGACACGTAAATTAAATATATTATATATAAATTTCAAGATTATAGCGTTCTTTATAATAATGCTGCTCATCCAGTAATATATGAGACACGTAAATTAAATATATTATATATAAATTTCAAGATTATAGCGTTCTTTATAATAACGCTGCTCATCCAGTAATATATGAGACACGTAAATTAAATATATCGTATATATAAATTTCAAGATTATAGCGTTCTTTATAATAACTCTGCTCATCCAGTAATATATGAGACACGTAAATTAATTATATTATATATAAATTTCAAGATTATAGCGTTCTTTATAATAACGCTGCTCATCCAGTAATATATGAGACACGTAAATTAAATATATCGTATATATAAATTTCAAGATTATAGCGTTCTTTATAATAACTCTGCTCATCCAGTAATATATGACACACGTAAATTAAATATATCGTATATATAAATTTCAAGATTATAGCGTTCTTTATAATAACTCTGCTCATCCAGTAATATATGAGACACGTAAATTAATTATATTATATATAAATTTCAAGATTATAGCGTTCTTTATAATAACGCTGCTCATCCAGTAATATATGAGACACGTAAATTAAATATATCGTATATATAAATTTCAAGATTATAGCGTTCTTTATAATAACTCTGCTCATCCAGTAATATATGAGACACGTAAATTAAATATATCGTATATATAAATTTCAAGATTATAGCTTTCTTTATAATAACGCTGCTCATCCAGTAATATATGAGACACGTAAATTAAATATATTATATATAAATTTCAAGATTATAGCGTTCTTTATAATAATGCTGCTCATCCAGTAATATATGAGACACGTAAATTAAATATATTATATATAAATTTCAAGATTATAGCGTTCTTTATAATAACGCTGCTCATCCAGTAATATATGAGACACGTAAATTAAATATATCGTATATATAAATTTCAAGATTATAGCGTTCTTTATAATAACTCTGCTCATCCAGTAATATATGAGACACGTAAATTAATTATATTATATATAAATTTCAAGATTATAGCGTTCTTTATAATAACGCTGCTCATCCAGTAATATATGAGACACGTAAATTAAATATATCGTATATATAAATTTCAAGATTATAGCGTTCTTTATAATAACTCTGCTCATCCAGTAATATATGAGACACGTAAATTAAATATATCGTATATATAAATTTCAAGATTATAGCGTTCTTTATAATAACTCTGCTCATCCAGTAATATATGAGACACGTAAATTAATTATATTATATATAAATTTCAAGATTATAGCGTTCTTTATAATAACTCTGCTCATCCAGTAATATATGAGACACGTAAATTAAATATATTATATATAAATTTCAAGATTATAGCGTTCTTTATAATAACGCTGTTCATCCAGTAATATATGAGACACGTAAATTAAATATATCGTATATATAAATTTCAAGATTATAGCGTTCTTTATAATAACTCTGCTCATCCAGTAATATATGAGACACGTAAATTAAATATATCGTATATATAAATTTCAAGATTATAGCGTTCTTTATAATAACTCTGCTCATCCAGTAATATATGAGACACGTAAATTAAATATATCGTATATATAAATTTCAAGATTATAGCGTTCTTTATAATAACTCTGCTCATCCAGTAATATATGAGACACGTAAATTAAATATATCGTATATATAAATTTCAAGATTATAGCGTTCTTTATAATAACTCTGCTCATCCAGTAATATATGAGACACGTAAATTAATTATATTATATATAAATTTCAAGATTATAGCGTTCTTTATAATAACTCTGCTCATCCAGTAATATATGAGACACGTAAATTAATTATATTATATATAAATTTCAAGATTATAGCGTTCTTTATAATAACGCTGCTCATCCAGTAATATATGAGACACGTAAATTAAATATATCGTATATATAAATTTCAAGATTATAGCGTTCTTTATAATAACTCTGCTCATCCAGTAATATATGACACACGTAAATTAAATATATCGTATATATAAATTTCAAGATTATAGCGTTCTTTATAATAACTCTGCTCATCCAGTAATATATGAGACACGTAAATTAATTATATTATATATAAATTTCAAGATTATAGCGTTCTTTATAATAACGCTGCTCATCCAGTAATATATGAGACACGTAAATTAAATATATCGTATATATAAATTTCAAGATTATAGCGTTCTTTATAATAACTCTGCTCATCCAGTAATATATGAGACACGTAAATTAAATATATCGTATATATAAATTTCAAGATTATAGCTTTCTTTATAATAACGCTGCTCATCCAGTAATATATGAGACACGTAAATTAAATATATTATATATAAATTTCAAGATTATAGCGTTCTTTATAATAATGCTGCTCATCCAGTAATATATGAGACACGTAAATTAAATATATTATATATAAATTTCAAGATTATAGCGTTCTTTATAATAACGCTGCTCATCCAGTAATATATGAGACACGTAAATTAAATATATCGTATATATAAATTTCAAGATTATAGCGTTCTTTATAATAACTCTGCTCATCCAGTAATATATGAGACACGTAAATTAATTATATTATATATAAATTTCAAGATTATAGCGTTCTTTATAATAACGCTGCTCATCCAGTAATATATGAGACACGTAAATTAAATATATCGTATATATAAATTTCAAGATTATAGCGTTCTTTATAATAACTCTGCTCATCCAGTAATATATGAGACACGTAAATTAAATATATCGTATATATAAATTTCAAGATTATAGCGTTCTTTATAATAACTCTGCTCATCCAGTAATATATGAGACACGTAAATTAATTATATTATATATAAATTTCAAGATTATAGCGTTCTTTATAATAACGCTGCTCATCCAGTAATATATGAGACACGTAAATTAATTATATTATATATAAATTTCAAGATTATAGCGTTCTTTATAATAACGCTGCTCATCCAGTAATATATGAGACACGTAAATTAAATATATCGTATATATAAATTTCAAGATTATAGCGTTCTTTATAATAACTCTGCTCATCCAGTAATATATGAGACACGTAAATTAAATATATCGTATATATAAATTTCAAGATTATAGCGTTCTTTATAATAACTCTGCTCATCCAGTAATATATGAGACACGTAAATTAAATATATCTTATATATAAATTTCAAGATTATAGTTTTCTTTATAATAACGCTGCTCATCCAGTAATATATGAGACACGTAAATTAAATATATCGTATATATAAATTTCAAGATTATAGCTTTCTTTATAATAACGCTGCTCATCCAGTAATATATGAGACACGTAAATTAAATATATTATATATAAATTTCAAGATTATAGCGTTCTTTATAATAATGCTGCTCATCCAGTAATATATGAGACACGTAAATTAAATATATTATATATAAATTTCAAGATTATAGCGTTCTTTATAATAACGCTGCTCATCTAGTAATATATGAGACACGTAAATTAAATATATCGTATATATAAATTTCAAGATTATAGCGTTCTTTATCATAACGTTGTTCATCTAGTAATATATGAGGCACGTAAATTAAATATATTATATATAAATTTCAGGATTATAGCGTTCTGTATAATAACGTTTGGTGTGTCAATTTTCCTTCTTTATATGAGTGTTCTGTTATATTTTGGAGCTGGTCATTTTTGCTTTTCATTTTATTGCTATTTACAGTCAAGCGTATACATAGCTACTGCTTAATGCATCCAAAATGACAATCATTTCAATGAAAATATCAACATATTTTAAAAAAAATTGTTAGTGCTGCAAAATCAATGAAAATCGTCCCACACGTTTTCCATTTAACAATTCAGTTGACGCAGTCTGATATCAGATATGACTAACTGGCCCGTGGGGATCGTGGGTCAATATGGTACACATGATAATAATCCTCGTTTGAGAGTGCGAATTCATTAACAAGGTTAATATACTGGCGTGTCAATTCAAGTTTCACTAACATAAACAACTATTATATCAGCCTTTAATTTTTATTTTTTAAATAGTAATTCTAATGTGTCGATTACTTCTTTTTCTTCTTCCATTACTGTGCATAATTCCTCTGGAACATTTTCGCACAATTACTGACTTTGAATGATAAGCTTAAGACAGTGTATATTACATAAAAAATGAAATGGGGTTTCTATGCCATCGATTATAATTACCAATTCATTTGTGATAATAATTAGCAAGGAATGATATGGATGTAAATGAACATGAGCCACTATTCAGCATTACACTTAGACATAGATCAAATTTAAGGTACATTGCTGTTGTTGTTATTCTACAGTCACAGTCATAGACAGGACTTTTACAATAGGCACAACTCGTACCCCAAAGTGAGTGTTAATGGGTCCATAGCATGAAACTTAGCGCTAATCTTTTCTTTAAATTACCGTCTTTTACCGTGTATAATTCGGACTTATTCTACCTTTGAAGACGATTTTGTTGAAGGTCATGTCTATTATACACACCGACAACACCAGTAGCATCCTTTTCTAACATACAATTTCGAACCAAAAATTATAACACTCCTGGAAATTTAGTCATGAGGCAGAATTAAAATTTGCAAACACAATATAACAAAAGGGAATAATAAAACAAAATAATCAATGACATCATTACATTAAAATATTCAACATTTCTTTTTTCAATTTTATCAATTTATGTCAATATTGGCAAAAGTATTTTCAAAAAATATGCTACAACTTTTTTCAAGCACAGAACTATCGAACCTGAATATCCACGGATATACATGGGGCCGTTGTGGTCGTGATCGTATGGTAGTTGTATTTACAACTACCTATGCAATCAGTGCCTATCACCACTGATGTTGCGAGTTCAAATCTCCATCAGGGCGAGGTGTACAACATTATGTGATAAAGTTTGTCAGTGACTTGCGACAAGGCGTTGGTTTTCTCCGCATCCTCTGGTTTCCTCCACCAATAAAACTGACCGCTACGATATAGTTGAAATATTGTTGAAAGTGGCGTTAAACAGCATCAAACAAAGAAACAAACAAACAAACGGATATACATCGGCCTACATGCAGCTACATTTTATTATTTAGATTGATTCATTCACAAGTCATGCATTGCTCGATTACAGTTCAATGTCATTATTAATCAACATCAATCTGACACTGAACCAAAGCGGACAATAGTTAACGCATGATATAATTCATTTCTTATCTAATTATAATCATTACCCTAGAGAGAAAAAAAAACAAAAAAAAACAAAACAAACCGTAGTAATAGGCAGTGCCCACTACGCGTTTCTGGAATAACCTACATCAGGTACATTCAAAATTAAAAGACTGGAAAGCCAAATAATTGAAAAGTTTCTAAGAGCCAATAAACCAAAGAGCATAAGCAATATAGCCACAATCAGCTAAGGTCTCCTATGCCAGAGGGAAATTAACATTAGTTCTTATAAATTACATTATTTAGGAATTGTAACTTTCAAACAAAAATATATCTAATAAACAATGTCATTTAAAAAAAATATTGTTAAATAAAATATGAGAAAGATCTGTAATAAAATAAAAAGAAAAATTGGGTACTGATTGAGGTTCCCAGTGATCAAGCTCACAATGCGGTTTAGCGCGTTCTTGAGTGGCGGATAGGGGATTCCTCTCGATGAAGGGTTGTCAGCTTATGGTGGGTAACGTGTTTAGAGAATGCGCCGCTTTATGCAGGCTTAAGATCTCCTTAGTAGCTTTCACAAAAGAGTAGGTGCATTGTAACCGCTACGAAAGACTAAATCATTCGTCCCTACCCGACTCACCATACTTTTTCAGTGGCAGTCAAAAGACATTGACCCGATTGACCCATCTCTTCCCTCATTTTTATATAGTTTTTATATATTGTTGAGCTTGTTCTCGTACTGAATAAACCTATACAGTCGGAGAGCAGACTCGATAATGGCGTCTTTTCAATTAATTTGTCACGTACATTTTTTATCGGAATCGGACACGTTTTAGAATACATCGACCAAGTGTTGAAAATTCACTCGTTTTAATCGTTGCGAGCGTTAAATATAACCGAAGAAGCGAGAAAAACATAGCAAATTGTTTCTTTCATATAAATTTGAGGCCCGATGCTTGAACTTCTTGTAACAAAGGAGTAATGCAGAAATTAAAACAACACGGAAATGGCGGAAGTTGTTTAAAAAAATACGAAAAATTGAAAATTAAAATATTTGCCGAAAGGGTGATGGAAAGTCATATATATAGTTCCATAGATTTCTATATTAGTATTTTAACGAAACATTTTCTGTAATTAAACATACAATAGAACTTTTTTCTGTCAGATGGTTCGTGTCACATTTTGGTTGGATTCAATGGAGGTAACTAGAATCATCACATACTCCGTAATTTTTAACGTTCTATTTATAGAACGAGTGTAAGTAAATGCATGTTTCCTCAATAAAACAAATATTATTTTGTATTTAAAATGTTGAAAGTAGTCAGAATAATTGTCTATTATATCTACAGCTATTAAATTGATCAAATATAATTTAACAGATGTGAAGTGTTGATGCCGGATTTAACCCACATATTTAAACAACAATGTAAAACAATGTGCCTTTATTAATCCCAATCATTTACAAAACATACTTCCGGTCAATATTGTACTCTGCAGCAGCAGCATCTTTCAGCTGACATCAATAATCAAGATGTATACATTCGAATCATTATTATTAAAACACTACAAGATGAGTCCACATTTGAGATTTTATGGAACCACAACAGTAAGGAGCAATTACATTACTGTAAAAGTAATCCTGTTAAGCTGACTTTTCGGTCGAAATACATGTAAAGTTGTTCCATGAAGGTATAACAAAACAAGAATCAACTGTAATGGTCTACTAAATCTATCGAATGAACTTGGTAAATCTTGGAATATTAAAAATTACTTTCAGCTGTTTTTTAACATATAAGGCTATTCAAACACGTCCACCGGTTTTCTTGGTGGATTCACTATACAAATCATGTATAGCGACCCACCACGAGCATGTTGATGTCAATGTACTTGATACAAGTGATACTTTTTTCAATGTAAATGACCTTATAAAAGACAAATGAATGAAAATGATCATAATGAAAAAAATATAAAATTTTATCACATGCATAGTACACCCTCGTAATGACTCTTGAGCAGAACTCGTGTTGGCCAATATTTACTATTTTATAGATGTTTCTTTAAAAAAAGGGGCCAGGGGTGTAATGTTTTTAGCCTTTTTTTTAAACAAAAGCAGATCATACTGTACTAAGATCCATTATTTAATTACTTTTTACAAAATGAAATTCACAAAAACTTCAACTAACATTATTTATTAAAAATAATAAAACATGTGAATAATAGGAGAAAACCGGATGAGGCTCCAATTTAAAATTCTAATTGAATATGCTGATGCCATTACCATAGAAAATGTACATACACAAATGTATCAGAATTTAAAATTAACTTTATTCTTTCTAGAAGATCCTTTCCCTTAAATTAAATGGTCTTTCTTTGACTGTATATACTTTTGTCACAAAAGCAACATTCTAGTTGGGGTTTGAAATTTCTATATTTCTTGTAGTGGTCAATACAGAGAAAAAATTGACTAGATGTACATGCTTCGTTGTTATTCTGATCTAGCTAAATCTGAAAGCACGACTGGAATAAGTCAACATTAACTGATGTCGAATGGTCACCATTTTTTAAACACATTTTCATGTGTTGCAAAAAGCATACATGCTTTTTACTACAGTCATTATTTTATGCATTAGCCGCATTATGAAGTGTAAATTCACATGGGTCAAATGACCATAGCTGTCAAAGTTTGCTGTTGTTAAATTTAAATCATTTGTTTCAAATGCACAGCTTGTATCTATGGCTGATTCATATTTTCTCAATTTTCTTTTGCTTGATGTTGCTTCTGTATCGTGGGACATTTCGAGTGATTTTCTAAATCGAACCTCACACATTCTACAAATACAGTCATCATCTTTGAATGCATTTGCATTTTTGACAAAAGCATAAAACAGTGGTTGATTTCGCCCCTAAAAATTAACAATCCTGTTTAAATTATGTACAAATAAAAACCACTCATATGAGCAAATAAACATGCTGTGCAACATTCTTTGACATTAGGGGGTACCAATTACCATTTTAAGTGGGTACTTGGTACCGTCCCTTACTAAAAGGCTTTCACCCGTTGACAGTTTGACTTTGGTGGCATATTTCAGAACAAGGGGGTGCATATAACCAAGTTCGGGTTGTAGTTGTGAACCCACGCGATTGACAGAATGGGATAAATGCATCGAATTTTTAGACAATTTGCACTGTACATCAAAGCAGTGTGTTTTACCTCACATGCCTACCGTTATTCTATGGTTTACATGTGTAAATATTGATTGTACGAGCAAAATGGGAGGAGCAAATTGTTCAACCTTGACTTTGTTTGGGTGACGTTGGAATATGGACTATTTTTCTTAAACTGTTACGAGTGATGTAAATTCCCTTTTACCCAATGAAGTGTAGATATTATTCTGTCCAAGGAACCAGTTTTTAATCTTTTTCATACACGGGAACTTTATTTTGTCAGATGCAAAATGTGTAAACATACGCGACAAGAAAAAATTACGATTTTCCGAGGTAAAGAAAAAAAACGTTATTTTTACATTCATCGCAGACCGATTTTATACCAGACTGAAAATGATGAACATTAATAAATATAAATGTGATTTTAAATCATATTTCAATCATTTTCATTGGTTTAATAGAAGAAAAACGTAGTTTTCCAAGTACGTATAATTGTTTGGGTTTCTTAAGCGCCATCTAGCGGCAAATATTTACGATTATCTCCCTTGGATTTTTAAATATTCCACGGACCGTAAAATTAGAATTTTTGCGAGTCTGCTCTTCAACTGTATAATACGGTTCACTAGACCTTCAATAGTAATAAATCGGTCAATTAATAAAATAATAGTATGTCCACTATTGTTTGTCTTCGTCTTTTTCTTTTGGTCATTGAATAGTCTTCCAGTCCTTTCTCGATTTAAGGAATCTGACTACCCCTTTGATATTATTTAACCATTTTGGTCTGACGATTTAAGAATATTTGATTGCAATGAATATCTCAATTTTGGAAAGTGTTGCCTGTTGGCATAATACCTTTACCACCTCCCTAATGTGTGTCTTATAAAAATCAGGAATTGCTTACCATCACAAGAACATAGATTCACTTTCGGTTTGTGGTGGGGTCCGTCTTGTTTGTCATTTTAGTTTTCTGTTATGCGTTTTTGTTTTGTTTGTCTTCGTTCTGCACTTTGTGCCAAATCTTGAGTGTTTCATTCTGACGTCACTTCAGTTTGTTCTAACGTTTGTTGTCATGTGTCCTATTGTAGACCGGAACTGCATCACTTTTACATGCCCTGAACGCTATTTGAAAACTTTTTCTTCAAATCGTGTTGGGAAAAAGTAGTTCTGGTAATAAGAGGCAACTAAGATCTGTAATGCATAAGACAATCAGTTTGTTTATTGTGGCGTGTTTTGTTTTACTCATATTTACCACTGGAATGACGGGAGGCCGTCATTTTAACCAAGACAATCGTATATGTTCTCATTTGTAAAACTTGTATATTTGCATATTTTGATGCTTGTGGACAATACAATATATTACGAATTTAGTTTGCTACACATATGTGCATTGGTTATTCAACCCTGAATGTCAGCATATATTCGGAAAACAGACGGGTTATATATGTACGTTTTCGGTCTCCCTTATTTGGGCCCAAAAAAACAATAACAACGTGGTTGACAAAAACAGAAATAGTTACGCTTCACTGAATCAATATCATAATACGGAATAATAAATGTATGTTTACCAAATTAAATGCTGTTTTTAAACTCAAAACGGTTGTATGAACAAAAAAGATATTCTTTTCTTCAATGAAAAATTAAAATATACCTTTTACAAATCTACACCAACCACTCAATTCGTGCAACAGGTGCAACTATCCTCGGAAGAAACTGTTCAATGGCACAAATTATGGTAGTTACCGGACACAGTTGCAGTATATCAACGTGTTTCATCAAAGGAAAAACAAGTTATGAGAGACATTATCACAAGTTCTGTTCGTGGAGAGCAACCATCTCAACTATCCTCAATAATGCCACCGAACAGTACTTCCCGGTTGCAACTCATGTCGCCGACACAAAACAGTTCAAGTTCAACATCACTTGTTCAAATGAGAGCCAATACACATGTTTCATCGTCGGTTACGGACGTCGTTGACATTTTGGGTGTAAATTATGATGATTTATTTTGTGATTATAACACTCTTACAACAGTTAATTCCGTCACAAGCACCAGAACAATTCAGCAAACTCCCATGTTCCACGGCTGTACCATTACAAATTTGAACATAACAATCAATAAGTGAAAGTGTGTTAAACTTTCCGCCTTTAAAACTTTCGAGGTCACGGGGTCACACCAAGTTTTTGCTTATTGTTAACATTTTAATTATTGAAATTGTTTCACAAACCCGTTGTTTTGTTATGTAATATATTAATGTTATAATTATAAAGTTTATTAAATTTACTGCATATGAAATTGTGTTGATTTAGAAATATTGAACAGGATTTTCCTTTATAAGACACCTCAGTACATAAAATATCACTGACAAATATTTGACGTCATTGAACAAAGAATGTCAGAGGAACGAAAAGGGACATCTAGAAATACGGAAAATGAAAATAAAAGATGCAAAATATTTAATAAGGTTTTAAATATGAATTGGGACTATGTACGTGGTAAAAAAAACAAAAGGAAAATAAAAATAAACAAACAAAAAGGAAACAAACAAAAAAAAATAAATAAAAAAAATTAAAAAAATTGTATACGACAGTTTGGTTCTGTATTTAACAAAAAAAATGGTTAAATCCGTAATATATTTGTTATTCGGCTATCAGACAGGGTATATAATGTGACATTCCCGGCATATGCTCTATATTCCCTTCGGCTGCGCCTCAGGGAATATAGACCATAAGCCGGGAATGTCACATTATATACCCTGTCTGATAGCTGAATAACATATAATGTATAAACTTAAACTAACTAAACTAAGAAAGTCTTACATGTTCTCTGTTGTAAAACTTGTATCTGAGGATACTTTCATAGTTTTAAGCAATACAATATGTATATGCTTAAACAAATTAAACTAAGAAATTATTTAACTATATGTTAGAAATATGTATTGTGTCACTACACAGGTATGTTTTACCTTTTGTAATTACATTGTATTGTGGTATAATTTAAATGATTTTAATATAGGTACTCATTCATCCGGGACAGTTCTGCCGTACTTGTATTTATAATTAGATGATATGTTGATAGTTTTCGACTGAATCGAATAATTTGCAATTTATTGTAATAAATAGCATGAAATTAAAAAAAAAAAGTATTTATCCGTTATAGTTCACACGTTATTATTTTTTGATTATCATAGACGATCCCTCCTCGGGGAACATTAACCGTTCGGAACATTTAATTTTATTTTCAGTTCATTTCCACTTGTCTTATCTTTAGTTTTGTGTTTGTAGCATACGATTGATATTGATTATTGATATCTAATTGTCCCTTTCCACATATATATATATTCTTACTTTGGTATTATATGTTCGTTGTTTCCTGTCGACCCTCTTTGGTATTATATGTTCGTTGTTTCCTGTCGACCCTCTTTGGTATTATATGTTCGTTGTTTCCTGTCGACCCTCTTTGGTATTATATGTTCGTTGGTTCCTGTCGACCCTCTTTGGTATTATATGTTCTTTGTTTCCTGTCGACCCTCTTTGGTATGATATGTTCGTTGTTTCCTGTCGACCCTCTTTGGTATTATATGTTCGTTGTTTCCTGTCGACCCTCTTTGGTATTATATGTTCGTTGGTTCCTGTCGACCCTCTTTGGTATTATATGTTCGTTGTTTCCTGTCGATCCTCTTTAGTATCATATGTTCGTTGGTTCCTGTCGACCCTCTTTGGTATTATATGTTCGTTGTTTCCTGTCGACCCTCTTTGGTATTATATGTTCGTTGTTTCCTGTCGACCCTCTTTGGTATTATATGTTCGTTGTTTCCTGTCGACCCTCTTTGGTATTATATGTTCGTTGGTTCCTGTCGACCCTCTTTGGTATTATATGTTCGTTGTTTCCTGTCGACCCTCTTTGGTATTATATGTTCGTTGGTTCCTGTCGACCCTCTTTGGTATTATATGTTCGTTGTTTCTTGTCGACCCTCTTTGGTATTATATGTTCGTTATTTCCTGTCGACCCTCTTTGGTATTATATGTTCGTTGGTTCCTATCGACTCTCTTTGGTATTATATGTTCGTTGTTTCCTGTCGACCCTCTTTGGTATTATATGTTCGTTGTTTCCTGTCGACCCTCTTTGGTATTATATGTTCGTTGGTTCCTGTCGACCCTCTTTGGTATTATATGTTCGTTGTTTCCTGTCGATCCTCTTTAGTATCATATGTTCGTTGGTTCCTGTCGACCCTCTTTGGTATTATATGTTCGTTGTTTCCTGTCGATCCTCTTTAGTATCATATGTTCGTTGTTTCCTGTCGACCCTCTTTGGTATTATATGTTCGTTATTTCCTGTCGACCCTCTTTGGTATTATATGTTCGTTGGTTCCTATCGACTCTCTTTGGTATTATATGTTCGTTGTTTCCTGTCGACCCTCTTTGGTATTATATGTTCGTTGGTTCCTGTCGACCCTCTTTGGTATTATATGTTCGTTGGTTCCTGTCGACCCTTTTTGGTATTATATGTTCGTTGTTTCCTGTCGACCCTCTTTGGTATTATATGTTCGTTGTTTCCTGTCGACCCTCTTTGGTATTATATGTTCGTTGGTTCCTGTCGACCCTCTTTGATATTATATGTTCGTTGTTTCCTGTCGACCCTCTTTGGTATTATATGTTCGTTGTTTCCTGTCGACCCTCTTTGGTATTATATGTTCGTTGTTTCCTGTCGACCCTCTTTGGTATTATATGTTCGTTGGTTCCTGTCGACCCTCTTTGGTATTATATGTTCGTTGTTTCCTGTCGATCCACTTTAGTATCATATGTTCGTTGGTTCCTGTCGACCCTCTTTGGTATTATATGTTCGTTGTTTCCTGTCGACCCTCTTTGGTATTATATGTTCGTTGTTTCCTGTCGACCTTCTTTGGTATTATATGTTCGTTGTTTACTGTCGACCCTCTTTGGTATTATATGTTCGTTGGTTCCTGTCGATCCTCTTTGGTATTATATGTTCGTTGTTTCCTGTCGATCCTCTTTAGTATGATATGTTCGTTGGTTCCTGTCGACCCTCTTTGGTATGATATGTTCGTTGTTTCCTGTCGACCCTTTTTGGTATTATATGTTCGTTATTTCGTTGTTTCCTGTCGACCCTCTTTGGTATTATATGTTCGTTGGTTCCTGTCGACCCTCTTTGCATACATACAGTAGTAATCACACTACATAGATTTTTTTTTTATTTTGTTCAGACAGTCCAAAACTACAAAGAAATAAGTCTGAAAAAAAAAAAAAAAATGAAGATACCAAATAGGTAATCAGAAACTGTAAATCGAAGAAGGATAGGCAATACACTGGCCAAGTGAAAAAGTGCAAAATGACAAACAACAATCTACAAAACACTATACAGAAAAACTAAAAATCGAGCAACACGAACCCTACTGAAAACTAGAGTACTGATGCATCTTTATTTACATATACTTTAGGAACTGCTTACCTTTCCGGAGCACATGAGTTCACCACCAGTTTTTATTGGTTTTCGTGTTACTCGCTCTTTAGTTTTATGCTTAATGTTTTGTAGATCGTTGTTTGTCATTTTGTACTTTTCTTTTTGCCACTGTGTTGTCTGTTCTTCTTCGATATACAGATTCTGATTACCCCTTTGGTATCTTCAAACTCTTCTTAGTAAATGCACATACACAGAGAAGAAGATAAAAGGCGTTTTTATTTTGGTGAAAAGTGTACATATTAACATGTTTAAATCTTCTTAAAAGCATTTATATTAATTGGCTTTTCAAGAAAAGTTTGTAGATACTAAACGGGTACTCAGAAGCTGCAAATCTCTGTTTATGAGCTTAGCTGATGAAATTATAAATAACTTTTTATTTGTACCATATCATATGTATAACAGACTGAGAGAAAAAAAATATCAGAATCCACATTTGCCTGTCCTTATATAACGTAATATTTATGCATGTTTCATTCATTATTTTAGTTTGTGTTGTTGTTAATGTTGAAACCAGCGGCTATAGAAGCTGCAACAACCCAAGGTGAGAAATAAAATCATATTCGGGAAAAGGCCGGATATGGTGTTTTGGAGGTCAGTTCAACCTGTTTACCTATGAGACGCTAACCTCACCGTTTAACAGGTTCAACTGTCCTCTAAAGCACCATATCCGACTTTTCAGGACAGATGCCATTTTACTCTGAACGTTCTCATATACAAGAAAAAATTTCCTATTCATAAGTAAATCAGAAATTATGTAACTGTTTGCTAGGTCACGGGGTCGTATACTGTATATATCGATTGATTTGAATTGATTTATTGTGCTTAACGCCACTTTCAGCAATATTTCAGCAATACCATGGCGACCAGTTATAGTGGTGGAAGAAACCGGAGTGCCCGGAGAGAACCACCGACCATGAGCAAGCAACTGGTAAGCTTTATCACTTGCGAGAGGAGTGCACCCTTTTTGTAATTTACAAAGTCGGGCGCTAATCCACGCCGTATTGGTGTTATGCTTGTATGAGTTGTTAGGTAATCCAACTACCTAACTCATTGAGCCACCCGGGCCCTTGTATATATCGAAACACACATAGTAGTGATTTTTTTTAGTGAGTCCGTTTCAGACTTAAAATATACTGTTCTCCTTTAACAATAGCTATTCATAGATTCGTGTAACGATTGGGTTTTTGAAAGGTCACTGACACTGCATTTGATAAGTTGTGTGGAATGGGAGGTCCAAATAATTATTAACTTTTTTTAAATTTAATCATTAAATAAAGCATCATCGCTTAGACATGTTGTCGTTTGTTGTTTCTTTGTGGAACCAAGCGATCGTTCTTGGATTTTACATACGATATGTATCATATTAGGAAACATTATCTTATTTATAGACTGTTAGCCGATCAAAATTATATTTTCTGCCGCCATTGATTATTGGAAGCAGCTGTTGGCCAATCAACGTTATACTTTCCACGAATTCGCGCCCAGATTTGTAAATTACAAAAAAGGTGCACTCGACTCGCAGCTGCAAGTGATGAAGCTTACCAGTTGTTTGCCTATGGTCGGTGGTTCTCACCGAGTACTCCGGCTTCTTCTACCACTAAAACTGGTCGCCATGATATAGCTGAAATATTGCTGAAAGTGGTGTTAAGCACCAACAATCTATCAATCAATCATATGCTTTCCACGAGAACGTCAGATAATTAGGACACAACTTTATTGTCATGTACAATCCCTTTTTATTAGAGCATTGCATAACATATATATGGGAATGCTATAAATTGCAAATGACGCATTTTGGGGTTCAACACATTTAGATTGTGATTTAGAAATATCTGCAAATGTCAATTGTGATTCAAAGCACACCTTTAATTGTCATTGATCACTAATGATATACACGTCACAATGTACCCTCTTTACTATTCATCTGAATTTTACGTCGTATTAAGATTGGTGTTTAACGCCACTGTTAGCAATATTTTAGCTGCATTGTATATCGTGGTGGTCAGTTTTATTGGTGGAGGATGCAGGAGTACCCGGAGAAAACCACAGACTTGTCGCAAGTCACTGACAAACTTTATCATATAATGTTGTATCGAGCATACCTCGCCATGAACGGTGATATGCACTGATTGTACAGGTAGTTGTAAATCCAACTACCATGCAATCACGACCACAACGCCCCCTAGAACTTCTGACAGATATTGTTCTTAATATGTAATATAACATGGTTCTAGATATTATATACACTAAGAAGAGACTGAAGATTCCAAAGGGAGGTAATCAGAATCCATTAATTGAAGAAGAACAGACAATACAATGGCCAAATGAAAAAGTACCATCTACAAAATACTACACAGAAAACTAAAGATCGAGTGACATGTTATCACACAATATTCCATATCTGCAGAAATATCTAAAGTAAATGTCATAGCAAGCTTACTTACAAGGAGCTGCTTGTTACAGATTGTGCTTCCCATGCAATGAGAGAAGAAGAGTGACAATCTTATGGTTTTCATGGCAATAACGAGTTTGATTCGTTCTGTGCGACCTACGGACTCTAATTGAGGTTGTTCCCCACAGCAGAGAATATATGTCCTATTTCTATACCCGGGTGCCATATATATATACACCCACCCACTCAATATTTAGTTTAATAATAGGTCCTTATTAAAATAGTTAGAATAATAAGGCTAAAAATAAGGCTAATACACGTATTTTTTTGTCATATTTCAGGAACAACCATTGAAGTAACTACAGGTAAGATCCTTAATTTAATAGTATATTTACGATTTCACTAATAAATGAAAAACGTACATCATGAACACGACTGTAGAGATTGTAAATAATATGTAATGTATTCGTGGGTTAGGGCTACGGGTCATGGTGTTGACAGTGGTGTTAAACACAATAACACTTTACCCTAACTCATGAACACGACTGTAGAGATTGTAAATGATATGTAATGTATTCGTGGGTTAGGGCTACGGGTCATGGTGTTGACAGTGGTGTTAAACACAATAACACTTTACCCTAACTCATGAACACGACTGTAGAGATTGTAAATGATATGTAATGTATTCGTGGGTTAGGGCTACGGGTCATGGTGTTGACAGTGGTGTTAAACACAATAACACCTTACCCTAACTCATGAACACGACTGTAGAGATTGTAAATGATATGTAATGTATTCGTGGGTTAGGGCTACGGGTCATGGTGTTGACAGTGGTGTTAAACACAATAACACCTTACCCTAACTCATGAACACGACTGTAGAGATTGTAAATGATATGTAATGTATTCGTGGGTTAGGGCTACGGGTCATGGTGTTGACAGTGGTGTTAAACACAATAACACCTTACCCTAACTCATGAACACGACTGTAGAGATTGTAAATGATATGTAATGTATTCGTGGGTTAGGGCTACGGGTCATGGTGTTGACAGTGGTGTTAAACACAATAACACTTTACCCTAACTCATGAACACGACTGTAGAGATTGTAAATGATATGTAATGTATTCGTGGGTTAGGGCTACGGGTCATGGTGTTGACAGTGGTGTTAAACACAATAACACTTTACCCTAACTCATGAACACGACTGTAGAGATTGTAAATAATATGTAATGTATTCGTGGGTTAGGGCTACGGGTCATGGTGTTGACAGTGGTGTTAAACACAATAACACCTTACCCTAACTCATGAACACGACTGTAGAGATTGTAAATAATATGTAATGTATTCGTGGGTTAGGGCTACGGGTCATGGTGTTGACAGTGGTGTTAAACACAATAACACCTTACCCTAACTCATGAACACGACTGTAGAGATTGTAAATGATATGTAATGTATTCGTGGGTTAGGGCTACGGGTCATGGTGTTGACAGTGGTGTTAAACACAATAACACTTTACCCTAACTCATGAACACGACTGTAGAGATTGTAAATGATATGTAATGTATTCGTGGGTTAGGGCTACGGGTCATGGTGTTGACAGTGGTGTTAAACACAATAACACTTTACCCTAACTCATGAACACGACTGTAGAGATTGTAAATGATATGTAATGTATTCGTGGGTTAGGGCTACGGGTCATGGTGTTGACAGTGGTGTTAAACACAATAACACTTTACCCTAACTCATGAACACGACTGTAGAGATTGTAAATGATATGTAATGTATTCGTGGGTTAGGGCTACGGGTCATGGTGTTGACAGTGGTGTTAAACACAATAACACTTTACCCTAACTCATGAACACGACTGTAGAGATTGTAAATGATATGTAATGTATTCGTGGGTTAGGGCTACGGGTCATGGTGTTGACAGTGGTGTTAAACACAATAACACCTTACCCTAACTCATGAACACGACTGTAGAGATTGTAAATGATATGTAATGTATTCGTGGGTTAGGGCTACGGGTCATGGTGTTGACAGTGGTGTTAAACACAATAACACCTTACCCTAACTCATGAACACGACTGTAGAGATTGTAAATGATATGTAATGTATTCGTGGGTTAGGGCTACGGGTCATGGTGTTGACAGTGGTGTTAAACACAATAACACCTTACCCTAACTCATGAACACGACTGTAGAGATTGTAAATGATATGTAATGTATTCGTGGGTTAGGGCTACGGGTCATGGTGTTGACAGTGGTGTTAAACACAATAACACTTTACCCTAACTCATGAACACGACTGTAGAGATTGTAAATGATATGTAATGTATTCGTGGGTTAGGGCTACGGGTCATGGTGTTGACAGTGGTGTTAAACACAATAACACCTTACCCTAACTCATGAACACGACTGTAGAGATTGTAAATGATATGTAATGTATTCGTGGGTTAGGGCTACGGGTCATGGTGTTGACAGTGGTGTTAAACACAATAACACCTTACCCTAACTCATGAACACGACTGTAGAGATTGTAAATGATATGTAATGTATTCGTGGGTTAGGGCTACGGGTCATGGTGTTGACAGTGGTGTTAAACACAATAACACCTTACCCTAACTCATGAACACGACTGTAGAGATTGTAAATGATATGTAATGTATTCGTGGGTTAGGGCTACGGGTCATGGTGTTGACAGTGGTGTTAAACACAATAACACCTTACCCTAACTCATGAACACGACTGTAGAGATTGTAAATGATATGTAATGTATTCGTGGGTTAGGGCTACGGGTCATGGTGTTGACAGTGGTGTTAAACACAATAACACCTTACCCTAACTCATGAACACGACTGTAGAGATTGTAAATGATATGTAATGTATTCGTGGGTTAGGGCTACGGGTCATGGTGTTGACAGTGGTGTTAAACACAATAACACCTTACCCTAACTCATGAACACGACTGTAGAGATTGTAAATGATATGTAATGTATTCGTGGGTTAGGGCTACGGGTCATGGTGTTGACAGTGGTGTTAAACACAATAACACCTTTACCCTAACTCATGAACACGACTGTAGAGATTGTAAATGATATGTAATGTATTCGTGGGTTAGGGCTACGGGTCATGGTGTTGACAGTGGTGTTAAACACAATAACACCTTACCCTAACTCATGAACACGACTGTAGAGATTGTAAATGATATGTAATGTATTCGTGGGTTAGGGCTACGGGTCATGGTGTTGACAGTGGTGTTAAACACAATAACACCTTACCCTAACTCATGAACACGACTGTAGAGATTGTAAATGATATGTAATGTATTCGTGGGTTAGGGCTACGGGTCATGGTGTTGACAGTGGTGTTAAACACAATAACACCTTTACCCTAACTCATGAACACGACTGTAGAGATTGTAAATGATATGTAATGTATTCGTGGGTTAGGGCTACGGGTCATGGTGTTGACAGTGGTGTTAAACACAATAACACCTTACCCTAACTCATGAACACGACTGTAGAGATTGTAAATGATATGTAATGTATTCGTGGGTTAGGGCTACGGGTCATGGTGTTGACAGTGGTGTTAAACACAATAACACCTTACCCTAACTCATGAACACGACTGTAGAGATTGTAAATGATATGTAATGTATTCGTGGGTTAGGGCTACGGGTCATGGTGTTGACAGTGGTGTTAAACACAATAACACCTTACCCTAACTCATGAACACGACTGTAGAGATTGTAAATGATATGTAATGTATTCGTGGGTTAGGGCTACGGGTCATGGTGTTGACAGTGGTGTTAAACACAATAACACCTTACCCTAACTCATGAACACGACTGTAGAGATTGTAAATGATATGTAATGTATTCGTGGGTTAGGGCTACGGGTCATGGTGTTGACAGTGGTGTTAAACACAATAACACCTTACCCTAACTCATGAACACGACTGTAGAGATTGTAAATGATATGTAATGTATTCGTGGGTTAGGGCTACGGGTCATGGTGTTGACAGTGGTGTTAAACACAATAACACCTTACCCTAACTCATGAACACGACTGTAGAGATTGTAAATGATATGTAATGTATTCGTGGGTTAGGGCTACGGGTCATGGTGTTGACAGTGGTGTTAAACACAATAACACCTTACCCTAACTCATGAACACGACTGTAGAGATTGTAAATGATATGTAATGTATTCGTGGGTTAGGGCTACGGGTCATGGTGTTGACAGTGGTGTTAAACACAATAACACCTTACCCTAACTCATGAACACGACTGTAGAGATTGTAAATGATATGTAATGTATTCGTGGGTTAGGGCTACGGGTCATGGTGTTGACAGTGGTGTTAAACACAATAACACCTTACCCTAACTCATGAACACGACTGTAGAGATTGTAAATGATATGTAATGTATTCGTGGGTTAGGGCTACGGGTCATGGTGTTGACAGTGGTGTTAAACACAATAACACCTTACCCTAACTCATGAACACGACTGTAGAGATTGTAAATGATATGTAATGTATTCGTGGGTTAGGGCTACGGGTCATGGTGTTGACAGTGGTGTTAAACACAATAACACCTTACCCTAACTCATGAACACGACTGTAGAGATTGTAAATGATATGTAATGTATTCGTGGGTTAGGGCTACGGGTCATGGTGTTGACAGTGGTGTTAAACACAATAACACTTTACCCTAACTCATGAACACGACTGTAGAGATTGTAAATGATATGTAATGTATTCGTGGGTTAGGGCTACGGGTCATGGTGTTGACAGTGGTGTTAAACACAATAACACCTTACCCTAACTCATGAACACGACTGTAGAGATTGTAAATGATATGTAATGTATTCGTGGGTTAGGGCTACGGGTCATGGTGTTGACAGTGGTGTTAAACACAATAACACCTTACCCTAACTCATGAACACGACTGTAGAGATTGTAAATGATATGTAATGTATTCGTGGGTTAGGGCTACGGGTCATGGTGTTGACAGTGGTGTTAAACACAATAACACTTTACCCTAACTCATGAACACGACTGTAGAGATTGTAAATGATATGTAATGTATTCGTGGGTTAGGGCTACGGGTCATGGTGTTGACAGTGGTGTTAAACACAATAACACCTTACCCTAACTCATGAACACGACTGTAGAGATTGTAAATGATATGTAATGTATTCGTGGGTTAGGGCTACGGGTCATGGTGTTGACAGTGGTGTTAAACACAATAACACCTTACCCTAACTCATGAACACGACTGTAGAGATTGTAAATGATATGTAATGTATTCGTGGGTTAGGGCTACGGGTCATGGTGTTGACAGTGGTGTTAAACACAATAACACCTTACCCTAACTCATGAACACGACTGTAGAGATTGTAAATGATATGTAATGTATTCGTGGGTTAGGGCTACGGGTCATGGTGTTGACAGTGGTGTTAAACACAATAACACCTTACCCTAACTCATGAACACGACTGTAGAGATTGTAAATGAATATGTAATGTATTCGTGGGTTAGGGCTACGGGTCATGGTGTTGACAGTGGTGTTAAACACAATAACACCTTTACCCTAACTCATGAACACGACTGTAGAGATTGTAAATGATATGTAATGTATTCGTGGGTTAGGGCTACGGGTCATGGTGTTGACAGTGGTGTTAAACACAATAACACCTTACCCTAACTCATGAACACGACTGTAGAGATTGTAAATGATATGTAATGTATTCGTGGGTTAGGGCTACGGGTCATGGTGTTGACAGTGGTGTTAAACACAATAACACTTTACCCTAACTCATGAACACGACTGTAGAGATTGTAAATGATATGTAATGTATTCGTGGGTTAGGGCTACGGGTCATGGTGTTGACAGTGGTGTTAAACACAATAACACCTTTACCCTAACTCATGAACACGACTGTAGAGATTGTAAATGATATGTAATGTATTCGTGGGTTAGGGCTACGGGTCATGGTGTTGACAGTGGTGTTAAACACAATAACACCTTACCCTAACTCATGAACACGACTGTAGAGATTGTAAATGATATGTAATGTATTCGTGGGTTAGGGCTACGGGTCATGGTGTTGACAGTGGTGTTAAACACAATAACACCTTACCCTAACTCATGAACACGACTGTAGAGATTGTAAATGATATGTAATGTATTCGTGGGTTAGGGCTACGGGTCATGGTGTTGACAGTGGTGTTAAACACAATAACACCTTACCCTAACTCATGAACACGACTGTAGAGATTGTAAATGATATGTAATGTATTCGTGGGTTAGGGCTACGGGTCATGGTGTTGACAGTGGTGTTAAACACAATAACACCTTACCCTAACTCATGAACACGACTGTAGAGATTGTAAATGATATGTAATGTATTCGTGGGTTAGGGCTACGGGTCATGGTGTTGACAGTGGTGTTAAACACAATAACACCTTACCCTAACTCATGAACACGACTGTAGAGATTGTAAATAATATGTAATGTATTCGTGGGTTAGGGCTACGGGTCATGGTGTTGACAGTGGTGTTAAACACAATAACACCTTACCCTAACTCATGAACACGACTGTAGAGATTGTAAATGATATGTAATGTATTCGTGGGTTAGGGCTACGGGTCATGGTGTTGACAGTGGTGTTAAACACAATAACACCTTACCCTAACTCATGAACACGACTGTAGAGATTGTAAATGATATGTAATGTATTCGTGGGTTAGGGCTACGGGTCATGGTGTTGACAGTGGTGTTAAACACAATAACACTTTACCCTAACTCATGAACACGACTGTAGAGATTGTAAATAATATGTAATGTATTCGTGGGTTAGGGCTACGGGTCATGGTGTTGACAGTGGTGTTAAACACAATAACACCTTACCCTAACTCATGAACACGACTGTAGAGATTGTAAATGATATGTAATGTATTCGTGGGTTAGGGCTACGGGTCATGGTGTTGACAGTGGTGTTAAACACAATAACACCTTACCCTAACTCATGAACACGACTGTAGAGATTGTAAATGATATGTAATGTATTCGTGGGTTAGGGCTACGGGTCATGGTGTTGACAGTGGTGTTAAACACAATAACACTTTACCCTAACTCATGAACACGACTGTAGAGATTGTAAATAATATGTAATGTATTCGTGGGTTAGGGCTACGGATCATGGTGTTGACAGTGGTGTTAAACACAATAACACTTTACCCTAACTCATGAATAAATCACATGGTATTTACAATCTGTAGGGTCTTGTTCATGTTATGCTTTGTGCAAGTTACGTTATTCATGATGCACTTATCTTTGGGACGGGCTGAGCAACCTTATGTGTTGACCTTGTGAACGATAAACAGTGGTCAGCATATATAGTGGACGGAATATTAGAAAAACAGGATAAAATGTGTACCAATATATTCATATTTACATTCAATTTTGGGAAAGGTAATCTTGAGGTATGCTTCATTCAGATTATTTGTTTTAATGTATGTTTGAGTTAGTACAATCCATGTTCTAATGACAAGGACACAATGTAATTTAGAATGATGATAAGTTTGATGTTTCTCTCCATTTAGTAATCTGTAGAATCCGATATACATCTGCCAACTTGTGATAACATAATGACTTTTTTAAATCTAAATTAGTGATTTAAGGTTCTCTTCCCTCAGGCATAGGTGACATTAGCCGATTTTGGCTATCCTGTTTAGGCCATTTGGTTTTATTACTCCCAAATCTTTAGATTATTTAGCTTTCCAATTTTTCGATTTTGAGAGTACCTGAGGAAGTTTATTCCAGAAACGCGTCATGTACACTAAATTAGATATCTACGTTTTTATTATTATAAATATTAAATTTAAATTCGAAGGCATAAAGAACTATTTTGCTGTGTCAATGTTACGGTAATTATTACACAGTTAAAAAAACCAAAGTAACATATTAATTACATGTAATAAATGAATATATTATATGATATACACAGTTTTTATTGTTATTATATTATTTTAAACTTGTCTCGATATATTAATTATTATGTGTTGAATATATTGTTACTGTACCATAAAGACAACAAAGATGTCTGCATCTGCCAGTTAATTAACATATCAATAATTTAGTTCTTTTTCGGTTGATTATGTTTTTTTATAGCTTTCTGGTTTTCATGTGTATCTATTATAGGTCAATTACAACCAATTTAATATTCATAAGAAAATAAAATTGTCAATAATATTTTCCTTGATTTACTAACTTATTTAATATTAATTATCTAATATGGTACGATAAACATGTTAAACATTAATATGGCCTCTTTGCTACTTCCTTTTGACATTTCTCCGCGCCATCATCAAATATTGAAGACAAAATTGTTCGAATAAATTGAAATCCACAAAATTAAATTGTGAAATGAGGACAATCGACTGGATAAGGTTGCACAAATCACAAAATCATGAAAAGAGACAAAAATCGAAACACCTAGCACACATACATATCTCCTAGATTGGTACAGATGCTTCGATAAAAAAGTGTTGAGGTCAAGCTAATTTAATGAGTCCAAATCTTCTCTATTAGTGAAAAGATGTGATCATGAAATTAATTGGCTAATGACAACTTAATCAGATTCACTGCTAGAATGATGTGGTCGGATTCCTATTTAAAATTAGATATCAAACGATAACGTGGAAAATACAAGATAGATAATTAAGATATCATGTTATGTTGTTAAGAATAAATTCTAGAGAATTAAATATCAGCTGACTGACAAACATTGTTCTGACAGTTTGGTTTCGCTATACATGTAGTTAATTGTGAATAAAGGAGTACAATTAACAACTGACATATCTTGTATGAATTGTCTGTTAACGGAAACAGTTCATATAACTTAATATTAATGTGTCTGTCGAAAACACACTCCCGTCATCGTTACGTCATGGAAGACTTGTCACTTAAAATGACTTAACATTGGATGTTTAACATGAGTGATACGACGGTTACCACCAGCGGAACAGGGACTAATTATCCTTCCGGAGCACACGACTTCCTCACCGGCTTCAGTTGGATTCACGTTGCTCAATCACTAGTTTTCTATGTAATATTAGTGGAGCAGTTATTTTTATCTTTTGTTTTGGATGTGGTATTGTCCTTCTTTGAATTACCAATTGGAACCTCGTAGAATCAGAGACAACATTGTTACCCCCTAGCACACATATATATGACCGCTCACTTTCCTGACAATGTGGCCGAGATAAACTAGTTGTACTAGGCCCAAACCTCCCCTATTAGTGAAATAACGCGGTCATGGAAGTATTATCTACATGTGAGTAAATTGTCGAACATCATATAAAACTGGGTTACCAGTGTTGTATAGAACAATAAGTCCTTATCTAGATCATTAAACATAATTATTGTTCTTTAGACCTTTCTCTTTTGACCTTTGGTAATCCTACGCTCTCATATGAACAGAACGAAATTATCTTTAAGCATGTGCTTGAATATATAAAGAGGTCAGAAAGATTTCCTGTTGTCTAGTAGTTCACCAAAACAACAATCGCGCGTATCATCACCACTAACCCCTCTCTCTCATTCCTTTCTTCATTCTCTGTTTTTGTTCAATCTACACATATTAATGTAAGAAATATTTATATACATGCATGCTCTATCGAATAAGGTTGTAACTTATTGTATATAGGAGAAGACTTCATAAGGTTGTTTAACTTGTGTCTTATCCTCTTTGCACATTTGAGCTAATAAAATATGTTTAAACTAAACATAATAAACATTCTTCTTGACATAGTCTGCCTTCCTAGCTAGAAGTCAATTAACTATGCGCGTTCACCCTGATATTGTACTGTCCATGTTTATGTTGTCATTCTTTTATGTGAGGGAGTGTGTTCATTTTGAGAGGAAGTGATTATGTGCAGTTATTTTATTGTTTGTGTACATCTGTATTTCCGTTGGATATCGATCAAGAGGGGAGGGTTGCGATCTCATTACCCAGTTTAACCCCGCTACTTTTTGGTGCCTGTCCTGAGTCAGGATCTGGATTTCCAACGCTAATTGACATGGTCCTTTTCTGTGGTCAATAAGCTGAGGTAAGAGCTTGTGGAATCATTCATCATCAGTGTTGAACATTTCTTTGCATAAGTCATTATGAACCTTAAACCATTCTAACAAAAAAATCTTTCCGTGATACTCTGTTTTCCAAGGAATATACATGCTTAAGCCTATACTGCCAGCAAAAAGTAACATGTGGCGCAGATACATGCACAATTTGAAATTAAACTTTCAATATTTTGTGTTTTTGTTTGTTGAAAATTCTTGCTTTGTACATTTTGTTTTTCTTTTCTTTTAGAAAATCCTTGCTTTGCAACGCTTGGTTGTATGAATGGTGCTACATGTCCGTCATCGACATGTGTCTGTAAGGAAGGATTTATAGGCAAAACATGTACAGACAGTGAGTATATATAATAGTGTGTGCCTTTACTAATATCCGCCAACCCATGTTAAAACTCAAAGCACATTCTGGCTTCCATGATTAATTTCGATTCTGATATGTCTAAGAGTACAAATACGGTAGTATGTTTTGATTGGAAGACAGTAATTTATATTTACGTTTGCGGAAAAAGTCGCACACAATTTATGCTGCCAAATTCGACCAGACGATAATTCATCAACATGTACATTTACGACGGAAAATTCAGTCACATTCACCGGCGCATGTGCGAATGAGATTATGCCATTGGGAAATCGCTCGTTTGTCTACAAAGCGAAAGAAGGAGGTGATGTTATAGTTGTTTATTATAAGAATACACACAATATACACAATTGTACAAGGTTTTAAAACGAGTATCAATTCCAGATACACAGACCATATCATTTCCCATTTTGTTGCGAGTTGAGTAAAACATATAATTGCAATTGAAGCCTGCAGCAATGTTTGTGCAACGGGGGCGCTCCTCTACCTAAGATTATAGGAATCGTAGTAGGTTAATAACCACATCAGCCAACTGCGTTAGAGGAAATATCCATTAGCTCAGTTTGTAGTTAAATTAAGGAAATTGGAGGCGAAAATTGATTGAAATTGCACAGGAATACATGGAACAATAGAATCTGACTAGTATTATATATAGTGATAGATACGTGATAAACACGTGATAGATATGTTTTGTAATAGAAATACAATGATTGACATTTGGTACGAAACTTAAGCTATGTTACGTATTAAAACCTGAATGTTACCAAACACCCATTTTCATTTGGATTCAACAAAGTTTTAATGGCTGGTTTATAGAGTATTGTACAATATCAATCCAATACAATAAACTTTAATAGAGAATGGACAAAAACACTTTTTAAGCTTTAAATTATTTAGCGTGCCAATCTGTCGACTCTGAGCGTAACTGATGAATGCGTTGTGAGCAGTAAATGTGATATCTACGCATTAATTAAGCTGATTAATTCATAAAAATTTCAAAAGGAAACAAAAAATCATTTATCATGTTACTGTTACAATATATATATCATGTAATAATCCGAAAATAATAAAATATTTAAAGTGTAGACAACAATGAGATAACAATGTAATTTAAATCGTCAATAAATAATGCAAGATGACATTATATTGTAAATGTTTATTACAAGTACGTGATGTTGATCATGCGCATACATGCTGTTTCTGAAATATTTATCCACTTCATTCAAGGGCCGTCGTGATCGTGATCGTATGATAGTTAGATTTACAATTATCTTTGCAATCAATGCCTATCATCACTACAATTGTGAATTTGAATTCCGCTCATAGCGAGGTGTACTCGATACAACATTAATGTGATAACATTTTTCATTGACTTGCGGCAGATCGGTGGTTTTCACCGGGTACTCTGGTGTCCTCCACCAATAAAACTGATCGCCGCGATATAACTGACATATTATTGAAAGTGGCGTTAAACACCACAACCTTAACCCCACAAATACACACAATACGCAATACTTAATGTGTAGGCAACGATGTCAAGGTTAAATCCGAGACAAATTAAAACATTATTTCTGAAATCATTTACTACTGTGAATTAATTTAAATTCATGGATATTAATTGTCATTGATACTAAGATTCAAGGATCTCAATTTAGTTTGTTTTGTTTGATGGTGCTTAACGACACTTTCAACAATATTTCAGTGATATCGTGGTGGTCAGTTTTATTGGTGGAGGAAATCGGAGAACCGGGAGAAAACCACCGACCTGTCGCAAGTCACTGACAAATTGTATCACATAATGTTATACACCCCTCCCTGAACGAGATTCGAACTCACAACAACAGTGATGATAGGCACTGATGGAATCCCAATTTATAGTCAGTTAGTAGGTACATAAATATGGTGACACACATTTAACGAGTTCTTAATTTTGTGGTTTAATCCGGGCCAATGAAAATCAACGAAATATGACTTACCACTAAATATACTTAACTTACTTTTTCTATAATGAAAAAAATTCAAATTGTTCTGTTCTATCTATGTATAGGTGCATTGATAGGACTCGATACACAAGTCGCCACCGCGGTATCCAGTGCTGACCTAGCCAAGGCGGCGGAGTTTGCACAAGACGCTCAAACGATGATGGACAACCAATTAGGCAACATATATACTGACATGAAGACCTCAGTGGTATGTTTTCAGTATAATACAGTATATACAACAAGCTATATGTATCATGTTCTGAAATGAAGACAGATGTTGTGTATTTTCAACATTATAACTAGCTAAATACAATCAAACCAGAAATGTGGTGATTTGATGAATCCAACAAAACAAAAAAACAAACAAAGCAATTTTTTTTTTTAAATGAAAAAAAAAAAATTCACATTTATTAAATTTATTGTTGCACTTTGATATTATGCATATCATTGTAAATAACTAGGTTGGAGTGAGCACTGATCAATGACCGTTTTATTAAGATTTTTTTCTAAGCAATATGTTTAGTCTTCATTGAAATTTGATAATTATCAGATATTTTCTGTAATTTTTGTATTAGATTCTTTAATAACACTAGTTTAATTACAGGATTATTCTATTTATCTCCAACCGCATCGGTGGCGTACTGGTAAGCTCGCTTCGGGTGCGGAAGATCGTGGATTCGAGCCACGGTCAGGTCAAATCAAAAACTATAAAATTGGTATTTGTGGCTTCTCCGCTAGGCATGCAGCATTTAGGAGTAAGAGCACACACTGGTTGTCTTGGAATCAGGATAATGTGTCCGAGTGGGGCGACATGTCTATCCACGGACTGTTGTTACAGTGAACTAGCACTATCAAAATCCAACTCAGCGTGTTGGTCTAGTACAAAGCGGACCTCATCATCATCTCATTGAAGATTAACGTGTGCTCGCCATGATATAGCTGACAAATTGCTGAATTGGCGTTAAACAACAATCACTGACTCACTCTATTTATCTTAATTTATATTTTTTTATAAACATTTATTTATCCTTAAACTATCATTATTGTTTTTAATAATTATTCTTACATATTAAATTTAGATTTTTTATTAAGATTTTTCAATACAGAATTATTCTAATATTTTACTTTGAGATCAAGTGCAAATTAGCAAGATATTAACACACCTGTAATTATCATTAATTGCTATATTAACACCTATTGTAATATGTTTGCTGTCATTCCTTCAATATGATATTTCAAAATGTTGGCATAAGTTAAAAACACCAGATACATGAGCCATTTGCTAAACTATTAGTCTCCGCGGGTGTCATCAGTCTGGTTAGTCGCCGATGGTGTCATCATTCTTGTTAGTTCCCGAGGGTATCATCAGTCTGGTCAATCCCCGATGATGTCATCAGTCTTGTTAGTTCCAGAGGGTATCATCAGTTTGGTTATTCCCCGATGGTGTCATCAGTCTTGTTAGTTTCCGAGGGTATCATCAATCTTTTTAGTTCCCGATGGTATCATCAATCTTGTTAGTCCCCGCGGATATCACCAGTCTTGTTAGTCCCCACGGGTATCATCAGTCTTGTTAGTTCCCGAGGGTATCATTAGTCTGGTTAGTCCTCGATGGTGTCATTAGTCTTGTTAGTCCTCGATGGTGTCATCAGTTTTGTTAGTTCCCGAGGGTATCATCAGTCTGGTTAGTCCTCAATGGTGTCATCAGTCTTGTTAGTTCCCGAGGATATCGTTAATCTGGTTAGTTCTCGATGGTGTCATCAGTCTTGTTAGTTCTCGATGGTGTCATCAGTCTTGTTAGTTCCCGAGGGTATCATGAGTCTGGTTAGTCCTCGATGGTGTCATCAGTCTTGTTTGTTCCCGAGGGTATCATTAGTCTGGTTAGTCCTCGATGGTGTCATCAGTCTGGTTAGTCCCCGATGGTGTCGTCAGTCTTGTTAGTCCTCGATGGTTTCATCAGCCTGGTTAGTCGCCGATGGTGTCATCAGTCTTGTTAGTTCCCGAGGGTATCATCAGTCTGGTCAATCCCCGGTGATGTCATCAGTCTTGTTAGTTCCAGAGGGTATCATCAGTTTGGTTATTCCCCGATGGTGCCATCAGTCTTGTTAGTTCCCGAGGGTATCATCAATCTTTTTAGTTCCCGAGGGTATCATCAATCGTGTTAGTCCCCGCGGATATCATCAGTCTTGCTTGTGTCCCCACGGGTATCATCAGTCTTGTTAGTTCCCGAGGGTATCATTAGTCTGGTTAGTACTCGATGGTGTCATCAGTCTTGTTAGTCCTCGATGGTGTCATCAGTCTTGTTAGTTCCCGAGGGTATCATCAGTCTGGTTAGTCCTCGATGGTGTCATCAGTCTTGTTAGTTCCCGAGGGTATCATTAGTCTGGTTAGTCCTCGATGGTGTCATCACTCTTGTTAGTCCTCGATGGTGTCATCAGTCTTGTTAGTTCCCGAGGGTATCATTAGTCTGGTTAGTCCTCGATGGTGTCATCAGTCTGGTTAGTCCCCGATGGTGTCGTCAGTCTTGTTAGTCCTCGATGGTTTCATCAGCCTGGTTAGTCGCCTATGGTGTCATCAGTCTTGTTAGTTCCCGAGGGTATCATCAGTCTGGTCAATCCCCGGTGATGTCATCAGTCTTGTTAGTTCCAGAGGGTATCATCAGTTTGGTTATTCCCCGATGATGTCATCAGTTTTGTTAGTTCCCGAGGGTATCATCAATCTTTTTAGTTCCCGAGGGTATCATCAATCGTGTTAGTCCCCGCGGATATCATCAGTCTTGCTAGTGTTCCCACGGGTATCATCAGTCTTGTTAGTTCCCGAGGGTATCATTAGTCTGGTTAGTCCTCGATGGTGTCATCAGTCTTGTGAATCCTCGATGGTGTCATCAGTCTTGTTAGTTCCCGAGGGTATCATTAGTCTGGTTAGTCCTCGATGGTGTCATCAGTCTTGTTAGTCCTCGATGGTGTCATCAGTCTTGTTAGTTCCCGAGGGTATCATTAGTCTGGTTAGTCCTCGATGGTGTCATCACTCTGGTTAGTCCTCGATGGTGTCATCAGTCTTGTTAGTTCCCGAGGGTATCATTAGTCTGGTTAGTCCTCGATGGTGTCATCAGTCTTGTTAGTCCTCGATGGTGTCATCAGTCTTGTTAGTTCCCGTGGGTATCATTAGTCTGGTTAGTCCTCGATGGTGTCATCAGTCTTGTTAGTCCCGACGGGTATCATTAGTCTGGTTAGTCCCGGATGTTCCATCAGTTTGGTTAGTTCTCGATGGTGTCATCAGTCTTGTTAGTCCCCGAGGGTGTCATTAGTCTGGTTAGTCCTCGAGGGTATCATCAATCTTGTTAGTCCTCGATGGTGTCATCAGTCTTGGTAGTTCCCGAGGGTATCATCAGTCTGGTTAGTCCTCGATCGTGTCATCAGTCTTGTTAGTTCCCGAGGGTATCATTAGTCTGGTTAGTCCTCGATGGTGTCATCAGTCTTGTTAGTCCCCGATGGTGTCGTCAGTCTTGTTAGTCCTCGATGGTTTCATCAGCCTGGTTAGACCCCGATGGTGTCATCAGTCTTATTAGTCCCCGATGGTGTCATCAGTCTTGTTAGTCCCCACGGTTATCATCAGTCTTGTTAGTCCCCGATGGTGTCATCAGTCTTGTTAGTTCCCGTGGGTATCATTAATCTTGTTAGTTCCCGCGGGTATCATCAGTCTTGTTAGTCCCCAATAGTGTCATCAGTCTTGTTAGTCCTCGATGGAGTCATCTGTCTTGTTAGTTCCCGAGGGCATCATCAGTCTTATTAGTCCCCGAGGGTATCATTAGTCTGGTTTGTTCCCGAGGGTATCATTATTCTGGTTAGTCCCCGAGTGCATCATTCGTCTGGTTAGTCCCCGATGGTGTCATCAGTCTGGTTAGTCCCCACGGGTATCATTAGTCTGGTTAGTCCCGATGGTATCATCAGTCTGGTTAGTCCCCGAGGGTATCATTAATCTGGTTAGTCCCCGATAGTGTCATCAATCTGGTTAGTTACCGTGGGTAGCATTAGTCTGGTTAGTCCTCGATGGTGTCATCAATCTTGTTAGTCCTCGATGGTGTCATCTGTCTTGTTAGTTCCCGAGGGTATCATCAGTCTTGTTAGTCCCCGAGGGTATCATAAGTCTGGTTAATTCCCGAGAGTATCATTAGTCTGGTTAGTCCCTGAGGGTATCATTAGTCTGGTTAGTCCCCGATGGTGTCATCAGTCTGGTTTGTCCGCACGGGTATCATTAGTCTTGTTAGTCCCCGATGGCGTCATCAGTCTTGTTAGTTCCCGAGGGTATCATCAGTCTTGTTAGTCCCCAATAGTGTCATCAGTCTTGTTAGTCCTCGATGGAGTCATCTGTCTTGTTAGTTCCCGAGGGCATCATCAGTCTTATTAGTCCCCGAGGGTATCATTAGTCTGGTTTGTTCCCGAGGGTATCATTATTCTGGTTAGTCCCCGAGTGCATCATTCGTCTGGTTAGTCCCCGATGGTGTCATCAGTCTTGTTAGTCCCCACGGGTATCATTAGTCTGGTTATTCCCGATGGTGTCATCTGTCTTGTTAGTTCCCGAGGGCATCATCAGTCTTATTAGTCCCCAAGTGTATCATTAGTCTGGTTAGTTCCTGAAGGTATCATTTGTCTGGTTAGTATCCGAGGTTATCATTAATCTGGTTAGTCCCCGATGGTATCATCAGTCTGGTTAGTCCCCATGGGTATCATTAGTCTGCTTAGTCCCCGATGGTGTCATCAATCTGGTTAGTTACCGTGGGTAGCATTAGTCTGGTTAGTCCTCGATAGTGTCATCAATCTTGTTAGTCTTCGATGGTGTCATCTGTCTTGTTAGTTCCCGAGGGTATCATCAGTCTTGTTAGTCCCCGAGGGTATCATAAATCTGGTTAATTCCCGAGGGTATCATTAGTCTGGTTAGTCCCTGAGGGTATCATTAGTCTGGTTAATCCCCGATGGTGTCATCAGTCTGGTTTGTTCGCACGGGTATCATTAGTCTGCTTAGTCCTCGATGGTGTCATCAGTCTGGTTAGTCCTCGATTGTGTCATCAGTCTTGTTAGTCCCCGAGGGTGTCATTAGTCTGGTTAGTCCTCGAGGGTATCATCAGTCTTGTTAGTCCCCGCGTGTATCATCAGTCTGGTTAGTCCCCGAGGGTATCATCAATCTGGTTAGTCCTCGAGGGTGTCATCAGTCTTGTTAGTCCCCGAAGGTATCATTAGTCTTGTTAGTTCCCGAGGGTATCATCAGTCTTGTTAGTCCCCGATGGTGTCATCAGTCTTGTTAGTCCTCGATGGTGTCATCAGTCTTGTTAGTCACCGATTGTGTCATCAGTCTTGTTATTTCCCGTGGGTATCATTAGGCTGGTAAGTCCTCGATGGTGTCATCAGTCTTGTTAATCCTCGATGGTGTCATCTGTCTTGTTAGTTCCCGGGGGTATCATCAGTCTTGTTAGTCCCCGATGGTGTCATCAGTCTTGTTAGTTCCCGAGGGTATCATCAGTCTTGTTAGTCCCCGATGGTGTCATCAGTCTTGTTAGTCCTCGATGGTGTCATCAGTCTTGTTAGTCACCGATTGTGTCATCAGTCTTGTTATTTCCCGTGGGTATCATTAGGCTGGTAAGTCCTCGATGGTGTCATCAGTCTTGTTAATCCTCGATGGTGTCATCTGTCTTGTTAGTTCCCGAGGACATCATCAGTCTGGTTAGTCCTCGAGGGTATCATTAGTCTGGTTAGTTCTCGTGGATATCATTAGGCTGGTTAGTCCTCGATGGTGTCATCAATCTTGTTAGTCCTCGATGGTTTCATCTGTCTTGTTAGTTTCCGAGGGTATCATCAGTCTTGTTAGTCCCCAAGGGTGTCATTAGTCTGGTTAGTCCTCGAGGTTATAATCAGTCTTGTTAGTCCTCGATGGTGTCATCTGTCTTGTTAGTTCCCGAGGGTATCATCAGTCTTGTTTGTCCCCGATGGCGTCATCAGTCTTGTTAGTTCCCGTGAGAATCATTAGTCTTGTTAGTTCCCGAGGGTATCATCAGTCTTGTTAGTCCCCAATAGTGTCATCAGTCTTGTTAGTCCTCGATGGAGTCATCTGTCTTGTTAGTTCCCGAGGGCATCATCAGTCTTATTAATCCCCGAGGGTATCATTAGTCTGGTATGTTCCCGAGGGTATCATTATTCTGGTTAATCCCCGAGTGCATCATTCGTCTGGTTAGTCCCCGATGGTGTCATCAGTCTTGTTAGTCCCCACGGGTATCATTAGTCTGGTTATTCCCGATGGTGTCATCTGTCTTGTTAGTTCCCGAGGGCATCATCAGTCTTATTAGTCCCCAAGTGTATCATTAGTCTGGTTAGTTCCTGAAGGTATCATTTGTCTGGTTAGTATCCGAGGGTATCATTAATCTGGTTAGTCCCCGATGGTATCATCAGTCTGGTTAGTCCCCATGGGTATCATTAGTCTGCTTAGTCCCCGATGGTGTCATCAATCTGGTTAGTTACCGTTGGTAGCATTAGTCTGGTTAGTCCTCGATAGTGTCATCAATCTTGTTAGTCCTCGATGGTGTCATCTGTCTTGTTAGTTCCCGAGGGTATCATTAGTCTTGTTAGTCCCCGAGGGTATCATAAATCTGGTTAATTCCCGATGGTGTCATCAGTCTGGTTTGTCCGCACGGGTATCATTAGTCTGGTTAGTCCTCGATGGTGTCATCAGTCTGGTTAGTCCTCGATTGTGTCATCAGTCTTGTTAGTCCCCGAGGGTGTCATTAGTCTGGTTAGTCCTCGAGGGTATCATCAGTCTTGTTAGTCCCCGCGTGTATCATCAGTCTGGTTAGTCCCCGAGGGTATCATCAATCTGGTTATTCCTCGAGGGTGTCATCAGTCTTGTTAGTTCCCGAGGGTATCATCAGTCTTGTTAGTCCCCGATGGTGTCATCAGTCTTGTTAGTCCTCGATGGTGTCATCAGTCTTGTTAGTCACCGATTGTGTCATCAGTCTTGTTATTTCCCGTGGGTATCATTAGGCTGGTTAGTCCTCGATGGTGTCATCAGTCTTGTTAATCTTCGATGGTGTCATCTGTCTTGTTAGTTCCCGGGGGTATCATCAGTCTTGTTAATCCCCGATGGTGTCATCAGTCTTGTTAGTTCCCGTGGGTATCATTAGTCTGGTTAGTCCTCGATGGTGTCATCAGTCTTGTTAGTCCTCGATGGTGTCATCAGTCTTGTTAGTTCTCGATGGTGGCATCTGTCTTGTTAGTTCCCGAGGACATCATCAGTCTGGTTAGTCCTCGAGGGTATCATTAGTCTGGTTAGTTCTCGTGGGTATCATTAGGCTGGTTAGTCCTCGATGGTGTCATCAGTCTTGTTAGTCCTCGATGGTTTCATCTGTCTTGTTAGTTTCCGAGGGTATCATCAGTCTTGTTAGTCCCCAAGGGTGTCATTAGTCTGGTTAGTCCTCGAGGGTATCATCAGTCTTGTTAGTCCTCGATGGTGTCATCTGTCTTGTTAGTTCCCGAGGGTATCATCAGTCTTGTTAGTCCCCGATGGTGTCATCAGTCTTGTTAGTTCCCGTGGGTATCATTAATCTTGTTAGTTCCCGAGGGTATCATCAGTCTTGTTAGTCCCCAATAGTGTCATCAGTCTTGTTAGTCCTCGATGGAGTCATCTGTCTTGTTAGTTCCCGAGGGCATCATCAGTCTTATTAATCCCCGAGGTATCATTAGTCTGGTTTGTTCCCGAGGGTATCATTATTCTGGTTAGTCCCCGAGTGCATCATTCGTCTGGTTAGTCCCCGATGGTGTCATCAGTCTGGTTAGTCCCCACGGGTATCATTAGTCTGGTTAGTCCCGATGGTATCATCAGTCTGGTTAGTCCCCATGGGTATCATTAGTCTGGTTAGTCCCCGATGGTGTCATCAATCTGGTTAGTTACCGTGGGTAGCATTAGTCTGGTTAGTCCTCGATGGTGTCATCAATCTTGTTAGTCCTCGATGGTGTCATCTGTCTTGTTAGTTCCCGAGGGTATCATCAGTCTTGTTAGTCCCCGAGGGTATCATAAGTCTGGTTAATTCCCGAGGGTATCATTGGTCTGGTTAGTCCCTGAGGGTATCATTAGTCTGGTTAGTCCCCGATTGTGTCATCAGTCTGGTTTGTCCGCACGGGTATCATTAGTCTTGTTAGTCCCCGATGGCGTCATCAGTCTTGTTAGTTCCCGTGGGAATCATTTGTCTTGTTAGTTCCCGAGGGTATCATTAGTCTTGTTAGTCCCCAATAGTGTCATCAGTCTTGTTAGTCCTCGATGGAGTCATCTGTCTTGTTAGTTCCCGAGGGCATCATCAGTCTTATTAGTCACCAAGGGTATCATTAGTCTGGTTTGTTCCCAAGGGTATCATTATTCTGGTTAGTCCCCGAGTGCATCATTCGTCTGGTTAGTCCCCGATGGTGTCATCAGTCTTGTTAGTCCCCACGGGTATCATTCGTCTGGTTATTCCCGATGGTGTCATCTGTCTTGTTAGTTCCCGAGGGCATCATCAGTCTTATTAGTCCCCAAGTGTATCATTAGTCTGGTTAGTTCCTGAAGGTATCATTTGTCTGGTTAGTATCCGAGGGTATCATTAATCTGGTTAGTCCCCGATGGTATCATCAGTCTGGTTAGTCCCCATGGGTATCATTAGTCTGCTTAGTCCCCGATGGTGTCATTAATCTGGTTTGTTACCGTGGGTAGCATTAGTCTGGTTAGTCCTCGATAGTGTCATCAATCTTGTTAGTCCTCGATGGTGTCATCTGTCTTGTTAGTTCCCGAGGGTATCATCAGTCTTGTTAGTCCCCGAGGGTATCATAAATCTGGTTAATTCCCGAGGGTATCATTAGTCTGGTTAGTCCCTGAGGGTATCATTAGTCTGCTTAGTCCTCGATGGTGTCATCAGTCTGGTTAGTCCTCGATTGTGTCATCAGTCTTGTTAGTCCCCGAGGGTGTCATTTGTCTGGTTAGTCCTCGAGGGTATCATCAGTCTTGTTAGTCCCCGCGTGTATCATCAGTCTGGTTAATCCCCGAGGGTATCATCAATCTGGTTAGTCCTCGAGGGTGTCATCAGTCTGGTTAGTCCTCGAGGGTATCATTAGTTTGGTTAGTTCTCGTGGGTATCATTAGGCTGGTTAGTCCTCGATGGTGTCATCAATCTTGTTAGTCCTCGATGGTTTCATCTGTCTTGTTAGTTTCCGAGGGTATCATCAGTCTTGTTAGTCCCCAGGGGTGTCATTAGTCTGGTTAGTCCTCGAGGGTATCATCAGTCTTGTTAGTCCTCGGTGGTGTCATCTGTCTTGTTAGTTCCCGAGGGTATCATCAGTCTTGTTAGTCCCCGATGGTGTCATCAGTCTTGTTAGTTCCCGTGGGTATCATTAATCTTGTTAGTTCCCGAGGGTTTCATCAGTCTTGTTAGTCCCCAATAGTGTCATCAGTCTTGTTAGTCCTCGATGGAGTCATCTGTCTTGTTAGTTCCCGAGGGCATCAACAGTCTTATTAGTCCCCGAGGGTATCATTAGTCTGGTTTGTTCCCAAGGGTATCATTATTCTGGTTAGTCCCCGAGTGCATCATTCGTCTGGTTAGTCCCCGATGGTGTCATCAGTCTTGTTAGTCCCCACGGGTATCATTAGTCTGGTTATTCCCGATGGTGTCATCTGTCTTGTTAGTTCCCGAGGGCATCATCAGTCTTATTAGTCCCCAAGTGTATCATTAGTCTGGTTAGTTCCTGAAGGTATCATTTGTCTGGTTAGTATCCGAGGGTATCATTAATCTGGTTAGTCCCCGATGGTATCATCAGTCTGGTTAGTCCCCATGGGTATCATTAGTCTGCTTAGTCCCCGATGGTGTCATCAATCTGGTTAGTTACCGTGGGTAGCATTAGTCTGGTTAGTCCTCGATAGTGTCATCAATCTTGTTAGTCCTCGATGGTGTCATCTGTCTTGTTAGTTCCCGAGGGTATCATCAGTCTTGTTAGTACCCGAGGGTATCATAAATCTGGTTAATTCCCGAGGGTATCATTAATCTGGTTAGTCCCTGAGGGTATCATTAGTCTGGTTAATCCCCGATGGTGTCATCAGTCTGGTTTGTCCGCACGGGTATCATTAGTCTGCTTAGTCCTCGATGGTGTCATCAGTCTGGTTAGTCCTCGATTGTGTCATCAGTCTTGTTAGTCCCCGAGGGTGTCATTAGTCTGGTTAGTCCTCGAGGGTATCATCAGTCTTGTTAGTCCCCGCGTGTATCATCAGTCTGGTTAGTCCCCGAGGGAATCATCAATCTGGTTAGTCCTCGAGGGTGTCATCAGTCTTGTTAGTCCCCGAGGGTATCATTAGTCTTGTTAGTTCCCGAGGGTATCATCAGTCTTGTTAGTCCCCGATGGTGTCATCAGTCTTGTTAGTCCTCGATGGTGTCATCAGTCTTGTTAGTCACCGATTGTGTCATCAGTCTTGTTATTTCCCGTGGGTATCATTAGGCTGGTTAGTCCTCGATGGTGTCATCAATCTTGTTAATCCTCGAAGGTGTCATCTGTCTTGTTAGTTCCCGGGGGTATCATCAGTCTTGTTAGTCCCCGATGGTGTCATCAATCTTGTTAGTTCCCGTGGGTATCATTTGTCTGGTTAGTCCTCGATGGTGTCATCAGTCTTGTTAGTCCTCGATGGTGTCATCAGTCTTGTTAGTCCTCGATGGTGGCATCTGTCTTGTTAGTTCCCGAGGACATCATCAGTCTGGTTAGTCCTCGAGGGTATCATTAGTCTGGTTAGTTCTCGTGGGTATCATTAGGCTGGTTAGTCCTCGATGGTGTCATCAATCTTGTTAGTCCTCGATGGTTTCATCTGTCTTGTTAGTTTCCGAGGGTATCATCAGTCTTGTTAGTCCCCAAGGGTGTCATTAGTCTGGTTAGTCCTCGAGGGTATCATCAGTCTTGTTAGTCCTCGGTGGTGTCATCTGTCTTGTTAGTTCCCGAGGGTATCATCAGTCTTGTTAGTCCCCGATGGTGTCATCACTCTTGTTAGTTCCCGTGGGTATCATTAATCTTGTTAGTTCCCGCGGGTATCATCAGTCTTGTTAGTCCCCAATAGTGTCATCAGTCTTGTTAATCCTCGATGGAGTCATCAGTCTTGTTAGTCCTCTATGGTGTCATCTATCATGTTAGTTCCTGAGGGTATCATCAGTTTTGTTATTCCCCGATGGTGTCATCAGTCTTGTTAGTTCCCGAGGGTATCATTAATCTGGTTAGTCCCCGAGAGTATCATTAGTCTGGTAAGTCCCCACGGGTATCATTAGTCTGGTTAGTCCTCGATGGTGTCATCAGTCTTGTTAGTCCTCGATGGTGTCATCAGTCTTGTTAGTCCTCGATGGTGTCATCAGTCTTGTTAGTTCTCGAGGGCATCATCAGTCTTATTAGTCCCCAAGGGTATCATTAGTCTGGTTTGTTCCCAAGGGTATCATTATTCTGGTTAGTCCCCGAGTGCATCATTCGTCTGGTTAGTCCCCGATGGTGTCATCAGTCTTGTTAGTTCCCACGGGTATCATTAGTCTGGTTATTCCCGATGGTGTCATCTGTCTTGTTAGTTCCCGAGGGCATCATCAGTCTTATTAGTCCCCAAGTGTATCATTAGTCTGGTTAGTTCCTGAAGGTATCATTTGTCTGGTTAGTATCCGAGGGTATCATTAATCTGGTTAGTCCCCGATGGTATCATCAGTCTGGTTAGTCCCCATGGGTATCATTAGTCTGCTTAGTCCCCGATGGTGTCATCAATCTGGTTAGTTACCGTGGGTAGCATTAGTCTGGTTAGTCCTCGATAGTGTCATCAATCTTGTTAGTCCTCGATGGTGTCATCTGTCTTGTTAGTTCCCGAGGGTATCATCAGTCTTGTTAGTCCCCGAGGGTATCATAAATCTGGTTAATTCCCGAGGGTATCATTAGTCTGGCTAGTCCCTGAGGGTATCATTAGTCTGGTTAATCCCCGATGGTGTCATCAGTCTGGTTTGTCCGCACGGGTATCATTAGTCTGCTTAGTCCTCGATGGTGTCATCAGTCTGGTTAGTCCTCGATTGTGTCATCAGTCTTGTTAGTCCCCGAGGGTGTCATTAGTCTGGTTAGTCCTCGAGGGTATCATCAGTCTTGTTAGTCCCCGCGTGTATCATCAGTCTGGTTAGTCCCCGAGGGTATCATCAATCTGGTTAGTCCTCGAGGGTGTCATCAGTCTTGTTAGTCCCCGAGGGTATCATTAGTCTTGTTAGTTCCCGAGGGTATCATCAGTCTTGTTAGTCCCCGATGGTGTCATCAGTCTTGTTAGTCCTCGATGGTGTCATCAGTCTTGTTAGTCACCGATTGTGTCATCAGTCTTGTTATTTCCCGTGGGTATCATTAGGCTGGTTAGTCCTCGATGGTGTCATCAGTCTTGTTAATCCTCGAAGGTGTCATCTGTCTTGTTAGTTCCCGGGGGTATCATCAGTCTTGTTAGTCCCCAAGGGTGTCATTAGTCTGGTTAGTCCTCGAGGGTATCATCAGTCTTGTTAGTCCTCGGTGGTGTCATCTGTCTTGTTAGTTCCCGAGGGTATCATCAGTCTTGTTAGTCCCCGATGGTGTCATCAGTCTTGTTAGTTCCCGTGGGTATCATTAATCTTGTTAGTTCCCGAGGGTATCATCAGTCTTGTTAGTCCCCAATAGTGTCATCAGTCTTGTTAGTCCTCGATGGAGTCATCTGTCTTGTTAGTTCCCGAGGGCATCATCAGTCTTATTAGTCCCCGAGGGTATCATTAGTCTGGTTTGTTCCCGAGGGTATCATTATTCTGGTTAGTCCCCGAGTGCATCATTCGTCTGGTTAGTCCCCGATGGTGTCATCAGTCTGGTTTGTCCCCACGGGTATCATTAGTCTGGTTAGTCCCGATGGTATCATCAGTCTGGTTATTCCCCATGGGTATCATTAGTCTGGTTAGTCCCCGATGGTGTCATCAATCTGGTTAGTTACCGTGGGTAGCATTAATCTGGTTAGTCCTCGATAGTGTCATCAATCTTGTTAGTCCTCGATGGTGTCATCTGTCTTGTTAGTTCCCGAGGGTATCATCAGTCTTGTTAGTCCCCGAGGGTATCATAAGTCTGGTTAATTCCCGAGGGTATCATTAGTCTGGTTAGTCCCTGAGGGTATCATTAGTCTGGTTAGTCCTCGATGGTGTCATCAGTCTGGTTTGTCCGCACGGGTATCATTAGTCTTGTTAGTCCCCGATGGCGTCATTAGTCTTGTTAGTTCCCGTGGGAATCATTAGTCTTGTTAGTTCCCGAGGGTATCATCAGTCTTGTTAGTCCCCAATAGTGTCATCAGTCTTGTTAGTCCTCGATGGAGTCATCTGTCTTGTTAGTTCCCGAGGGCATCATCAGTCTTATTAGTCCCCGAGGGTATCATCAATCTTGTTAGTCCCCGATGGTATCATCAGTCTGGTTAGTCCCCATGGGTATCATTAGTCTGGTTAGTCCCCGATGGTGTCATCAATCTGGTTAGTTACCGTGGGTAGCATTAGTCTGGTTAGTCCCGATGGTGTCATCTGTCTTGTTAGTTCCCGAGGGCATCATCAGTCTTATTAGTCCCCAAGTGTATCATTAGTCTGGTTAGTTCCTGATGGTATCATTTTTCTGGTTAGTATCCGAGGGTATCATTAATCTGGTTAGTCCCCGATGGTATCATCAGTCTGGTTAGTTCCCATGGGTATCATTAGTCTGCTTAGTCCCCGATGGTGTCATCAATCTGGTTAGTTACCGTGGGTAGCATTAGTCTGGTTAGTCCTCGATAGTGTCATCAATCTTGTTAGTCCTCGATGGTGTCATCTGTCTTGTTAGTTCCCGAGGGTATCATCAGTCTTGTTAGTCCCCGAGGGTATCATAAATCTGGTTAATTCCCGAGGGTATCATTAGTCTGGCTAGTCCCTGAGGGTATCATTAGTCTGGTTAATCCCCGATGGTGTCATCAGTCTGGTTTGTCCGCACGGGTATCATTAGTCTGCTTAGTCCTCGATGGTGTCATCAGTCTGGTTAGTCCTCGATTGTGTCATCAGTCTTGTTAGTCCCCGAGGGTGTCATTAGTCTGGTTAGTCCTCGAGGGTATCATCAGTCTTGTTAGTCCCCGCGTGTATCATCAGTCTGGTTAGTCCCCGAGGGTATCATCAATCTGGTTAGTCCTCGAGGGTGTCATCAGTCTTGTTAGTCCCCGAGGGTATCATTAGTCTTGTTAGTTCCCGAGGGTATCATCAGTCTTGTTAGTCCCCGATGGTGTCATCAGTCTTGTTAGTCCTCGATGGTGTCATCAGTCTTGTTAGTCACCGATTGTGTCATCAGTCTTGTTATTTCCCGTGGGTATCATTAGGCTGGTTAGTCCTCGATGGTGTCATCAGTCTTGTTAATCCTCGAAGGTGTCATCTGTCTTGTTAGTTCCCGGGGGTATCATCAGTCTTGTTAGTCCCCAAGGGTGTCATTAGTCTGGTTAGTCCCGATGGTATCATCAGTCTGGTTATTCCCCATGGGTATCATTAGTCTGGTTAGTCCCCGATGGTGTCATCAATCTGGTTAGTTACCGTGGGTAGCATTAATCTGGTTAGTCCTCGATAGTGTCATCAATCTTGTTAGTCCTCGATGGTGTCATCTGTCTTGTTAGTTCCCGAGGGTATCATCAGTCTTGTTAGTCCCCGAGGGTATCATAAGTCTGGTTAATTCCCGAGGGTATCATTAGTCTGGTTAGTCCCTGAGGGTATCATTAGTCTGGTTAGTCCCCGATGGTGTCATCAGTCTGGTTTGTCCGCACGGGTATCATTAGTCTTGTTAGTCCCCGATGGCGTCATTAGTCTTGTTAGTTCCCGTGGGAATCATTAGTCTTGTTAGTTCCCGAGGGTATCATCAGTCTTGTTAGTCCCCAATAGTGTCATCAGTCTTGTTAGTCCTCGATGGAGTCATCTGTCTTGTTAGTTCCCGAGGGCATCATCAGTCTTATTAGTCCCCGAGGGTATTATCAATCTTGTTAGTCTCCGATGGTATCATCAGTCTGGTTAGTCCCCATGGGTATCATTAGTCTGGTTAGGTCCCGATGGTGTCATCAATCTGGTTAGTTACCGTGGGTAGCATTAGTCTGGTTAGTCCCGATGGTGTCATCTGTCTTGTTAGTTCCCGAGGGCATCATCAGTCTTATTAGTCCCCAAGTGTATCATTAGTCTGGTTAGTTCCTGATGGTATCATTTTTCTGGTTAGTATCCGAGGGTATCATTAATCTGGTTAGTCCCCGATGGTATCATCAGTCTGGTTAGTTCCCATGGGTATCATTAGTCTGCTTAGTCCCCGATGGTGTCATCAATCTGGTTAGTTACCGTGGGTAGCATTAGTCTGGTTAGTCCTCGATAGTGTCATCAATCTTGTTAGTCCTCGATGGTGTCATCTGTCTTGTTAGTTTCCGAGGGTATCATCAGTCTTGTTAGTCCTCGAGGGTATCATAAATCTGGTTAATTCCCGAGGGTATCATTAATCTGGCTAGTCCCTGAGGGTATCATTAATCTGGTTAGTCCCCGATGGTGTCATCAGTCTGGTTTGTCCGCACGGGTATCATTAGTCTGGTTAGTCCTCGATGGTGTCATCAGTCTGGTTAGTCCTCGAGGGTATCATCAGTCTTGTTAGTCCCCGCGTGTATCATCAGTCTGGTTAGTCCCCGAGGGTATCATCAATCTGGTTAGTCCTCGAGGGTGTCATCATTCTTGTTAGTCCCCGAGGGTATCATTAGTCTTGTTAGTTCCCGAGGGTATCATCAGTCTTGTTAGTCCCCGATGGTGTCATCAGTCTTGTTAGTCCTCGATGGAGTCATCAGTCTTGTTAGTCACCGATTGTGTCATCAGTCTTGTTATTTCCCGTGGGTATCATTAGGCTGGTTAGTCCTCGATGGTGTCATCAGTCTTGTTCATCCTCGATGGTGTCATCTGTCTTGTTAGTTCCCGGGGGTATCATCAGTCTTGTTAGTCCCCGATGGTGTCATCAGTCTTGTTAGTTCCCGTGGGTATCATTAGTCTGGTTAGTCCTCGATGGTGTCATCAGTCTTGTTAGTCCTCGATGGTGTCATCAGTCTTGTTAGTCCTCGATGGTGGCATCTGTCTTGTTCGTTCCCGAGGACATCATCAGTCTGGTTAGTCCTCGAGGGTATCATTAGTCTGGTTAGTTCTCGTGGGTATCATTAGGCTGGTTAGTCCTCGATGGTGTCATCAGTCTTGTTAGTCCTCGATGGTTTCATCTGTCTTGTTAGTTTCCGAGGGTATCATCAGTCTTGGTAGTCCGCGAAGGTGTCATCAGTCTTGTTAGTCCCCGTGGGTATCATTAGTCTGGTTAGTCCTCGGTGGTGTCATCAGTTTTGTTAGTCCTCGATGGTGTCATCAGTCTTGTTAGTCCTCGATGGTGTCATCTGTCTTGTTAGTTCCCGAGGGTATCATCAGTCTTGTTAGTCCCCGAGGGTATCATAAGTCTGGTTAATTCCCGAGAGTATCATTAGTCTGGTTAGTCCCTGAGGGTATCATTAGTCTGGTTAGTCCCCGATGGTGTCATCAGTCTGGTTTGTCCGCACGGGTATCATTAGTCTTGTTAGTCCCCGATGGCGTCATCAGTCTTGTTAGTTCCCGAGGGTATCATCAGTCTTGTTAATCCCCAATAGTGTCATCAGTCTTGTTAGTCCTCGATGGAGTCATCTGTCTTGTTAGTTCCCGAGGGCATCATCAGTCTTATTAGTCCCCGAGGGTATCATTAGTCTGGTTTGTTCCCGAGGGTATCATTATTCTGGTTAGTCCCCGAGTGCATCATTCGTCTGGTTAGTCCCCGATGGTGTCATCAGTCTGGTTAGTCCCCACGGGTATCATTAGTCTGGTTAGTCCCGATGGTATCATCAGTCTGGTTAGTCCCCATGGGTATCATTAATCTGGTTAGTCCCCGATGGTGTCATCAATCTGGTTAGTTACCGTGGGTAGCATTAGTCTGGTTAGTCCTCGATGGTGTCATCAATCTTGTTAGTCCTCGATGGTGTCATCTGTCTTGTTAGTTCCCGAGGGTATCATCAGTCTTGTTAGTCCCCGAGGGTATCATAAGTCTGGTTAATTCCCGAGAGTATCATTAGTCTGGTTAGTCCCTGAGGGTATCATTAGTCTGGTTAGTCCCCGATGGTCTCATCAGTCTGGTTTGTCCGCACGGGTATCATTAGTCTTGTTAGTCCCCGATGGCGTCATCAGTCTTGTTAGTTCCCGAGGGTATCATCAGTCTTGTTAGTCCCCAATAGTGTCATCAGTCTTGTTAGTCCTCGATGGAGTCATCTGTCTTGTTAGTTCCCGAGGGCATCATCAGTCTTATTAGTCCCCGAGGGTATCATTAGTCTGGTTTGTTCCCGAGGGTATCATTATTCTGGTTAGTCCCCGAGTGCATCATTCGTCTGGTTAGTCCCCGATGGTGTCATCAGTCTTGTTAGTCCCCACGGGTATCATTAGTCTGGTTATTCCCGATGGTGTCATCTGTCTTGTTAGTTCCCGAGGGCATCATCAGTCTTATTAGTCCCCAAGTGTATCATTAGTCTGGTTAGTTCCTGAAGGTATCATTTGTCTGGTTAGTATCCGAGGTTATCATTAATCTGGTTAGTCCCCGATGGTATCATCAGTCTGGTTAGTCCCCATGGGTATCATTAGTCTGCTTAGTCCCCGATGGTGTCATCAATCTGGTTAGTTACCGTGGGTAGCATTAGTCTGGTTAGTCCTCGATAGTGTCATCAATCTTGTTAGTCTTCGATGGTGTCATCTGTCTTGTTAGTTCCCGAGGGTATCATCAGTCGTGTTAGTCCCCGAGGGCATCATAAATCTGGTTAATTCCCGAGGGTATCATTAGTCTGGTTAGTCCCTGAGGGTATCATTAGTCTGGTTAATCCCCGATGGTGTCATCAGTCTGGTTTGTTCGCACGGGTATCATTAGTCTGCTCAGTCCTCGATGGTGTCATCAGTCTGGTTAGTCCTCGATTGTGTCATCAGTCTTGTTAGTCCCCGAGGGTGTCATTAGTCTGGTTAGACCTCGAGGGTATCATCAGTCTTGTTAGTCCCCGCGTGTATCATCAGTCTGGTTAGTCCCCGAGGGTATCATCAATCTGGTTAGTCCTCGAGGGTGTCATCAGTCTTGTTAGTCCCCGAGGGTATCATTAGTCTTGTTAGTTCCCGAGGGTATCATCAGTCTTGTTAGTCCCCGATGGTGTCATCAGTCTTGTTAGTCCTCCATGGTGTCATCAGTCTTGTTAGTCACCGATTGTGTCATCAGTCTTGTTATTTCCCGTGGGTATCATTAGGCTGGTAAGTCCTCGATGGTGTCATCAGTCTTGTTAATCCTCGATGGTGTCATCTGTCTTGTTAGTTCCCGGGGGTATCATCAGTCTTGTTAGTCCCCGATGGTGTCATCAGTCTTGTTAGTTCCCGAGGGTATCATCAGTCTTGTTAGTCCCCGATGGTGTCATCAGTCTTGTTAGTCCTCGATGGTGTCATCAGTCTTGTTAGTCACCGATTGTGTCATCAGTCTTGTTATTTCCCATGGGTATCATTAGGCTGGTAAGTCCTCGATGGTGTCATCAGTCTTGTTAATCCTCGATGGTGTCATCTGTCTTGTTAGTTCCCGAGGACATCATCAGTCTGGTTAGTCCTCGAGGGTATCATTAGTCTGGTTAGTTCTCGTGGATATCATTAGGCTGGTTAGTCCTCGATGGTGTCATCAATCTTGTTAGTCCTCGATGGTTTCATCTGTCTTGTTAGTTTCCGAGGGTATCATCAGTCTTGTTAGTCCCCAAGGGTGTCATTAGTCTGGTTAGTCCTCGAGGTTATAATCAGTCTTGTTAGTCCTCGATGGTGTCATCTGTCTTGTTAGTTCCCGAGGGTATCATCAGTCTTGTTAGTCCCCGATGGTGTCATCAGTCTTGTTAGTTCCCGTGGGTATCATTAATCTTGTTAGTTCCCGAGGGTATCATCAGTCTTGTTAGTCCCCAATAGTGTCATCAGTCTTGTTAGTCCTCGATGGAGTCATCTGTCCTGTTAGTTCCCGAGGGCATCATCAGTCTTATTAGTCCCCGAGGGTATCATTAGTCCGGTTTGTTCCCGAGGGTAACATTATTCTGGTTAGTCCCCGAGTGCATCATTCGTCTGGTTAGTCCCCGATGGTGTCATCAGTCTGGTTATTCCCCACGGGTATCATTAGTCTGGTTAGTCCCGATGGTATCATCAGTTTGGTTAGTCCCCATGGGTATCATTAGTCTGGTTAGTCCCCGATGGTGTCATCAATCTGGTTAGTTACCGTGGGTAGCATTAATCTGGTTAGTCCTCGATGGTGTCATCAATCTTGTTAGTCCTCGATGGTGTCATCTGTCTTGTTTGTTCCCGAGGGTATCATCAGTCTTGTTAGTCCCCGAGGGTATCATAAGTCTGGTTAATTCCCGAGGGTATCATTAGTCTGGTTAGTCCCTGAGGGTATCATTAGTCTGGTTAGTCCCCGATGGTGTCATCAGTCTGGTTTGTCCGCACGGGTATCATTAGTCTTGTTAGTCCCCGATGGCGTCATCAATCTTGTTAGTTCCCGTGAGAATCATTAGTCGTGTTAGTTCCCGAGGGTATCATCAGTCTTGTTAGTCCCCAATAGTGTCATCAGTCTTGTTAGTCCTCGATGGAGTCATCTGTCTTGTTAGTTCCCGAGGGCATCATCAATCTTATTAATCCCCGAGGGTATCATTAGTCTGGTTTGTTCCCGAGGGTATCATTATTCTGGTTAATCCCCGAGTGCATCATTCGTCTGGTTAGTCCCCGATGGTGTCATCAGTCTTGTTAGTCCCCACGGGTATCATTAGTCTGGTTATTCCCGATGGTGTCATCTGTCTTGTTAGTTCCCGAGGGCATCATCAGTCTTATTAGTCCCCAAGTGTATCATTAGTCTGGTTAGTTCCTGAAGGTATCATTTGTCTGGTTAGTATCCGAGGGTATCATTAATCTGGTTAGTCCCCGATGGTATCATCAGTCTGGTTAGTCCCCATGGGTATCATTAGTCTGCTTAGTCCCCGATGGTGTCATCAATCTGGTTAGTTACCGTTGGTAGCATTAGTCTGGTTAGTCCTCGATAGTGTCATCAATCTTGTTAGTCCTCGATGGTGTCATCTGTCTTGTTAGTTCCCGAGGGTATCATCTGTCTTGTTAGTCCCCGAGGGTATCATAAATCTGGTTAATTCCCGAGGGTATCATTAGTCTGGTTAGTCCCTGAGGGTATCATTAGTCTGGTTAGTCCCCGATGGTGTCATCAGTCTGGTTTGTCCGCACGGGTATCATTAGTCTGGTTAGTCCTCGATGGTGTCATCAGTCTGGTTAGTCCTCGATTGTGTCATCAGTCTTGTTAGTCCCCGAGGGTGTCATTAGTCTGGTTAGTCCCCGAGGGTATCATCAGTCTTGTTAGTCCCCGCGTGTATCATCAGTCTGGTTAGTCCCCGAGGGTATCATCAATCTGGTTATTCCTCGAGGGTGTCATCAGTCTTGTTAGTTCCCGAGGGTATCATCAGTCTTGTTAGTCCCCGATGGTGTCATCAGTCTTGTTAGTCCTCGATGGTGTCATCAGTCTTGTTAGTCACCGATTGTGTCATCAGTCTTGTTATTTCCCGTGGGTATCATTAGGCTGGTTAGTCCTCGATGGTGTCATCAGTCTTGTTAATCCTCGATGGTGTCATCTGTCTTGTTAGTTCCCGGGGGTATCATCAGTCTTGTTAATCCCCGATGGTGTCATCAGTCTTGTTAGTTCCCGTGGGTATCATTAGTCTGGTTAGTCCTCGATGGTGTCATCAGTCTTGTTAGTCCTCGATGGTGTCATCAGTCTTGTTAGTTCTCGATGGTGGCATCTGTCTTGTTAGTTCCCGAGGACATCATCAGTCTGGTTAGTCCTCGAGGGTATCATTAGTCTGGTTAGTTCTCGTGGGTATCATTAGGCTGGTTAGTCCTCGATGGTGTCATCAGTCTTGTTAGTCCTCGATGGTTTCATCTGTCTTGTTAGTTTCCGAGGGTATCATCAGTCTTGTTAGTCCCCAAGGATGTCATTAATCTGGTTAGTCCTCGAGGGTATCATCAGTCTTGTTAGTCCTCGATGGTGTCATCTGTCTTGTTAGTTCCCGAGGGTATCATCAGTCTTGTTAGTCCCCGATGGTGTCATCAGTCTTGTTAGTTCCCGTGGGTATCATTATTCTTGTTAGTTCCCGAGGGTATCATCAGTCTTGTTAGTCCCCAATAGTGTCATCAGTCTTGTTAGTCCTCGATGGAGTCATCTGTCTTGTTAGTTCCCGAGGGCATCATCAGTCTTATTAATCCCCGAGGTATCATTAGTCTGGTTTGTTCCCGAGGGTATCATTATTCTGGTTAGTCCCCGAGTGCATCATTCGTCTGGTTAGTCCCCGATGGTGTCATCAGTCTGGTTAGTCCCCACGGGTATCATTAGTCTGGTTAGTCCCGATGGTATCATCAGTCTGGTTAGTCCCCATGGGTATCATTAGTCTGGTTAGTCCCCGATGGTGTCATCAATCTGGTTAGTTACCGTGGGTAGCATTAGTCTGGTTAGTCCTCGATGGTGTCATCAATCTTGTTAGTCCTCGGTGGTGTCATCTGTCTTGTTAGTTCCCGAGGGTATCATCAGTCTTGTTAGTCCCCGAGGGTATCATAAGTCTGGTTAATTCCCGAGGGTATCATTAGTCTGGTTAGTCCCTGAGGGTATCATTAGTCTGGTTAGTCCCCGATGGTGTCATCAGTCTGGTTTGTCCGCACGGGTATCATTAGTCTTGTTAGTCCCCGATGGCGTCATCAGTCTTGTTAGTTCCCGTGGGAATCATTTGTCTTGTTAGTTCCCGAGGGTATCATCAGTCTTGTTAGTCCCCAATAGTGTCATCAGTCTTGTTAGTCCTCGATGGAGTCATCTGTCTTGTTAGTTCCCGAGGGCATCATCAGTCTTATTAGTCACCAAGGGTATCATTAGTCTGGTTTGTTCCCAAGGGTATCATTATTCTGGTTAGTCCCCGAGTGCATCATTCGTCTGGTTAGTCCCCGATGGTGTCATCAGTCTTGTTAGTCCCCACGGGTATCATTCGTCTGGTTATTCCCGATGGTGTCATCTGTCTTGTTAGTTCCCGAGGGCATCATCAGTCTTATTAGTCCCCAAGTGTATCATTAGTCTGGTTAGTTCCTGAAGGTATCATTTGTCTGGTTAGTATCCGAGGGTATCATTAATCTGGTTAGTCCCCGATGGTATCATCAGTCTGATTAGTCCCCATGGGTATCATTAGTCTGCTTAGTCCCCGATGGTGTCATTAATCTGGTTTGTTACCGTGGGTAGCATTAGTCTGGTTAGTCCTCGATAGTGTCATCAATCTTGTTAGTCCTCGATGGTGTCATCTGTCTTGTTAGTTCCCGAGGGTATCATCAGTCTTGTTAGTCCCCGAGGGTATCATAAATCTGGTTAATTCCCGAGGGTATCATTAGTCTGGTTAGTCCCTGAGGGTATCATTAGTCTGCTTAGTCCTCGATGGTGTCATCAGTCTGGTTAGTCCTCGATTGTGTCATCAGTCTTGTTAGTCCCCGAGGGTGTCATTAGTCTGGTTAGTCCTCGAGGATATCATCAGTCTTGTTAGTCCCCGCGTGTATCATCAGTCTGGTTAGTCCCCGAGGGTATCATCAATCTGGTTAGTCCTCGAGGGTGTCATCAGTCTGGTTAGTTCTCGAGGGTATCATTAGTTTGGTTAGTTCTCGTGGGTATCATTAGGCTGGTTAGTCCTCGATGGTGTCATCAATCTTGTTAGTCCTCGATGGTTTCATCTGTCTTGTTAGTTTCCGAGGGTATCATCAGTCTTGTTAGTCCCCAAGGGTGTCATTAGTCTGGTTAGTCCTCGAGGGTATCATCAGTCTTGTTAGTCCTCGGTGGTGTCATCTGTCTTGTTAGTTCCCGATGGTATCATCAGTCTTGTTAGTCCCCGATGGTGTCATCAGTCTTGTTAGTTCCCGTGGGTATCATTAATCTTTAAGTTCCCGAGGGTATCATCAGTCTTGTTAGTCCCCAATAGTGTCATCAGTCTTGTTAGTCCTCGATGGAGTCATCTGTCTTGTTAGTTCCCGAGGGCATCATCAGTCTTATTAGTCCCCGAGGGTATCATTAGTCTGGTTTGTTCCCAAGGGTATCATTATTCTGGTTAGTCCCCGAGTGCATCATTCGTCTGGTTAGTCCCCGATGGTGTCATCAGTCTTGTTAGTCCCCACGGGTATCCTTAGTCTGGTTATTCCCGATGGTGTCATCTGTCTTGTTAGTTCCCGAGGGCATCATCAGTCTTATTAGTCCCCAAGTGTATCATTAGTCTGGTTAGTTCCTGAAGGTATCATTTGTCTGGTTAGTATCCGAGGGTATCATTAATCTGGTTAGTCCCCGATGGTATCATCAGTCTGGTTAGTCCCCATGGGTATCATTAGTCTGCTTAGTCCCCGATGGTGTCATCAATCTGGTTAGTTACCGTGGGTAGCATTAGTCTGGTTAGTCCTCGATAGTGTCATCAATCTTGTTAGTCCTCGATGGTGTCATCTGTCTTGTTAGTTCCCGAGGGTATCATCAGTCTTGTTAGTACCCGAGGGTATCATAAATCTGGTTAATTCCCGAGGGTATCATTAATCTGGTTAGTCCCTGAGGGTATCATTAGTCTGGTTAATCCCCGATGGTGTCATCAGTCTGGTTTGTCCGCACGGGTATCATTAGTCTGCTTAGTCCTCGATGGTGTCATCAGTCTGGTTAGTCCTCGATTGTGTCATCAGTCTTGTTAGTCCCCGAGGGTGTCATTAGTCTGGTTAGTCCTCGAGGGTATCATCAGTCTTGTTAGTCCCCGCGTGTATTATCAGTCTGGTTAGTCCCCGAGGGTATCATCAATCTGGTTAGTCCTCGAGGGTGTCATCAGTCTTGTTAGTCCCCGAGGGTATCATTAGTCTTGTTAGTTCCCGAGGGTATCATCAGTCTTGTTAGTCCCCGATGGTGTCATCAGTCTTGTTAGTCCTCGATGGTGTCATCAGTCTTATTAGTCACCGATTGTGTCATCAGTCTTGTTATTTCCCGTGGGTATCATTAGGCTGGTTAGTCCTCGATGGTGTCATCAATCTTGTTAATCCTCGAAGGTGTCATCTGTCTTGTTAGTTCCCGGGGGTATCATCAGTCTTGTTAGTCCCCGATGGTGTCATCAATCTTGTTAGTTCCCGTGGGTATCATTTGTCTGGTTAGTCCTCGATGGTGTCATCAGTCTTGTTAGTCCTCGATGGTGTCATCAGTCTTGTTAGTCCTCGATGGTGGCATCTGTCTTGTTAGTTCCCGAGGACATCATCAGTCTGGTTAGTCCTCGAGGGTATCATTAGTCTGGTTAGTTCTCGTGGGTATCATTAGGCTGGTTAGTCCTCGATGGTGTCATCAATCTTGTTAGTCCTCGATGGTTTCATCTGTCTTGTTAGTTTCCGAGGGTATCATCAGTCTTGTTAGTCCCCAAGGGTGTCATTTGTCTGGTTAGTCCTCGAGGGTATCATCAGTCTTGTTAGTCCTCGGTGGTGTCATCTGTCTTGTTAGTTCCCGAGGGTATCATCAGTCTTGTTAGTCCCCGATGGTGTCATCAGTCTTGTTAGTTCCCGTGGGTATCATTAATCTTGTTAGTTCCCGCGGGTATCATCAGTCTTGTTAGTCCCCAATAGTGTCATCAGTCTTGTTAGTCCTCGATGGAGTCATCAGTCTTGTTAGTCCTCTATGGTGTCATCTATCATGTTAGTTCCCGAGGGTATCATCAGTCTTGTTATTCCCCGATGGTGTCATCAGTCTTGTTAGTTCCCGAGGGTATCATTAATCTGGTTAGTCCCCGAGAGTATCATTAGTCTGGTAAGTCCCCACGGGTATCATTAGTCTGGTTAGTCCTCGATGGTGTCATCAGTCTTGTTAGTCCTCGATGGTGTCATCAGTCTTGTTAGTCCTCGATGGTGTCATCAGTCTTGTTAGTTCTCGAGGGCATCATCAGTCTTATTAGTCCCCAAGGGTATCATTAGTCTGGTTTGTTCCCAAGGGTATCATTATTCTGGTTAGTCCCCGAGTGCATCATTCGTCTGGTTAGTCCCCGATGGTGTCATTAGTCTTGTTAGTCCCCACGGGTATCATTAGTCTGGTTATTCCCGATGGTGTCATCTGTCTTGTTAGTTCCCGAGGGCATCATCAGTCTTATTAGTCCCCAAGTGTATCATTAATCTGGTTAGTTCCTGAAGGTATCATTTGTCTGGTTAGTATCCGAGGGTATCATTAATCTGGTTAGTCCCCGATGGTATCATCAGTCTGGTTAGTCCCCATGGGTATCATTAGTCTGCTTAGTCCCCGATGGTGTCATCAATCTGGTTAGTTACCGTGGGTAGCATTAGTCTTGTTAGTCCGCGATAGTGTCATCAATCTTGTTAGTCCTCGATGGTGTCATCTGTCTTGTTAGTTTCCGAGGGTATCATCAGTCTTGTTAGTCCCCGAGGGTATCATAAATCTGGTTAATTCCCGAGGGTATCATTAGTCTGGCTAGTCCCTGAGGGTATCATTAGTCTGGTTAATCCCCGATGGTGTCATCAGTCTGGTTTGTCCGCACGGGTATCATTAGTCTGCTTAGTCCTCGATGGTGTCATCAGTCTGGTTAGTCCTCGATTGTGTCATCAGTCTTGTTAGTCCCCGAGGGTGTCATTAGTCTGGTTAGTCCTCGAGGGTATCATCAGTCTTGTTAGTCCCCGCGTGTATCATCAGTCTGGTTAGTCCCCGAGGGTATCATCAATCTGGTTAGTCCTCGAGGGTGTCATCAGTCTTGTTAGTCCCCGAGGGTATCATTAGTCTTGTTAGTTCCCGAGGGTATCATCAGTCTTGTTAGTCCCCGATGGTGTCATCAGTCTTGTTAGTCCTCGATGGTGTCATCAGTCTTGTTAGTCACCGATTGTGTCATCAGTCTTGTTATTTCCCGTGGGTATCATTAGGCTGGTTAGTCCTCGATGGTGTCATCAGTCTTGTTAATCCTCGAAGGTGTCATCTGTCTTGTTAGTTCCCGGGGGTATCATCAGTCTTGTTAGTCCCCAAGGGTGTCATTAGTCTGGTTAGTCCTCGAGGGTATCATCAGTCTTGTTAGTCCTCGGTGGTGTCATCTGTCTTGTTAGTTCCCGAGGGTATCATCAGTCTTGTTAGTCCCCGATGGTGTGATCAGTCTTGTTAGTTCCCGTGGGTATCATTAATCTTGTTAGTTCCCGAGGGTATCATCAGTCTTGTTAGTCCCCGATGGTGTGATCAGTCTTGTTAGTTCCCGTGGGTATCATTAATCTTGTTAGTTCCCGAGGGTATCATCAGTCTTGTTAGTCCCCAATAGTGTCATCAGTCTTGTTAGTCCTCGATGGTGTCATCTGTCTTGTTAGTTCCCCAGGGCATCATCAGTCTTATTAGTCCCCGAGGGTATCATTAGTCTGGTTTGTTCCCGAGGGTATCATTATTCTGGTTAGTCCCCGAGTGCATCATTCGTCTGGTTAGTCCACGATGGTGTCATCAGTCTGGTTATTCCCCACGGGTATCATTAGTCTGGTTAGTCCCGATGGTATCATCAGTCTGGTTAGTCCCCATGGGTATCATTAGTCTGGTTAGTCCCCGATGGTGTCATCAATCTGGTTAGTTACCGTGGGTAGCATTAATCTGGTTAGTCCTCGATAGTGTCATCAATCTTGTTAGTCCTCGATGGTGTCATCTGTCTTGTTAGTTCCCGAGGGTATCATCAGTCTTGTTAGTCCCCGAGGGTATCATAAGTCTGGTTAATTCCCGAGGGTATCATTAGTCTGGTTAGTCCCTGAGGGTATCATTAGTCTGGTTAGTCCCCGATGGTGTCATCAGTCTGGTTTGTCCGCACGGGTATCATTAGTCTTGTTAGTCCCCGATGGCGTCATTAGTCTTGTTAGTTCCCGTGGGAATCATTAGTCTTGTTAGTTCCCGAGGGTATCATCAGTCTTGTTAGTCCCCAATAGTGTCATCAGTCTTGTTAGTCCTCGATGGAGTCATCTGTCTTGTTAGTTCCCGAGGGCATCATCAGTCTTATTAGTCCCCGAGGGTATCATCAGTCTTGTTAGTCCCCGATGGTATCATCAGTCTGGTTAGTCCCCATGGGTATCATTAGTCTGGTTAGTCCCCGATGGTGTCATCAATCTGGTTAGTTACCGTGGGTAGCATTAGTCTGGTTAGTCCCGATGGTGTCATCTGTCTTGTTAGTTCCCGAGGGCATCATCAGTCTTATTAGTCCCCAAGTGTATCATTAGTCTGGTTAGTTCCTGATGGTATCATTTTTCTGGTTAGTATCCGAGGGTATCATTAATCTGGTTAGTCCCCGATGGTATCATCAGTCTGGTTAGTTCCCATGGGTATCATTAGTCTGCTTAGTCCCCGATGGTGTCATCAATCTGGTTGGTTACCGTGGGTAGCATTAGTCTGGTTAGTCCTCGATAGTGTCATCAATCTTGTTAGTCCTCGATGGTGTCATCTGTCTTGTTAGTTCCCGAGGGTATCATCAGTCTTGTTAGTCCCCGAGGGTATCATAAATCTGGTTAATTCCCGAGGGTATCATTAGTCTGGTTAGTCCCTGAGGGTATCATTAGTCTGGTTAGTCCCCGATGGTGTCATCAGTCTGGTTTGTCCGCACGGGTATCATTAGTCTGGTTAGTCCTCGATGGTGTCATCAGTCTGGTTAGTCCTCGAGGGTATCATCAGTCTTGTTAGTCCCCGCGTGTATCATCAGTCTGGTTAGTCCCCGAGGGTATCATCAATCTGGTTCGTCCTCGAGGGTGTCATCAGTCTTGTTAGTCCCCGAGGGTATCATTAGTCTTGTTAGTTCCCGAGGGTATCATCAGTCTTGTTAGTCCCCGATGGTGTCATCAGTCTTGTTAGTCCTCGATGGAGTCATCAGTCTTGTTAGTCACCGATTGTGTCATCAGTCTTGTTATTTCCCGTGGGTATCATTAGGCTGGTTAGTCCTCGATGGTGTCATCAGTCTTGTTAATCCTCGATGGTGTCATCTGTCTTGTTAGTTCCCGGGGGTATCATCAGTCTTGTTAGTCCCCGATGGTGTCATCAGTCTTGTTAGTTCCCGTGGGTATCATTAGTCTGGTTAGTCCTCGATGGTGTCATCAGTCTTGTTAGTCCTCGATGGTGTCATCAGTCTTGTTAGTCCTCGATGGTGGCATCTGTCTTGTTCGTTCCCGAGGACATCATCAGTCTGGTTAGTCCTCGAGGGTATCATTAGTCTGGTTAGTTCTCGTGGGTATCATTAGGCTGGTTAGTCCTCGATGGTGTCATCAGTCTTGTTAGTCCTCGATGGTTTCATCTGTCTTGTTAGTTTCCGAGGGTATCATCAGTCTTGCTAGTCCGCGATGGTGTCATCAGTCTTGTTAGTCCCCGTGGGTATCATTAGTCTGGTTAGTCCTCGGTGGTGTCATCAGTTTTGTTAGTCCTCGATGGTGTCATCAGTCTTGTTAGTCCTTGATGGTGTCATCTGTCTTGTTAGTTCCCGAGGGCATCATCAGTCTTGTTAGTCCCTGAGGGTATCATTAATCTGGTTAGTTCCCGAGGGTATCATTAGTCTGGTTTTTCCCCGAGGGTATCATTAGTCTGGTTAGTCCCCGATGGTGTTATCAGTCTGGTTAGTTTCCACGGGTATGATTAATCTGGTTAGTCCCCGATGGTGTCATCGGCTTGTTAGTCCCCGAGGGTGTCATTAGTTTTGTTTATCCTCGAGGGTATCATCAGTCTTGTTAGTCGCCGAGGGTATCATTAATCTGGTTAGTTCCCAAGGGAATCATCAGTCTTGTTAGTCCCCGATGGTGTCATCAGTCTTGTTAGTCCTCGATGGTGTCATCTATCTTGTTAGTTCCTGAGGGTATCATCAGTCTTGTTATTCCCCGATGGTGTCATCAGTCTTGTTATTTCCCGTGGGTATCATTAGTCTGGTTAGTCCTCGATGGTGTCATCAGTCTTGTTAGTCCTCGATGGTGTCATCAGTCTTGTTAGTCCTCGATGGTGGCATGTCTTGTTAGTTCCCGAGGACATCATCAGTCTGGTTAGTCCTCGAGGGTATCATTAGTCTGGTTAATTCTTGTGGGTATCATTAGGCTGGTTAGTCCTCGATGGTGTCATCAGTCTTGTTAGTCCTCGATGGTTTCATCTGTCTTGATAGTTTCCAAGGGTATCATCAGTCTTGGTAGTCCCCGATGGTGTCATCAGTCTTGTTAGTCCCCTTGGGTATCATTAGTCTGGTTAGTCCTCGATGGTGTCATCAGTCTTGTTAGTCCTCGATGGTGTCATCTGTCTTGTTATTTCCGAGGGCATCATCAGTCTTGTTAGTCCCCGAGGGTATCATTAGTCTGGTTAGTCCCCGTGGGTATCATTAGTCTGGTTAGTCCCCGATGGTGTTATCAGTCTGGTTAGTTCCCACGGGTATAATTAATCTGGTTAGTCCCCGATGGTGTCATCGGCTTGTTTGTCCCCGAGGGTGTCATTAGTTTGGTTAATCCTCGAGGGTATCATCAGTCTTGTTAGTCCCCGCGTGTATCATCAGTCTGGTTAGTCTCCGAGGGTATCATCAGTCTGGCTAGTCCTCGAGGGTATCATCAGTCTTGCTAGTCCCCGAGAGTATCATTAATCTGGTTAGTTCCCGAGGGAATCATCAGTCTTGTTAGTCCCCGATGGAGTCATCAGTCTTGTTAGTCCTCGATGGTGTCATCTATCTTGTTAGTTCCTGAGGGAATCATCAGTCTTGTTATTCCCCGATGGTGTCATCAGTCTTGTTAGTTCCCGAGGGTATCATTAATCTGGTTAGTCCCCGAGAGTATCATTAGTCTGGTAAGTCCCCACGGGTATCATTAGTCTGGTTAGTCCTCGATGATGTCATCAGTCTTGTTAGTCCTCGATGGTGTCATCAGTCTTGTTAGTCCTCGATGGTGTCATCTGTCTTGTTAGTTCCCGAGGGCATCATCAGTGTTGTTAGTCCCCGAGGGTATCATTAGTCTGGTTAGTTCCCGAGGGTATCATTAGTCTGGTTAGTCCCCGAGGGTATCATTAGTCTGGTTAGTCCCCGATGGTGTTATCAGTCTGGTTAGTTCCCACGGGTATAATTAATCTGGTTAGTCCCCCATGGTGTCATCGGCTTGTTAGTCCCCGAGGGTGTCAATAGTTTGGTTAATCCTCGAGGGTATCATCAGTCTTGTTAGTCCCCGCGTGTATCATCAGTCTGGTTAGTCTCCGGGGGTATCATCAGTCTGGCTAGTCCTCGATGGTATCATCAGTCTTGTTAGTCCCCGAGGGTATCATTAATCTGGTTAGTTCCCGAGAGAATCATCAGTCTTGTTAGTCCCCGATGGTGTCATCAGTCTTGTTAGTCCTCGATGGTGTCATCTATCATGTTAGTTCCTGAGGGTATCATCAGTCTTGTTATTCCCCGATGGTGTCATCAATCTTGTTAGTTCCCGAGGGTATCATTAATCTGGTTAGTCCCCGAGAGTATCATTAGTCTGGTAAGTCCCCACGGGTATCATTAGTCTGGTTAGTCCTCGATGGCGTCATCATTCTTGTTAGTCCTCGATGGTGTCATCAGTCTTGTTAGTCCTCGATGGTGTCATCAGTCTTGTTAGTTCTCGAGGGTGTCATCAGTCTTGTTAGTTCCCGAGGGTATCATTAGTCTGGTTAGTTCCCGAGGGTATCATTAATCTGGTTAGTCCCCGAGGGTATCATTAATCTGGTTAGTCCCCGATGGTGTTATCAGTCTGGTTAGTTCTCACGGGTATCATTAATCTGGTTAGTCCTCGATGGTGTCATCGGTCTTGTTAGTCCCCGAGGGTGTCATTAGTTTGATTAATCCTCGAGGGTATCATCAGTCTTGTTAGTCCCCGCGTGTATCATCAGTCTGGTTAATCTCCGAGGGTATCATCAGTCTGGTTAGTCCTCGAGGGTATCATCAGTCTGGTTAGTCCTCGAGGGTATCATCAGTCTTGTTAGTCCCCGAGGGTATCATTAATCTTGTTAGTTCCCGAGGGAATCATCAGTCTTGTTAGTCCCCGATGGTGTCATCAGTCTTGTTAGTCCTCGATGGTGTCATCTATCTTGTTAGTTCCTGAGGGTATCATCAGTCTTGTTATTCCCCGATGGTGTCATCAGTCTTGTTAGTTCCCGAGGGTATCATTAATCTGGTTAGTCCCCGAGAGTATCATTAGTCTGGTAAGTCCCCACGGGTATCATTAGTCTGGTTAGTCCTCGATGGTGTCATCAGTCTTGCTAGTCCAGTCTGGTTAGTCCCCGAGGGTATCATCAGTCTTGCTAGTCCCCAATGGTGTCATCAGTCTTGTTAGTGCCCGTAGGTATCATTAGATTGGTTAGTCCTCGATGGTGTCATCAGTCTTGTTTGTCCTCGATGGTGTCATCAGTCTTGTTAGTCCCCGGCTGTATCATAAGTCTAGTTATTCCTCAAAGTCTATGTGCTTATAATTACATTCATCATTTTGTCATCTATATTGTGATTACCAACGGACTGACGATATCTTGGATATTTCCAGTCTGAGAATGAGATTGAGGCGCGTACTCATGTTAATCTTGTGGGCAGAGCGACTTTAGCAAATCCTACCGCTAATTAGTCTGATTGTCACATTCCACATCAGTTGTTATCACCGTACTTGTTTCCATGGTAACAAGAAGTGTTGTCAAGGTATATGTACACATGGTAGATCTAGTTTGATAAAACAAATCATACATAACATGAGGAAGCATCGAATATTTATTTATAATTCACTCTTGTAGCTTTAATTTTAATTTTCAATTGACCGGGGTCCGTCGTGTTGGTGATCGTATGGTATTTGGATTTACAACTACCTGTGTAATCAGTTCCTATCACCACTAACGTTGTGACTTTGAATTCCACTCGGGCCATGTGTACTCGATACAACATCATGCGATAAAATTTGTCAGTGACTTGCAACGGGTCTGTGGTTCTCTTGGGGTACTCCGATTTCCTCCACTAATAAAACTGACCGCCACGATATAACTGAAATATTGTTGAAAGTGGCGTTAAACACTATATACATAAACCTTAATTTTCAATTGTTAGATTAGGAAAGGGGTTAAACACCAGTTACGACGTGATGAAGCCATTTTGTGATACTCAATGTTAGGAGGCTGATGAGCATGCGCATTACCATGTACTATTTTATCTTTAACATTTTGTAAAACATATTTTATTCATGATTTTGAATTTTAGCTTAATACCAATTCTATTGCGGGCAACATCTTAAAAATCATTGAAGATGATGGCGAGTTGGCTGATAATGCAGTAGTTGATTTATCAGGCCTCACAGCAGGTGATATTTTGTTTTTAGAATAATGTTATAATTATTCATGAACCTCAAACAATTGTAAGACATAAGATGGAGAGTCCATCCTTCATTAACTCTTCGATTTTCTTTTCAGTTTATGATATAAGATGGATAGTCCATTCTGCATTGCATCTTCGGTTTTCTCTCACGTTTATGATATCTTATAATTAACTATATGAATATTTGGACTTATACCTCGATTTTGACGACAGGGGTCAATTCAGTACTAAAATTTATGATAAACGGGACGACTTCAATTTTAGAATCATAAATTTTCCAAATATGAGCAGCAACATACCAGCTTCTCCTGCATATGGTGTTGACATCTCGCAATTGATTCGTTATGCAAGGGCCAGTAGCAATTATTCTGATTGCCTGAAACGTCATCTTTATCTGAGAAACAGGCTGCTGGATCAGGGCTATGAAAAGATTCGCCTTATTCGATCTCTTAAAAAGTTTATATTCCGATACCAAGATCTTGTCGAAATATATTCCGTCTCCACAAAAAAGTCAAAAATATTTTTAATCAATGTGTGACGTAAAAGTGTTTTTGACATTTACTTTCGTAGTTGAAATACTTCAGGTGACTCGGGGTTGTTGATGGAGATGGTTCACGTTAGATGTTCCACCCTCCTCACTGAATTTGGTACTGCTTTGACAACTATTTTACCTATTTTGTTCCAGTATTGTTATAAATACTGCTATAGTGATAGCCGGAACCTTTGAGCCGTAATGAACGCGGGAGGTTTGGCGCCTTAAAATTTGATCCAACCCACCATTTCTTTAGAAATGCCTGTACCAGGTCAGGGTCATTACGGTTTTCACAGTTTTCCGGTTGTTGATTGATTTTGTCTGTTTATATACTTATGAGTTTTGACTTTCCATTTGGAAGATTGTTCGGAGTTCGGTAATTTTGTTATTACCCTTATTTGAATATTTTTTTGTTTTCATTTAGAAACACAAAAGAGGGTTGATTGAAATTGACTTCCATTCTGGATCTTACACTTGCGCGATTATTCAATAAATATTATGTATCGAATCAATACTCATTTGTTATAGCACAGTCATTGTTTGTTAGCAGCCCCTCGCAAGAGATCTCCAATATATATAAATAGGACTTAGTTTCTGTTCCTAATGTTACAGCACGTCCGAAATAGGCATACACGTCGGATGATTGTTTATAACTCGAGTCGTGATTGATTGATTTGTGGTGTTTAGCGCCACTTTCAACAATATTTCAGCTATATCATGGCGACGAGAGTCATGAACTGAACTTATATAATGACAAGGAAGGAACTGTGTGGATCGTATATGGAGCATGAAGAGCTAGTTTCCCGTCTATATATTTGCAATTGGTAAATAAGTTATTTTTAAATTAGATAATTATAAGAATATAGTTCAATTTGTGAACGAAAACAAACTGTTTTGTTGCAAATGTTTTAAGAGGGTTTGTGTCATTCCTCGAATAGAAAATAGGTCCCATTTTTTTATCCATAGCTCCTTATGGCCAGGGAAAACGTACAGCCGTCCAACACATGCAATACTCCTCGTTGGCAAGTAAATTGTCTTGTGTTTTAAAGATTAAAATAATGTTCTTTCAGACATCACGGAAATGACAACAGATGTACTGCAAGGCATGAAACAGGCCAAGACAACTATGACTACTGTTGAAGTAAGTTAAAAACTCAAAATGCATTCGATTGGATCCCACTAGTGGAACATGAACTGCTTACCCTTCCGGAACACATGAGTTCACGCCCGTTTTTATGTTCGGTTCGTGTTACTCGATCGTTAGTTGTATGTGTGTTTTGTAGATCGTTATTTTTTCCCTTTGTCCTTTTTCTTTTGGTCATTGTGTTGTCTGTCCCTCTTATTGTGGCTTGTATCGATGTATATACAGTTGAATTATATGCAGTACAAGAAATCATATAACGGCCAATTCATTAAATCATCAGGCAGATCTGTATCGACAAATATCGCTGTATTAAACCACAATCCGTTCACGAAACAATAAACCCTATAAATATATTGTTGTCGATTTGTGCATTGGCGGCCTTCTCTTTATATTACCCATTGATACAATTTTCTTACTTTTTATTTCATAGAATTATTATTGATAAAGTGTCTAGTCTTTGTGTGGACACGATAGTCCAAGGGAAGACATGTCGCTCCATTCGAATACATTGTTACGCTTACTCCTTAATGGAGCGTGAGTAGTGGAGGGGTAGCAAATATCAATTTTATAGTATTTTGGTTGACACGACCGGGCCATTAACCCACGATATACTCCACTAGAGGCGAGCACTCTAAGCATTAAATAGCCTATACCGTTAGACAGAAGACTAAAGATCGAGCAACACGAATCCAACTAAAAGCCAGGAGATGAACCCAGGTGCCCCGGAAGGGAACGTCGATCGTGTTCCAATAGTGACACCCGTCGTGTTACTGTTCAAAGACATGAAAATCATATATTTTCATTTTTTACATGTCAAAGAAGTTTAAAAATATAATATTGATATCTAAAAGTAGTGCATTTACAATTATATTATAATATTGATGCATATAACTCTTGACTTTAAACGGGATCAGTGATGTAATGGTTGGGGTGCTCGCCTCGAGTGCGATAGATCGTGGGTTCGAGCCCTGTTCGGGTCAAACCAGAGACTACAAAATTGGTATTAGTTGCTTCTCCGCTAGGCACGCAGCATTAAGGAGTAAGAGCACAGACTGGTTGGCTCGGAATCAGAACAATGTGTCCGAGTGGACCGATATGTCTATCCACGGACTGTTGTTTCAGTGAGCAAGCACTGTAAAAATCCAACTCAACGTGTTGGTATAGAACAAAGCGGATCTCATCATCATCTCATTGAAAATTAACTTGTTCTCGCCATGATATAGCTGACAAATTGCTGAGTTGGCGCTAAACAACAAACACTCATTCAATAACACACTGAATTTAATTTGTTTAATATGTTGAATATCCATAGCTTCAATCCGCAGTGACTGATGCAGAAACCAACTTGATAAATATGGTGAATCTGATGTTAGACAAGCGGAATACAGGAAATACAAGTTCTACAGCAATAGACACAGCGGAGGTATCAGTGAGGGTGGTTAAAAGCAAGGGTAAACATTTACCTGTAAATTATGAAGGAAGAGATGCTGGTTTTGCTCTTCCATTTTATGAAACATTCCAAGATAGGCAGAGGAAAAAGAATGTATCTATAAACGTAAGGGCGTTATGTCTATGTAGTTTGTATATTATCATGTACGTCTGTACGATACAACATTATGTGATCATGTTTGTATATTAACCTGTACGTCTGTACGATACAACATTATGTGATCATGTTTGTATATTAACCTGTACGTCTGTACGATACAACATTATGTGATCATGTTTGTATATTAACCTGTACGTCTGTACGATACAACATTATGTGATCATGTTTGTTAGTGACTTACGATAGGTCGTTTTCTCCGGGTACTCCGGTTTCCTCCACGAATAAAACTGACCATTTCAATATAACAGAAATATTGTTGAAAGTGGCGTTAAATACCATAACTTTGTACGTCTGTACACTATGCTGAACAGTGTTATCATAAAACATGTATCAGTCGAATGTATAACCATGTGACGTCAGGGCTTTATCTATCGAAATATGCCGAAAATAAACCACGAGTGAAATATTTCACGCATGCACATTAGTGAATGATTGAATTATCGTCGTTGTTTGGTTAGTGATACCGTGTTCTACATTTTTGTTTGAGCTGATATCACGTATAAAAAGAAGCGTGTTTTTCATTGTCCGACGCACATTTATATTTTCGGTTGTGACGACATTCGACTTTTGACGTCACACGGTGGAATTAACGTTTTATTTTAATGTGTGAAAACCCGCTTTTTATTTTAGTGGGAAAGCTGAGTATTTCACTGGCAAACTCATAGTCCGTACAGTGCTGACCAGTGTTTTATTAATATGCATCAATAAAATGCATTCTTTGTATATTATTCATATATCAGTCAAATGCACAACGATCCGAAACAATGACGGAACGTTAGTAGTAGTCTGCACAGTGTACTGATTGGTATGTGTTTCACATATATGAGTCAAATTTAAAGCAGTGCAACACAAGCTCGTTATAAGTACTTCCATATTGTCTAATGAAATTATGTCTGATATTTATTAAATTGTGATAAATGGGTATTTAACGCCACTTACAATACTATTTAAGTTATATCGTGACAGTCAGTGTCATTTGTGGAGGCAATGGAGTAAACCCGAGAAAAACATCGACCAGTCAATAAGCAGACAAGTTTTTCTTTAGCGATACTGAATACAGTATATTATATATATATGGAGATTTACAAGCTCTTCTGACATAAAAGAAAACTCATTGCACACCTCTTTTTCTCGTAGGTCAATTCGGTAGATGTTGTTGCTTATACACTTGTTCTCTTCATGAATTTATTACTGAAATAAGTGGCGTCAAGCATTAAACAACAAACAATCAATCTAACCTATATTTCTCTCACAGGTTCTTACTTACCAAGTGAACCCATATTTACATGTAGCCAATAACGATGAGGTGGGTTCATCTGTAATTAAGCTTCACGTCTTGGATAAAGAAGGCAAATCAAAAAAGAGCATTCAAGACAAAGATGAATTTATTGATGTGTATGTAAATACGGACAAACTCGACGGAGATATTCACTATGAGGATATGACAGAATCATCCAGTGATTCCGGTGTCTATTTGAGTTATGTAGATACAAATCAAACAGCCGGAGGTTTTATGTTTGAAATTAAGCTTACATCATTGAAAAAGTGTGAAGTACTTTGTAAATATGGTAGTTTTCCAGACGCTGATGATTATGACATTTACGTTAAAACTAAAGGCAACAATAGAATTATTGACCGGGATCCGTTAGATCTGAGAGTGACATTTAAAAAACAGTTAGTGAAGATAACGCTATCTCCTGATAAAAAGGCAGATGGAGACGGAACACTGGAAAAGCCGCTAGTTGTAACAGTCAGTTGTGAAGGTTACACACTATGTTGTATTAAGCAGGTTTAGGTCTATGGTGTTTAACGCCACTTTCAACAATGTTTCAGCTATATCGTGACGGTTGTATTAAGTTGTCAAAAAAAAGATTTTTTTATCTGAAAAGTATTTTTTTTTAAATGCTATTCACACATTTACTAACCTGCGCAAATCACTTGCATGAATGTCTCACTAAGAAGGAGAATTAGACTCATAAAATTAGCTTAACCCCGTCACTTTATTTTTTGAACAAACGTAAGTGAGAGCCGAAAGGGCAATCAAGAATGAACAATCCAGAGAAACTGGCAACATTAGGTACACAAAACGCAGGACGAAACAAACAAAACGAAAAACGCGAAAAACGCGATACAGAAAACTAAAAAAGATGAGCAACACGGACCCCAACAAAAAACCGGTGGTGAACCCAAGTCCTTCTTCTTATAAGACACCCGCCGTGTTACTCATACATACAGGCAAGCCCGGTAAAAGTCTTGGCAGTGACAGAGGAAAGAAAACATCTACACAAAAAGTAAAGGATCCATCGCCGTGAAGTACATGTACTATGAGTCAGAGATCACGCATATGTCTGTTAGGGGTATCGAATTTTCCTCTGTTTTTGCTATTTCTCTTTTGGATGTTAGAACTGTTCCGAGAGTGGTATTTTTTTTTATTATTATTCTAAACCTCCTTCCTAACAATATAATCATAGAATAACAACTCTTGCATTCCGAATATCGAAAATAAATTACCAGTAACCTGGAAGATTCGAAAGAGGTAAGCCTCAAGTCGACGAAGGACAGACAATACAATGACAAAAAAAAAAGGATAAGAACAAACAATGATACACAAACCACTACACAGATCGAGCAACACGAACCCCACCAAAAACCATGCTCCAAATGTGGCACCCGTCGTGTGACTCTTGTAGTTGGTCAGTTACATACATTTAACCTTTTTATTTGTGCTAATTAAGACGATTAACAAGGTTGCTTTTTTTCATTGTTGGACGTTCAATGATATTTTCGATTGTGATATTGGTACTTTGAGGTCACGACGTGAAATAAAAGTGAAATACCAGTATTTATTTCAATAGAAAATATCAGTATTTCATGGTTATTTATGTAATAAAAATTGCATGAACATACTACAAATAATAGGTCGAATGATATTAATACAATTTAATCACATAATATTTTGATATCATGAAATATTTATTAAAAAATCAATATATGCTTATTATTTTCAGAAAAAAATGTTATGCAGTGATAGATATTTTACAATTATTATTATTATTATCATTATCATTATTATTATTAGTATTATTGTTATTATTATCATTATTATGATTATTATTATTATTATTATTATTATTATTATCATTATTATTATTATCATTATTATTATCATTATTATTATTATTATTATCATTATTATTATTATTATTATTATTATTATTATTATTATTATTATTATTTTAGATGATAAACAAGATACAGAGAGAAGACGAAAGAAACGTGCTAGTGGTGGCTTATCTCTAGGTAAATAAAATTTAATATGCATTGCCTTCTGAAATAATACCAGTTAAATTTTCAGCACCGATGACCTAATTTCATTTCCGTAATTTTCTGAAATTGTATCACTTAATTTTCAGTCGACTCCGATGTTCTAGCTATTATTCTGTTGATAATATGCAGAGGGACTAACCGGTTAATCGAGAAAAGTCGGTCGTGTACGATTGTTAATCGGGTTTTTTGATTCGTGAACGATTCGGTTACTAGTTCGTGTACGATATTTCCGGTTTTTAAAAATAAGGTAAGACACCAAATTTCAATATTCTTTTGTAAATATAAGCATAAAGCTAAAAAAGGCTTCGTAGTTCCTTAAATGAATAATTAATAAATTTAATTCGAAAGAGTAAACTTCATAACAGACTTTCATTTTTCAATAATTTGGTCAGAAACGGAGATGTCACTCTATTTTTTGTTTTCAGAGTCTCCATTTTCTAGCAAAAAACGCAAATTTTCTAATAAAATTAACATTTTATGACAGAAAATAAATTTGAACTTCAAAGTTACTTTATCTTATACTTCCTTTTCGTGAGATTTCTTAACTTATGCAAAGATATAGTTTCCTTTTTGCATATTTCCAATTTTTTTGTTCGTGAACGAACGTGTTATTGAAAAATATGGTCGTGTACGATGTATTAACATTTTTGCAGACTATGGCTTTTGTGTGTTCCACTTGTGTTGACCTTGATTTCGGCGTGGAAAGTTCTCTTTTAGTAAGATATGGTTTATTTGGTGTTGTCCTTATATCATATTTGCTGTTTTCTGAATCTTGACAGTTTTTCCAGTAATGTTTTTTTCGGGTAATTTTTTTTTTCTTGAAACAGGTTTTGGAAGTATAGTCATGGTTTATCTGCAAACATAAATTATGCATACTTACTTTATTATGTAGATCTACGGTTCTTTGGCTTTCACCTTTTGGTAATTTTGGCTATATTTGTTCATATTTTTTACTTATTATTTAGGCTTCCAAATTTTTGGCGTTTAGCTCTGCTGACGAGGAATTATTTTCCGAAATGGCCACCCAAGACATCAAAATTGGTATAGATTGGTATTTTTTCTACATGCAAATGTTATTGTCGTTTAAGTACTGTTCCATGTAAGAGTCAGGCAATGAGTGGTACATCAATTGTTTAACTTTTTATTAAAACTGGTTAAAAGTATTCATTTGGTAATCCAAACATTTCCTTCTATTTTTATATTTCGGATTTTCATTAGACTAATAATGTTTTAGTAGTTATAGATTGAACATTATGGAGGGAAAGTTTTCAGTACTTTTTACTGCATAATGGAACCAAATATTTGCGTGTTAATATCTAAAAAAGGCATTTTGAGCCATAGCATCGTATACATACATGTAAGGGCTCCTGAATATATTTCAGTCATAACTTTTTTGTTTAAATTACATTTGAATTTTTGACTGGTTTTATAGGGAAGACATTTTGGCGAAAATTTTCCCGTATTTTATTATGATTGTTCCAGTATTGCAGGAGTTATTGACCTTTTCGTGGAATTTGCTGTGTGTGGGGGCGGTATTAGTTGGCCTTTGACTTACAGTTCTAGCTTGAGGTCGAATGTGTTTCAGTACTCAACATAACATTTTCTTAAAATGGATGTGTACTTACAATTGGTGTTGCTTGATTCTTACAAAGAATAGTACATAAAAATATATTCATGAATGTCTATTAGTAATTACTTAGAAATAGGTTTTCGCAAAACACCGCAAATTATATCTTGCCGCGCTCATATTTCATGAGACACACTTATAAAAAGCAACATTCGAAAATAATTCATTTAAATTGCTAAGAAAAATGCAAGTATCTTATATTGAGTAATCGTTCACGAACATCGATCACGAACAAGAAATCTTTAACCTGTTCGTTCACGAACAAAAAAATGAAAAAAATATAATTTTCCCGTCATATTTTGCATTTTTTGTGAAAAAAGTCTTTTAACCACTACAATATAGAAGAATGTTTCCATTAAAGTGATGTTTCAGTCATAAAAAAGTATAAATGTGTGAATATAGGAATATTATAGTTCTTGTGACATTTTGATGCAATGCTTTTTAGACTTTCTGACCACATTTCACGCAAGGTTTATATCAACGAAAGTTTTGGAGCATACACCATCAAAGATATACAATAAAGGAAGGGAACTGCGAAGAGATAATTAATAATTGTTTCCTTAATTAGTAATAACTGAGGCTTACCGTCAAGGAATCATGTCCAGATCCTCAAAATAATCGTAGACGAACTAGTAACCGAATCGTTCACGAATCAAAAAACCCGATTAACAATCGTACACGAACGGCTTTTCTCGATTAACCGGTTGGTCCCCCTGATATGGAGTGCTAACATTCTACCAGCATTGGCATAGTCCCAATAGTATTGATTAGCATAGTATATACACTGAAACCTGTCGAAACTGAATCCTGAATAATTCATGTATCAACCGAACATCTTTCTATTCGAAACACAATATTTTTACTTTTTCTGATAATGTTTGACCAAAGTACACATTGTGGCGAGATTATGTGATAAAGTTTGTCAGTGACTTGCGACTGATCGGTGATTTTCTCTAGGCAATCCGATTTCCTCCACGCATTAAACTGACCGCCAAGATATAATTGAAATATTGATGAAAATGGCGAAACATACCATAAACCAATCACATTGGAAAGTCTGTAAGTACATATTACAATAAACCAAAAACTAGGAGAGTAATTGTCAAATGATTACCTCTTTTTATCTTTGCAGTCAGGCACCAATTTAGGACCGGGCTTTTGAGTGTGAAAACTTTAGAAGACGGTTCTTATAATTGGACATCCAGCAACAAGCTTAATGTAAATATTAATGTGCATAGGTGCAATCACCAACATGTAGAAATGTATGCGGACTCAATACACAATATGTTATTAGTAATGGTTTATATACTTAAAAAAAGTAAATGTTGGAGAAAACCAAAACCGTAAATAGAAGAAAAAAGACAATACAAAACAAGAGAAAAAGGACAAAAGGAAAAACGATGATCTAAAAAAAACATTACACAGAAAACTAAAGATTAAACCACAGGAAGCACACAAAACGCCAGGGTGAATTCATGTACCCTGAAAGTGAAGGCATTTTCTGCTCCACTAGTGGTACCCATTGTGTTACTTTTATTATAAATTCATTGTTGCGGCTAAGATCCGATGTTGATTCGTGTGTGTATGTAAACTATTTTATTGTATAATGGTCAACTGGTTATAACGGATCAGGAAAATATCACTCCTTCATGAAATGTATTATCCATGTTATATACACAAAGAAAAAAGCTAAGCACCCCCATGTTTTTTTGAAATGACAAATGATATGACAAGTATCACGAGATTACTGAACAGATAATCTCAGGAACGCAATGGTGACCTGTTAGGACATTACATTGGCTGTACGAAACCACAAATAAATCAAGAAAAAATGTTAATTTAATGAATATTTAATCACAATATCACAAGGCCAGTTTTTGCAGTAAAACATGTCCATTTTAAGCATTGACCTTCACAGTTCAAAAAGCACGATAAGATTGTCATCTTACTTTCCAGACGTCACTTATGAATCACTTGACGACATTCATTATTCAACGCTCAGTACCGGGTGTAACCCCCACGTGCTTGGATGACGGCCTCAAACCGGCGTCTCATCCCTCCAGTTAGACGTCGGATGCCCTGTTGTGATAGCTGCTGCCATTCCCGATGCAATGCTGCTTCTAACTGACGAATGTTTTGCACAGGAGGTTCTCGAGCCCGTACACGACGGCATAACATGTCCCAAATAAGCTCTATGGGATTCAAATCCGGGCTAATGGCTGGCCAAGGAACTGAAGTCACGGCTTCGCTTTGGAGGTAGCCGGTTACTGTTCTTGAACAATGAGGCCTGACGTTGTTATCCATATACACAGGCCTTGTGGCTATTGGGTGGTTGTCGAAATGGGGGACAACAACTGGTTGCACCGCGTCTCTGATGTACTGATCACCAGATAGATTGCCTTGTATGGTGACTAAATCCAGTTTGCAGTCATGAGAGATACACCCCAAACCATTACTGAGCATCCACCGTAAGGGACAGTTGAATAGATGTTCCTTGGGATATAGGCTGTATTTTTGTGTCTCCAAACCCTCATCCGACCGTCGATTACATGAATCAGAAACCGGCTCTCGTCTGACCAATGGATCTTGCGCCCTGTCCTTAAATTCCAACCACGTCGTGCTAAGCACCATGCCATTCGTGATTGTCGATGTCGGTCTACCAACAGTGAACGTTTAATGACTCTCTTTGACTTAAGATGGTTTCTAACTGTTCTTGTTGACAGACGTCAATGGGCAGCCATTATTGTTTGAGTACGGGACTGGTTGCGAATGGCATCCGTCTAACCAAGCGCTGCAATGCCATGTTGTCACGATCAGATGTTACCCGTGGTCTGCCAGATATTGGCAAGTCATTCACATTGTTGGTTTGTGTGTGTTTTCTCATCAGTCGGCTGACTACAGTATAGTGGTAGCCCATCTGACGTCCAATAGCTTTGAAGGACATCCCTGTTGTATGCCGATTATTTGCCATCTTTGTGCTTCTGATATTCGCCTTCATACCATGCTTACTGAGAATGAATAACAAAAATTAAACACCAGACTTAAATACCCAAATTCGAAGCGTGATCATGCTGAATTTTGAGTAATGCGTGAGATGCATAGTTCACGTGCATGACTAGTCGATATTAGAAATAATGGTCACACCTGTGTGAGCACATCTTTTTAATGGAACATTGTTCTTGCTATAATCAATATAAATATTAGAATCTAAACTTAGTGTAGCTTATTATGTTTTAATATATCAGGAGGTGCTTAACTTTTTTCTTTGTGTATATATACATTTATATCGTATCTTGAAGAAATAACCCACAAAAATGGGAAATGTGAGGTATTTCTCTGATTAATTATCAACTTATTTATTTCAGGAATTAGGAGCAGACAATGGAAAAATACAGTTTAAAAGTTCCTTCTTCGGAACATTTTCAGCAAATATGTTTTTCATTGGACCAACTCCAATAGATTTTTCAAAAATATTTGCCAACTTTACGACATCTCTGGCAGAAAGTCCTTATGCGTTGGCGGCCATTGTTATACTAATTATTATATTTGCATTGCTGACGGTACCTTTATATCGCCTCGATAGAAGCGATAACATTTTGGTAAGAAATTATTGTGTATTCTCTACTTGAAATTGCATTTATTTTATTGTAGGAAAAACTGAAAGATGCCGAACAAATCTTTTTTTTTCCATTTTTTTGGCATCTTGATATAGGTTATTAAAAATAGAAGATAGCCGTTGCCCCTTTACAACGGGCGGTCTCTCAGCAAACAAAATAGTCGAACCTCGTTATCACCAACTCATATTTTGGGGATAACTTGAAACTCGGTGCCATAAGGCATATGTTCGACATAAGCCTGCAGAACATAAGAAATGTTTCAGGAATGCTTTTTTGCAGATATAATTGAACAATGAAATTTGATTTTAAACACTCTACCATACAATGACGCTAATCGACTTCATTTGTCCTTTGTTACATTGTACATTATTTTGTAGTTTCAAATATAATTCGTGTATGTCGTTGTATTGCAGTGGAGTTATATACCTCTTCTGGATAATCCTAATGGTGCCTCAATAGTTTATTATGTAGCTGTAGAAACATCCGTGACGTCATCAAAAGCTATGACATCATCTGTGTATGTACAGTTGATTGGTAAAAATGGTTCATCAGGGACCCGAAAACTGGAGGACGGAACACGTCAGGTTTGTTCTATATACATTTTAACACAATTGAGTTCACTCCTTGTTTTAGTAAGGTTTACGGTGTTCACTCAATCTTTAGTTTTCTGTGTAATGTTTGGCAGATCATTATTTGTCCATTCATCCTTTTGCTATTGGCCATTGTTTTATCTGCCCTTCTTTGATTTACTTCTGACTACCCTTTTGGTATCTTCAAACGTTTCGTAATAATACTATAGCATAAATGTTTTCTTTCTTTTTGTGGGTGCTCGTGTTTTCAGATCTTTTTTCTTAATATAGTTTATCACATATTTATAAGTAATAACGTCAATATTGCCATACATAGACACCGGAAGTGCCACACCGATATCAGCCTATGATCAGATATCGCGGCAAGACTGTGATAACATGATATCAAGCCTCTTTATAAATAGATCAATGCATGCCTTTTTCCATATCAGGACTGTTATCATCCCTCAACCGATATCGATCACTCATATCCATAAGTTTGGTGTCTGTGTGGGAGGTTAATTTTTTTTTATTCAATGTTGAAATATATGATGAATAGATTAATTTACTATATATGTATCACTGCTGTTTTGTTTTTCTGTAATCCAGGAAGTGACTTTATTTATTGTTTTATGTGATTAGTACTGTCTTCTTATATATATTATCTGTCATCAAATCTGTACATGATTTTAATACAATTATGTTATATTACTACTTAAACTTCAGTAATTTAAATCTGTGTTTGAATGTAAATAATATATGTCGTGTGTACTTTTAGAATTTCAGAAGGGGTACATCATCACATTTTGAAATGAGGCTACACGAGGATCTAGGTGATCTAGAAACGTTACAAATCTGGCATGACAATACTGACGGTAAAACTGCTTGGAATCTTCGTAAAGTTACTATTATCAACGCTGAAAAAGACGATCGGTAAGTGCCAATGGCTTATTAAAAACGTCTTAATTGACAATTGATTAAGATGCACACTGTTGATGTTACTTAGATATTCCTCTCGGTTTTTCACGAGTGGTGATGGAATGAGACATTTGAAATTACTATTCAGCAAACAAGTCATTATTTATAAAAACGTAGAAATTAAATTGATTCTTCCAGCTTCAGTCGTATTAAAGACAAGCACTTTTGTCTGATCAGTCCTAAGAACTTTATATACAGGTTTAACTTGGGATAACTGATAGAGATAGCACGATGTACGTCAGATGATGCCTGTTGTAACCATATTCATCCTTTATTCCTTTGCAGATATACATTCCTCTGTGGTAAATGGTTATCCCTGAATAGTGAAGACGGCAAAACCTGGCGTAGTATAGACGTCCTTGACGATAATGGCGTAGAAACCGATGTATTATTTTTTAATCTCAGCCAAAGAAAATTATTTGATGACCATCTGTGGGTTTCACTATTTAAACGTCCTACGTTCAGTCGATTCACTAGAGTTCAAAGGTTATGGTGTTTGGTGGCGCTGTTATTCATGGCTATGATATCGTCTGCCATGTGGTATGACTCCCCAGACGATATTAAGATGCAGACGATAAGCCTAGGGCCGCTTAAGTTAAGCTACAAACAATTTTATGTTGGGTTCATGTCGGCCATGATAGCCCTTGTGCCAAGTATGATACTAGTGTTAATATTCAGGAACAGGAAATTCAGAGGGGAACAATGTACTGGTTGTCACGTTCCATGGTGGTCCATTTTCTGCGCTTATATCTTGGTGTTTCTGTGTGTAGGTTCCAGTGCTAAATTTGTATTTCTTTACTCCCTCCAATGGGGAGGGGTCAAATCATTGGAATGGATAATGTCTTTTGTGCTGGCCATTTTTCAAAGCGTGATAATATTAGAACCTGTCAAGGTAAGTAGGAACATTAACAATTTTCATATAAAATTATTCGTTGTTAATATGTTTGCATATTATTTTTTATTATTAACGAAAGTACAAGATTATTAGCTTGGCTACAAAAATTCAAGAAGAGACAAGGCCTATAATAACAAGATAATATATAAAAACTATAAATGTTCAATTAAGACGTTGATGTTCGTCAGACATTCCATTTCATGTTGTGTTGCATTTTTTTTTAAGCTTTCATTGGTATGTCATTACATCCGAGGAATATCATATGAACAATTTATTTAGAAATCAATAACAAGACCAACGACACTTGTTCATCGCGAACGTATGGCATTTGGATTTACTTTTACACATTGAGAGTAATCATTGTCTATTTCTGTTTAAGATTTGAATAGCTTTACCGCAAATGACGATGTGTACGCGATGCACATCCGTGGGGTGAGTGTGGGTGAATTGCGGCAGCCCGGTGGTACACCGGTTCCCGTTACCACTCCCGGAAATTGACAGCGACGAATACCGTTGACATAGCAGGTTTTTATTATATATGATTTTTATTTGATCAACAAACAAAGCATAATGATAACAGAAAATCATATATGCATAATAAATGTTCCATCTGAAATGAAAATTATATGTTATTATATTGTTTGTTCTATGACAGAAAGGTTGATGATTATGAATTACATTTCGAATCATCGAGAAACTATCGGTGGTTGATTTCAATATTGATTTGGCCTAATTAGAAAGGTTAATTATGAATGACAATATAATGCCTTCTCTCAATAAAACAAAATAATTGATATTAAATACTTATTTGATAGTAATAAAACGTGATAAAACGAAAACAAAATCTCTAGACAAATATTAGACCTTAGAACGGACGATGACATCAATAATAGATTTCACGGAAGAAAAGTTTGAGGATACCAAAAGGGTAATCAGAAGCCGAATTGAATAAGGAAGGGAAATACAATGGCCAAAAGAAAGGGGGGGGGGATACACACAATGAACGAAACACTACAGATGAAGCAACACGAATGCAACAAAAATAACCGGAAGGGTATATAGTTGAAAGTGTAGTCAAGAAGACATATAGTAATCTAACAAATCTATAAAGAACAAGTTAGTAAGGCAATAATCCCATTCAATATATAGCAAGTGTTATATCCGAAAATAATTCGAGGCTACATATACAGAAAATTAAAAGAACAACAATTCGATCACCACGAGTAGCATTTATTACATTATTACCGCTAACTGTTATTCATTATTATGGACGAACTAAAATGCCCTAGAATTCCTCTTATTGCCCTGCTATGATATCTGTAGGCAATCTTGCTAGCTATACTTGTTGCCTGCTTGTTTAAAAAGATGGGAACTGAAGAACTAGCGGATACATCTATGCCAGTGCCAGATGTTACAAAGTCAAACCAGGACGATTTAGGTAAACACACATATAATGTATAATAGTTGATGTATTTTATAATATATCGTTATATCTGTCTAATCTGAAGCTCATTGGGGACAAGTTTGGTGTTCGGAATAGACAGATATTCGGTTTATACAGATTAAATTCACTACATTTGGACTTTATTTTAAGTTCGGTTTATGCATGATTCCAGTTTAATGAGGGTTCGGTTTAGACAGGTTTCACTGCAGTTACTTTGACAGATTACCAATGTTGTCATGGTAATGCAAACTTTACTGTGCACGACATGTTTCTGGAAAAACTTTGATCAGGTACGCCCCAATTCAAAAGATTGGAAACCCAAATAATATAAGTCTTTGTCAGCAAGAAAATTAGAGGACATAGAAAGCAGAGTAAAAAATCGGTCACCTACGCCTGAGAGGGGAGAATCTAAGTGTTATTAATAACTACATTATTTAAAAACTGTAAATGTAAAATAATTCATACATCTAATAAACCATAAATAAGGGTAATAACAAAATTACCGAACTCCGAACAATCTTACAAAGGGAAAGTTAAAACTCATAAGTATATAGACAGAAAAAATCAGTCAACAACTGGAAAACTGAAAACCGTAATGACCCTGACTAAAGAAATGGTGGGTTGAATCAGATTTTAAAGCGCCAAACCTCGCCATACCAGTGCCTAAAAATTGATTACTCATGATAGAAATAGTATTGCTATAATGTAGTTTTAAAACGTTCTCCTACATACTTTAATATTGATGACCTTTGTTATCATTATAGTATATTATAAAACAGGATGAGATAATAACTCACTCATTACTTTTAATGACTTCAAAGGTTGTAAAGGTATTTATTAATTGAATATCAATAAAAACAATTCTTGATTAACTTTACCTGATTAATTTCAATTTAAACAATAAACAAAGTGTGGGAAAATTTGTTTTTAAAGTATTTATATGTTGTATTAATTCCACCATCCCCTCCTTTGTTAATAAGGGTGAGTTTTGATCTTAAAGATATCTTCAATATCACCATCAATATAAAAAAATGTAATATGATTGTATTATTTTATTTTATTATGGGGTTGTATTTGTCGGGGGGGGGGGGGGGGGGGGGGGGGGCTTTTGTCCTAAGAGGGGGTGTTTATGTCCGGGAGGCTTTTGTCCTGTTCCTGCAATTGCCATATAATGGTAACGAATTGCTAATTGTTAATTAATTTATGAAATTTAAATGTTGCACTTTCAATTCAAGAGCTACAAAGACTTGTCACCGATGAATAGAATATTATTAACTGATTTATTTCACTGAGAGCAAAATACAACAACGAATTACTGATCCTGTCTAAATAATTATACAAAGACTACAAAGTCAACTAGTTATGGAAAAATATCCTGACTATGAAAGAAAAAAACATTAAAAATAAATATTAGAGAAAACAGAAGTGGCAATCAAGAATTGATAATCCATAGAAACTGGCAACATAGGGCACACAGGACGAAGACACAAAAAAACACACAAACAGCGTAAATACGACTCGAAACCTCTCATAAACAACTCGAGGTAAAGACGAACCGAACATCTTTTTTATGTGGAAATCGTAACTGACACCACAACACAGAACCAAGAGTACAAAGAAACATAGCTAAGAATATTCAATTAATTTATATATATTAACAAACCACGTTAGAAGACGATAATAATGATAAGATAGGGTAAAAGGATACCAGACAATACTGGTACCTAATAATCTTCTACGATATCATTACATGTACAGATAAATGACTTTGATGTGTTGGATAACAATTGTATGCCAATATCCAATTAAATTAATGGTCTTCGGTAGAAACAAGATAGTAACACAATTATTTCTTAGATAATTAGCAGCATTGTAATGACAGACAAATTTGTTGGCTTCAATATTAAACTGCTACTTTATTAGCAAATTATATATATGTTTGATAAAGAAAGCAATATTAAGGAATAAGCTTGCTAAGAGGATTGTATATTGAATAAACGTTAGAAAACACCAAAGAGACAATCAAAAATTGACACTCCAGAGAAACTGGCAACAAAACATTACATTACAAGACAGAAAAACTAACATATGTATGAATAAACTGATGCTTAATATGAATCACAGCAGATGCATGGAGTACAAACAGCTACACAAAATATTAAACATAGGGCACACAAGACGAAGAAATACAAAACAAAAACACAATATGTGTTGGACTCCCCAATACGCAAGCAAACACAAATAACGTAAACAAAAGATGTATAAGCTTACTAAGAGGATTATAGCTTTGGAATTGTCCTAATTTTCATAATTAAAATTTTAGCGAACCATATTTTAAAGTTAACATTATGGTGTATCTATAGAATAATTTTTGTATTTACTAAGTATTAGATGAAATGGAAACTGGAAATACGACCCCCCTCGATTACCCCGAATTTCCAGGAACAGAGAAAGACTCAGCTGAAATTATAGTAGCGCGACAACGTGCTCAAATAGACAAAAGGCTGTGGACAAAATTTCAGACTTGGTTTGGAATGTTACTTTACGTGATATTAGTTGCGTTAATATGTTCCCATAGTGATGTGTCAACAGCTTATAGACAAAATGAACATATTCTGAACACACTGAAAACAGTATATACTGTAAGTACATTATTGTTAGACTGGCATCATTGTACGAAGAGTTTGAAGATACCAAAGGGGTAATCAGAATCCGTATATCGAAGGACAGACAACACAATGGCCAAAAGAAAAAGTACAAAATGACAAATGATTATCTACAAAATATACACTCAAAACTAAAGATCGAGTAACACGAACCCCACTAAAATCCAGGGGTGAACTCAAGTCTTCCGGAAGGGTAAGCAGTTTCTGCTCTACTAGTGGCACCCGTCGTGTTAATCTAGTTACAAACCCGGTGATAAGTAATGAATGAAGAATGGTACACTGTGATAATATCTATAAAATCAGTGACGTATACATTGTCAGGCAATAAAATGAAAACCAAAAATTGCGACTTCCGTCAGATCAGTTCAAAAATTCAATCGGAATATCGATATCCTTTATACATGACCTCTCACTCTCCTTGCTTGATGCAGGCACTTTAATGAAATGTGACGGGGTTAAACCAGTCTTAATAGGTTCAAAGTCAGACATCAATGACCTTAGTTCAACCGCCAACCGTATCTTCTTGCAGCCAATCATCAATGCAGTTCATACAGTGTGTATTGGATCATGAAGCGTATTAGCTATTGTAACGGCATAGCTAATGAATATTATAATAGTATGAAATTGAAGCATCGAGTTTTGTAATTACCTTTGTTAATGTTGATAAATAATGAATGTCAAATTAAGAAGAAAAGGAAAACAGTCATTTTTATCTTGTACTGATCTTTGCTAATGTTAATAAATAATGAATGTCAAATTAAGAAAGAAGGGGAAAAAGTCATTTTTATCTTGTTCTGATCTTTGCTATGCATAATGAATGCCAAATTGATAAAGAAAAAAACAACAACAAAAGTCATGTTTATTTTTCACTCTTACAGCCGAACTCCACCAATGAAATATATGACTATATAAAAACAACATACAATCGTGCTGCGTATCCAAAATGGTGGGAGACAGAGGATGATGAGATGTTGAGGCCGGCATACATCCAAAGATTTACTTATAATGCCTACAATTACAGGATAACAAGATCTCGGTTACGACAGCTTAGAGTACATGGTATATAATATACTAAATACATTACACGGCTGATTGTTCCGTTGGTCGATTAACTCCCAGCAACGATTATTTCATGGGTATTCAAGGCGATAACAATATGTAAGAAGTATTAACAAAAAATATAGAAGAATGGTACAATAGGGACAACAACTCATGGCTGTTTTTGTTTGTTGCTTTAAGTCAACCGTAAGTCATGTGATACATATTAATGAGGACAATTATAAAGTATTTAGAAAAAAGAAAATGACAGGACAATCGGGGCGAAGACTTTCGTTCACTACTGGAAAAGTATGGCGGAGTTGGGTAATGACGCACAATAACATTTTATAGGAGCTATAATGCGACTACTGTCTTTTTTTAAATTAACAAAATATGTCTTTCACGAGTAATGACCGTACTACCCTCCAAATATGTTACCCACAATGGTCCAGGTTATGCTTTTCCTATGATTACCTGACCTAAAAATCGCAGCGAGAGTATTCTCCAACTGTGGACGAATGGGACAGCTTTGTGGATTGATTCTCACAAACCCTCAGTTCTCCCAGCAATGGTAATAGACAAATATTCTGCACAAAATTCTTGTAAGTTAATGTGAATTGAATCTATAATTGAGATCATTATGACAATAAAATGTTAAACATTAACGGTAGCAGTTCTTGAATCTAAAACGTATGGAAATACAGAATTTACAACAACAGACACAGAAAGAAATATGTGTCTGTCTGGGAAAATACACACACACACACAAACCACTCTTGATATTTATATATCCGTTATATTGAAAGTAAATATTCTACTATTTCATACAAAGAATAAATTTGTTTTCGCCCTGAATAAACATGAAATATGAGCCGCGCTAGAGGGTTGAGCTGCAAACAATCAATCATGCAAATATATCACTTTTTTCTACTTTTACATATCATTTAATTAGATCTAGATCTAGCTTTAATTTAAATGCATATTGTTTAGGATTCAAATATCAGATATAGCACACAGTATATAAAGTTGTAACTGATTGTGATGAAACTTAGTTTTTTTAATAAGGCAATATATGGCTGCAAATGAGCATTGTAGACTATTGTAAAGGTGCAGTGATTTTATATACCAAATAAAGCAGAGGAACAGTGCTTTTATTGATATGCCCGCTTTGTGCTAGACCAGCACGCGTTGTTGGATTGTTGTTGTACTCGTTCACTGAAATAACAGTCAGCGAGTAGACATGTCGCTCCACTGGCGCACATTAACATGAATCTCAGGCATCTACTTACTGTCGCCCTGTTAAAAGAAGAAGCAATAAATACCAATATTGTAATCGTTGGTTTGAATCGATCGGGGATCTAGTAAACTCATGGTAAGCACGATAACTACATGCATTGCATCATCGATCCTGTTGGAAGATCATAAAACATGACAATTCAGATGGAGTGAACAAAAGAAGATACATATGAAATGTAAAAACAAAATAAAATAAATAAAATAGCACAGTATTAAACACCAAATCGCCAAAGAGACGAACGGGAGCGAGACTCATTTAATATTTAATTTTTATTTTATTTATTAAATAATAGGTAATTGCTCAGGACCGGAAGTGACAAGAAAAGCAGTCGATACATGTATTAATTCTTTCAAGAAAGAATTTGAAGAAACTAGAAATTTCTGTACATGTGAGTAATAACATGCTTAATAGCATGCTAAGTTGTGTGTTAATATATTTTCACCGTTTCGGCTTTCCATATTTTTGCAGTAGCATCTAATTACTGTAAGAAAAGCTTGAAAATGCCACAGCGCTAATCAAAAGCCGTAAATAAATCACTAAAGAATACTGGATGGTTTATCAAAAATGACGCGGAAGACACTGGATAAACGTTAGAGAATAGCCAATCCAGAATAGACAATCTACAGATACTGCCAACATTGGACACACAAGACGCAGAACGAAGACAAACAACACAAAAGGTACAACACAAAGCATAAAACTATAACGATGAGCAGCAACCCAGGTACTCGCTAAGGGTAAGTAGTTCCTGCCTCTTATAGGACACCCACCATATTATTCATTATTTAATACCTTTCTGATACTGATCACTGGGCGCTTAGCCGCAATCATCTACTTTTTTCTGAATCAGAAGACTATATCTTTCTATTGCATGTGAAGATTTAAAATTTTTTATTATTTCTAGTTTGGCGAGAATATAGCGAAACTACATGCTTTGACGAAAATGAAGAATTTCAGTACAGTTTTCTACATACCAGGGAAGCACAATCAGCTGGAGATTTGACATACACCGGACAACACGGAAAATACGGCCCTGCCGGATATTATGTCGATTTAGGACCAAAACAAAGTCTCGTGACACGTTATCTAAGCTTACTACAGGAACACGACTGGGTAGATTTCCGTACAAGGGTACTATTTCTGGATTTAGTAACATATAATGCTAATACACGTTTGTTTAGCCATATAAAGATAATATTTGAACTACCTGCTACCGGAAGTATCACCATGAAAACGGAAGTATGGTCGGCTAATCTCTACCCTTACCGATATGCTTTAGACTATCTTATTTTATCGTTCCAGATTATATTCGTAATTGTCTTGATAGTTCGATTTATACTCTTTATTGTAAATCTCTGTCGTTTAAAAACGCGTGCTCTGACGTCAATATCTACGTATTTGAGGCTGTTAGAGATTACGTTTGGTATCGCTGCTATGGTGTGTTGTATTTTAAGAATTGATGCCACTATAGGAGCAATATCAGCTTTGAAGAGAAGCATAGGTAAGTTTGTAACAGGACTGTAGCATATGGAAAGTTTGAAGATACCAAAGGGGTAGTCAGAAGCTGTAAATCGATTTGATTTGATTTATTGTGTCTAACGTCACTTTCAGCAATATTTCAACTATATCATGGTGACCAGCTTTAGTGGTGGAAGAAGTCGGAGTACCCGGAGAGAACCACCGACCATGGGCAAGCAACTAGTAAGCTTTATCACTTGCGGTTGTGAGTCGAGCGCACCTGTTTTTTTGTAATTTACAAAGCCGGGCGCGAACCCACGCCGCATTGGTGATAGGCTTGTATGAAATGTTAGGTTATCCAACTGCCTAACTCATTGAGCCACCCGGGCCCCTTCCATACATGGAAGTCATGAATATACCAGAAGCCGTAAATCGTAAACGGAAAGACGATGCAATGGCCAACCGAAAAAGGACAAGCAATGATCTACAAAAGACTACACAGAAAGCTTAAGATAAAGTAGCACGAACTCCACTAAAAATCGGGTGGGGGTAAACTATGTTGCTCCCACAGAGTAAGCAGTTCCGCCTCCACTAGTGGCACCGGGCGTGTTACCACTAAGCGAAAATAACAATTGTTTCGTTATAATTATGATGACCGATCTAAGGAAGCTGTAGGTGTTCAAATATTTATTTGACACACTTTGTTTTATCTTTTTGATATTTATTAGCTATTTCGTTGCATTGAAATAAGCTTTTTTAACCCTCCCCCCTCCAAACAAAATTAATGAAGTAAGTTTAGTGTTAATGTATTGCTGTGTACTCATCTAAAGAAAACAAAATATTTCTTGGTAATACGAAATCAAAAATATTTACAAGTACTACGGCAAAAATAGAAATACAAATATTCAGACAGGCACACACAACTATGGCGGGGATAAACCAGTAATCCTTTAAATCTTTAATAATTTGTATTCTTTTGCGTTATTCGTGATGTTATTGTCTGTTTATATGTGAGCTACTAGTAGCCTCTGGTTGTAGGTAATCGACATAAAATAAATAAAGAATTAAATCAAATTTGGATAGGGTATATGCTAATTTTTTTTTCTGCTGTCATACGCCTTTAATATTAACACAAATGCAACATTTTGATATTTAAGGAATATTTGAAATTGTTGAACAGGCTATACGATATTACCTGGTTTGGGTCTGTTTACGCTTAATAAACCGCGAAGCGGTTTATGAAAAGCGTAAACTGACCCAAACCAGGTTATGCAAGTATAACCTATTCAAAAATTTCAAATATTCCTTATAATTTAATTTTTACAACAAAATTTAATGATTCCTCGATTTTAATTTCGATTATTTCATGTGACTATTTGAATTTGGCGTTGGCGGATGAACACGTTGCTGACGTCACAATGCCAACCCAGGTTATCGAGTATAACCAAAATTTCCTCCAGGCGGATTAGTCAATCAGATTGAAATATTCAAATCAAATTAAATTATTTTCTAATATATTATTTTAGGTAGATATGTGTCGTTTGAGCTGGTACGAATCTACGATACTGCATACCAAAGTTGTCTAGCTGCTGTTCTTTTCATTATAACATTAGACCTATTGAAACCGTTGGAATTCAATTATCACTTTTTCATGTTGTTGTCTTCTTTGAAAATAGCTAAAGGCGCCATATTTGCCTTTATGTTCATCATATCAATGGAGCTGATTGCCTTTGCCGCCTTACTGTATCTTACCATTGGTAGCAACCACGAAAATTTTAAATATATGCTAGAATCGATGAACGCGTTGTTGTTGGCGTTGTTAGGCATGATGAAGTACGACGATGAGAAATTCGATGTCATGTTGGTAAAGTTCTATTTTGGATTGTACGCCTTCTCCATGACGATAACGTTGGTCAATGTGTTTATAGTACTGTTAACAATATCGTTTAATGATGTAAAGGCAGGGTTAAAAAATGGAACTCTTCACTATGATCAGAAGTTAAACGACCATTTCTGGTTTAAGGTTGATAAGATGCTTGAGTGGATGAGGGACAGATTCTGTTTTGCTTGTAAGTTAGCATTTACCAATATAGTATATAGTTATTTAATGGGAGTGCAGGCAATAGATCAAAATATTTTTTCCCGAGGTATTGGGAATGACCAAAGTGTTCTATTGCCCGAGGTCAACGGCCGAGGGCAATAGAACACTTTGGTTCTTTCCCAATACCGAGGGAAAAATTGTTTGATCTATTGCCTGCACTCCCATTAAATAACTGTTTTATTACCTAATTATAATGTTTTAGACAGATTAAAAATAACTACTGTTTTCAATATTTAAATATTGTTTAACAATTTTAACAAATAACACAAATTATCCTTTTCATAATAAACATGAAGATTCTAATATTTTTTTAATCTGCGCTTGTTTTTAGACTGCGCGAGGGACATATATGTCCCTGTTTGATAGACTGTGCTAGGGTTATATATGTCCCTTTGGAAAGAAATATTACGTTTATTTTCTTTAAGAATAAGTTACGCAAATACGTTATTATTAGATTGCACAATTTGAAGTTAGATACAGTTATTGTACATATAGAACCTCTTCAGAATTAAAAAGAAGTAATGTCACATTCCTGTTAAAATGACGCCACTCTGCTGAAAGAACCATAACGTCAGGAATTTTACCGGACACAAAGTTATGATTATACACGAAACGTCACAGTCAAAGGGTTAAATCGCGTTAGATTACGACGCTTGCATACGTATGTTTAACTGTACTATTTAACTATGTTTTATATTAGTTATATGGCAATACGTTCGCTTAACCGTAGTGTTTAACATTCTACATATGTTAGGCAATTGTTCTACAAAATGAAATTAAATTCTCGGAAATTTCGGTCACCATGGCTACTAAAAGAATATATAGCGTTAATCTGAAGAAAAAGTCTTCGTGAAAGAGAATATATATATATATATATAATATACATTCTTGTTTCCTTTTCTGTATAAAGACGATTTCTAGTATATAAACATTGCTTTAAAATCCAATTCTTCAATGGTGATATCACAATGGATTAGACTGTGTTAGAATTGCCCTACATTTTATTGACATTTTGGACTTTTTTATAAAGGGACTAAGTCTATTTTTTATATGTTTAAGCTAATCTATAATTTTTAAAATAAAATTTTCATTCTTAGCTTTCAGTCTTTTATTCTTAGCTTAATTAGATGCTTAAAACTCTTTTTAATGCGCAAAATAAATTTTGCCTGTCTTTGCCAAGGTATTTTCGGAAAAAATAAATATATCATTAAGTCATAATTCAATTTATGTTTGGATGAAATGCCCTTTATGACCAGTATTAATTCAAATTCTGCTTTCGAATTGAAGACTAACTATTAATTATAAGTTTGTTGTCCGGCTAACGGAAGAGGTAACCTATTCTTTCGAAGTGTGCACAGATGTAAAGAGGAAAATCTGCGCTAATGTCAGAAAAACATTCTGAGCTAGTGTAATGTTTTCATGTGCAAACATATTAGATTTTCTGGGCAAATGTAGGCCTAAAGCTAAAGTGAGCAAATATAGACGTCGCGCAAGGTGTTGCGTTTTTAACGAATTTCAGAATAATTTGTAATCACAATTAAAATATACAGTACCCCTGCCTGTAAATATCTACAATTTATATATCATGATATTCGCTGAATATAGCAGATTAAGTTGAATAACATTTTCTTCTAATTAAATAAAGCATAATTAAGATTTATGAATATTAAACAGTCATACACGTATTTTAAGTGCCTGTCACGCGTAACATTTTACGACCTTTACTCCTATATCAGTGTAGCAAAAGTATAGAACCCGTCGTCGGAATTTCGCGAAATTTTGTATAGCACTTTTATATGTCGGCATAATAGAAGGTTCGACGTCATTTTAGATTTGGACGCCAACTACGCCATGTCCGATAACAAATCTACAATGTAAAATTCTGTCACAATTGATGTACTATGAGTGACAAAGTGGAAACAGATGACAAATAAGTGATCAAAAATACAATTTGCAGCTTGCTTTATTGCAAATTATGCCTTGAAATAAATATTAATTTTGATTCTATACCGCGTCATATATTTTCAGATACAAAAGAGGGCAGAAATAAGATGGAGGAATTACAAGAATGTGTATGTATCTTACTCTTGTATCTATGAAGTAATTTGATTGCAATAAATCATAGCATTAAAATAATTCAACCATAAATGTTTCAATGCCTTTGTTGTCAAGTAGAACATATGAAAACCCTTAATGAATTAGTATAATAAATTACTAAACTATTACTATGATTGTAATGTAAATTAGTGTGTGCTTTTCTTTTCCCCACAAATCAACATGTATGAATATGTTTTATTATCCAATCGTATCCAAAACAACTTGTAAGTTCAATACAAAGCTTAAAATACTGATGTGTGTTAACTTTCCGACATTAAGGATATGAACACAAACATCACGTGTCCACGTATCAAGGTTGAGGAGATTATAGTGCTTAACATCACTTTCAACAATAATTCAAATATACCGTGACGGTCAATTTTATTGACTGACGAAACCGGAGTGCACGGAGAAAACCACAGATTAATCTTGCATTATTTTCAGTTACACAATTTGTTATTCCAGAAATCATTTTAAATGTACTACACTTGATTGAAGTTAACACTATTTCACTACTCCACCTGGGTTCAAACCCGGGTTTTTGGATCGTGTTGTTCATCTTTGTTAGTTTTCTGTTTTGTGTTTTTGTTGTTGTTTTGTTTGTCTTCGTCCTATGTCTTTTGTATCCAAGGTTGCCATTTTATCTTGATTGTCCATCTTGAATGCCCGTTCGGTTTTCTCTAACGTTTATTTACTTTTCATAACTCCCAGAACAAGTACAATCGAAATGTATCTTGCATCAATTGAAAGATGTTTATATTTCCTTTCAATAGCTTGAAAAATTGCAGAGATTGACAACGAAGATCAAGAGGAATGAATTAAATCAACAAAAATTAACAGCAAAGATGATGATCAAAATGATACAACTTGGCCAATATAGAACTAAACTAGACTGTCTTAATGTCCAATGTAATGAATTTGCTACTAATTACATGTATGTATCATTAAACCTATTGTTTAAGAATAATAGAGTTAAGAAGAGTTTGAAGATACCAAAGGAATACTTAGAATCCGTAAATCCAAGAAGAACAGACAGCACAATGACCAAAAGAAAAAGTACAAAAGGACAACAACGATCTACAAAGCATACACATAAAACTAAAGATCGAGCAACACGAACCCCACTAAAAACCCGGGGTGAACTCGGTTAAAGATTGAATCTAACCATATTAAATTAATACTGATTTAATATTACAGATATATATTGATATTTAACCACATAACATTGATAATGCTGATATCTTTCGATGATTATGTTCATTAGTGAAAAACAAATATGGGGATTCGTGGATTCGATCCATGGTCGGGTCAAACCAGACTATGAAATTGACATCTGTTGATTCTCCGTAGGCAACAGTAATGATTAACTGAAAAGACTGGTAGGCTCGAAATCTAACTCAACGCCTTGGTTAAATAAATAAAATGACACCATCGTCATCACCATCAAGCTATTCACATCATATATCGGGAAAAGTTTGAAGTCCCTACTCTTATAATGTGCTATCCAAAAAATATAACTGTTCGTGTAATGTTTCAATTTGATAAAGTGTAGTCGGACCACATATACACAATTGAGAAAGAAATACGTAAATATCAGCACAATTTTATAATGGAAATAATTTGATATTCACCGAAAATAAAAATAAAGGTTTCATACTATAATATTATATAAATGCATCCAGATAAAACAAGGGAGATAATCGAATGTATTGCATTACAGATTCGGATTTAACAGTAGTGGAGAAACTCTTGTAATTCTTACAATACCTACATTGTCATGCGCTGTTGAGATAGATGTCACGTGTCACCTAGTACCTAATCTAAGAAGGGATATTATGAACAAGATGAAAAACAAAAATGTCGGGAAGTCATTTGAGTTTTCTACACCAGATAATCATGTTCTAAAGGTTTGTAATACGTACAACAATATATCTAAATATATTTTACCATTTACACATTTTGTTTTTTAATAGATTGCAGTAACACGACCGGTGCAACTAATGGAGAAGGATCTGTTTACTCTTCTGGAACACCTGAGTTCACCTCCGGTTTGTGTGGGATTGTGTTGCTCAACATTCAGTTTTCTATGTAGTGTTTTGTAGATACCTGCTTGGTTTTTCCCTTTTTCTTTTGGCCATTGTATTGTCAGTTCTTCTACGATGTACTGTTTCTCATTACCCATTTAATATCTTCAAAATCTTTTTATTAGCTATTTATAGTAAGTATATTTGTTGTCATATGTTTAATTATTCATACTCTAGTTGTTATATGTTTAATATCTGCTTTCTGCTATATACATTAGCTGTCACAAATTTTAAAACATGTTTTATTGAAATGTGACGGTGATCACAACCCGTACCACTAGTAGAGCAGAAACTGTTTACACTCTCGGAAGGACCTGCGGATTTTAGTGGTAGTTGTGTAGCTCAAGCTTGAATTTTCTGTACATTGCTGTATATATCATTGTGTATCCTTCTTCAAATTACGGATCTGATTACCCCTTTGATTTTCTTCAAACCTTCTAAATATAACATTCAATACATTAGCTGGTAAAACATTAGATATTATCAGATAATATGCGAACTAAATTAGATATCTACGTTTTTATACCCATGACTAGATCGATACCTCTGCTGGTGGACTATTAATATCCGAGACTAACATCTTCCCAGTAGGGAGTGCTTCGGTACTGGAATGGTTTATTAGATATAGTAATGCTTGAAAGTTGCAGTTCTAAAATAATGTAAATAATCAAAAATTAAAGTCAATATCCCTGAAGCATTTGTAACCATAGCCAATTTGTGGCCAGCCGGTTTTGTCAAAAGATCGGAAGTCCAAATAATTGTTATAGGTGAACCAAAGGCTTAGGTTAGCATAATATTGATGAAGGTAAACTATGCCTGAGGAAGATTCATCTTTGTTTTGATAATAATAACATTATTTAGGTATTGTAAATTACATAGCTACGAATATAGGGGTGGCAATAGATAAAATCGGCCATTTTAATTTTGCAACGGACCATCAACAGCCACAACTAGGAAGCTGTTGTCCAGTATACGTCACTGCATATTATCATTAACTTGTGGGGAATGACGTGGCATTCATTAGGTTCCATAAACGACAAGAAGTTGTGCCCTCTTTTTATATTCTGTGGTTCTTGAGGAGGTAGTAGTGATATGTATATTTAAATTCATCTGCCTAAAATAGCGGTCCTTGTTTATATATACGACATAGAAAACCGAAGGGGCAATAAAGAATGGACAATCAAGAGACACGGATAACTTTGAGTACACAAGACACAGGACGAAGACAAACAAACCAAAAACCACAACATGATGAGAAACACGAACCCCACCAAAATAAAACAGGGGTGGACCAAGGTGTCATCTTATATTTTCTTATCACATTAAACATAATTGTTTATTCTGTTTACAGGGCTCATTATTAATAGAAATACTAGACACAGCAAACCATGGAAACGTGTATAATCAAGTAGTCGCAAGGCTCACACCAGAGTCGTCATGGGAAACACAAATTGGATATAAGGTATTTATTTGATTTTATGTTACTTAGCTTATAATGCACCACTAGATATTGAATAAGCACAATTAATGGAACTTAAGCAAAACACTTTCGCTATAAAAGCTTTAACCCATAGCCAATTTTGATTAATTATGCCAGTAAATAGATTTTCACAGTACATTTGGTTACAATTTTTGTATATATGCCGTTGTATGTCAGATTGGAAACAGTTGCCGCATTGCAAATTGTCGAATCTAATATGCTAGAAACATTTTTATTGGAACCATTTTGGAGTGTATATTGATAGAATAGATATATTGAAAGTTGACAATTACATACAGCAGGTTTGGTTCATCGTAAATTCCAAACACACAATAAGTCCTCCACAGAGATACTAAAGACCTAGGATCTGCTTTGGGATATGGATAAACCTGTGATAGTGTTAACATTATTAATTAATCAATATTCTTAAAGGATATCATTCGTTTGTCTTGCTGTTCTATTGTATCTTTTTCTTTTTCTTTATTCGCCTTTTTTATATTTTTCAGACAAACTCTGGAGTTCAAAGTTCATATACACAGATACCGTTCAATTTTGCTGCAATGCATGTAGATACAGAATCGGCATATTCTGCCTGGAAACCATTTGAGACATACCAGGTTCCAAGAGAAGGAGGAACAGCTTATCCATCCTATGACCCAGGAGCTAGAATTTCCTTCAAAGAAAATTCTTTTCGCGAAACATGCAATGTCTCTCTTAGGGTAAGCGTAGCATCATTTTCGCTCTTGTTTACTATTAATAACTTGCATATTGCACAAGTTATTGACTTTAAGAAGACTTTGAAGATACCAAAGATGTCATCGGAATCTGCAAATCGAAGAAGGAGAGACAACACCATGGCCAAACGGACAAACAACGATCTACAAAACACTACACAGAGAACTAAGGATCAATAAATTGAATCTAACTAAAAACCGGTTCTTCGGAAGGACAGCAGTTCCTGCTCCACCAGTGACACCCGTGAATGAAGATTCGAACAATCCCTTAATATAATATTTAATCAATTTTAGAAATGTGCTCGTACATATTTGTGAATATATCATATAAATCGTGTGGATGATATTCGTATTCTTTCTAATTTTACGCTTATCAAGCAATACTAATCAACATGTTTACGAAATATAGTTTCATTATCAACACAGACTACTCCAAAATGAACATACACAGCTCAGTAAAAGCTATGCGTACTTTATGATGTTGGGTGCATTGTTCGTGTCCTTCCGCAATTAAACATTGTCGCAGTGATATATTTGATAAAAAATACTCGGAGATTACTAGTAATAAATGAAATAATATCTGAGAGAATAAATGTCTAAGAAGAGTGTGAAGATACCAAATGAGTAATCAGAATCAGTAAATCGAAGGACAGACAACACAATGGCCAAAGGAAAAAGGACAAAAGGACACCCGTCGTGTTACTCTTGTTGCAACGATTCTGATTACCCTTTTGGTATCTTCAAGCTCTTCTTACAAACCCTGTGATAAGTCATGAATCGAAACACTTTTGGTATATCGTTTTTCTTCCATGAATGGTTATCTCCCTTGTAGACTATGCTTGGTGATGTCGCCCCTGTATTGAATGTAGTCTTAGACATACCCCCAACAAAGTCCATGCAAGTACAGTTACCGGAAATAGCCACCAATAAGCAAAAACCGAAATCAGGTAACTTTGAATAGTTGATAAAAATATGCGAATGGTTATAAATTTCGGCATAGAACGTAATGTTAATCCATTATATATGGACACATTTACCTTTGAAAAAAACTGTCAATCAAATTATACATTCCACTGATACCATGTTAAGTACATTATAATCATTAAATTGAAAAATAATACATTACCACGCCATAAAAACAGTTCCAAACTCTAATAGAAAAAAAAACGAAGAAAGAGGCGAAATCGATACACGCATATCAATGAGTGCTTATTAACTACAGACATTTCAATAGAAAAAATTGTGGCAGGGTTAAACTAGTTTTATGGCCCCAAATCTCCCCTATTGTGAATGATATAAAAACATAAAAAAGCAACAAATACCTCAGTGAAGAAAATATGTATTACATTTACAGAGCATCCAGCAGAATATTCCATTGCTATGAGGCACGGACCTAAAGACGAATGGGAAATGCTGAATTCTGTTTTAACTAAGAGAGAGGAAGAATTTGATTTTTCTGTTACTAAATCAAAAGCTTGGTATGTGTAGAAAAGTAAACGTATTTTGTAGGATGGCCCCAGTCTTATTTACGTTATTTGTGTTTATTTGGTACACAAAACGAAGACAAGCAAAACAAAAACACAACAAAATAGGTTTTGGATACTATTATGCGCAAGAAAACATTTTATCTAAAAACGGACGGAATAAACCTTTAATTCAAATTAAATATAAATCAGTCACATTAATCACGTTCGGTGATCTCATGTCAGAAAAGTATTTCATGTTTAACATCAACTAAGAGAAAGTTATCCGTGATAATTTCAAATAAAAAAATTCGCTCTTTGATTAGATTTCCCCAGAAATGAATCATCGCACCCATATGTCCCCTGTCTACACTGCAGTAAACGGTATTTTAAATCCAACAAATCGATAAAAATATTGAATTAGGTTTTTTTTCTATGTACGCTGAGATCTTGCCTTTTAAGTATTCGGAAGGGTTTTTTTTCTTTCTTTTTCGTCAAACGCTACACCACAAAGATTTGTATGCTTATCTTTGATTTGTCGGTTCGAAAATCAGATCTCTGTTATGACCTTATACGGGATGATCTTAGATGTTAGAGGGTGGTACTAAATGATCAAACAAACATTTATTTACATTGTATATTCATTCCAGGTCAAATCTTGAGATTACAGTAAAGAATTCCAAAATTATGTGGGTAATTACTTTTCAAACATTTATTATTTTATACACTATAATAAAAGTTTGAAGATACCAAACGGGGCAGGGGCAACCAGAATCCGTAAGTTGAAGATACCAAAGGGGGCAGGGGCAACCAGAATGCGTAAATCTAAGAAGAACAGATAACACAATGTTCAAAAGAAATAGGACAATGGGACAAACAATGATCTACCAAACCTAGAAAACTAAAGATCGAGCACCAATTCATTCAAAGTTAACCAAATAAAGAAAAACCCACTAGCGCCAATTGACCATGTGCCAATTAAAATATCCGTCAATGTGTCCAAACTATTTCCTCTTGTCGCCTGAACGTTGCATTATTTGTAAACTTGTTCACGTCATGAATATCGTTAAAGCTGTTCACCTTTGTTAATCAATCAATCAATCAATCAATGCACCAGTGTCGTGATGTGGCGGAGGTATACCACGGTCAAAATGCAATATGTTTTACACTTAGTGCGTTTGGTTTTGAGAAATACAAGTCATGGTAACTTAAAATAGTATATAGATTGTAATTTGTCAAATTAATCACTATTGTACACTACCATTCCTACGACGATACAACTGACTGTCACATAACTGAAATAGTGTAGATAATATGAAAACCAAAATTTGTCACACTGTTAGAACGTTCCAAAATCTAATAGAAAAGTCATACAAGTAGTAAATTGATACCCTTAACACACATGTATATTAAACGTGGCATTAATCATACAAAAAAGTACAAACGAATAAGTAAGTACATTATGGTATTATTTCAGCTATCTAGTTTTATTAATACTAGACACCTATATTTATTTTCAGATTGATGATTTTAATTACAATTCGCATTACGGTAAGTAGTAATAAAAAAAATATTCTAATGTAGCTGTTTAATATCCCTGGTTTGTGATTGGACAATGCTGTAATTTTCACGGTATCAATTCCACGGTTGAAATATCATGAGATTTTAGCCGATTACCGCTTACGTCATCTTGTCAATAATGTGGCAATACACATGATTACGTCGGAATGGGGATAACTGTATTGTAAGCTCAATTTGCGAGCATCGAATCTCCAATTGATGCCGTGAAATCTTCAAATACAAAGTCAATACAGTTATCTCCTAATTCTAAAATGACGTCTTCCTTTCGCTTTGCAAGCAAATCAGCGATTAATCAGATGGCAAAATCTCATTAGCAAATGCGTGGAACACTTTTAAGCCAGGTGATAAAATCACAAAATAAATTAATTTTACATGGTTGTTAACGTTTTAAACATCTAGATATTCACTGAAAATAATCAACATATCTAAAATTAATAATATGCATGCGACGTGCAATTAAAACATGCAAACACAATAGTTGCCGATGTTCCATCAATACGACTGACTTTTCCGTTGTAAAAGTGCATGTGACTGACTTTCCCGTCGTAAAATTACATGTTAATGAGTTGTCGTCTGCTCGAATATAGCAGCATAAATTGTGTGCGACATTGTCCGCAAGCGTAAATATAAATGTTAGACATGTCAGAATCGAAATAATTCATGGAACCCAGAATGTGTTTTGAGTTTTAATATGGGTTGGCAGGATATTAGTAAATGTTATCCCTCAATACCGCTAGGGATAAAATACCAATATCCGCCAACACATCTTAAAACTCAAAACACATTCTGGCTTCCATGATTTATTTCTTAACTATGCCACACTGTCAGAACAGTTCCAAACTCCAATTTTAGAAAATCGTAGAAACAGATGCAAAATGAATACGACTAACATACATACACATGACCGCTCACTCGCCTGGTTCCGTATGGACAATTTAAGGAAATAGGGGGGGGGGGGGGGGGTCCATAGACCTAAACTTCAATTCTTATAAAAATGATGCGGTCATGCAATTGTTTTCCAAATGCGAATACAATGCCTACTCTCACATATAACTGAATGAGCAGCGTTATTGTGAAGAATGGTGACATTTATACATAATATTTTTCATCGTCCTGAAATAGAAATTGTTGTATGTAAAATATTAGTACTATAAAAGAGAGCAGAGGTCCCTAAATGTCGTGTGACTATTAGATAGTATACAAGGCCACACGAAGGCACAGGGAAACAATAGCAAACGTTGAGCCAAAACCATCTTTCGTCATCTGTACAAGTGACAGATTACTTTTCACCAGGAAAAGTGTGAAGATGGCAAAATGGGTAATCAGAGGAAAAGAAAATACAATGTTCAAATGATAAAGGACATACCATGAGCCACAGATCACTACATGGGAAACTAAATATCGGGGTGAACTCAGGTGCTCCGAAAGGGTATGCGGTTTCTGTTCTACTAGGAAACCCCCGCGGTTTCACTTGTTGCAAATTTGGTGATAACTCACGAATGGGATGCGGACGGGATGGTATTTACAACAATCGGAATATATCAATGGTCATTTGTGACACATGGTGGCGACCGTAACGCTTTCGAAGGTGTTGACATCTTCCGACAGCTGTTTGAAACAATCATTACATATACATTTTCTTAAAGCCTCCGAGCTTACCACCGATTTTTAGCCAGGTTCATCCTGCTCAATATTTAGTGTTGTGTGTAGTGTTCTGCAGACCAAACTTTGTCTTTTTGCCATGGTATTATCTATTTACCGGCCTTTTATTTCCAAACCTTTTCATTTATTATATTATAAAAAAAAGTAATCTAAGAAAAAACGTTATTTTTATTTTATTTTATGTTTGTGTAGATATCAACTTATTAAAAGCCTTCGTGATGGTCAGTAAGTTACGAGAGGTTGCCATTTGCTGGAGAAAAATGGCACAATTATTAAATATAGCGGAAGAGGAAATTGATCAATCAGCAGATGTATTATGTCAAGAAGAAAAATGTTTTATGGTATTCAAAAAATGGCTTGAGACATCAGAAGTTACATTTAAAATGCTAACATTATTAATGACCACCATGGGGTTTAGAGTAATAGCAGGTAAGTAATAAAACTTTTATGTTAATAGAAATATTAATATCAGTTCATGGGTATACGCTAATATTATAACATGGCTTTTTTCACATCAGTTCCCTTATCAGCCCTAGGTACTGATAAATTAGCCAGAGAACCAGTAGGCTGGAAGTCTGATATTATGACCAAATGCTGATGCGAGATCTGATATAAAAAAGACCAGTGATGTTTTACCATATACTTGGCCCAAGAAGACATTTTTGGGAATTGACGAATTACAATGTGATACTCATTACGGAAAGTCATATGATATATTCCGGAACCGTCTATTATACATTATTTTTATATCAGCTTGATAAGGTAGTCTTGGGAAATGTCTAATGCATTTCATTAGATTTCAACTTTTATATCACATGGGAACAAAATTGGTAATTAACTATTAAGTATAAATATAATTAATAGCAAGTACCTTTTGTGATCTATGATGACTCATATATATTTTTTTATTTTAGAGCATATACGGAAAAAATGGATTATAAATTCTCCCTCACAACTCAACTAATTCATCAATCGAAAAATATTGATTTCATAAAACAGCAAAGAGCCACAAGTAGTACAACTGAAAATTAAGATGCATCCAATTCTTTCCTGTTACTCACAAATACAGATACAAGTAAATGAACGGAGGATTGTCTTGCCACCATGTTCCTTGTAAAAATATCTGTGATCAAAAGTTGTATATGAGGTGATTCACAATTTGTAATGAATGTTTTAAAGATGTTACATTGTTATGATGAGTCGATCGAGAGAAATACATCTGTGGCATGGCATAGAGAAAGAGAAATGCCAATTCAAATGTTACTGCGCATGCGTGCGTGTGACGCATGAGGACAGACTTGTAATTGCTGCATAATATGTATATTAACATTATTTGTAGTAATATAGAAAGCATTATTTTATATCGAGAAAGAAAGATAAATATTCTTGTATGAAATGATTCGTGTGGAGCTATTTTTCATTTATCAAGTTTATTTAGTAAAAGTGGTTCTGTTTTATTTATTTTTTAGTTTGTTTTAATTCCACACATTTATTTGAGGGGTGGGGTCTAATGGTTTAGACATGAGATCGGCCATATTAGGTACCATTATATAGGCATTATTTGTCCAATGAGGTACAGATTACCACCACATGGGATGGACACTCACAAACCACTAGTGGTTTTCACATATGACTGCAAGAAAAATACCCACTCAAGCAATTTCTTTTTCTAGGTATTGGAATAGTATATAAATAATATATTTAATTTCATGTATTTTGTATGCAATAGAAAAAAACACATTTCTAATTGCATAAAAGGATCTAAACTGTTACTCATTCGTCCAACAATTCACGTGATGTAAACTTTTACTCGTCCGTCCAACAATTCGCGTGATGTAAACTTTTACTTGTCCGTCCAACAATTCGCGTGATGTAAACTTTTACTCGTCCGTCCAACAATTCACGTGATGTAAACCTTTACTCCTCCGTCCAATAATTCACGTGATGTAAACTTTTACTCGTCCATCCAACAATTCACGTGATGTAAACTTTTACTCCTCCGTCCAATAATTCAGGTGATGTAAACTTTTACTCCTCCGTCCAATAATTCACGTGATGTAAACCTTTACTCCTCCGTCCAATAATTGACGTGATGTAAACTTTTACTCGTCCGTCCAACAATTCACGTGATGTAAACCTTTACTCCTCCGTCCAATAATTCAGGTGATGTAAACTTTTACTCCTCCGTCCAATAATTCACGTGATGTAAACTTTTACTCCTCCGTCCAATAATTCACGTGATCTAAACTGTTACTCGTCCATCCAACAATTCACGTGACGTAAACCTTTACTCCTCAGTCCAATAGTTTCATATGATGTAAACTGTTTACTCTTCCGTCCAACTATTCACGTGATGTAAACTGTTATTCTTTAATCCAACTATTTACGTGATGTAAACTGTTACTCCTCATTCCAACTATTCACGTCATGTAAACTGTTACTCCTTCGTCCAACAATTCACGTGATGTAAACTGTTACTCCTTAGTCCAACTATTCACGTGATATAATCTGTTACTCCTCATTCCAACTATTCACGTGATGTAAACTGTTACTCCTTCGTCCAACAATTCACGTGATGTAAACTGTTACTCCTTAGTCCAACTATTCACGTGATGCAAACTGTTACTCCTTCGTCCAACCATTCACGTGATGTAATCTGTTACTCCTCATTCCAACTATTCACGTGATGTAAACTGTTACTCCTTCGTCCAACCATTCACGTGATGTAATCTGTTACTCCTCATTCCAACTATTCACGTGATGTAAACTGTTACTCCTTCGTCCAACAATTCACGTGATGTAAACTGTTACTCCTTAGTCCAACTATTCACGTGATGTAAACTGTTACTCTTTCGTCCAACAATTCACGTGATGTAAACTGTTACTCCTTCGTCCAGCCATTCACGTGATGCAAACTGTTACTCCTCAGTTCAACCATTCACGATATGTCAAATGTTACTTCGCCGTCCAACAATTCATGTGATGTACACTTTATACTCATCTGTCCAACAATTCACGTGATGTATCTGTTACTCCTCAGTCCAACCATTCACGTGATGTAAACTGTTATTCTTTAGTCCAACTATTCACGTGATGTAAACTGTTATGCTTTAGTCCAACTATTCACGTGATGCTATCTGTTATTCTTTAGTCCAACTATTCACGTGATGTAAACTGTTATTCCTTCGTCCAACCATTCACGTGATGTAAACTGTTATTCTCTAGTCCAACAAATCACGTGATGTAAACTGTTACTCCTCAGTCCAACAATTCACGTGATGTAAACTGTTATTCCTTCGTCCAACCATTCACGTGATGTAAACTGTTATTCCTTCGTCCAACCATTCACGTGATGTAAACTGTTACTCCTTCGTCCAGCCATTCACGTGATGTAAACTGTTACTCCTCAGTCCAACAATTCACGTGATGTAAACTGTTACTCCTCAGTCCAACTATTCACGTGATGTAAACTGTTATTCCTTCGTCCAACCATTCACGTGATGTAAACTGTTATTCTCTAGTCCAACAAATCACGTGATGTAAACTGTTACTCCTCAGTCCAACAAATCACGTGATGTAAACTGTTACTCCTCAGTCCAACAATTCACGTGATGTATCCGTTACATCTCTGTCAAACTATTCACGTGATGTAAGCTGTTACTCCTCAGTCCAACCATTCACGTGATGTTCTCTAGTCCAACAAATCACGTGATGTTCTCTAGTCCAACAAATCGCGTGATATAAATTGTTACTCCTCAGTCCAACAATTCACGTGATGTATCTGTTACATCTCTGTCAAACTAATCACGTGATGTAAACTGTTACTCCTCAGTCCAACCATTCACGTGATGTAAACTGTTACTCCTTAGTCCAACTATTCACGTGATGTAAACTGTTACTCCTCAGTCCAACCATTCACGTGATGTAAACTGTTACTCCTTCGTCCAGCCATTCACGTGATGCAAACTGTTACTCCTCATTCCAACTATTCACGTGATGCAAACTGTTACTCCTCATTCCAACAATTCACGTGATGTAAACTGTTACTCCTTCGTCCAACTATTCACGTGATGTAAACTGTTACTCCTCAGTCCAACCATTCACGTGATGTAAACTGTTACTCCTTCGTCCAGCCATTCACGTGATGCAAACTGTTACTCCTCATTCCAACTATTCACGTGATGTAAACTGTTACTCCTTCGTTCAACAAATCACGTAATGTAACCTGTTACTCCTCAGTCCAACCATTCACGTGATGTAAACTGTTATACTTTAGTCCAACTATTCACGTGATGCTATCTGTTATTCTTTAGTCCAACTATTCACGTGATGCTATCTGTTATTCTTTAGTCCAACTATTCACGTGATGTAAACTGTTACTCCTTCGTCTAACCATTCACGTGATGTAAACTGTTATTCTCTAGTCCAACAAATCACGTGATGTAGACTGTTACTCCTCAGTCCAACAATTCACGTGATGTAAACTGTTACTCCTCAGTCCAACAATTCACGTGATGTAAACTGTTACTCCTCAGTCCAACAATTCACGTGATGTAAACTGTTACTCCTCAGTCCAACAATTCACGTGATGTATCTGTTACATCTCTGTCAAACTATTCACGTGATGTAAACTGTTACTCCTCAGTCCAACCATTCACGTGATGTTCTCTAGTCCAACAAATCACGTGATGTAAACTGTTACTCCTTCGTTCAACAAATCGTGTGATGTAAACTGTTACTCCTCAGTCCAACCATTCACGTGATGTAAACTGTTATTCTTTAGTCCAACAAATCACGTGATGTAAACTCTTACTCCTCATTCCAACTATTCACGTGATGTAAACTGTTATTCTTTCGTCCAACAAATCACGTGATGTAAACTGTTATTCCTCAGTCCAACAATTCACGTGATGTTCTCTAGTCCAACAAATCACGTGATGTAAACTGTTACTCCTCAGTCAAACTATTCACGTGATGTAAACTGTTACTCCTTCGTCCAGCCATTCACGTGATGCAAACTGTTACTCCTCATTCCAACTATTCACGTGATGTAAACTGTTACTCCTTCGTTCAACAAATCACGTAATGTAACCTGTTACTCCTCAGTCCAACCATTCACGTGATGTAAACTGTTATTCTTTAGTCCAACTATTCACGTGATGTAAACTGTTATACTTTAGTCCAACTATTCACGTGATGCTATCTGTTATTCTTTAGTCCAACTATTCACGTGATGTAAACTGTTACTCCTTCGTCCAACCATTCACGTGATGTAAACTGTTATTCCCTAGTCCAACAAATCACGTGATGTAGACTGTTACTCCTCAGTCCAACAATTCACGTGATGTAAACTGTTATTCTCTAGTCCAACAAATCACGTGATGTAAACTGTTACTCCTCAGTCCAACCATTCACGTGATGTTCTCTAGTCCAACAAATCACGTGATGTAAACTGTTACTCCTTCGTCCAACCATTCACGTGATGTAAACTGTTATTCTCTAGTCCAACAAATCACGTGATGTAAACTGTTACTCCTTCGTCCAACCATTCACGTGATGTAAACTGTTATTCTCTAGTCCAACAAATCACGTGATGTAAACTGTTACTCCTTCGTCCAACCATTCACGTGATGTAAACTGTTATTCTCTAGTCCAACAAATCACGTGATGTAAACTGTTACTCCTCAGTCCAACAATTCACGTGATGTATCTGTTACATCTCTGTCAAACTATTCACGTGATGTAAACTGTTACTCCTCAGTCCAACCATTCACGTGATGTAAACTGTTACTCCTTCGTCCAACTATTCACGTGATGTAAACTGTTACTCCTCATTCCAACTATTCACGTGATGTAAACTGTTATTCTTTAGTCCAACAAATCACGTGATGTAAACTGTTACTCCTTCGTTCAACAAATCGTGTGATGTAAACTGTTACTCCTCAGTCCAACCATTCACGTGATGTAAACTGTTATTCTTTAGTCCAACAAATCACGTGATGTAAACTCTTACTCCTCATTCCAACTATTCACGTGATGTAAACTGTTATTCTTTCGTCCAACAAATCACGTGATGTAAACTGTTATTCCTCAGTCCAACAATTCACGTGATGTAAAATGTTACTCCTTAATCCGTCCAACTATTCGCGTGATGCAACTGTTGCTCCTCCATCCAACAATTTGCGTTATATTTAAATAGTTATTGCTATACCCTATAATTGTTTCTCTATATAAATGTATTGGGAATAAAAATCAATAATTTTACTGTTTTTTTTTTTAAATATCTCAAAATCCTTGAACCAGTGATCTGTTGACCGTCAACAGTTTTCGGTCTGTTGGACCGGGTCCGATCTGTTGACCGCTTGCCCTACTTTTATTGGTTGCTTAAAATAGCTGCACGCGTATGTTACGTTATTTCCTGTCGTCTGTGTAACGTTTACTAAAACCGACTTATAACCCATGTCTATGAGGCAGAATAATGATGGGCACCTCCTGTATTCATAAGTATTGGAAAAATTTTATCATGAACTTTCCGTATAATTATGTGTATTAAACTTATTGGTTTGTTCACTGAAACATTAGTTTGTGTAATTGTTAATGATCCTTTAGTTTTGTTCATCACTTTTCTAATGTACACAGTGTTACTCACCCATGTATTTGTGGATAGATTCAAGATGTGCATTGGAAAAGGGGGGAGAGGGGTATTTCCAGCATGTTGAACTTAGTTATTGGTTTGTTGTCTGGAACAAGGGCAGTAACTGTTTTTTGTGATCTAGAATTGATCTGGTTTATCTTCTGGCTGCATGAAATAATTGCACACCTCCTTTTCATAGGTGATTTTTTTGTGGATTTTCCCACAACTGAAACACTAATGGTACATTGTACATGGGTGAAAATCCTACATGTTATAGTTCATATAATTAAATGTGGCCTTTTCTAGTTGTTTGCCACCTTGAATCTTTGAATCTTGAATTGAAGTAGAAGATTTTCTGCATGTGCGACTTGCTCAGGGTATGGCCGTATCTATTGTTTGGGACAACAGTGAGTAGAGTGGGTATGAATTCAGTGTTGGTCTTGTATCTTAATTGATAAATATAATAGAAATGTTATGCATAATACTGATAACTTATTAAATTTTGTTTTGTTTACCAGTTACATTTTAACAGAATGAAATAGATTATTGATGTGTATGATTTTGATTTTGCTGATACTATATGAAATTAAAAGGATATAATTTATAACTGTAAAAATTGCAATATATTATGTTGTTTAGCTTTTTGTAGCCATGTTTGATTACAGTCATTGTTTTCATTGTCTCTTTCTTTTGTCTTTTTTTTCTTTGTACTACTGTTCATTACATTTTTTCTGTTGTCTTCTTTCTTTTTGTACTACTGTTCATTTCATTTTTGTGTATTTATTATTATATTGGTTGGTCTGATGCAGAATTTATGTATATTGTCTGTTTATTTATGATAATCAATCAGTGTGTTATGTTATAAGATTACTAAATGGCTAGTGTAAGAATTCTTTCAGTAAACTGTCAGGGACACGGTAGCATTGTAAAAAGAACAGATGTCTTTAATTATCTAAAAAAAACAGTGCAGCATCTACTGTCTACAAGATACTCATTTTACTTGTGAAAATGAAAAGAGCATACGATCAAGTTGGGATTATGAATGTTATTTTAGCTCATTTACATCAAATGCCAGGGCTACTGCTATTCTTTTTAACAATAATTTTGAATTTAATATTCTTAAAGAGAAAAGAGTCATAAATGGGAATTATATTGTTTTAGATATTAATGTTGACAAAATTAACTTTACACTTGTTTCTATTTATGAACCGAATGATGATAATCCTCAATTTTATGAGAATATCATGTCAATAGTTGAGGAATTTGGAAATGAAAATTTTATAATTTGTGGTGATTTCAATCTTGTATTATGTCCAGAGTTAGATTACTGTAACTATTTGCATGTAAATAACCCAAAGTCGAGAGAGAAGGTTTTAGAATTAATTGAAGAAAGAAGTCTAATAGACCCTTATAGGCAACTTTATCCAGATAGTTATCGTTATACTTGGAGGAAAAAAAATCCATTTAGACAGGCTAGATTGGATTTTTTCCTTTTTACAGAAAGTATGCTTACTAATTTAAAAAATTGTACTATTGATCCAAGTTACAGATCTGATCATTCAATGATTATTTTAAGCCTTGTGTTTAATCCCTTCAATAAAGGTAAAGGCTTGTGGAAGTTTAACAACTCACTATTATACGAAAAGGACTACAGCAAAATTGTAAGGGAAAAAATCATTGATCTGAAAAAACAATATGCAGCATTAATCTATAATAGGGATAAAATTCAAGAAATTGATGATAATGAACTGCAACTTACTATTAACGTTCAACTGTTTTTGGAAATGTTACTTTTAGAAATACGAGGAAAAACAATTTCATTTGCAAGCTATATAAAAAAAATTAAGGAACAGAGATTTAGAGATCTTCAAGAAGAAATTGCTATCCTTGAAAAAAATGTTACTGCAAACTCAATTGAAAATTTAGAAACAAAAAAGCATGAATTGGAATCTCTTAGAAATGAAAAAATGAAAGGTAAGTTAGTAAGATCAAGAGCTCAATGGGTAGATGAAGGAGAAAAGCCAACAAAATATTTTTGTGGGCTAGAGTCTAAAAATGATACCAGTCAGATAATTCCAAAAGTTGAAAAAGATAATGGGGAAATTGTTACAGATCAGAAGGAGATATTAAAAGAAGTACAATATTTTTATGAAAATTTGTACAAAAATAAAGATGAAGATAAGGGCTGTAGTCTTAAAGATATAGTGGAGGGTTTGAAGGGGGCAAGTATAAGAAAACTCACAGAAGAAGAAAAAGATAATTTAGAAGGGAAATTGGGAGCTTTGAAGCTGGGGAAATTTTGAAAAAGATGAAAAATAACAAAAGTCCTGGATCGGATGGGTTTACATCAGAGTTTTTAAAGTTTTTTTGGAAAGATCTGAAAGTTTTTGTTATTGGTTCTTTAAATTATGGGTATAGTTTAGGAAGTTTATCTGTTACACAAAAACAAGGTATAATCACATGTTTACCAAAGGGAGACAAATTAAAACATTTTCTAAAAAATTGGCGGCCAATCTCATTGTTGAATACAGTATATAAGATAGGGTCTGGGGTGATAGCAAATAGAATTAAAAAAGTTCTCCCCACATTAATTAATAATGATCAGACTGGTTTTATTGCAGGTATGTACATAGGGGAAAATATTAAGCTTTTGTTTGATATAATGGAATATGCAGAGGAGAATGATATACCTGGTTTATTTTTGTTAATAGATTTTGAGAAGGCTTACGACTCAATATCATGGAATTTTCTTAATAACATTTAAAAAAATTTCAATTTTGGGGAATCTATTCAAAAATGGGTTAAAACGTTTTATAACAACATTAAATCTCTAGTCAATCAGGGAGGGAATATATCTGAGTTTTTTCGCATAGAGAGAGGCTGTAGGCAAGTGGATCCGTTGTCCCCTTATTTATTCATACTATGTGCTTCATACTATGTGCTGAAATAATGGCTATAACAATAAGAGAAAACCCTAAAATAAAAGAAATTAAAGTCTTGCACTCAGAACATGAAATTTCTCAATTCGCTGATGATACATCAGTAATTTTGGATGGATCAGAAGAATCATTAAACGAAACACTTTTGGAATTGGAATGGTTCCAAATAATATCAGGCCTTAAAATATTTTTTTCAAAAACACAAGTTATTTGGATAGGAAGCAAAAAATACAGCAGTGATAGACTATGTGAAAACTGGAATCTCTCCTGGGGAAAAACTACGTTTACTGTTCTGGGAATAAATTTCGATGTTGATATTTCTAAAATTACAAAGATCAATTATGAAAAATATATAAAAAAAATGAAAGGACTCTTTAAACAGTGGAACAAAAGAAATTTAACTCCTATAGGTAAGATTGCTGTGGTTAAATCACTAATTCTGCAAGTACTTAACCATCTTTTTATTGCACTTCCAAACCCTAGTATAGAAATTATTAAAGATATTGAAGATATGTTATATACATTATTTGTAAATCATCTGTTAATAGAGTGAAAAATGATATCATGCAAAAGGAGTATCAAGAGGGGGAACCTAAGATGATTAATATACATTCTTTTATTTTGGCTTTGAAGTCCAAATGGATCAGGAGACTCTTTTTCAACAATTGTAAATGGCAGAATATTTTGATGTCATCAATTGATATAAATAAACTATCATGTGGCGGTAGTGGATGTATAGAACAAGTAATAGAAAGTGTAAAAAATCAATTTTGGAAGGATGTATTATATGCTTGGAAATCTGTTATTGAAAAAGACGAAAACAAAGATTGGACAAACTTTCTTGCCAATACAGTTTGGTTGAATAAACAGGTACAAATTGACAAAAGAACTATCTTTTATTCAGAATGGTTCAACAGGGGTGTATAGTTTGTTAACGATTTTGTCAATGATGATGGTTCTTTTCTGACTTTAGATCAGTTTTCAAACAAATTTGGATTTTGTGTAAATTTTTTGCAATATAATGGGGTTATTAGTTCTTTACGACAAATGCTAAAATTATATCCATATGGAGACAAATCATCTAATTTACAGACTCCTTTTGTCCCATCATCTCTACAAAATATTTTTCGAAGTTCTAAAGGTTCAAAAGATATGTACACAATTCTAAATAAAAACAGTAGTTTTCCTACAGCTCAAAGAAAATGGAATACAGTTTTCGATATTAATTCAAATGAGTGGAAGCAAATTTATATACTCCCTTTTAAAGCTACAGCATGTACAAAATTACATTGGTTTCAAATTAGAATAAACCACAATATTCTGGCTACTAATTATTTCCTGAAAAAAATTAAAATTATTGATGATGCAAATTGTAATTCAGATGTCTGAAGAAAAAATTATCCATTCATTCACTTAAAGCCTGTTTGATAAATTTGTATAAAACTGAAAAAATGATTGCTGTCCGAAATCAAAGAATTGCAGAATTTCAATTACATTGGAGTACTTTTGAAAAACTGTTTGAGGATTGTTGACATAGTTTGTATTCTTATGTAAACTCCCTTTCTATAGAGATTCCACTAAATACTAACTGATATAGTCTATCTAAATATACTTTTCTTGTTTATATTTACTATACTATAGTATACTTTATAGTATACTCATTACGGGATAATTAAAACAATATGAATGTTTGATTCATCCAAATAATACTTTTGTATATCTGGTACAGTGTTATAGTCCAATTGATTGTTTGCACCAGGCCAGACCATAAAAGTTTTACATATAAATGCCAATATAAAGTACAATCTCATCTTCTCAATGTCTTCTTTTTTTTTCTTTTTTTTTTAAATACACTAAAATTCTTATCTACTTTTTTTCCTAATTATACAAAAAAATATTTATCAATAGTAAACAATTTTAAACTCTGCAAAATACCCCTTTTCTCATCTTTTATATTCTAAAAAAAAAAAAACCCTCCACTGCAATATACATATGATTATATATTGGAAAAGATTGTAAGAAGATTTAATTGTACTTTACTATATAGATTGTATGATGTTTTATATGTTATTATATTATTGTACTCTATTCTGTATTGATGTATTTTGCAGTTCAGAAAAAAAGCTAAATAAAAAAAATAAAAAAAAGACTTATTAATGAATTGTATATATACTATAGCAAAAAAGACTACTATTGGAATGGCAGAAATGCAGGATACAAATTCAAATATAATGTATAAGCTGGTCGCGATAAGCCAGTAAAACTAAAAACAGGAAAAGAAATTAAATTAGAAAGCATTAAATATGATAAGGTATAACAAATCAGTTATAGACTGGATCCTCGAACAACTGCTGTTGTCCTTGGACCTAGTCAATAACTGTATATTGTTATCAAACAATATAAAAACGTTACTCCCTGGTTAACAAATATATTAGTTGTTACCTCTGTGGCAAGCAATTCCCGTAATATACAATATCACTTCTACGTCAAACAATTCCCGGGATATTAAATATCACTTCCACGTCAAACAATTTCCTTAATATAAAATATCACTTCCACGTCAAATAATTTCTTTAATATAAAATATTACTCCTCCGTGAAGCAATTCCTGTGATATAAACTATTACTTTGACTTTAAATAATTCTGGTAATAAAAACAGTATTCCTCCATTAAACAATATCCGTGATGTAACATGCCTACTGCTCTGTCAAACAATTTCTTGTAAAATATATTATTGTTACTTTTACGTCAAACAATTCCCATTATATAATATGAGATCGTCTAAATAAACATCACCAACAAGATAGAGTCGTTCAACTTGTATAGCAATAAAATGGTCAAGCGGCATTGATGGTATATTAACAGTCCCTCTAGACCAAGCAGAACAATTGTCATCACTAACTGATCTAGTCCATAAAGTACCCCCGAAATATTTTTCACCACTAAAAACATAGCCCATAAGAATAGAGAGGTAATTAGCATAAGGTTTACATAGTTTGTAATGGAAGGTGAAACACCTCTGACCTTCTGATTGCATCACTGGAGATACAAGTCGAGCTTTCCCACCAGCAGGGAAACTTTTTCCATTATATTTCAGGAACCAGTCTGAAATAAATGAAAATTTAATACATTCTTGCTTATGATTAAATAAATATCTAAAAAAGTATGTCCTTATCTCCATTGTGCTTGTATTCTCTGTATTTTCATGTCCTCAATAGAATGTGATCATTTAGCTATGAAATACATATACAAGACTGTTAAGAGTACTCTATATAGAATAACGACAGTTTGGAAGGTCGAGAAAGACAATAGAATTAATATCACTGAGAGTCCGATAGGACAAGATGCAGTAATAGTAATATTGTATGTCGAGACCTTCAAAACTGACGTCATTGGTTTTTTTTATCGACTTAAGATCATTAATAATGCGTCTGACCTCATACTGGTCGATATTTAGCCGTATCATTGCGTTGATCCTGAAGATATCATTCGGTGAGATTAAAGGAAACAAACTTCTAACTACAGATAAAATAATCATCCCATTAAGTTGCTGTAGACAATTCAACTTGTTTAAAAGAAATACAAGCAACATTTAACAACACAAAAATAACAAAAACAAAAACAACAAAGTTCACTTCGGATTAACGGAATATTCAAGAAAATAAATATAACCATAGCTCTTCAATACAACAACGGGGTCGTTTTTACAATTCAGCTTATGCAATTTTGCGAATTCGCCTTCAATGCCATATTGCTTTCAAAACTCTATTCTTGCTAAACGATTCAACGATAGTAATGTATATATTTATAGTACCTGTATTTGACAGACTGACGGATTGATCCAGGGTCCAGTAGGCAATATCATGTGTGCTGTTACTGTATCCACATGTATTACCATCTTTAAACTGACAGTTTAATAAGTGCATACCTACAAAATGTAAAATACAGATTTTATTTCCTTTGTATTCAATAATGTATGCTTAACTCTATATTAGACAGTATTTTTTTAATTTTGAGTATGTTTTATATAGTTAAGATATAATATATATATATTGTTTTGTATCAGAAAATTAATAAAATAATGAAATAAATATAATAATTAATTATTATTTTGTTTACACGGTTGCTATGTGTTTATCTATTTGACCTCTGTTTGTAGACAGATCGTTCTTTTTTTAATTTGTTTCCCTACTGTGTTTATCCTTAATCGTGGACAAGTTTCCTGTCTGTCTGTTGTATCAAAATGTTACATACATTTTAGCTCCTCTAACCATGAACAGCATCGGTGAAGTCATGGTTAGTGTGGTAGATTGTGGGTTCGATTCCCGGTCGGGTCACGTGAGCCAGTGACTATACAATTGACATTTGCTGCTTCCTTGCTAATCATTCAACATTAAGGTGCACGAACAATGATTAGCGGAATCAGGCTAATATGTCTGGGTGGAGCAACATGCCTACTCACAGGCTGTTGTCTCGGTGGGATTCAAGCTAATGTGTCTGGGTGGAGCAACATGCCTACTCTCAGTCTGTTGTCTCGGTGGGCTTCAGGCTAACGTGTCTGGGTGGAGCGACATGCCTACTCGCAGTCTGTTGTCTCGGTGGGATTCAGGCTACTGTGTCTGGGTGGAGCGACATGCCTACTCGCAGGCTGTTGTCTCGGTGGGAATCAGGCTATTGTGTCTGGGTGCAGCGACATGCCTACTCGCAGGCTGTTGTCTCGGTGGGAATCAGGCTAATATGTCTGGGTGGAGCGACATGCCTACTCGCAGGTTGTTGTCTCGGTGGGAATCAGGCTAATATGTCTGGGTGGATCGACATGCCTACTCGCAGGCTGTTGTCTCGGTGGGAATCAGGCTAATGTGTCTGGGTGGGGCGACATGCCTACTCGCAGTCTGTTGTCTCGGTGGGATTCAGGCTACTGTGTCTGGGTGGAGTGACATGCCTACTCGCAGGCTGTTGTCTCGGTGGGAATCAGGCTATTGTGTCTGGGTGGAGCAACATGCCTACCTGCAGGCTGTTGTCTCGGTGGGAATCAGGCTAATATGTCTGGGTGGAGCGACATGCCTACTCGCAGGCTGTTGTCTCGATGGGAATCAGGCTAATGCGTCTGGGTGGAGCGACATGCCTACTCGCAGGCTGTTGTCTCGGTGGGAATCAGGCTAATATGTCTGGGTGGAGCGACATGCCTACTCGCAGGCTGTTGTCTCGGTGGGAATCAGGCTAATGTGTCTGGGTGGAGCGAAATGCCTACTCGCAGTCTGTTGTCTCGGTGGGATAGCGCTATTGAAATTCACACTATCAGTGTAGGTCTAATACAAAGCGGACATCATCATCTTTCATCGACTATAACTTGTTCTGATTGTTCTCGCCATGATATAGCTAGAAAATTGCTCAATGATGTTAAACAAAAATCACTCACTGACTAACTTCTCTAACCATGACAATAACAAACTGATTTCTTTGCATTGATTGCTCAAATGTAATAATTACATTTACTTAGAACCGGTTTAACCTCGACATTTTTTATTGAAATGCATGTACCAAACCAGTGAACGATCACGTATGTGTGTTAGAAGTATCAACTTTGTTTCTGTTTCTACGATTTGCAAAAGTATTTTCCAATTGTACCGACAGTGTTGTATTTTTTCTTCATTTTATTCCCTCACATTTTCACAGTTTTCGTTATATCTGTAACAATAGCAAGCATGAAAATATGGACCGGTATCCATTTTTTGATCACCTCAAATCACAAATAAATTACTTACCAATACAATGCTCATTCGATATTACGACATCATCTACCGCAACTCCACCATTCCAATAGGATAAAACCGATGACGCAATTAGGTGTAATTGATTAGTAGAAGCTGGTACTGCAACTTCCGCTTTCTGCCAGGTACCAGACGAAAATGACAAGGACCATAATTCAGTTTCATCTTTTTCCTTTGACACATCTTTAATTTTCAGTGACAATGCATAATTTCCGTAAGACGTGTATGCAAAATGTAAACATCTTTCATTTGCCGTTTTGTTTAGTCTAACTTGCAAAACTGCCTCAGATAATTTATTGTCTTGTACTAAGTATTTGTCTGCATATAAAAAGTTACCTGCAATTAAAGCAAAATTGTAACATACTATAAGAAGCAGGAAATGCCTACCCTTTGCGCGCAGCTGGGTTCAACCCCGGGGGTTTTTTTTGTTGGGGTCCGTGTTGCTCATTGTTTAGTGTTGTATAGTGTTGTGTCTTTGTGTTTTGTTTGTATTCGTACTGTGTCTTGTGTGTCTTGTGTGTCCGGTGTTGTCGGTGTCTCTGGAATGTCCATTCTTGATTGTCCTTCGGTTTTCTCTAACATTTATTTAAAATAAAAGTTAACATAATTGTCATTAGCATAATTTTTGCACGATTTGTAATTATGACATGCTGTGAATGAGTAATTGTTGTGTAATACCATGTGATCATTCGCTTAGCTATGTCAAGCCAACAAGTTGCATTTTGTTGAAATGATGATGTCGCTTTGAACTTGACCCAACATGTTGAGTTGGATTTAGTGCTAGCTCACTGAAACAACAGCCCGCTAGTAGAAAAGTCTCCCCAGTAGAACACATTGAGAGAGACCCGCTTTGACATTAGTCCTTAATATTACATGCTTAGCCAAAACAAAAAAAACCCAGCAAATACCAATGTTATCATCTTTGGCTTAACCAGCCCTGGGAAATGCTGTGAAATATTTATAAACAATTTGTTTCAATATTGGATCCGTCCCTAAATTACGTCTTAATATAAAACATTCTATGAATTGTCTTACACAGTTTTCAACAACATTTCAGTTATATCGTGGTTCTCAGATACATTGATGAATTAAAACGTAGTACCTTTGAGACAAGCATCGGCATCTCATAGATCACTGATAAACTCTTCACGCAAAATTGTTTCGAGTGCACCTCGATCGCGTGTTTGGGCATCGAAATAAGAATTCTGGTGGTGATAGGCACTGATAACACAAGCAGTTATTAATCCAACTTACCGTACGACCGTGGCTAGTACGGAGCTTATTGTAATATATCTATGCGACCGTGGCTAGTACGGACCTTATTGTAATATATCTATGCGACCGTGGCTAGTACGGATCTTATTGTAATATATCTATGCGACCGTGGCTAGTACGGACCTTATTGTAATATATCTATGCGACCGTGGCTAGTACGGATCTTATTGTAATATATCTATGCGACCGTGGCTAGTACGGATCTTATTGTAATATATCTATACGACCGTGGCTAGTACGGACCTTATTGTAATATATCTATACGACCGTGGCTAGTACGGACCTTATTGTAATATATCTATGCGACCGTGGCTAGTACGGATCTTATTGTAATATATATATACGACCGTGGTTAGTACGGACCTTATTGTAATATATATATATATACGACCGTGACTAGTACGGACCTTATTGTAATATATCTATACGACCGTGGCTAGTATGGACCTTATTGTAATATATATATATACGACCGTGGCTAGTACGGACCTTATTGTAATATATCTATACGACCGTGGCTAGTACGGACCTTATTGTAATATATATATATACGACCGTGGCTGGTACGGACCTTATTGTAATATATATATACGACTGTGACTAGTACAGACCTTATTGTAATACATGCATATATATATATACGACCGTGGCTAGTACGGACCTTATTGTAATACATGTATATATATATGACCATGGCTAGTACGGACCTTATTATAATACATGTATATATATACGATCGTGGCTAGTACGGACCTTATTGTAATACATGTATATATATACGACCATGGCTAGTACGGACCTTATTGTAATACATGTATATATATACGATCGTGGCTAGTACTGACCTTATTATAATACATGTATATATATACGACCATGGCTAGTACGGACCTTATTATAATACATGTATATATATACGACCATGGCTAGTACGGACCTTATTATAATACATGTATATATATACGACCATGGCTAGTACGGACCTTATTATAATACATGTATATATATATACGATCGTGGCTAGTACGGACCTTATTATAATACATGTATATATATACGACCATGGCTAGTACGGACCTTATTATAATACATGTATATATATACGATCGTGGCTAGTACGGACCTTATTATAATACATGTATATATATACGATCGTGACTAGAACGGACCTTATTATAATACATGTATATATATACGACCATGGCTAGTACGGACCTTATTATAATACATGTATATATATACGACCATGGCTAGTACGGACCTTATTATAATACATGTATATATATACGACCATGGCTAGTACGGACCTTATTATAATACATGTATATATATACGATCGTGGCTAGTACGGACCTTATTATAATACATGTATATATATACGACCATGGCTAGTACGGACCTTATTATAATACATGTATATATATACGACCATGGCTAGTACGGACCTTATTATAATACATGTATATATATACGACCATGGCTAGTACGGACCTTATTATAACACATGTATATATATACGACCATGGCTAGTACGGACCTTATTATAATACATGTATATATATACGATCGTGGCTAGTATGGACCTTATTATAATACATGTATATATATACGATCGTGGCTAGTACGGACCTTATTATAATACATGTATATATATATATACGACCATGGCTAGTACGGACCTTATTATAATACATGTATATATATACGACCGTGGCTAGTACGGACCTTATTATAATACATGTATATATATACGATCGTGGCTAGTACGGACCTTATTATAATACATGTATATATATATACGACCATGGCTAGTACGGACCTTATTATAATACATGTGTATATATATACGACCGTGGCTAGTACGGACCTTATTATAATACATGTATATATATACGATCGTGGCTAGTACGGACCTTATTATAATACATGTATATCTATACGACCATGGCTAGTACGGACCTTATTATAATACATGTATATATATACGATCGTGGCTAGTACGGACCTTATTGTAATATATCTATTGTAATATATCTATTGTAATATATCTATAACAGTATTATTAGGCTTTCCAATCTTTCGATTTTTAGCGTAACTTATGAAGGTTATTCAGCGTAACTTATGAAGGTTATTCAGCGTAACTTATGAAGGTTATTCAGCGTAACTTATGAAGGTTATTCAGCGTAACTTATGAAGGTTATTCAGCGTAACTTATGAAGGTTATTCAGCGTAACTTATGAAGGTTATTCAGCGTAACTTATGAAGGTTATTCAGCGTAACTTATGAAGGTTATTCAGCGTAACTTATGAAGGTTATTCAGCGTAACTTATGAAGGTTATTCAGCGTAACTTATGAAGGTTATTCAGCGTAACTTATGAAGGTTATTCAGCGTAACTTATGAAGGTTATTCAGCGTAACTTATGAAGGTTATTCAGCGTAACTTATGAAGGTTATTCAGCGTAACTTATGAAGGTTATTCAGCGTAACTTATGAAGGTTATTCAGCGTAACTTATGAAGGTTATTCAGCGTAACTTATGAAGGTTATTCAGCGTAACTTATGAAGGTTATTCCAGACATGGTGTCGTGCGCACTAAGATTGATATCTACGATTTATTTATAAAGGGAACGAACTCTTACTTGGTCTTACTAAGTTTCAACAGTGCTGGGTTAAGATCAAATGATAGAAATAAATAATATTTACCTTCCTGTGTACCAAATGTGTTATCAGTCAATGGCTGGCCTCCAATTGTCCATCCAGCCTTTCTATGAGTCCACATGAATTGACCAGTTGAAATATCAGTAAATCCACACATGCCAGGTGTCTCAAAATTACAGTTGTTGTTAACCAGTTCATCTACAAAATGTAACCATAGTTATTCCTTAGCTTGAAATATTAAGAAAATAATCAACTATATACCACTGGCAAACATTCTTTAATTACATTATTGATATCATTTATGTGTCTGCACATTTTAGCCTTGTGTGTTTAGTGTTTAATTATAATGTGAAGGTCATTAGCTATGAGCATGGATGTTTGAAGGCGCTTGCATAGCTATATCATGACGACCAGTTTTATTGGACGATAGAAAAACTGGGATTCCGTCAGAAAACCTGCGACCTTTCGTTAGTGACTGAAAATGATTTCACATAAAATGTCTTTGTTTTTGTCTTTGCAAGTGTCCTACGACACTATATAACACTCTTGTAATTTAGAGTTGCACGTGTATAAATTAAAACTCTCTGGTAACTGTCTCTCGTGTATAAAATCGATTCGCGTACACTTTATATAATTAACAACCCGAATTTGAACTTACAAATTTAAATAGTGACATGCTGTTACATATTGCATAATAACGTTCGCCTGATAAAATCTATAGTATTATTCGGTGGAAAGGATACAAAATAAAAGATGTCGAGTGTATACAATTCCTAACACACATTTTGTATATGTTCCCGTGTCTAAGAGTTAAATCTTATGCAATTCCATTATATAGCAGCATATGCATACACATAGACGTTAGAGAATACAGAAGAGGCAATCAAAAAGGACATTCCAGAGAAACTGACAACATAGGGTACACAAGACTAAGAAAAACAAAACAAAAACAATCCAGAGAAACTGGCAACATAGGGTACACAAGACTAAGAAAAACAAAACAAAAACAATCCAGAGAAACTGGCAACATAGGGTACACAAGACTAAGAAAAACAAAGCAAAAACAATCCAGAGAAACTGGCAACATAGGGTACACAAACTAAGAAAAACAAAACAAAAACAATCCAGAGAAACTGGCAACATAGGGTACACAAAACTAAGAAAAACAAAACAAAAACAATCCAGAGAAACTGGCAACATAGGGTACACAAGACTAAGAAAAACAAAACAAAAACAATCCAGAGAAACTGGCAACATAGGGTACACAAGACTAAGAAAAACAAAACAAAAACAATTCAGAGAAACTGGCAACATAGGGTACACAAGACTAAGAAAAACAAAACAAAAACAATCCAGAGAAACTGGCAACATAGGGTACACAAGACTAAGAAAAACAAAACAAAACCAATCCAGAGAAACTGGCAACATAGGGTACACAAGACTAAGAAAAACAAAACAAAAACAATCCAGAGAAACTGGCAACATAGGGTACACAAGACTAAGAAAAACAAAACAAAAACATTCCAGAGAAACTGGCAACATAGGGTACACAAGACTAAGAAAAACAAAACAAAAACATTCCAGAGAAACTGGCAACATAGGGTACACAAGACTAAGAAAAACAAAACAAAAACAATCCAGAGAAACTGGCAACATAGGGTACACAAGACTAAGAAAAACAAAACAAAAACATTCCAGAGAAACTGGCAACATAGGGTACATAAGACTAAGAAAAACAAAACAAAAACATTCCAAAGAAACTGGCAACATAGGGTACACAAGACTAAGAAAAACAAAACAAAAACAATCCAGAGAAACTGGCAACATAGGGTACACAAGACTAAGAAAATCAAAGCAAAAACATTCCAGAGAAACTGGCAACATAGGGTACACAAGACTAAGAAAAACAAACCAAACCATAACACAATATGCAGCGCCTGAAATGAGGGCCAGCTTGAGCTGGCCCGAAAAAAATTTTGGGCCAGTAAAAAATTAGTCACTGGTCCAAATGGCATAATGGTGGCCAAACATTTTGTGAAATGTTTTTTATGAAAAGGTAATTTTGATAGGTACAGGTGTGCAGCTGAAATTGCGAAAACACCCCAATGCATATATTGCTATCAAATGAAACCTGAATTTACTTGTTATAACCTTTTTGACAACCTTGACGCCATTGGCTATGGTGGTCTTAAGAAACGATGCTAGTCCATCGGATGGGGACAATAAAAGGCAGATTTGTGTAAGGGGAGATCAATGCCATGATCACATTAAAGACATCCGGAAAAGAGTAGACTAATACCACTACAAGGACCGCCCTTGCATTCCCCAGAGTGAAGAGTGACATCACTTGTTCACTATGAAGAAGTGATTTTAAAGTAAAATAACTTCTCAGTTCGGGGTAATGTTAGGGACCGACCATTTAACTTGAAGGAAGGCGGGGGGCTAAGCGGAATTGTTTTGCAGAATTTAACATTACGTTATATGACAAAAACTCTGAATCAGATTATTTTTTTTTCCTCCACCAAAATCAGAATATTTTTTTCAGCAACATTGGGAATCAGAATATTTTTTTAGAAAAAAAAACATACCACTCCCCCAAACGGTGCTGTCATTTTCTGTTATAGCCGTGTACATGAACTATGAAAAGTTTAAAAGAAGTGACAGGCCAGATCGTTTCCGTAGTTTGACAACTGTCAACTGTCAACGATTTTCTCTCCGTTGTTGGGGGAAAGTTTTTCAATGATTACCTAAGGATTGACACAAAAAGGTTTCCTATTTCTGTAAAATGAAATTCGTACATGTACATTTTGCAGCAGATTGAATGAATGAATTTCCCAACCGTGGAAGATACCAGATCGCAAACATTATAAGTTGACAGAATTCTCTTTATTGTTCACAACTTTTCACTTCGTCCGTGATTTTTAACAATTTTAATAATTAAATCATAAAGAAACAAAAAAACACGTTTCTTTTCTAATATTTAGTGAATACTTGTGTATTACATGAAAACGTGTAGAAAACGTGTATTGATTGGCTCGATAAAAATACATAATTGGGGAGAACAGTAAATTACATTAGCTGTGTATTCATTGGCTACAAAAATGTATTTGGACCAATCGTTGTGCTCGTAACAAACAGTTTTCGACTAGAACAGAAGAGTTGTCTACCGTTGAAGTTACAGTAAAATATGTCCGGTTTCGGTAAAACAACAATTTTTAACGGTCTTTTAGGCAATCGCCCAAACGTTTTTTGTTGGGCCAGTGACTACCTAATTTGGAGCAGCTTTTGGTCGCCCGAATAAGATATTAGTCGCATTTGGCGACTGGGCCACCGTCCATTTCAGGCACTGAATATGTAGTGGACACCACTATGCGTAAGCAAACATAAATTACGTAAATAAGACATGGGCCTTCCTACAAACAACTGGAGGTAAAGACGAAGCGAACATCACTTTTATGCGGAAGGAAATGACAACTGACATCACAACACGGAAATCAGAACGTAAAGACACATAATAGGACAACTCAAAATACTAAAAAGATGAGCAACACGAACCCCACCAAAAACCCGAGGGTGAAGTCAGGTACTCGTGAAGGGTAAGCAGTTCCCGTCTCTCTAATTCATATATAAGACACCCGCCATGTTACTCATGTATATATACAGTTAATGCACGTAGAACACCATTATATGCAACAAACTCAAATAAGATAAATAAGATATGAGCCCCCCTACAAACAACTGGGGGTAAAGACGAAATTTAAGTTAGCATCGCTTTCAGATACCTCTTTCTATTACAGACATGATCCACGACATGTACTCTGTAATTCTTGTATAAACTCCTGGAGAATTAGGTGCACCACACACAGAGCTACCCCAGCTTGTAATCCCCACCAACGTCCATGTTGTTTGATCTCTACTACACATAAGTGGACCACCACTATCACCCTGCAAAATAATACAATGTAGTACTAATATAATTCTCTTCTAGAATAACATTTCTCAGGTACGCTCAAAGTCAAAAGATTGAAAGGTCAAATATTGTATCCATAGTCTGTCTTTCAACAATGAATTTTCATTATTTGCATTTTTTTTTACATCTGTTAGATCTGGAAAACACCTGCATGACGGCAACATTTCACTAAGAGGGAAGGTGTTTTGGGGCTATTGATTCTTGCCTCTTTTTTTGCGATGTTCCTATTATATTTTGGAACTGATCAGAAGTGTGATATGTTTTGTTTTTCCTTTATTTCAAATTCTATTGTAATTGACAACATACATAAATTATTCACAGTATTAACTGACAACATACATAAATTATTCACAGTATTAACTGACAACATACATAAATTATTCACAGTATTAACTGACAACATACATAAATTATTCACAGTATTAACTGACAACACACATAAATTATTCACAGTATTAACTGACAATATGCATAAATTATTCACAGTATTAACTGGCAACATACATAAATTATTCACAGTATTAACTGACAACATACATAAATTATTCACAGTATTAACTGACAACATACATAAATTATTCACAGTATTAACTGGCATAATAATCAAATATCATGTCTCACAATATAAAGAGAAGCCGAAATATAGAAAATATAGTTCGCTTGTAACTGTTAGCTACCACACAATTAATCAGATATTTGAAAACAAACTGCAATATAAGCAAATGAACTAACATTATTTCTTTCCGTAATCTTGACATAACCTACCATCTATAGCTCAATTCAGTTTCTTACCTGACATGAATCTGCACCTCCTTCCAATAAACCAGCACATATCATACTCTCGTTTATCTGAGTCGAGTACGCCCTACTGCATTTTGTATTTGTCCAGAGATGTACTTTAGCATGTTGAAGGGTATTAGGTAGATATTGCGAGGTTTTATCTGAAATTTTAATACACGCAGTTTTTCAATTTTATTAGTAAACTTGATAATTTATATAGAACGTCTAAACAAACGATGACACATTTTGTCTAAATATCATGAAAAACAAACACAAAAAAACCCAAGTCAGACAGTATATGGATGCAGAACACAACAGCAAATGAACAAAAACCTGACAACATGAACTCCCCCAAAGACATTGACATGGCGGTCATTTGGAAGACTTCGTAGTCGTGGAGTCGTCATTTCCAAATCCAGGTAATTTAAATGGAATAAACAACTTCATGGAAACTGATGATCCACTAATTCATAATGACGACAATATTATTTGTGAAACAATGTCTTGCATATCCCTTTATCGCAACCTTGGTATGGCAGTTTCCTAGCAGCAAAACCATTCTTTAGAATGGTGTACTTGATTCAACTAGAATACAAACGCTAAATATGCAGGAAACACGGTAATGAAGTTTTTAAAGAAAGGAAAATGTACTACTAGAAAATCAGAGGGTATTATCAAGCGAGTAAGAGAGAAATCACACTCATGAATTAATATGCAATAGTGATTTATCATTACGTACTTCCTCTATCATTATTGTACATTTAAGTAATATACTATACTATAAACTCTCTATGGCTGTTCGTGTAATCTATAACATTTGGGAACATGAAACTAGCTTAACCCCGCCACTTTTATTGAAGTGACTGTAGCAAGCCACGAATGTGGACGGTCATGTATTTGTGTGTTATGGTTATCGATTTCCATGACTTTTCTATTGGAATTTGGAATTGTTCCGAGAGCGTGCTATTTATTGTTCTTCATTTTATTGATACATACCTGACGGATCTGTTGTGCCCCAGCCTGCAATATAACAAACACTATCATATGGTATACTCTGTCTCAGATGTGGTAGACATATTGGTCGTGTGACGTCATCAAATGTTACTGGTTGTTGTAGACGTAACAATGCGATGTCAGCATTGTTTATAGAATCGTAATTAGGATGACGAACTATCGCAGCCACCCGTAGAATTTTACCATTTCTGCCATCTTTATAGTTGGTGCCTATTATAATCGATATCATATGGGGTGTGTTCATGCTACTGAAATGTATAAGTTTGTATTTATGGGTTAAGAATATGGGTGTATACTGCAACTTTTACCAATATTTCAAGAATAGTTTGGCCGTCGGTATACTAGTAAACTATAGAGTACTACGAGAAACACATCGACCTGTAGCAAGTCACTTACACACCCCACCAGCCATTTAACATACTTAACGGTGTTATCTCCCCCTTTACTAATTTGATTGTTATGTGTAATATGTTAAGTAATTCAATCATTTCTGCAATAAGTATCGATAACATAAAAGCAATAGATGCGCTTTGAGTGATTACCTAGTTTTTAATTGAAATACTCACCAGTATTTATTCTTACCATGATCATAACATTAATTGTCGTATTATATATATTCAACAAAAATGGTGGAACAGTGATGTATAGTATATCTACTGTTGATAGTGCGAAAGATTTTGATTATTCCAGTAGAAATATTATGATACTTACTTTTGCAAGCAATGTCCGGCTGTTACCACCCATGTACCTGATATCAATGCACCTCCGCAAACAAAATAATCCCCGATTCGTATTCCTACTGTCCATGGCCATTGTCCAAGATAAGACTGTGAACCACCAATAATATAGGGAATCATTAGCGAAGGACTTCTCTCTCCACACTCTGCAATATGGGAAAATTCCTTATTCAACACTTAACAAACGTGATAACAAGAGGCTATTGCAAGGTGTTTCATTTACATAAAAGCTGCATGGCAACCTCCAAACACAATGCATTCATTTACTCTTCGTCATATGGGAGAGTTTGGATATTTCATCTGTACCGCACAACTAACGACCTCTCCTTCAAGAAGTTTATCCCGCTTTAGATAAAATATAAGTTCTATATATATATATATATGGGTTCTCTGATGGAGTGGTGAAGAAGCATGCATTTTCGTGAATATTACATATTCAAAAGAAATAACAATAAAATCATTTGAAAATTCAACGGTTTCCAATTATGGGTAATATTCCTCTTTAGATTTCGACGCAACGATGAAACAAGAATAACACGACGGGTTCCATATGTGAAGCAGAAACTGCTTACCCTTCCGCAGCACCAGTGGTTGCTTCCTGTTTTAATTGGGTTCGTGTTCTTGATCTTTGGTTTTCTGTGTGTAGTTTTGTAGATCGTTGTTTGTCCTGTTGTCCTTTTTCTTTTGGCGATTGTATTGTCTGTCCTTCAACTTACGGCTTCTGATGACCCCTTTGGTATCTTTTGGCGATTGTATTGTCTATCCTTCTTCAACTTACGGCTTCTGATGACCCCTTTTGTATCTTTTGTCGATTGCATTGTCTGTCCTTCAACTTACGGCTTCTGATGACCTCTTTGGTATCTTTTGGCGATTGTATTGTCTATCTTTCTTCAACTCACGGCTTCTGATGACCTCTTTGGTATCTTTTGGCCATTGTGTTGTCTGTCCTTCTTCAATTTACGGCTTCTGATGACCCTCTGATGACCCCTTTGGTATCTTCAAGCTTTTCTTAGATTGTATATCCTGACGATAAGACATACCTTCTTTACTACAACTTAGTATAACTTCAGTATGACTTTGACACGTGGTAGTAGGCTGTAAGTTATTGTACATCAGCTTGTTATTTACGTTATACTGATTTGACATGAATACTTTCTGGGTTGATGGTACAATGTTTGAATTTGAGAATCTGCAAAAAATAAAACAATAAAGTGTCCTGCATTTCACAATAACATATACAGATGATAATTATGGGGTTCATTACATTACCATGTTGTTTATTCTTACTCGGATGTTAATTTCGGTCACTAGAGGAATATTAATTATCTTTTCATTATTATACACACGTCAGCACAGTTGTAAATTATAATAGAAAAATGGCAGAAATAGAGAAAACTCGATACCTGGCGCAATAAATAACACATTTACTACTAGTAGTTCAATGATTTGTCATTTTTATATATATGCTTTATGCACGTGCGATGAAGAACACCAATAAAAGGTCTGTCCCTTCATGGACACTATTTCTCTTTGAAGGTATCTCGTGTTAATTGAAGTCTATGTCTATTTTTTCCCATGTATTTGTTAACCTTTGGTTTATTAATGTTTTATAGTTTGCCAAATGTGAACGTTATAGATATCTCACAAGAAAAGTTTCACGATCTCATAGGGATAATCAGCAGTAAATTGAAAACAGACTTACAATACAATGACAAAAAGAAAAAGGAGAAAAAGACAAAAAATTATCCGGAAATAATACATATTTCATTCTACCTTCGTTTAAGTTGGTACCATACACTTCAGGTAAAATTTTATCTCCTCGTTTAATTTTTTTATTTTTTTGGCAGTGTGTTTGAATATATCCACTGTAATATATATCAAAATGTTAGCAAATTTCAACCAACAGACTCAGAGCTATATATTCACTAGCCACATAGCAGTTTTTCTCTCTGTGGTTTTGATCACCGAGATGCTTGAAATGTGCATACAAATATCATATGATCAAAACGTTCAACTGATTTTAAAGAGTTATCTCTCTGTAGTGCATGGTACCCCCTTAATAAGAGATTGCAGATATCAAAGGGGTAATCCGAAATCGAAGAAGAACAGACAACTCAATGGTCAAAAGAAAAAGGACAAAAGGACAAATAACGATCTACAAAACCCTACACAAAAATCGAGCATGCTTAATCTTTTATTTGTTTTATAAATAACACCCAAGTCATTGACACAGTAAGCTTGATTATAATTCTGAATGCGATATATATTTTAAATTAAACTTTATTTAATAACGTGGTGTGAAGTTTGTTTAAAATAATTTAAAACAACTTACCTATGCGAAAGATATTTACATAAGAACTTTCCCATAGACACATTCCAGTTGTCACCACATAATGGAAGCAGCGAGTTTCCATACCGAAGGTGCAAACCTTTGTCACTCAGAATTACTAAAAAAAATCAAGTCACGTTTTAACGATTGTACATGTAGTATACATATTTATTACATACTTAGTTCAAATAAAGGCATTTTTGTATGACCAATATGACCGGAAGTAACTCTCCATATTTTCACACCCCAGGAAAATAACCGGTTATTGGATTACTACCAGATCATTTCCATATCGAGGCCCATATTGACTCGGGCCAATATGGGCCTCGACTTCGTCTCAGGCCAATATGGGTGTCTCTTTTCTAGATGTCGGAAGTATGTAATAAATAGTTTAATACATGGGCATTTCCATATTGGCCTGGTTATCATCCCTCAATATATTGGCCCTCGACTGCGTCTCGGGCCAATATGGGGGTCTCGGGATGATAACCAGGCCAATATGGAAATGCCCATGTATTAATCTGTAAATATTAATATGAACCAATAATAGTGAGCTAGTGGTGAATAGAGTAACCTGACGGGTGTCACATGTGGAGCAAACTATATCATTTTATACTGGCTTCATTTCTTAAGAGTAATGAACAGCCTTGTAACAAGAGTTATACTATGGGTGCCATATGTGGAGCAGGAACTGCTTAACCTTCCGCAGCACCTGCGTTCATCCCTGGTTTTAAGTGGGGTTCGTGTTACTAGATTTTTAGTTTTCTATGTAGTGTTTTGTAGATCGTTGTTTGTCCCTTTGTCATTTTTCTTTTTGACCATTGTGTTTCTTGTCCTTGTGGTTGACATACTAGTGTCCAAAAATATGTAATAAATACATCTATATAATGGCTTACATGGAATGATAAAGCAGGGGCGGATCCAGGGGAAACAAATTTCCAAACACAGTCAAAACTGTATATAAAAGGTACTCAATGGAACCTGTAAATGTGCCCTTTATGGGCTGTTATCCCTTATATACAGGTTAAAATTATGTGCACTATTCATTAACGGGGAAAATGAGACTGCCCTTTATTAACAGTGATTTGCTATATAGGGGTGTCCTTTAAGATAGATTTAACAGTACCAGCATATACATGTAACACTTGTTGATCAACAACAATTAAATTTAAATAGTAACTGATTGCTGTAGACATTAGAATTTATTAAACATTTATCTAAGATGTTTATCATAATTGATAGATTTATCCCATGTTAGAATGATTCAGCAGAAATATTGCTGTAGCATGCATATACATGTGTATTACTAGTAATCTCGGTAATCATCTGATTTCGATTAGGTCATTGTGCAACAATTCAGTTATATATTTGCATTTTTCTTTTATTTCGGTATGTTTGTTTTGTATGTTTACATACTTTTGTTTCATATTATATTCTTTTTTTTTTCTGTGGTACATTTTAGACTATTTAGTGATCAAATATATATTGAATTCGTTATCGTAATTTGCAATTCACTCTTCGATATTGTGATGTGCAATCCCTCCATTTTCCCTTCTCTAGTTTAGCATACCTTTTCTAACCAATTATAAAGAAATTACCACATTCTGTTTCATCTGAAGAATCCCAACAGTCAGGTCGTCCGTTGCACTGTAGTATATTTTTAATACATTGACCATTTCCACATCGGTATTCATCTTTACCACACAATCCTAATACGATATATTAACAAACATAATCATGAAAACGAAGATTTATTTTAGCGCCCACGACCCGTTTCTGGAATAAACTTTATCATGTACACTCATTAGCAAACTATTGGAAAGACAAATAATTTAAAGGTCTATGGGAGCATGCAAACAAAAGATTGCATATGCCTGAGGAAGATTGACATCAGTTATAATAAATTACATTATTTCGGAAATGTAAATTTCAGAGTACTATATATTCAATACGATTAACAAATATCGCGGAAATATGTGAAAACAATACAATTAAACTCAATGCAATATTATTAGAACATTTATCAGTGAGAGTGTAAATTCAGTTCATACCAGAGAGGCGTAGAAGTTGATTGATTGGAAAGTGGGGATAAACGTTCTGAGGGGGCATGTAAGTGTGTGTGTGTGGGGGGGGGGGGAGGGGGGGGGGTGCTTTGCAAGAGTACTAAAAGTCCAGGGCGCAATCAAATCACACAAGCTAAATGGCTTTCTTGGCTTTAAAAACACACGATTATGATAATTTTATATTGGAATTATTGCGACAGTTTGGTACTGTCTTGTTTTTAATTTTATTATAAAACTGAATCCACAATATTAATAGAAAGTAAACACTTTATGACTTCTCTAAGGTAAACAAAGGACAATGGATGTTCTTTAGAATGTCTAACTCACCACAATTATATTCATCCGCTCCATTAGAACAATCTACCTCGTTATCACACCACCATTCTGATAGTAAACATTGACCATTACTACAGGAGGTAAAATCGTCTTCACATGCCGTTTCTGTAATGAAGGACCACAACATGAAAAATCTATCTTATGAAAATGCATCTTCGAAGCAACGGATGATAGAACCGCCGCGATATAACTGAAATATTGTTGAAAGTGGCGTTAAACACCATAAACCTAAACCATCAAATTAATCATGCTGTCTACCAATACATATGAAAAAAAAAAATTACAAGGTTATCTGCGCCCTCAGTCATATGTAACCTTATCTGCGCCCTCAGTCATATGTAACCTTATCTGCGCCCTCAGTCATATGTAACCTTATCTGCGCCCTCAGTCATATGTAACCTTATCTGCGCCCTCAGTCATATGTAACCTTATCTGCGCCCTCAGTCATATGTAACCTTATCTGCGCCCTCAGTCATATGTAACCTTATCTGCGCCCTCAGTCATATGTAACCTTATCTGCGCCCTCAGTCATATGTAACCTTATCTGCGCCCTCAGTCATATGTAACCTTATCTGCGCCCTCAGTCATATGTAACCTTATCTGCGCCCTCAGTCATATGTAACCTTATCTGCGCCCTCAGTCATATGTAACCTTATCTGCGCCCTCAGTCATATGTAACCTTATCTGCGCCCTCAGTCATATGTAACCTTATCTGCGCCCTCAGTCATATGTAACCTTATCTGCGCCCTCAGTCATATGTAACCTTATCTGCGCCCTCAGTCATATGTAACCTTATCTGCGCCCTCAGTCATATGTAACCTTATCTGCGCCCTCAGTCATATGTAACCTTATCTGCGCCCTCAGTCATATGTAACCTTATCTGCGCCCTCAGTCATATGTAACCTTATCCGGTTTTGTTGGCTATACTGTTATCCCTTTTTTTTACTTTTTTTTTTAGCTCCCATAGACTAAAATTATTTGGTTTTCCAATCTTTTAACTTTGAGCGTACTAGATGAAAGTTATTCCAGAAACGCATATTAAATTAGACATCTAGATGTGTTAGTCTTTAACTATAACAATACCTATGTTCACCGATCTGTACTTTATTGTAAACACAATATCTCCATCAGTTAATAATTGTAGGAACATGGAAGGTCCAGTTGACAGTATATCTTCTTTAGATGGTACGCATCCGTCCCAAAGACGGTTTGTTTGATTTGATAGTCCATCATATACATGAAGATTTTCCTTCTCACATGCTGTATGTGGAATTAACTGAGTAATATCTACATCAATCACCTGCAAGGTTAAAATATATCTAATATCTAATATATTGTCTTCGAAATATCCGTTTTAGTTGTTTAAAATCGCATTGTCCTCAAATGTAAAAACCCTGAGAGAAACTCTCAGAGAAATGGAACAGCAATGGAACCTAACATGACGCCATCTTATCCGATTATATTTATAGAACATAAAAACAAACAAAAAATTAAAACAAAATTAAAGCAAAATAAAACAAAACAAAACCAAAAGCAACTAATGAAAGAACAAAAAAGTATATCCAAAACAAAACACACTTTCCTTTGTACAAATTCCTCTCTTTCGGTACTGAAGTAAGCATTTGTTATTTTGTCATCTTAACGAATTCATATCGGAACGTCTTACACAACCAACGATAATTGAAACAAGGATGTTGTTTATATACAATTAGTCTAGATGTGCAGGACAATAACAAAAACGGAATTAACAATTTTACGACAAAGCAAAAACAAAAAACAAAAACAAAAAACAATTACCCTGTTTTTCTTTGCAAGTAACAACCATGTGCATATTCGCTTCTCCCCAAGGTATGGAATATTGACAGTCAGGTTTCCATAATTGTCTATCAACACGTGTTCAGTCACGTGGCATGCTACAGGAATAGTGAATAGAGAAGAGGATGTTGATGTATGCGGAGAAGGAGTTATAATTGAAGACACGTCCATTTCTGATGACATCATACTTATATGTGGCGTTGGTTTAACTGATACATGAGATATTTGATGTGACCATGGAATACTCAATAGGGTGTCTGGAACAGTGCCTATAACTACTAATTGTCTGTTTGTACCTTTTTGTGTTGGTAAATATGATGAGGACGTTGAGCCTTCACCATATGATGTGAATAATTTCTGTGATGGAACGTTTGACGTGGGGAATGAGCTTAGAATATATGATGTTGATAGCTTCTCTGTTGAAACGTGTGATGTGGGCGTTGAGCTTCGACCATATGATGTGAATAATCTTTTTGATGGAACGTATGATGTGGGGAATGAGCTTAGATCATATGATGTTGATAATTTCTCTGTTGAAACGTATGATGTGGAAATTGATCTGGCACCATATGATGTAAATGTAAATAATTGTTCTGGTGAATTGTCCGATGATGGCGTTGAGCTTTCAGAACAATACGGTGTAAATATTGATGTTGTTGAAACGTATGATGTGGAAGAAGAGCTTGTGCCATATGATATAAATATTTTTTCTGTTGGGGCATATGATTTGGAAGTTGAATTTGAACCATATAATGTAAATACATTCTCTGTAAAATCTGCACTGCTTAAGTGTTGTGTGTTATTGACCTCTGACCCCAAACGTTCAGTTGATTGAAAATTGTCTCTTGATGCTGTACTAGTCGATGGCAAAGATATATCTAAGACATTGGTTGCTATTATACCGGGTGATTGTATATGATGAATAGGACTGGATGAAGGCATTGACACACTTGTTGCTTCCGTGTTTTGCTGTTCGAGTCCTGTTTGGTGAGAAGTTAAAGATATATAAATATCAGACGTACTTAGATAATTGTGGGAAAGTAAATTATCCGAATGATATATTTCTGTAAGTAACACATGTGACGCTTCTATAGCTGTTAGAGATTGAAAGTTATATGTTACTTCTTTTACCAAATTTGCTGGTTGAATGGTTGCTTGAGGCATGTAGTTCAATAGTGTGGTTGTTAAAAAAGCTGAATGTAAATCCTGAGAAGCGATGTGTTCTGTTCTACTAGCTGATATATCTAAATGTAGACTATATCCTGATTGACCAAATGTGGATAAATATGAGGTGTCATCTGCAAAGTCTTTCGACTTCATGATCATGTCTTTGCTATTTGACAGAGAGATATATTCTGTCAAAGTTGGATGCATATGTAAATTTTCAGATTCTGGCGTAGTTGTTTCTAGTACAGATTTGATTTCAAATGATTGGGGTTCAGTAATAGTACTAAATTGGTAGTCCGCTGTTTCCTGATTCTCATACATGTATGACGTCGTCATATTAACGTGGCTGTCAGTTTGTAAAGAGTTTATCCCAGTCTTTGAAGTGGTAGCATCTGAAAAACCACAATTAGATTGATACGACTTTTAGATGATATTAAATGTTATACAAGTGCATCAAGAATAACGTTTTTTTAAATAAAGAATAGCAAATAGTGCTCATTTCAAAGAGGTATACATCTCAAATATACTTTAGAGAAATCTTGGCATCAATGTATGAAAAGCCTTACAGAATCTAAATGAATTAACTACAGACACATGGAATAAACATTATATGATTGGACTAGAACTTCAAAGGCTGTGAAATGGGCATTTGTAATTTTAACTATGTGTACCGCATTACCAAGTGTGAATATTATAACATATCACTTTCATAGCAAAACTTTTTTTAAAGAAGAAATAAAAGAAAGCATATTAAAAATATACAGAGACTTGTGTCAAATCTACACGAAACGCAATACTAGAGTTTTGTTTAACATGAACCCCACTAAAAACCGGCGGTGAACTCTGGAATGGTGACTGCTTTAATTAATATGTGTAATTCATGTCTTATTAATAATATTTTACCTTTATCCGTTTTAATTAGGACCTGAAATCCTGGTCTAGTAACAATATGATCTGATATAAATTCTATGCAAATATCTCCTTCAGATGTAAAATTAGGCGGAGCTCTAGTTCCACAGAATTTATCCGACGCCATTACCCCGCATTTCCCAGCATACACCAATACATAATCCCAATTACATAGATACTGGTATTCAACGTCGAAATTCGTGAAATTAACAACAACCTACAAAATACAAAAAAACATTACAATATACCCCATGAAGGTTATCCCAGAAAAACATTACAATATACCCCATGAAGGTTATCCCAGAAAAACATTACAATATACCCCATGAAGGTTATCCCAGGAAAACATTACAATATACCTGATGAAGGTTACCCCAGAAAATCATTACAATAAACCTGATGAAGGTTATCCCAGAAAAACATTATAATATACCTGATGAAGGTTATCCCAGAAAAACATTACAATATACCTGATGAAAGTTATCCCAGAAAAACATTACAATATACCTGATGAAGGTTATCCCAGAAAAACATTACAATATACCTGATGAAGGTTATCTCAGAAAAAACATTGCAATATACCTGATGAAGGTTATCTCAGAAAAAACATTACAATATACCTGATGAAGGTTATCTCAGAAAAAAAAATTACAATATACCTGATGAAGGTTATCCCAGAAACTCTTCGCGTGCACTAAATTTTATATGACTTGTGTATTGATTAATATCGTTATTATTTATAAACAAAATCGTAGAGATCTAATTTAGTGCAGACGACACGTTTCTGGAATAACATACAGTCAAGAAGATAGTCAACATACTGCAAAGTAAAATAATTCAAACACGTTTAAGAAAATCAAAGATCCCGGACATGATATGTATGTGTAGTCGAAGGGCATTATCTCGAACTTAGACTAATCTTTTCCTATAACTCTAATATTGTGCAGTACTGATAAGAATTGTACGTCTGCGCACCTTGAAAGTCTGCGCACCAATATTGCTTCCGCTTCCGTTTCTAATGTAAGCATCGTTTGCTACATCAAGCTCCCACCTACCAAATATTGTATACGTCACTGTCGCTTTGCCCTAATTTATTGTATTCCATACCTAGTACAGGAAGTGCTACACGGACTTATAAAACATGTCAAAATCAACAAAAAACGTAGGGTATGTTTATTTTTCAATTCGTTTTATTACTTACTGTTATTTAATTTTTTTCCATCGATGGAAATAAGAATGATTTATGTTTCACTTGATACCAAATTTAAATAGAGAAACTTTTTTTTCGCAATGTAGACGCCCTCGGAATCGCTAGGTGAGGAGATTTAAAAATATGGCTCTGTATGTCAATTGGTTCCTTAATTAAACTACAACACCACAATGTTTAGCATATCCGTAATTTGTAAAAGCTACATGGATTTTGGTATCCCTTTTGTGATTTATCTTAGTATATACCGGTATACAACTAACATGTTTCTAGTTACAACGGAATCTTATGTTATATAAAAAGAACATGTAGCCTCACGTTGTTGTTTCTTTGTAGAATACTAACTATACTCATCATAAGAATGTTTAATTTCTATAGCTGTACAAGTTGGTATATTACTTATTATATCTCACTAATACCAGACCCATTGACACTTAAATGATATAATGACATGTTGGTATTTCTTTTAAACTTTAATGTCACGTTTTTGGTTGAATAATAAAAGCTTATTACAGTTCGTTACACCTTTAAAAGGTGACAATAATCCTCCAGCGAGGCTTCGTAGTGACCTAATTTCTCTCACTTCTTATCGTGTATTGTAGCATCTCATTTTGCATTTGTTATTTAATTTGGTATGTAAATAAAGGAACTACACCTTGATATAGAGTCAATCTGTATATAAAGGCCACTCAAGGGAACCTGAAAATGTGCCTTTTATATACAGGTTAAAATTATACTCTTATGCACTATTCATTAATGAGAAAAATGAGACTGCCTTTTATAGGCAGTGATTTGCTATATAGAGGTGCAAAAGGCATGTTTGACTGTGTATAGTATAGTATAGCAGCATACACTGACTTGTATAATATATTTTTTTTAAATATCTTGATCCGATTTAACACAATAAAAATATTAATGGTAAAATGTAAATATCAATATTTAAAGGACACAATCAAAGCACAATTATGAGATTAACATTCTTTTGGTATTTATGAGAAACGTATTTGTAAATCACGGGTGGGGGTTAATGTACTAGGCCGCTGAAATGGGTAACGAATATATCACTAGGTCGCTAATTAAGAAAATATATGAACAGCGCTATATTTTATATAACTAATGTATGAATAGGCCCGGTTTTCAATGTTATAAGGCTTATCTGCACAGCTTGTGTCGGTGAAACAGTCTGACAAAAGTGCTGACGAATGGGGAAATTTAAACTAGTTTTAATATTTATAGTAAATATGAGAATGGGTGTGCTAAAACTATATCAGTAGGCAGTATTTCTGGGAACAATATATTAATAGATTAGTAAGAAAATATATTGATGAACATGAGAAACTATCCTACATTATACTTAGACACTTTATTAAAGTAAAGTTACAGCGATTTTATTGTTTTTTCTACATTTCACAGTCACATTATAGTCTTCAGTAATGAGCTTAACTCATACCATAAAATGAGTGTGAAACAACCCCTAATATAACCTGCAATTGAGTGGTACTCTTTACTGTCGACATATATCCGAAATATGAGATTTAAGAATGGGAGTAAGGGTCATTGAAATCTCAGCTGAGCTTCCCTACCTACATTTTGTATGCAAGATACCCCATCAAGATGGTATACAAATTGATCAGTCCTTGATAAAGACCAATAATACTTGAACACATATTGAATGGAGGCTAAAATGACTGATCTCTCCCTTAATCAAAAGTTAAAAAATGTGTTATTATTGTTGTTCTTTGTCTTCTATTGAACAGATTCCAGAAATGTGTGTAAACAATTATGATGCTGAGCGCATTCTAAGTGTAAAGAATGTCTTAATCCATATAAATTATAAACGCACTGAGTAAACGTATATTTGAAAAATATGTATGTAAATTTAAAATGAATTCTTACCAGAAAAATCGGTTATTGAAAGTAATTCATATACAAAGCTTTATATATAGATATGAAAGGTAGTGTATATTCTTGTAAGTAATAAGATAAATAGAAAATTATACCTCACAGCAATCTGTCATATTTAACATACGAAATCGTCAATAATGGTTATATACACTGACCTATTGCATTTCGATTTTTTATTTTTTTTTTTTTTTGCAAATAGGGACCGTAGTGGTATGGTATTTGGATTTACGTTGTGAGTTCGAATCCCACTCATGGCGAGATGTACTCAATACAACATTATGTGATAAAGTTTGTTAGTGACTTGTCGGTGATTTTCTCCGGGTACTCCAGTTTCCCCACCAAAAAGAAATAAAAAAAAACAACCCCCAAGATATAACTGAAATATTGTTAAACATCTCAACTATAACTATTACTATGTTTTACAAATATAAATGAAATATCACTTTTCAACAATATTTTAGCTATTTCGTGGTCTATAATTTTATTGGTGAAGGAAACCAGAGTATCCAGAAAAAGAAAACCCGCCTGTCGCAAGTCACTGAAAAACTTGATCATATATTGCGCATACCAGGGTATCGAGTACACCCTGTCCTGAACAGAATTTGAACTCATAAATGGGTTTTGATGATAGAGACTTATAGAATAAGTAAGTGTAAATCTATCATGATAAGATCTATAGTATATTATATAGGCCACTACCGCCACTACATAGGTACATGTAGATGTAAATCCAACTATAATATGATATCGGTCGAGATGAAACCTCACAAATCAATTTGTGAATTATAATATTATTTTCTATATGTTATTACCATCAGAAAGAGACTATACAAGAGATGTACAAAATAAACAGAAATTAATCTTTATGTTTATTAAACCATGATTTTTGTTTCCATTATCCATAATATATGTCTTTTTCCCATAAATTTTATCGTCAGTTTTGAATAAAAAAAAAAATGTAACGAATAAAAAAATATAATATAATAAATTAAAATTATTAACATATTTTGTCTGATTATTTATGACGTGAAATTCCTGATGTTTACTATCAATATACACGTATTGAATATGTGGAATGTATTGATTACTTATATTCTGTACATTACAGTGTAGAACATATTTATATGCATTCAAAACTGTAATAGATGGCAGCTATGTCAGTGTATAAAAGAGAGAGGTTACAGAGGGCATATTTTTATAGCATTCAGAGTTCGATGAACATTTGAAATTGTGTTAACGAGTTTATATTAACCTATTATTACTTGTGAATGAGATTTTTAACTATAATAAAATTATCATCAATGCATACCAGAATCACCTAATTATTTTTCTCAGAGGAAAATAATATCTTTTCTAAAATTTGTATTAAATCCTCAAAAATATGATATACAGCCAGTGTCGGGTTAAGACATGTGCTTTATAGACGGCAGCCCCGGGACCTCCGTCAGCTGAGGACCTCTACAGATTAAATGAAATCAATTTACTGTGAAAAGTTACTTCCTTTGTAAATACAGAATGAAAGTATCTCTTTCAAAAGGTTAAATCAGAAATCCTACTTTAGTTCATTATCACTCGACTCGTGGAGCTTCACAGCATCTGTAGCCCATGGGTCTATGAAATCGTAATCCATTCCTGTATAAAACATGCACATGTATCACTCTCAGAAGTTGATGTTCTATTTCAAACGTAAAGTTCTATTTGTACTGTATATCAAATATCTGAACTTCTGCACGATGTTGTAGCATCCTAATAAGAGTATCGGAGAAGAACAGGTTAAAGATACCAAGGGAGCAATCAGAAACCAGAAATCAAAGGGCAGACAACAACACACTGGTCAACAGAAAACAGACAAAATGACAAACAATAATCTACAAAACACTACACAGAAAACTACAGGTCGGGCAACAGGAACACCACACTGAAAACCAGGGTGAACTCGGGTGCTCCAGAGGGATCAGCACTTCCTGCCCCATGTGTGACACCCGAACATTGCAATTGTATAGCATATCAAACGTTTGAATAAACGTTAGAGAATATCAAAGATGGACCATCCAGAGAAGCTGGCAACATATGGTACACAAGAAGAAGACAAACAAAATAAAAATATTTAAAGTTTACCATCTCTAATTTGAGTATATTGATGCACATTATGTTTTTTTTCCATTATTTACGTTTGTTGTTTTAGATGTTCTGATATCTTTTAGAAAATACCAGTGGACATTGTCATTTTATCCTGTCTTTTTCAACCTTTATTTCTAACGGTGTTCTGGCATTATTTTTTAACGATCAACTTTTACAATTTTCTGATGCCGACATTACATTGATAATGATATGAACATCGTAATTTCATTTTGTTTAAATCAAACTTTTCTTTTTTATTAATTTTTCAACATTCTATTGAGAATGTGGACTGACATTGTTATCATATACTCCTTTACATCGTAATGGTCGTCTACTATTACGAAACTCTCACCTTGGATGTTGTTTTGATATTCCATTGGCAGTGTAGATTCACATCGTAATTTTTTCCCTTATCGTAACCAGGACTGTGTATTTGGAGGGAGTTTCCTGACAGTGAAATATCTTGAGAACAGGATTCTACATTCCTCAGTAAAACTGAAACAAAACATATCTTTTAAAAATATGGAAATATAATAATGTGAAAGCTTAGACTCAAAAACAAACAAAAACAAAACAAAACAATCAAACAAATCAAAAACAAAACAAAAAACTAAAACAAAAAGAAAAAACAAAAGAAAACTGATTAGCGTAGTTTTATTAAAGTATATTATTGGAACATATAGCTGCTGCATATACATCCGGTTTCCTTTTCGGTTTCAGAAATTACTGTTCATGAAGTGGTCTTAGCCGTAAATGTAATTAACACCCTTATCATTAGATGTAAAATTATTGTTTGCTATTAAAGATTCTCCATGGAGCAATAAATGTAAATCATTTATTGCTCCATGGAGAATCTTTAATAAACAAATAAATAAATAAATAAATAAATAAATAAATAAATAAATAATTTTTTAAAATGAATTAATTAATAAATAAATATAAATAAATAAATTAATTTTCAAAATAAATTAATTAATAAGTAAATTAATTAAAAATGTATTTATTTATTTATTTATTTATTTATTTATTTATCTATTTATTTATTTATTTATTGCATGTTATTAGTAGAACAATTATATACACCTTAAAGTATATAAAGCATTTTATGGCGGGTGGTGGGTGTCTGCCAAGTTCAAAACCTTTAGCAGCCGAAGTCTCATTTTATTATAAGCACTAATGTTCTTATTTTATGAAATATGAAATTTAATATTTCAATCCAATTTAAATTCAATTCCACTCTTTTCAAATTTATATAAAATATGGAAAACGCAATTTAAAATACAATTCGGCATTAAAAAAAGTAAATAAATAATTAAATATATAAATAATGGATAAGTAAATAAATATGTGGTTGGGCTAAAAAGTTTTACAACTTACTAAAGTTTAAAACAAACATAATCCATCCTTCCATTATAGTCCTCCATCTAAATCTCTTGTTTGACAGCTTTTTAAATATGGATTATGAAAGTTCACACTTCACTGATACACATGGAATTAAACCACTGGTCGAGGTGTTATAAAAATGAACTAAGGCATCAATTAACCACAGTTATTTAACCATGATTATACTACGAGTGAACAAATTAAATAAATCTTGTTTCTTTTTATCCACTTTCTTAAACACGCACTAATACCAAAATAAATACCTAAGAGTGTACATAGTTCACAGCATTGTCCAATATATATATATATCTTATTTATTTAAGCAAAGCGAAAATTATTTTACAGCGAGTAGCCAATGGAAATATCTTTTTTCCTTCGACTTTTAGTACACATATAACAAAATGAATATCTATGCATGTATAGGGCTTACATACTTCACAGAGTGACCCTTGTCAAATTTATATGACATTTCCTTAAGCAAAGTGAAATTGTTTACACGAGAAATTTATTATATAGAATTATTAGTAGTATTTCTTTATCAGTATTTTGTGGTTTATAGGTTGTGTTCAAATATACTAGTGACTGGATATTGCAATAGTAATATGTGAGTGATAAAAACGTGTATATTAAATTTAGTGCACACGACAAGTCTCTAGTATGGCTTTCAAACGCTCATAGTCAAAAGATTTGAAAGCCAAATAATTTTAAATCTTCTGGAGCAAAGTTAAACAAAGGGCCTAAACAAGATAAGGAGGATCATTTAAGGTTACCTCTGCCTTAGGGAGGAGGGGGCAACCATGGTTTCAGTAATTACACTATTTAGGAATTGTAATCTGCACGAACAGATATATCTAATAAAAAATGTGCCGAAACACTGGCTACTGGATGGTTCTTTAATGATAAATGAAAACTATTCCATCTATATCACGACTAGAAATGATCACGATTTAATTAAATACCAGCTTTGTATTAGACGAATACACTGAGTTGAATTTTACAGCATTGGCTCATCGAAACATGTTAGCATTAAAACTTCCCATTACTCCATTGGTATCCTAATACTAGCAAGTAGACATATGGCCTAACACTGGGAGGGGTACAAGATTGTAAAGTATGCGATACTCGAGGGTAAGATTTAAATCGTATCTGACGAGGAGTGTTCGATCTTTACTTTTCTGTGTAGTGTTTTGTAGATTCTTATTTGTCCTGTTATGTTTTATTTTACCATTGTGTTGTCTGTCCTTCGATTTACGGCTTCTGATTACCCCTTTGGTATCTTTTGGTCATTGTATTGTCTGTCCTTCGATTTACGGCTTCTGATTACCCCTTTGGTATCTTTTGTCCATTGTATTGTCTGTCCTTCGATTTACGGCTTCTGATTACCCCTTTGGTATCTTTTGTCCATTGTATTGTCTGTCCTTCGATTTACAGCTTCTGATTACCCCTTTGGTATCTTTTGTCCATTGTATTGTCTGTCCTTCGATTTACGGCTTCTGATTACCCCTTTGGTTTCTTTTGTCCATTGTTTTGTCTGTCCTTCGATTTACAGCTTCTGATTACCCCTTTGGTTTCTTTTGTCCATTGTATTGTCTGTCCTTCGATTTACGGCTTCTGATTACCCCTTTGGTATCTTTTGTCCATTGTATTGTCTGTCCTTCGACTTACGGCTTCTGATTACCCCTTTGGTTTCTTTTGTCCATTGTATTGTCTGTCCTTCGATTTACGGCTTCTGATTACCCCTTTGGTATCTTTTGTCCATTGTATTGTCTGTCCTTCGATTTACGGCTTCTGATTACCCCTTTGGTATCTTTTATCCATTGTATTGTCTGTCCTTCGATTTACGGCTTCTGATTACCCCTTTGGTATCTTTTGTCCATTGTATTGTCTGTCCTTCGATTTACGGCTTCTGATTACCCCTTTGGTTTCTTTTGTACATTGTATTGTCTGTCCTTCGATTTACAGCTTCTGATTACCCCTTTGGTTTCTTTTGTCCATTGTATTGTCTGTCCTTCGATTTACGGCTTCTGATTACCCCTTTGGTATCTTTTGTCCATTGTATTGTCTGTCCTTCGACTTACGGCTTCTGATTACCCCTTTGGTTTCTTTTGTCCATTGTATTGTCTGTCCTTCGATTTACGGCTTCTGATTACCCCTTTGGTTTCTTTTGTCCATTGTATTGTCTGTCCTTCGATTTACGGCTTCTGATTACCCCTTTGGTATCTTTTGTCCATTGTGTTGTCTGTCCTTCGACTTACGGCTTCTGATTACCCCTTTGGTATCTTTTGTCCATTGTATTGTCTGTCCTTCGACTTACGGCTTCTGATTACCCCTTTGGTTTCTTTTGTCCATTGTATTGTCTGTCCTTCGATTTACGGCTTCTGATTACCCCTTTGGTATCTTTTGTCCATTGTATTGTATTTCCTTCGATTTACGGCTTCTAATTACCCCTTTGGTATCTTTTGGTCATTGTATTGTCTGTCCTTCGATTTACGGCTTCTGATTACCCCTTTGGTATCTTTTGTCCATTGTATTGTCTGTCCTTCGATTTACAGCTTCTGATTACCCCTTTGGTATCTTTTGTCCATTGTATTGTCTGTCCTTCGATTTACAGCTTCTGATTACCCCTTTGGTATCTTTTGTCCATTGTATTGTCTGTCCTTCGATTTACGGCTTCTGATTACCCCTTTGGTTTCTTTTGTCCATTATATTGTCTGTCCTTCGATTTACAGCTTCTGATTACCCCTTTGGTTTCTTTTGTCCATTGTATTGTCTGTCCTTCGATTTACGGCTTCTGATTACCCCTTTGGTATCTTTTGTCCATTGTATTGTCTGTCCTTCGACTTACGGCTTCTGATTACCCCTTTGGTTTCTTTTGTCCATTGTATTGTCTGTCCTTCGATTTACGGCTTCTGATTACCCCTTTGGTATCTTTTGTCCATTGTATTGTCTGTCCTTCGATTTACGGCTTCTGATTACCCCTTTGGTATCTTTTATCCATTGTATTGTCTGTCCTTCGATTTACGGCTTCTGATTACCCCTTTGGTATCTTTTGTCCATTGTATTGTCTGTCCTTCGATTTACGGCTTCTGATTACCCCTTTGGTTTCTTTTGTACATTGTATTGTCTGTCCTTCGATTTACAGCTTCTGATTACCCCTTTGGTTTCTTTTGTCCATTGTATTGTCTGTCCTTCGATTTACGGCTTCTGATTACCCCTTTGGTATCTTTTGTCCATTGTATTGTCTGTCCTTCGACTTACGGCTTCTGATTACCCCTTTGGTTTCTTTTGTCCATTGTATTGTCTGTCCTTCGATTTACGGCTTCTGATTACCCCTTTGGTTTCTTTTGTCCATTGTATTGTCTGTCCTTCGATTTACGGCTTCTGATTACCCCTTTGGTATCTTTTGTCCATTGTGTTGTCTGTCCTCCGACTTACGGCTTCTGATTACCCCTTTGGTATCTTTTGTCCATTGTATTGTCTGTCCTTCGATTTACGGCTTCTGATTACCCCTTTGGTTTCTTTTGTCCATTGTATTGTCTGTCCTTCGATTTACGGCTTCTGATTACCCCTTTGGTATCTTTTGTCCATTGTATTGTATTTCCTTCGATTTACGGCTTCTAATTACCCCTTTGGTATCTTTTGGTCATTGTATTGTCTGTCCTTCGATTTACGGCTTCTGATTACCCCTTTGGTATCTTTTGTCCATTGTATTGTATTTCCTTCGATTTACGGCTTCTAATTACCCCTTTGGTATCTTTTGGTCATTGTATTGTCTGTCCTTCGATTTACGGCTTCTGATTACCCCTTTGGTATCTTTTGGTCATTGTAGTGTCTGTCCTTCGACTTACGGCTTCTGATTACCCCTTTGGTATCCTTTGTCCATTGTATTGTCTGTCCTTCGATTTACGGCTTCTGATTACCCCTTTGGTATCTTTTGTCCATTGTATTGTATTTCCTTCGATTTACGGCTTCTAATTACCCCTTTGGTATCTTTTGGTCATTGTATTGTCTGTCCTTCGATTTACGGCTTCTGATTACCCCTTTGGTATCTTTTGTCCATTGTATTGTCTGTCCTTCGACTTACGGCTTCTGATTACCCCTTTGGTTTCTTTTGTCCATTGTATTGTCTGTCCTTCGATTTACGGCTTCTGATTACCCCTTTGGTATCTTTTGTCCATTGTATTGTCTGTCCTTCGACTTACGGTTTCTGATTACCCCTTTGGTTTCTTTTGTCCATTGTATTGTCTGTCCTTCGATTTACGGCTTCTGATTACCCCTTTGGTATCTTTTGTCCATTGTATTGTCTGTCCTTCGATTTACGGCTTCTGATTACCCCTTTGGTATCTTTTGTCCATTGTATTGTCTGTCCTTCGATTTACGGCTTCTGATTACCCCTTTGGTATATTTTGTCCATTGTATTGTCTGTCCTTCGATTTACGGCTTCTGATTACCCCTTTGGTTTCTTTTGTCCATTGTATTGTCTGTCCTTCGATTTACAGCTTCTGATTACCCCTTTGGTTTCTTTTGTCCATTGTATTGTCTGTCCTTCGATTTACGTCTTCTGGTTACCCCTTTGGTATCTTTCGTCCATTGTATTGTCTGTCCTTCGACTTACGGCTTCTGATTACCCCTTTGGTTTCTTTTGTCCATTGTATTGTTTGTCCTTCGATTTACGGCTTCTGATTACCCCTTTGGTTTCTTTTGTCCATTGTATTGTCTGTCCTTCGATTTACGGCTTCTGATTACCCCTTTGGTATCTTTTGTCCATTGTGTTGTCTGTCCTTCGACTTACGGCTTCTGATTACCCCTTTGGTATCTTTTGTCCATTGTATTGTCTGTCCTTCGACTTACGGCTTCTGATTACCCCTTTGGTATCTTTTGTCCATTGTATTGTCTGTCCTTCGATTTACGGCTTCTGATTACCCCTTTGGTATCTTTTGTCCATTGTATTGTATTTCCTTCGATTTACGGCTTCTAATTACCCCTTTGGTATCTTTTGGTCATTGTATTGTCTGTCCTTCGATTTACGGCTTCTGATTACCCCTTTGGTATCTTTTGTCCATTGTATTGTATTTCCTTCGATTTACGGCTTCTAATTACCCCTTTGGTATCTTTTGGTCATTGTATTGTCTGTCCTTCGATTTACGGCTTCTGATTACCCCTTTGGTATCTTTTGGTCATTGTATTGTCTGTCCTTCGACTTACGGCTTCTGATTACCCCTTTGGTATCTTTTGTCCATTGTATTGTCTGTCCTTCGATTTACGGCTTCTGATTACCCCTTTGGTATCTTTTGTCCATTGTATTGTATTTCCTTCGATTTACGGCTTCTAATTACCCCTTTGGTATCTTTTGGTCATTGTATTGTCTGTCCTTCGACTTACGGCTTCTGATTACCCCTTTGGTATCTTTTGTCCATTGTATTGTCTGTCCTTCGATTTACGGCTTCTGATTACCCCTTTGGTATCTTTTGTCCATTGTATTGTATTTCCTTCGATTTACGGCTTCTAATTACCCCTTTGGTATCTTTTGGTCATTGTATTGTCTGTCCTTCGATTTACGGCTTCTGATTACCCCTTTTGGTATCTTTTGTCCATTGTATTGTATTTCCTTCGATTTACGGCTTCTAATTACCCCTTTGGTATCTTTTGGTCATTGTATTGTCTGTCCTTCGATTTACGGCTTCTGATTACCCCTTTGGTATCTTTTGGTCATTGTATTGTCTGTCCTTCGACTTACGGCTTCTGATTACCCCTTTGGTATCTTTTGTCCATTGTATTGTATTTCCTTCGATTTACGGCTTCTAATTACCCCTTTGGTATCTTTTGGTCATTGTATTGTCTGTGCTTCGATTTACGGCTTCTGATTACCCCTTTGGTATCTTTTGGTCATTGTATTGTATTTCCTTCGATTTACGGCTTCTGATTACCCCTTTGGTATCTTTTGTCCATTGTATTGTCTGTCCTTCGATTTACGGCTTCTGATTACCCCTTTGGTATCTTTTGTCCATTGTATTGTGTTTCCTTCGATTTACGGCTTCTGATTACCCCTTTGGTTTCTTTTGTCCATTGTATTGTATTTCCTTCGATTTACGGCTTCTGATTACCCCTTTGGTGTCTTTTGGTCATTGTATTGTCTGTCCTTCGATTTACGGCTTCTGATTACCCCTTTGATTTCTTTTGTGCATTGTATTGTCTGTCCTTCGATTTACGGCTTCTGATTACCCCTTTGGTATCTTTTGGTCATTGTATTGTCTGTCCTTCGATTTACGGCTTCTGATTACCCCTTTGGTATCTTTTGGTCATTGTATTGTCTGTCCTTCGATTTACGGCTTCTGATTACCCCTTTGGTTTCTGTTGTCCATTGTATTGTCTGTCCTTCGATTTACGGCTTCTGATTACCCCTTTGGTATCTTTTGTCCATTGTATTGTATTTCCTTCGAATTACGGCTTCTGATTACCCCTTTGGTTTCTTTTGTCCATTGTATTGTCTGTCCTTCGATTTACGACCTCTGATTACCCCCTTGGTATCTTTTGGTCATTGTATTGTATTTCCTTCGATTTACGGCTTCTGATTACCCCCTTGGTATCTTTTGTCCATTGTATTGTGTTTCCTTCGATTTACGGCTTCTGATTACCCCTTTGGTTTCTTTTGTCCATTGTATTGTATTTCCTTCGATTTACGGCTTCTGATTACCCCTTTGGTATCTTTTGGTCATTGTATTGTCTGTCCTTCGATTTACGGCTTCTGATTACCCCTTTGGTTTCTTTTGTCCATTGTATTGTCTGTCCTTCGATTTACGGCTTCTGATTACCCCTTTGGTATCTTTTGTCCATTGTATTGTATTTCCTTCGATTTACGGCTTCTGATTACCCCTTTGGTTTCTTTTGTCCATTGTATTGTCTGTCCTTCGATTTACGGCTTCTGATTACCCCTTTGGTATCTTTTGTCCATTGTATTGTCTATCCTTCGACTTACGGCTTCTGATTACCCCTTTGGTATCTTTTGGTCATTGTATTGTCTATCCTTCGATTTACAGCTTCTGATTACCCCTTTGGTTTCTTTTGTCCATTGTATTGTATGTCCTTCGATTTACGGCTTCTGATTACCCCTTTGGTATCTTTTGGTCGATGTATTGTCTGTCCTTCGATTTACGGCTTCTGATTACCCCTTTGGTATCTTTTGGTCGATGTATTGTCTGTCCTTCGATTTACGGCTTCTGATTACCCCTTTGGTATCTTTTGGTCGATGTATTGTCTGTCCTTCGATTTACGGCTTCTGATTACCCCTTTGGTATCTTTTGTCCATTGTATTGTCTGTCCTTCGATTTACAGCTTCTGATTACCCCTTTGGTTTCTTTTGTCCATTGTATTGTCTGTCCTTCGATTTACAGCTTCTGATTACCCCTTTGGTTTCTTTTGTCCATTGTATTGTCTGTCCTTCGATTTACGGCTTCTGATTACCCCTTTGGTATCTTTTGTCCATTGTATTGTCTGTCCTTCGACTTCCGGCTTCTGATTACCCCTTTGGTATCTTTTGGTCATTGTATTGTCTGTCCTTCGATTTACGGCTTCTGATTACCCCTTTGGTATCTTTTGTCCATTGTATTGTCTGTCCTTCGACTTCCGGCTTCTGATTACCCCTTTGGTATCTTTTGGTCATTGTATTGTCTGTCCTTCGATTTACGGCTTCTGATTACCCCTTTGGTATCTTTTGTCCATTGTATTGTCTGTCCTTCGACTTCCGGCTTCTGATTACCCCTTTGGTATCTTTTGGTCATTGTATTGTCTGTCCTTCGATTTACGGCTTCTGATTACCCCTTTGGTATCTTTTGGTCATTGTATTGTCTGTCCTTCGATTTACGGCTTCTGATTACCCCTTTGGTATCTTTTGGTCATTGTATTGTCTGTCCTTCGATTTACGGCTTCTGATTACCCCTTTGGTATCTTCAAACTTGTCTTGCTATATATACAGTTTTTACCCATTTATTGGTAATTCTAGGAATGGAGGAATCTCCAATATCTCTTACGACAGTTGCCACTCAATGGTAGAATAATTAACCAGATATCTTTATTTTACTTTTGTTTATTTCCAGATATTATACCATGTCCGGTTATTATTGTTCTGCTAATAAGGAATACCTCGTATGTCACTTCAACATTGGTTAACCCCGTATTATTAATGCAGACATTCACATATGATAATACGAATGATGTCCATGCATAATATCCGTTAAATTGCAGGAGTACCCGGGGAAACCACCGACCTTCCGCAAGTCATTGACAAACTTTATCACATAATGTTGTATCGAGTACACCAAACCATGTGCGGGATTCGAATTATAACTTTAGTGGTGATATGCATAGTTAGCTGTAAATCCAATTACCATACGAGCACAATCACAACGGTTCGCTAAACTGCAAGGAAAAAATATATTGTCTAAAATCTTTAGAAAAAAACTCATCAATAATTAAAGAACACATAGTCCATCCCTCCAGACAAGCCATAGTATACCACATCTATATTATCAAGGTTCTCCTTAGTTAGTCATAGGTGACCTTAGCCGGGTGTTTGGCTATCCTGCTTATGCTCTTTGGCTTTCTTTCTCACACAACTTCTATGTTATTTGGCTTTTTATCTGGATTATGATCATACCTGAAGGTTATTCCAGAAACACATGGTCCAGACCAAATTATATATATATCTGTTTTATCTATATATTTGAGGATGGTGGTAGGGGTTTTTAAATGCGACTTGACATATGTATGTATTTATTCAATAAGTGTCAAAGAGTTCATAAATATGAGCTTAAAACTAACCTTTTTGATACTTGTAAGGTGGGTGAACATGAAAAAAAAACATACTGTTTTATGATTATTATTACATACATCAATGAATATATACAATATATGTACAAATATTTAGAACTCATTTTTTATACATAATATAGAAATATGTCATTATGGATAAAAGTGTTTATTTCAAGAAAAAAAAGGGGGATTGACTTATTTTAATTGATGTAAATTGTAATAAAAGAAAGAAAGCTGAAAATATTTTATTTCAAGTTTTGTCTTTTATCAAAGGCCCACAGTGCAATAAAATGCAAACTGAATTAATAAATAAAGAATTAACATTTTTCAATATTTAAATTTTCTCACAAAATATTTATTGTTTTTTCTATCATTTTATATACAAATGTACAGCAATACAAGTTACTTTATATACTTGTAAAAAGTGGTGCACCGTTATACTTCATATGTATTTTGATTAAAACTACTTTTTATGACTGTAATTTGCACAAACACCTATGTAAATGTAAGCTAATATTGGAATTGAAAATTATACAGTATTTGTATACAAGCCATTTACAAATAAATGAGTAAAACATGTCATACAAACTGTACTTATGTTCCAGGTGTGTCTCTATAAATTTGATTTAATATTGTTGATCTTATGCTTGTTTGAAAACAAGACAAAAATGGGTGAAATAAAAAAAGCATGTGTTTGAATACTTTGAAAGTGTGTTTGACTGTAATTAGATGTTTCGTTTTTGTTTTGTTTTGATTCTTTATTTTTGTTTTGTTTTTTGTTTTTTGTTACCTATTTGTTTTGTTTGTTTTTGTTTTTTGTTTATTTTAATTTTTTTTTTTTTTTTTTTTCATGTATTTTTTTTAATACAGAATTCACTAGTTACTAATGACGTTCGCCAATATATAATTAGAATTACACGGAGAAAAAGGTTAAAATAACTTTGACATTCCATCTTCGAGGGTTAGCTGGGTGTGTGTTCTTTACACTACAGTAAATGGTCAACATTTGACAGATATAAAGTGTATGTATATTTAAATAATAAAATATCAAGTTCTGTGACAAAAATAATATAACTAAAAGCTGTATGTATAAGAATAATGTTATATTTAAACTTGTAGGACAGTTGAAGCTAAAGGTACTGTTCGTAAATCTTACAAAATGATACATCTGACCCCCTTAGTATTCAGTTTAACATTCAAAGAATTAAATAAAATAAAAAGAGGTATTGATATTTTTCATGAACTTGTCTTCCCTTCATTTGACCCCCAGAAATCATATCAATGTAAAAAACAACTTTTTTAATGATTTTTGCTTTACGCCAACTCAGCAAATTTCAGTTATATCATTGCGAAAACAAGTTAATTTTCAATGCGAGGATCATAAGACGCTAGACCAACACGTGCACGCTGGGTTGGATTTGAATAGTGCTAGCTCACTGAAACAACCGTCCTCAGATAGACATGTCGCTCCATTCGGACACATTATCCTGATTCCGAGCCAACCAGTCTTTGCTCTTTCTCCTTAATGCTGCATGCATAGCAGAGAAGCAACACATACCAATGTTATAGTCTTTGGTGTGACTCGATTGGGGCTCGAACCCACGATATACCACACTCGAACCCACGATCTACCACACTCGAACCCACGATCTACCACACTCGAACCATTACACCACCGATGCAGTTAATAACTTTTTTTAAATGACAGTTAATACATATACAACATATAAAGGCAGGGGTCCTGATAATAAAACAGTACTTCCATGGTCAAAGTTGTATGATAAAAACTAATCATTTCACCTTGTGATCAAAGGTCAAGATCACAGGAACTTCCTTCTTATATTCGATACTCCGCCATTTCTGAATGTATATAACCTGGTGTTTAAATTAAAATCTTCGTCATGACTAATATATACAAAATGTATATACAAAATATGAAAGTAATATGATTAAAAGTCAACTATATGGTTTGTTGGTCAAAGATCAAGGTCACATAGATCTCATTTTTATATGTGACACTCCGCCATGTGCTAATGTATATATACAGACAAAATATGAAGGAACAAAAATGTTCTATCTTCAACAAAGCTGTCAGATAAAAGATAAATCATTTGACATCAAGGTCAAGATTACAATGACCTCATTTTATTTTAGAAACTCCGCCATGTCATAATACATTTACATGAAATATTAGCTACGGAACCGTAGCCCTTATGGTCCTTGGTCAGTTTTCTGATATTTGCGGACCTATGCAAATATCAGAAAACTGGGCAAGGACCATCAGAGCTACGGTTCCGCAGCGAATGAAATATATGAAGGCATACATCGTCAGGAAAACAATTCTACCTTCGACAAATTTGTAATATACAAATTCAATTATTGGTTTATATGTTCATAGGTCAAAAATTGACCTAATTTTCATTTGTGAATCTCTGTCCTGTCCTTGTATACATATACATGCATAATATGAAAATAGTACAATTAAAAATCACTTATTTGACCTTGTTGTCGCGGTCAAGATCACAGTGACCACATTCTTAAATGTGACACTGTCATAGCCTAATAAATATACATACAAAATATAAAGGCACTGGTCATTAAGACAAAATTACTCCCCGTTAAAAGTGAAATTAGTTTTTCATGTTAGTGAAATTAATTATCAATTTCTTTATAAACAATTAAATAATTCAATTTAATATTTTGTAATGTGTTGTAAAACTTTTTCTCCTGAACTCACTTAGCATCTCAAATCTCCAGATATTCTCCATGATGACGCATTGTGTATATGTCTTCAAAACACACACAGTAAAGGTTTATGCACATGTTCAAATATCGGACACGAGACAAATATTATCAAAGACAGTATCAATTAAAACCAACAAGACAGAAACACACTAGTCCATAGTCTATCTCAAAAGCCAAGCACTGACCACGAATCAAGATATAAACATATTTCAGATTCAGACCTAGAACAACTATTCCAATATCAGAATCAAGCCCTATTCTGTTAAAATCTATCCTTCTGGCTAATTTTAAATAAATTGAATTGCAAAGTAGAATTGTTGAGAAAAAAAAACGACATAATATTTATGACAATATATTTCATTTTGAGAGATTTCTACAACTTGAATTACATGTACATATAAAATATACGAATTGTCAGAAAATATAACATTTATCTGTACGAGCTTTAGAAACAGGTAGAAAAGTGAACCTTTGTACATATAATGTATTTATCCTGCAATGCTAAAAAGTCCAAAACAACTGTCAAATTCTCTGAAAAGAATATAGGAGACAATCATCATTCTACTTCTTTTTAATGGTGTCCCCTGTGACTTCTTCACTTATACTATTTTTTACTGTTTTGTAAATTATTGTACTCGGGAGAAGACTTCACAAGTTGGAAAAACCTGTGTCCGATCCCTATTTGTAATATTTAGCAAATAAAAATATGTTTAAGCTAAAAAAAAAACCTGTTTTTTACTGTAGCTCTACATGAATCAGGTATCAGAAAAGTGTTAATTGGTTCATGCCTAAATAACACTGCTATTTATTTGTCCCCTTTATTGGTATTAAAAATCACATAATTGCAGGATAAAATGCGTGTATAAATACAATACATCAGCTACTTAAATATCCATAAATTTAGGAGATATGGCCCAAGATATGAATCACTCCTACATATATCAATCAAATCTTATTAAATTAAATAATACTTCTAACTTAACATAAATATATGTATTTTAAACAAGCTCTGCAGTTGTCACCTCAAAATGTGTTCATTCTGATCTGCCCATTTTATGTTCACAGTCCAACAATTGAAAATTGTGATAAGTTAATCTGATGCCATAATTCTCTACAGCAATGATAACAGTGTTACGAGCACTTTGGATGCAAAATACAGTAATGGGAATCATCGGGACCGCAGAACAATGAGCATCTGGTATTACTACTAATAACTTAAATACAACCTATTTCTCCCATGGGATGCAACACCACCAAAAGGTGCGTGAGCTATCAGTTAGGGGGCCGAAGAATGAATCAAATACATGTACACAAATTGCACTGGGGACGGGATGTAAATGGGTGTCTCGTATTTTGAGAATGCCATGCTCTTGCACAAAAAGACAACTTGTAGAAGATCCTAATGAGCAACAGAAGAGATTGCAGATACCAATGGGGTAATCAGAAGTCGTAAATCTAAGATACCAATGGGGTAATCAGAAGTCGTAAATCTAAGATACCAATGGGGTAATCAGAAGTCGTAAATCTAAGATACCAATGGAGTAATCAGAAGTCGTAAATCTAAGATACCAATGGAGTAATCAGAAGTCGTAAATCTAAGATACCAATGGAGTAATCAGAAGTCGTAAATCTAAGATACCAATGGAGTAATCAGAAGTCGTAAATCTAAGATACCAATGGGGTAATCAGAAGTCGAGATCTAAGATACCAATGGGGTAATCAGAAGTCGTAAATCTAAGATACCAATGGGGTAATCAGAAGTCGTAGATCTAAGATATCAATGGGGTAATCAGAAGTCGTAGATCTAAGATACCAATGGGGTAATCAGAAGTCGTAGATCTAAGATACCAATGGAGTAATCAGAAGTCGTAAATCTAAGATACCAATGGGGTATTCAGAAGTCGTAAATCTAAGATACCAATGGGGTAATCAGAAGTCGTAAATCTAAGATACCAATGGGGCAATCAGAAGTCGTAAATCTAAGATACCAATGGGGTAATCAGAAGTCGTAAATCTAAGATACCAATGAGGTAACCAGAATCCGTAAATCTAAGATACCAATGAGGTAATCAGAAGTCGTAGATCTAAGATACCAATGAGGTAATCAGAAGTCGTAAATCTAAGATACCAATGGAGTAATCAGAAGTCGTAAATCTAAGATACCAATGGGGTAATCAGAAGTCGTAAATCTAAGATACCAATGGGGTAACCAGAAGTCGTAGATCTAAGATACCAATGAGGTAATCAGAAGTCGTAGATCTAAGATACCAATGGGGTAATCAGAAGTCGTAAATCTAAGATACCAATGGGATAATCAGAAGTCGTAGATCTAAGATACCAATGGGGTAGTCAGAAGTCGTAAATCTAAGATACCAATGGAGTAATCAGAAGTCGTAAATCTAAGATACCAATGGGGTAATCAGAAGTCGTAGATCTAAGATACCAATGGGGTAATCAGAAGTCGTAGATCTAAGATACCAATGGGGTAATCAGAAGTCGTAAATCTAAGATACCAATGGGGTAATCAGAAGTCGTAAATCTAAGATACCAATGGGGTAATCAGAAGTCGTAAATCTAAGATACCAATGAGGTAACCAGAATCCGTAAATCTAAGATGCCAATGAGGTAATCAGAAGTCGTAAATCTAAAATACCAATGGGGTAATCAGAAGTCGTAAATCTAAGATACCAATGGGGTAATCAGAAGTCGTAAATCTAAGATACCAATGGGGTAATCAGAAGTCGTAAATCTAAGATACCAATGGGGTAATCAGAAGTCGTAGATCTAAGATACCAATGGGGTAATCAGAAGTCGTAGATCTAAGATACCAATGGGGTAATCAGAAGTCGTAGATCTAAGATACCAATGGGGTAATCAGAAGTCGTAAATCTAAGATACCAATGGAGTAATCAGAAGTCGTAAATCTAAGATACCAATGGGGTAATCAGAAGTCGTAGATCTAAGATACCAATGGGGTAATCAGAAGTCGTAAATCTAAGATACCAATGGGGTAATCAGAAGTCGTAAATCTAAGATACCAATGGGGTAATCAGAAGTCGTAGATCTAAGATAACAATGGGGTAATCAGAAGTCGTAAATCTAAGATACCAATGGAGTAATCAGAAGTCGTAAATCTAAGATACCAATGGAGTATTCAGAAGTCGTAAATCTAAGATACCAATGGGGTAATCAGAAATCGTAAATCTAAGATGCCAATGGGGTAATCAGAAGTCATAAATCTAAGATACCAATGCGGTAATCAGAAGTCGTAGATCTAAGATACCAATGGGGTAATCAGAAGTCGTAAATCTAAGATACCAATGGTGTAATCAGAAGTCGTAGATCTAAGATACCAATGGGGTAATCAGAAGTCGTAAATCTAAGATACTAATGGGGTAATCAGAAGTCGTAAATCTAAGATACCAATGGGGTAATCAGAAGTCGTAGATCTAAGATATCAATGGGGTAATCAGAAGTCGTAAATCTAAGATACCAATGGGGTATTCAGAAGTCGTAGATCTAAGATACCAATGGGGTAATCAGAAGTCGTAAATCTAAGATACTAATGGAGTAATCAGATGTCGTAAATCTAAGATACCAATGGGGTAATCAGAAGTCGTAGATCTAAGATACCAATGGGGTAATCAGAAGTCGTAAATCTAAGATACCAATGGGGTAATCAGAAGTCGTAGATCTAAGATACCAATGGGGTAATCAGAAGTCGTAGATCTAAGATACCAATGGAGTAATCAGAAGTCGTAAATCTAAGATACCAATGGGGTAATCAGAAGTCGTAAATCTAAGATACCAATGGGGTAATCAGAAGTCGTAAATCTAAGATGCCAATGGGGTAATCAGAAGTCGTAAATCTAAGACACCAATGGGGTAATCAGAAGTCGTAGATCTAAGATACCAATGGGGTAATCAGAAGTCGTAAATCTAAGATACCAATGGAGTAATCAGAAGTCGTAAATCTAAGATACCAATGGGGTAATCAGAAGTCGCAAATCTAAGATACCAATGGGGTAATCAGAAGTCATAGATCTAAGATACCAATGGGGTAATCAGAAGTCGTAAATCTAAGATACCAATGGAGTAATCAGAAGTCGTAAATCTAAGATACCAATGGGGTAATCAGAAGTCGTAGATCTAAAATACCAATGGGGTAATCAGAAGTCGTAAATCTAAGATACCAATGGGGTAATCAGAAGTCGTAAATCGAAGGACAGCAACAAAATGGCCAAAAGAAAACAAACAGACAAACAATGACCTACAAAACACTACACAGCAAACTAAAGATCGAGCAACACGAACTCTATTCTTGGGGCTGTTAGTAGTGGTCATTGTCAATGACTCCATCGATTATATCAGGAATACATGTACATCTGTCGGACAATAGGCCTATAACAATACAACCATTGATCTATATGATTTTTTATTTGTTAGGCAATGGCTACGATTACCTGGATTAGGTAATAATAACGAAATTAGGATTACCTGAGAGACTAAGTGCCTGAATACAATTCCGATTCAGGAACCTATTTGACGGGAAAATATCGGGTAATCGTAATTTTATTTGTTAGAGTTAACTGGTCTTATTATTACCCGGAAGTTCTAGGGATTTCCTTATTGGATATAAAGAATTGAAAGAATTATTATTATTATATATCAATTTGTAATTGATAATATATTGTAAATCAATACATCAAAAAGATATGATTGATTGATTGATTAATTGATTGATGTTTAACGTCCAGCGAGCAATTTTTCAGCTATATTCAGGACGAGAAAAAAAAATTAAATGCCACAGGACTCGAAACAAGGAAAGGTGATGGGTATGGACGGATAAATTAGGCTTAGCCAGTGCAACAGATCTCCTATGGACCACTCAACATGAGCTGTTACACTGGGTTCTTTAATTTAACGTGCGAAGAGGGTGGCAATCTCTCAACACAGGACCTCGGTTTTATTTACGTCTCATCCGAAGGACGGGTTGGTTGTTAATTTATACATCCCGCACAACCGATGGATGCCCCTTCAAGCCGAAGAAGCTCTCGGTCCCATTTCTTTACCCTGGGGTGCCCACGGGGTTGGCCTCTTTTAGAGGACTAGTGCCTCTAGGTCGGAGAAACCTGGTGCCTATTCTACCCCCGGCACACCCTCTGGGAGGGGGGTCAAAAAGATATGAAATATACTTCGCAAATATATTTACAAAGATGGAATTACATAAGAAATTATCAACTTACTTTCCTTTGTTATAGCACTGTCTCCATAGCCAGTACGTGCCGGATTTTGGTGGCGCTTTGAGGCCAACACATTTAAGATGGTTCTGGCACACTCTAAACATCCATTGCAAACTATGGATGCATAAAGATGAACATCAATTTAACAGACTGGACAGTTCCATTCGGCTGTTTCTTTTGTTTTACTAATTTTGTTTTTTCCAGGTAATAATAATACCAGGTAATTCTAACAAATAAAATTACGATTACCCGATTTTTTTCCGTGAAATATGTTCCTGAACCTGAATTGTATTCCGGTACTTAAGTCTTTCAGGTAATCCAAATTTTTCGTTATTATTACCCAATCCAGGTAAATTCGGGTAATCGTAGCCAGTGCCTATTTGTTTACCAGTCATTATCAAAGTTGTCGTCCTGAATATATACTGCTCTCTAGACATTCAGCAATAATCAATCAATTAATATAGATGATATACTAGTACTGATTCATGACATCATATTAAACAACTTAAAATTAGTACTTATTCTCTTTAGATAAACAAAATTGCACTAAAGTTGTGAGTTCGAACCCCGTTCATGGCGAGGTGTACTCGATATAGCATTATGTGATAAAGGTTGTTAGTGACTTGCGAAAAGTTGATGGTTTTCTCTGGATCCTTCGGTTTCCTCCACCAATAAAACTGATCACCACGAAATAACTGAAATATTGTTGAAAGTGGAGTTAAATACCATAAACCACCAACCATCCACCTAAAACAAAATTGGATATTTTCTGAAACTCAAACTAAAAAAAGAATATTTATCAACACATTTTATTATAAATAAGAACTAGTAAACTAATATAATACTGATATAAATAGCATGTTACAGTCATTTATCTTTTTTCTAATATCACTTTGATTCCATTCTTAGCCCTCATTACCAGTTCTGGACTTGTTTCGTAATTATGACCAGGAACAAGGGAAACATGATATCTGTTGAAAGATCAACAACAAAATATTAATAAATATATCCATCTAACTGTCTTATAAGAAGCAGGAATTGCTTACCCTTTGTGACACCTGGGTTCACTCCTGGCTTTGGTGAGTCCATCACATGTTGTTCATCTTTGGGTTCACTCCTGGCTTTGGCGAGTCCATCACATGTTGCTCATCTTTGGGTTCACTCCTGGCTTTGGTGAGTTCATCACATGTTGCTCATCTTTGGGTTCATTCCTGGCTTTGGCGAGTCCATCACATGTTGCTCATCTTTGGGTTCACTCCTGGCTTTGGTGAGTCCATCACATGTTGCTCATCTTTGGGTTCACTCCTGGCTTTGGTGAGTCCATCACATGTTGCTCATCTTTGGGTTCACTCGTGGCTTTGGTGAGTCCATCACATGTTGCTCATCTTTTTAGTTTTCTGTGTTGTTTTTTGTGTGTTTTGTTTGTCTTGTCCTGTGTCTTGTGTACACAATGTTGACAGTGTCTCTGGAGTATACATTCTTGATTGCCACTTCGGTTTTCTCAAAATGTGAGTATGGAAGTGTTTCTATTTGCATAGGTATTTAATTTGTTCATCATTATTGTTGATGATCTGTATGCAATTATTTAAACTTGAATTTACTGCAAGTATAGCGAAAAGAATGCATAGTGTACTCATTGTTCCCTACGGTATCATGCATTCAGTAGTCAACTGTTCAGGCACACACTGACATGGTTTATGAGATACATCAATTATTGAAATGCAAAGGGCCTCAAAAATGTTATTATTATTAAAGGGGGTTATGCTTAGGGTAATGGTGTATAATGCCCCTTTAAACAATATTTCAGTTATATCGTAACGGTCAGTTTTATTGGTGGAGGAAACCGGAGTACCCGGAAAAAACCATTGAACTGTCGCAAGTCACTGACAAACTTTATCACATAATGTTGTATTGAGTACATCTCGCCATGAGTGGAATTCGAACTCACACGTTAGTAGTGTAAGGCACTGATTGCACAGATATTGGTAAATCCAACTACCATATGATCCCAGCCACCACTGACCCTAATTGTATAAGTAATGGCATGGTAAAGAAACAGATAAATCTGTTATATATTTACCTTTGTACAAACCTTCCTACAACAACCTTTAATTCATCCATAGCAAAGTGTTGACCTATACAGTTTCTGTAATGGCACAATAGAATGAATGAGTGATTATTACTTAATGATAAGCAAGAGAAGATGTTTTATAGCTATATCCTGGCGAGAGCAAGTTATATTATGATGAGATGATGATGTGTTTCATGGCTGAACTGGATTTTTATAATCATAGTTCACTGAAACAAACTAACAACTTACAGACATGTCAGTCCACTCGGATACATTATCTAGACTCTGAGTCAACAAGTTTTTGTCATTATTCCTTAATGCTGTATACTTAAAGGAAAGGGAACAAATACCATTTTCATATTCTTTGGTTTGATCCGACTGTAGATAAAACATATGATCTAGCACATTTGAGGCGATCATACTAACCATTACACCAATGTAGCTGTGAGCAGAATGCAGGGTTGTACTATTGAAGGCTTGTAAAAATATCATCAACTATCAATCTATTATTTATACTATTTGTAACAAGGTTTATTACAGGTATTTATTATTAAAATTTACAGTACCTAAATATTGTAATTATTATTAAACAAAGGATCTCCTCCGTCAGGTTTAAGTGCCCATAGCTGACTGTTGGCTATCCAAGGATTTTTAAAATAGTTAGTTTGCTAATCTTTTGGAGTTGAGCATTTCTGATAAAGGTGATTCTAGAAACATGTCGTGTGCACAAAATTAGATATCTACGTTTTTATTGTAAGACATTTGTATGTTTTAGAGGAGAATGCCAACTCTGTCCAATTAGACTAGTTGACCTTTACACTCTTTACTCCAATCATTTCTATTTCTTTGCAAAGTCTGTATTGGATGAGTATAATTTCTGAATACAAAATACAAATAAAGATTGGATCGGTCGGTAATGAAAAAGAAACTGCTAACCCATCACAGACACCCGAGTTCACCCCGGTTTTCAGTTTGGTTCGTGTTGCTCGATGTTTTCTGTGTAGTGTTTTGTAGATCGTTGTTTGTCTTGTTAATCTATTTCTTTTGGTCATTATAATGTCTGTCCTTCAATTAACGTTTTCTGATTACCTTTTTGGTATCTTAAAATATTCTTAGTAGATGCAAAACGATCATAATTAATTGGTATTATTTATATATAAGTTTTCCTGTGCTAGGCTGTGTCAAGCTCCATAAATATCCTATTTGATATTTGGGAAGTGAAATATCACACGCTTAGTCATAACCAGACAAAACAACTAATAATACAAACTTTTATTATTAAACTAGCGATGAGATGACTACCATTGTAGCCGTTTTGTTAAAATAATTTAGAATTCATGGAGTGGATCGGAAAGTAGGGGGCAAGCTTTTTCAGGTAACCAGAAAGTGTGGGGGTAAGCAATTCGAGGGAACCTGAATGTGGGGATATTCTTTCAAAACTGACAAGCAAACAAACAAATGTTATCTGGTTTCAAACTAATCCTATTACCTTTAAATTTATGGATATTGTTTTGCTTCCATGCTACAAATTCAGCTTTTCTGAATGTTTGCCAAAAAAGTGTATAAGGGGGGGGGGGGGGATGGGAAACATAAAACCCCCGGCTCCGACGACCCTGGCATGGGCTCATAATATGTTCTCCTCATTGTTGATTGTTTTATACTGTTATGAATCCCTATGCAAATTGTTCCAAAGAATTGGTGTTCTATTTTTTAACCTCAACACATTTTTAAGCATTAATATCTTACCTTGATCCTGCTGAAAATGGTAGGAAGCTGTATGGATTTCTTTCTACCATGTCTTCTTGTAGAAATCGTTCAGGTTTAAAAAGCTGAAATGTTGTAGATTTACTTAAATGTACTAAAAGAAAACAATATTCATATCGGTTTTCACGAAGACCAATACTGTCTTTTAAAAGTTTCTTTAACATTCAAATACAGGAAGTGGTCAATGCTTTGCTATGAAAATTTGCTTGGTCAACATTTAGAAGAATATTATGGAACGATTTTACCACATATCACATTGATAATTGTGAAATTGTATAAGCGATTTTTTTCCTTTTCAAATTAATAATAGGGTTGTAAGCATATAAATATAACAAATACCAACTTAACATATAGTGTATCAATAGTGGCCATCATTACGTTTATAGTTTCGAAATAGGAGTATAATATTGTTCTGCTAATAAATAATGTTTTTCTATGTTATTATACATACGTCATGTTCAGGCCAGACATCGGGATGATGGTGTAATGTTTCTATAGACATAGCAACATTCATATTAGCTGGTATTACCACATCTCCAACCTTTAATGGCGACGTCAGTATACGAGAAATTGTCGGTACAGGTGGAACCATTCTCAATGATTCTTTTAAGAATGCTGTCAATTTTGGCATTGCTTGTAAATCATCCCTGAAACATCGAATGTTCAAAGTACAATACACAGAACTGAAAAATGTTTTGTTAATCAATGATTATTTAAGAAATAAAAATGGAGTATAAGCATTTATCCTCACAATATGTAGTGTCCGTTACCTTTGGCTAATATGAATGGAATAAATTTATCAGTATACAAACTTACAATCGTTTACTAAGATTTGCTTTATAATATGATGAAATTATGCAACGTTAGCTTAACTACATTTTTTTTGGGGGGGGTTGTTACTTTGAGTAAATGTTTTCAATCTGGTATTGGAACTCTGTGTTTGTGCTGCATACTATTCATAGTCTAACCATGTTATGTATTCTTTATCTCCCAGCAAGTCTGATATTTCTCTGTACACTGTCTCTTGTTCATGTTGATGTTTCCCTAAATAGTAAATAGCCCAGCTAATGGCTGACGAAGTGGTATCATGTCCTGTAACATAAAGTTATTGTCAAGTTGTAAATGTGTTTAACTATCCAAGTGAAACTCATTCTATAGGCAAATATACACACAAAAAAATTATTTCAACAACTTTTTAGTGATGATAGGCACTGATCACATAGGTAGATGTAAATTATACTTTTATTTAACTCTTCCTGCAAAACCATCGGATGACTTTTTAGGAGTGGTTGTATCCCAAAAATAGAAAAGGTCTACACACTGGGGTACAATTTGAAGGCATTGCATGAATATATCTTATCAATTTACACTCTAAAATTGACCAGAATATACTCTTATTGATTGCCGTAGGTCATGTTTTATTTTTGCCCTGATTGAGTTTGTACTAACCTTCAAACATAAATGTATCAACTTCAGCTCCAATGTCTTCATTAGAAAGTCCAATTCCATTTTCATCCCTAGCTGTTAATAAAATGTCAAGGAAATCAAGATGTCGCTTGGATGGTGGACCTTCTTTCGCCTAATAAAATATAATTACAATAAATTATTGACAAAAATGTTCGCAATCAACAAGATAAATCACCCATGTCATAAATATCATGATTAGCCACTGACATAAATCAATCTGATTAAAATTATATGTGAATTAAAAATATTTTTACATAAAATCGAATCCCCCCAAATAAAATAATCTGTTCCGGTGAATATGGCAAAAATGGCAATATCTCCTTTAAAAATGGTCAGATCATATTGTGGTAATTAAATACAAATATTCATATATCTATAAGGAAGCATGCAAAGTTTTGATGAATTCCCATTTAAAATGTAGGAGAAGTTGTGAAATAAACGATGAAAAAAAGGTTCAACCTATATTATTGTATAAGCCTATTGCTAATTCTGTCTATCAATATAAAGGTTATTCTGACTTTCGGTCATTAAGATGTACGAAAACGAGTGCTGTACTCATGCCCATAAAACAACCAATCAGAACAACTGTTGTACTGGTACCCGAAAAATAACCAATCAAAACACTGTATCCAATAATAACAGTGTTCTACAAATACAAATACAAATACAAATACAAATACAAATACAACAATACAATACAATACAATACAATACAATACAATAAAATACAATACAATACAATACAATACAATACAATACAATACAAATACTACAATACAATACAATATCACACCACACCACACCACAACACTACACTACATTACACTACACTACAATACAATACGCTTTATTTAAAGTTGGAAAGAATCAAACAAATAACACAAGCTCTAGTGAGCTTTTAAATCCGACATAAGAATATGCATATATACAAATAATAAAACAAAACATGCACACGATATTTCTAAAAACCACTGTCATATTCTAAAAAAAATGGAAATTTTATAATGGAAAATGGAATAGTGTATGGAACTCACCAAATTCTGTTTCCTCTCTTCAATAATCCGATGCGAAAAAGCATGTATATAGTTACAAAGACTTTTATATTCTTTTCCTGCCTTTGTTAGGTAATATATTCTGTCAAAATGGAGCCAAGGCTTCCTACAAAAATGTACAAATCTTATGTAAATCACATGTAGTACTTCTTGAAATAGATTGATTTGATTTTATGGTGTTTAACACTACTTTCAACAATATTTCAGCTATAACGTGGCTGTCAGTTTTATTGGTGGAGGAAACCAGAGGACCCGGGGGAAAACCACTGACCTGTCGCAAATCACTGACAAACTTTATCACATAATGTTGTACATCTCGCCCTGATCGAGATTCGAACTCACAACATCAGTGGTGATAGGCATTGATTGCTTAGCTAGTTGTATATCCAACTACCATACGATCACAACCATGACGGCCCCTCTTAAAATAGAAAAACAATATCAAGGTAGAAATGGAATCAATACAGTTATTGTTTTGGCACTGGCATGCTTATTATTGAAATTTACAGTTGCTAAATAATGTAATTATTAAGAAAGTTCTCCTTCCTCTGCATAGGTGACCTTGACATATTTTGTCCTATTTAGATCCTTTGACTTTCTTGCTCCAAAAGACACTTATATTATTTGGCTTTCTTATCTTCTGACCTTGAACGTACATGTTTTTGTATTTGATCAAGGTGAAGGTTATTCTAGAAACACACTGTGCACACTAAATTAGATATCTGCCTTTTTATTTTCTATATTTAACATATCAAAGATAATATAATACACATGACAACACTCTGCCTAAAATGAAAAACAAACAATTTCACACCGTCACAACAATGCCAAAATCAACTATCAAAATCGTAGAAAGAGCACAAATTGACAACCCTAATATACAAATACATACCTGTTCACTTTCTGTAAATCGAAGAAGGACAGGCAACACAATGACCAAAAGAACCATGACAAAAGAACAAACAATGACCTACAAACCACTGCACAGAAAACTAAAGATTGAGCACCACGAACTCCACTAAAAATCGAAAAAGAGCCCCAGGAGTGTGCACGTGAGTAGATCTTGCTCCAATAGTAGTGCTAACATATCCGTGGTCATATGTGACACAGCTACATATATACATATGTGTGACTACAAGTTATAGTTGTAGTACTGTATATCTAGTACAACATCCTGATGTACGGTACAGTTCCAGTCAGCCAATGGCCGACGAGAACACAGTACCGTACATCAGGGTGTTGCACTGGATATACAGTAGTACAACAGACTTGTATTCTGATTGGTCAGTTTGCAGCTGTCAAAATCTTTGATGGACATGTCAAAATTTTGCGGTGTTAAAGTCACGTGATCAAAACCTGTGCAGCCAAACACTAATCGCGGGAAATCAGTGTAGTCTGGGCGTCGAAAATGAGAGGTTGGAATATACCCGACTTTTTGCTTGCGGCAGATGAAATAGACGATTTAACATTATCATAGGCTTGTGAAACAACAGAAAATGAGAATTACACAGTGTAAAACGTATAAAGGAGGAATGGCCCAAAGAGAGCTGAATAATAAGACAATTCGCCATTATTGTCAACCTGGTAAGTTGATATATCATATATTTAACTTCCAGAGAGGGGGGATACTCACAAAAATGTCCTGTACCCAGGCTCGTGGTATTTTTTTGGGGTCAAAATTTTCGGATTTAATGTTTCTTGAGTGTACAAAATTTTGGTGTTTTTTTGTTTTTTTGTTTTGGAGGTGGGGGGAGTACTTGTAATATTGGTACTTTTATGGGTAACTTTGATAAAAATGCATATTTTTTGCTTATTTAAAACCAAAATTTGGCACCAGAAATTGTATGCGGAGTTATTTTTTGGGGTTCATTTTTTCAACAGGCATTTTTTTGGGTGTGTTTGAATTTTTTTTTATTTTTGGAGGGTGAAATTTATTTTATGTGACGAGCCTAGGTACAGAAAATTTTGGTGAGTATTCCCCTAGGATTTAACTGTCGTATAAAAAAAATCCGGTAAATGCACAATGTGAGAAAAACGTTGACACGTTTTACTTTTGTCAGCCCGAGCTGAAACAACAATACTGAAAAAAATGTAATAACAATATACTGAACTCCAGTGCATATTTAAAAAAGGATATCCATTAAAAATGACGAAAACAAGAAAATACGGACATTCATGAAATTTTATTTGTTGATAGCGGGATATTTCAGTTGTATTTCGGTGTTTAACTTGGGGAGGGGGGTTGTAAATTTCATGTTTTTTTTTGTGCGTGTGTGTTTTTTTGTTTTTTTTTGTATCTTTCAGTAAACATATAGTGTAAATTCAGAAATTAATGCGATATCTTTATTAAAGCAAATAATTTTAATCTTGGATTTTTTTTTTTAGTGGGCTTTCTGATGGTTTGGTGTCTGCTTAGTGTTACTTCGAGACGTTTAAATGTGCGAAATTTTCACTGTGTACTTTTTTGTTGGTATCTTGATAATTTAGAAATAATTAGGAAGTTGTTGTACATTTTGACCATGCTACAACATCTCACTCTGGAAGTTGTAGTACAGTTAAGCCCCGCCTTTGTGTGGGAATCAGGAGTTATTGTACACCTAACATCAAAGGGAATTCACACACATCATAATACAATAATTTATAATACTTACATCCACCGGTCGGGTATCAGCTTACCCATTCTACCAATAGCAGCAACATATGGATGGTTTGCCCTGTAATGACAAAGATCTTTCAGATTAACAGCTATGTATGCTTAGCATTTTCTGGTCATGTCATAGAGCTAGAAATGTTGCTCTCCACAATACAACTGCCTGTTACTTATATTTAGTAATTTGTTATTAGTTGATGAAATTGGAGAAAACCGAGAAAATCTGAACTAATAATGAAAATTATTACAGAAACGTGTGGTGCACAATAAATTAAACATCTATGTCCTGTTTATTACTTCAAGGTGATAGGCACTAATTGGAAAGGTGTAATGTCCACCACGACTTTCACATAAATTTGTCATACTTGAACCAATGGATATCTACCCTTTCGACAAACCTGGACTCATTCCCATTTTGTACTGGTTTTCTGTATCCCAATCCTTGCTACATACCTTCTGGATGATTAGTTATGTCACAATTATGATGGCTTGCTACCCATATTTTGATGTTATATACTGTTTCCTATGTCTAAATACATTTTACATTTATCTTACGAGGTCAATGAAACCAAAGACCAGGATATTATTCATTCATATCTTCGCTTCTGTTAATCTAATCATGTCATTTCTTATAATTCAGAAGTTGTGAATATCATGCGAATACGTCTTATAGAAGTAACGGTTCTTCAAACTATTCCACAGAAGATCTTTGATTAAGAAAAGTTTGAAGATACAATATGGGAAACCAGAATTCGTAGGTCGAAGGACATGCAATGCAATGGCCGAAAGAATGAGGACAAAAAGAGATGCACAATGGTCGAAGTAAGACTAATTGGAAAGCTAAAAAATGAGAAAAACCTACTTCACTAAAACTGGGATGACATAAGGTCCTGTGAAAGGGTTAGCAGTTCATGTTTAACTAATGGCATCCTCTTAAACGGCACGAACATCTTATTAGGAATCCTTTTGTTTTTCTCCTTTTTGTCAGATTGATTGTTACTAAACAGAGCAGTATTTCAACAATATCAAGGATAAGAACAAAACAAAAGAAGAGTTTGAAGATATCTAAGGGTAATCAGTATCCGTAAATCATGTAGGCAGAACGGTTGAACATGGATGGGTCTATTGGTGGAAAATAGGTTGTTACAGGAAAATGTGGATATAATGATTAGACTCAAAAATGTTTTCCTTGCAACCGGCCATCAACGACACAGTGTTGTTCATTAGCAGATGGTGCAAGTTTTCTTCCGTATAAGGGACATGGTTTCTTCATACACGAGGCATTCATTTTTGCCAAGCGCTTATGACAATTTGTGTATTTCATTTGCCCAGCACAACTAGTGCATGTTCTTTTCAGAGTGGTTTCTACTGCCTAACATAGAAACTTGATCCTATTTCCAACTCTCATGGATCTATCTGTTTCTCATCTTTTTGCGATTTGTAACAAATATGAAAAAAATTAACCTTGAAATATTTTATTTTGAGTGATTTCAATGACTTGGATACTCGTTGAATTTGTCTGGGATTTGAAACAAATTATTTTGTGAAATAGACATACCCTTCTGTCTGGATGTTTCCATTATATGAAAAGGCACATTTAAGGATAGTATCTAAGGTCTCCAGAGTAACAAGCGGAAATATATCCACAGCTTTATCTTTTCCTATAAATGGTTTTAAATTAGCCTGAAAGAATAAAATAATAGTGATAAAATAAAACAAATACCACACTGTCGGAACAGATCCAAAATTCAATCGTAAAATCGTGGAAACTGCTATACATTATACAACTGTATGTGATAACAAGGAACTCAAATAAACATTCCGAGTATTACGTAATCACAAAGTTGTTACAAAATGCATATCAATTACCAGATATAGTCGGTAGGGGTATTTGAAATCTAGGAATAAATAACAATTGCAAGCATTACAACTTGTTCCCGATACAATGGCACATTTAAGTAAAAAATAGATTTAATTTAATTTTAAAATAAAATCATAATGGACAATGTAAAATGCAGATATCAAAGGACAAATACATTATCACACCCCAGATTTGTGCTGGTGAACTATTAGTCCCTGAGAATATCATCCACCCAGTAGTCAGTGTTTCGGCTCTGACATGCTTTATTAGCTATATTTGAAAGACTCAGAAATAGGTCTGGTTCCACAAACATGCCAGATTATATTATGACGTCAATTTCAACTTGAGAATCCAAAAACAAGCCTGATTCCATTGTGATGTCAAACTCTCCCAAACATGTCCGATTCGGTCCCACAAACGTGCCCGATTTTACAAAGAAACAACATTATCCTTCCATCTTATGCATGTTTACAATTCTGTCCGTGTTTCAGTGTTATTACTACACTATAAAACCATAAAAATAAGTGAGTGAAAAGTATAATATTTAGAGAAAACTAAATCGTATACGGTTAGGGTTAGTGAACGACCATTTAACTTATGGTTTTTTTCTAAAAAAATATTCTGATTTTGGTGGAGGAAAAAAAAATAATGTGATTCACAGTTTTGTCATATAACCTAATGTTGAATTCTGGGAAAAAAAATTGCGCTTTGCGTGACAAAAAAATATAAAATTCTGAACGAAACAAAAAACCATAACCCCTCCTCCTGCAAGTTAAATGGTGGTCGGTCCCTTAGGGTTAGGGTTATATATAATTTTATCAAAGTTGCTCCAGAAAGTTTCAGGATTCGTGTCTTTTGATGTAGGTTTCTTCCGTTGAATGGTCCCAATGGAAAAGCCAACGTCCGGAATAGTCTAATCCATATTTTGAACTGCTGTATATTTTGTTGTTATATTATGACGTCAATGTGGTGGAAGTTTTCACTCCAACCAAATCAGACGCGTTTGTGGTGAAAATCGGAAGCGTTTGTGGGAAGATGACGTAATCGGACATGTTTAGGGAATTGGACACGTTTGAGAGTCCTGCATATTTATTACTGAAATTTACAGTTCCTAAATAATGTAATTATTAATAAAACTAAGGTTCTCCTCCCTCAGGCATAGGTGACCTTACCCGATTTTGGCTATACTGTTTAGGCCCTTTAGTCTTATAGCTCTCAAACCTTTAAATTATTTAGTAAGTAAGTAAGTAATGACTTTATTTCAAGAGGGTAACACAGTTAGCAACAATAAGCTAATCTTCCTTGTGGCTTTCCAATCTTTCGATTTTGAGCATACCTGATGAAGGCTATTCCAGAAACCAAATAACTAGAAACTGCATTTTCCATTTTCTTTTAAGATAATAAAGTATTTACCAAAAATAAATCAGTTGAACTGTTATAAATGTTGACATATGGTTTTAAAATATCAAAATGGAAGCCTGGTGTCAGCAGACGTCTATTTCTTTCCCATTTCTTTCCATTTGAAATAAGTAAACCTTCACCTGGAATAGAAGATTATGTTTGTAATATATCAGTAAAAATCTTCATGTGGTTACAATACATCCTGTATCTGTAATTAACAGGTATCCATAGCAATGTGATGGGTCATGATGGTCGTGATCGTATGGTAGCTATAGAAGGATTTACAACTACCTAGGCAATCAGTACCTATGACCACTAGTACTGAAGTTGTGAGTTCGAACCCCATTCAGGCGAAGTGCACTAGATACAACATTATGTGATAAAGTTTGTCAGTGACTTGCGACAGGTCGGTAGTTTTCTCCGGGTCCTAAGGTTTCCTCCACCAATAAAACTGACCACCACGATATAACTGAAATATTGTTGAAAGTGGCATTGAACAGCATAAACCACCAACCACCCATGGCATAGTTGAATGACTTACGTTTTCAAACTTTGTGTATGAAATATGTATGTATCAACAAGTGAAGTTACTATGAATTCGCTTAATATAAAACAAAATAAGAGAACAACTTTGGACATTTTATTCTTAGTATATAATATGGCGAAGAGGTATAGAAAGGCAATTGCTGAGACTACCTGAGAGGCTAATCGCATATTATAACTTGGTTATGTTCTGCATCAAGTACTATTGGAAACAAAACAAGTTAATCAGTATTCTAATGCAATTATAATGTAACGCGTATTTTCATTGGCTATCGAGAGCTGTCAAATCTGCAGTTGACATGCCTGAAGGAATGCTATATTCCTACGCCGAATACACTTGTTTGCAATGTATATTTGATTTGTGTGGATGGTTGTTTTTTTGTATTAACTGTTAAAAACGATTTATTTATTATTGTATTCAAAATAGTTGTTTTTTTAAATCACTTGTTGACGGACTATTATTTTAGCGGAAGGAATTTGAAAAGTGCATATATTTCGTCATTTATTTGTATGTTTTCAAACTAGTGTGTACACGTTGGGAGAATTTCATAAAAATAGGAATAACAGTACTGTATTCTAAGAGTTGTCTGTGTCAATTGTGGATATGATGGTCCAAATATTCAACTCTTAAAATACAGTTCTGTTATTCCTTAAATAGTCGTTTATGAGATCCCAACCCAGCCACATTTGTATTCCTATATCAATCCAGAACCTTGATTGTGTAGTTGTTTCTGTGTTTAGGAGTTTCCTGAATGCCATCTACATCTACATTGTTGAGTTGCAAAGGTTCTAAGATCCATCATGCAAGTATTTCATGTTCTGTTACCCAAATATAGTGCTCAAAAACATATTTACGTGTACAGTTTAAAATCAGTGTTTCTTGTGTGTTACTCAGCCATAATGGTTAAACTAGTCATGTTAGGGAACGACCATTTAACTTGAAGGGGGGGGGGAGGGTTATGGTTTTTTTTCTAAAAATATATTCTGATTCCCAATGTTGCTGAAAAAAATATTCTGATTTTGGTGAAGGAAAAAAAAAATAATCTGATTCAGAGTTTTTGTCATATAACCTAATGTTGCATTCTGGAATAAAAATTTCGCACATTGCGCGACAAAAAAAAAAAAATATTCTAACTCTCGCATTGTCCAAAAAAAAAATTCTGAACGAAACAAAAAACCATAACCCCCACCCCCCTTCAAGTTAAATGGTCGGTCCCTTAGCCATGGCAAAACTTTCAATGATAAGCAAGGGATAAAATGTATTTCTTAATTGTTTAAATGATTATTACCAATCCAGTCTAGTAATAATGTGTATCCTCCTCCTATATTGTTAGACTTGGGAGCAGACGACTTAAGTAGAGCTTTTACTGAATCAGGATGGCAAGCTATAAAACTAGGAAATAAAAACATTTGCCAGTAACACACTATTGTTGGTCGCTCTTTCTCTGTAATCTTTTGCAGTATAACATAAATCTCTTTCACTGTACTGAACTGAAACAATAAAAATATATTTTTTTGTCTCCATTTAATTCAAATTAATTGTACATGTGACTGTAGTTGTTTACCGACTACAAAAATTTTCAAGGTTGTCGTAGCTTGTGCTTTATGGAGTTATTGTCAATGTCCCTTTATATACTATTAGTATATATTACACTTTACGTTTTTATTTTCCCTATTTGTCTTTGTTAGCGCAGCCGGTCACTATTTTCGTATATGGACCAGCCAGGTACCTGCATTATTAATTTAGATAAAAAGTATAATATAGCACATAGTTCATGTCACTTCGGGTCATATGGCAGTATATGGACCGGTCCGTCACCAAAAAAATATTATATGGACCGAAGCTTCTGAGGTCCATATAATATTTTTTTGGTGACGGACCGGTCCATATACTGCCATATGACCCTCAGTGCCATGAACTATTTGCTATACAGTACCTCTCCATGCATTAAGACAAACTTTACTTTGACATATTTATCGTTTCAGATTTTTCTGAAAATAATTAAATTTAATTTAAACAATATTTATTTAGAAAATAATCAGAATATACAGTACATCAAACATAGTAAATACAGACAGGATTCAGAAACAAGCAATTAATTAAATAATTAAATTTGATGTGAATAGAACAATCTGATTGGCTGATCCGTCTGGGGCAATGTTGGTTATACTTTATAACATGGTTTGGTATTGTGACATCGCCATCATATTCATTCGCCAACGACAAATTCAAATAGTCCTATGAAATAATCGTAATCGAAGAATCATAAGATTTTGTTGTAAAAATTAAATTATAAGTAAGATACATAATGTATGTTCAATTTTTGAACAGTTTATACTTGTATAACCTGGTTTGGAACAGCTTACACTTTTCATAAACCACTTTTCTGTTTATTAAGCTTAAACTGTCCAAAACCAGGTTAAATTGTGTAGTCTATTCAAAAATTGAACATATTCCTTAAATGTAAAATATGTCCTTATTTATGATTTAGAAAAGTATTTGATTGTCATGTTCCTCACTATAGAACATAAGGTATGTAACTTTTATAATTAATCTTTCGTCCACAAATATAACGGTAGATCTGGATATGCAAATTCTAAATAAATGAATTGCTGGTCATTATTGGAACATCGATAGTGTATGATTTAGGAGGTTGCCAACCCAAGATATGAAACAAAATATGTAAATTTTATAAGACTTAGTTCCGGACATTGCATTGAGCATGTCGTTTGACATCATCATTAGCAGGTTTCTTTATCGCCATTTATAGAGACATAAAAAATCTGAACATCAAAGAGTCATCAATTGATCTTCCCTTCTTCCAAGCATCTACAATAGTTCTGGAATTCTGCTAATAATGTCAAACAACATGCACAATACAAGGGCCAGACGAATATATTTTCTGCCAAATTAATTTGTGGGCAGTGGATAAACAATTGCTGTTTTTATTGATGATTGGAAGGTGGGGGATGGTTAATTACAAATGATAGTCAGACCTGCGACATCTTGGTCTGTTGGCTTGACTGAATGGTAATTACACACACTCGAAAATAGGCTAATACATGTATATAATATTTGTCTGAATATTAATTATCTAGATTCACTTTGGATTTATCAACATTCTTGAAATCGTCGTCTGTAGCACAAATTGATGATAAAATGTCTGTTATACTTAGGAATAAAATGAAAAACACAAAATCAAATGTCAAAATCATAGAAAACAGTACAATTGATACCCCTAAACACACATACAAATGTATACATGACCGATAAAAACATCGTATAATTAACAACATTACCAGATGAAGTGATCCCCATATAGGATGAAGGGGTCCTATCACAGAAACTTGTGATGTTATTTTCTTCCAATGATGGTACTTTCTGATAAATTTCTGGATCCTCCATAAAAGATATACAACAAAAACTGCCAACAAAGACTTCACCATGTAACCAGATAAAATATCCATTTCTTCTGAAAAACAAAGCACAATCTTCTACACGTATAACACTTTTTTAAATTTTATATTTAACGACAATGTACGTATATTGTGTTTATCCTGCAATGTCTAAAAAGTCGGAAAACTTGTCAGATTTAAACAAAAAGGACAGAAACAAGCGTCATTCCTCGCCTTTTATAAATGTTGTCAAGGGTGACTTCTTCGTGGTCCACGTTACATTATAGTACCAGTTTCATACTTGTCTGCGCCCTCCGCTGTACATAGCTACAGGGTACCAGGAAAGTTTATTCGTAGGCTGAAAAGTTTATTCGTCTAGTACAAATAAAGCAAAAATTTATTCGTATAGCATATTTGTACAGCAAATGTACTGATTGCAGGATAAAAATAATATTCTTGATTCCTGTGTCTTTTAAACGAAAACAAATCACCACATAATTATAAAATATATCAAACCACATGATTTGCATGTGAAAATACCAGAGGCATCCGGTTGACAAGTCAGGATTCTTGTACAAATTGAAGACACACAATTTTCACATGAAAATCTTATCATATTTATATGGCTTAATCACGGGAATTTCATATCAAATGGTTAGTCCAGAATTATGCACAATACATAATGAAATTACATCGTAGCCAGGGGTGAGGTCTAAGGATACGTACAAACTCCCTTCCCTTTGAAATTAAAGAAAGACCAAGTCGAGATTTTGGTTGATCTATGACTTGAACTATGAGTGTACCGAACCCCTAATTGAATACTCATGTCTACGGCTGATGATATTCTCACAATATTATTTAAGTAAAGACAAGAGCAGGAAAATCGTGTTGATTATTTTGTGCCAGTGTGTATATGTAACTTACTGATAGTAATGGCATTGCAACAAAAGTTTGAAGAGGTAGACAGTTACTGGGACAATGATGTTCCATTTGTCTGCAAACAAAACAGACCCAAAAATGTTGAAATTTCAAGCCACCATCCGCTTCCTTTATAAAATAATTTAATTTGATTTGAATACTGCAATCTGATTGGCTGATCTGCTTAGAGAAAATTTTTGCTATACTTGATAACCTGGGTTGGTATCGTGATGTCACCAACATATTCATTCATCAATGACAAATTCAAATAATCACATGAAATAATCGTAATTAAAATCGAGGAATCATTAAATTTTGTTGTAAAAATTAAATTATAAGGAATATTTGAAATTTTGTATTAAACAGGTTTGTACAAATTAAATTATAAAGAATATTTGAAATTTAATGATTCCTCGATTTTAATTACGATTATTTCATATTTAAATTATAAGGAATATTTGAATTTTTACAACAAAATTTAATGATTCCTCAAATTTAATTACGATTATTTCATGTGACTATTTGAAATTTTTCAAAATTTTCACATATTCCTTAATTAAATAAAGTTTTACTACCTTCATAATTAATACACCTTTGAAGGGTATTGTCTAATAATTTTTTTAAAATACTTTTAGTGGTCCTACAGCCATACAGCCATCCATAATTGCCACACTCAGGATACTTAAATCACATCACTTTTTCAAGTTTTCTTTTTCTACGACAGAAAAAATTTAATAAAACTCATTTGCACATAAATAGAAGTGAAACAAATATACGTATACATGTATAAATATCATCAAGAACTCTATTTGGGGTGGACCAATTTTTGGATCATTGCTAAATTATCTAACCACACAACAAGAGGTACATTGCCAGTTAGTCCGAGATTCCTCTGCCGTCCGACAGATTTTTATTCGACTTGCTGGATCCGTGGGACGTCAGAGCGCTCTCCATAAGGAAAACAGCAGATTTGCCGCTCCAACTCTGGGTCGGCACATTTCCACATTTCATGGCTATCAGATTTTATTTTCTATCCGAAACCCTTATATAAATCGCTTCACCAATCATTTTTCTATTCATTCATAACCATCTTACCCTCAGAAAGTGGTGTTACACTCGAGTACAGCACAATTTTCACATAGACCCTATCATTTCGCCATGTCAGTTTATTTTTCAACCATTTGTCACGTGACTTCGAGAAAACTACGATTACCGCAATGTATCATGGAAGATGATTTGCATATGATGATCTTACCTTGTCCAAAATGAGAGGGGGGAACGCTACATATGCTCTTGCCGAAGCCCGTGGGTAACACTGCCATTGAATCTTTTCTTTCCAACACATTTTGTATTATTTCCTTCTGCTCTGATTTGAGCTGTCGATGGAACCGTTTGTCCTGCAGAATACGCTTTATATCGTCTTCCATGTGATTTATATGTTGTTTACGTATGCAAATAATTTGACATGCTGCATTAAGTAGCTCCCATCATGCAATGTGTTGCTGTCATCATTCAGTTAGTATCGTGAGATAACGTTTAATGGCTGAAAAATAAACTGACATGGCGAAATGATAGGATCTGTGTGAAAATCGTGCTGTACTCGAGTGTCACACCACTTTCTGAGGGTAAGATGGTTATGAATGAATAGAAAAATGATTGGTGAAGCGATTTATATAAGGGTTTCGGATAGAAAATAAAATCTGATAGCCACGAAATGTGGAAATATGCCAACCCAGAGTTGGAGCGGCAAATCCACTGTTTTCCTTATGGAGAGCGCTCTGATGTCCCATGGCTCCAGCAAGTCAAACAAAAAGCCGTCGGACGGCAGAAGAATCTCAGACTACTCAGTTGGTAGAGTAGTGACTTGTACAATGCGAAAGGACCAGGATCAAATCCCATCGGGGACATTGCATTTTTCGAAGGTAAAACATGCTCTACTGTTACAGAAATAATACACATACTTTGAATGGTTTTACACACCCGCTTGTTGCAGCTCAGTATTCTTGTTGAAAATTGACTATTTGTCCAGTTTCAAAAAGTTCTGCTGTAAATTTTAGCGACCATGAAAAAGTTTTGTTAGCAATTTGATGTACATGCAAAGTCTGATATGAATTCGCTGATGTGTTGTTGCATAGTCAATCCCTGACCAACGAATTCGAATGACTTTTAAACTTTGCACCGAGGATCATCAGCTCAGTCCCTCGGCTGCCTTCTGGAGCAATCAGTCAGTGGTAGTTACCGACGAAGGGTGATACTAAATTAATGTTACTAATAGATCTCAATTGGATATAAATGCTACTTCAACATCAATAATACCTCAAATTATCGGAAAATACTCAAATGGCGAAAAATGTTACAGAAAAGGGGAGGGTAATCTCTCCGATTGAGAATTTGAGTGCCTGTCGGTTCTTACCAAGTTAATGTGTTTGATCGAGATCGGTAATACAAGATATTTCAATTTCACAATGTAAAAAATAGTCTAACATAACACTTGTGGTAAATATTCCGTTCAAATATAAAATGACATTTATTATCTGTCAAGCAACAATCAATGTTGACAAAATTCTTGTGTTGTTCACCGTCCCATATTTTGACATTGTTAGGGAAAAGTAAAAAGCAAAAACTATGACGGTAAAAATTCCGGAAAAAGGAATGAACGAAATCATATGTGTACTAAAAGTCAGTTATAGCAATTAATTGAAAACTTTCAATGTAACATTTGTCTGCAGAGTGTGTTTGGTGAGGATGGGAATGTGGGCGTCTTGTAAATCCCTAACAGAGTTATCGTTCCTTTCTCTGGCATTGTGCTCACCATCTGAACTTTTACAAGGTTCTTGTAAGAGTAAAACTAAATTCATGCAAACGAAATATTCGATAATATTGAATCCTAAGCTCAATTTTCAAACTATATTTTTTTTACAATTATCCAAGCGTGATTTGGGATCGGTCAATTTTATATAAGCGTGCCACAGGAAAACAAACAGGTCAAAACGCCCCCACTACCAAAACACCCCCACTTTTTACCAAAACGCCCTCACTTTTCACCAAACGCCCCCACTTTTTTTTCCAAAATAAATAATTATATAAAAAAAATATTTTGATGTGATTCAAATGTTTATTAATGTCTTCCCACGATTCGTTTTTGTTCGAATATTTTGTTTTTGTTTTATTATATTTTTATTAATCCATTTATTAAAGTTATAAATTTAATTAATGATGATTACATTTAATTAAATTTATATGTTTCATTAATTATTACAATAATTATATGCCTTTATCCGTGCCGACGGTCTTTTATGAGTTTAATTACCGGTAAGAAAGTAAAAACACACACAAGCCAAGGTATTGTGAAAAACAAATGTACAAAGCCAACAAAAGAATGGCTTGATGTGGCCATATGGCTTCAAGTAATATTTAGTGAATACAGCAAAGTATTCCGAATAGGTACAAAGTCTGTTACACAGAACAGATGTAAAAAGTTTCCCCAAGCAACTTAATATCGTAATGGGTCTATAATGTTTAGGTTCGCTTGAGTCACCCTTGTTCTTGTTAATAGGTTTAATATGGCCAATCACCCAACTCTGTGGGATAATTCCACAATCAAATATCAGATTACCGGTAAATAGCTTTTCGTATATATTTATGAATTAATGAGCAGTGGATTTAATGTACTCATTGATTATACCATCTTCTCCAGATGCTTTATCGTTTTTCAGCTTTTTGATACAATAAAAAAAAAATTCTCTGGATATATAGAGATTGCTATTCTCATTGAGATTATCCATAAAATTTGAGTCAATATTAAAATCTAGATCATCTTCTCCCGCATCCGGAGCGGCAGTTATTTTTTTTCTTAAATTTGAATAATTTTGACGTATTGACCTGAGGGCTGAGGTTAACTCTTTCTCTTCTGACGTGCATTTCTACATTCTAAATCAAACCATGACTTATTGTTCATTTTAGTCCCACTTGAATTACCCCATTTACATTATAGACTCCTAAACTTTGCCTAAAATATAAGTCAGTTTTATATACTTATAAACACTATTACCGGAGCGTATACATGCATATACAAGTTCGTTGTCGTCCGATGTAAGATAAACATGTATACATTTATATATCAATTTACTGGACAAATCTTGAATTACAAGACATCACACATGATACATGTATCTTCGCTTGAGTAGAAAAGAATTATTAAATGTGCAGTTTTGGCAATAAAAAGGTGGGGGCTTTTTTTGGTAAAAAAATAACAAAAAACGGGGGCGTTTTGGTAGTGGGGTAGTTTTGACATTAATTACACCTTACAAGAATGCTGGATTCTGAATAATTGAATAAATTATGACATTTGATGGTGGCAGACGTCTTTTTGGGAGCTCCTGAATTTTATGTGGAATTATTGGTGTCGGCATAGATTTATTGGTTTTTAAAGAGTGTATCCTATTTTTAATACATCACATCATCTAATTATATATCATCTACCAGAAACATTGTTTTTTAGCGACAGATACATACAATTTTTACTGAAGTTTGATAACCCGCCATTTATTGAGACAAAAGCGTGAAAAAATGGCCGACTTTTAATATTTTGATTAGTACATTTCTTTTACCTTGTTTATAAGTGTTAAATTAATTAAAAAAATTATATTTTATTGTACCCTATAAAATATAAAATAGATAGCAGATTAAAATTTATAATTGAGAGATTGTGACCGAACATTCGTGGGATAACACCCCCTGTCCGTATGTAAACACAAAAGGTGGCGGCTTAAATTCTTAATGACAGAAATCTATTGAAACAAGTAGCAGTAGAAAAAGACACAAAATTATTTATCCAAGGTTCAATCAAGTAAAAATCATAAAAGATTTGAAAACCACGCAAAGGGAGATAATCGTTAAATTATCATACAAACAGAGGCACACCTGTGTTTTAGATTTTAGTGACGATATATATAAACAAAGTATATAATTTTAAACAATATTCTATTGAAACATTTTAACAGTATATGCACTATTCATGACTGACTCTAAATTAATAAAATACCTTGAAAAGACCAATTCAAAGACAGACCAAGCCCCTATAGGACCACGTATTAGAAAACCGTTTATTATATCTGACAGTAAAGGAAGATACCTACGAGAACATATCCAATCGCCGGTAGAAAATCAAATCATATGGCAATACAAGGGTGGTAGAACAACATACGAGGGCTATAACTGGATATTACAAAACATAGATCATAAAATAGGACAACCCGATAATATTCATTTCTACATATGGCTAGCAACATGTGATCTTACTAGCTACAATCCACCATTTATATATCTGGCTTGTGAAAACAATGATGGTATTCATCATATAATTGACACATATCATCAAATTACTGAAGCGGTAAATCATTAACCACACTGTAGAGTAATATTTCTTGAAACGCCTGTGTACTCGATATACGAGCATAACAAATACAAAGGTCAAACAGACTCTGAATTCAAGACGTTGGACAACAAACTCCTATCGCAAATTAATGAGCTAAACCAAATTACCAGGGAAATAAATATTGGATTAACAATACATCACCTGTATTCTCAACTGATCTCAACCGGCAGCACGGGAAAAACTCAAAGACAAAACAAACACCCCGAGATCAATATAATTATAAGGACGGACTTCACCCAGGCATAAATTTGTCAAAAGTTTGGTTAAAGAAACTAGAATTACAAATAAAAAAGGACTGTTGGGAAAACTGGCACTAGTCAACTGTGATGGCATCCACAACGCACTATTATCGGTTAGATCATCTCCTTTATTTTGTATAAACTAGCTCTGAAACATTAACAGACAAAAACCTGGCAACTTGAAATAGCAATGGCAACCAATGGATCCATTGCAAGATATAAAAAGGACAATACACATCAAACTAGAAGCATGCGTGGCACAGCTAGCTCGATTACAAATACGTACACTCTCAATATAGACAAAGCGTTGAAGAAAAAACTAGATGCTACCAAACGTCAACAAAATGTACTGTATGAATACACCAAAGGAGGACTAGTTATAACTGCAAATGCAGCAACATTTGAGCTATTAAGGATAGCCGCAAATATTTATTATGAAAACCTCCCAGAATCACTCGGAAAGGCTTATATAACACAAAGTACTCACTCTACAAAATGCAACAATGTGCAGACTACAATACGAGTACATGAACAAGAACAACCTGCATATACAATCAATCGGTATTTAACTAGTAGCAGAATCCTAGTAAATGGCAAAAAGCTGACACTATTTGTGGAAAGAGATATTACTGGAATTCATGACATCATTCATGCAGCCACATGTAATGGCAACCAGATAAATCTGAATAAACTGAACAACATACTAGCCGAACAATTGCAACGTATAATAGGAACAACTACAAGCATGGATGAACTCTGGAAGACACCAGCAACAAAACAACATGAAATTGAAGACATATCATGTAACAAATGCAGAAAGAACTGTAAAACACGTAGTACATACTGTATGTACTGTAGGCGAACATTGGATACACTTCAAATGTGAAAAGCTTAATCCTGAACAGATAACAGCAATAGAAGCAACAACAACAACAGACTATACATGTACACTCTGCCAGAATGGAAAATCTAATGTTTGTGCTAATGCACTAGCTATTCTAGATGAATGTAATCTAAGGACAGATGAAGTACAAGATGAAACTCGTTGTAATCTATGTGATAAAACAATTGACGACGAAAATTATGACTTATGTACATCATGTAACAACACATACCATCTGACGTGTATGGAAACTAACAACGATCACAAAACATGCTACTCGTGTAAATCATATATAGATGAATTGGAAAATCAAAATGAGAGTGAAGTCAAACAACCAGAATTAGATGAACATAACACTATTCTGAAAGAAACCAGTAGTAACAACAATAGATGTACTGGTGCAATACAAACACAAAGTCAAAATAATCTGAATGAAAACCATAGCATCAATGCCAACAAACACGAGACATCGCCTAAAAGACTTTTACTGCCAAGTTCAATAACTAAAAGTCATGATGAGGAATACATATCAGCCAAATTAAGAGAACTACGAAATAAAGAAACAAAATTAAAAAAATTAGAGGAAACACTCAAAATAAGAGAAAAATCTCAAACTGAACAAAGGAAAAGTAGAATAGAAATGGAAACGTATTGTAATAAACTTGAAGCTAAGAACACCGAACTCGAATTAATGGTAAAAACATTACAGAGGAGTATAGAACAACATGAACAGTCAAGTGATAATCCATCAACTTCACCTGTAAATACAACTACCAACTCGGATATTAACTCTAGAATGAAAGAACAACTTAACAACAAGATATTGGCAGTACATGATAAGATTACAAACATGGTTTTCGAACAAATCGATAAACAACTTGAGTTAGTCAATATTTCAATGAACAGTACTAGTCAAACAACAAATCAAATTAACTCCGATTGTTATAAAGAAATGACTAAAATGAGCACATCTAGAGACAATATGCCCAAATGGAACAATGAAGCAACAACGACTAGTCATGATTACAGGCTGATCAACAATTCTCAAGATACATGTACCTCACAGACAATCCGAGAAGACAAAACCCCGCATATGATTACACCTGAGTTAGCAACAGGTATTCCAATATATTACAAACAGAGAAGCTCAAATAATGTAACAAAACCATATCGCCGACCTCAACAGCAAACTAACGCATATAGGATACCGACTATACAAGACCGAGAAAACTATGGATCAAATACCAAAGATAACTCTGACAGGTTGAATGCCAACTATCCTTTTTTAGGCGAGACATGCCTCCAGCAGCAACTGAGATAGCACATATTCCAACTAGTTCTAAGGGAGAAGGAGAGATACATATAGCGTCCTTGAATTGCAAAAACTTAAAAACCAGTGCCTACATTATAGAAGAGCTATTGAAACATCAAATTATCTTAATACAAGAACATTGGCTATTTGAGGCTCAAATCAACACAATTGGCGACCTGAATAAAAACATCAATTTTGTCGGAAAAGGAGTTGATAAATATAATCCAGTCTTACCAAAAAGCATGCCGAGAGGATATGGAGGAGTTGCAATTATTTGGAGGGAAAACATTGATCATTTAATAAAAATACTACCAGATGGCACTGAAAGGATACAGTGTGTAGAAATCAATAGTAATAATGATACAAAATTCTTAGTAGCATCAGTCTATTTACCATCAAAAGGAAGCCATGACTATGTCGATGAATTCTATGACTGCATAGACCAACTATATGAAATCTACCACAAGTATCAAGGAACACATACAATTATAATCGGTGGTGATCTAAATGAAGACCTCAACAATGAAAAGACAAATAAGAGGAAAAAATACTTATTTGATTTTATCAAAGAGTGTGGCTTATCATATGATAGCCGTGGAAAAACATTCATTAAACCAAATGGGGAAGAATGTTCTGAATTAGACTATTTCCTACATACCATCAACTACAAGTTCTGCACAAAGAAAGAAGTGCTCGACAATATTATCACAAACGTGTCAGACCATCATCCTGTAAAAATGACTATAATGCTAGACCACGACATCAAGAACTTAAAAGAAGGGGAAAATAGCAATATTCGTCTGAAGGTAAAGTGGAGAAAGGTTGATATAGACTTGTATAAAGCTTTAACAGACCAATCTATTGATGCCTTAAACAAGACCACAAGAACATTAAACGATACAGAACACTTGACAGAAAAGATATGTACAATCGTGAATGAAGCTGCTACAAAAAGCACAACTGTGAAAGCTAGATATTCGGCAAAACCTAAGCTTAAAGTGTGGACTCCAAAAATCAAGGATCTATTAGAAAATATGAGAAGTAACTACAAACGATGGGTAACTTACGGAAAACCAACGAATCCAACAAATATAATATACTCTCAGAGAATATTGAGCAGGAAAGTTTTTAGAAAGGCTATACGCATCGAAGAGGCGAAACAAAGAGAATCTGAACGCCACATGATACTAGACACAAGAACTAGAGACATAAGATTATTCCATAAACTAGTAAGAAACAACAGGAAAAAAAGGCATAATCTTATTGACGACCTTTACGTAAATGGTGAAACGTATTCAGGAAAGGAAAACGTACTACAAGGATTTACAGAACACTTTCGACAACTAGCAACAAATAACCAAAATAATGAGAGTGAATATCACAGGAAAATAGAACAAGAAATCCAACTGATAAATCAGCTTGTCAAAAATAAAGCGATACCGGTGGCAACAATATCCGAATTGGAAAAAAGTATCAAATCCATCAATACAGGGAAGTCGGCAGATATATACAACATCACCATTGAACATATCATCAATGCTGGAGAACAAATGATAACCATATTGCTACAAATAGTAAACGCCATATTTGATCATGGCAGTGTACCCGACATTCTGAAAGTAGGCCTACTTAAACCGGTCTTTAAGAACAAAGGGAATATAGCTGAAGTGATAAACTACAGAGGCATAACCGTCTTACCAGTCATCAATAAAATAATTGAAACCATAATAAAAAACCGGACAAACCATAATATACTGGCAATCCAGAATCCAATACAACGTGGATTCAATAAAGGATCATCACCCTTAAATTCTGCTTTGCCAGTTGAAGAGACATACAGAGAAAATGCAGATAACAAAAATGAATGTCAACTAGTATTACTGGATGCAAAATCGGCATTTGACGTTGTTATGCATAGTCATCTGATGAGACGGGTATACCATGCTGGAATACAGGACAAACACTGGTCACTAATCAACAGTATGCACCAGAAAGCTAGTAGTTCGGTAAAATGGGATAACAAATTATCACAACAATTCCCAGTAACTCAAGGAGTTCGACAAGGAGGTATCCTAAGCAGTGACCTATACAAAATCTACATAAATCCTCTATTAAACAATCTTAGTGACTCATATCTAGGAATGAAAATCGGAAATGTAAAGTGTAATACTAGTGCATGTGCAGATGATGTAGCACTAATGAGTAGACGTGAACATGAAACGCAAGTCATGATTAATATAGCACATGAATTTGCTACAATGGAAGGATACAAACTTCAGCCAGCTAAAAGTGTTATCATAAACATACCACCAAACAAGAGAAAGCAAAGTATGATGGATCAAGAATATATTCTTGAAAATAATGTAATGCCTAATGTAAAGCAAGCCATTCATTTGGGAATAATAAGTACAAACACATTAGCTGACAACATGACAGTAAATGTAGAAGAGAATATCAAGAAATCTAGAAGAAGCGCTTATGGTCTATTTGGAGGAGCATTCCATGGCAACAATGGACTAGATCCTGAAACTCTAATACATTTATTCAATACATACATAACGCCAGTATTAATGTACGGTATGGAACTAATCATCCCAAAGACCACAGCACTAGAACAGTTAGAACGATATCAAAAGAAGCTTCTCAAACAACTACTATCGTTACCACCGAATACACCCGACCCAGCAGTTTATTTACTATCCGGAACATTGCCAGTTGAGGCTCAACTACATATACGAGCATTAAATTTCTTTAATAACATCTGTAACCAAGAAGAGGAAAGCATAGAAAAATTACTAGCAAGGCAACAACTAAGAACAAAAACCATCAACAGTAACAGCTGGTTTATAGAAGTTAAGAAAATGTTGATAAAATACAACCTGCAAGACCCAGAGTACTACTTGGACAATCCTATGACAAAAAGGCTATGGATAACATCAATAAAGAGAGAAATTCAAAATTGCTGGCAAGAACTCATAACTTCAGTGGCTTCATACTACCCGAGATTGAAATACCTAAACTCCGCAGACTACCGACCGGGAAATATACATCCACTATTGAAAATTAAATGCTCATCATCTATAGAAATAAGTAGAATTCCACCAAAACTGAAAATGTTAACAGGAACATATATATTGCAAACTATTAGAACAAATATGTATGCCGACGAAGATGCGAAATGTCAACTATGCAAAGTAGAAACTGAAACTCTGGAACACTTATTGTTGGACTGCACAGAGCTATCAAATATCCGAAACCCGATCTTACGGCAGATTCAGGATATATTCCTTCATCATACGGAATACGACCTATGTCAACAATCAACATCAGTTCAAATGCAGATACTACTAGACATCACCAGAATATCGAAAGTGTTGAGATTAACAGATGATCAAATCAGACAAATTGAATATCAAATAAGGAGACTAATATATGCACTCCACAGTGAGAGATACAAAATCTTGAACATTCATTGGAAATTAAAGAAAAGTCATAAATAATCCGGCGCTACTAATATACAGCCACCATCATTATTAATCTATTGTGCAAATACAGTAACAAGATAAGATAAGCTTTTAGACTCATTATTGAACGTGTATAATCACAGTTTTATATTTTAAAATCATATATATTTTACACAAGGAACGTCAACTATCTTAAACCCTAATGTTTTAGCAGAGACTTTTTATCCTGGATTTATTACATTTTATGCGTATGCACCGTGTATATATATCATGGACTTTTACTGTTAATATTGTTTATGCTGCACTTGTAAATACTACACATGGTTATTATTGGAGATGGGATGTTCTACATGCCAAATGGCATGGTTATCCTTAGAAGGATGTGAAGATACAGAGATAAGGTAAGGATTGGTTAATAGCCGTGATAATTTTTACATATTCAGGCCTTGCATTGTGAATTTACAGAATGTTTACTTCATGTAGGTGTATTTGCATAAGATTTAACTTTTTTTCATGGTACAAATGTATTTGCAAAATCGTAATTGCCGTTTTTACCCTTCACCGAGATGCTTGTAACAAATTTTGTAAAACGTTATCAGTTGTGCGTTTTATGTAACATCATTCGGTATAATTAAACAGATACATCATATTAGGTCCTGAAAACGACAAACAAAAGGTATTAATTATTTAGCCAGTGTTCTAAATAATATTCGGTGTAATTAAACAGATATATCATGTTTGGGAGGGGTATTTGCGAAAAATACCAGTCGAGAGAAGAAAAATTTCCGGAAATTTCGTCTCTCGACTGGTATTTTTCGCAAATACCCCTCCCAAACATGATATATCTGTATAGTATTCAAAAAATTATGTACTTGAAAACGGGAAAGATAGTAACGAGGGATGGGTGAAATGACGAAAAATGACACCAAAAACTCGTGAAAATCATTGTTTGGGTAAGCGGGAAATAAACATATGCAGTCATCATCGTTTGATTTACTCCCGGATTACAAACTGTTAACAGCCTGAAGTGCGTCACAGAGACCGAGAACCTGGCAATGTTCATGTCTACGAGAAGAGCATTATATTCTGCTTTAAATTTTTCTTTATACCGAACGATTTTTATATTCCGATTGCCCTCCGTTCTTTTAGCATGTGCTTGCTTAATGTATTCAGCATTTTATCAGGACAGCATATTACATATATCTGATGTTGCATAAGCCGGAAACCTTATACGCGTAAACTGTTAAGCGGGACTCGGGAAACGTAGAAAAAGTAGGCGGGATGGCAGGTGGACAGTCCCCATAGAGGTTAGTGAGAGAGCAAAGACCGATAACTCGGGTAGGGTCATGGTGCTTAAGGCCACTTTCAACAATATTTCAGTTATAACGTGCTGGTCAGTTTTATTGGTGGAGGTAACCGGAATACTCGATGAACACCACCGACTTGCCGCCAGCCACTGTCAAACTTTATCACATAATGTTGTATCGAGTACACCTAGCCTGGGTGGGATTCGAACTCACAACGTCATTGTGATAGGCACTGATTGCATAGGTAGTTGTAACTCTGGTAGAGATTGATATCCTTTAAAGCAACTTACGTCATGATGTTGCTCAAAATAACGGTAACGATGAACTTTCTTTCTATATGACCCTACCGGTAGCCCGTAAAAACGGGTTTGAAGAAACTCGACAAAAACACCAGGTACATATAGTGCTAACTGTAGTGATAAAAGGGCTTTTATATACTTAAACATTACCATGTTTCTTTCAATTCAGAATATTACAAAACAAATTTGTCATTTAACAGAAGTTTTTTTAGAGTTATCTTTGCTCGTAATTTCATTTTTCATGTTGAAGTTTTGTATATAATAATGCAAACTCGATTATCCTTCCCTTTGTAAATTTCGCACAATTAAATTTAATATTTTCCGATAATGTACATACACCTATATTGTCTCTATAGAACATAGTCGTGGAACCATAACTCTTGGCGTATTTTGTTTTGTCACAAGACAAACTGACAGAACTATTGTAGTGCAATATAGTACTATATTGCACTACAATAGTCAAAGAAAATGACATGTATTTGCATAATACATTTATTCGTTAGTAGGTGTTTGACTGTATAATTGTCAACATTTCCTTTCAAATAGACGATTACCGGTACCTCACACGAGATAGGATTACAGAGTTCTAAAACATACAGCTATAGAGGCTTTGGACCCTGGTATTGTTGAGGTCAACCGTAATTCAATACATAATCATTGTATCAATATTGGTGGTAGTCATAGATCCCTAGATTACAGATTTTATTATATTCAAGACAGAATACCATATAACATGAGAAAACAATTTAATAGCAAGATATGTATATAATAATGAGAGATATTCAAAATAGCGCAAAACATATAATCAAAATCAGCAATTGTGTTTGTCTTCCAATTTACGGATTATAATTACCCTATTTGGTATCTTCAATCGTTTCCTATGCATGTTTAGAGGTGTCGGTTAGAGGGATAAGGTTAGGGTGTTTAACGCAATTTCAACAATATTTGGGTTATATCCTGGAGGTAAGTTTTATTGGTGACGGAAACAGGAGTACCCGGAGAAAACAATCGACCTGTCGCAAGTGACAAATCAAACTTTATCACATAATGAGCATACTCCACCTGAGTTGGATTCGAACTCACAACGGTAATGGTTATAGGCACTGATTGTTTAGGTAGTCTAAAACAGAATACCATATCATATGAGAAAACAAATAAACACCAATATATAATAATCTGTGATATTCGAAAATGCACAAAACATATAATTAAAAGCAGCAATTGTGTCTGGCCTGTCCTCCGATTTACGGATTAAACTTACCCTTTTGGTAACTGCAAACGTTCCGTATAATATATTATAGGTTTAGAATTGTGGATTAGAAGAGATATCACATGGATGTCAGTGAATATAAGAAAATGCATGATTTTACACACGGGCTAGAAGAATATAAATAAAACTAGAAAGAACTGTTTTAGATATCTAAAACTTATGTCTCTCCTTAACAAGTGATACTATTTAAAAAATCAGTTATTTGACCTTGAGGTCAAAGGTCAAGGTCCAACGAAGGTCATTACGGTACGCGTCACACCGCCTTATGGTCATGCACCAACATACCAAATATCATTGACCTATCTCGAACAACAAAAACGTTATGGTCCAGACAAGCTTCGCTGAGAAGAAGCAGAAGAAGCGGAAGAAAAAATCAGACTAAAACAATATGTCTCCCTTCGTACGAAGGGGAGACATAATAATAAAGCAGGATGGAACAGAACAGTTCCTTTATTATAATTGTCCATTTTAATGTCATAGTAGTGTTTTCAGTTAATAAAAAAAAATAACATATACCTCTTCTTATACTCTGGTAAAATATCAGGACTGAGTTTGTACAAACCTCAATTAACTTTAAGATGAAGACTTGAGATATACATGAATTTAATACACACTTAAAGTTTAATTGGGACTTATATTTAATCGATGTTTGTCCAATCCAGCTTAGCTACAATCATATATGTATATCATAATATCTACATCTACATCTCTTTACCCAAGAAACCTAGCCATATACTGAACATATAACAGAATTAATGAATTCAGTAAATCTATATCAGTATTATCGGTTTTTCTAATATTATTGTTTCTCTAATGTTATCGTTTTTCTAATGTTATTGGAATCCCATTCTTCGCTCTCATCACAAGTGACGCACTTATTTCATATTCATGACCAGGAACTAGTGAGATGTGGTATCTGAAATGAAAAGATAAACGATAGTTGCTTCTATAATTGTGACAATATAAAATAAGATAAAAAAAACAGTGGCGGAAGAGTTCTAAAATCCAATAGAAAAATCAGGGAAAGAGGCAAAATTGATACCTGTAACACATGTACTTCCAATTAATAATATATAAAAACTACATATACATGTGAGAGGAATGGGCCAAGCCAGCAACAACCTTTGATTACCACTGGGAAACTATTGATATTTGGGTAGGACGAAAACATTCAGTCTTTTGTAGCTACCTCGATGTGACTACTCTTTTTTAAATTTATAAATGAGGTATGTAATTACTGTGCAGTGAGCGTGACACTCCAAACACTTACCCATCATTTTCCACTTTCAAGAGGGTTCCTCCTATACAATATATGAGGAGGCATTCAGCTCTGTTGGTTCGATCCCTGTGAACCATTACCAGTACACAGTTAAGTAATCAAACAGAAATAAAATGTAACAATATGAATGTCCAAAGGTTTATTGACAGCCATTGTTACCAGGATTGAAGACTGAAAACCTCTTAATGTATTTGTATAAAGTTTAAAAAACCCAGATAACGTTATTCATCTTATTTTTAATGAAAGTCCTCTTAATCATGCTCCAAACACACACACACAATAAAATAAAACTTGGGTTGAATTCTGTTCTGAAAAGGCACAAATTGACTGATATTTAAAATTTAGTCCTTGCTTGTTTTTTTCCTTCTTTTGCTGATACAATTGATAAGTTTTCTAATATGTACAGAGCTTTTATAAAACGTTTTACCATGGTGCTAGATATAATGGCAAAATATGAATTACAAACAAGAAAACTGTTATGTCAGATTTGTAATCTACACTGTAGATACATATGCTAACATTTGTTTTAAATAATTCTTAGGAGAAAACAGCATACAGGCCTTAATATTAAATAAATACCTTTGTATTAGACGACCAATAACAACCTTTATCTCGTCCATGGCAAAGTGTTGGCCAATGCAGTTTCTAAAATTAAATTGCAATGTATATTTATAATAAAAATAAAATAGATATCTAATTTATTGCGCACCACGCTTTCCTGGATAACCTTAAAAAAATAACCACACAAAAACGAAACGACGGTTACCCTGCTAATTTCGTCTTTATTTCCACTTTGTTTCATGTTTTATCTGTGTAATCGTATTAAGTTACTATACTGGTGTCCAACACGATTTCCATACCAGCAGGCAGTGTTAATTAGTAAGAGCAAAAACCTGGTTGGCTCAGAATCAGGAAAATGTGTCCGAGTTGAGCGATATGTCTAACCATGGATTGTTGTTTCAGTGAGCTAACACTATAAAAATCTAGATATGCATGTTTGTCTAGTACAAAGTGGATATCATCATCATTTCGTTGAATGTAACTTGTTCTCGCCATGATATAGCTGAAAAATTGCTCATTTGGCGTTAAACAACAATCACTCACCCATTCACTGATATATCTTTTATTATTTGAGATGGGATATTATTTTACAATGCTAAGATACAATTAACATGTAATAAAAAGAACGTAGATATCAAATTTAGTGCCCACGTTTCTGGAATAACCTTCATCAGGTACGTTACTGTAATAACCTTCATCAGGTACGTTACTGTAATAATCTTCATCAGGTACGTTACTGTAATAACTTCATCAGGTACGTTACTGGAATAACCTTCATCAGGTACGTTACTGTAATAACCTTCATCAGGTACGTTACTGGAATAACCTTCATCAGGTACGTTCCTGTAATAACCTTCATCAGGTGCGTTACTGTAATAACCTTCATCAGGTACGTTACTGTAATAACCTTCATCAGGTACGTTTCTGGAATAACCATCATCAGGTACGTTACTGTAATAACCTTCTTCAGGTACGTTTCTGTAATAACCTTCATCAGGTACGTTTCTGTAATAACCTTCATCAAGTACGTTTCTGTAATAACCTTCATCAGGTACGTTTCTGGAATAACCTTCATCAGGTACGTTTCTGGAATAACCTTCATCAGGTACGTTACTGTAATAACCTTCATCAGGTACGTTTCTGGAATAACCTTCATCAGGTACGTTTCTGGAATAACCTTCATCAGGTACGTTACTGGAATAACCTTCATCAGGTACGTTTCTGGAATAACCTTCATCAGGTACGTTTCTGGAATAACCTTCACCAGGTACGTTACTGGAATAACCTTCACCAGGTACGTTTCTGGAATAACCTTCATCAGGTACGTTTCTGGAATAACCTTCATCAGGTACGTTTCTGGAATAACCTTCATCAGGTACGTTTCTGGAATAACCTTCATCAGGTACGTTTCTGGAATAACCTTCATCAGGTACGTTTCTGGAATAACCTTCATCAGGTACGTTTCTGTAATAACCTTCATCAGGTACGTTTCTGTAATAACCTTCATCAGGTACATTTCTGTAATAACCTTCATCAGGTACGTTTCTGGAATAACCTTCATCAGATACGTTTCTGGAATAACCTTCATCAGGTACGTTCAAATCGAAAGATTGGAAAGTCCAATAATTTAAAGTTTTGGGAGCAATAAAACCATCAAGGGGCCAAAACAGAATAGTCAAATTAGCTGGGGTCACCTATGTTATTCCTTACCTTGTACCTGCTGAGAAAGGTATAAAGCTATATGGATGTCGATCTGCTATGTCCTCCTGCAGGAATCTCTCTGGTTTAAATACCTGAATCATAAAAAATCATCTTAGCTGTGCATTGATCTCATAGCCTCATTATATAAACATTAGAGAAAACCGAAGATGCCATCAAAAATAGACAATCCGGAGACACAGGCAACATCGGGTACGAGACATAGAACGAATACAAACAAAACAAAATCACAACACAGAAAACTAAAAGGACAAGCAACAAGGACCTCACTATAGAACGGGAGGGGGGGGGGGGGGGGGGGGGGGGTAAACTGAAACAGTGAAAGGGGAAACGAGTGGGACATGAAAACAGTGGATACTTCTCCATCATTATTGGATGATAATATAATCAGTAGGTTGACTGTTAGATAATACTGACTACCTTCATATAGAATATGGGTATGTCTTGTAAATATTTCAATGCTATGTCCTGTTTTGTCATTCAGTGCTGTAATCTGTGTAAAAAATGTGAAATTATAATATGACTGCATAAAATATTCATATAATTTTGAACCTGATATATGCACAAAGTACATAAGGCCGTTGTAAAATAGAATTTTATTTGAACTCAATATGTTTTTATATTTGTATATACATTTTTAAATACACAGCCATGTTTATGAAAGTTGCCATCATCAGCTCTAGTTCTGGAGGTTTCTGACATCGTCTTTATTAAAGTATTTATGAAATTGGATCACCCTGAGCGTTGTGCACGGGTCACCTGTCAAGTCCAACATCAAGCAATCCTATCATAACCCGGGCTATTATATGCGGTTTTGATAGGAATTCATAATGATCCATAATACCTTGGTTGGGGAAAATATGAAAAATCTTCAAATGTCATGAAAGCGAACATCAATTTTCAACCATTGTGTGAAATACTAAACGTCCTTAGAAAAGTTCACAAAGTGAAAAGTGATCAATTTTCCATATATGACTGGAAAATATTAGTATATACATTCATATCATTATTATTTAAATATGACTAAGATACCTCATGTTCTGGCCAGAAATCTGGATGATGATGTAAGGCGTAAATAGCCAAGTCAACATCTGTGCCAGCTGGTACTATAACATCACCAAATTTCATTGGTGAAGTAAGAACTCGGGAAACACCAGGAACGGGAGCAATCATCCGCATGGATTCCTTGACGAAGGCTGTCATTTTTTGTAACTTTTGCAAATTTTCCCTAAAATATTATTAATTTATTGAATATACAATTAATTTGTATGTGTTGCTTTCTAGCATTGGTCTTGTTGGAGTTTGTTTTGTTTTGTTGTTATATTTTTCTGGTACTAACTATTAAATTCTTATTCAGGGATGCAACTTAGCATGTTCGCTGCAGTTGCCAGCTGGGCCCTCTAAAATAACAATTTAGTAGCCCAGCAAAAATTATTGAGGCTCAGCAACTGATTTTGGGTATGAAATTGAAATATCAAAAATTTCAGTAACCAGTTAGGCTAAAGTTGTCTGAAAATTGTCAGGAGCCCAGGATAACGTTTATGATATCACGATTGTGCATCTATTCGTATTAAACAGGGTCACTTGAATATGTGGGACTGAAAAAAGAAAATATACCACAGTGCCACACTGTCGGAACAGTTCTAAAATATAATAGAACAATGTAGAAACAGAGACAACATCCATACCACTATCACTAATATACATTGCCTTTCCCTTTCCTGGAATGGTACAGGCAGGTTAATAAGAAGTGGCCAGTTAAACTAGTTTTAACTTCTCCCCATATGTTGTGAAATGATGAGATCATTTAAGTGTTTCCACATGTGAATAACATGCCAACCTTCACATATAACTGGATGAGAAGGGCTATGAATATATTGGTTCTTTGTTTTAAATAATAAGAAGAGTTTGAAGATACCAAAGGCGAAAGGATAATCAGAATCCCTAAATCGAAGAACAGAGAACATAATGGCCAACAGAAAAAGTACAACAAGACAAACAATGATCTACAAAAAACAACATACACATAAAACTAAAGATCGAGTAACAAAGCCAACTAAAATGTGCTTTTAAGGATTTGATATTAACTATATTCTTACCATGATATGTAATCTTTGTCACCTACTACTTCAGATAGTTCTCTGTACACTATATCTTGTTCATGTGGATACTTCGCTAAATGGTAAATCGCCCAACTAATAGCAGAAGCTGTTGTATCATGTCCTGTAAATAGATAACAAATTATCTAATAACAAAACAGTTCAATCAATTGTGAGTTCGATACTCGCGCATTGATGGGTAAACACGATACAACTTATGTCATTAAGTTTGTCAAAATTGTCAGTAACCGAAAGCTGACTATGCTGATTATTCCCAACCCATCACTGGTTCGTCATCTGACCGAGAAATCCCCGTTGTAATGAATGATTCACGGGTCATTTTAAAACAGTTTGATTAATCCTGACCAATTGTTATACATCCAATTAAATCACGATTAATGATAGATCGATTAGTCATATTGTATCTTTCATAATCTGTTCAATCCATCTAAAAAGAGGGGCAGTCGTGAAATTGTATCAGCACCATTTCCATATCAGATGGTGTTGGTGTCGTTTAACAGTAACATGATGGGTGTCACATGTGGAACAGGAACTGCTAACCCTTCCGGAGCACATGAGTTCATCCCCGGTCTTTAGTAGGAATCATGTTGCTCGATCTTTATTTTTCTCTATAATTTGTTGTAGATCGTTGTTTGTCCTTTTTCTTTTGGCCATTGTCTTGTCTGTCCTTTGATTTACGGATTCTGAATACCCCTTGGGTGTCTTCATATGCGCTTATGCTTACCTTCAAATAAAAATGTATCAACTTCGGCTCTAATATCCTGATCGGTAAGTCCTACCCCATCGTCATCCTTCGCCGTCAGTAATATATCTAGGAAATCAAGGTGGCGTTTTGTTGGAGGTCCGTCTTTTGCCTAATATAAAAAGAAATACAGGAAACAATAAGAACCTTAAACTACCAAGAAGACGCTTTGTGAGTGGACTGTATGTTACCTACTACACGATCGGACGTGATTGTATGTTAATTACATATACATTTACATATGCAATCAGTTGTGCGATTGATTCCCACATATGTAGAGGTGTACTCGATGCAATGTTATGTGATTCTTCGCAGATTTTTGGTTTTCTGTGGATACTCCGCTTTTTTTGCAGCAACAAAACATACAACCTTAATAAAGGGTTAGGGCTATGGTGTTTAACGCCATTTTCAACAATATTTCATTTATATCGTGGAGGTCAGTTTTATTGGTGAAGGAAACTGGACTACACGGGGAAAACACCGACCGCCGCGATAAGTCACTGGTAAACGTCATCACATCGAGTACACCTCACCATGGATTCGAACTAACAACTTTAGTGGTGATAAGCACTGATTACATAGGTAGCTGTAAATCCAACTATCATACGACCACGACAACGACGGTCCCCAAATAGTATCATATTATCTCAAATATTATTGATTATTTTTTTTCATGATGGCATCGCTAGTATGAACATGTACTCGAACACTCTCTTTTTTTCTGTATGGCCACCATCCTTTTCAAGAGGGCATCAACCCACACAAAATATATTGTTTAATGGGTTTTTTAAAAACTTTACTGATCTTCGTTCGGCTATTTTGGAATATGTGTATGGTATCCTAGTTGCCCTTACAATTATGCATATATTTTTCTTAGTTTTTTGTGTTGTCTTATAAATATGTGTCTTTACATTCCGAGTTCAGTGTTATGTCCAATACATTTCAGCATAAAAAGTATGTTTGGTTCGTTTTTACCTCCTGTTTTTTGTGGGGGGTCATGTCTTATTTAGGTTATTTGTGTTTGCTGTGGTGCCCAAGTATATTGTGTTGTGTTTTTTGTTTTGTTTTTCTTCATCTTGTGTACCCTATGTTGTCAGTTTCTGTATATTGTCTATTCTTGATTGCCCCTTGGGTATTTTCTAATGTTTATTCATACTGTCTTGTTAATTATATATAGATGTTATTCACCATGTCATAGCTAAGTTATAATTACAGGAAAACAAATACACGAATCAACAATACATGTACATACCAAACTTTGTCGCCTTTCATTTATAACATTCTCTGAAAATTCATGTACATATCTACACAGATCATTGTGTTCTTTTCCAATTTGGGTTCGGTTAAATATCAGGTCCCAATATAACCATGGTTTCCTAAATGAATATGAATAATTAAATCGGAGTTATTATTTCTAATTAGGCAACAACTATTTTCTTATCTGGACGGGGGCCTGGGATTTTTTTGAAAAAAATATTTTAATGCCCTAGCTGACCGAAAAAAAAATTTAGATTATGCATTGTAGCTGAAAAAAAAATGTATGCCGTCACTGGCTAGAAAAAAAAATATTGCGCTGCTGAATTTGAGTAGTCAATGTAGTTTTTATGGAAAAATGTATTTCTGTTCCACATGATAGGAAAAACATTTTTTGATTTCCATCTCATGAGAAACAAATATTTTGACTGAGGATGGTTCTGAAAAAAAAATTACGGGCACAATGAAAATCAGCAATTTTCCAGCTATATAATGGCGAGAACAAGTTAATTTTCAATGAGATGGTGATGTTCTAGACCAACACGCTGAATTGGATTTTTATAGTGCTTGCTCACTGAAACAATAGTCCGAGGGTAGAAATGTCGCTCCGCTCAGTCACATTATTCTGATTCAGAGCCAACAAGTCTTTGCTCTTTCTCCTTAATGCTGCGTGATTAGCAGAGAAGCAACAAATACCAATTTTATAGTCTTTGGTTTGACCCGACCGGGGCTCGAACCCACGATCTACCGCGCTCAGGGCGAGCACACTAACCATTACGCCACCGATGCGGTTAGCTGTTAATGGAACCCGAGTCTTATGTTTAATGTTTATGAAAAAAAACTTTGTTGTTCCCTTTGTATTTCAGTGTGCTATGTTGAGTTAGTGGTGTGTAAGTCTAAATTCAACAAGATGCTAGCTATATCAATGGTGGTCGGCTTCATAGGTGGAGGAAATCTAAGTGCACACAGAAAACCACAGACATATCTCAAATCACATAAAGTTGTATCGCGCGCAGGCATCTTTACTTGAGGTAGGATGTAAATCTGCAGATATATAAATACAACTAATATACAATCACGGCTACGCCGTTTCATTGTATTTTAGAAGTAAGAATTCAAACTAAGAAAAATAAGAGTTTCACGACAAAAGACCCCCAAAAAAAACCAGTTACCATGTGGGAGATTCTTAACTCAGATATTGTTCCAATATAAACGTGTGAAACTTTATGCATTAACTGGCCAATGTGACTAAGAACTTCATACATGTAATGCATACGAGGATAGATATCCTAACTATTACATAAAGCATTATTCCTCATTATTTCGTTGACGAGTATATTTCGGGCATTTAAATGAATATTAATATATATATATTCAATCTCTCTACAGAACAATTAGGATTATCAATAATATTTTGCTAAATATACAAATGTTCGCTTAGAGAACTACTTATCATCTGAATCATTGTGTTTGCAATGTTCTTCTCTGAGGTTCCCTTCTGGCATTGATACTTTGTGATCAATATTAATTTTGTGCACAAGAGGTAATTTTCAGAAATTAAATTCTACAGTGATGTTCAACCCCAAAGCGACAGCCATGGCAATTTTAAAATATATTATAAAAAATATACGTTGTACATATAAAGGCCAATTGGTTAGTATGTCCCTGTTTGAATATAATACGTCATGCAAACTATCTAATGGATTGGGGTAATGCTGTTGAACGCCACATTCAACAATATTTCATTATATCGTGGCGGTCAGTTTTATTGGTGGGGGAAACTGGAGTACCCAGAGAAAACCACCGACCTGTTGACAAACGTTATGACATAATGTTGTATCGAGTATACATCACCATGAGTGGGATTCGAACTCATAATATTAGTGGTAATATGCACTGATTATACACGTAGTTGTAAATCCAAATACCATACGGTCAGAACCACGACGGCCCCCTAAGCCTAGAAATACTTACGTCCATCTGTCAGTTACTACTACTCCAAGTCTACAAATTGCTGCAACAAATGGATGTTTCTCTCTGTAATAAAAACGTAGATATCTAATTTAGTGTGCACGGCGTGTTTCTGGAATAACCTTCACCTGGTACGTTCAAAATCAAAAGATTGGAAAACCGAATAATTTAGAGTTTTGGGAGCAATAAAAACAAAGAGCATAAACAGGATATCCAAATTCTGCTAAGGTCACCTATACCTGAGGGAGGAGAACCTTAGTTAGATGTTTCAAAGCGTGCTCCGGAAGGGCCAGCAGTTCCTGCTCTACTAGTGGTACCCGTCGTGATATTCTAGTTACAAACCCGGTGATAAGTCATGATTGAGGAAAGGACGGGAAGTGCTTACGGCAAGTGGAACATATCCATGGTTTAACTTATTGGTGCCACATATATTCCGTAACCGCTAACCAAGTCATGGTGGCGACCGTAAAACTTTCTAAGTGGTGACTTCAGCTTAACCACTAGAAACCCTCCGTTCAGTAGGTTCCTTGTTAGCAGCAATACTCTCTTGTAATTTTCTTACACATTTAGCAAATTATGAGATACCCCTGTACCACGCTACATCATATTAAATTAATTGACTTAAATTATAATCGGTTGACCTTTTTCCATAAATTCTCTGGATGTGTGTGTTCTATGTCTACATGCTGCTTAAATATATATATAACATATGTTAAATGAAACTCAAAAGCTAAGATGTTGAAGACTACACTTATAAGAATATGTGTACAATAATAATAAACTGAACGTTGTAATTGTTGTTTAACGCCAAGTGTGCAATTTTCCAGCTATACCACGGCGAGAACAATTTACATTCTGATGAGATGATGCTGTCCGCTTTCCAATCAACCAACACTATGAATTCTATTTTTTAGCAAGAGCTAACGCACCGAAACAACAGTCTTTGGTTAGACATACCGTATTGCTCCACTCGGACCTATTATCTTGATTTCGAGCCATCTTGTCTTTGTTCTTACATCTTAATGTCGTGTTCTTAGCGTGGAAGCAGCAAATACCAATATTAATGTCATTCGTCTTACCCAATCGGCACTCAAATCCACGAATATACCGCACCCGGGACGAGTTTTCTAACAACTGAACGTTATAGATTCAACAATAAAATAAAATGTCATAATAAGTTACCCTTCTGTTTGAATATTTCCTTGGTATGAGAAGGCACATTTCAGTATAGTATCTAATGTTTCTAGGGTTACAAGAGGAAATACATCCACAGACTTGTCATTTCCTATAAACGGCTTCAAGTTATTCTGAAACATAATAATTTCTACGTTTAATAACTACCAAAAAAATCAATATCCTTTTACATCACTATATTTGAATTAAATTAAGTCATAGTGGCCGTCATGGTGGAGATTGAATGGTAGTTTGGATCTGCAACTCCCTGTGCAATCAGTTCATATCGCCACTAAAGTTGTTAGTTTATGGCAAGGTGTACTCGATACAACATTACGTGATAAAGTTTGTCAATGACTTACGACAGGTCGATGGTATTCTCCGGGTACTACGGTTTCCTCTACCAATGAATCTGACAATCACGATATAACTGAAAAATTGTTGAAAGTGGCGTTAAACACCATCACCCTTGCCTCATTTAAATTATACTGCTACTTTGGTTATACTGTAGACAAGTTTTGACTTTCCCTTTGTTAGATTGTTCGGAGTTCGGTAATTTTGTTATTACCCCTATTTATCATGGCATCTTCCTGTTCACTTATACATACCCCAACTCGGAAAAAAAATACCAAGTTATGAGAGTTTGAGTGTTTCAAAATATTTCATTTTATATTCTGGCTGTCAATTTTATTGGTGCATGAAACCGTAATACCTGGAGAAAATCATTGGTGCATGAAACCGTAATACCTGGAGAAAATCATTGCCCTACAATAATAGACTGAAAAACAAGAATTACCACACTGTCGGAACAGTTCCGAAAAAAAATATAATATAAAAATCTCAGACGCAAAATCGATACCTATAAAACACAAATACAAGAACAATCACTTTCCTAGCTTGGCACAGGCAACTCAATAAAAAGTGACCGGGTTAAACTAGTTTCAAGTCCAAGTAACTATTATATCAATCTAAGTAAAATGTAAAGAACAGAAAAATAGGAATAAACTCGGAATCACAATTAACTGAAAAACAAAAACTACCAATGTCGGAACAGTTTCAAAATCTAATAGAAAAATCTCTGAGGCAAAATCAATACCCCTAATACACAAATACATGACCTCTCACTTTCTTAGTTTGATATAGGTACTTCAATAAAAAGTCGCGGAGTTAGTTTTAGGTCCAAGTAACTATTATATAAATCCACAGGGGCTTGAATCGCTTTCATAGAGGTCATGCGGCCTATACTAACAAGGGATGTAACGACCAACGTAGCCAAGCCACTACCAGTTCTGTTTCAGGCTTGAAAAAAAATATAAAAAAATCACACATTCAAACAATCTTTGTTGTCATTCGCTAGCATATTGATTTATCGTTCCGCCGAGACTCTAGAAGTCAGATCCCCCTTGCAAACTTGAAACTTTACTCGAAAATAGGCCATATATAGGAGTATATAGGCCGCGTGACCTCTATGATTCAAGCCCCTGTGGGTGCACGTGGGGCCACGTACTTCTGCTTCTGCCGATTAACTGCCTCCTTCGTCGTGTCGAAGATCATGCAGTGATTTAAATAGGTGCTATGCATCAAGGGAAGTCTCGCATCGGGATAAGTTAAAAACAGGTTAAAAGATAAAAGCAGTCGAGGCGGTTTATTGGACACAGATTGCAGCTTTAAAAGCTTCAAGTGTGTCCAGGCTGGCTTTGTCAGGAGGCAGGGCGTTCCAATCTCGGACAGCTCTTGGGAAGAACGACATATTCCTGACGTCAATCCTACAGTGTGGTACTTGATAGGCATTGTCGTGAGATTGTCGTAGTCTTCTTGTTGGTCTGTCTTGGAGATGGCGACTAGTTCGTGTTCGATCTTATAGAGCATGGTAAGTCTAGCGTCCCTTCTCCTATCCTCTAATGATCTCCAACCAAGGCGTTGGATCATGGCAGTGACGCTAGACCTATTGTGTTGGCTACTTAAGACGAACCTTGCTGCCCTTCGTTGTGCACTCTCCAGCTTCCTGGTGTCTGTCTGGTGATGAGGATCCCATACAGGGCTGGCATACTCCACTAGTGGACGGACTAGGGTCTTATATGCTTGCTCCTTGATCGATATTGATGAGATCTTCAGATTTCTGCGTAGGAAGCCTAGAGCCCTATTCGCCTTGTTTGTGATGGAATCGATGTGTTGGCTCCAGTTCACTTTGTCGGTGATGGTAACCCCCAGGTACTTGGCTGATGTCACTGCTGCACGTAATTGTCCTCGAATTGTATACTCTGTCACGATGGGGTTCCGCTTGTTGGTGACGGTGAGGACTGTACATTTTGCTGGATGGAACTGCATGAACCAGTCTTCTCCCCATTGTGCGAGTTTGTCGAGGTCTTCCTGGAGGTGTTCTGCATCATCTTCAGATGTCATAGTGAGGTAGGCGATAGTGTCGTCCGCAAATAGTCGAACAGTGGATCGTAGCCGGTTTTGGAGGTCATTGATGTAATAGATGAAGAGGGATGGTCCAAGTACTGATCCCTGTAATCGACCGGGTGATACAGAAGGGTCTATGGTAAATAAGTAATTGTAATGTACAATGTAATTAATACCAGGAATAAATCCGTTGAGCTGTTATAGATGTTGACATATGGCCTTAGAATATCGAAGTGAAAAGCTGGTGTCAGCAGACGTCTATTTCTTTCCCATCTCTTCCCGCTTGAAGTTAGCAAGCCTTCACCTGAAATAAATAAAACCTTTTTTTTTCTCTTTTCAACAAATTTCTAACATTACTTAAAAACCCTCTCCGATATTCATTAATAACAAAAAATGATGTCTTTTATATGAATAATAATTAAATTTAAAAAGCATATTTTATTGTTCAATAACAAACAATAAGAAAGGTTTGAAGAGGTAAATAGAAGGACAGACTTTAAATTATTATTTAGTAATAATATATCTATCGTATGTCTCTCAGTTGCTCCGATATTCCAGAGCTTGTGGTTCATAGCATGATTTTCTTGATAGAGGGATGCTGTTAACAAGGAAGATACTGAACCAAGGGTTCCTATTGGTTAAGTGGAAGTCACCACTTTGAAAGTGTTACTGTCGCCTTCATGACCAAGTTAACCGTTACGGAATATCTGTAAAAATTGACCAAAGTTATGTTCCGTTGGTGGTAATCACTATTCGGTAATTTCCTCACTCGTTACATTAGTTTAAACATATTTTTATTAATTAATAAATATTGTACAATAAGATAAATTTCAATATGATATAATACACATAATTAAAAGGATTCGAAAACAAGTTTAGAAAAACTTATATTAATTCGTTTCCCTGGTATATTTCTTTACAATAATCAAACTGGTCTCGAAGTTTATACAATATCAAATTTTAAATTATAAAAACAATGTTATTCTAAATAGATAAAGTGAAAATTTTCATATTGAACTGCTAAAAATAATTCGACGTTTTGATTGGGTGCCAGTTTGGGTGATCCAAAAAGAATTATTTCTGTTGTCAGGTTTATGGGTACATTAATAGAATTTATGTACATTTGCCTTTGCGCAGTGTATCTCAAACAGTTAAATAAGTAATGGGTAGTAGATTCAGTTGAACCACAAATACAGTTAGGCGAGTCGACAATATTCTTACGGTATAAATGTTGGTTTAAAGAAGAACACTGCATTCGTAATCTGGAATGGAGAATTTGCCCAAGGCCACTACCAGTATAATAATAAAATGGTTTTGAAGATATATTTGATTTTAGAGAATACTTCAAGGCTTGAATGGATGGACTTAGTCTAATATTATCTGGTTGTAAGTTCCACAGTCGAACGGAAGATGGAATAAAGGAATTGTAATAAAGTGAGGTTCGTGTACGGACGACGGGAAGAGCAGAAGCATTGCGTGTGTTATAATCGTGTATATTTCCAAAGTACAAAACCGCTTATGTAGTGTGGCGTCCTTTTTTTGTCATTTTGTAAAATTGATCAAGTTTATGTTTTTCTCTTCGATCTTTAAGTTTTTCCCAGCCTGTTTCCATGTAAAGGTTATTAAGTGAAACGAGTCTAGTGCCTCCAGTAATTATTCTGGAAGCTTCTAGTTGAACATTTTCAATTTTCTATTAAGTGACATACTCATATTGCATTTGTCCCATATTACATCAGCGTATTCTAGTAGGGGTCTGACAAATGTAAAATATATTTTTTCGAGAATTTTTCGATCTAATATATATTTAAATGTTCTTAAGATATTGATCCTCTTGTAAGCTTTTTCTGTTATCATGTCAATATGTTATTCCCAACTCCCGTTGTCTGAAATAACTAGTCCAAGATGTTTGTGTTCTGAGACAGTAGAAATGTCATTGCTGTCCATGTAGAGTGGGGGATGATCCGGTTTGTCGATTTTTCTAGAAATAGTCATGGTTTCCGTTTTTTGAGCATTGAAAGTAACCAATCATTGTGTTGCCCAATCATGGATGTTTGTCATTTCGTTATTTTGAGAGTCTGCTGTTTCATTTGGGTCATCTACAATTAGGTATAAACTAGTGTCGTCAGCAAACAGTTTTATTGTTAATTGTATATCTGTCACAATGTCGTTTATAAAAATTATAAATAAGAGATGATCCAGTATTGAACCCTGGGGGACCCCAGCTTTAATATCACGCCATTTGGGAATTGGAATTATTTATTACAACTCTCTGTTTTCTATTTGATAAGTATTGTTTTATCCACGATAGTAAAGGACCCTGTATTCCTATCGATTCTATTTTTTTAGTAATCCAATATGCCAAACTCTGTCAAAAGCTTTGCTAATATCGCAGAATACCACCCTTATTGTTTTCCCTTCATCTAAAGCCTTCCCAAATTCATTGGTTATAAATAAAAGCTGATTAATAGCTGAATCACCCCTAGTAAAGCAAGATTGGTGTGGAGTAATGATGCAATTTGCCAGCAAGTAATTGTGAATGTATTTATAAACGCATCTCTCCATCATCTTTCCTATAATACTAATAAGGGAACGACCATTTAACTTGAAGGGGGGGTTATGGTTTTTTTCTAAAAAAATATTCTGATTCCCAATGTTGCTGAAAAAAATATTCTGATTTTGGTGGAGAAAAAAAATAATAATCTGATTCAGAGTTTTTGTCATATAATCTAATGTTAAATTCTGGAAAAAAAATTCGGGCTTTGCGCGGCAAAAAAAATAAATATTCTAACTCTTGTGTTGTCCGAAAAAAAAATTCTGAACGAAACAAAAAAACATAACCCCCCTCCCTTCAAGTTAAATGGTCGGTCCCTAAGTGATATTGGTCTATAATTTTTTACATTACAAGGAGAGTCCGTTTTGAATATCGGTGTTACATTTACAAATTTCCACTCAGTAGGAAATATGCTTGTGGATAATGAAAGATTAAAAAGTTTACACAGAGGACACTTTAAAATAGATGAAACTTCTTTAAGAAGTCTGGGGTTAAGCATGTCGGGACCTGTCGCTTTTGAAGTATCTAAAGTTTTTAATATGTCATCAACGTCAGTCTCAGTAACGATGTTTCTTCTTTCAAACGAAGGGAGACATATTGTTTTAGTCTGATCTTTTCTTCCGCTTTTTCTGCTTCCTCTCAGCGAAGCTTGTCCGGACCATAACTTGTTTTGTTTTTCCAGATAGGTCAATTATATTTGGTATGTGGGTGCATGACCATAAGGCGGTGTGTCGCATACCGTAATGACCTTGGTGAGATCTTGACCTTTGACCTCAAGATCAAATAATTGTTTTTTAAATAGTATTTTCTTGTCCGGGCCATAACATTTTGGTCTTTCGAGATAGGTCAATGATATTTGGTATGTGGGAGCATGACCATAAGACGGTGTGTCGCGCGTACCGTAATGACCTTCGTGGGACCTTGACCTCTGACCTCAAGGTCAAATAATTGTTTTTTAAATAGTATCATTCAATTCATAATGTGTAACTTATTGTTGTACAGATGGCCGCATTAAGGGGAGACATAAGTGTTAGGTATCTAAGCAGTTCTTCCTAGTTATTATCTGTTTTTCGCATAGGGGGCATTAAGATCGGGAGGAAAGAGGTAATCATTCATTACATTGACCGGGCTTGTAATAAGAGTAACACGATGGGTGTCACTAGTGGAGAAGGAACTGCTTATCCTTTCGGAGCACTTGGGATTAACCATCGGATATTAGTAGGGTTCATGTTGTTCAAGCTTGACTTTTCCGTGTAGTGTTTTGTAAATCATTTGTTTGTCCTTTTGGCCATTGCATTGTCTGTCCCTTTTTCGATTTACGGCTTCTGATTATCTCTTTGCTATCGTCAAACTTTTCATATGTATGTATTTATCATTTATTTGCAATATTCTCTCATATTTTATACAAAATCAATTCAATAGACCGAAAATAAATATTTTACTGTAGAATTTGGAAAAATAGAACAATGGAAAATTCTCAAAAACTGTATTTTTATACAAAAAGCCATGTTATTTACAAACATTTACCAAAAAAAGAAAAAAATGCACTGTTACTTATGTGAAATCTTCAAAGTGGCGTTAAACACCAAAACCCCGACCCTGCGTATGTGAAATAATTACCAATCCATTCCATTAAGAATGAGTATGCTCCTCCAGTACCGATTGGTTTTGGCTCGGAGGATTTCAGCAGCACTTTTACTGAGTCTGGATGACAAACATTAAAACTGGGGAACAAAAACATGTGCCAGTAACATATAACACTCGGTCTCTCTGTAACTACAATCTTCTTCAGAATATGAAATAACGCTGTTACATCTTTAAACTGAAAAAGAGGCGCACATGTGACATTTATATTTGATTGACAAATACTTTAAAATTGTTCTGAATATTAACTGGATAATTCTTATACAATTGAAATCCGTCAATTATCAAATATATTTAATTGGATTATATTATTTTTATATTTTTGTATAATGACTTGAATGTTTATATACGAGGAACACTGATTGTCAACTCCGATATTTAAAAAAATCAGTTTATTCTTTTATAATCGTAGTCATATTTGACTGTGTGTATCTCACAGCCAATAAGAATTGATGTCAATCATGGGTTATTGTTATCAAATTTATTTCGGATGTTGACCTGTCCTTGAATTTTGACATGTCCTTTCAGGTTCAATGCATGGATACCAATACAATATATCTTAACCTTGAATTTTGACCTGTCCTTTCAGAATTAACGATTTTTGTCTGCAGGTATTTTTTTTGGAGGATAATCTCCCGCTTTAGGTTACATGTGAATAAAAAAAGACCACAAAATAAAAAATGAATAGTTATATTACCAACTGAAGTGATCCCCCATATAGGATGAAGAGTATTACCTTGTGGAGCGATCCCCATATAGGATGAAGGGGACCAACGACTGAAACTTGTGAAGTTGCTTTCTTCCATTGTTGATATTTTCTGAGGAATTTCTGGATCTTCCACGCAATGTAAATAACAAGTACTGCTAATACCGACTTCAGCATAAAACCAGATAGTATTTCCATTGCTTAAGAAAAAAATGTTATTTTATTTTTGACGAATATGAAAATTAAAATAAATATTTTCTGCAATATTATGATAGACAGCTTGCTTTAGTTTGTATATAGCTTGTCAAATTATTGTAAAGGATGTGTATCGTCAGTTACCTCTATTGTCTGGAGACACGATCATGAGTTACCTGACTTGGCCATGAGTTACCTAACCTGGCCATAAGTTATCTAACTTGGCTATGAGTTACCTGACGTGGCCATGAGTTACCTAACTTCTTGGCCATGAGTTATCTAAACTTGGCCATGAGTTACCTGACTTGGCCATGAGTTACTTGACTTGGTTATGAGTTACCTAACTTGGTCATGAATTACCTAGGTTGGCCATGAGCTACCAAACTTTTTGGCCATGAGTTATCTAACTTGGCCATGAGTTACCTGACGTGTCCATGAGTTACCTGACTTGGCCATATGAGTTACCTGACTTGGCCTTGAGTTACATAACTTGGCCATGAGTTACCTACATTGGCCATAAGTTATCTAACTTGGCTATGAGTTACATGATGTGACCATGAGTTACCTAACTTCTTCGCCATGAGTTATCTGACTTGGCCATGAGTTACCTGACTTGGTCATGAGTACCTGACTTGGTTGTGAGTTACCTGACTTGGCTATGAGTTACCTGACTTGGTCGTGAGTTACCTACATTGGCCATAAGTTATCTAACTTGGCAATGAGTTAGATGACGTGGCCATGAGATACCTAACTTCTTGGCCATCAGTTATCTGACTTGGCCATTAGTTACCTGACTTGGCCATGAGTTACCTGACTTGGTCATGAGTTACCTAACTTGGTTATGAGTTACCTAGCTTGGCCATGAGCTATCAAACTTTTTGGCCATGAGTTATCTAACTTGGCCATGAGTTACCTGACGTGGCCATGAGTTACCTGACTTGGCCATGAGTTACCTACATTGGCCATAAGTTATCTAACTTGGCCATGAGTTACATGACGTGGCCATGAGTTACATAACTTCTTCGCCATAATTTATCTGACTTGGCCATGAGTTACCTGACTTGGCCATGAATTACCTGAATTGGTAATGAGTTACCCGACTTGATCGTGAGTTACCTGACTTGGTCGTGAGTTACCCGATTTGGTGGTGAGTTACCTGACTTGGTCATGGATTACCTAACTTGGCCAGGGGTTACCTGACGAGACCATGAGTTACCTAGCTTCTTGGCCATGAGTTATCTGATGAGGCGATGAGTTACCTGACTTAGTCATAAGTTACCTGACTTGGTCATGAGTTACCTGACGTGTTCATGAGTTACCTGACATGGCCACAAGTTACATGACTTGGCCATAAGTTACCTGGGTTAGTAATGAGTTACCTGACTTGGTCATGAGTTACCTGAGTTAGTCATGAGATATCTGAATTGGTAATGAGTTATCCGACTTGATCGTGAGTTACCTGACTTGGTCATGAGTTACCCGATTTGGTGGTGAGTTACCTGACTTGGTCATGGATTACCTAACTTGGCCAGGGGTTACCTGACGAGACCATGAGATACCTAGCTTCTTGGCCATGAGTTATCTGATGAGGCGATGAGTTACCTGACTTAGTCATAAGTTACCTGACTTGGTCATGAGTTACCTGACGTGTTCATGAGTTACCTGACATGGCCACAAGTTACATGACTTGGCCATAAGTTACCTGGGTTAGTAATGAGTTACCTGACTTGGTCATGAGTTACCTGAGTTAGTCATGAGATATCTGACTTGAACATAAGCTACCTGACGTGGTCATGAATTACCTGCCTGGCCATGAGTTACCTGACTTGGCCATGAGTTACCTGACTTGGTCATGAGCTACCTGACTTGGTCACGAGTTACCTGGCGTGTCCATGAGTTACCTGACGTGGTCATGCGTTACCTGTCGCGGTCATTAGTTACCCGACTTGGCAACAAGCTACCTGACTTGGCCATGAGTTACCTGACTTGGTCATGAGTACCTGATTTGGTCATGAATTACCTGACCTGGCCATGAGTTACCTGACTTGGCCATGAGTTACCTAACTTGGTCATGAGTTACCTGACTTATATTTTGTTTTCGACTTTCTTGGACTTTAAGATAATGATTTACAAGTGTACTGTGTTACGATAGAATATAATTTTACTGTAAAACGTTTTTGCGTATTTTTGAAATTTGAAAATATATCATATACAATGTATTTACATACATAGAGAAAAAATGCCGATTTAAAAAATGAATTAAAAAAAACAATTTTGGAGATTTATATAATTAAAACGGACTATACACCAGAGTATTATAAGTATACTCTATAGCTTCTATATTGTATAGCCATATCTTAACCACAGATGCTTGTGGCGTGGAATTAGCTTCCCCTTTTTTTAACTTTCCGTTTACAAATTTATCTTCAATAAACTTTCCTTATAATTTCATCTCTTTTCCATTAATTTATCGTGATCGTGACTACATATATCATACCATCTGGTGGTAACATCAGCCTTAATGTGCCGGCCATCTAACTCCATGCCACAAGTGTTTGTGAGCTTAACAAATACATGTACACTTACCTGATTTTGATATAGGAAGCTAATCTATGTTTTTATGGATCGTGATATGAAATATACTTGTAGATGTATATAACATAACATTATGTGTCACCGATTTTCCAATCGTATTGTTTGCATGACCTTGGTTTAAATATAAAATCCGTTTGTTCAAATTGTGTATATTTTTCATATTCTTTATACTTTATTTTGTATAAATTTATTGAAATGACAAAAATCCTGACAAATCTTGGTAGACTTTATTTTCTCGAAAAGATATATTTAACATTGACAATATTTTGTTTTCTGTCATGACGAAGTATTATCTTGTGATGTAAATTAGACCAAAAAGTTGTTGTTATTTATATATACTATAAACCGCTATGAAATCAAATGATACGTTCAGAACCTTGACATTGAGGGATCATGATTTTAAATTCTACTTTCTGACTTCTTACTATTTCAACACGGCTATACACACGAGCCATTCTTTATCATACAGATAATCCGTTGTTAAGTTCTACATTTTAACCAGTTCAGTATTTATAGGGTATGGGTTATTTAACACTACTTTCAACAATATTTCAGTTATATCGTGGCGGTCAGTTTTATTGGTAGAGGAAACCTGAGCACTCTGAGAAAACCGCCGACCTGTCCAAGGGCGTAGCTTACGTTGAGGCAACCGAGGCAGCTGCCTCGGTAAAAAATATATGCAAAAAAAAATATATAAAGACAATTAAATTTTATTTCCATGTTTTCAATAAAGGGACAATAAATAAGTTAACAGACTAAGACTCAGTTACTGACGGAAATGGCACCTAGTTGAAGGGTTTAGGCCTCATTGCAACTTCAAGATGAAGAACAGCAATTATAAGGTGCTGTTCCTGTATAGCAATCACGAACATAGTATGTTCAAGTTTATATGTGTGATTTTGTCTAATGCAATCCATAATATTTTTCAATCAGCAATTAACCAAGTTTCTTGGACTAAGTTGTACATGTTAAATGACCATTATGAATGTACAATTGTGTATAGATAGCTGTGACATATTTTTATGACTATTTTGAAGCAAAACTGGTCCCAAATATACTCTAAATTGCTCAAAATCGCTTATGGGGGGCTTTGCCAGAACCCTACCTCGGTAGAATAACATAGTAAGCTACGCCCCTGCTGTCACAAGCCCCTGACAAACTTTATCGCATAATGTTGTATCGAGTACACCTCGCCTAACGGCCCAGACTTTCTAATAAATAAATATATTCATTTTTTATACAAACAACCATTTGAAAGGTCCACATAATATAATACCTTTATTTAGTGACAGGCAGTTTCGTTGTCGCGATCGTCACACTTGTGGTCTATCACCACTAAAGCTAATAATTTGATTTCCGACCACGGAGAGGTGTACTCGATACACATTAATACCAAAATATGACTGCAGAGTCGATGTTTTTATCCCGGGTTCAGTACCCGAATTAAACTGATCACCACTATTTAACTGAAATGCGCTTAAAAATGGCATTAAACACCTTCAATTCATATCTTGTATAATTTATAGTCAAGTATTAATATTAGAAATCATACTGTGGAAAATTATCAACATATCGAGATACCATCATATTAATCTCTAAAATATGGACTCACACCTCCAGGCCAAAAACAAACAAATAAAATAAATAATAAACAAACATCTTATTACATAGCTTATATATACTTTCTTCCTTTTACTAATAAATACTAACCGCATCGGGGGTGTAATGGTTAGCGTACTCGCCTTCCGTGCGGTAGATCGTGGGTTCGAGTCCCGATTGGGTAAACCAAAGACTATAAAATTGGTATTGGTTGCTTACACACTAGTTCTATTGTTATCGATAGGTATTCAAATTTTGGAAATACCTATTTGTCAAATGAATTCGCACGTGTTTTAGGCCCAGGACAAATAGTGACGTCACTTGAACACCTGGCACAGTGCCGAGGTGGTTCAAGCTTGAACACCTGGTACAGTGCCGAGGTGTTCAAGTGACGACTATGTGGTCTGGGCCTAAAGGCCCGTTGTCACTATCAAAGTTTTCTTTATGAAACTTTGATAGTGACAACGGTCAAAGAAATCTTTGATCAAACATTTTGACCAACTTTGATGAAATAGAACTCCATCCTATTTTTCTTCAAACTTTGATGGACTTTGATGGAAATCAACCAATCAGAATACTGTTTTGGAATGATGAGATGATGTTTACAAAACAAAAGCACATGGTAATAAAAAGGCGGGAAAGGGAAAATCAGTAGCCAGAAAACGCAATGTCACCGTGGCAAGTCGTTCTGCCGCAGATATGGCTTTCCGAAGTTTGGTATCCTGTCTCTCTATCAGTGGTCTCACTTTCTCAAGGAGCATCTTGAATGTTGTTTTGTCCATTCTAAAATAATTTCGGAACAGTGTGCAATTCTTTAAGAATTGTATTGTATGCGCTTCTTTGTTTCCTTCTCAGCAACCAAGATCTAGTTGGCCTCCTTCTCACCCTTGCACGGTCCCGGAGTCTCCTTCTAAGGATTACAATGCTCATTAGACATAAAGTGACAGCACTGTTTTCATAATTTGTGAGAGTTGGAGCCATTTGTTCGTGCTTACAAGATTTATCTCCAATTCTTCCCTCCAATTCTTTGACAAAGGTGATCAAAAAACTTTGATAGTGACAACAGACACTATCAAAGATTTCTTTGTCCAAATTTTCTTTGACAAAGTTTTTGATGGAAAACTTTGATAGTGACAACGAGCCTTAACACACGTGCGGCTATTTTGACAAATAAATATTTCCAAAAGTTATACAATGCATACCAATAAATAATATAACAAGCGCGTAAAAATGACAAAGAGTAAAATTATGAAAATATACACCACAAAATGAGATCATGTTACCTTAAAAACCTGTAAAAATCTGTGGCTTCATTGGAACTTGAATGTTTATTCAAACTTTTTAAGATATAGTGTCAAACACCGTCTTCATCCAAAAATGATTTGTGAATATGAATAATTCGTCTTTTCTCCAAATTTAAAGCGAATTTAATTTACACAGGAATCGTACTTAGTCTTACTGAGGTTAAAGTGCAGTCATCGTGCAAGTTGTGGACTTGTAATATTAAATTAAAATACACAATATCACTAGAATGTAAGTCAGTTACCGACTTCGATCTCGGGTTCAAGCTAGATAAACACCCTCGCCCGTGCTCTGAGCACCTCGACCGCTAGGCGGTCTCGGCGCATAATTTGCACGGGCTCAGGTGTTCATCTAGCTTGAACACCTCGATCTCAGTCGGTAACTATTACTTCTCCGCTAAGCACGCAGCATTACGGAGAAAGAGCAAAGACTGGTTGGTTCGGAATCAGGATAATGTGTCAGAGTATGCCTGTCCGCGGACTGTGTCAGCGAGGTAGCGCTGTAAAAATCCAAACGTGTGGTTGGTCTGGCACAATGCGAACATTATCATCATTTCATTAAAAATTAAATTGTAAAATTAACTTGTTCTCTCCAAGATATAGCTGACAATTTGCTGAGTTGGCGTTAAGCAACAATCACTCACTCACTCACACTTCCATGACAAAAACAAATAAATAAATGAATAATATACAAACATCTTATGACAAACAAACATCTTATTACATAGCTTATATAAACTTTACATTCAAGGTCACCGACAATTAATGATAAAAGATACATGTCCAAAAAATAGATAAATAAATAATTTTATTTTCATTTCATATTTATATATTGTATTAAGACTGTATTACATGACGTACCTCTTTGTGTATCAGTTCATCGTTCTATCACACTAGAACACATTGTTTGTACATGTGTTTGATAAACATACACTAGTGTATTATAAATTCACTATAAATATTATGGTATGAGGTGAGTCAACGATCTGTCAATACAATAGATAATTTTCCAAGTGTCTAATTATAGTTTCACCTTTGACCTCTTATCACACACGTGCATTAGTGGAGGCAAAACATTATCATGTTACATAGAACTCAGTGTATGATAAGGTTGTAAACAAAGAGAATTTTATATTTATATATTGTGTTTATGTAATGAAAAATGGATGATTCTTTAAATTTAATACCTGTAACATTATCAGAATATGTTAAATCATTATATCATGAGGATGTTGCATTTTACATTGAAAAATTAACAGTTGATGGAGTACAACTACCAGATCCTTATGGCATAACAAAGAGTTGTTGGGATAATGATGTAAATAAATGGTCAGACATATCTTATCCTGATATATATCAATATATATTAATGGAGAATAGTTCATTATGATGGAACAACTGAAGGAAGTATATTTGTCAAGGCAGCAATAATAACCACAATGTCACCCAACAGGCGTACTTGATTCACTGGGATAGTAGATTGAAGTATTAAATAATTCCTCACTTTTCCGATGACTCTCTCTACATGAATTCTCACATTAGATAGACATTTAGACTTGTGAACCTCCATTGCAGACAATTGTTTTTTGCCTCGAGTGAATAATGGCATCCTTAAAGTACTACATCAGTGCAAATAAGATAAAATATCAATTGATAAATCTTGATTATTAAAAGGATTTGAAAACAAATGCAAAAAACCCGATAAAAATATTCGATGTATTACGAGAATTAAGTGCACAGGTGTATTAACATAGGCAATACACATTTTATTGATTTGTTGAACTCGTTTGTTTCCGTGACCTTCAGAAGCGATACGTCACAACATGTACACATTACTTCGGCCATATTGTAAACAACACCAGAAATACTCACATGTACACAAGAAAAACAAGTTTTCTATATAATTACAATGCCTAGAGGGGATCGAGGAGGAAAGGTCAGAATTGGTGGAATAAGATGTGTTGCGGCCAACTGTGGAAACACAAATGCTGACGGATTTTCGTTGCATTATTTCCCTAATCAAGACCAAGCCCTTCGTCGAAAATGGATCAACTTTGTAAAGGTGAAACACAGGCGCTTGCGTAGTCAAAAATATGCTCGCTATGTACCTAAAATACCACAAGGCCGGACTCACTCCTACTACCCCTGTCACTTCAATCGCTATTTCCCCAGTCAAAATGTCGATAGGACGCAAATCGCTTACTAATTTGCGTAGTGAAATGATTTTTCTTCAAGGAAAACCCGTTTTTTATATCTTCCTACCATCTACACCCCCATACTGACAGTTAATCCTCAGATTTTGTTGACAATGGACACCTAAGTGGCAGCAAAGCGAAAGTAGGTCGAGTGTGAAATATTTCCGCCTTTCGGTCGTTCTCGGGTTTTATCATATATAATTACTAAACACTAGAAACATGACAAGGCGCCAAAATATGACTGACAAAATGAATGAAAACTTCAGTGCTTCTTGGTATGCAAATAATACTAAAAATAAGGCATAGGAAATAATTGTATTTAAAAAACATTATAATTATACAGTAACAATACTGATATATAATTACGTTTCCCGAACTTTTCTTTCTGAACTTCTCAGGTATGTTTCGTAAGGCAATGATAAAACCCGAGAACGACCGAAAGGCTGAAATATGTCGCACGTGACCTACTTTCGCTTTGCTGCCACTTAGGTGTCCATTGTCAACAAAATCTGAGGATTATCTGTCAGTATGGGGGTGTAGATGGTAGGAAGATATAAAAAAAGGGTTTTCCTTGAAGGAAAATCATTTCACTACGCAAATTAGTAAGCGATTTGCGTCCTATCGACATTTTGACAGGGGAAATAGCGATTGAAGTGACAGGGGTAGTAGGAGTGAGTCTGGCCTTGTGGTATTTTAGGTACATAGCGAGCATATTTTTGACTCTACACAAGCGCCTGTGGGTGAAGCGTGCAAATTGGTCAGGCCCTACAGATTTTTCAGCTTTGTGTTCATTTCATTTTTCCATAGATAATTTCCCATTTAGACATCGATTTGAAATGGAACAAATGGGTAGGAAGCCTAAAAATGTCAAATTGAATGAGGATGCGTTTCCCACTATTCATGCCCTCGCCCTGGCTCCAACTGTAACAGAACAAAGTGAACCTGTAATGACTGCCTCATCTACTGGTACCCCAAAGCACCAAAGACCGGCGAGTCTCTTGATGTTGTCACCAACAGAGGAGGTAGCATGCCAAAGCTCTCCCCCCAAAAAGATCAGAAGGGGTTATTCTAAGAGAGAAGCTGCAAGGGTAAGTTCACTTTAAAAATCCCCATTATTTAAATAATGCAACACAGGGCTAAATCAAATCTAAACAATCTTCATTTTATTAGTTATATTTAGTTTTTGATGTTTTTTGTTCATCATGTTTATGTTAAATAAAAACAAACTTACTAGAACTGCACCTAGTCTTAAAAACTTAAAAAGGGGGAGGGGCTTTCATTTAAAGTGTTATCGGGATTAATTAATAAGTCTTAGTATATTATCACTTAATATGCCAACTACAAATAATGATTGTATATCTATTTGTTTAATCAACATCAATTATCTTATTTACCTTGCTACAAAATTGACAGTTTTCACTTTTTTCATTGTTGAATATTTAGATAGTGCAGACTTGACTGTGTAGTCAGAGAAGAGACAACATCTTTTAAATAATTTCTTCATTGATATGATGTAAACACGTCTCTTTTTTTTCTATTCGACAGATTATGACTGAACACACAGAAAAACAGAGCTCAACGAAGGACACATCCAATCATGGTGATACCAATTTACCTGACTTGACCACAGATTCGCCTGATTTGGCCGATTCTCTTGGCATTGAGCAGGTAATTGTTTTTGACAAAGTATCAGATAAAGCAAAAAATATATATTTTATTTTGTGAAATGTAGGTTATAGATTTTTTTTATTGCATTCATAATTACAGTCATCGAATTTAGTGGTAATCCCCAGGCTTGTGAAATTTCATGCACAAATTTTGTCTACAGGCCAATACATTTTATTGGAAAAATTCTCAAAATCCAGGGTTTAATCTGCAAGTTTAAAAGTTTATTGTAAAGACTGATTACATAAAAAGCAAATAATCTCATTTTCAGGCTGATGAATTTGAAATACATGATGTGCAGAAGTCAACAACTTCCATCGGATGTCAGATCAACATGAAAAAGAAACAGAGGTCTAAGTACTGTCAGGCCAACGTCGGGTCTAGATCTGCAAAGCTTGAGCAATCAGTAAATATGAAAACTATAGGTATGTTATTATTATTATTATACAATATTTATATAGCGCCTATCTAATAAAACAATTACTCTAAGCGCTGTACAAAATACATAAAATGTTAATCCTATCAATAAAAGTAAAAGTAGCAATAAGAGTCAAGAATAAATAAAAAAAAATAGAAAATTAAAAAAAATAATGATGAGTCTTTACAAGTTTCTAAAAAAATGACAACTGATTGCACATGTCCAAAAATAAATATAATAAAAAAAAAAGAGTTTAAAATCAAATACTGTCACCATAAGCTGCTCTAAAAAGATGAGTTTTTAAAAGTTTCTTGAAAATGCTAAGTGATTGCACATGTCGAATGTTTTGAGGAAGACTGTTCCATAAAGTTGCGGCAGATTTGTCCAATCGGCGTTCACCGTAGGTTTTGGTGCGTATGCGTGGAGCCTTTAACAACTGCAAGTCTTCTGATCTTAATGCTCGAGTAGGTTGATATGCATTCACAAGTTCTTGTAGATAGACAGGTGCTAAGTTGTTGAGTGCCTTAAAAGTATATAACAGGATCTTATATTTAATTCGATACTGCACTGGTAGCCAATGTAAAGAGACGAGGACAGGCGTGATATGTTCATGTTTCCGTTTTCGTGATATTAGAATTAGAATTAATTTGCTCCTTTCATTTTAGGTCAGGGTTAATTGTAGTGCAGTTTGTATTCTTGTTATAAATATTATTATACAAATTTATACCCCCGCTCCAACGGAGGGGATATACTTTTTTTACCTCCGTCCGTCCTTCGTCCGTCCCAAGCATTAGCTCACAGTTCATCTTTTAAAATTGATTCATTAAATATTTATTTAAGACAAATAACTACCTTTAATTGATTTAGGGTTATAACTTTTTAGCTTTATTTTAGCATAATTCACACCACATTTAGCACCAATAACATACTAGTAATAATGAAGTTATTTCTATGCTTATTTACTTTCCAGGTACACAGACTGAGTTGAAAACCCAGTAATGAAGGACTATTTTGAGCCTGATACTGTACGTAGAATGTCAGTTAGTAGTAACACCAGTACAGATGAACCACTCTCTTCACCCTTTAAAGACGACAAATTGGATCCAAATTTTGAACCACCAAATTCACCTTTGTCCACTGGTGATAGTGATATTAAAGAAGCTGCTTTAAATGAAAACAGGTATCAGCATAAAATTTATATGTATATTAATGCACCAAACACAAATTTCTTATCATAGAATTTGATAAAACTGAATGTTAATCCCAATTTAACGTTTGATCTAAAATATTAATTCTTGCAAATCGTACAAAATGAAAGGCCATATTAAATTTTTTTTGATTTCCCCAGTGACATATCTGCACGTAAAATGCAAAAAAAAACAAAAAACTAATTGATTGATTGATTGGTGTTTTATGCCATATCAGCATTATTTTGGTGAGATTATCGCTCATGCACAATGTTCAGTTGATGAAAAAAAATGAAAATATATTCCGTGTGTACCACATAAGAATAATTGCAAAAAAAAATTGGCTCACACGGCATGAAATAGACAGATTCCTCAATAATCATTGTCAGGAATGTGTGCGTGCTTACCTCAGCATCCATGATTGTTTATCTTTTCTTCATGATCGGCAATCATCGGAACAAAACAACCGAAAGTTAATCAGTTACCACAACAATGGCGGATTTCTCCCGGAGCCTCAGTAATTTTGACCCTTTACCGGGCTACCAAGACAGCTGTTAGATTCTCCTGAATTAACGCATTTCCCAAGAAAATATTTAAGTTTGATATTTATTTTCTTTTGTAGAAAGATCGTAAGTCATGCTATTTGTAAATTCCGTTGAATAAAGAACTCAGACTTTTTGTACTTAGAAAGTAGACCCTAAAAACCAACTTAAAAACCTCAAACTCATTTTCCAAAAACCCCCCCTGCATGGACCTCTCAAAAGGATATTGCCCTTGACTTACTCTGGACCATAGGCTGTCCTCAGATACCTTGCCAAATTTTCTCAGGAATTTAATTAAAAAAATGTTGGCAAGTATGAGAGTTCATAAACTTTTCTCTGGAAGACTGTCCAAGAATTCTCACTAAATTATCTATGTAAATTACATGTTAATATTAAGTTGTTTCTCAATTTTTAACTTGGATTGTGAAATTGTATACTGTCTGGTGTTTTAGTCTTCCATTAGTATTTTCCATATTTACATTGCAGAACATGGTTAACAGCTCTACACTTCAATGAGAACTGTCACCGAGATCAGGCTACAACATGTGATGGTAAAGCCAGATTCAATGTTGTATTTCCAAAATTCAAAAAAGGAGGCCACACTGTCAGGAAAATCTTAGTCGACACAACGTTTGGTAAGCTAACAGTTAAAATTTCATAAATTCCTGTCAGGAAATTTTTGTTGGTATTACGAAGGACAGGAAGTTGATGTGTACAAAAATGTAATAAGAAAAGATAAAAAGAGAATCTACAATCCCATCCAATACAATACGAAAACAAAATTCCATAAACAACATGCATAGTCAACCACTCAATAAATAGCCATTTCTACTCATTTTATTTTGGGAACAATTTTTTTGTGCAGTTTATATTGCTTTTTAGAAATGGCTAGTCAGTGAGAGTTTGGTCATATTTATTCCATTTTTAAATTAGACATTGGTGTAATGAAAGAAGTCAATTGTTTAGAAATCAACTTAGTTTTTTATTTGAATTTTTTCTTGCAGATTATGCTGACTGTCTAATGAATACAACATTTTCAATCGCAAAAGTGTCCCACATGAATGTTGAAGGCATCCAGCTGTACATTGAGGTACCACCTCCACTTTGCAGCGAGTATGACAGACCAGACAAGGATGTAGCAGTGCAGAACTTATTGAGCCGTTTCAATCACTGTCCGCCTGGTGAAAGCCAGTGTAGTTCTCATCAGGGAAGGCAGTCCTTATTTTAACCACAGCACAAGATGGAATGACAACCCTCACTTCTTTGCCAAGGAAGTGCCAACACCATCTGACGAACTGTCTGTAGGCTGTGTAACGTTTTAGTCTAAAATAAAAAAATAATATTATAAGAAAGAAATAATATCAGACATGGGATAATCATAATTTGTAATCAGTTGTAATCGATTACATTTTTTCCTGTAATCGGATGTAATCTGTAATCGAACCTTTTTTAGATAATACATGTAATCGTAAAACCTTAATTACAAATTTTATCTGTGGCACAGGTTAACTGCTAGTTTATTTTCCACAATAAACTTTTGACAGGATGTTTGAAATTATTTGATATACAAATGTATATTATTAAAATTTTCAAATGTATGATATAATATTTACTAATAGTATAAAATGGAATGAATATTGGTCATAGTAATAAGACACAACAATAATCAACATACATTATGTAAAAAAAGGAAATCAAGAATTGCTGTTTATAATTTACACAATGTACTGTATGCTATTGCATGTACTAATCACATTAAAACTGAATTGTAATTCCTAATTCTGGGTAAGAAATACATGGGAAAAAAAGAGATATTGGACAGATGCATATGAGACAAAATAACATAAAACACTAATAATAATATTGGTTGTCAAGGGCACGGGTGACTCAATGAGTTAGGTAGTTGGATTACCTAACAACTCATACAAGCCTATCACCAATACGGCGTGGGTTCGCACCCGGCTTTGTAAATTACAAAAAAGAGTACACTCGACTCGCAGCTGCAAGTGATAAAGTATACCCGTTGCTAGGCTATGGTTGGTGGTTCTCTCCAGGTACTCCAGCTTCTTCCACCACTAAAACTGATTGCCATGAAAACGCTGAAATATTGCTGAAAGTGGCGTTAAAACATCAAAAAATCAATTCTATTGGTTGTCATGACATTAAATGTAATCGATTACATTTATAAAGTGATTGATGTAATCATAATGTTATGTAATCATGAAAATTGCAAAGTAATTGTAATGTAATCGATTTCATTTGAAAGTAATTGACCCCAATTCTGAATAATATATGGTCCTACTTTTATATCATGTTTTAACTTAGTTTTTTTATAGCTGAATTCTTTGTTAAGGTTCATGTTTAAGAGCTGATGTATTCAAGTTGTTTTTGTACATGTCAACATGTGTGCGACTGTGTGTGTGTCTAAATTGTTCTTTTGTGTCAGGGGGTATGTAAAACTCCTTATTGACTTCTTACTGTATATTTGTTGACAGCAATTGCATTTGTATCATTTATATGAATTGTATAAATCATTAAGCTGAAAAATGTTTTATTTATCTATTCCTTTTGACTTACGCATTTCCTTGTTCTGGCCTTTCCTCATACTGTTGGCAATATTGGTAATATGCAACCTGAAGTACATAGGGATCAAGACAAACTGTTTGAAATCCAGGATGGTTTGTTATGCACTGGAGTCCTTCATGTTCTTCTCTTACATCGCAGACTCTCTGAATTTCCCAGCAACACACACATTCCCTTGATGTTGGCATCACTTGACACTCCCCACACTGGCACCTATATGATGTATAAAAACCACTATACCAGTAATTTACATTTACATGTATGCAGTAAAATGTATAAACAGAACAGCGAGAGAGTCCATATCAATCCAAAAACATAGACAATAAAAACATTATTCTTTAAGGCATACCTTAGAAAAGCCAAACACTACTAACATCAAAATTATGACATCACAAATACATATATGAAAAAATAACCTGGATATGAGAAGAAGAAAAATAAAACATTTCCATTGAACACAAAGAATGATGTAATTAAATAAGTTTAACTTTATCCTAAATCAGAATAAATATACACCAAATATTTTTTTACATCTCTACCTTCCCACTTGCAGTTAACTTAATTTACTTAACCACATTTAATTCAGTTTAGATAATTTATTAAGTGGATACAAAGCATAATTGAATCCTGAAAATAAAATAAGTTTACTAAGAAATTTGTGTTTTGAAACTAAGACGTCACAAAAAGTCAACATCATCAGTACTGAACAAATTTTAAAAGCTTTTAAGTTCAGCACACAGACAAGGGTTTGCTATTTAATGTATATTTGTAATTTAAAACTGAGTGTTTCTTGCTATATTTCACAATTATTTTTATTTCATTCAGAAGTATAGCATGGAATTTTACAATTTCATTGTGCTATATCCTATATTAAGCTAAACTTATATTTTCTAAAATATGGATCATGCAGTTGTTTACTGTGTTCTGGTTCTTTGAGAAATGTGTCCATGTTGTGACGTCACGCTTTGTTTTTGGTCAAATACCGGAAGTTCTTGGAATCCGTAATCGGCAACAGTCGTAGACCGGTGAAAGGAGCAATTTTAATAGCGATTTACTCGGTGAAAACGTAACCAAATGAAATCCGTTTTTTTTTTCTCTTCTTTATTCATTTTAGATATTTATAAACTGATTAAAAACGAATTATTTGATTTACATTGGTGAAGTACTTTAATGTCACTCCATGTGCAGCAAGTTCTTCCGATACCAAAAATCCCCGGTCTGCCAAGACTTCATCACCATGGGATAGTTTATTTATATATCCGGACTTTAGGGTAATTTCCTTATCCGAGACTCTACCTCCCCATCCTTTTGAAATAAAATTGACTGCTCCAGATGGAGTTATTGACGCTAAGTATTTGATGGTGTTGTTATGTTTGTAATTGCTCCATGTTTGAGCTCGGGCAGTTAAATTGTGAGGCCTTTCTATAAGCACTTCGAAACAGTCGATCGTTGAAACAACTTTTTTGTAATTAGGTTTAAGCGATTCTGGAATGTTGGAATATATAATATCATTTTCTGGCCAAATGATTAAGCCCTTTAGACAATTTGCTATATTTGGTATCCATTGGTTTATAATTCTAGAAACTGATGTGTCAGACAAGTTAAACCGAAATGCCAAATCCCTATTCAACAAACCCAAACGAAGCTTCATTAATACCAGTAATAGATGATCTTGCATGGACATTGTTTTAACACAAAGCTTTGCACATATTGATACTTTGGTTAATACCCATAAAAATAACTGCTTTGTCAAACCAGTGTAGAATGTTATTTCTCTTTCGGTTAAGTTGTTGTAGGAAAATCTTGATTTCAGCACCTGTGTTTCCAGATTTTGCATTTTTGATTTTAAAAAGCCATTTGCATTCACTTGGGAGGATAGATTTTTGCTCAAGGATGCAATATTTTCTATGTTGGTATCCTCTTTTGTCTGCGTTTCTGAAAAATAATTAATTTAGTTTTATTTATATGGTTAAGGAACTATTTGTATTATAATATTATCATTAAAACATGAAATAGATATATTAATTATATGAGTAATGGTCTATATTGTTGATTAGTTAAATTGGTTCTCCTATCATTATATTCAATTATTTTTTATTCATTTGTTAATCAAGTATTTGAATATATTTAAATCAAATACAAAATTAATAAAACATCAGATTTATTTATGTTCACATTATTTATTAATGTTTCATATGTGTATGTATATATATTTATACCTTTTTCAATTCTCATAACTGGAATCTCGCTGGTACTAAGATCTAATAAGATGTTGGCAACATTTTCTGAATCATGGTCACTGTCATCGATGATTTCCTCATCAACATCCAGTTTTCTCTTTACTGCTCTTGTATATCTGTCTATTGATTTTTCATCTTTTTTACAATGTTCCAATCCTGGTAGATTTTGATTTGGTATATAGTCTGGGTGTGAGCTATCATCTGAGGGTTTACCTACAGTTTAAATAATATTGAATGATTAGTGCAGCTAATTTGGGGCAAGAATGTTTATTAATAAATCAAGATAAAAATCAGAACAAAAATAATGTATCCTGTAGATTAGTAAGTATTGAGTTCACAAATATTCCAGATGTATCAGATGATGTAACCACTGATAACACCAAGTTACACAGTTCTTCTGTGTAGAGGATGAATTTTAAATATTATAATGATTTTAATCTAAGACAACACAAAGGAGTGTTTTCCATGTAATAATGATTTTGTTTTAAATTTATTTAATTACAAGTAAATTAAAAACATCTTGCCTTGTAAGAAATGTAAGCTACACACACGTGAGGATTGTGTTGGAGTCCATGGTTCCTTTCTTTTAATTGCATTTATCCATTGTTTTCTTTTTTCTTCAGGAAAAGATGGAATTCTATGCAATGATATATTTTTTGCTTTGTTTTGTCTTTATGCACATCCAACTATGCAACAGCTGTGAACCATATTTTCAATAACAAATAATGATAAAACTGATCAACTAATGCATTGATGTGTGTTGTGGAGGCTTCTGCCTCCACTGAATATGCATGACATTTATTCATGAGCCTCACTTTGGTTGGAAAGTTATCTATGTAAATGAACAAGATACACAACGCTGCAGGCTGACCTGACTCGTTCTAAACGACGTTAATGAATTCAAAATAAAAAATAAATTGTAAATTCGTACAAAGTATAAATAAAAGCGTAGATATTAAATTTAGTGCACACGACGCGTTTCTGGAATAACCTTCATCAGCAGCCACGATATAACTGAAATATTGTTAAAAGTGGCGTTAGACACCAAAACCCTAACCCCTTCATCAAGTACGATTGAAAAGCCAAATAATAAAGAATTAACTAGCTTTGGGAGCAGGGATAAAGATTTGCTAGTTTCCATTGTCTTCCAGGAAGACGATTTGATTTTTTGTGTTTAACGCCATTTAAGAAAGACAACAGGAAAGCATTGGGAATATTGTTGGCCGGCATATTTTTGAATGTCTGTTTTCGATAACGACCATGACGGCCCCTCATAGCCTTTATGGTGATAGACAGTGATTACACAGGTACTTATAAATCCAACTACCATACGATCACGACCACGACGGCCCCTCATAGCCTTTATGGTGATAGACAGTGATTACACAGGTAGTTGTAAATCCAACTACCATACAGTCACGACCACGACGACCCCTGTACTTGTTCAATCTTATTCCACATTTCCAAGATTGTATCCCACAGCCACAATGAACGAATCGTGCTCAATTGGCTATAGATGGAGAACAAGAAAGCTTTGTTGGATTTTTATAGTGCTTGATTACCGAAACAACATTCCGTGTGTAGATATGTCGCTCCACTTAGACACTCGGATACATTATCCTGATTCCGAACCAACCAGTTTTTGCTCTTTCTCCTTAATACTACGTGCTTAACAGAGAAGCAACACATAGCAATTTTATAGTCTTTGTTTTGACACGACCGGAACTAGAACCCACGATATACCTGAGGCAGGCACGATAATCAGTACACGATAACCCACGGTATACCTGAGGCAGGCACGACAATCAGTACACGATGTGGTTCATGATAAATGGAAGTTACACGAAGGGTTCAATGCATGTTCTTAATGGATTTTAGAACTGTTCCGACAGTGTGGTATTATTTGTTTTCCTGTTAGATTTTAGAACTGTTCCGACAGTGTGGTATGTTTTGTTTTCCTGTTAGATTTTAGAACTGTTCCGACAGTGTGGTATTTTTTGTTTTTCTGTTAGATTTTAGAACTGTTCCGACAGTGTAGTATTTCTTGTTTTCCAAGATTCAAGATTTATTATATAACTCAGGCACACATGTGCAACATAAGCAAACATAATAATATAATACAATATGTAAATATAGAAAACATGGGGGATAGAGAAGGCATATACTTTAGACTAATACATTATATTCAATACACATTCAACATTTAAGACTTATTGGAATAAACCACTGATGCACTTTATAAATATTGATATTTTTTGTAGTAGTTCTACATTGCATAAAGATAGCATTCTAGACATTTTTTCTAAACTGGCGTTGGTTGTAAAATAATTTGGTATATATTTGTTTCTTAGTTCTAAAATATCATGGCAATTACATACAAATAAGTAATGGAATTCATCACCTATTAAACTTAAAGAACATTTTTGACAAATTCTATCTTCTCTATTAATATTTCTCCAGCGACCGGTCTCAATAGGAAATTTTATATTATTTACTCTAAGTTTCGTTATAAATTTTCTATGGACTTCAGTGAGTCTAGTAAGGTATGGTTCCATACAAAATTCTTGTTTGAAAATAGAATAAAAGTGGCCTCTAGACGAATTAGCAATATCTCCGCGCCATCGTTGCACAAACTGGTCACAGAGTATTTGTTTGGCATGAACTTTAATCCAATTTGGGTTAATTTCTAATTGATTTGTAAATATAAAACTTAGACCAATTTCATCGAAAGTTTTCTTGATAAAGTCAATCCATTTGAGACCGTTCGTACCATTTTTATACAAATTATATGTGAGATTATATATTTTACTTGATAATTTTTCAGATGATACAAGCTTACTCCAGAAAAATAGCATTCTACATTTGATATTGACAATAAGGGGGTAACGGCCTAATTCACCGTATACAAGAAAATTTGGGGTAGTTATTCTCACACCTAAAATTTTTTTCAGAAATTAATATCGTTCTTGAACAGATTATAAACTTTTCTAGCTTTGTGGAAATTTGCTCTTTTCTTTTTACAATTATCGTCAAACCACGGTTTTTGTTCTCGGTAAGTATTTCTTGATGAACCACGTCCGATATGGTAATTTCTGTTATGTCTTAACCCCAAAGTGCTTTTTGCAGTGTCGTCATATAGTTTACCAATTTGATCAACAACTGAGTTGATATTTTCTACAGTTACTTGTTGTCCATTTTTATGTTGGATGTCTAGCAAGTTAGTCATTTCACATATGTCTGTCAGTCTGTTGTCCTGGATAAAACAATCAATAAATTCTTCGCGCTTATTAGGGTCCCAATTTGCCGCTCTCTCGGGTTTTGGGGATCTATCAGTTTGGTCACGTTTACCGACTACTTTCCCGGTACACTTTAGGGTAATATGTAATTGTCTATGTACATCTGAAAACATTGGTGAGAATTTAAGAACTTCAAATTCAGAAATGTTTGAAAATAATTTGGAGGAAGCTAAAAAATAATCCACAAGAGAAGTATCCTTACATGTACGTTCTCCTACGAGACCATCTTTACCCACTCGACCGTTTACTATATATATATTATTTTTTCTACAAAAATCTAGAAGGCAATGACCATATGTATTTGGTTTTCCGGTGCATAGACTTTTTCTATCTAATGGGATATTTGCTCTCAATAAATTTTCATAGTCATACATATAGCTAATCAGATCAATATCTTCATATAAATCAAAAATATCTAGTAACTCCTCATCAGGTTTTACATAATCTGAAAGTTTACCACTTTTGGCATTAAAATCACCAAGCAAACTTACATGTTCACCATTTTTTACTAAGTTAAACATTTCATTCTCAATATCAGAAAATGCATCAGTAGATGAATATTTCGTGTTCTCCGGGGGGATATACACACAACCCATTAAAAGGTCAGCATCCAAGTTAAGTATCTTTTTAGAAAGTTTTAGCCACTGAACAAAATCAGACTCGGTGTCTGGAAAATGTAAAAAAAGGTTCTAAATAATTTTTAAAAACAATAATGATCCCACCCGACTTTTTTTGGAATTTTGTTCTATGTTTTGCTCTAAAACTGTAATCTTTTGGCAATAATAACTGATCAAATTCATTCGTTTTTGTTTCCTGAAAAACAAGTATATCATAATTTTCAATCAAAGAAGTAAAATCTGGATTTAATAATTTTGACACGAGTCCACACACATTAAGACAGCATATATTTAGTTGATATGATAAAGCTTGTTCGTCAGCGGAATGTTCACTATCCCTCCTGGCCTAGCTGAAACGGACCTGCCTCTGTTCGACGTTGTAATTTTGTTGTCCTCTCGCAATTTGTGGTCGGTGCCGTAGTCGCGTTCGTTCGTCTGGATTTGGTATATATCTCTTGCCGTCAACGTATAACTTGTCAACATCAATGTATGCCCGATGCCCATTATCTCTAAAGTCCTTCATTATAGGTACTAGTTCTCTTCTACGATTGCCGATTTCTTGAGGAAATTGTGAGTATATCTTTTGGGGTTTATCTCTCAGAGAAGTACGAGCAGCCTTTAACACAGTCTCTTTATCTTTAAAGTATACAAATCTGGCTATGATACCACGAGGTTTCCTGTCACGACGGACTTTTAGCCTATGTACATTCTGAAAGTGTATTTCATCCGTGATGTGTAATTCGTCTCGTATGAATTTACATAGGACGTCCTCCGTGTTTTCCGCAGCTGGTGGGTCAAATGTTTCTTCTGAGATGTTCTCGAAGATCAGGTTGTATTTCATAGATCGAGTTTGTTGTGAAAGGAAGGACTCGTGCAATTCGCTAGTGAGAACTGACAATTCGTCTCGTGCTCCCTCGAGTTCCGAAATTCTATGATGAAAACCACGCATATCTTGATCGTTTGTATTTAACCTTTGATCGTGTATATTAACGGACTGTTTCAGTTGTGATATATCTTTTTCAACAATGTCAAATTTACCTTCAATATTCCGCAACCTTTCTGATATACTGTCTAGAATGTCAAGTTTCTGTAATTTTTGTTGGATATCATTTAAAACAGTGTTTATATTTTGACAAGGAAGTGGGTCGGTAGTTGTTGACATTTGGATAGGTTGACCTTGACCGGACTGAGCTGGCGGTGGGTCTGAATGGAATCCTATATTTGGAGTTGAAGTATACATAATATTTGGAGCGTATTGTCGAGGTTGTAAATTATATAAAGTATGCGTTGGTGTTAATGGTGATGTACCTGTGATACCTGGGTGTTGTCCATATATTGTCTCATTCGCACTGTGAATGGCATATGTCAGATTATCTGTCGGGGTTGGCGGTGCACTCGACATGTTCGAGTTTGAACTGTTCATACGAGCTCGTTTTCGTGCTTTTTTACCCATAAAATCCTACGTTTGTACATGCACATACACTACAAATTGTGTATTCCATTCATATTCACTGCACAATCATGTCCAAAAACTTCTGTTGTGAACTATCATACACAAGTAACAAAGACACAGATGACTCGACCTTCTCTATCCGCCATGTTTTCCCATTAGATTTAGGAACTGTTCTGACAGTGTGGTATTTTTTGTTTTCCTGTTAGATTTTAGAACTGTTCCGACAGTGTGGTATTATTTGTTTTTCTATTAGATTTTAGAACTGTTCTGACAGTGTGGTATTTTTTGTTTTCCTGTTAGATTTTAGAACTGTTCTGACAGTGTGGTATTTTTTGTTTTTCTGTTAGATTTAGGAACTGTTCTGACAGTGTGGTATTTTTTGTTTTCCTGTTAGATTTTAGAACTATTGTGACAGTGTGGTATTTTTTGCTTTTCTATTAGATTTTAGAACTGTTCCGACAGTGTGGTATTTTTTGTTTTCCATTTTATTTTCAACTTTAATTTTGAATTTTTTAGTGACAAATGATTTCATCATAATGTGTGCAATGGTAAGGGAACAACCCTTTTTCCTATCTCGGGGTTGGGTTTATTATTTGGACAGAATACAATATAATGTTGTCATCTCTGAATCGACAACTAATTTCTTTTCTTTTTTTTCAAAATTTACAAACGCTATATATGGAAAAGGACGGTAATGAAGCAATAGATTTTTTTCACCAGACAGGAAACAATTTTTTTTTGTATTTAACACCGCTTGTCCCCTCCTCGCCTAAGAAAGAGTTGGTGTTTAGGAAACGGTCGGTTTCAGTTCAAATTGACAAACGTTGTTGGATATGTTTTATTATGCAGAAGCATATATAATATTGTCTTTATATTATAATTGTCATGATAAATACAAAGATATATAATATGTAGATTTATCGAGCATGCTTTAGTAAATGAGTTGAGTGAATGAATGGTGTTGTGTGCAATTCGTCAGCTATATCATGGCGATATCAAGTTATTTTTTATGTACTTTATCAAAGAGCATAGTTGGATGTGCAAGCTCACTGAAATAACAGTACACAGATGAAATGTCGTTCTATTCTGACACATTATACCGACTACGAGTCAAACAAACATGCTCACAGTCCATTATGATGCGTGGTTAATTGTATTGTCTTTTGATTGAACCAAACGGGGATCGAACTCACGATCTACCTACCACATTCGAGGTGAACACCCTTATCACTGAGATATTTTTAATAAATTTAGCAAAATTTAGATAGATTACAACTTGATATTTTCTCCGATAGATTGTTTTTTTATTTTTTTTCTCACAATTATATGTTTGAAATTACAAATAACAATTGTCTATTAATTATAAGGTTAGCTTAGGTTATGGTGTTTAATGCCACTTTCAACAATATTTGAGTGATATCGTGGCGCTCAGTTTTCTTGGTGGAGGAAACTGCAGTACCCGGAGATAACCACCGAGATGCGAGTACACTTCGCCCAAGTGGGATTCGAACTCAACGTTAGCGGCGATAGGCACCGATTGCATATGCAGTTGTAGATTCAACTATCATACGACCACGACCAAAACCATGACGGAAATAAGGAGATTGATTGGTTGAAATATTAATCATATTGTATTTAGTGGTGTTTGTTGACTGTAGATTGAAGAACTGTTGATACATAATACAGGTAAAATTGTGATTTAATTGTCGTTAATAATCAGGAAAAAGGAATCAGTTCGCAACACACAAAGTCATAGGTGTAACACATTCGTCGTTATTAGCAAAACAGTTTATTTTTAAATCAGCAGTTATTTGCTAAATTATCGTTCCTTTAAAGTAAGTTTCATTCCATATTTGGCTCTCATAACTATTTCTGGATTTATCTCATACTTATGATCAGGAACAAGGAACACTTTAAACCTGTAAAATAAACACAAAATGATCAGGTACGAGGAACACTTTAAACCTATAAAATAAACACCTGTGATCAGGTACGAGGAACACTTTAAACATGTAAAATAAACACAAATGATCAGGTACGAGGAACACTTTAAATATGTAAAATAAACACAAACGATCAGGTACGAGGATCGCTTTAAAATTGTAAAATAAACACAAAGGAACATTTACCATTTGAACCCCTCTACATGTTGGTGTCTGTCTCAAGCCAGGACCTGGATTTCCTACGTCACACTACGCGGTCTTTTTTGTGTTCAGTGAGAAGATGAGAGGTGACTGCGTTTTGTTGATTTTGGTGGAATTGTTGACCATCACTGTTTAAACTTTATTTTCATATAATCAATATACAACATTCTGATATCGCTTCTCCCGTTTGGTGACGCTACTGTTCCACAAGTGGTTACATGTGCGTTTGAATCACAAAGACGCTTGTATCTTAACGTTAACCTAATGACGGCACTGAATTATACAACTTGGATGGTGCAAACATTGAAGCTTAACTAGTACAGCGCAAGTGATATTACCTGTTAGAAGTATAGATTTAGCTGACGAGTATATGTAAAATAAAAGTATTATCTGTAAGTCACAAGAAAAAAGTTTTATTATGACCATATTATTAAGTAATACAACAGACGTTTACAAGCCATATCGGCATGTACCTTGGTGTAGCCTATGCATGTTCATAAAAGGTGTATTGTTTTGTTGCTCAGACTGCAATACTGATGAACTTCATTTCAACATTTTAAAGTACCTGAATTTCGGGAAATACTACCTCCAAGTGAACAAAATAGAATAATAAAGTCCCCGTCTCCATATACAAAATTTTGAATGAATATATCTAAATCTATCTATATTTAGGCAATCTTCAAATCTAAATCACACTCTTTAAAATTATTTGGTACAAAATTATACAGAAAATATATTCCTTCTTCGTGTAGTGTTATTAACTGTTAAAGATTCGACAACAAGTGGGTTAATAATAGCATTTATTTTAGAAAGATTTTGAGCAGATGTATTATGAATGGCATAATAAATAGTTAAATACAGAAAATTCATTGTTTCTTACTATTTTTAATTATTTTCTACAGATTTTGGTAGCATTCAAATATTTTGTACAATCAGACTGGCTGATCATCGTACAAAACCTGGAACTGCCATACAATGCAAAACTTAAGACTGAAGTTGTCACCGACAGAGTTCCGTCAGGTTTTAAGTGGGATTCGTGCTGCTCAATCTTCAGTTTTCTGTGTAGTTTTTTTGTAAACCACTGTATCATTTTGTCTTTTTTTCGCTTGGCCATTGCATTGCCTGCCCTTCTTCGATATATGACTTCCGATAACCCTTTTGACATCTACAACATTTTCTGATCTGTTGACCTATACACGCACCACTATACTATCCCAATTATCAAATTTATTTCATTGTAATATATATGTAAAAATATATTGAAGATTACAATTATTTGGCATAATGAACTTTTTAATGGTAAAGGACTAAAGGCAAAGCACATGATTTTTGTAGGTTTATTCCATTCTAATGCAGGTAAAAACGTTATTTATAACTTTAGTTAGCTGCCTGTTATTGAAATGAACAGTCAAACGATTTGAATTACGATTTCAGCAATGCTACGAAAAAATCCGGAATTTGCATAAAACCCAGCGTTCTATACAATAAAAACAAATAAACATAAACAAATGTAAACGTACACGATTGGAAACGTACGGACTACTGGGTTTGGTGTTTAACACAACTTTCAACAAATTTCAGTGGGGGTCAGTTTTATTGGTGGAGGAAAACGGAGTGCACAGAGAAAACCACAGAACTGCCACAAGTCACTGGCAAACTTTATCACATAATGTTGTATCGCCTGGGCGAGATTCGAACTCATAACGTTAGTCATGATAGGTACTGATTGCATCTATAGGTAGTTGTAAATCCAACTACTAAACGATGTAGAACTAGATACATCTGGAAACTATCGTGATAGAACATCACATAATATAAAAAAACTTTATTTGGTATACTGATACCCTAATGAAGAATTTGTTAAATTTTTAAAATGAATTGATTGAATATAGAAAATCGTGAATTTGATGGTAAAAAGTGGGAAAGGATGGGATGAGAATCTAAAAGGAATTTTATTCTGTGTGGCTTAAGCTAAAAATTGAAACAAAAATGAGAAAAGGAAAATATGCTTCAAAAATAAAAACTGTGATCATCTAGGTAGGGAAGGTCAATTAAGTTTTTCCTTTCCGTAAACTGGATATATCGTACAGATGAAGAATATTTTTTGCTGAAATTGTTTGAAAATAATCATAAATGTGTTCCCAAAAAAAATTGGATTGTCTATTACAAAGATACATTTATTATTGCTATTAATTTTTTTTTTATCATTAGCCGTTTTTATATTTATTTTGAATAACCTCCCCTTTAAATGATATAAAATACCAACTATGTTACTTGAAAAAGGTGTCTATACACACAGGAATTATATTTGTTCATTGTTGCAAATTTTTTTTTATTATTACTTGTTCTTATTCTGTGTTTGTTGAAAATTGTATATTACTGCCTAAAGGTATAAATGAATTTGCCGTGTTCCTGTATATTGTACATGTATGGTTTTGATTTTTTACCCTTTTACCCATATTTTTATTATTGGTCATAAAAGGACAATTTTTTCCCAGAACAAAAGTTCTGTTTCACAGTGCATTTTTTCAGTTACAAAAATGTAGCATCGAAATCTTTTTATAAGAGTAAAATACATCCTTTTCCACTAATGCTAATGCAAAGAAATGAAATGTAATACACGTACACACCGTTAGGAATTTAATTAATAACCTAATATCTCTGTCGTTCTGTAGTCAACTGTTCCAGCGCAATGGTTGTAAGTGTAAGAAACAGTACTATTAAAAAAAAGAAGCAGCCCGTATTGAATATCCCACAATACGGGTAACTTCTTTTGTTTCAATAGTAGTTTATCTAACTTGTACAATAATGTTATAATTTATACAATAAAAAAATAGTCGTGAGAATAGTTTTGTTTGTGAACGAATTTACAGAATTTTCCTATTCATGTTATAAGGGCATTAGATATTGACGTGTTCTTGTACCTAACGTTAACAATTCAAGCCTCATCGAGATTAAAACGTTCCGCTAACCACTTATGGAACAACAGCGACGTCTGTCGAAAGGAATGATCCCCATTTCCTTAGTAACAATAAATTTCATCATACACCCCTAAATGTTAAGAGTAAAGTTAGAAATATATCAACTTATACAACCTGCCCCAGCAAACAACATACAGTGTCAGAATATATGTGTGACAGACATTACACTTATGACAGAACAAAGAAACGTATGAAGATTCTAAAGGGGTAACCGGAAGCTGTAAATAATGGTCTAAGCACAAATTGTAGGTTATGCTATGCTACAGAAAATGTAAACATAGTCGATTTTGGCAAACTGGTTTAGCCCCTTTGAACTACTTGCAACCAAAGACTTTTGAATTATTTAGCTTTTAAATCTTTTGATTATCAGCATACCTGATGAAGGTTATTCCAGAAACTCGTCGTGAGCAATAAATTTAGATTTCTACGACATTTACTACAAACCTTTGTACAAATCTGGCAACCATTACACGAAGTTCATTCATAGCAAAGTTTTGTCCAATGCAATTTCTAAAAGTAGATAGAAAAATAATTTACTTTATCTAACATTGTGTACGTTTTCCTTTGAATTTAAAGAAAGTAGTCTGTCTGATACAAGATGTTGTTTCACCACACTGTGGTGATAAAAGAATGGCGCGACGTTGCACGAGATTTTCTCTGCCGAATTATTTTGTCATGAGGTCATATCATTGGAATGCGGGGTAAAACATACAGAATATTAGGCATTTTGTTTTTGGGACTGACTTTATCACGGGGTATATCAGGTGAGCCGTTAACATACAGAATATTAGGCATTTTGTTTTTGGGACTGACTTTATCACGAAATATATCAGGTGAGCCGGAACAGCGAACCTGTTATACCCCGTGATAAAGTCAGTCCCAAAAACAAAATGCCTAATATTCTGTTTATCGGTAATTTATAATTAATTTTCAAAAAAATAATAAAATGAATTCTTTAAAACAATATTTTGATGGAATTATTTTTTTGTGGATATATCTGGTTTTGTAAATGTGATTCGGTTCTGGCGCTCGAAATTCATTCAAAAACTAGTTAACGAGGCGGCAAGATGTGTTTTTTATTATTTGACGTATGTTATACATTATCATGGTTTTGGTGGATTTAAGTGTGTTTTGGAAATTATAATGTTCGAATATGATACCGGCAAGTAATTTTTGTCATAAAAACCTGTGCTAAAGCCGTATCGAATACGTTTCATTGAAATATTCTGAATGTAGGTCAAATCAATTGACATCCATAATATTCATCCCACTCGGAAGGCATTTAAGATTTTATGTTATTAATTTTAGAAAGTTAATTATAGACACCAACACAAAGTCTTTATTTTTACTAAGAATGGCAGATATATCGTCACGGTATGTGTTTTCGTGTGTCATTTGTTTTCGTTTTATCCATTTTATTTTGATTTCCACAGCGCACGCATTATTTTTTACGTTTCTTTCGGTTTCTATTTATGGAACATAAACAAGACTACAACGTGACATCTGTAAAAGATGCTAAAGTTTGCTTTTAAAGACGTAAGTACCAAAAACAGTGAACCTACCTACTGAACCATACTTTTTGTAATGCCAAAAATTTACTTCATTTATAAAGTAGCTGGAAAAAAATCCAGAAGGACTATATAAAATTGAACTATGTCGTCTGCCTCTCAGACACCGGCTCTTCCTGTCATGTAACTGTCATGGGGTCACTGATCGTACTTGTAAACAAAAGAGCTGACTGAAATGTGCCTGTTTCTTATATAAAATACATGTCAATTTGCAATGCATTGTGGTTTCAGCACTTAAAAAAACATCAAAAGTAAACACAATTTTGAAAGTGGTCATTTTCAAACATTCTGTTATTTTTTTAGATGTACATTTGTAGTATGATTTGGTAGATGGCCAGAACCATGAAATTTTAAAAACGGCCATTTCCGGATTATATATTCGCTTCCATCCCGTATATCACACGAAAACAGATGACGCCATTTTACTGACAACAAAAGTTGCCAGATAATCGAGAGTATATTAAAATACAAGAATGGTTTTAAAAACAATCTTATACACAAAGAAATATTTAACTAGCCATTCTTTGAAAATTCCAATCGTCATATGAATGAAGGGGGGGGGGGGGGAGAGAGGGGAGGGGGTATGTACAACAAATGTATAGGCCTATATATTTGCATATCCAGAATACAGAAGTTATATTTGAGTCTTCCCTGTTACCGATCAGTGCTATGTTGTATTAAATTTTAGCTCTTTTCGGTAATTGGATTGATTTCAATTTCAAATCATCATTAGATATTGCAGTGTATATTATATACAAATTACAATGTAAGCCTAAATAATGATGTTCAATCTTTACAAAGTAGTTATTTCTTGGTTTTCTATCATTTTGGTTTTAAGGGATGCTTTGTTTACGATAGTAACGACGACGAGTAACGAAAATGATATTGACCTTTTCCTGTATTATTGATTTTGATGACGCAACCAATCTTTTTTTAAAAACAAGTATATTCATGCGCGGTAGTTGACGCATGCCTAATATGAACTGACCTAATCATTTTGATATCACGACCAGTACGTTGAGATAAGCTTTATCAATCGACACACTTCAAAGGAGAACTACACAAATTACCGATAAACGTCAATGTGAGCAAAGTTAACAAAGCAATACAATGAACGGCAACAAATAAACGTGACGTCATGCACAAAATGTAGTCTCCCTCAGAGTATTGTACAAATTTGTTGATCTTATTTCGACCCTTGTTATTTGCTTAAAAATTGTTTTTATTGAAATGTGAGATAAACTTATTACATACATAATGTGTTTGTACAAGACTTTGTATCAGGTCTTGCCTGTTGTGTGAACAAACTGCATCACAACTCGTCACTATCGCGAATCGTAGTGATACTGGTTCACACAACAGGCTCGACCTGATACAAAGTCTTGTACCACCACACTATGTATGTAATGGGTATTCATATGCAAGTCAGTAAATGAAATGAGCAGGAAAAAATATCGGTGAACATCAAAATTGATAATCTGACAAATTAAACAAGAATTATGTATATTTCATAAAAACGAATCATTTTCTTGTGTGGGTCGGAGTGATTTCTCGGATATATCTATTTTTAAAATATATTGCATACAAAGATTAATGACAAGTTTTCTGACAGCTTCATATGAAAAAAGACGATAAAAAGATAAAAAAAAACCGATGTAATTCTAAATAGAATAGACGAACGAATGTCTATGATGTGTCAGATTTAGGATTCACAGGAATCTTCTATTTGAAACTTTTCTTTTCTGAATATAACAACGTTTGATCCTTATAAACGCACAAGCATTACCGGATAAAACAACTTATTATAGAATACTTCATATAATCCTTTATATATTCACTTGTACTAATTATATAAGGAGTTAGGGCTAGAGTTATTGTGACTAATACCATTTTCAACAATATTTCAAACTGGCAAACGCGATTCGAACTCACAACTTTAACTAATGATATTAGTAAATAATACTACTAATCATATACTTGCTACAATGACACACTCAAATCATAGGCGTCCATTGTATAATTACCATTAGGATGTATTACTGCCTATCATGAAAGACTGTCGGTATGTTAACTCGAATAATCCAGTCGTTATATTACTCTCCCGCTAGTCGCAGCGACAGTGCCGATAGAGGGCGCAGTATTATTCAAGTTATCGGTATGTATGCAGTCATTAAATATTGATTAGTACTTCACAACACGCCTTATGTCTGCAAAATGACTCCAAATATGACGAATTGTTCGTATTCTCCTTGCTATTGTTGATTGTGTGTAAGTGCATACCGGGAGAAAACACATACATCGACGACCTCATTATTTCTAAATATAGTTGGACCATACTTGTATTGATATATGAATATTCATGATATACAGTGCATATCTAGTCAGTGAATCAGTTTAAATTACCATTTCCATCCGTTTAAAGTACAAAAATAAAACCAGAAGTAGGTGATGTTTTGACCACTCAACTTACTAACATTTACACGAAAATTGTTCCAGCCTACAAAAATCTAGCAATATTCTGCCTCAAGAATACGTAGCAACAGGCAGTAAATTAAACTGAGTGATACTCGTACCTTGATCCAGCCGCAAAAGGGAGATAACTGTATGGATGTCTGTCAACGATGTCTTCCTTCAAAAATCGCTCAGATCTAAACTCCTGAAAATTATATGACAATTTTAATTCGGGATGCTTATAACCCAACTGCTCACATCCTAAATATAGCTGAAATATCACTTGCTTGGTATTAATCTTTAATCAATCAATATACCAACAACCACACCACTACCCATATGGTCTACCATGAAGAGTTTGAAGCTACCAATCGAAAGTCGTATATCTAAGAGGTACAGACAATACAATGACCAAACAGAAAAAGGACAAACAATGGGATCTACAAAACACTACATAGAGGTACAGACAATACAATGACCAAACAGAAAAAGGACAAACAATGGGGTCTACAAAACACTACATAGAATACTAAAAGATCGAGCAACATGAACCCCACTGAAAACCTGTAGTTTTATATTCACAATCGTGATATGTTTCCAATAGAAAGCTCTGAACCCTTTTGCAGAAGAACCACACTTTACCATTGGGTTTGTAAGAATCTTTGTTGTTCGAGCCTTTGTTGTAGTAACCAGGACAAGGCAGAAACACAGCTTTAACATTTGTCACCATCATCAAACACAAATGTTTGAGCTAATCAAAAGTGCTGTTATATCATGGATTTGGTCTGCTGTAAATTTATGATTACTAAAAGAAAGTCTTTATTCTAAATAATGGGATTATTATTGAAACCAATGTTCTCCCTCAGACAAGTAAACTTAGCTGATTTTGGTATCCTGTTTAAGCTCTTTGTTTCTCCTTCCTCAGACAAGTAAACTTAGCTGATTTTGGTCCTGTTTAGGCTCTTTGGATTTGTTACTCCTAGAAACTTTTTGTTTTCCGATCTTTTGGCTTTGAGCCGACGTATCTGATGAAGGTAATCTTTTGGCTTTGAGCGTACCTGATAAAGGTTATTCCAGAAAAGCATCATGGCGACTAAATTAGATACACATGTTTTTTTTACTTTATGTATCGCTATAGAATACCTGGTGATCTGGCCAAACATCTGGGTGATGATGAATCATATGAATGTTTATATCAATATTTAAACCAGCAGGCAAAACTACATCCCCAAATTTCATCGGTGACTTCAAACGGCGCGAAGTTACCGGAACTATTGAATACATTATCATTGCTTCTTTTACAAATGCTATTAAGCGGGGCATATTCTGTAGGTGTTGGCCTGTGTAAAGAACAATCTTAAGTTTTAACCTTTTTTCTGATGTAAATGTGTCATTTTGAGATAGTACATATAAGTAACGTTGTGTATAATGTATATAAATGTCCCATGTACATGAAACTCATCGTGTGCACTAAATTAGATCTCCACATTTGTATTGCTATGTTATATATCGCTTTATAATACCTCGTGGTCTGGCCAAACATCTGGGTGATGATGAATCACATGAATGTTTATATCAATGTTTAAACCAGCAGGCAACACTACATCCCCAAACTTCATCGGCGACGTCAAACGGCGCGAAGTTCCGGGAACTGGTGCAAACATTCTCATTGATTCTTTTATAAAAGCTGTTAACCGGGGCATATTCTGTAGGTGTTGCCTGTGTAAAAAACAATCTCATGTTTTAAACTTTTTTCTAGTACTGTAGATGTGTCATTTTGTGATAGTTCATACATTGTGTAAAATCAACGTTGTGTATAAAATATATACATGTCCTGTAGTGAAAATGGGATAACCTGCCATGTTGAAATACATGTTAGTAAGTTTTAATTATTTTTCTACCGGCCATGAACATAATTGAAATCAACTGTTTTTGTTCTGAATAGACAGGTATTGCGATTTGACATTTGATTTATTTTAATCTCATTTTACTTATTTTATAGTGTCAGCCTTGCTATAAACAATGATTGTTACTTAGCATTAAGTTTCATTTCCCCCAATAAATTATTTATAATGATATACATGTATCTACTTTTGTTCTCAAATAGCACTGTAGTATTTTTTGTTTTTCATTTAATTCCATTTTAGGCAGATTTTTTTCTTTCTTTCCTCTATCACCGACAAGACTGGACTACGAGTAACACGACAAGACCGAACTACGAGTAACACGACAAGACTGGACTACAAGTAACATGACAAGACTGGACTACGAGTAACACGACAAAACTGGACTACGAGTAACACGACAAGACTGGAGTACGAGTAACACATCAAGACTGGACTACGAGTAACACGACAAGACTGGACTACGAGTAACATGACAAGACTGGACTACGAGTAACACAAGACTGGACTACGAGTAACACGACAAGACTGGACTACGAGTAACACGACGAGTATCATTTAAAAACAGGAACTGCTTACTCTTCATGAGCACATGTGTTCATCTACGGTTATTGGTGGGGTCAGTGTGTTCATCCACGGTTATTGGAGGGGTCAGTGTGTTCATCCACGGTTATTGGAGGGGTCAGTGTGTTCATCCACGGTTATTGGAGGGGTCAGTGTGTTCATCCACGGTTATTGGTGGGGTCAGTGTGTTCATCCACGGTTATTGGAGGGGTCAGTGTGTTCATCCACGGTTATTGGAGGGGTCAGTGTGTTCATCCACGGTTATTGGAGGGGTCAGTGTGTTCATCCACGGTTATTGGAGGGGTCAGTGTGTTCATCCACGGTTATTGGTAGGGTCAGTGTGTTCATCCACGGTTATTGGTGGGGTCAGTGTGTTCATCTACGGTTATTGGAGGGGTCAGTGTGTTCATCCACGGTTATTGGTGGGGTCAGTGTTTTCATCCACGGTTATTGGTGGGGTCAGTGTGTTCATCCACGGTTATTGGTGGGGTCAGTGTTTTCATCTACGGTTATTGGTGGGGTCAGTGTGTTCATCCACGGTTATTGGAGGGGTCAGTGTGTTCATCCACGGTTATTGGAGGGGTCAGTGTGTTCATCTACGGTTATTGGAGGGGTCAGTGTGTTCATCCACGGTTATTGGTGGGGTCAGTGTTTTCATCCACGGTTATTGGTGGGGTCAGTGTGTTCATCCACGGTTATTGGTGGGGTCAGTGTTTTCATCTACGGTTATTGGTGGGGTCAGTGTGTTCATCCACGGTTATTGGTGGGGTCAGTGTGTTCATCCACGGTTATTGGTGGGGTCAGTGTGTTCATCCACGGTTATTGGAGGGGTCAGTGTGTTCATCCACGGTTATTGGTGGGGTCAGTGTTTTCATCCACGGTTATTGGTGGGGTCAGTGTGTTCATCCACGTTATTGGTGGGGTTAGTGTGTTCATCCACGGTTATTGGTGGGGTCAGTGTGTTCATCCACGGTTATTGGAGGGGTCAGTGTGTTCATCCACGGTTATTGGTGGGGTCAGTGTTTTCATCCACGGTTATTGGTGGGGTCAGTGTGTTCATCCACGGTTATTGGTGGGGTTAGTGTGTTCATCCACGGTTATTGGTGGGGTTAGTGTGTTCATCCACGGTTATTGGTGGGGTCAGTGTGTTCATCCACGGTTATTGGAGGGGTCAGTGTGTTCATCCACGGTTATTGGTGGGGTCAGTGTGTTCATCTACGGTTATTGGTGGGGTCAGTGTTTTCATCCACGGTTATTGGTGGGGTCAGTGTGTTCATCCACGGTTATTGGTGGGGTCAGTGTTTTCATCCACGGTTATTGGTGGGGTCAGTGTGTTCATCCACGGTTATTGGAGGGGTCAGTGTGTTCATCTACGGTTATTGGTGGGGTCAGTGTTTTCATCTACGGTTATTGGTGGGGTCAGTGTGTTCATCCACGGTTATTGGTGGGGTCAGTGTTTTCATCCACGTTATTGGTGGGGTCAGTGTGTTCATCTACGGTTATTGGTGGGGTCAGTGTGTTCATCCACGGTTATTGGTGGGGTCAGTGTGTTCATCCACGGTTATTGGAGGGGTCAGTGTGTTCATCTACGGTTATTGGTGGGGTCAGTGTTTTCATCTACGGTTATTGGTGGGGTCAGTGTGTTCATCTACGGTTATTGGTGGGGTCAGTGTGTTCATCCACGGTTATTGGTGGGGTCAGTGTGTTCATCCACGGTTATTGGTGGGGTCAGTGTGTTCATCCACGGTTATTGGTGGGGTCAGTGTGTTCATCCACGGTTATTGGTGGGGTCAGTGTTTTCATCCACGTTATTGGTGGGGTCAGTGTGTTCATCTACGGTTATTGGTGGGGTCAGTGTGTTCATCCACGGTTATTGGTGGGGTCAGTGTGTTCATCCACGGTTATTGGTGGGGTCAGTGTGTTCATCCACGGTTATTGGTGGGGTCAGTGTTTTCATCCACGTTATTGGTGGGGTCAGTGTGTTCATCTACGGTTATTGGTGGGGTCAGTGTGTTCATCCACGGTTATTGGTGGGGTCAGTGTGTTCATCCACGGTTATTGGAGGGGTCAGTGTGTTCATCTACGGTTATTGGTGGGGTCAGTGTTTTCATCTACGGTTATTGGTGGGGTCAGTGTTTTCATCCACGTTATTGGTGGGGTCAGTGTGTTCATCTACGGTTATTGGTGGGGTCAGTGTGTTCATCCACGGTTATTGGTGGGGTCAGTGTGTTCATCCACGGTTATTGGTGGGGTCAGTGTGTTCATCCACGGTTATTGGTGGGGTCAGTGTGTTCATCTACGGTTATTGGTGGGGTCAGTGTGTTCATCCACGGTTATTGGAGGGGTCAGTGTGTTCATCCACGGTTATTGGTGGGGTCAGTGTGTTCATCCACGGTTATTGGTGGGGTCAGTGTGTTCATCCACGGTTATTGGTGGGGTCAGTGTGTTCATCCACGGTTATTGGTGGGGTTAGTGTGTTCATCCACGGTTATTGGTGGGGTTAGTGTGTTCATCCACGGTTATTGGTGGGGTCAGTGTTTTCATCCACGGTTATTGGAGGGGTCAGTGTGTTCATCCACGGTTATTGGAGGGGTCAGTGTTTTCATCTACGGTTATTGGTGGGGTCAGTGTGTTCATCTACGGTTATTGGAGAGTCAGTGTGTTCATCCACGGTTATTGGTGGGGTCAGTGTGTTCATCCACGGTTATTGGAGGGGTCAGTGTGTTCATCCACGGTTATTGGTGGGGTCAGTGTGTTCATCCACGGTTATTGGTGGGGTCAGTGTTTTCATCCACGGTTATTGGTGGGGTTAGTGTGTTCATCCACGGTTATTGGTGGGGTCAGTGTGTTCATCCACGGTTATTGGAGGGGTCAGTGTTTTCATCCACGGTTATTGGTGGGGTTAGTGTGTTCATCCACGGTTATTGGTGGGGTTAGTGTGTTCATCCACGGTTATTGGTGGGGTCAGTGTGTTCATCCACGGTTATTGGAGGGGTCAGTGTGTTCATCCACGTTATTGGTGGGGTCAGTGTGTTCATCCACGGTTATTGGAGGGGTTAGTGTTTTCATCTACGGTTATTGGTGGGGTTAGTGTGTTCATCCACGGTTATTGGTGGGGTCAGTGTGTTCATCCACGTTATTGGTGGGGTTAGTGTGTTCATCCACGGTTATTGGTGGGGTCAGTGTGTTCATCCACGGTTATTGGAGGGGTCAGTGTGTTCATCCACGTTATTGGTGGGGTCAGTGTGTTCATCCACGGTTATTGGAGGGGTCAGTGTGTTCATCCACGGTTATTGGTGGGGTTAGTGTTTTCATCTACGGTTATTGGTGGGGTCAGTGTGTTCATCCACGTTATTGGTGGGGTCAGTGTGTTCATCCACGGTTATTGGAGGGGTCAGTGTGTTCATCCACGTTATTGGAGGGGTCAGTGTGTTCATCCACGTTATTGGTGGGGTTAGTGTTTTCATCTACGGTTATTGGTGGGGTTAGTGTGTTCATCCACGGTTATTGGAGGGGTCAGTGTGTTCATCCACGTTATTGGAGGGGTCAGTGTGTTCATCCACGGTTATTGGTGGGGTTAGTGTGTTCATCCACGGTTATTGGAGGGGTCAGTGTGTTCATCCACGGTTATTGGTGGGGTCAGTGTGTTCATCTACGGTTATTGGTGGGGTCAGTGTGTTCATCCACGGTTATTGGTGGGGTCAGTGTGTTCATCCACGGTTATTGGAGGGGTCAGTGTGTTCATCCACGGTTATTGGTGGGGTCAGTGTGTTCATCCACGGTTATTGGTGGGGTCAGTGTGTTCATCCACGGTTATTGGTGGGGTCAGTGTGTTCATCCACGTTATTGGAGGGGTCAGTGTGTTCATCCACGTTATTGGTGGGGTTAGTGTGTTCATCCACGGTTATTGGAGGGGTCAGTGTGTTCATCCACGGTTATTGGTGGGGTCAGTGTGTTCATCCACGGTTATTGGTGGGGTCAGTGTGTTCATCCACGGTTATTGGTGGGGTCAGTGTGTTCATCCACGTTATTGGAGGGGTCAGTGTGTTCATCCACGTTATTGGTGGGGTCAGTGTGTTCATCCACGGTTATTGGTGGGGTTAGTGTTTTCATCTACGGTTATTGGTGGGGTCAGTGTTTTCATCCACGGTTATTGGTGGGGTCAGTGTGTTCATCCACGGTTATTGGTGGGGTTAGTGTGTTCATCCACGGTTATTGGTGGGGTCAGTGTGTTCATCCACGGTTATTGGAGGGGTCAGTGTGTTCATCCACGTTATTGGTGGGGTCAGTGTGTTCATCCACGGTTATTGGAGGGGTTAGTGTTTTCATCTACGGTTATTGGTGGGGTCAGTGTGTTCATCCACGTTATTGGTGGGGTCAGTGTGTTCATCCACGGTTATTGGAGGGGTCAGTGTGTTCATCCGTTATTGGAGGGGTCAGTGTGTTCATCCACGTTATTGGTGGGGTTAGTGTTTTCATCTACGGTTATTGGTGGGGTTAGTGTGTTCATCCACGGTTATTGGAGGGGTCAGTGTGTTCATCCACGTTATTGGAGGGGTCAGTGTGTTCATCCACGGTTATTGGTGGGGTTAGTGTGTTCATCCACGGTTATTGGAGGGGTCAGTGTGTTCATCCACGGTTATTGGTGGGGTCAGTGTGTTCATCCACGGTTATTGGTGGGGTCAGTGTGTTCATCCACGGTTATTGGTGGGGTCAGTGTGTTCATCTACGGTTATTGGTGGGGTCAGTGTGTTCATCCACGTTATTGGTGGGGTCAGTGTTTTCATCCACGGTTATTGGTGGGGTCAGTGTGTTCATCCACGGTTATTGGTGGGGTTAGTGTGTTCATCCACGGTTATTGGTGGGGTCAGTGTGTTCATCTACGGTTATTGGTGGGGTCAGTGTGTTCATCCACGGTTATTGGTGGGGTCAGTGTGTTCATCTACGGTTATTGGTGGGGTCAGTGTGTTCATCCACGGTTATTGGAGGGGTCAGTGTGTTCATCCACGGTTATTGGTGGGGTTAGTGTGTTCATCCACGGTTATTGGTGGGGTCAGTGTGTTCATCTACGGTTATTGGTGGGGTCAGTGTGTTCATCCACGGTTATTGGAGGGGTCAGTGTTTTCATCCACGGTTATTGGTGGGGTCAGTGTGTTCATCCACGTTATTGGTGGGGTCAGTGTGTTCATCCACGTTATTGGTGGGGTCAGTGTGTTCATCCACGGTTATTGGTGGGGTCAGTGTGTTCATCCACGGTTATTGGTGGGGTCAGTGTGTTCATCCACGTTATTGGTGGGGTCAGTGTTTTCATCTACGGTTATTGGTGGGGTCAGTGTGTTCATCCACGGTTATTGGTGGGGTCAGTGTTTTCATCCACGGTTATTGGTGGGGTTAGTGTGTTCATCCACGTTATTGGTGGGGTTAGTGTGTTCATCCACGGTTATTGGTGGGGTCAGTGTGTTCATCCACGTTATTGGTGGGGTCAGTGTGTTCATCTACGGTTATTGGTGGGGTCAGTGTTTTCATCCACGGTTATTGGTGGGGTCAGTGTGTTCATCCACGTTATTGGTGGGGTCAGTTTGTTCATCCACGTTATTGGTGGGGTTAGTGTGTTCATCCACGGTTATTGGTGGGGTCAGTGTGTTCATCCACGTTATTGGTGGGGTCAGTGTGTTCATCCACGTTATTGGTGGGGTCAGTGTGTTCATCCACGGTTATTGGTGGGGTCAGTGTGTTCATCCACGGTTATTGGAGGGGTCAGTGTGTTCATCCACGGTTATTGGTGGGGTCAGTGTGTTCATCTACGTTATTGGTGGGGTCAGTGTGTTCATCCACGGTTATTGGAGGGGTCAGTGTTTTCATCCACGGTTATTGGTGGGGTCAGTGTGTTCATCCACGGTTATTGGTGGGGTCAGTGTGTTCATCCACGGTTATTGGTGGGGTCAGTGTTGCTCATCGTTTTATATTTCTGTGTTGTGTTTTTTTTCCTTTGTTTTGTGCTTTGTACACAGTGCTGCTCGTGTCTCTGGGTTGTTCACTCCTAACTGAGTCTTCGGTTTTCTATGAATTACCCATTCCTGATTGTCTCTTCGGTTTTATCCAACATTCATTTATAAATATAAAATGTACGTAATTTCGGAATTAGAATTCTCACCAGGTTATCTCACTTGTATCACCAAGAAACTCAGATATCTCTTTATAGACTATCTTCTCTTCATCTGGATATTTAGCAAGGCTGTAGATTGCCCAGCTGATTGCTGCAGCTGTCGTGTCGTGACCTTGACATTAATGAAAAAAAGAGGTATTAAATATGTTTAGCTTATCATCCTATATGTCCATGTATTTTTGTATTCATGGCAACGTTTTATATGTAGTGTTTTGTAGATCGTTGTTGGGCAACGTTTTATGTGTAGTGTTTTGTAGATCATTGTTGGGCAACGTTTTATGTGTAGTGTTTTGTAGATCGTTGTTTGTCTTTTGCTCTTTTTCTTTTGACCATTAGGGACGGACCGTTTAACTTCCAGGGGGGGGGGGGGGGGGGGGGTTATGGTTTTTTTCTAAAAAAATATTCTGATTCCCAATGTTGCCGAAAATAATATTCTGATTTTGGTGGAGGAAAAAAAATAATCTGATTCAGAGTTTTTGTCATATTACCTAATGTTAGATTATGGAAAATAAATATTATAACTCTCGTGTTGTCCGAAAAAAAAATTCTGAACGAAACAAAAAACCATAGCAGACCCCCCCTGCAAGCAAGTTAAATGGTCGGTCCCTCAAGTTGTCTGTGCTACGATTTACGGATTCTAATAACTCCTTTGATATATTCAAACTCTTCTAACTACGTCATTCTTTTCTAAATCATGACATCATTACAACCAGAAAGACTTCATCATTGTCTGCTAGATATACATTGTATAGGTCAAATGCTATTAGAACATATGCGAGTTTTGGTTGTATCATTTTTATTTTGAATTTTTAATCAACCGATATATTATAGTCATCAGCGGTAGACGTAGACTATGTTGGTTAAACACTGCATTTATCTGTCATTCACAAGAAATATTACTTTCGGTACTCGCCAAAGGTTATCCCTATCACCATAAGAAAAATACATGACGATCTGGAACATCCTTTTGACAGTTTTGTGATGTCCAGTGCCACATGGAGCAAACAATATAATCATGTGGGTGACCATATTGAGATATAGCTATTAAATACAATTTGAAATACTATATTCTGCAATTTAATTGTCTAAATATGTAATTGAATAAATAATTTACCCTCGAACAAGAACGTATCTACTTCTGCTCTTACGTCCTCGTCAGAAAGTCCTACCCCGTTCTCATCCTTCGCTGTCAGTAAAATGTCTAAAAAGTCAAGGTGGCGCTTCGTTGGTGGACCCTCCTTTATCTTTAGAAAACAAAAGCACACGTGTCATAGATGGCAACACACTTTCAATGTAATATTTTTTTAGTACTTATTTTCCCTGCTTATATTAGAACATTATACTTGCTGGCCGTTGTGCAAGGTTATTTATATTAGAGGTACTTGAAGCTTTATCTTGTTCCACTGTTTAGGATTCAATTTCATATGATAAAAAATATTTATCATATGATATACTACTTATAAGTTGATAATGCATTTTTTACCTTGTAATATAAAAGTTAATATCTAAGGAAATGCATTAAACACCTTCCCGAGATTACCTTAGCAGGCTGATATAAAAAAAAATATATATCACATGGTTCCGGAATATAGAGACTTTCCGTAATCGGTATCACATTGTAGTACCGTCTAATACGTCAATTTCGGTCTGTATAACTATCACTGGATCGATACGTGTGGGTTATAAGTCGCTGAGGCCAGTGAGGGTATCATTCACTCAGCAGTTAGTTTATTATTATATATAGATCTATTATTGAAATTTACAGTTCCTAAATAATAATATTATTATTAAAACTAGGGTTCTCCTCCTCAGGCATAGGCGACCAGTCTACTTCCTGTTTAGATCCTTTGGTTTTCTTGGTCTCCAAGACTTTTAAAAACATTTGGCTTTCTATACAATATTTTGACTTTGAGCTACCTGATGAAGGTTTTCCAGAAACGCGTCGTGTGCACTAAATTTGAAATTTAATTATTATCTATATCTCATTAAGTATATATGGTTGTTTTGGGTATTTTCGATAGGTTAAAAGAAAATGTTGTAATTTTTTCTGTGTATTCTGATATTCATTAAAGTTTATTTCAGGGGCATTAATTGTCAACTCGACTTTTAATATTTACATATAAATCCACGATGTTTACAATCCATGCTTTCCTGAGTGTCACATGATTTGCATTGTACACATGAACGATAACTTATGATGACGTATTACATAGAGATATTGAGGCTCTAGTATCATACATGTAGATAAAATCATAGGTACCCGATTTGTGGACCCCCCTTTTTTTATTTTTTAATACATTACTTTTGTGTGACGTTTTCATTATAAACAGTGTTGAACAACTTCAAACATTACCAAAATCTCAATCCCAGATCGATATAAGCCGATTTCTAAAAACACAAAAAACCCTCGATCCTCTACTCTATTATATTAAAGGTAAACGACTCTGGAGCAGCGAAGTAAGTAAGTAAGTAAGTAAAACTTTATTTCAATTCGGCATGTAATATAAACAAAAAACATAAGCTCTCAAGAGCTTTTTACCAAATATAAAAAAAAACACAAATACAACAACATTAAAACAATACAATCAGCATGCAATTACAAAATTAAAACATATCATGCAGGCAAAAAGCAGAAAGGGGGTTGTAAAAGAAACCCGAACAGAGGTCCATGTGGCAAGTGCATCGCTCTCACCATGTTCAGGATTACCATACAGTCATTCCATTTCAACATAAACGCAGTACAAAACAAGCCAAGCATGAGACTAAAAACAAGCAAAATGCAACTAAAATACAGAAATTTAGACATTTTGTAATTTTCATAGAAATTATTTAAAACCATTTAAAGAATAAAAATTTGAACATCTTAAAAGAAAGACATATAGCATTACTAATAATTAAGAGATCTAAAATATTTATAAAAAAAAACAAAGAAAACATTGATCGTGAATCGGAAGCAATTTCTTTCGAAACAAGTACTAATTCAAACAAAGGCTGTCAGTAGAAACACTTAAATTGAGGCAAGAAAAATAAATTAGGCTTTTTATTTGCAAGCAGAGCAACGGCAATCAGAACCAGTTCAGGACTGAACAAGGCTCCTAAAATGTGCGAAACTATTTTCAGTCCTGAAGTGGTCTGGTAAGCTATTCCACACAGAATCAAAACGGAATGATCTATTACCGTATGTTGTAGTCCTTACCTGTGGTACATCCAAGATATTTCTGTATCTAAAGTAATATTTTGAATTTTTTGTATGGAGTAAATTTTGTAAACATACAGGAGCCAAATTGTGTAAAATTTTGTAAGTCTCCAGTGCCATTGTCCTGATACGTCTCACTTGTAGGGTGGGAACCTTTGCATTTTCAAGCAAAGTTGCAGAGGAGGATGAATAATCATCATATACAAATCGCAGAGCTCGTACTTGAATTTTTTCAGTACAAAAATGCCATGCCAAAGGGCAAAAATTAAAATTACTTAATATAAATGTATGAAAAATGTTAAGATTATTAGGCTTTGTAAGATATGAACCAAGTCTTTTAAGAACATTTAACTCAGACAGTGCTGATATGCTTTTCGACATAAGTTACTGATATGTTGATCAAACTGATAATCTATATCGAGTCCCAATAGTTTTACAGTTTCTTCACATGACAGTATATTATTTTGAATATGAATAGATGGATTTTTTGCAAAGGTTTTTTTCCCTACTGCCAAGACCTGAAACTTATCAGGATTTGCTTGCATCTTATTATCTTTAAACCAATCAATCAGCACTTGAACCATGGTTCTGCTTGGTAACTGAGTCTGAGACCATTTTATGCCATAATATCTTTGTGTTACTTTTTGCCAATTACCTTTGCTGCACCCTGTTTTTCTTTCAACATTACTGAAAAGTTTTAAGATTAATTGTCCCAACTTTTTTTTTTGGTAAGATGGATGTCAGTTTTGAAGATATTTCCTCAAAATCTAGGTATTCAGAACCATCACCTTTTACAATATTTTCCATCAACCAAGTGGCTAACGGTTTTTCCTGTGATTCAGTCATATTTTCCTTATTTCAATCATTTTCAGTTTTAAAATGGTGCATTTTCTAAGGTCAATAAACTGGTACTGGTAATTTGTATTTCAGAACGACAGATAGAGAGAAGAGGATCGGGAACCAGTAGCGCGGGGTAAGTACAGAGTTATCTTTTCTTGATAACGTTGGCGATAATTGAAAGTGAAGCACCCGGTCGCGAAAATCTCGCCGATTGCGCAAAAGACGACCGATTTGTATATAGTTTTTGTATAAACATCGAGATGAGTGATTGAGGAAGGTGTACATGCATGGATATTGCTGGTAATTGGATTTTTATATTTTTAATTATTTTTTTTCGTCAAATATTCAACTTTCGCTGCTCCAGAGTTGTTTACCTTTAATATAATAGAGTAGAGGATCGAGAGTTTTTGTGTTTTTAGAAATCGGCTTATATCGATCTCGGATTGAGTTTTTGGTAATGTTTGAAGTTGTCCAACACGGTTTATAATGAAAACGTCACACAAAAGTGATGAATTAAAAAAAAAATAAAAAAAAGGAGGGGTCCGCAAATTGGGTACCTGTGGATAAAATTACTAAAAGAGTTGACAGATTCTCAAAACAAGTTCATTAATGTTTCAAATTTTCTTCTCACCTTGATAACATTGATCATGAGGACCCCAATGGTAAACGCTGCTCGTTCACTTTGAACAATGTTATTATTGGATTCTCATAAAAGTTAATAAACATGTGAAATGTATTATTAATTCATAAAAAATTGTCAATATTAATAATTATGATCATTTACACCCCCGGTATAGCATCGCCGAGATTCCAAACTTTTCAAAGGTGAAAAAGACATTCGAAATTACAAATGCAAAAGTCTTTAGAACAGTACTCCTTCAAAAATTTTAACTTCTGTCACGGTCAGTGATCAGAATTTTAGCCTCGCATATATGACAGTGCACACTCTGCAGACGATATATAGCTAGGGATAGTCAAGTTACCAAAGTTAAATATAATCAACAGGGGCGGATCCAGGGGGCGTGCGCCTCCTAAAATTGGAAAAAATATGATTTTTTTGGCGTAAAATCGAGATTTTTCACACGAAATACCCCAACAATTTTCGCACCTCCCTCTGCAATTGGAAAAAATATGATTTTTGGGCGTAAAATCGTGGTTTTTCACACGAAATACCCCAAAAATTTTCACGCCTCCCTCCACTCGCCACAATTTTTTTAAGCGCCCCCCCCCCCCCCCCCCCCCTAACTTTAAATCCTGGATCCGCCCCTGATCAATATACTTCAGGCAGATTTAAAAATTCTAAAAGAATTGGAAGGCATTGTTTGTAAACATTTATTGGTTTGGGGGGCTTCCTTTTGCCAATCTACTTTCACTTTCTGAAATATATACCGGAATCGCCGTGCGTGATTTGCAGGTGCAAACAAAAATAGCTATCGAAAATTCCTTATTATCGAATTACCTTACGGGACCATATAGTGAGAACTTTGGGCGTATAACATAAATTTTTAGTGTTACTCGATCTTTAGTTGTATGTGTATGTTTTGTAGATCGTTCTTTGTCCTTTTGTCCTTTTTTCATTTGGTCATTGCGCTGTCTGTTCTTCTTCGATTTACGGATTCTGATTACCCCTTTGGTATCTTCAAACTCTTCTTAGAAACATAATAATTATAACTTACCAGAGCTATTTTCCTATCCTGGATTATTTTCTCTGAGAATTTATGAGCGTAGTCACAATGCTTCCTCAGTTCTCTTCCTTCACTGCTGAACATGTATAATAGCTCTATTTGCTGCCATGGTTTGCTGAAAAGAAAACTAATTATAACTCCAAAAGAAATGCGACGTGACGTCCAGTATTTAAGCAATTGTTTTAAGGTGTATAAATTGGGGACGGTATGATGCTTATGGCATTGTACATTTCTGGACCACATTACTTTTATAAAGAAAATTCATTTGAATCAATAATTTTATTATTTAAATTGTGATTAAAAATGAATTGGAATTCTACAACTATGATTAAGTTTAGTTTTGCATATTCATCCTAATTGCTACGTCATTGGTCTTTCCTGATCACATGGTCTCACTCTCGGGGTTTGCTTGCGGTTTGTTTTGATCATAGCTTTCAAAAAATTCTCCTAAAATATTCTGTAAGTATTTCATTATTCAAGGAACAGTCATAATGAATTGCAAAAACGAAACATAATATAATAGTAACATAATGAGCCTCCAAGATACTACTGATTAAGCAGTTCGAGTCCCTCTCAGGCGAGGTGTACTCGATACAACATTATGTGATAAAGTTTGTCAATGACTCGCGACTGATTGATTGTTTTATCCGAATACTCCAGTTTCCTCCACCAATAAAACTGACAGCCACGATATGACTGAAATATTGTTGAAAGTGGCATTAAACACCATAACCCTAACCCTTATGAAACACACTGATAATTTCTCCAACTGATATAAAAGAAATATGAGAGAGTAATTGTTTCATACTTACAAACATCTAGATAATGTTAAGTAGGACAGTCTGTTGACTGCATGGACATAATGATTATCTTCCCTGGAATAACATTGATATGAATAAAAGTTAGAGAATACCGAAGGGGCTATCAAGAAAGGATAATCCAGAGAAACTGGCAACATAGGGTACACAAGACGAAGAAAAACACAACACAATGTGGACACCACTATAAGCAAATAAACACAAATAACGTAAATAAGACGTGAACCCTCCTATAAAAACAGACCGTAAAGACGAACCAAACATCATTTTTATACTTACATTAAGCTTAAATTTCAATTAATTCTCCGAAATAAATTTACAAAAACGTTAAACTTAAATCTGGCTTGAACTCCAATTTCAACAATTTGAAATATTTTTCATTTGTTTATGGTTGTGGATCTTGGCAATCTGTAGTTAGATCTCTCAGCGCTACCCATTTTAATGTCGCCTTCCCACACGATATGAAAAAGGTTCCCTACGAGATTTAATTTTAAATATACTGAGAATAAGTAATATTTTATGTATTGTATCATTCAATTATATGTCACCTCTGTCTACCATATTACATACATAAGAAGTGATATGCAAACTTTCTCTTTCAAATTCAACTCGACCACACATAGCGTTTGGATATACAATTATTAACAGCAATTAAACAAAACATCCAGCGACCACAAAGGAAGATGTAAATCCAACTATCATAGGATCAGTGACTGTTTTTATAAATATTACTTAATACATGTCTTTCTTAAAGCTGCCATTTGCTTCTATCTATATATATTTACCCCTGTTCTTGTATACGTCCTTGGTAGGAAAAGGCACACCTGAGTATAGTGTCTAAGGTAGCCAAGGCAACATGTGGAAAAATGTCAACAGATTCGTCTTTGTCGGCATAACCTTTTAATTTTTCCTGTAAAATACGAAAAATAAATTAGGAGTGTTAGGGTTATGCTGTTTAACGCCACTTCCAACAATATTTCAGTTTTATCATCCTTCCATCCCGCTATATCTACCTGCTGACTCCATAAGCAAAACTAGTATCAAATTTCGCGTGAGCTGAGCTGGACTTATCAACAGTGAGCAGGTGTTGTCACCAAATTCTCCCAATATTTAAACGATAATTCCTGTGAAGATGACAAAAGTAAATAAAATTCAGCAACACCATTAGCTAGTTAACATTTAATTTTTTAAACATATATCAAATTAGGAACTGTCGTGTCAGCAATATCAACAAACATCGTCCTACAAAAATGTACTTGTCACAATTTCTGATAACCTCTGCTGAGACCTCATAATTTTTACGTCATAAGCGTGACCTTTATGTTTTCTAAAACGGAACTGCATTGGTAAACAAAACCAGTGATATTGCCGACTTTGATGTTTGTAATAAAAAAAACCCAATGAATATCAGCATTAAAGGAAAAATTCAACAATCTTACCATTCATATAAACCTGTAAAAATTAATGGTATATTTGCAAACTACTTATGAACTATGTTTTGGGGAAGTGTATTTTAAATAATTTGAATTATGTGATTTTTCCCGCAAAAATACAAATATAGATGTATTGGTGTTTATGTTTGATTTAATGATGATAAGCATGTCATCTGAATGTGAATATGATTGATACTGAAAAATATCAGCCTGCTCGACAGAATATGAAGTTTGTGACTCGTTCGCTTCGCTCACTCGCCACCAAACTTCATATTCTGGTTCGGCAGGCTGATATTTTCGGTATCAATCAATTCACATCCAGATAACATATACATATCATGGCGGTCAGTTTGAGTAGGCTAGATAAAATTGACATTTATCGCGTTTGTATTTTTGTTCTTGTCGTTTTCTCTATCAGTAATCTTTTTATATATTTATCTAGTGTTGCTGTTTCTCTGTGTATTAATTTTGACTCCTTTTGTTTTCTGTTTGTTTGGTGATTTTGTATGTTCTTTGACATCGTGCTTTGTCTGGCTAATTATTAGTACTGCATTTCAAAGTTCAATGTTCACTTTTCCTTTTCTAGAGCGTCTGAAAGGTACCTCATATACAGAAAGTAACCAACTAAAATAATTACCAGGAATATATCTGTGACATTGTTATAGACTTTGATGTATGGTTTGAGAATATCAAAATGGAAGCCTGGAGTCAGCAGCCGTCTATTTCTTTCCCATTTCTTTCCTTCTGATATCAACAAACCATTGCCTTAAATAAACAAGTACGGTATTACTCAATGAAACATTAAATTAATATAACATGATATATTTTAATCAATTGATTTATGTTGATAATGAATTAGAATAAAAAGCTTAGTTGTGATGGCGTGCATTATGATAATTTCTTTATAAAAAAACGGAAATTCGGAACTCTCAGGGTTTTAGCTTTGAGGTAAGGAAAATACCGTTTAATGTTGTTTGAATCTTAACGGTATTTTCCTTACCTCAAAGCTAAAACCCCGAGAGTTCCGAACTTCCGTTTTTCCATAGGTGGCGCTGTTACTTTCACTTTGGGTCCATGGAGTTCTCTACTCAGGCGAATTCCTGACAAAAACGACCGCTGCGCCTTCACAAGAGGTAGTCAAGGGGAGGTCATGATATTTTTTGAAAAGAATAAGGTCTTGGGAGTTGAACCAAACAGGGTTTTGAATATATTAGAAGGAATTTAAAAAACAAACACGACTTGAAGCGAGTGGGGGTAAAAAAGGTGTCCGCCCTTGTACATGTTTATGCATTGATAGTATATTTACGTGGATAGTGACAAGGCCCTGTGTTTTGACTACACAGATTTTATATCCAAAATGCAGCAGAATGCACCATTTTGCGTCCTTTTGAATTTTTCGGGTGGTGGGTAACCCCCCAGACCCCCTACTGCTTTTAGTCTCTCGAGGGTTGGCATGTATGTCTGCATTGTGCACACACATCATTAGCCATTATCATTCAGTCAATAACATAACCGTCAGCAGGTATTGATAAACAGGGCGGAATCACTATTATTACTAGTGTTTAAGCTGAAATCATCACATGAACACGGATATGTTCCATATTTGTTGTAATCACAATCAGGTCCTATCCTCGTTCATTCGTTGCACTGTCTTTGTAAATAGAGTAGCACGACGGTTACTACTATGGGAGCAGGAACTGTTTTCCCTTCCGGAGCACATGAAATCACCATAGATTTTTAGTGGGGTGCGTGTAGCTTAAGCTTTGATTTTCTGTGTAGTGTTTTATAGATCATTGTATGTCCCTTTGTCCTCTTTTACTGTTGGTCAGTGTATTAATATAAGGTTTCGGATTTCCCCTTTGCTACCTTCAAACATTTCGTACATTAAAGATTTTGATTCCATTATACTCAATAAATATTCATCAAATGCTTGATGTACCTCTAGATTCATCCAATCACTGTAGATTCTGGCCGAGTCGTATGAAATAATCACTGATACAATATCAGCCCAAACATGTAGGTTCTTAAAAGGTAGATTTTGGATCAGTCACAATAATTACCTATCAAATATCTGAGATACCTGTATATCCCTACAATATTGGTTCAGTCACACACAATAATTACCTATCCAATCTTTGAGATACCTGTAGATTCCTCCAACACCGGTAGATTTAGGAACAGATGATTTGTACAGTATTTGAGCTGTATCTGGGTGACATACAGCAAAATTAGGATACAGAAACATAACCCAGCCGCAATACATCTTTGGTCTTTTCGTGAGAATAATCTTGTCCAACATTTTAAAAAATCCGGCGACGTCTTCGAACTATCAAATATAATAAACACATAATTACCTATATACATTAAAAACAAACACCTTTGTCTTGTGTTTTGGAAAATTGTATTTAAATATGACATGTACAGGCAATGAGTGATCAGGGGCGGATCCAGGTTTTCAAGTTAGGGGGGCGCACTTAACAAAATTGCGCCGAGCGAAGGGAGGCGCGAAATTTTTTGGAGTATTTCGTGTGAAAAATCACGATTTTACGCCAAAAAATCATATTTTTTCCAATTTTAGGGCCCCTCCCCCCCCCTGGATCCGCCCCTGGTGATTGTTGTTTAATACCAAAGGATCCATTTTTCATCTATATCATGTTAAGAACAGGTTACATTTGATGAAATGATGATGATATCCGCTTTGTACTATAGACCAACACCCATAGTTAGATATCAATATTTCTATCTCACTGAAAGTACATTCCGCGGGTAGATATGACTCTTTACTTCGACATATTATTATGATTCCGACCCAACTAGTCTTTACTCTTGCTCCTTTGAGCTGTGTGTTTATCAGAGAAGCTGCAAAAACCAATGGCATAGTCTTTGGTTAAACCGGAACGGGGATCGAATCCCCGATCTACCGCACTCGAGGCGAGCACGCTAACCATTACACCACAGATGCGATACAAATAATAATGAAGATCAGCTATGATGCAATGATCTGTATGTCAAAGTGGTGATGTTCAACGAATATGTTCATTACACATAATTCTCAATTTCATTATATAGTGATACTTACTAAATGCAGAGAGCCCCAAATAGGATGGAGCGGACCAATCAACGCAACATCAGTTCCATTACTAGCAGCCCACCATACTTTATATTTGACTATTATATTTTTAATTCTCAATAAGAAATATGTAACAAGAACAATCACCGCTGCTGCATACACGTAACTTAATGTTGTCCAATTCATGTCTGAAACAAATGTTAAATAAAAATTCACGGAATAGTATAGGTCTTGGTGAAAACATTTGCAGAATTGGCCATGTTTACACATTGTTTTATTACAGAGCAGGAAGGAAATCTAAACAACAAAGGCATCATGTGTCACTATCAGTTTTTTTATTGGAATTTGAGTTCTCCAACATTCTCTTGTTATTTGTGCAGTTGTATTAATAATTAATTATGCTTAATTCTAACATGACGTCCTTCTTTCGCTTTGTGAACAACAGAGCGATTTATCGATTGGGTATAATCTCATTAGCATATGCGCCAGTGCATGTGACTGACTTTTTCGTCGTAAATGTACATGTTGATGAATTATCGTGTGCTTGAATTTGGCAGCATAAATTGTGTGTGACATTGTCTGCAAACGAAAATATAAAAACCCGTCTTCCAATCAAAGTATACTACCGTATTTGTACTCTTAGACATATAATACGTCCGCTGCAGGAGCGGACCCAGGATTTTAAGGGGGGAGGGCGCACTTAAAAAGATTGCGTGGAGCGGAGGGAGGCACGAAAATGTTTGGGGTATCTCGTGTGAAAAATCACGATTTTATGCCAAAAAATCATATGTTTTCCAATTTTAGGCCAGGTGCCCCCCCTGGATCCGCCCCTGGGCTATGTGTTGTAATACAGTTAATTACATGTTTTTAAGATTGCATGTCATCTGTGGTTTTTAAACAAAGTATTACACAATATCAACTATATTATCTTCATGGCAGTTACATCAGATTGTTCATTGCATAAGCCAAACAGTTGTTGGTTCATGTCAACAAAAATAAATCCATGATTTTTGTTTCAGAGTACAAAAAGTAGAATGATACTTTCTTGTCAACGGATTGTTAAAATCCGACGGCTGCCGCTAGTGGAACAGGGACTGTTTACTCTTTCGGAGTACCAACGTTTTTTAAGTGGAGTTTGAGTTGCATGCGCAATTTTTATATTTCAGTGTTGTGTTTTGATCGAAATTACATAATCCAATAGTATCTTTAAACATAAAAAAATTAACTAAATCAAATATGTAATCTTTTTCAATATTTATCAATTATGGACTTTTTACGAGGTCGATATGTTATATATGGACCTGTTAAGATTATATTGACCGAAGACGAATTTATATGGACCTGTTAGGATTATATTGACCGAAGACGAAGTCTGAGTCCAAGTCTGTTAACTGGCACCGTCCCTTGGTTCTCCCTGCTTGATGGCCACCCTACGAAATGAACGACTCATTAATATATTTTTAATCAATATTTGTTTATAGTTGGCTTTCTGATACTGTTACTATAGTCACAAAACTGGCGTGGCCCATAAGTTCATCCTAATGGTACTTCAAGTAGTCATACTATTTCTTTATTTCAAGATACATTTTATTTCCTCCTCAATTGTTAGAGGGATCAATATACACCTAAGACTATGGCTCTAAACTAGTGGTGAAAACATTAGTGCTGGCTTTTTTTGGGGAGTTTTTTCCATCTTTTTTGTTAAGTTATAAAACAATTGTAATAAATGCTCATTTGTATATGTATATGCCCCCTGTGGGCCCTCGATTGGTGAATCAATAAACTTATAACATATTGACAGAGTAAAAAGTCCTTAATTTTTATATTACATATGTAATGTATTACTCGTGTCATTGTAAATCAGATACAAATTATCACTTGTTCTGTAAATAAAACAAATTGTTTACTACATGTAGAGTGTAAACGCGGTCCGGAACGAACAATATCCGGATCTAAATTTAGTAACATAGCGTCAATATAGACGTTTTCAGAAATCGGTGATTACCTAGTTATCGTTCGTGGACGCTAGGTGGTGTTACTATCGTCCGTCATTACGAAAGTGTAACAATCGTTGTTTACACTAGTTACAATTAATCAGTATTCATAATTGGATTAGATAAACACGCTTCAGTTAATATTTTATGGCTTATTCCCGTGATTTTGGCCGAATATTTCGAAATATGGATTATTGAATTGAACTTAAACGGTTATTGTTTAAATTGTTCAGAATCACAAAGTTCAGGACCAGGTCGGACAAATCTATACGGTCATCAATATTATCAAAATTAAAGAATTAGCTAGTCATTTTGCCAGATGTGGGCTAACAGATCGATCTGTAGCTATTCAGATTTTAACCTTGCTTATGTGGCAGAATTTCAATACAAAACGGGGTACGCAACAACAAAAAACGGTCGGTATGGAAACCCTCACACATTTTTTACTAACAGTATATATTTTGTACAAAAGAACTAAGTTCCCTTCGAATATTGTCTTCACTTCACAATGCGAAAAAGTCGCATATTTTTATGATGTAGGGAGCACTTATGCAATTGACCAAAAAATCAATCATTTGCACAATGATAGCGTAGCAAATATATGGAGGAATAATGTTCCTTCCGTATGCGGTAGAGGATAACATAGAAAGGAAAAAAACTGAGTTAAATGTTGTCTTAAATGAAAGTTTAAATACTATAAACAAAGGAAACGGGAACAAAGTGAGCAGTGTAGGAATTATTGTTTTTCATGTAGAAGCCGCATAAAATAATTTACAATTTCCAAAGAGGTATCACATTTCTGTAGATAAATCTTGAAATAAATCTTGATTTTGTAAGAAGTAAAAATGAACGACATGATGTCCTGCAACAAAATTCGGCGATTTTTTTTTTTCTTTTAGTTTTTTGTCATTATAATTCAGTTATATATATTTTTATCATTTTTAACCCTTTGTGGGAAGGGGGTAGAGTTTAACTGTCATATTGCAAATCAAATACATTTAAGAATCAACCCAATACATAAATTAAATTTTTGTGTTTTAGTGATCTCTTTGCTATAACTTGTTATGTAATAAACATTTAACTATCAGTTATAATGATAGTTATCTTTCTACAATATGAATTTAACACCTCTGTTACAAAATGACACGACTGTCTATTCCCCTAAGTGCCAAACCCGGGAAGCATCGCATCGCTGTTGACACGGTCGACCTTCAGCAGACTACAAGTCTAGAAAGCGCTATCACTTCCTTAACACGTCAATATTAAATTTTAATTAATCTTCAAAAACATATAAAATAAAAGAATAAATCAATATAAAACTATTAAATCCTAGCAAAGAAATTTAAAAAATAAGACAAATGGGAGCAAATAGTTATATTAGGTTCCTCATGAAACTTTTTTTTTCAGATAAAGAAATTCAGATATTCAGATGTTTTAATTTGATAAAACTTAAATTCCTTTTCATCTTCACTACAGATCCCTATAAAGAAATTGACCGACAAAAAGTTTTAATTTGTTTTACAATTTAACAAACAAAAAATAAATAAATAAAACAGAATTGAAAAATGCACCTTAAGATGTCACATTCAAAGTTAAGTTCTTTCTTTATAGTAAAGTTAGGCACACTTTTTATCATTATTACTTCACTTTAAATCGTATAGTAATAATTTCAAAAAGCGTATATTATAATTTATATATTTACTTTTTAATTTCATACAAAATATTAATTTGATTACCCCTTTTTTCTTATGCTTGAAAAGCAACAAAAAAGCAAAAAAATGGCGGACTAATGGCGGACACACTCGGAAGTCGGTAATGGCCGCGCCCATGTTTTTAAGAATAAAAAGGTCTATACTTAAAGATAGGGTTCATTCAACCTATGCCAACATTTTAAAAAATATATATGAAAAGGTAAAAAAGATTGTTGGCATAGGTTGAATAGGTTAATTGTTATATAAACATGACTAGTCATGTTTAATTAGTGTAAAATCGGGGGAGATGTCAATGTACTCCAAGTCCACAATTCATTTTTAATGTAAGGTTGTCTTGTTTTTGTGTGAGTATTGAGTGAATAAACTAAGTATGTAGTTTTTCGTAATTCTAGAATATTTTATTTTTTTCTCGATCAACAGTTCAGAAGCTAGAAAACAATATGATGAATATTGTCTGTCAATCATGCAAACAATAATTTATGCACATGACAGAATGCATTTTCAATGCACTACATACACAAACTTTTGATCCATCATTTGTCCATTGGAGGTTGATTTAAGAGAATGGAGCTGATAGAAGTTAAAAGTTTACTTTGGGTGCAAAAGGGGAAACTTTATATAATTTATGAAAATGTGATGTGAATTCAGTGGCCAACCATCTCAGTCTGGTGGCAAAAGAAAAGGTATTGTTCTGATATGCCTAACGTTGTGTCTGCAATTGACCGAACTTCACATGAGATACAAATTCCACCCAATGAACCCCAACAAAAAACCTACTTTCAGCAAACCAATTCTTTTCATTGATTGTTATGAAAAGAAAGTTTATAAACAGTGATAATCATAAATTCCATCAATATCAATAAAACAATTACCATTCATCTTAACTGAACTCGAGCCGTCGTGGTCGTATGGTAGTTGAATTTACAACTACCTGTGCAATCATTGCCTATCACCACTTAAGTTGTGAGTTTGAACCCCATTCATGGCGAGGTGTACTCGATAAAACATTATGTGATAAAGTTTGTCTGTGACTTGCGACAGGTCTGTGGATTTCTCTGGGTACTCCAATTTCCGCCACAAAAGTAGTAACTGAAATATTTTTGAAAGTGGTGTTAAACACCTAACCTCCAATGGACAAATGATGGATCAAACGTTTGTGTATGTAGTGCAAAACATAAAACACCTTTGGGTCATAATGTGAGAGCTATCTGTTGGATTGTGCCCAAAAAATATCTACTCCTTTTGGATCAAACTATTTCACTTCATTTTAGAAGTAGCATCGATAGACCATTAAACGGCTACCTCCGTATCCTTGTAGTAATAACTATTTCAGTATCCCGGAAGAAAATATATAATCAATAATTGGGGGCTTATGAAAAAAAACTATTTTGGATGAAGTGGTGTTTATTTTATTTTTATCTTACATTTGTATATAATTTAATTTGATTTGAATATTTCAATCTGATTGGCTAATCCGGCTGGAGGAAATTTTGGTTATACTCGATAACTTTGGTTGGTATTGTGACATCACCAACGTGTTCATCCGCCAACGACAAATTCAAATAGTCACAGTAAAAAATCGTAATTAAAATCGAGGAATCATTAAATTTTGTTGTAAAAATTAAATTATAAGGAATATTTGAAATTGTTGAACAGGTTATACTTGCATAACCTGGTTTGGGTCAGTTTACGCTTTTCATAAACGGCTTCGCGGTTTATTAAGCGTAAGCAAACCCAAACCAGGTTATATCGTATAACCTGTTCAACAATTTCAAATATTACTTAGATAACTCTTACGTGCCGACATACATGTACCATCGTTTTTTACGGTAAAGATTGCTTCTCAAATATCAAAACGTCATCGAAGCGCTTGGAATATTTGAACATTTTCCCGTCGTTTTTCAAGAAATTTAACACCTCGTGAAACCAAAAAAATTTGTGTTTTATTTATTTCAATAATCTGGTAAAACATTTTTCTGGTGCACGACTGCGGAGGTGCTTAATTTTTTTGAAAAACCGTCCAAATATCGCGGGCAAAATTCCACGAAATACAGAAAACAAATAACGCTCATGACGTCAAATACGTATCGATTTTGTTGGAAACAAGTTTTAACATCAAAAGTATGATCTCGTCTATAATACATCAAATTTTAATCAAGTATTTTTTAAGATAATGATTCATTAAATATGGGGCCATATATGGCACTTATAGTTCCCAGTTCTTTTTATGGCATTGACGCCGGATTGCATGCACTGAGTTTTTCTCTTGGTTTCAATGTACACAAACTGTATTTAAAATAAACACAATTATTAACAGAAACATAAGTTATTTACTGATGAATTTCATTACTTGAATGAATCATGAAATGTACAGATTGTGTATATAATGGTCTCATATATACAATCAGAAAAGTGAAAATATTGATTTTAAGGGTCTGGCTGAGGTTATAAATAAATTAATATTTAAAAACCTCCACAATCCTCCACCAACAAAATATTTTGATATAATGATCATTAACCCTCTATACTCAAAACAGCTGCTCAATTTGGTGTTGGTGGAAGACTGTGGAGCTATATAAAATAAGTAAAATGTACATTAAATATGTCGTTTGTAGTCCATTTTTAGCATTGTCCGTCTAATTACGATGTCATTATGACGTCATAACACACCCAATTTCACGGAAGGCTATTTTTTTGAAAATTTGTTTATATAACAATTAAATTAGTAAATTGTTTTTATTCTATGTCGAGCATTATTTTTTAATATAATGTGGGGCCAATTTTGCACCTTAACGCTTCTCCCTCTTTATAATTCAAAAATTTAATGACTAGTGAACGGAAACCAATCCTGCAAAAACTATGTAAATTTATTAGATATATAAATATGATAGTGTGTCCTCCCGGCTAATTCCATCTGTCGATTTACTGTATTTGTATATATTGTATATAGTTTAATCTGTCCATTTATTTGTAACTTCTCTGTATATGTGCTATGCACTGTCAGTTTGAGAAATAAAGATTATTATTTATAAATAAATATTATTAAAAACTTTTGAATTTAGATTTTAAGAAAATTGCTTAATTGCATGAGTATCATATAATATTTTTAATTTATACATTTTAAATAGATTGTTTATTTAAATTATTCTAAAATTTTACATTTTCATTTTTTTTATTTACAGATTTTTGTTTAATAATTTTAACAGATTTTTATTTTATATATAATTTTTTACACAAGTTAATTTTTTATTTCAAGTTGTTAAATTTTAACAGACTTATTCTTATATTTTTAAGATTGTTTTTTGTTTATTTTTATTTTTTTTTAAATAAATTTCACTTTTGAGACCTTTTAACAAAAGTTTAATTATTTTTTTTTCAAGTTGTTAAATTTTAGCAGACTTATTCTTATATTATTAGATTGTTTTTTGCTTAGTTTATTTTTTTATAATAAATTTCACTTTTGAGACCTGCATTTCCAAATTTACTTACCTGTAACTGTCACTAATTGTTAAATAAACACCTGTAATATAATGTTTGTTGGAATACCTTAAATATGATATTTCAAAATGTTGGCGTAGGTTGAAGACACCAAAAATAGAAACCTAGCAAATGAAATTATACGAAAACCACCCCATGTGTAATATATCTCTTTGTTTATTTCTTACTCAAAATTATGTATAATACCTGACGTGTATTGTGCGTTTTGCAATGAATAAATGCGTGGGATCACAATCACATGATTTTGAGTAAGAAATCAACAAAGAGATATATTTATAAAGATTACATTTTTGATATACAGTATATTTTTTTGCTAAAAGATACTATTGGATTATGTAATAATTCTTATATGATTTACATAATTAGAAATCCTATACTCTGATTGGGTATAAGCGTTTATGGAGGCGGGGTTTTGTCAGTTTATTTTTCGATAGACGATGTTCAGCGGAATACTTTTTTCGTAATGTAAACAAAATGGCGGCTTGGATTCCTGATAATAGAAAAAGATAAAAGAAACAATGTTTATTGTTAATAATCGACAATTATTGTTAGATATGAAATAAAAAAATAAATGCCAATGAAAAAAAAAAAGCTTGTATTGTTGACATAAAAAAAAATTCCGGAAAAAATACTTAAGACAACAATCTATCGACTTTGACTTTTGTAATATATCGTCATCCTGTGACGTTGTTTACAAGGGACGCTGATTGACACAAGCTGGTTACTGATTTATTTTACGATTTTGTGGGCATTTTACTTGTTTGAGTAGCTAAATGCAAAATGCCATCAAATTGGAATATATCAGTCACTTAATTACATCACCGTCTAGTTTAAAGTAGGAAATAAGGTTAGTTCATTTTGTTATTCATGGCCGACACACATCGATGGAATGCATGTGTGCGCACAGGCGCTTGTGTAGAGTCAAAAATATGCTCGCTAAGTACCTAAAATACCACAAGGCCGGACTCACTCCTATTACCCCTGTCACTTCAATCGCTATTTCCCCTGTCAAAATGTCGATAGGACGCAAATCGCTTAGTAATTTACGTAGTGAAATGATTTTTCTTCAAGGAAAACCCATTTTTTATATCTTCCTACCATCTACACCCCCATACTGACAGATAATCCTCAGATTTTGTTGACAATGGACACCTAAGTGGCAGCAAAGCGAAAGTAGGTCGCGTGCGACATATTTTCGCCTTTCGGTCGTTCTCGGGTTTTATCATATATAATTACTAAACACTAGAAACATTACAAGGCGCCAAAATATGACTGACAAAATGAATGAAAACTTCAGTGCTTCTTGGTATGCAAGTAATACTAAAAATAAGGCATAGGAAATAATTGTATTTAAAAAACATTATAATTATACAGTAACAATACTGATATATAATTACGTTTCCCGAACTTTTCTTTCTGAACTTCTTAGGTATGTTTCGTAAAGCAATGATAAAACCCGAGAACGATCGAAAGGCGGAAATATGTCGCACGTGACCTACTTTCGCTTTGCTGCCACTTAGGTGTCCATTGTCAACAAAATCTGAGGATTATCTGTCAGTATGGGGGTGTAGACGGTAGGAAGATATAAAAAAACGGGTTTTCCTTGAAGAAAAATCATTTCACTACGCAAATTACTAAGCGAGTTGCGTCCTATCGACATTTTGACAGGGGAAATAGCGATTGAAGTGACAGGGGTAGTAGGAATGAGTCCGGCCTTGTGGTATTTTAGGTACATAGCGAGCATATTTTTGACTCTACACAAGCGCCTGTGGTGTGCGTATACTGCTTTAACCATAGGGACTTATCACTATCCAGGTAAATATACTATCAATGTATACTTTAACCCCGTTCCGGTGGTGAAATGTTTTTCCGGTAAATTTCGATACCGATCTGCTGTGCACGAAAGAAATAAAAACATCTAGAGAAAATATCATGGATTTAACTTCCAAAAAATGTAAAACTGAAACTGCAACCTTGCATACTAACCTTTAGTTACATCTACAAAGTTTGGTTGTTGAAGGGCGCCATCTTGAAGTTTGTTTACCTCGTTCCGGTGTCGTAAAATGTTTAGCTACCCATGAAAATTAGCTACCTCAAATTTCCGGTAGCTAATTTTCATACGGCGGAGCATAATAATTAGCTACCTATGCAAATTAGCTACTTGTAGCATAAACTTATAGGATTTGTCTCCCTTATTATGTTTATCAAAATACAGATTGTGTATTTCCAATGGAGAGACAAAATGAAAAACTGCATGTACATAAACAGGAAAAGCGGATCCAGGGGGGAAGGCCCCCCCTAAAATTAGAAAAAATATTATTTTTTTGGCGTAAAATCGTGATTTTTCACACGAAATACCCCAACAATTTTCATGCCTCTATCCGCTCGGCGCATTTTTTTTAAGTGCGCCCCCCTAACTTGAAATCCTGGATCCGCCCCCTGGATCTGTACACAATATAAAATAAAATAAACAATAGATATTAGTGGTGTTCATAGTTGAAAAACAAAATGCTGCCTGTATGGCTGTATAGCATGTGATTAAGTTACAAACTATCTTTTTTTCAATTTACCATTGCGATGTATCATTTTTACAGCTATTAAAAAATAGATTGGTGGACTATATATGGTAGAATTTAATATTTATGTGATGTTCAAACTATGCAAATTATTCTTTAACTTAATAAGATCATATATGATAATTATTAATCACACTTTTATTATTGCTAACCGTGTTACCCTCTTGAAATAAAGAAATTAACTCATTTACTTACTTATTGACACTATCTTCTTAATTCAATAAATAAATAAAATTATGTTCCATATATATTTAATAACGAAAGTTGGGAACTTTATTTATTACAATATTAAAGAACTGGTAGCTATTAGATTAATTTCAATTCGAAACTGGAACTATTTGCACACTCTTGATGACAATTTCTTATTTGGATTTTGTAAAAATAGAACCCTAAATCATAAATTTCCAACAGAATGTGGAAGATGGCAAAATATGTGTACAGAACATGGTTTGACCCGATCGGGACTCGAACCCACGATCTACCGCATTCGAGGCGAGCACGCTAACGATTACACTATCGATGAGAGTCTTTGGTGAGCATTTCTGGTCTGTTTCTCAGCGAATACATATATTGTCCAGGGGCGGATCCAGGATTTCAAGTTAGGGGGGCACATTTTAAAAAATTGCGCGGAGCGAAGGGAGGCGCGAAAAAATTTGGGGTATTTCGTGTGAAAAATCACTATTTTATGCCAAAAAATCTTATTTTTTCAAATTTTAGTGGGGGGGGGGGGGGGGGGGGGGGGGGCGCATGCGCGCCCTCTAGATCCGCCCCTGTTGTCTACATAAATGACAATAGATAACGTAACAATACAAAATACATTGCGCAACGCACGGTCAACTTTTCGCGCTTTCACAATCCTTCGGCAGAAGACACGTAAAAAGCGACTATTTGAGTACATGTATATAAACAAATTCATATTTCAAAACAAAGATTACCAACTGGTATTTGTTGCTTATAATGCTAAGCACGCAGAATTAAGGAGAAAGAGCAAAGACTGGTTGCTTCGGAATCAGGATAATGTGTCAGAGTGGAGCGACATGTATATCCGCGGACTGTTGTTTCCGTTAGCTAACACTATAAAAAAGAACTAAGCGTGTTGGTCTAGAAAAAAGCGGACATCATCATCATCTCATTAACTTGGTCTCGCCATGATATAGCTATAAAATTGCTGAGTTGGCGTTAAAAAACAATCGCTCACTAAAGCTGTTACGTACAGTTTTTATATTTCCCCGACAATGTACGTATATTGTGTTTATTCTGCAACGTCTTATAGTTAAAAAAAAACAACTGGCAAATTGTCTAAAAAAGCAGAAACAGACATCGTTCTAAGCGTTTTAGACGTCCGCGGTTATAGTGTAAGTTTCTCGGCGTCGCTCGACGTGAATCAGTTACCAGAAAAACTATATCTTGGTCAAAATCTTAAGCAATATGTGATGAAAGAAGCTGTTATATATAAAATCCTTAGGTACAGACAAAACAGATGTCACACCAATGAGGAGCGATGGACAGAGCACAGCTGACACAAAGCAAAAATCCAACATCCCCAACAGTGTCAGTCCGTATTCACCGTAGAATCACAAGACAACATCCCCGACTGCACCAAAACCCACATCATAAAAACAGCACTCCCAATATCTCTACCAGATGTAAAAGAAACTCCTACATAACATCAATACCCATAGATTTTGTGCTCCCAAAACTATTAAATTATTTGGCTTTCCAATCTTTTGATCTTGAGCTACCTGATGAAGGTTATTCCAGAAACGTTCATGTGCACTAAATTTGATATCTACGTTTTTATTACCTCTTTTTAGCAATGTAGCTATCTGAATGTTTTCTTTGAAAACAAGATACACTCATTGTTTAATATGATAGATACAAAATGTATGTAAAATTTCCAGGTAAATTAGCTACCTGTATCCCTTATGAAAATTATGTGTACAGAACTAAGTCAGATTGATAAAAGGTGCATTCATGTTGGGTTTTTGTCTTTCTTTTTGATATTTTTGATTGGTTTGTTTTTGATAACAGATTAATATCTAATTTTATTTGTTTTTTTTTCTGTTTTGAGGATATAACTTCAGAAGGGCCTACAAATTTATACATCTTGGAATAACAGTAGTACTTTAGGGTGCCTGCATCCTAATTTCTTATGTACATGTATCTCTATTCTTTATCAATAAATGTTTAGAGGATTGCGTTTGTATTGAATCTGGGCCTTGATGGGAGAGAGGTTTAAAGAGCTGCCTACACCTCATTTATCTTTCACTGCACTGTTCATCACTTGGATGATGTACTCAACCTTTAGAAAGTAGATTGCCAGACGCTGTTACAACATATGAAAATGTCTGTAATGTCATTGAATATAGCTCAAATAAATATTTTGCATCATGCTGGTATGTCTTGTAAGTACAGATACTTGTATCACACATACTTGTCAATTTAATAATTAAATAACAGCTATATATACATGATAATATCTCACACACAAAGTATCTTAACACAAGTTATTTCTTAAAGATTTTATTGAAAAACTCAGACAGGCATGGTGGAACATTAGCATACATATAATACAATACAATATATAGACTAGAGGTTCAGTAGGTTGAGAAGATTTTTTATGAATCGACCAGTCAGCAACACGAATTGCCTGTGCTGGCCATGTTTGTTAACAGATCCAAAATGAGCAATCTTTATAGAGGGCCTTCCATAGATGCTACCTACCACGTTTCGGTTCATTTGGCCAAGCGGTTTCGGAGTAGAAGATTTTTAGGGACTCTACCAATCAGCAACACGAATTGCCTGTGCTGGCCATGTTTGTTAACAGATCCAAAATGAGCAATCTTTATAGAGGGCCTTCCATAGATGCTACCTACCACGTTTCGGTTCATTTGGCCAAGCGGTTTCGGAGTAGAAGATTTTTAGGGAATCGACCAATCAGCAACAAGAATTGCCTGTGCCGACCATGCTTGCTAAGAGATCAGGACTAAATGAGCAATCTTTACAGAGGGCCTTTCATAGATGCTTCCTACCAAATTAGGTTCATTTGGTCAAGCGGTTTCAGAGGAGAAGATTTTTTTAGGAATCGACCAATCAGCATCAAGAACTGCCTGTGGCGGCCATGTTTGCTACGAATTGAGCCGAAATGAACAATCTTTATAGAGGACCTTCCATATATGCTTCCTACCAAGTTTCAATTCATTTGGCCAAGCGGTTTCAAAGATTTTTAGAAATTGACCGACCAGAAACAATAACTGCCTATGGCTATTCGATTTCAGAGGTGAAGATTTTTTAGAAATCAACCAATCAGCAATAAGAATTGCCTATGGTGGCCATGTTTGTTAATGGATCATGACGAAATGAACAATTTTATATAGAACCTTGCATAGATGCTTCCTATTAAGCTTCAGTTCGTTGAGCTAAGGGGTTTCAGAGCAGAAGATTAAAATGTGAAAAGTTTACAGACAACGTCTGCTCAAAAGCTTTGATGAATACCAGAGTACAACACAAATTCTAACACGACTCCTTCTTACGCTTTGTAGACAAACGAGCGATTTATCGATGGTATAATCTCGTTCACACATGTGCCGGTGAATATGACTGACTTTTCCATTGGCAGCATAAATGGTTTGTGACACTTTCCGCAAACGTAAATATAAATTACCGTCTTCCAATCAAAGTATACTACCGTATTTGTAATCTTAGACATATCAGAATCGAAATAAATCATGGAAGCATGAATGTGTTTTGAGTTTTAACATGGGTTGGCGGATATTAGTAAATTTTATCCCTCGCCTCTGGCTCGGGATAAAATACTAATATCCAACAATCCATGTTAAAACTCAAAACACATTCTGGCTTCCATGATTTATTTCTTAATTAGCGGGTCATTTTATCTGAGCCTGAATTACTCACCTGGTCACTTATACAGTTTATGTTCAATAAAGTATAGATTTTGTTAAAAAAATATTTTATAAATTTCGAATTTAACAAATAAATATATGATTTTTGATTCTGTCACATCTCTCCAACTGTAAAAGCTACAACAAATCGGCGGGGAACCTTCAAAAAAGGAATTTGTCACATGATTTAAATGGAAAAGACTGCAATTTGTAGGGGAAACAAATTTCTAAATCGAACTTAAAGCAAACAAATTTATATTTGATTTGGTTGGAGATACCGGTATGTATAATTAAGACAGGAAGTTTTCAAAGGAATTTAATGAATAAAAACTACCTACAAATTTGGTTTCATTCAACTACTTTTATCTCGGAAACTACAAAAAACTAAGTCAAATCTATTTAAAAAATCCAGCAGTAAATTTCATATTCCTCCCAAACTCCAATTGACCAAGTGGTTTCAGAGAAGTTTAAATGCAAGCGTTTACAGATGACAGACGCAAAGTGACGACAATATCTCACACGAGTTGATGATGACCATGCACACCAAATAATGACATCTCACACAACCCTTTGTGTACATCATTTAAATGAACAAATGTCACAAATGAAGCGATAGTCTTCCTGGTTTACTTCGTTGGATGTTTTCTGAATGGTGGTACACTGGAAATGCTGCCACCAATGACAAGATTCACACTGGACCTGAAACATAAACAAAAGATTATGTACATGTATATCTATATATTTTCAAAAAATATATGTTGATTTATAAATAAATTCCTTCAATCCAAGCACTTTCAATTCAGTAAGCATTCTGGTCAAAAGTTATATAGTTACTTTCTCATGGTCGGTGGTTCTTTCAGGGTACTCTGGCTTCTTCCACCACTAAAACTGGTCGCCATGATATCGCTGAAATATTGTTGAAAGTGGAGTTAAACACCAAAAACCAACCAACCATCAAAAGGTATGTAACATACCAAGCAACTGTCAATTTATTGCTCCTATAACATAGTGTGGATCCAGGATTATGAAAACGATGAGGCCCTACCCAATATGGGGCGAAAGAACCCATTTTTGAGCTACATCATTTTTTTAAATGCTAGTATAGTAAGTAGCTTGTAATTGTTACTGTGGCTAACATTTGCGTTCTAACCTGAAAACATTTCTGTTATTTCGTGTTATAAGACTTTTTCTTATCTGTTACAAAAAAGGTGAAGTATAGAAAGATGACCATTCAATGAACAATTAAGAAAAGCAAGAGATCCATATTTGATTTATTTTCAAAGGTATTTTACATAGAATCCTGTACTAAAACTATGTTGTGCAATGACATCACTGTTTTAACAAATACAACCTTGAAAGAGAGGAAAATATAAAGGTTTCATTCATTTTGTTCAAATCTGAGCAGTTTTGGGAAGACTTTAAACTTGAAAAATGTTTTAGGAAATATTTTTAAAGATATTTCCCATACAGTTCTCGTGTCCTGCAATAGTAGAATTCTCGGATTTCCAGGTAGTATAAACTCTAAAGATGACCACATCAGGAGCATAACATGCATCTTTTATTAAAATATGGTCATTAGTTCCAGAAAATACATTAAAACTATTTCTAAATAATTTTATTTCAGATCTCGAGTGTAATCTATATATAAAGCTATGTGGTTGGTTCGTATATGGACCATGAAACGAAGGAATGAGAGGTAGCTAATTTTCATGGGCAAACTTCTGATGCTTATGCTTATGTTTGAATGGTGCCAGGTAGTTTATTTTCATGGATAACACTTTGACACCTGTGTCATACATTGAACAGATGTAAGGTAGCTTATTTTCATGGAAAACGTCATGACTCCTATCCAATGTAACGAAGGAATGCGAGGTAGCTAATTTTCATGGGCAAACTTCTCATGTTTATGCTTATGTTTGAATGGTGCCAGGTAGTTTATTTTTATGGATAACACTTTGACACCTGTGTCATACATTGAACAGATGTTAGGTAGCTTATTTTCATTGAACACTTCGTGACTCCTATTCCATGCAATGATGAAAGGTCAGGTAGCTAATTTTCATGGACCATGAAACGAAGGAATGAGAGGTAGCTAATTTTCATGGGCAAACTTCTGATGCTTATGCTTATGTTTGAATGGTGCCAGGTAGTTTATTTTCATGGATAACACTTTGACACCTGTGTCATACATTGAACAGATGTCAGGTAGCTTATTTTCTTGGAAAACGTCATGACTCCTATCCAATGTAACGAAGGAATGCGAGGTAGCTAATTTTCATGAGCAAACTTCTGATGGTTATGCTTATGTTTGAATGGTGCCAGGTAGTTTATTTTCATGGATAACACTTTGACACCTGTGTCATACATTGAACAGATGTAAGGTAGCTTATTTTCATGGAAAACGTCATGACTCCTATCCAATGTAACGAAGGAATGCGAGGTAGCTAATTTTCATGAGCAAACTTCTGATGGTTATGCTTATGTTTGAATGGTGCCAGGTAGTTTATTTTCATGGATAACACTTTGAAACCTGTGTCATACATTGAACAGATGTAAGGTAGCTTATTTTCATTGAACACTTCGTGACTCCTATTCCATGCAATGATGAAAGGTCAGGTAGCTAATTTTCATGGACCATGAAACGAAGGAATGAGAGGTAGCTAATTTTCATGGGCAAACTTCTGATGCTTATGCTTATGTTTGAATGGTGCCAGGTAGTTTATTTTCATGGATAACACTTTGACACCTGTGTCATACATTGAACAGATGTAAGGTAGCTTATTTTCATGGAAAACGTCATGACTCCTATCCAAAGTAACGAAGGAATGCGAGGTAGCTAATTTTCATGAGCAAACTTCTGATGGTTATGCTTATGTTTGAATGGTGCCAGGTAGTTTATTTTCATGGATAACACTTTGAAACCTGTGTCATACAATGAACAGATGTAAGGTAGCATATTTTCATGGAACACGTCATGACTCCTATTCCATGCAATGAAGAAAGGTCGAGTAGTTAATTTTCATGGACAAGCTTCAGGTGCTTATGCTCATGTTTGAACGGTGCAAGGTAGTTTATTTTCATCGATAACACTTTGAAACCTATGTCATACACTGGACAGATGCAAGGTAGCTTATATTCATGGAAAACTTCATGACTTCTATCCCATGTAATGAAGAAATTATGCTGACTAGTCTTTGCCTTTATTCTTTTACGCCATGTGCCAATATAAATTGTATAGTTTTTGGTTTGATCAGATCATTGATCGAAACCACGACCTACCGCACATGATGCGAGTACTCGTAACTATTTCACCACAGAAGCGTTATTGCTTGTTATAACTAAGCGTCTTATTTCTTTGGAATAGATATAGTATAAACATATTTTATTAATTAATTCAATATTACACATTATGATAATACACATATAAATGGAATAGATATACACATTTTTGTATATATGCAAAGCAGAAAATGCATTATGTACAGATAAATAATATGGTGATTGATATATAGAAACTTGTTCATGTCAATATAAATATATAATTTTTTAAAAATATTATTAGACTTGAATTTATTTATATTATATATATATATATATACAACCCCGCGGGAACCCCGGTGTATAGAAATGGGACCGAGAGCTTCTTCGGCTTGAAGGGGCGTCCGTCGGTTGTGCGGGATGTATAAATTCACAACCAACCCGTCCTTCGGACGAGACGTAAATAATACCGAGGTCCCGTGTTGAGAGATTGCCATCCTCTTCGCACGTTAAAGAACCCAGTGTACTGTAACAGCTCAATATGAGCATATGAGACCTGTTGCACTGGCTAAATTATCCGTCCCTACCCATACACCTTTCCTTGTTTCGAGTCCCGTGGCGTTTAAATTTTTTAATGTTCTCGACCTGAATATAGCTGAAAAAATGCTCGCTGGACGTTAAACACCAACCAATCAATCAATCAATCAATCAATCAATCATATATTTTATATCGAAATAACTTATTTTCATCCAGATTTTGCTCCATGTAAACAAGGATTTATATATATATATAGTCGAGGGAAGAACAAAAATTTGACAGCGCAAAAATCTAATTCTAATACTGTTTGCTTTAATTTTCAGACATATATATATATATATATAGATCCTTGGTGTAAATGAATGAATAGGAGTTTGCTATCCATTTCTGGGATAAATCTATTTAATTAAATAGATTTCCTCGCCTACATCCACCCCCCTTTTTTCGTTAAAAAATACTAATTACCAAGAATCTATCAAAACATGGTAAAAGGGGAATAACTGGCATAGTACTTTTAATGTATTATTAAGGTAGCTAATTTTCATGGCTATCATTTGGAACACCTTAGTGGTTTACGAAAATCTAGTTCCGAACGTCAAAAAGTAGCTAATAATTATGGTAGCTAATAATTATAGGACACCGGTGCAATGAGAAATTCTGATTGTATGGATGCACCGGTGGGACACAATGTGACTCATTCATGATTTTTAAATTAAATTTTACATTATTAATTGTGATTTTAACCAAATAAAACATATTTTGGCAGATTTTTTTTTCCTAATAAATAACAATTGAACAAGAACAGTAAAATTTAACCATAGAATTTTTCAAAACAGAACAGAACAAAACATAAATTCTATGGTTTTATGTCAATTTAATTTACTGATCTTTACAGTGGGGACAGAAAAACTTGTCTCCTCTCCTTACAACCCGGACATCACAACAAAATCGAAGGTGAGTCCAGTGGTTACATGAACGATTGTCACATTGTGCCCATTGTACAAATTAAATGCCATAGACTTGATGGATTCCATCTGGTGAGTTCTTTTGACACACACAGCATGGTTCTTCATCATTAGTCAATTCACTCTCAGATGCTGTGTCTACTGGTATTGGGCCTCCTTTCCTGCAAAGTCCAGATGTGCTTGCCACTGCAGCAGGTCCATTTTCCAACATTTTAGAAACTTTCTCCTTTTTGACAGCAACTTGCGATTTGTTTTGTTTTCTTTTAACTGGTGTCTTCTTTTTTGGTGCAAACTTGGTTTCTGATTTCTGTTTGTCGACTTCCTTGGTACTCTTAAATGGTGGTTTAAACTGGGCTTTCTTTTTAGTTTTTATGTTGGATTCTTTCTGGCTAAAATAGTCAAGATTTTTCTTCTTTCCTAAGTACTCAGTGCAGGTAAAATAATTACGTTTCTTTTCAGTTCTCCCTACAGACACAATTGACCTATTTTCAAGGAAGTTATTGACTGTAGAAGGTATCTGTAGTGCACATTCAACAATTGGTTCAGCTACATAAATAGGAGTTACTGGGACTTCTTCAGGTAATGATGGTTGGCTGTTGTTTTCCTGATTCAGTACAGTGTCTTTGTTAGTGTCAGTTTCATCATGTGGAGAAGAGTTGATGTCTGCTGGTGGAGTTTTCTCTAGTTGACCCTCTGTTGATCTGCTTGGAATTTCTACCTGACTTTCAGCATGTTCAGAATCTTGAGTACAATCTGCAATCACCTCAGGTTGCCCATCATTAACATCATCATCAGGATTAGATTTCTTGTAAATAGTTGCTGGGGCTATTTCTTCTCTGTCAACAGCTTTTGGATTAAAAGGAAATATTCCAGTTTTCTTAACGGCAGCTGTAAGATTTCCCGCTGACAAGGCTTTCTGGTAGGCTGTTCCTGATAATTTCCCAATGTTAAACTTGGTTATTTTGCATCCTGGGTTCTTGCGTAGAAACAGTTGTGATTCTCTGTTGTAGAAGGACTTCATAGGACCAAAGCATGCAACGTCTAAGGGTTGAAGAATATGGCTGCAGTGTGGTGGAAGTACAAATAACAGCAGATTGTTGGATTCAGCCCATTTGTGAAGTGTGAGAGAGATGTGTGAACGATGACCATCAAATAAAATTAGCGTAGGATTACCAGGGTTGACATCTTTTGCATATTTAAGAAAATGCTTCTCAAGGTACGTCTTAAATGTGTCACTGTTTGACCATCCTGTCTGAGAACATTGGCCATCTGAACCAGCTGGCGTTCCATCTAAGAGAAGTGATCTGTCAAATTTCTTCCCAGGAAATATATAGTAAGGTGGAATTGCATTTCCTATAGCATTACCAGCTCCAATAATAGTAACATTTGAAGATCTTGGAGATGTGATAGACTGGGGTTTTGTTTCAATATCGTGTACCACATTTGGAGGTGTATGTTCTGTCTGCAGTGCACTCTCATCAATGTTGTAAATCTTATGAGGTTTGTCATGAAGGCCATTTTGGGTCATTATTGTGCCAAGCTCTCTGAAATAATTGGAAAGTTGCTCTTTGGAAGCACATCTTGCTCTAAGCATGTTCAATTTCTGTGGTTTACTGGTAGTTAAATCAGGCCACCATTCTAGAAATTTGCAATAGAACTTGTTGGACAAGATTGGATCTGTTGGTTTCTTTTTTCCTAATGAAATGGCTAAATCTGTTGCCAAATACAGCACATCACATCTGGAATATCCATAACCTATACTGGCCATATATTTTATGTGGTCAACAAGTGTTTTCTCTGTGTCCTCATCAAAAAGAAAATTTAAGGACTTGCCTGTTGCTGATACCAATCCCAATGTCCTGTCCCTCAATGTGCTCTCTGGTACACCATAATTTCTTGAAGCTCTGTACACAGACATCCCTTCCTCCTGGAGTGCTTTATAAGCATTCTGTAAAGCAACTGGATCATACTATTTCTTTTTCACTTTTGGAGTCTCCTGAAAAAGATAATTTAAACAATTATATAGTAAATTAATACACAAATTATTTGGTAAAATTAAATTATTAGGGTGGGAAATTAAAAATATATAGAAAAAAAACAAAAACAAAACAAAAAAAACCCTTCATGATATTTAAGAAATGTTTTAGTTTTCTCCTTATAATGCTATAGAATTAAGTTAATAGAAATTGTTTTTAATTTTTTGATTCACTCATAAATATGTACAACTTTATGAATTTTCTTACTACAACTGAATAAACTTAGAGTAATAATCCCAGTTGGGTGTTTAAGAGATAGAGAAACTCAATTATTCATCATCAACTAAAAGTTGCTCATTTTTAGTAATCTGGCTTTCCATAGATTTGTTATGGTCAGCATAACGTTTTAATGTCACGTGATTGTTGTTTAGGACGCTCTGTGAATGGCAGACGACAAAACACAAACGTTTGATATGTTTGAAATGAATATTTTCTTTTTAGGAGGGGTTTGGTTCTATATGGTATATGTACATGATGGGCATTTGATGGAAATCACTAACAAAAGGAAATAAACTAAATTTTACCTGTATTGCAAACATTTTCGCCAATGTGTATCTGTCAGCACATAGCCACGCCTCCAGTTCTTAAGTGCGTGAAGTATGATCTACACATGCGCGTATACCGAAGCGCTAACTCGAATGTTTCGTTTGCACCGGAACGAGGTTACACCGGAAAGGGGAGAAAGGACTATACTGGGTATCCCCAAAGGTAAATTTTCAAAACAAATGAAAAAAAAAAAACTTAGTTACAGAATTATAAGGATTAAACGCATTTTTTCCGGAGTTTATTGATGTATAACCTGGACCAAGTCACTCACAAACTTACATAAAAGTCCTTCCATAAACTCCGGAAAAAATGCGTTTATTCCTATAATAATTTATCATTCTACCTTGACCTTTTGAACTCTGAAACAAAAATAATGGATTTGTTTTAATTTTGAAAACCGTCCATACATAGCCAGTCAAAAGTATTCTTACATCTTAACGATGATACACACAGTAACTTTGGTTGCTGCTGACATTGAAATGTTTTTCAAATATAAATATATGCATTAACACCCTCCCCGACCAGAGGTTATTTATTTATCGGTATTTCTGTTAGCTCCTATAGACACCTTTAGTTTGCAATTATCCAGTTAAGTACCTATAATTAATCTGCAAAAACGGACATTGAAACTATGTTTTTGTTATACCCGTATAACATTTAATTGTCTTATGTTTCACCAAAAATAAATGTGTACACTTACCGCTCAGCTATTCAACTTGTATACTATTTCCACTACACATAAAAATCTAAAAATAGCATTATACAATCCCACTTTTATCTAAATTTACCTTTCAACAGGTATTTTCGTAAGATATATTTTACAAGAATAGGTACGAGTGTACGTGCAAAAAAATCATTTTAAATTATTTGAATTTCCAATCTTGACTTTGAGCACTCCCAATAAAAGTTATTCCAGAAAAGCGTCTTGCAAACTAAATTAGATATCTACTTTTTTGTCAAAAGTGTTAGGCCTCGGGTACGTAGTTACAGGCAAATATCTTCTGTACTGTATATAGAATATATATCATAATCCGGGCCTTTCCTCATTCATGACCTGTCACTGGGTTAGTATCAAGAGTTACACGACGGCTGACACATGTGGAGCAGGAACTGATAGCCCTCTCGGAGCGCCTGAGTACACTCCCGTTCTTAGTGAGGTTCATGATGCTCGATCTTTAGTTTTCTGTGCAGTATTTTGTAGATCATTACTCTTTTCTTTTTTCTCTCTTTCTTTTGGCCATTATATTGTCTGTCTTTCTTCGATTTACAGCTGCTGATTACCCTTTGGTATCTTCAAACTTTTCACAAAAATCAGTTCCTGTATTGTGGTCAAATGTTTCATTCAGTTATAATGTTGACTTATATTTTAGATGTACACTTTCTATGTAATGTAGCTTATTAAAACTAAGGTTATCCCCCTCAGGCATAAGTAACTTATTAAAACTAAGGTTATCCCCCTCAGACATATGTAACTTATTAAAACTAAGGTTATCCCCCTCAGGCATATGTAATTTATTAAAACTAAGGTTATCCCCCTCAGGCATATGTAACTTATTAAAACTAAGGTTATCTCCCTCAGGCATATGTAACTTATTAAAACTAAGGTTATCCCTCTCAGGCATATGTAACTTATTAAAACTAAGGTTATCCCCCTCAGGCATATGTAACTTATTAAAACTAAGGTTATCTCCCTCAGGCATATGTAACTTATTAAAACTAAGGTTATCCCTCTCAGGCATATGTAACGTATTAAAACTAAGGTTATCCCCCTCAGGCATATGTAACTTATTAAAACTAAGGTTATCCCCCTCAGGCATATGTAACTTATTAAAACTAAGGTTATCCCCTCAGGCATATGTAACTTATTAAAACTAAGGTTATCCCCCTCAGGCATATGTAACTTATTAAAACAAAGGTTATCCCTCTCAGGCATATGTAACTTATTAAAACCAAGGTTATCCCCCTCAGGCATATGTAACTTTATCCTGATTAGGTCCTTTAGTTTTTTTTCTCCCAAAGACTTTTAAATTATTTGGCTTGTGCAGTAAATAAGATAGCTATGTTTTTAATGTGCTGTTTATAGTATAATATCATTCAACATTATACATTCTTAGTTAATAGTCAGTTAACTACAGATCTTACTATTGTACTGTCCATATTCTTAACTAATAGTCAGTTAACTACAGATCTTACTATTGTACTGTCCATATTCTTAGCTAATAGTCAGTTAACTACAGATCTTACTATTTTACTGTCCATATTCTTAACTAATAGTCAGTTAACTACCGATCTTACTATTTTACTGTCCATATTCTTAACTAATAGTCAGTTAACTACCGATCTTACTATTTTACTGTCCATATTCTTAACTAATAGTCAGTTAACTACAGATCTTACTATTGTACTGTCCATATTCTTAACTAATAGTCAGTTAACTACAGATCTTACTATTGTACTGTCCATATTCTTAACTAATAGTCAGTTAACTACAGATCTTACTATTGTACTGTCCATATTCTTAACTAATAGTCAGTTAACTACCGATCTTACTATTTTACTGTCCATATTCTTAACTAATAGTCAGTTAACTACCGATCTTACTATTTTACTGTCCATATTCTTAACTAATAGTCAGTTAACTACAGATCTTACTATTGTACTGTCCATATTCTTAACTAATAGTCAGTTAACTACAGATCTTACTATTGTACTGTCCATATTCTTAACTAATAGTCAGTTAACTACAGATCTTACTATTGTACTGTCCATATTCTTAACTAATAGTCAGTTAACTACAGATCTTACTATTGTACTGTTCATATTCTTAGCTAATAGTCAGTTAACTACAGATCTTACTATTGTACTGTCCATATTCTTAACTAATAGTCAGTTAACTACAGACCTTACTATTGTACTGTCCATATTCTTAGCTAATAGTCAGTTAACTACAGATCTTACTATTGTACTGTCCATATTCTTAACTAATAGTCAGTTAACTACAGATCTTACTATTGTACTGTTCATATTCTTAGCTAATAGTCAGTTAACTACAGATCTTACTATTGTACTGTCCATATTCTTAACTAATAGTCAGTTAACTACAGACCTTACTATTGTACTGTCCATATTCTTAACTAATAGTCAGTTAACTACAGACCTTACTATTGTACTGTTCATATTCTTAGCTAATAGTCAGTTAACTACAGATCTTACTATTGTACTGTCCATATTCTTAACTAATAGTCAGTTAACTACAGATCTTACTATTGTACTGTCCATATTCTTAGCTAATAGTCAGTTAACTACAGATCTTACTATTGTACTGTCCATATTCTTAACTAATAGTCAGTTAACTACAGATCTTACTATTGTACTGTTCATATTCTTAGCTAATAGTCAGTTAACTACAGATCTTACTATTGTACTGTCCATATTCTTAACTAATAGTCAGTTAACTACAGACCTTACTATTGTACTGTCCATATTCTTAACTAATAGTCAGTTAACTACAGACCTTACTATTGTACTGTTCATATTCTTAGCTAATAGTCAGTTAACTACAGATCTTACTATTGTACTGTCCATATTCTTAACTAATAGTCAGTTAACTACAGATCTTACTATTGTACTGTCCATATTCTTAACTAATAGTCAGTTAACTACAGATCTTACTATTGTACTGTCCATATTCTTAGCTAATAGTCAGTTAACTACAGACCTTACTATTGTACTGTCCATATTCTTAACTAATAGTCAGTTAACTACAGACCTTACTATTGTACTGTCCATATTCTTAACTAATAGTCAGTTAACTACAGATCTTACTATTGTACTGTCCATATTCTTAACTAATAGTCAGTTAACTACAGACCTTACTATTGTACTGTCCATATTCTTAACTAATAGTCAGTTAACTACAGACCTTACTATTGTACTGTTCATATTCTTAGCTAATAGTCAGTTAACTACAGATCTTACTATTGTACTGTCCATATTCTTAACTAATAGTCAGTTAACTACAGATCTTACTATTGTACTGTCCATATTCTTAACTAATAGTCAGTTAACTACAGATCTTACTATTGTACTGTCCATATTCTTAGCTAATAGTCAGTTAACTACAGACCTTACTATTGTACTGTCCATATTCTTAGCTAATAGTCAGTTAACTACAGACCTTACTATTGTACTGTCCATATTCTTAACTAATAGTCAGTTAACTACAGATCTTACTATTGTACTGTCCATATTCTTAACTAATAGTCAGTTAACTACAGATCTTACTATTGTACTGTCCATATTCTTAACTAATAGTCAGTTAACTACAGACCTTACTATTGTACTGTCCATATTCTTAGCTAATAGTCAGTTAACTACAGATCTTACTATTGTACTGTCCATATTCTTAGCTAATAGTCAGTTAACTACAGATCTTACTATTGTACTGTCCATATTCTTAACTAATAGTCAGTTAACTACAGACCTTACTATTGTACTGTCCATATTCTTAGCTAATAGTCAGTTAACTACAGATCTTACTATTGTACTGTCCATATTCTTAGCTAATAGTCAGTTAACTACAGACCTTACTATTGTACTGTCCATATTCTTAACTAATAGTCAGTTAACTACAGATCTTACTATTGTACTGTCCATATTCTTAACTAATAGTCAGTTAACTACAGACCTTACTATTGTACTGTCCATATTCTTAACTAATAGTCAGTTAACTACAGATCTTACTATTGTACTGTCCATATTCTTAACTAATAGTCAGTTAACTACAGACCTTACTATTGTACTGTCCATATTCTTAACTAATAGTCAGTTAACTACAGATCTTACTATTGTACTGTCCATATTCTTAACTAATAGTCAGTTAACTACAGACCTTACTATTGTACTGTTCATATTCTTAACTAATAGTCAGTTAACTACAGACCTTACTATTGTACTGTCCATATTCTTAACTAATAGTCAGTTAACTACAGACCTTACTATTGTACTGTCCATATTCTTAACTAATAGTCAGTTAACTACAGATCTTACTATTGTACTGTCCATATTCAAATTCTCATTAATGTTTGTGATAACACGTGGTCTTTTTGGTTGGAAGTTATTTGTTGTTTGCTTAGATTTTGTATTGTTCAATGTTGTTGGAGATCCTATATTATCATGAGGGGGTTGGAATTCACTTAACCGATTTAAGACCGCCACATGTGTGTGCAGTCCCAGGACAAGATCTGGATTTCCAATGCCTCGTATCAGTGTCATTTGTTTGTGTACAATAGCGTCAGGTGACAGGTGTTTGTGCGTTTTGTTGATGTTGGTAGAATTGCTGACAATCAGTGTTTCAATTTTCTGTTCATGACCCAAATACACGACTGTAATAATTTTTATATTCTACTTTTTTTCATAATGTTCATCATTTGATCTCTTTGACGATGAACTAACAAAACAAATGACCGTAGGACGACAAGTTTGAAGATTTAACCAAAGGGGTAAGCATAAGTCGTGAATTGAAGAAGGATAGACAATGCAATGATTAAAAGAAAAACAGCAAAAAGAACAAACAACGATCTACAAAAATGACACAGAAAACTAAAGATTGATCAATGCAAACTGCACACAAAATCAGGGAATGAATTAGGATGCTCCGGAAGGCTAAGTAGTTACTGCTCCACTGGTGACACCCATTGTGTTATTCTTCTTACAAACTCAATTATAAGTCAAATATGACAACAGAAATGCCACACTGTCGGAACAGTTCCATCCACGATGCAATAGAAAAATCGTAGCAAGGTGCCAATTCGATCTCCTTAACACAAAAAAATACATGACGGCTCACTCTCCTGGCTTGGCACGGGCACTTCAATAAAAAGTGGTGAGTTTAAACCAATTCTTAGCGCCCTGATCTCCCCTCTTAGTGATCATCCAAGTGTGTTCCACATGTCACTAAAATACCAACCCTCAGATATAACTGGGCGAACAGCGTTATTTTAGTGAACGCTACAATCTTGAACATCATACTTAATATAGTTAATCTTCGTAAAACAATAGTTGTCATTATGTATAATATTAGTTATATTACATAGAGCCGATGTCCTCAACAATTAGAGGTCCCGGGTGGATCAATGAGTTAGGTAGTTGGATTACCTAACAAGCCTATCACCAATACGGCCGGGCGTGGGTTCGCGCCCGGCTTTGTAAATTACAAAAAGGTGCATTCGACTCGCAGCCGCAAGTGATAAAGTGATAAAGTTTACCAGTTGCTTGCCCATGGTCGGTGGTTCTCTCCGGGTACTCCGGCTTCTTCCACCACTAAAACTGGTCGCCATGATATAGCTGAAATATTGCTGAACGTGGCGTTAAACACAATAAATAAAATCAAAATCAAATCAACCATTATCTAAATATTAGATAGTATACAAAGCCATCATAGTGGAGGGGGCGGACAGCAAAAAGGGAGGTGGGAGAAGGAGGGGAGGAAGGGGGACGGGAGGTGGGAGACAGAGGGGCGGGAAGTGGGAGAAGAGACATTTGTAAAATGGGAGAAAACTGATCCCCCCCCCAAAATAAATGTGAATAAATAACTTAAGAGATTTAATTTTCCTTGTCAGGAGGAAGGGGAAAGGGACAAATGATGAAAATGATCATTTAAGAAACAAGAATTTAAGAAAGTCGATCATAGATAATAAAAATACAGAAAAACGGATTTTTGTCCGGATTTGTTTTTCATTTTATGTTTTCAAGAGAAAGGAGGTGGGAAAAAGGGGGTTGGAAGGTGGGAGAGAAGGGGCGGGGGTGGGTGAGAGTACCCCCCCCCCCCCCCCCCCCCCCCCCCCCCCCCCCCCCCCCGTCCACCCCCTCATAGTGGGATATAATTGTGAAACAAGTCTTGAATGTGGAATAATTTTATATTACACTTTGCTTTAGAAAATGTCAATCAGTTGTCCTCTTTGAGAAAAAAAAATATGGAAAATAAATGCTAGTAAAATGTATATATATATACGTCTGAAAATTAAACCAAACAGTGTTAGAATTAGATTTTTGAGCAGTCAAATTTTTGTTCTTCCATCAACGGGATTTGAACTCACACCATTGATACACTGCAGCACCAATCGCTTAGCCTTATGTCCAGCGTCCTCGACCACATCCGCTCCATTAAAAAATGGAACTTCAATGATCGAAGTGTTACCTTGTCTCGTAAGGAAAATCTAGAGATATACATAATACATTTGTATAAGCGTGTGTAGATGGTACATATATACTTAATATTATAATTTGACAGCAATCTAACAATTTTTTATATATTGTATAGGATAATGAAGAATTCATTATACAGTCACATGAAATAAAGTATATTATACAAACGTCTAGAAGCAAGTGACAACCATACAATATATCTGTCCCACTGGATCTCAAAGTTACTAAGGATACTAGGTTAATAATATATATTATATACGTCTGAAAATTAAACCAAACAGTGTTAGAATTAGATTTTTGAACTGTCAAATTTTTGTTCTTCCCTCGACGGGATTTGAACTCACACCATTGATACACTGCAGCACCAATCGCTTAGCCTTATGTCCAGCGCCCTAGACCACTCGACCATATATATATATATGTTCCCTCCGACGCCATGTAACTTTTTTTTTCTATTTTAACATAACATCAGCGTTCCTTGAATGTTTGCATAATGGCCTTTTACAAACGACATTTCTAGATTTAGTTTTTAACATATTTTATTAATAAATATATTCTTGTGTATCTTTATATTTTAATATAACATTAACTGTTTGGGTTTCTTTGTCATATATATGCTCTCATAAGCAGAAAATGTTTGAATTTGTATAATTAAAAAATAAAAATGTAGGTATCAAATTCAAAAAGTCATATTAAAAGTCAGGGGTCCGTTGTTGAAAGTCATATTAAAAGTCAGGGATCCGTTGTTGAAAGTCATATTAAAAAATCAGGGGTCCGTTATTGAAAGCCATATTAAAAGTCAGGGGTCCGTTGTTGAAAGTCATATTAAAAGTCAGGGGTCCATTGTTGAAAGTCATATTAAAAGTCAGGGGTCCGTTGTTGAAAGTCATATTAAAAGTCAGGGGTCCGTTGTTGCAAGTCATATTAAAAGTCAGGGGTCCGTTGTTGAAAGTCATATTAAAAGTCAGGGGTCCATTGTTGAAAGTCATATTAAAAGTCAAGGTCCGTTGTTGAAAGTCATATTAAAGGTCAGGGGTCCGTTGTTGAAAGTCATATTAAAAGTCAGGGGTCCGTTGATGAAAATCATATTAAAAGTCAGGGGTCCGTTGTTGAAAGTCATATTACAAGTCAGGGATCCCTTTTTGAAAATCATATTAAAAGTCAGGGGTCCGTTGTTGAAAGCTATATTAAAAGTGAGGGGTTTGTTGTTGAAAGTCATAATATAAGTCTGGGGTCCGTTGTTGAAAGTCATATTAAAATTCAGGGGTCCGTTGTTGAAAGTCATAATAAAAGTCAGGAGACCATTGTTGAAAGTCATATTAAAAGTCAGGGGTCCGTTGTTGAAAGTCATATTAAAAGTCAGGGGTCCGTTGTTGAAAGTCATATTAAAAGTCAGGGGTTCGTTGTTGAAAGTCATATTAAAAGTCAGGGGTCCGTTGTTGAAAGTCATATTAAAAGTCCGGGGTCCGTTGTTAAAAGTCATATTAAAAGTCACAGGTCCATTGTTGAAAGTCATATTAAAATTCAGGGATCCGTTGTTGAAAGTCATATTAAAGGTCCGGGGTCCGTTGTTGAAAGTCATATTAAAAGTCCGGGGTCCGTTGTTGAAAGTCATATTAAAAGTCAGGAGTCCGTTGTTGAATTTGTGATTAAGCTAATCATATGATTAGCCATAATTACATGATTCATTCCTAATCACATTATTAGCTAATTCAATGATTAAATATGATTAGTTAATACATTGATTAAATTTGAGTTCAGCAACAAAATTTAATCATTGCATAAGCCAAGTATGGGATTAGGAATTAATTATGTAATTTTGGCTAATCATCTGGTTAGTTTAAACACAAGTTCAACAACGGACCCCTGGTGATGAGTTATACGAGGAAAGAACCGGATTGTGATTACGACAAATGGGAAATATCCGAAGTTATCTGTGCCACAGTTATACCGTAATGGTTAGCAAAGTCATGATGGCAATTTTAAAACTCAACCTCTAGGAAACCTTTATTGAGCAACACATCTATAAACAGACATTTTTCAGTGCGTGTGTATCATTGTGCGTCATACTATATACGAGTGCTTTTTATATCGGTTGTAAATCAAAGATAGAAACCAACGTTGTTACATCAATAAGCAGATATACATATATATGCAAATATCCGTTCACATTTAAAATCAGATGAATCATGAATTCTCTAGAGTTACTCCAGTTACAAATGGGACAACTTTCACTCTTCCAATAATGTTGATTATGAAAAATATGTCGGATGTTTAAATAATATATCATTTTCTTTAAATTATTACTAGTTCTTTATCTTCATTTGTTTTGAACTAGTATTTATTAATCTATACAAAATTATGTTTTTATAAGGCCACATAAATATTGAATATATTTTTTTAGTTCACCTGGACCAAAGGTCCAGGTGAACTATTGCCATCACTTGGCGTCCGTCGTCTGTCGTCTGTCGTCTGTTGTCTGTAAACTTTTCACATTTCAAGCTTCTTCTCCGAAACCACTTGGCCGATTGGAACCGAACTTAGCAGGATTGTTCCTTGGATGGTCCTCTACAAAGTTACTGTTTTTCGTTCCAGTCGATTATTCAATATGGCTGCCAGGGCCAATAATATGCTCTGATTGGCTGAAATTTCAAAGATCTTCTTCTCTGAAACTAATGAACTGACTGAACCCAAACTGTAAAGGAATGATCATTGGAATGTCCTTTACCAAGTTACTGTTTTTTATGCCGATCGGAAATCCAAGATGGCCGCCATCGCAGGACATAGATTAACATTGGACCCTATGGGAAAATGTTCAAATGCCTTCTTCTCAGAAACTACAAATATGATTAAAGCCAAACTGTACATGAATGTTCATTGGATGGTCCTCTACAATCTTAATTTTTTTTGTTCCGATATGAAATTCAAAATGGCGGCTACGGCAGGACTTAGTTTAACATTGGACCCTATGGGAAAAATGTTTCAAAATGCTTCTTCTCTGAAACCACTTGGACAGTTGAAACCAAACTGCCCAGGAATGATCATTGGAAGGTCCTCTACAAAGTTTCTGTTTTTTATGCCGATCGGAAATCCAAGATGGCCGCCACCGCAGGACATAGATTAACATTGGACCCTATGAGAAAATGTTCAAATGCCTTCTTCTCAGAAACTGCAAATATGATTAAAGCCAAACTGTACATGAATGTTCATTGGATGGTCCTCTACAATCTTAAGGTTTTTTGTTCCGATATGAAATTCAAAATGGCGGCTACGGCAGGACTTAGTTTAACATTGGACCCTATGGGGAAAATGTTTCAAAACGCTTCTTCTCTGAAACCACTTGGACAGTTGAAACCAAACTGCCCAGGAATGATCATTGGAAGGTCCTCTACAAATTTTATGCTTTTTATGCCGATCGGAAATCCAAGATGGCCGCCACCGCAATACATAGATTAACATTGGACCCTATGGGAAAATGTTCAAATGCCTTCTTCTCAGAAACTACAAATATTATTAAAGCCAAACTGTACATGAATGTTCATTGGATGGTCCTCTACAAACTTTACGTTTTTTGTTCCGATATGAAATTCAAAATGGCGGCTACAGCAGGACTTAGTTTAACATTGGACACTATGGGAAAAATGTTTCAAAACGCTTCTTCTCTGAAACCACTTGTATAATTGAAACCAAACTGCCCAGGAATGTTCATTGGAAGGTCCTCTACAAAGTTTCTGTTTTTTTATGCCGATTGAAAATTCAAGATGGCCGCCACCGCAGGACATAGATTAACATTGGACCCTATGGGAAAATGTTCAAATGCCTTCTTCTCAGAAACTACAAATATTATTAAAGCCAAACTGTACATGAATGTTCATTGGATGGTCCTCTACAAAATTTACGTTTTTTGTTCCGATAAGAAATTCAAAATGGCGGCTACGGCAGGACTTAGTTTAACATTGGACCCTATGGGAAAAATGTTTCAAAACGCTTCTTCTCTGAAATCACTTGTATAATTGAAACCAAACTGCCCAGGAATGTTCATTGGAAGGTCCTCTACAAAGTTTCTGTTTTTTTATGCCGATTGAAAATTCAAGATGGCCGCCACCGCAGGACATAGATTAACATTGGACCCTATGGGAAAATGTTCAAATGCCTTCTTCTCAGAAACTACAAATATTATTAAAGCCAAACTGTACATGAATGTTCATTGGATGGTCCTCTACAAAATTTACGTTTTTTGTTCCGATAAGAAATTCAAAATGGCGGCTACGGCAGGACTTAGTTTAACATTGGACCCTATGGGAAAAGTGTTTCAAAATGCTTCTTCTCTGAAACCACTTGGACAGTTAAAACCAAACTGCCCAGGAATGATCATTGGAAGGTCCTCTACAAAGTTTCTGTTTTTTATGCCGATCGGAAATCCAAGATGGCCGCCACCGCAGGACATAGATTAACATTGGATCCTATGAGAAAATATTCAAATGCCTTCTTCTCAGAAACTACAAATATGATTAAAGCCAAACTGTACAAGAATGTTCATTAGATGGTCCTCTACAAACTGTACGTTTTTTGTTCCGGTATGAAATTCAAAATGGCGGCTACGGCAGGACTTAGTTTAACATTGGACCCTATGGGAAAAATGTTTCAAAACGCTTCTTCTCTGAAACCACTTGGATAATTGAAATCAAACTGCCCAGGAATGATCATTGGAAGGTCCTCTACAAGGTGTGTGTTTTTTATGCCGATCGGAAATCCAAGATGGCCACCACCGCAGGACATAGATTAACATTGGACCCTATGGGAAAATGTTCAAATGCCTTCTTCTCAGAAACTACAAATATGATTAAAACCAAACTGTACATGAATGTTCATTGGATGGTCCTCTACAACCTTAAGGTTTTTTGTTCCGATATGAAATTCAAAATGGCGGCTACGGCAGGACTTAGTTTAACATTGGACCCTATGGGAAAAGTGTTTCAAAATGCTTCTTCTCTGAAACCACTTGGACAGTTAAAACCAAACTGCCCAGGAATGATCATTGGAAAGTCCTCTACAAAGTTTCTGTTTTTTATGCCGATCGGAAATCCAAGATGGCCGCCACCGCAGGACATAGATTAACATTGGACCCTATGAGAAAATATTCAAATGCCTTCTTCTCAGAAACTACAAATATGATTAAAGCCAAACTGTACAAGAATGTTCATTAGATGGTCCTCTACAAACTGTACGTTTTTTGTTCCGGTATGAAATTCAAAATGGCGGCTACGGCAGGACTTAGTTTAACATTGGACCCTATGGGGAAAATGTTTCAAAACGCTTCTTCTCTGAAACCACTTGGATAATTGAAATCAAACTCCCCAGGAATGATCATTGGAAGGTCCTCTACAAGGTGTGTGTTTTTTATGCCGATCGGAAATCCAAGATGGCCACCACCGCAGGACATAGATTAACATTGGACCCTATGGGAAAATGTTCAAATGCCTTCTTCTCAGAAACTACAAATATGATTAAAGCCAAACTGTACATGAATGTTCATTGGATGGTCCTCTACAAACTTTACGTTTTTTGTTCTGATATGAAATTCAAAATGGCGGCTATGGCAGGACTTAGTTTAACATTGGACCCTATGGGAATTTTTTTTCAAAATACTTCTTCTCTGAAACCACTTGGACAGTTGAAACCAAACTGCCCAGGAATGATCATTGGAAGGTCCTCTGTTATTTATGTCGATCGGAAATCCAAGATGGCTGCCACCACAGGTCATAGCATTAACACAGAACCATATGGGGAAAATACAGAAATATATTCTTCTCTGAAGCTATTGCACTGATTGAACCTAAACTGTGCATCAATCATTGGAAGGTCCTTTACAAACTTTGTGTTGTTTATGTTGATCGTAATTCCAAGATGACTACCACTGCAGGACATAGTTTTTACATAGGACCAATTGGTTTTTTTTATTACCAGGTGAACGATACAGGCTCTTGAGAGCCTCTGGTTAGTATAGGCATCTAAATAAACGTTAGAGAAAACCGAATTAAGAATGGACAATCTAGATAAACTGGCAACATTCGGCACACAAGACACAAGATGAAGACAAACAAAACACACCACAATAGGTGTTGGACATCACTATACGTAAACAAACACAAATGACGTAAATATGACGTGAGCCCACCTACAAACAACTGGAGGTAAAGACGAACCGACCATTATTTCTATGTGGAAATCATAATTGACATCACAACACGGAACTAACATGATGATAATATGTCATGGTGGGATATTATTAATTAACAAAGTTCGCAGTAACTACACACGCTACTATTAACAAATCCTTTTTATTTGAAATCAGCAGATAATTGTCCTATATCATCGCCATTAAAGTCTTGCTAATTCCATATATTGTTCATTGTCGTTCCTGTAAAGTTATTTTGATTCCATATTTAGCTCTCATCACAACCTCTGGCTGTACATCATAATTATGACCATCTACGAGGAACACTTTAAATCTGTAATAATATACTAATAATGATCAAGAGACGTCATATCCCAATCAATCAATCAAATATGGCAAGTATTCAAAATTTGATCTTGTTTAGGCAACTTTTGCAATAAATGTAAATGTCATTACTTATTTGTGTTTTGTTCTATACAGTATTTTCCATTGGACATCATGTCAGTTTAGATTTTGTTCATAAGGAGCTAAAAGGTCTCCAACTATTGAAACGTAAGATATTAATAAACGTTAGAGAAAACCGAAGGGGCAATCAAGAATGGACAATTCAGAGAAACTGGCAACGTTGGGTACATAAGACACAGGACGAAGACAAACAAAACAAATAAACGTTAGAGAAAACCGAAGGGGCAATCAAGAATGGACAATTCAGAGAAACTGGCAACGTTGGGTACATAAGACACAGGACGAAGACAAACAAAACAAATAAACGTTAGAGAAAACCGAAGTGGCAATCAAGAATGGACAATTCAGAGAAACTGGCAACGTTGGGTACACAAGACACAGGACGAAAACAAACAAAACAAATAAACGTTAGAGAAAACCGAAGTGGCAATCAAGAATGGACAATTCAGAGAAACTGGCAACGTTGGGTACATAAGACACAGGACGAAGACAAACAAAACAAATAAACGTTAGAGAAAACCGAAGTGGCAATCAAGAATGGACAATTCAGAGAAACTGGCAACATTGGGTACACAAGACACAGGACGAAGACAAACAAAACATAGAAACGTTAGAGAAAACCGAAGTGGCAATCAAGAATGGACAATTCAGAGAAACTGGCAACGTTGGGTACATAAGACACAGGACGAAGACAAACAAAACATAGAAACGTTAGAGAAAACCGAAGTGGCAATCAAGAATGGACAATTCAGAGAAACTGGCAACGTTGGGTACATAAGACACAGGACGAAGACAAACAAAACATAGAAACGTTAGAGAAAACCAAAGTGGCAATCAAGAATGGACAATTCAGAGAAACTGGCAACGTTGGGTACATAAGACACAGGACGAAGACAAACAAAACATAGAAACGTTAGAGAAAACCGAAGTGGCAATCAAGAATGGACAATTCAGAGAAACTGGCAACGTTGGGTACATAAGACACAGGACGAAGACAAACAAAACAAATAAACGTTAGAGAAAACCGAAGTGGCAATCAAGAATGGACAATTCAGAGAAACTGGCAACGTTGGGTACATAAGACACAGGACGAAGACAAACAAAACAAATAAATGTTAGAGAAAACCGAAGTGGCAATCAAGAATGGACAATTCAGAGAAACTGGCAACGTTGGGTACATAAGACACAGGACGAAGACAAACAAAACAAATAAACGTTAGAGAAAACCGAAGGAGCAATCGAGAATGGACAATTCAAAGAAACTGGCAACGTTGGGTACATAAGACACAGGACGAAGACAAACAAAACAAATAAACGTTAGAGAAAACCGAAGTGGCAATCAAGAATGGACAATTCAGAGAAACTGGCAACGCTGGGCACATAAGACACAGGACGAAGACAAACAAAACAAATAAACGTTAGAGAAAACCGAAGTGGCAATCAAGAATGGACAATTCAGAGAAACTGGCAACATTGGGTACACAAGACACAGGACGAAGACAAACAAAACATAGAAAACAACACAGAAAACTAAAACATATTAAGTATGTAACTCTACTTATCAACATATTCCAAAGATAAAGGCAAATCTCGAGCATATTATCTATTATCATATACTCACTCAAGATATGTTTAATTTCACATATGTGATAAATTCGAAATGCAACAAGTCATATCTTCCAGGGGTGTATTAAACTGATCCGTATTACCTGGGGGTGTAATAATGTGTGTCATATTACATTAAATTCGAAATATTGATTTTTTTGAAATTTTTGTGAAAATTTTGAACTTTTAAAAAAGAAAATTAATTTTATAATTTTGAAATTTTATGAAAATTTTAAAATTTTATGAAAATTTTAAAATTTTATGAAATTTTTGATATTTTGAAATTTTTTGAAATCTTTGTAAAAAAAAAAATTCTTCCGAAATTCACGTTTTCCGGTCCGATCAGTTTACATTATTAATGTATCGTTGTTTACTTCCGTCGTCTGGATTACGAAGAAAACATGGAAAATGCTCGTTATGCAACAAATGATGAAATTCCTTTATGAACCAAAGTCTTGTGTTGTTTTATGAAAAGTGTAACTGTATAAGGATTATGTCTCTAAATACATATGATAAAAACGTAGATACATTGCATAATATGACATTATTGCATCATATCCCAAATCACGCTACATGGTTTCTGAAAACTATCAGATCTCACAAATATGAAGAAAGACGCATTGAAGTATATGATAAATAGGTTATGATATGTCATTTTTCATATCACATGCCATATCAACCCTCGACCCATATTAATATGGGCGTCTCGGGTTGCATACATGCCAACCCTCGAGAGACTAAAAGTGGTAGGGGGTCTAGGGTTTGCCACACCACCCCCCACTCCAGAAAATTGTTTTTCAGAAGGACACAAAATCGTGCATTCTGTTGCATTTTGGATATAAAATCTGTTCAGTCAAATCTTTAAATATAGTATGAAAAAAACCATGAAAAAATGGAAATTAGCATTTTACATATATACAAGTCAAACCTCGGTCCCTCGAACTCGGATGGGTCGAATACCATGGATTGCTCGAACTTATTTGAAAATCCCGCCAATTTTCCATATATTTTTAAGCTAAAATAAATCTTTCGCTCGAACACTGATACCTCGAACAGTCGAACTTAATAAATGGTCCCATCAATAATAAAATCACGAGTTTTACCATATCAAACTCGAACATCGCAATTTAATTGACAGATGTACGTTGAATGTGCTTACATACAAATGTACATATGTATATGATTAATCAATCTACTGGCTTGATAAATACACTTCAATATAAAATAGCGGGGTTATGTTACTTAAAATCATGTAATCCACGTCATCTCTTGTGTGTGTTACAATAAGATATCATCAATTATGAGTGCCTATTGTCGAGTATGTTTTACTATTAAAGCGGAAAAAAACATTTCCTGGTTTATTGTTGAAAACAAGGAAGATTTACTAATATATTTGAGACTTAAATAACTTATTTTTCACAATTTTTTCACATTCACAGCTAAGTTGATAAAAATTCAGAAATAAAATGTTTGTGGTATCAAGTCAAAACTTTTATTACCTGAATTTATACAGTTAATTACAACACATGATATACAGTATATATTTTTATAGAGACAAAAACTGACAAATATGACATTTTAAATATCCCAGGTGATTTTAGCTATGTTGCAAAAAATAGAAAAACATTTAAGCATAAATCTGGAGGTATTGTTGTTGTATATAGAAATAATCTTAAAAATCATATTAAATTTAAGTATTTAATAATGACCTTTTATTGGGATGTGTATACATCCCACCTGAAAACTCTATATTTGTCAATAAATGCATTTTTAGATATTGAAAATGAATTAGTAAATTTTATAGAAAAAGACATGAAATGTGCACTTGCTGGAGATTGTAATGCTAAAACAGCTGTTTTAGAAGATTTTTCAGAACCAGATGAAACTTTTTTGAATGTTATGGATGTAAACGTAGAAGATGGCCTATTTAGATATCATATTGCTATGACTACCAAGTTTTACTTGATAATATTATTTCCTTAAAAAGATATACTCAGTGTGAATGCAGACCAAATAATTTTGGACGAAAACTTTTAGAAATGTGTAAGTCTGCTTTGGCAATATTTGAAAAGTATTGTCATCATTGGAAATTGAAGGTTAACTTGCAAAAGACTAAAGTAATAATATTTTGTAAAAGAAAATAAAAAAAATCAACCTATTTTTAAGCTATGTGGAGAGAATTTACAAATTGAAGACTCTTATTCATATCTAGGTGTTATATTTAATTATAACGGCTCTTTTGTGAAGGCAAGAGCTAAATTGATGGATCAAGCTCGCAAAGTTTTATATTGTTTGTATAGAAAATTGAGAAATATATCGATTCCAATAGATTTACAATTTAAATTGTTTGATACACTTATACTTCCAATACTAACTTATGGCTGTGAAATATGGGGTTATGAGAACACTAAGCAACTAGAAAAACTTCACCTTCAGTTCTGTAGACATATTTTAGGTGTTAGAACCACTACTCCAAATTTTATGACATAGGGAGAACTTGGTAGAACACCTATAGATATATTATGTATAAAATTAAGGATTGTAAATTTTTGGAATAGACTTATTTCAAACGAGAAGAAACTTAGTTGTATTTTATATAAGATTATGTTTATTTTGAGTATTATTGATAATGTTCAATTTAAGTGGCTAAATTTTATCAAATCAATTTTTGAGAAAACTGGGCTTAATTATCTATGGAACCAACAACAGCCAGTTCATTCAGTGCAACTAAAATTTATTGTTAAGCAAAATCTGACTGATCAATATAGTCAAAACTGGTTTAACCAAATTGAGAACTCTTCTAGGGGAGAATTGTATGGCATATTTAAAAATGTATTTAATTTAGAGAAATACTTATTGAAATTATTACCACATGAGAGAAACATGATAACAAAATTTAGATGCAATAACATTAAATTTCCAATAGAAACTGGAAGATAGTCCAATACTCCCATCTGTGCAATGTTGGTTCAGGTACTGAATTTCATTTTTTATTTGAATGTACCTCTGCTGATGTACAAAGGCTTAGATGTAAATTTCTTCCAATTTATTATACTAGATATGCAAACATGTACAAAATGAAAGGCCTGTTATCTTTGTGTAATGTTAAGGTTCTGAAAAAATTGTCATTATTTATATCTAAATTGCAAAATGTTTTGTAATTATATTCTGAGGCTGTATTATTTTAGGTTAGTTATATCCGTCATTATGTAAAATATTATGTATAATATTCCTCTTGTTACACTTGTATATGCGTCCGAGTGAATAAAGAACTTGAACTTGAACTTAAATGATTAAATATTTTTTACGAGAAAGGCCAGTTTTACTGTGCATCAGTTATCATAGGTAATGAAACTGTCCCGGGTCAGAACAAGATTTTTTTCTATCTAAAATTACGGACCTCTGTGGCTCGAACTTCCGATAGCTCGAACATATTTTGATAGTACCTTCGAGTTCGAGCGAGCGAAGTTCTACTGTATATATATGTTTAGAAGTCATAAGTTCAAAATGTAGTGCTTCAAAACTTTATTTTAAATACAGTTTCTGATTGGCTTAATGATAAAGAATTGACCAATGGAAGTTTCCGGTACGCATTTAAGAGGGAAACGATTACGGAAAGGGCCTAAATAATTTGGACTTGTACACATTTATACGTCGTAGAAATCTACAAGAATAATCAACATGTGAACAATTCACGATAAAAAAACCTTTTACATTTTTTTTTAAAATCGGTAGGAAAACATCTAAAATCGGTAGGCGGTAGAAGACTTACAAATTCGGTAGACTACCGCGTATATCGGTAGAGTTGGCATGTATGGGGTTGATATGACATGTGATATGAAAAATGCCATATAATAATCTATAATTATCTATTATAATGACATAATGGAGGAAAAAAAATAAAGTCACAATAAATTTATAACATAATATTGAATTACTACACAAGATGTAGGAGGTGCTAAGTAATTATCTGATGACTACAAACCTTTGTATAAATTTTGCTGTCATTACCCTGAGTTCATTCATAGCAAAGTTTTGACCGATGCAATTCCTAAAATAAATTTAATAATTATATCTAATTATAAAGAATTAGCAAACAGAAAAAATATTAAGTTGAAAAAAATGTACTCTGTCAAATGAAGCGTTATGCATAATAATAACTAACATTTACATTTCAGTCTTATGAAAAGGGAAAAAAAGTGCCACATTGTCGTAACAGTTCCGAAATCAAATAGAAAAATCATAGAAAGATGTAAATTCGATACCGAAACAAATATATACATGATCGCATACCTGGCTTGGTGAAGGCATTTAAATATTAAATAAAAAGTGGCGGTTTAAACTATAGTTTTATATGCCAAATATCCTCTCCTAGTGAAATGATGCCATCATGCAAGTGTTTTCATTATGTGATGAAGAATGAAATAATGTGTTATGTCCAGGTACGCTCAAAGTCAAAAGATTTAAAATCTAAATAATAAAAATCTTTGGGAGCAATAAAAGCAAAGAGCATCAACAGGATAAAGTATATATGCCATTTATCATTTTTCTATCAAAAGGCGCTGTATCCTAGCTTGTACCTCTAATTCATGCGCACATTGTAGATGTTGCAATGTCTATGTACAATCCAACATGCATTGAAGAAATCACAAGGGCAACCGTTTTGAAATGTTTGTGACAAAATCGAATCATAACGTTCGGTCACTACTACAACCTACTAAAGTAGATTTTCTCAAGAACAGGAAGTAGCATAAGGAACCAAATAAACAAGATGTATTAATGCTACTAAATACTATCACATCAAAAGATCTATAAAATGTTATAAAAATCAGTAAAAATGAAAATTAGCCTACCTTGATCCAGCCGCAAAAGGGATATAACTGTATGGATGTCTTTCAACAATGTCTTCTTTTAAAAATCTTTCTGGTCTAAATTCCTGAAATGTTAGTTGTATGATTTTTCATTGGTGAAGTACATTACAACTGTTATTATCACTCTCTACTCCTATTCATATGTGGTCGTCATTGACGGAAAGTAACGTTTTTGTACATTTACCACAAACATGCATTAGGATAAATGGTCATCAATTTGAAAATCATAATCCTTACTGGTGAAATAAAAAATAGAGTAAAGATGACGAATTTTTAAATAAAAAAAAAAGTGCAATGTAATGTCAACAGCACAGATCAATAATCTGATTATTGGTAGATATACAGATGAAGCTTTTCATGGAGAGCTATTTAAATACGGGTTTTGTTGTTTCATTTTGATTTTGTTTTGTTCAGTCCTTCAATATCGAATTATTTCTTGAAATATTTACAAAGTGATAAATGTAATCAGGTAATTTCTCAAAACACAACAGAATTTTTTTTAATTTATAATTCCTAAAAGGATATTCTATGCTCTGTATTGTATCAATGTCAATCAAATTACGTCATATATAGCTATATTATACCTCGTGGTCTGGCCAAACATCTGGATGATGATGAATCGAATGAATGTTTATATCTACATGTATACCAACAGGTAAAACTACATCCCCGAACTTCATCGGTGACGTCAAACGACGGACTGTTCCGGGAACTGGTGCAAACATTCTCATTGATTCTTTCACAAATGCTGTTAATTTGGGCATATTTTGTAAGTTTTCCCTGTGTAAACAATCCCAATATCAACACAATTTATATTTTCATATAATTTATAAAATTATATATAATTTATAAAACATAATTATCTTATATGTACATATATTATCAATACATGTATATCATTATTTGTCTTAATATAAGGTATAGCTTCATATTTTTCCACTAATCGACGAATACTATGAAGTACATTAAAAGAATTCAAAACCAAACACAAAAGTTCTTTCTAATATACAACCGTAAAATAGTAGAAAGTCAAAATAGATACCTCTAACACAAACAGCAATAATAGGTGGCGGGATTAAACTGGTGTTATTACTGGGTTTGTAACTAGATTAACACGACGGGTGCCACTAGTGGAGCAGGAACTGCTTACCCTTCGGAGCACCTGAGTTCACCCCCGGTTTTTAGTGGGGTTCGTGTTACGCGATCTTTAGTTTTATATGTATATTTTGCAGATCGTTGTTTGTTCTTTTGTCCTTTTTCTTTTGGCCATTGTGTTGTCTGTTCTTCTTCGATATACGGTTTCTGATTACCCCTTTGGTATCTTCAAACTCTTCTAATAGGCCCACATCTTCCCTACTAGTGAAATGATGAAGTCATGCATTGGAAGTATTTTCCACATAAGAACACAGAGTCCTAAATCTTGAACTTTCATCATGTTATATAATTATATTCTTCGACGCAGAAGTTGTCATGTGTATTACACTAGTTCAATAAAAGATATACGAAAGGATAAATAATCATGTTAGATAATACCCAAAGCCATTGGATGCTACTATAGAGAAACACTGTCAACTTTGAACCAAAATCTATTTGTCAATACCATCTCTCGTCATCTGTACGCAAGTGACAGAATAGTTTTCAACAAGGTGTTGATATCTTCAGGAACACATTTTAAAAGACAATATGTTTGAACATGAAGATAACAATAACACGTTATATTAGTTCTTACCAGGTTACCTCCCCTGAATCTCTAAGTAATTCTGATATTTCATTATAGACTATCTCTTGCTCCTGTGGATATTTTCCCAGACAATAAATTGCCCAACTGATTGCAGCAGCCGTCGTATCATGACCTTGTAACGACATTGAATGAATGATTGAATCAATGAATGGTTGTTTTACAACAAATTAAGTTACTGGTAATAGCATCAGTTATAAATGTGACAACCCTATTTAATGGTACCGCCATGATATAACTGAAATATTGTTGAAAGTGGTGTTAAGCACCATAAACTAAACCTATTTAATCGTAGAGAAAGTCAGAGTTGCGATGTTTGTCCTTCTTCGATTTACGGATTCTGATTACCCTTTGGTATCTTACACAGCACGGCAATCGGTGATAAATGGAAAAGAACTACATGTAAGTGTGGATGTAAGTGTGGTTATTTAAACTTTGCTTTAGTTTAATCATAAAACAACGCATCACCATTTTATACATAAACACATGACTATTACCTTCTATTTTGAACACTATATGACTTTTTTTGCCAAGGGAATTGATTTGTTTGATGTAAAAATAAATGATGTCCATGAAGTGTTAGAAGTAAATGTTTAGCCATTCAAAATTCTACTTGCCACAAGAACATCAGATAATATACGTTATCAGTCTCGAGACGTTATATATCCCGTTTAAAGGGCAGTGGGTTTGTTAAACGGCTGACACCTCACCATTAACAAAACCACTGTCCTTTAAAACATCTCGAGACTGAAAACGTATAGTATCAAATGAATAATGTATTTTAGTTATTGCCAATAACTCTTTACATTTTGCCTTTTTTCTTACTACAAAATGCACAATGCATGTCTGACGTTAGTACATATCCTTTGTCTTGCTTGCACATTCATCAACACTGATGTTTAAATAAATAGGTAGATATATAATTTAATGCACATGGCGCGTTTCTGTAAAAACTGATCAATGAACATTGTAATATTAGTTATATTAAACAGAGCCGATGACATCAACCATTATCTAAATATTAGATAGTATAAAAGGCCATCGTAAGAAATAAATTTGAATAATATTTGAAAGATATTTGAATAAATTGAATATTAAAGGAATTTACCCTCAAACAAAAATGTATCTACTTCTGCTCGAATGTCCTCGTCAGAAAGTCCCACCCCGTTCTCATCCTTGGCTGTCAGTAGAATGTCTAGGAAATCAAGATGACGCTTAGTTGGTGGACCTTCTTTCATCTTTTGAAAAATAAATGCAAAATAAATAATCTATGAAAAGAAATTTCAAAGTGCTGATCAATAATTCCACCAATATCAGCAAAACGCACAACCACCTCTCACCTCAAATAAGGGTAATAACAAAATTACCGAACACCGAGCAATCTTCCAAAGGGAAAGGCAAAACTCATAAGTCAACAAAAATACAAAATCAGTAAACAACCGAAAACTGGGAAAACCTCATCTCATTGGACATAAAAAGACCACCACATATGGCGTTGAAAATATAGGCATCGACTTGGGTAAGGCACAACAATCTGGCGGTGTTAAAATGGTTATATTTATGTTGCTTCTTTTATTAGATAACAAGTGTGGACACAGAAATGTGCTGTCCAAAAGGTAAGTGTGGATGTCAATATTTCATATTATTAACTTTAAAAAAAAAATCATGTACACAGGGGTCCTGGATTTTTTTTATTAAAAAATTAATCCTGGATTATTATTGTTACATAAAGTCCGGTCCTGTGTTTTTATTTCAAATTTTCATCATAGCCCCCTCCTCCTCCTCCTCCCAAGGGATATAAAATTGTATCATTAATAATAAATTAATAAATAATAAATTCAAATTTTCTATTTAAAATAAATCTCATTTACAAAACCACTGATATTTGTTCAATTTTTAACGCTGATTTAAGTTTTAGTCGCAACAAATTTTTATTTTTCTCTTTAAACTGTCGAAACATAACATTTATTTAACTGTAAAATTTACAAATAAAATTCACCCCCCCCCCCCTCTTTTTTTCCCCTTTTTTCTTACTTAAATCAATGATCAACAATATTCCAGAATCAAACAAATGAATAAATATAACATAGATTTCTTTTACATGCATCTTTTTACCATGCGGAGTCAGTGTGTTTTAAATTGGTCATCCAATCAGGACGCTCATTATTCTTGTCCAAGAAAAAAATACATCGCTAAAATTACCTGTGGGTGTTTCCCCACTTCAACTCGTAAATTTACATAGAAATCGGAGATATTTCGTCATAAAACTTCACACATTTTTTTTTAAGTATATGCCCGTTAAGTTAGGTTTTATAATTTTATTCATAGTTGGAGTGCTCCAATCCCGGAGGAATTTTACCTGTACAAAGACAAAGACATGGTTTTGTCTATCATATTTCTTGAAGGCAAGCATAACATTTTATTGCATTTATCAATATTTTATGAGTATCAACAGTTTTTTCAACACCGTATCTGTTTTCCGATACAGCCGCAACTTCAACTCGTAAATTTACATAGAAATCGGAGATATTTCATCATAAAACTTCACACATGGTTTTGTCTATCATATTTCTTAAAGACAAACATAAAATTGTATTGCATTTATCAATATTTTATGAGTATCAACCGTTTTTTTTCAACACCGTATCTGTTTCTCGATACAGCCGCCCGATTACAGTAACCCGTGACCCACTTTAGCACGTTCTAGCATTTTTTTTTTAATAATGTTGTTTAACTAGGGTTCTCTTCATCAGGCATAGGCGACCAGTCTACTTCCTGTTTAGATCCTTTGGTTTTCTTGGTCTCCAAGACTTTTAAAAACATTTGGCTTTCTTTACAATATTTTGACTTTGAGCTACCTGATGAAGTTTTCCAGAAACGTGTCGTGTGCACTAAATTTGAAATCTAATTATTATCTATATCTCATTAAGTATATATATTATAAATGGTTGTCTTGGGTATTTTCGATAGGTTAAAAGAAAATGTTGTAATTTTTTCTGTGTATTTTGAGATTCATTAAAGTTTATTTCAGGGGCATTAACTGTCAACTCGACTTTTAATATTTACATATAAATCCACGATGCTTACAATCCATGCTTTTCTGAGTGTCACATGATTTGCGTTGTACACATGAACGCCAGGAGAAATCGATGACTTATGATGACGTATTACATAGAGATATTGAGGCTCTAGTATCATAGATAAAATAACTAAAAGAGTTGACGGATTCTCAAAACAAGTTAAAGTTTCAAAATTTCTTCCGAGCTTGATCACATTTATCAATGGTAAACGCTGCTCGTTCACTTCCATGTTATTATTGGATTCTCATAAAAGTTAATAAACATGTGAAATGTATTATTAATTCATAAAAAATTGTCAATATTAATAATTATGATCATTTACACCCCCGGTATAGCATCACCGAGGTTCCACAATTTTCAAAGGTGAAAAAGACATTCGAAATTACAAATGCAAAATGTGTACAAGTCTTTAGAACAGTACTCCTTTAACGCTTCAAAATTTTTAACTTCTGTCACGGTCAGTGATCAGAATTTTAGCCTCGCATAAATATGACAGTGCACACTCTGCAAACGATATATAGCTAGGGATAGTCAAGTTACCAAAGTTAAATATAATCAATATACTTCATGCAGATTAAAAGTTCTAGCAAAATGGCTGAAAATATGCAGGGTTATGATAAAAAGAGTTCTTATTTTCTTGGAAGGCATTGTTTGTAAACATTTATTGGTTTGGAGGGCTTCCTTTTGCCAATCTACTTTCACTTTCTGAAATATATACCGGAATCGTCGCGCGTGATTTGCAGGTGCAAACAAAAATAGCTATCGAAAATTCCTTATTATCGAATTACCTTACGAGACCATATAGTGAGAACTTTGGCCGTATAACATAAATTTTTAGTGAGGTTCGTGTTACTAGATCTTTAGTTTTATGTGTATGTTTTGTAGATCGTTATTTGTCCTTTTGTACTTTTTTCTTTTGGTCATTGCGCTGTCTGTTCTTCTTCGATTTACGGATTCTGATTACCCCTTTGGTATATTCAAACTCTTCTTAGAAACATAATAATTATAACTTACCAGAGCTATTTTCCTATCCTGGATTATTTTCTCTGAGAATTTATGAGCGTAGTCACAATGCTTCCTCAGTTCTCTTCCTTCACTGCTGAACATGTATAATAGCTCTATTTGCTGCCATGGTTTGCTGAAAAGAAAACTAATTATAACTCCAAAAGAAATGCGACGTGACGTCCAGTATTTAAGCAATTGTTTTAAGGTGTATAAATTGTGGACGGTATGATGCTTATGGCATTGTACATTTCTGGACCACATTACTTTTATAAAGAAAATCCATTTGAATCAATAATTTTATTATATAAATTGAGATTTAAAATGAATTGGAACATAAAACGATACTTGACATACACCACAATTGCTTGTAGACTGTGCTTCAGTCAATCAGTTACACGATCGAACTCTTTTGATTGACAAAACACGCAGGAGAAAGATTCTAGCGTCATTACGGCACATCAGTCAACGAAATGGCTTACTCTGGCATTAGGAATTTTTAAATTGCGTCGAATTACATGGCTCGTTTTGTAAAAAGTGTTTGAATACAAGATAATAATGTGTAACTTGCCTCCTTGTAGACGTGAAAAGATTCCGCCAATTCATATCCGGAAATCCCGATAACTTTACTGTTAGCATATCATTTGAATATGAGTTAGAGAGATTGGTGGCCGTGATTATAGTGTTTAGTGATGCATGAACCTCTTATACTTAAATCGTGTTGCTCAATCTAAATATTTTGTGTAGTGTTTGGTGGATCACTGTTTGTCCTTTGCCACTTTTCTTTTTGTTATTGTATTGCCTGTCCTTCTTCTATTTACGGCTTCTGGTATATTCACAATAATTTTTTTTGCATTATGATGGTAAAATACTTACATGCATCTAGATAATGTTAAGTAGGACAGTCTCTTTACTGCATTAACATATGGGTGATTCTGTCTGGAATAAAGTTGCTATATTCAGTTTCAATTTCAATTAATTCTGAGAAATGAAATTGATACATTGAGCTTAAATTTCAGCTTCGTGAATTTATTTTTCTTGTTCTGCAGATATATAATCACCTAGAGAATGCTACTTAAGTAATAACTGTATTGGTCTTTTTTTTAAGCGCTACCAGCGTCAATTAGGGATCTGACGGTCGAAAATGCAGTTTTACTTGGCGGCATGTCAATTGTGGATTTGGCGGTAAACATTAACCAATGAAAACCCGTGCTATATAATACATGCATTATATAATTATTTTTATTGTTATTTTAGCAACTTGTAAGCTATATATGACTATATCAGAAAAATTGACGTTTTGAAATATAATCCCGATGGTCAATGTAACGCGATTGCAAATAATTACGTATGTTATAGCAAAGTAAATAAACCAATTAGATCTGGCTGGATGTTCTCGATACAAATTTAACATATAAGCTGATTTATACAGTCAAAACGATGAATTAAACCAAAGTTATATTTCCGTGAAATCGTAGATTGATTTGTTATTGTTAGGGGTTAGGGTTATGGAGTTTAACACCACTTTCAACAATATTCAGCTATGTCGTAGAGGTCAGTTTTATTGGTGGAGGAAACAGGAGTACCCAGAGAAAACCACCACCTGCCGTAAGTCACTGACGAGACTGATTTCTGTGTGTTTGGATGGCGTTTAACGCCACTTTCAACAATATTTCAGTTATATCGTGGTGGTCAGTTTCATTGGTAGAGGAAACCAGAGGACCCGGAGAAAACCACCGACCCGTCCCAAGTTACTGACAAACTTTATCACATAATGGTGTACACCTAGCCCTAATCTAGATTCGAACTCACAACATCTGTGGTCATAGGCACTGATTGCATATATATAGTTGTGAATTATACTACCATACGATCACGGCCATGACGACACCCTGATTTCTGCAATGTTCTTATAAGAAATATATAAGTTACATCTATATGTTTTCTTTATTAGTCTTCAGGGGCGGATCCAGGATTTAAGGTTAGGGTGGGGCGCACTTAAAAAAATTGCGCCGAGTGGAGGGAGGCGCGAAAATTGTTGGGGTATTTCGTGTGAAAAATCACTTCTGGATCCGCCCCTGGTCTTACCCTTGCTCCTGTATACGTTCTTGGTAAGAAAATGCACATCTCAGTATCGCATCTAAAGTAGCCAAGGCCACGTGTGGAAAAATATCCACAGATTCACCACTATCGGCGTAACATTTCAATTTGTCCTGTAAAAAGATTATCATTTTTCGCATCCATAAAATAAAATTTCTGTAATAAAAACAAATTAGCTAACAGATCAATATTTCAGATATAGTCATGACCAATAATAACAGTTAGTCATATTGGTAAAAATGTGGCATTCAATTGAAAAGAAACTTCAAACGAATTCATGTTTAACTGGTGAGTAATAAACGTTTCAGAAAAGCGAAGACCAATCAAGAATGGACCATTATGAGACACTGGACAAAGACGAACAAAACAACAAATACACAGGAAACTGAAAAGATGAGTATGGTTCTCTGGTGGATTTCATATTTCATGATTCTTTGTTTTTTAATCTATTGTTTAGTTTATGCCTTCTCATTATATCATTTTAATAACAAAAGAAACTTCAAATCAATTTAAATCAATCGAGGAGTGTCACTTTATATATAAACATATTGAGAGAGTCGATATTTATATAATAATGTGGTCTTGTTCAGGTAATATGCCAAAATATTACCCAGGTCTGAGAGACATATTACCCTCCCCGTCCAGGTAATATGCCAAAATATTACCCAGGTCTGAGAGACATATTACCCGACCCGTAATACAGAGTGTCTAATTGTCCAGGTAATATACCAAAATATTACAGTACCAAATATCACTACAGAAACTTACAAGAAGTACTGTATAATAATGTCCAACATCAAAGTATTCCTGAGTTAATAATAGTATATTGTCATGCTATCTCTAGCTATTTCCAGCTGATAATAGAACAATGACCATAACATTCCCATACCCATTCTTAATCAGAAAGTTTTCCTACAAAACATGTCTCTATGAAAGTCATTATAGTATGGTATATGGTTATTCTTACTTACTAGGAATATATCAGTGACGTTGTTATAAACTTTGATGTATGGTTTCAGAATATCAAAATGGAAGGCTGGAGTCAACAATCGTCTATTTCTTTCCCATTTTTTCCCTTCTGATATTAACAAACCATCGCCTTTAATCAAATAAGTACGTTATTATAAAAACGTAGATATCCAATTTAGTACTCATGACGCGTTTCTGGAATAACCTTCGTCAGGTACGCTCAATATCGAAATATTGGAAAGCCAAATAAATTAAAAGTGATTGATATTCAATTTTATATGTATGTTTTGTAGATCGTTGTTTGTCCTTTTGTACTTTTTCTTTTGGCCATTGTGTTGTCTGTTCTTCTTCGATATACAGATTCTGATTACCTCTTTGGTATCTTCAAACTCTTCTTAATGAAATGAAGACCCGAATAACGAATCAAAATGCAGATTAAATCACAATAACGGACATAATCTGTTTCAGATTTTCGTCTTCTTTGTTTATAACATTAGAGATTACATCAACATTGTTAAAAAACAATCTGCCAATGGAGTGTTTTCTACTTTGTTTTCTAACGACTGTATATTTGAGTAACACGACGGGTGCAACTGGTGGAGCAGGAACTGCTCACCCTTCCGGAGCACCTGAGTTCACCCCCGGTGTTTAGTGGGGTTCATGTTGCTCGATCTTTAATTTTCTTTGTGGTGTATATCTTTGTTTGTCCTTTTGTCTTTTTTCTTCTGGGCATTGTTCTCTATATGTTTTGGGAACGAATAAATCTTGTTTTGTAAAATGAAAACACTCTGATTCTATCAAAGCGTTCTCTGTAACTAATATCATCAAATTGATTGACAACATATAGATTGACGTGCTTTTCAATAGACATCCGGTATTCTTATGAGTACCAACTGTGCTCCTCTTCTCGCCGACCTTTTTTGTATGAGACATGCAGATTTCATACAGGAGTTTCTCTTGAAAAACTAAATGAAGTTAGTCAGGAACTTTAATTTATATACAGTATATAAAGTTATATTATACTTTACGTTTTTATTTTCCCTATTTGTCTTTGTTAGCGCAGCCGGTCAATATAATGTTATATGGACCGGGACTAGACTGCCTCGTTTTCGATTCGGTTCCGGAACGATACCTGCATTATTATTTTAGATAAAAAGTATAATATAGCAAATAGTTCATGTCACGTCGGGTCATATGGCAGTATATGGACCGGTCCGTCACCAAAAAAATATTATATGGACCTCAGAAGCTTCGGTCCATATACTATTTTGTTGGTGACGGAGCGGTCCATATACTATTTTTTTGGGTGATGGAGCGGTCCATATACTGCCATATGACCCTCAGTGCCATGAACTATTTACTCTATATGGATGACGTCCGTTCACTAAATTAAAGTTTGGTAACTTTGTTGATTGCATCTATCCCATGGAGCTTGAAATAAAGGATATCACAGATACAGCTATGTCTGCTTCATACCTTGTCCTACACCTCGCAATTGACAGTGAGGTGCCTGCTAAGAATGAAACTCACAATAAAAGAGAATCAATTTTCTCATTGTGAACTTTTCGTTAATATGCATCAACATTCCAGCAGCACCTGATCTCGTAGTTGATACGATATTCCAGAGCTTGCGGTTCCTATCACGAGTGTCGCTGCTAATATAGAAGCTTCTAAACCAACGGTTCCTAATGGTTAAGTTGAGGTCATTACTACCATTGTTTCACGGTCGGCATCATGACTTGGTTAACCGTTGCGGAATCTGTGTCACAAATGACCACGTATATGTTCTGTTTATCGTAATCACAATCAGGCCATATCCTCATTCATGAATTACCACTGGGTATGTCACAAGAGTAATACGACGGGTGCCAATAGTGGAGCAGGAACTGCTTACCCTTCCGGAGCACCTGAGATCATATTGCTCAATCTTTAGTTTTCTTTGTAGTGTTTTGTATATCATTGTTTGACCTTTTGACCTTTTCTTTATTTTGGTCGTTGTATTGTCTGTTTTTCTGTGGTTTATGGCTTCTGCTTACCACTTTGGCGTCTTCACACTTTCCTTATAATGGCACCATTTCGGTTGTAACAATTTCTTTAGAAACCTCTAACACAAGTAGATCTCCGTACATTCGACTTTCATATCACAAACAAAAATAATGATAATATCTTGGATACCCGTAGATCCCTACCTACCGATATAGCAAACTTTGGTGCAGTTTTACGAAATAGTTAAATAAACATTGTCTGAGATACATGTACATATGCAGATGACAAAAAGGTCGATTTTGGTTCGGTCACACACAATAATTACCTATCCAATCTTTGAGATACCTGTAGATTCCTCCAATACCAGTCGATTTTGGTTCAGAAGATTTGTACAGTATCTGGGCTGTATCTGGATGACAGACACCAAAGCCAGGATACAAAAACATATTCCAGATACAATATATTTTTGACCTTTTGTTGTTGATAATCGTGGTCAGAATTTTGTAAAATCCTGTGACGTCTTTGAACTATAAAGCATAAAAATAATGTCCATTGACAACAAATTACGAAATGAAAGATTAAACATTGATGGTCAACAATTCCATCCAATATTGACAAAACATGAGCTCATCAAAGATTGTGATTTGGAAGCTTATCGACCATCACATATTATTATTGGCAACATTGTTGGTTATTACAGGTGTGTTAGATTTTCGATTTGTCATGCTATAATTTTGATGGTCAGCCATTAGAAATTGTGATTGGTAAGATTGTCAATAATGGGAGTTTATGATTGGTTAGATTTTCTACAATGCATGTTGTGATTGGTTACAATGTCGGAGTTTATGATTGGTTAGATTTTTGACAATACATGTTGTGATTGGTTGCAATGTCGGTCATTTCGGTTGAGTGTTGTTTCCTACTACTACTTATAATTTAATAATCATTATCACTTCAAGTCATGAAGCAGTAGGTAAAGTAAATCCTTAAAACAATATAAAATTTCAACTCCAAATAAAAACATTTCAAACATTTCAAAAAAGTATTGCATTATTTTGCATTGCTTAAATACACCAGGATGATTTTGTTTGGTTTATATATATATACATTTTAGCCGCCGATATAACAGATTTTGTAAGAGGTTTTTTTCCAATAATTTGTAAAATGCTATGGCAACATACGCGTGTTTCCCACGATGCCATTACACACTGGTGCATGTACTTACTAAATGTAGCGAGCCCCAGACAGGATGCAGTGGCCCTATCACTGCAACACTAGGTCCATTTGTAGCAGTCCACCATTTCTTATATTTGATTATTATATTTTTTAATCTCCATAACAAATATGTAACAATAACTACCGCTATTGCTCTATAAACGTAGCTTGTTGTCACGTTCATATCTGAAACAAACATAAAGATTTACACTTAAGAACCGACAATTTATAGGTTTCAATTATGCATTTCTAAGACACGGAAAGTCAGCGTTTTACCAAAAAAATATCTCGCAGAAATACTGCCCACTTGGTGTTAATTCATCAATAAATCAATCGTGAACTTGTATTACTGGGCCATAGATCCTGAAGTTCATGAAGTTAGAAGTCAAAGAAGGTCTAGAGGTTTCCTCTACCGTCTATGCCAGTGCATGGGCACAAATAATGATTAGATGTTTACCACATTATAGGAATAAAAAGGGTAGAGGGAGTGTAAATTTGTCAATTGAAATTGTTGTGAGAGAAAGCCCGACTCCGATCTTCTGATGAACGTAGATGACTGATTCGATTGAATCGTCGGCTGTATAATTTCCAGTTGCTAATATTTCAAACATATATCATTAGTGAGTGGGTGAGTGTTGTTTAATGCCAAATAATGAACAATTTTCAGCTATGTTGTGGCGAGAACAGATCAAGTTACATTCAATTAGATGAATGATATCCGCTTTGTTCTAACTAACACGCCTAGGCCTGGCTGCATGTTTATATAGCTAGCTCACTGAAACAACAGTCCGCGGGTAGACATGTAGCTCCACTCTGACACATTGTCTATCGTGATTCCGAGCCAACCAGTCTTTGCTCTTACTCCTTAGTACTGCGTGTTTAGCGATGCAGCAACAACTACCAAGTGTCTTGGTTGACCTGACCGTGGCTCGAACCCACGATCGATGCCGTAATCGAGGCGAGCACGCTTACCATTACACCAACGATGTGGTTATATTATTTATGCTATTGTTGATTAATGTAATGTGTATGCCAGACAATATATGATACTTGATCTTATTATCTCCATTTTATATGTGTTTCTTACATAAAGAGTCAACAATCTGAATGTTCAAACATAGCAACATTACGACAAAATGGTCAATTACATTCTGACACTAAAACTAAAGCAAACATTCTTAATGAACAATTTCAAAAGGCATTTACACCAGCAACTGATGACCCAATACCAAACAAAGGACAAAGTCAACATCCACAAATGCTTGATATTATCATCACTGAAAATGGAATTAATAAGTTGTTGCAAAATATAAATATCCACAAAGCATCTGGACCAGATAATATACATGGCAGAATACTTAAAAAGTGCACTACACAAATAGCACCTATCTTAACCACATCATTTAGTTTGTCACTCAAAACCGGTAAGATTCCAGATGATTGGAGATATGCTAGTGTCTGTCCTGCATTTAAAAAAAGGTGATAAAAACAACCCTATAAATTATAGACCGATCTCACTCACATGTATCATCTGCAAACGTTTAGAACATGTTGTAACAAGCAGTATCATGAAACATCTAGAATACAATAATATATTATACGATCTTCAGCACGGGTTCAGATCATCCCGTTCTTGTGAAACACAACTAGTATCATTCATTCAAGACCTGGCCAAATCATCAGATAAAAACATCCAAACTGACCTCATAATAATGGACTTCGCTAAGGCTTTCGAGAAAGTGTAACATAAACATCTCATGTACAAAATTATCTACTATGGTATAAACTGCAAAGCTTTTCACTGGATAAAAGACTTTCTTACAGACAGAACACAAACGGTTATTCTTGAGGGAGAAACATCTAACAAAATACCTGTAACATCTGGTGTCCCTCAAGGAACAGTACTTGGACCTATATTATTTCTCATATTCATAAACAATCTAGCAGAATACATCCAACACAGCACTCTCCGTTTATTTGCAGACGACAGCATAATATACAAACAAATAAAAAACAAAGAAGATGCAATAAAACTCCAACAAGACCTCGATGCTGCAGGTAAATGGGAACAAGACTGGCTCATGAACTTCCACCCAGACAAATGCACAGTAGTAAGTGTAACACAAAAGCGGAAAACAATCTCGCATACATATCAATTGCATGGGCACACACTAGAGAAAGCTGACTCTGCAACATATTTAGGCATTACCATCCAGAATAACTTAAAGTGGGACAAACATATCAACACCATAACAGCTAAAGCTAATCAGTCACTAGGATTCATTAAAAGAAATTTAAAAGTACATTCACCAGCCATCAAAGAACATGCATTCAAATCTTTAGTCCGACCGAAATTGGAATATTGTAACACCATTTGGGACCCACACACACAACAGCAAAAACTTCAAATTGAAAACATTCAACGGAGAGCAGCCCGCTATGTCAGTAACAGGTACCACAATACTAACTGTGGAACCGTAGCCTTTATGGTCCTTGGGCAGTTTCTGCGCAAATATCAGAAAAACTGCCCAAGGACCATAAGGGCTACGGTTCCGCAGCTACCCGCAAATATCAGAAAAACTGCCCAAGGACCATAAGGGGTACGGTTCCGCAGCTACCACAATACAAGCTCTGTAACAGATATGATGTCTAACTTGAATTGGGCCCCACTTGAGGTGCGCCGCATAAGGTACAGACTCATATTCTTTTACAAAGTCATACACCACTTAGTTGCCATACCATATTCAAACCTATTAATTCCAGTTGACACCAGAACCAGACACACAAATCCAAATTCATTCAGGCACATACAGATATCAAAAGACTGCTACAAATACTCATACTTCCCCAGGTCTATCACACTTTGGAATCAACTGCCTACAACATTTACCACTGCAGACAGTTGACGGTTTCAAGAGCATGATCCCAGTATCTGCCTTGATTCCAATTTTCACACCATAATCACTCATAGTAGTTATCAAATGTATATAGTTTTTATCTTTGATTCATTGTTTATTGTATATATGTTAACGTTATGTATTAACTAAATTTAATACGGCGCTTGGCCAATAATCTTCAGTAGTGAAGAACGGCTAGAAATGTAAAGAAGAAGAAGAAGATATTCTCACGTCTTAAAAGTTTATTAGCTACTCTGTTAATTACATATAAATGGAAAGTCCGTAATTTTAATATAGAGATTAATTTTTCAGAAAACCAAGTGACTTTGTACACTTACCGATCGATCAGTTTTCTTGTCTTGTTTACATACACATATATATACATTAATAGTGTATATCTAAAAATAGCAATGTAATTGTATCTAGACATGATTAATCCTTCTACCGGTATTCCCAACGATAATGTACTAATAGGGTCATAATCTATAACGTTAGCAAATTATGGTGAAAACTTGAGACGCCAATTGGGGACTGTGATATATTTTATAAAATCCTCCACTTATAAATGCCAAATTTAAATCATGTCGCCTTTTTCCAAAATACACATTTTACAAGAACTGTAAGGGAGATGCTGTGAGGATAAAAATAAACTGGAAAGAACAGGCGAAGGATACACAGGTACTTGTGGACAGGACACAGCATTCCCCCCTTTTTACACCCTACCCCCCCTTTTTCATTTTTTTTTTTTATTTCCATGGCTTAGAAATATGTAAAACAGCAATAATATGCGTTTTCTGATCCCATAAGTCGACTGATATGTATATAGAGATGCCGTTTTCTGATTGCATCAGTCGACTGATATATACATATCAGTCGACTTATGCAATCAGAAAACGGCATATTATTGCTGTTTTACATATTTCTAATTAAGCCATGGAAATGAAAGGAAAAAAAATGAAAAAAGGGGGGTAGGGTGTAAAAAGGGGGAATGCTGTGTTCTGTCCACAAGTACCTGTGGAAGGATACGCTACAATGTTCACGTAGATATTTCTGATGTACATGTGGACTTATTTTGCAATAGAAATGACATTTTATTCTTAATATAGTTATATTTTGGGACCACGTTGCATTTTTTTGTTCGTTTGAACTTTTTTTTTTAGGAAGGGGGGACGGAGGATGTGTTGTTAATTTTGTTCAGAACCAAGTTAATGGCATCTGGTACATAGAACCAGAGATAGGTATTCGCGGTATCATATTGCATGATCCTAAACTCGTTTAGATTAGAATTACGAAGAAATTTTCTGGAGACACAGAGGAGAAAATTTCTTCGAAAGAGATGTACATTCGTACGTAGTCCGTGCCAGAACTCCTCTGTTATATAATCGAATTCCTTACAAGTTGATTCGGCCTTATGACAGATGCGGCCTTAGTTTATTCGGCCTTAGTTGATGCGGCCTTATACGCAAATCCGGCCTTATATCAAATGGATGTTCCGGCCTTATCATATATTTATGCGGTCTACGGCAAATCTGGCCTTATATGAAAGGGAAAAGAATAATTAAAAAATAAAAGTTGTATTTAAGTTAAAAATAAAAAATTATTTAAATATTCATGGATATGATGAATAAAATATTGGAATTTGTAGTGTTTTCACAAGATTTACTCGTAACTCAATATGAAAAGCCATAATAAATCGTTATTATTTTAACAATTTTTTAATTAGTAATTTTTGATAATAATGACGGAAATCATTTCCATTGAAGTTGATGATTAGAAAAACAAATGTATTTATCAATGCTGATTGAACACGTGTTTATATTTACTAACAGTAGGGCACGTGTTTGTATATCAAACATATAGTATGTTGATTGGATAACAATAAAGGTTATAGTTCGATAAGTATATTTTCTATTGGTCATTTAAATGCCGTAATGCAGGTATTTAATTCTTATGTATAATAATATGCTAATAGCACGATTTTTGAAAGCGCGAAAAGGTTTCGTTATAAATGTAGTAACGTAAGTAAGTTATTGGAAGCTCGATCGTTCTGCAGCAAGGTTCGTTCTCCAAACTATGGCAGAGCCGTTACTAGAACTGGATGACCAAGAAATGGAGTTGGATCGACAACAACATCCTGAAGTTGCACACATCTCCAATACTAACAGTGAGTCTCAGCCCCCTTCGCGCCCAGCGCATGCAACTTCTCAGTCGGAACGCAATCCTTCAGATAGTCAAGGACAACGTCAAGATTTATTTGACACGTTCCAACTATTGAAAACCTATTTAGACCATCAGTTTGTAGACTTTAAATCAGACATTTTATCTGAACAAGACACGCTAGCTAAAAAGTTCCGAGAAGAATCCAATATTAAATTTAAATCCGAGGGTAACCGTATCCAGTTTAGATTCAACGAGGAGATTTTGGACGGTCTTCACAAGCTACATAAGCTAATTCCGTCTACTAACAAGTCCGCTTACGTCGCAATTGATTTAATTACCAAATTAAGAGAACGCAATAAATTAATTCGTATTGCAGACAATTCCGCTGGGGACTGGGCAACTGTACGAGAGTACGAAAGTTCAGGGTATGCCGACAATGAGGAAGACGAAAAACGCATCAGACAGGCAGAAAATAGGGCCCTACGTTCAATTAAGGATAGGAAAGTCCGTACGCAGCCGTACCCTCAAATTCCAGTCAGGACACCAGTCGCTCCAGCAGTTCACACTGCTCCTAATCCTGCTTACAACTCTCCGTTATCCACCGCCGCCCTTTCGGAACAGCGCCGCACGGCGTGAGCCGTGCATGTGGGACGTCTGCTACATCTGCAAGCAACCCGGACACTGGAAGGCCAACTGTCCACTCAACAACAACTTCAAGACTTCAACCAACAGCAGTAATCAGCAAACCAGTTCTGCAGCAAAACAGTGAGGCGACATGTGTAAATGATAAGTACTTTGATTATTTAGTCTGTTCAGACAGCTATGAATTTAGCAGTAGCTATGAATTTGAAAATTTTCTGTCCCAAGTTCATTTTTTAGAAAAGTTAGATATTTCTTGCAGTAAAGATTTTAAAGGAGTAAAGGGTAGATTGGTTAAACACATAGAATTTTGGATGAATATTGGAGCTAGCGATTTTGTTTTAGACACCATTAAAAATAGTTATATCATTCCGTTTGTTAATCCACCTGTTAGTATGTTTTTCAAAAATAACAAGTCTGCCTTAGACAACTCGGAATTTGTCGATCAAGCCGTTTCAGAACTAGTAGATTCTGGCTGTGTACATAAAGTCCCTTTTATTCCTTATGTGGTAAACCCACTATCTGTAGCTACAAATAAATCGGGTAAGAAAAGGCTTATTTTAGATTTGAGTGTCTTGAATAAATTTGTTAAAAAACAAAAATTCAAATTTGAAGATTGGAAATTAGCAATTCAATTTTTTAAAGAAGATTCTTACCTATATAGGTTCGATCTCCGGTGGGGTTATCATCATTTCGACAGACATACAGACATATCTAGGCTTTTCTTGGAATGGGAAATATTTTTGTTTCACAGTTCTAGTTTTTGGCCTTTCGTCAAGTCCTTATTCATTTACTAAATGTTTACGTGAAATAGTCAAATATTGGAGAAAAAACGCCATCAAAATAGTTTTATATTTGGATGACGGTTTTGGTATGTCAGATAGTTTTGAGGAATGTCAAAAAGATTCTTTTTTTGCTAAGCAATCTTTGGTAGATGCCGGATTTTTGATAAATGAAGAGAAGTCGATTTTTGTTCCAACTCAAAAGCTTGAATGGTTAGGTATTCTATGGGACAACCAACTATTTTCTCTTTCAATACCAGATAGACGCATCTCTGACCTTTTATGCTCGATCATACACATAATTGATTTTTTCCCAGTGTTTACCGCTAGAGAACTGGCTCAGATAACGGGCAAGGTCATTTCAGTGTCACCTGTAGTAGGGAATCTCACTAGATTGATGACACGGCATTGTTATATGTCAATTGAAACAAGGTCTTGTTGGGATAAAAAAATTATTTTAGTTTATCCTTCTGAAATTTTGAGAGAACTTTGTTTCTGGAGAGATAACGTTAAGAATGTTAATTGTAAAAAATGAGTGTCTTATCGTCCCTCATCAGTAGTTATGTATTCTGATGCCAGCAATATAGCTTGTGGAGCTTACTCAGTTGAGATAGAAAGCAATGTTTTTCACAAAATGTTTAATGATTTTGAGAGTATTCAAAGCTCTACTTGGAGAGAGATGAGGGCAATCGAACAGGCCTTTTCGTCTTTCAAGCTACAGTTCTCAGGTAAGTCATTGAAGTGGTATACAGACAATCAAAACTGCTTGCGTATTGTTCAAGCTGGTGGCATGAAGGAATCCTTACAAAGTCTGGCTTATTCTATTTTTTCGATTTGTACAAAACACTCAATATCTATAGATATACAATGGATTCCTCGAAAGGAGAATACTAAGCAGACTATATTAGTAAAATGATAGATCATGAAGACTGGGGAATCACAGATACCTTTTTTGAGTTTATAGACGATCTATGGGGACCTCGCTCTGTAGATAGATTTGCTAGTGTTGTTAACAAGAAGATTAGTAGATTTAATTCCTTATTTTGGAATCCAAGCTCTAAAGCAGTCGATGCGTTTACACAAAACTGGTCAGGAGAAAACAATTTCCTAGTACCCCCAATATATTCTGTTGTTCGAGCTATTAAGCACCTAGTTTATAGTAAAGCGATAGGTACTTTGATTATCCCTAGATGGGTTTCAGTTCCTTACTGGCCTTTCATTTTTAAGAAACACATGCAGTATCAGAACTATGTGACAGATGTTTTAGAATTTGCTGAATGTGATAGAATATATGTTAAAGGGAGCAGTCCTTATTGTATTTTTGGTACAGAAAAATTTGCTTCTCCTGTTTTAGGAGTGAGGTTAGATGCAAGGTGATTTATTAACGGAACCAGATGCAGTACGCCTGTATTTTGTAGTATTATAGTACATTTGTCACGCTCATTTTTTCTAGAGCAGGAATATATTTTTAGACATTGTGTCTTTTTATTTTAATATATTATATATTTGTGACATGATCCTACTATCATATTTAGGAGTATGATATTGTAGTCGAAAGGGTCATGTATATCCTTTTTCAAAAACCATTTTTTTTTTTTTTTTTTTTTTTTTTTTTGGGACAGTGTCTTTTTATTTTAATATATTCTATATATAGTGACATGGTCCTAGTATCATATAGGAATATGATATTGTAGTCGACAGGGTCACGTGATTAGTTATGTCGCATGGTCCTAGTATCATATTTATGATATTGTAGTGGACATGGCGAGATATTGAAGTATACATTGAATATAGCGTAACTAAATCAGTTATTTATAAAAAAAAATTCTGTACCTTATTTTTGTTTGTTGAGCTCAATAGTTACACCTGTGCTTATTTTCCCATTTACGCATACATTTTACAGGAATATTTAATACAGGTAGATAGATTAATTTGGCAGACAGTACTTTTACTTCTCCTGAGCTTCAGCATCCCCTGGACCAGATGCCTGCATTTTGTTTGGCCTCCAAAGCTTGCAATTCTCAGCGTCAGTACAAGAATGCATTTAACCTTTTTTGTAAGTTTTGTTTATCTTTTAACATTACTCTAACATTACCTGCTTCAGATACTTCTGTATCTGTATATTTGATTCATTTGACTAATGCCGGTAAATCTGCAAGTACTATTAATGAGGCTTTTTATGCCATTAGCTGGGCTCATAGATTGGCTGGTTTGGCAGATCCTTGTAAATCAGACCTAGTTAAAACTATAAGAGAAGGCTCTATTAGATCATTAGGGCGTTGTATCGTTAAAAAGGAGCCTTTTACTCCTGAAATCTTAAGACAATTGGTGAATGTATATGGTTTTCATAATACAGATCTTAAAAACATTAGCGTTGTATGTATGTGTCTTCTGTGCTACGCAGGGTTTCTAAGATTTGCTGAGTTGGCAAATCTCAGACGTCATCATGTATTTATTTATGATAATCATGTTAAATTGTTTTTAGAATCTAGCAAAACGGATGTTTACCGTGAAGGTAGGGGTGTGTTAATTTCTAAGATAAATACACCCACCTGTCCTGTAAATATGTGACTTAGATATTTTTATTTAGTAGAGATTCCTGCAGACAGTACGGACTATATTTTTCGTCCTTTATGTTTTTGTAAATCTGTGAACTCTTACAAACTTAGATCAGGTAAACTTTCTTACACTACAGCTAGGAAGATTTTATTGTCAGCCTTAGAAACTTTAGGTCTTAACAAAAAGTATTTTGGACTACATAGTCTTAGATCAGGAGGAGCTGCAGCAGCAAAAGTCGAGGACAGATTATTAAAAAAATACGGTCGCTGGAGAACCGACAAAGCTAAAGACGGGTACGTCAAAGAAAACATTTCGGAAAGACTGTCAGATACTCAAAATATTGGTCTTTAAGCTCCTTTCTTTGTTTTGTCGAACTTGCTGCACACTGGTGAGCTGTTCCTATAAAAGTGCTGTTTATTTCATTTATGAATTAATATGATATAGATATATGGGTTAAATGAATATGAGCCATTACCTCTCGGTTGGTTTTGATATAAACAGGTTTTCGACTGGTTGATAAATATTTTATGTTTGGTTGAGTTTGACGAAATAGAACATAATTGAGGTTGATATACCAAGCTGTCAACAAGCGAAATTCCTTAGATGTTCTCTTGCAATTAATTATCATTTGTTTAATAGTCGTATAATTGCACTGGCAGTATGATTATAAGGGCTACCTAAAAGTAAAAAGAAGCCATACTATAAATTACTCAAAAAATACTCCAATTCTTTTGATGAAACCGCATTAATATATAAGCAAGCACATTTTGGTGATGGTCCTACTATTTTCAAAACTATCAACTATGTCGTTTCCTTGTATTGTGTGTGAGCAAAATGTCCGTCCAAAGCAACATGCTTTAGAGTGTGACAGTTGTTTCCAGTGGCAACACAGACTATGTAATACTGGTATGTAAAATATATATTTTTTTATTAATATTTAAAATATAAATACGCGCTTGGTTAGTTTTTCTATTGTCCCGCTTGTAAAAACAAACCGACCTCTTGGTATTTAAATCTGCGGTGTATACATTTACATCGTTTAATACTTACGTAAAGCTTGACATTGATAAGAATATTATGACACTACGTCAGATATTGCTACCATTAAATGTAACAGTCAAAAAAAGACGCCAAAGACGTTCACTATTTTCCTATTTTTCCATAATCTAGAAACATTTTGATGTTCCGATTAAAACTTTTCAAGTACTGTTTATTGGTATATTGTTAAAAGCCAATGGAATAAATATTATGAATACAATGCTCTGTTTTTGGATACGATTTAATATAGGCGGGTTCCGTTGTTGAAAATTGTTGTAAGACTAGACGCTGCCTTTAATATATTACCCGATACAATTTTCATTTTCCTAATGAAATGTGTAATTATTTTTAACTATCAATTAGATGGGACAACTCGATTTGTGGATTTCTTTTCAGAATATCGATGATCTCTTTAATGCACACCTCCATGCAAACCGTTACAGGAACATATGACGTCATAAAACATTCGTGCAAAATTTCAAATAGTATTGTTAGATACATTTATCTTATATCTGTAAGATATAAGATAAATGAAATAAACAGCACTTTTATAGGAACAGCTCACCAGTGTGCAGCAAAAATTCCTTAGATGTTCTCTTGCAAATTTTCGTGCAAAATTTCAAATAGTATTGTTAGATACATTTATCTTAAATCAGACCTAGTTAAAACTATAAGAGAAGGCTCTATTAGATCATTAGGGCGTTGTATCGTTAAAAAGGAGCCTTTTACTCCTGAAATCTTAAGACAATTGGTGAATGTATATGGTTTTCATAATACAGATCTTAAAAACATTAGCGTTGTATGTATGTGTCTTCTGTGCTACGCAGGGTTTCTAAGATTTGCTGAGTTGGCAAATCTCAGACGTCATCATGTATTTATTTATGATAATCATGTTAAATTGTTTTTAGAATCTAGCAAAACGGATGTTTACCGTGAAGGTAGGGGTGTGTTAATTTCTAAGATAAATACACCCACCTGTCCTGTAAATATGTGACTTAGATATTTTTATTTAGTAGAGATTCCTGCAGACAGTACGGACTATATTTTTCGTCCTTTATGTTTTTGTAAATCTGTGAACTCTTACAAACTTAGATCAGGTAAACTTTCTTACACTACAGCTAGGAAGATTTTATTGTCAGCCTTAGAAACTTTAGGTCTTAACAAAAAGTATTTTGGACTACATAGTCTTAGATCAGGAGGAGCTGCAGCAGCAAAAGTCGAGGACAGATTATTAAAAAAATACGGTCGCTGGAGAACCGACAAAGCTAAAGACGGGTACGTCAAAGAAAACATTTCGGAAAGACTGTCAGATACTCAAAATATTGGTCTTTAAGCTCCTTTCTTTGTTTTGTCGAACTTGCTGCACACTGGTGAGCTGTTCCTATAAAAGTGCTGTTTATTTCATTTATGAATTAATATGATATAGATATATGGGTTAAATGAATATGAGCCATTACCTCTCGGTTGGTTTTGATATAAACAGGTTTTCGACTGGTTGATAAATATTTTATGTTTGGTTGAGTTTGACGAAATAGAACATAATTGAGGTTGATATACCAAGCTGTCAACAAGCGAAATTCCTTAGATGTTCTCTTGCAATTAATTATCATTTGTTTAATAGTCGTATAATTGCACTGGCAGTATGATTATAAGGGCTACCTAAAAGTAAAAAGAAGCCATACTATAAATTACTCAAAAAATACTCCAATTCTTTTGATGAAACCGCATTAATATATAAGCAAGCACATTTTGGTGATGGTCCTACTATTTTCAAAACTATCAACTATGTCGTTTCCTTGTATTGTGTGTGAGCAAAATGTCCGTCCAAAGCAACATGCTTTAGAGTGTGACAGTTGTTTCCAGTGGCAACACAGACTATGTAATACTGGTATGTAAAATATATATTTTTTTATTAATATTTAAAATATAAATACGCGCTTGGTTAGTTTTTCTATTGTCCCGCTTGTAAAAACAAACCGACCTCTTGGTATTTAAATCTGCGGTGTATACATTTACATCGTTTAATACTTACGTAAAGCTTGACATTGATAAGAATATTATGACACTACGTCAGATATTGCTACCATTAAATGTAACAGTCAAAAAAAGACGCCAAAGACGTTCACTATTTTCCTATTTTTCCATAATCTAGAAACATTTTGATGTTCCGATTAAAACTTTTCAAGTACTGTTTATTGGTATATTGTTAAAAGCCAATGGAATAAATATTATGAATACAATGCTCTGTTTTTGGATACGATTTAATATAGGCGGGTTCCGTTGTTGAAAATTGTTGTAAGACTAGACGCTGCCTTTAATATATTACCCGATACAATTTTCATTTTCCTAATGAAATGTGTAATTATTTTTAACTATCAATTAGATGGGACAACTCGATTTGTGGATTTCTTTTCAGAATATCGATGATCTCTTTAATGCACACCTCCATGCAAACCGTTACAGGAACATATGACGTCATAAAACATTCGTGCAAAATTTCAAATAGTATTGTTAGATACATTTATCTTATATTGCCACATATTGAGCAGATCTCCATACAGAGTTATATTTTTGTTTTAATTTGATGTAAATTAACGTTTTCAAATCTATTTTCATATTTTTAACAGATAAATAACTAAGTAAACAACGACTACCTACCCGGGACAAAAAAAAACATGCTATATGGCACCTGATAGACAAATTAATTAATTAATTATTTACTCAAATCATCACAATGTGTCGTTTTATCGTATGTATCGTATATATCCATAGATACACATCATTCTTAACTGAGGCCGCATTAACCAAGGCCGTATCAACTAAGGCCGGATAGTTTTAAGGCCTGATCATCTCGAAAGCGGTACAACCAGCTAGAACATGGAGGCTTAGAGCATCTCTGATACGTGTAAATTATCATGTACAATGTAGGTACAACCAGCTAGAAAATGGAGGCTTAGAGCATCTCTGATACATGTAAATTATCATGTACAATGTAGGTACAACCAGCTAGAAAATGGAGGTTTAGAGCATCTCTGATACATGTAAATTATCATGTACAATGGGGGTTTAGAGCATCTCTGATACATGTAAATTATCATGTACAATGGGGGTTTAGAGCATCTCTGATACATGTAAATTATCATGTACAATGGAGGTTTAGAGCATCTCTGATACATGTAAATTATCATGTACAATGGGGGTTTAGAGCATCTCTGATACATGTAAATTATCATGTACAATGGGGGTTTAGAGCATCTCTGATACATGTAAATTATCATGTACAATGGAGGTTTAGAGCATCTCTGATACATGTAAATTATCATGTACAATGGAGGTTTAGAGCATCTCTGATACATGTAAATTATCATTTATGTACAATGTATAGGTACAATCAGTTTTGAACTAGATCGGTGGTGTAATGGATAGTGTACTCACATCGAGTGTGATAGATCGTGGATTCGAGCCCCGATCGGGTCAAATTGGTATTTGTTGCTTCCCTGTGGACTGTTGTTTCAATGAGCTAGCAACTAAGCATGTTGATCTAGTACAAAGCAATCGTCATCTCATTAAAAATTAACTTGTTCTCTCCATGATATTGCTAAAAAAAATTGCTGAATTGGCGTTAAACAACAATCACCCACTCACCCAGTCAGTTTTGTAATCTTTAAAAGAGGACAATACTAGGACCAATCAAATACAAATATTTACCTTCATGTCAAATGAGGAATTATATTAATAGATAATCTACACATGATTCCTGCAAAGTTTTGGAAGTGAGGACTTTAATTTGACAAATGGGAACCCATGATTCTGTAGCATCCCTGTTAGCAGCAACCATATATCAAGGAAATCAACTGGGAGATATAATTATACTCCATATGCAGGTGATATGTTGCTACATATAAATTGAAGGTTCACAAGGTTTGTTGAAATCATATCTTTTGTGGTAAAGCTTCGCTTGGGGACTGTCAATTTCTAGGTTACGGGTCAAGGTGTGAAGCAGACCTAGCTGTATTTGTTGTGTTCTTTAAATTTATTTCAAGTTCAATGGGATAGATAAAATGCGATGAATAGTCGCCAAACTTTGAACTATTTAGTGAAAATGCATCATCAGCTATAGCCGAACCTGAAATTAAAGGACACACTAGTTTCTTATCATTTATCCTGAGGAGCCCTTACATCATACATGTGGCTCAATGAGTTAGGTAGTTGGATTACCTAACAACTCGTACAAGCCTATCACCAATATGGCGCGGGTTCCCGTCCGGCTTTGTAAATTACAAAAAAGGGTGCATTCGACTCACAGCTGCAAGTGATAAAGTTTACCAGTTACTTGCCCATGGCCGGTGGTTCTCTCCGGGTACTCCGGCTTCTTCCACCACCAAAACTGGTTGCTATGATATAGCTGAAATATTGCTGAAAGTGGCGTTAAAACACAAAAAATCAAATATCAGTCATACATGTTGCAATAAAGTAACAAGTCCGTGAGAAGAGAAGCACAGTTAGTACCAATGGGAATACCAACTGTTGAAATACCTGTCCACCAAACATAACAAATATGTTGTCAATCAAAAACTCAAACATGTTGGTGATTTCAGTTGCAGAGAACATTTTGTTAGAATCAGTTTTTTTACAAAGAAAGATTTATTCTTTCCTAAAATAAGATATTTGTATCTACCATGTTTTATGAAACAGAGTTGAATCAATTCTTTTAATCTGTCTTTTAGTTTGGAGTGGGGTAAAGGGTAGAGAAGCAATTAAAATGTTTTAATGTTTTTACATCAGTGCAGTGACCCTGATGGTATGTACTCTTAAGAGATCTTTTTTTAGAATACACATCTGATTTTACACCAAATTTTTAAAATGTAAAATTTCTATGAACATTTCCAGAAATTATTGGAAATATCCAGAATTTTTTTCAAATGCTAATGTATACAGGGGCGTAGCTACCGTAAGGCACTTTAGGCACGTGCCTACACATAATTTGTTCCCAAAAATAGTTTTATTGATGAAAAATGACAAACAACGCATTACATATTTTAGTTATGTCTGTTTGATGATTATTGTACTGAGCAGAAGTTAAAAGATAAACATTTGCAATGAGTACTGTGACCTTAACTAACTCTTTGAAATTGACAGTTCATTTTATCTTCAAAGGCTTTGTCTTGACATAAAATAAAACACAATTTGTTTTTCACACGCTTTTTAACATCTGAATCTAGAAATGAATTGATACATTTACTAGATTGTCATTGACCGCCAAGAGAACTGTTGTCGGTCTATTGGCTTGCAGTGTAAACATGTCTGGCTCTAAACCTAAACTTAAAGTTAGAACTGTGGATGAAATGTTTAAAAAGATAAGCTCCACACATTAACAGATCTGACAACTAATTCAATCTTTGATTCTTTTCGTACGAATAGTGGCGACAATATGGTTGATGGCAAAAACCACAAACATTACTGGAAACACTCAATGTCACAAACCAAGACTTGTACCCTAATATTTATGCAATTTTCACAGTATTGATAACAATGCCGGCGTCTTCGGCGTCTAGCGAGCGTTCATTCAGTGCGATGCGCAGCGTAAAAAACTGTCTTAGAGCTACAATGGGTGATGAGAAATTATCAAATTTATCGTTGTTACACATCCACAGAACAAGAAATCTAAGCGTCGAAGATGTTATCAACAAATTTGCAGTGAGAAAAAACAGACGTCTGGACTTTATCTAATTACCAGTCCGTATTGCTGGACATGATGGCTGCATGTGCTTACATGAACTCTGAAACTTTATTCTTTGAATGTTTCTTTCGTACATTTTGCATTTATGATAATCTTCGCTATAGATTCAAAGCTTTGTGATGCCGAATTTTTGTAACTGTTAAAATTATTCTGAAAAGCGGTGTAGAAACATTCAGTCAAAAGTTCTCATATTCAGCAAAAATATATTAACAACTTCGATTTTTGTTTTGTTTCCATGATAAAATAAGAATATATTTCATGTCTTTTATTGTTCAGATGTCGCCATTTGTACGTCTATTTAGGCTTAAAATCGTTTTCCTTTGGGGGGCGAACCCCCGGGTCCACCAGGACCTGCTGGGGGCCTTAAGCGGCCCCCGACCCCTCGTCGCAAGTTGTGTCTACATTTCATTTTATACCTAGCTACGCCTCTGATGAATATTAAAACATTTCTTTTTCTTTTGGTGCATATACAGAGAATTGTAAGGGTGAAGAGGTCACCTCGTGTATTACTTTCTAATAAATATTAAGCAAATTCCAGGTTATGTCAGTGCCGTCTTAGCGCATGGGAATGCTGGGCAGCTGCCTGTGAGCCCACGACCATAGGGGCCAATGTTAATCTATCTATGTTGTATACGACATTTGATTTAAAGCTTAAACACTGAATTTGTTTGAAGTACCAATACAATGAATATTCCCGATTTGCGATAACTAGAGTTATCGTTCTTGAATCGAGTTATCTTTTCCTGACAGAGGGTATGTACACATCCGGTTACATAACTTAGGAACGTCACAAAAAGTTTAAAAAAAATGAAAAAACTTATGTATTCTTATTCAAATAAAATCCGATTGATTGGAATTATTTTATTTAGCTTTTTATATCGGTAAATTCTATGAGATCTGAATTTTTATTTCATATCCTGAATGACAGGGAGTTAATAAATTCAGTGTTTTATATTCAAAGATGATTTTCTAGAAAATCGGCTTTGCTGATAAAATTACGGACGTTAATAGCGATGTTTGGAAAATTCATTCCGATTTACGCAGTGGAATCATTTGTTTTATTTCCTTTTACAGGGGATTATCTTAATCTTGAAATGTTCAAGATATTTTATCTGCTCGGAGTCTATTAAAAAGATGTCTACTTTTGCATGATGTTTATTTTTTATTTTTTATTTTTTTTCAAGAGATCAATGCAGATTGCCCTAAAAATTCCGACAGGCTCCATTCAGGAAAAAGAAATTGAATATTTTACCCTTAGTTATATACATGGTTCACGACTATTCATTATTTGGTTCTACTGCGGATTTTGTAATAAAAAAGGAGCATTTAGGGTTTTTACCAGATTTGGCCATCTCCAAACGTCAGAGACGTCAGGTAGAAATATGACCGCTTCTTCCAAAAACTGGATGGGGAAAAATGAAGATTTGACCGATTTTAGGGGGAGGGGTGGTGGGGGGAAATGGAAAAAATTTCAGATACAAGTGCTCTCAATGCTGGTGTAAAGGAGAAAAACACGAAAACAAACAAAAATACAATTGTTAAAAATCAAAATCTTGCAACACAAAACTTCCTTTTTAATCGAGTTATCTTTTCCTGACAGAGGGTATGTACACATCCGGTTACATAACTTAGGAACGCCGCAAAAAGTTTAAAAAAATGAAAAAACTTAGTATGTATTTTTATTCAAATAAAATCCGATTGATTGGAATTATTTTATTTAGCTTTTTATATCGGTAAATTCTATGAGATCTGAATTTTTATTTCATATCCTGAATGACAGGGAGTTAATAAGTTCAGTGTTTTATATTCAAAGATGATTTTCTAGAAAATCGGCTTTGCTGATAAAATTACGGACGTTAATAGCGATGTTTGGAAAATTCATTCCGATTTACGCAGTGGAATCATTTGTTTTATTTCCTTTTACAGGGGATTATCTTAATCTTGAAATGTTCAAGATAATTTATCTGCTCGGAGTCTATTAAAAAGATGTCTATTTTTGCATGATGTTTATTTTTTTTTTTTTTTTTTTTTTAAGAGATCAATGCAGATTGCCCTAAAAATTCCGACAGGCTCCATTCAAGATAAAGAAATTGAATATTTTACCTTTAGTTATATACATGGTTCATGACTATTCATTATTTGGTTCCACTGCGGATTTTGTAATAAAAAAGGAGCATTTAGGGTTTTTACCGGATTTGGCCATCTCCAAACGTCACAGACGTCAGATAGAAATATGACCGCTTCTTCCAAAAACTGGATGGGGAAAAATGAAGATTTGACCGATTTTAAGAGGGGGGAAATGGAAAAAATTTCAGATACAAGTGCTCTCAATGCTTGTGTAAAGGAGAAAAACACGAAAACAAACAAAAATACAATTGTTAAAAATCAAAAACTTGCAACACAAAACTTCCTTTGTAATCGAGTTATCTTTTCCTGACAGAGGGTATGTACACATCCGGTTACATAACTTAGGAACGTCACAAAAAGTTTTAAAAAAATGAAAAAACTTATGTATTCTTATTCAAATAAAATCCGATTGATTGGAATTATTTTATTTAGCTTTTTATATCGGTAAATTCTATGAGATCTGAATTTTTATTTCATATCCTGAATGACAGGGAGTTAATAAATTCAGTGTTTTATATTCAAAAATGATTTTCTAGAAAATCGGCTTTGCTGATAAAATTACGGACGTTAATAGCGATGTTTGGAAAATTCATTCCGATTTACGCAGTGAAATCATTTGTTTTATTTTCTTTTACAGGGGATTATCTTAATCTTGAAATGTTCAAGATATTTTATCTGCTCGGAGTCTATTAAAAAGATGTCTATTTTTGCATGATGTTTATTTATTTTTTTTTTTTTTTCAAGAGATCAATGCAGATTGCCCTAAAAATTCCGACAGGCTCCATTCAGGATAAAGAAGTTGAATATTTTACCCTTAGTTATATACATGGTTCATGACTATTCATTATTTGGTTCCACTGCGGATTTTGTAATAAAAAAGGAGCATTTATGGTTTTTACCGGAGTTGGGCACCTCCAAACGTCAGAGACGCCAGGTAGAAATATGACCACTTCTTCCAAAAACTGGATGGGGAAAAATGAAGATTTGACCGATTTTAAGGGGGGGGGGATGGAAAAAAATTCAGATACAAGTGCTCTCAATGCTGGTGTAAAGGATAAAAACAAGCAAAAATACAATTAAAAATCAAAAACTTGCAACACAAAACTTCCTTTTTAACATGCATATAAAGACTTTCTCTTTTATGGAATATGCTTAAAGATGATTTTATGAAATATAGGCATCGTCTGCTTTATTATAGAGTTGCACCAGTTTACATCAGGTACACCTTATATACCACAAAAAAAAGAAAACAAAACTTACAAATGTGATCATTGTACCATAGACGTGATCGTATAGTCACTGCTTCACGACCCCTGCAGATTTACACTGAGAGTGCAAATCCTATCGGAGATGTTTTGTCTTGTTTTTTTTTTTTTTTTTTTGTTTTTTAGGAACATAATGTGTTTCGTTATTAATTTCGGTTAAAGTGATAAAAATGGAGGCTATATTTATATTAAGTTTTTTTAAATTTTATTTTACATATTATAAGAATTGTGATTGTACAGTAGATTTGTATTGATTTTTCGAAAGCCGTACAACGAATATTTCCTTACATATGAAATCATAACATGAATGCAAGCTGTTAATTTCATATTTTTTTTATCAATATTAACTATTCTGTCGTTTTTTTTTTGTTTTTTTTTTCAAACATCACGTAAACTGTCATAATCAATAAAAATAAAGCAATTTAGCACATGTCGTTTTCATCGTAAGCAAACCATCAGACCTTTTTTTATATTTTTTTGTGCTTGGTAGTTATTTTCTTAAATCTGCAGTTGAAAAATCAAATCGTCTGCTATGTTTACTAATTCGCATTTTACCCCATCACTACTGTATTAAGTAATACATTTACTTGACTAAATGCAGGAGCACAGTAGTCATGATCGCATTGGCGCTGCCTTGTGATGGAATGGATAGTTCTAGAAGGTGGTTCGAATCCCATCAGTCCTTTTGTTTGTTTGTCTACATTGTTAAGCTTAGCTTCAGAACAGCATTTTTGGCTGTAAGATTATGAGACTGTAAATGCATTTATTGCAAAATAATCTATTTGTCGTCAGTACTTAGACGGTATCCTAAATCATGGGTAGCGGTCGAGAAGTGCATATGTCTAAAAATACATCTTTAATATGACAGATAAGTTTTAATAGACAGAGATGCGATCTCCAAATACACCATTGTTTTTTTAAACGATAGACCGATTGCTTGTTCTTGATATATTAAAAACAGAAAAAAGCCGCGTTCGTGATCGTTTTATTTCATATTCAAAATATTCCAGATGAGGAACATTATTCATTCAGAAAAAAGTGGGATCTGCTCTGACGGAAACCGAAAATTGGGATTTGCTTGTTGACTGTACAAGTCGAGATGGTCGGCAAATGTTAGATGCAGGTGTTCACCTATCTGATAAACGCACATTGCTAATGAAGACGCACATACCGTTTCAAACACAGTACAAAATATTCTACCAAATCCGCTTCTGCTTTTACAAATGGTGAAGAAACAACAGATTCTATTATTTCTAAAATGCTTTCAAATTTATCTTGCCTTGTCTTCGACCGCTCGAGTGTAATGAAAAAAATCAAATACGCTTTTTAATGAAAGGAGAGAAAATCTTTTTTTTTTAAATATTTCCGCTTTCAGTGTACAGGGAAAATCGCACAGTATTTCCGTTTTGCAGAAAAATCTGGTGACAATCATCCAAAATATTTAACATATTCAGTGGTATGAAAATACAAACTTGCAGTTATTTGTACAAATATGTTACAAATCCAGAGAAAAATATGTTTTAAAGTAAATAATTTTGTTTATAGAAGTTTAAAAAAGGGAATTTCGTGTATATAATTTTCTTTATAAAAGTTTTTTTTAAAGTTAGGAAGTCTTCAAGTGTTGCCAAGGAATCTACGTCAATTAATTTCATATTTTTTCGCACTTATTATTTATTCAATCAATCTATTAAAAACTGCCAGGAAAATGTTTGCAACCGGAAATGCTATTTACCCACTGCCAAGGACGATGATTCAAATTACGAACGATAACTCCATTTTCCGCAAAGAGGGAATAGGTTTAATGTTGTCGACATTTACAGTTTTATTCATGTTAGTGGTTGTGTGGGTATGGGCCCCAGTGCTCAGCTTTGCCCGGGGGCCCAGTGCTCAGCTTTACCCGGGGGCTTATAGTGCTGTTAAGATGGTCCTGGCCAGGAATTAGTCAATTAATTCCATTTTTTTTACTTGTGCATTATTAGATGAAACACGAACCAAATTATTTGATCAAATATACTGGAATAGATCTAGAGTTAACGATCTTAAATTGTGTAAATTATTATAAATAATCATAGAAACAAGATCAAACGTAAATGTCATAAATTATGACGATAATAATTCTATTCTTACTAGAATTTATCAATAACTCGTAATCCGATTGGATATCGTCACTTATTCGACGTCATTCGAAAGAAATTTATAAATCAATGTTTCCGTTTGCCGGACTACTTTTTTTTGTAGCGTTACGACGTAAGAATATGGAAAAAAATAATCTACCAAGAATTATTAGTATTTAGCGTCGAAAACATACACGATGTCCAAAAATAAGAATTATAAGGATTAAACACTGTGTTTTTAGAAAATTATATATGTATAAACTCCGGCAGCTGACTCACAAACTTTACATAAAGTCCTTCGGAATTTATTCAGTTTGTGAGTGAGCTGCCGGAGTTTATATATATAGATAATTTCCAAAAAAAACAGTGTTTAATCCTATAATAATTTCACTTGTCTTATATAAACTAGTCAAACCTGTATTAAGAGGACACCATTGGGACAAAGAAAAAGTGGTCTTTATAGATAAAAATGTTAACTCTTTAAAGAAGTTCAATTTATATGAAATTGCCTATATGACAGGACAAGAAAAGGGTGACATTATAATACAGATGACTGCTAAATAGAGGTGACCGCTTTGGTACGTTTGACTATGAATGTAATAATTTTCTAACGTTAGTATGTATAAAAAGTGGTGTATTTGCATTATTTGTATCTATGTATTTACAAAGGTTTTTAAAGACTAAACAATGTTTAGTTGTTTACTAGACAGATAAACAAGCAAACATAAATAGATATTACAAGTCACGTGATGCTTGCAAAAGTTGCAGTGACATTAATGGATATACATATATACATTTTGTACATATAGCAGACGATGTAGATAAATGTTAGAGAAAACCGAAGAGGTGTTCAATTAAGAAATAAATCATGGAAACCAGAATGTGTTGGGAGTTTTAACATGGATTGGCGGATATTAGTATTTTATCCCGAGCCAGAAGCGAGGGATAAAATTTACTAATATCAGCCAATCCATGTTAAAACTCAAAGCACATTCTGGCTTCGATGATTTATTCCGATTCTGATATGTCTAAGAGTACAAATACGGTAGTATACTTTGATTGGAAGACGGAAATTTATATTTACCTTTGCGGGAAATGTCGCACAATTTATACTGTCAATGGAAAAGTCAGTCACATTCACTGGCGCATGTGCTAATGAGATTATACCGAATGGATAACTCGCTCGTTTGTTAACAAAGCGAAAGAAGGAGGTTATGTTAGAATGAAAGACAATCCAACAAGCAACAAAATAAACACAAGACAAAACACTACAATGATGAGCAACACAAGATAGAGCGAAGACAAACAAAGCAAACAAAAACACCACACAAAACACTACAATGATGAGCAACACTGACACCACTATTCAACCGGGGATGAACCCATGTATTACGGACGGGTAAACAGTTCCTATTACTAATAAGACATCCGTCGTCTTATTCATAGTCAGTTCCGGTAAAAAAAATAACTAGTAGGTCTTACAGGAAAGATGTAAAGTTACGTAAAAGGAAAACGATCCATGGTCATTTGAGAAATGAATATGTTTATGGTCAACCAATTCGTGATGACGACCACCGTAGAATATTTGTAGCAATGACTTCAACCCAGAAGGAACGTAGCCTTGTTTTGGATAGCTTTTTTTGTCAAGAGTTGAGCACTATCCACAAAATCAATGTACTGGGCATAATATCTAGAATGAGCTATGAAATATAAATTCCATACGATGGTACTTCTGGAATATTGCTACTGATGAATAGGAAGATGGATATTAGAAAAGTGAAGTTTGTGTGAGAATTTGTTTTGGTTTTTAATCTGCCTTTGATCGATGTCCATTTTAAGGAGAAGATCAATGTAAGAATCAGACTTTTGAGTGTCAGTAGTATTCTTAACTTCGAGCGCATGGATATCTAATTTAGTAGGGACCCGGGTGGCTCAATGAGTTAGGTCGTTGGATCTAACAACTCGTGCAAGCCTATCACCAATACGGCATGGGTTCTCGCCCGGCTTTGTAATTTACAAAAAAGGGTGCACTCGACTCGCAGCCGCAAGTGATAAAGTTTACCAGTTGCTTGCCCATGGTCGGTGGTTCTCTCCGGGTACTCCGGCTTCCTCCACCACTAAAACTGGTCGCCATGATATAGCTGAAATATTGTTGAAAGTGGCGTTAAAACACAAAAATATCTCCAAAAAATCTAAATCTAATTTAGTATGCACGACGCGCTTCTGGAATAACCTTCATCAGGTACACTCATATTAAAACTCTTTGGGTGGAAGTAAATCAATAGGACTAAACATGTTAGCTAAAATAGTGCAAGTAAATCAATAGGATTAAACAGGATAGCTAAAATGGTGCAAGTAAATTAATAGGACTAAACAGGATAGCTAAAATAGGCTGAGCGTGATTGACCTTGGTTTTAATAAATCACATTATTTGGGAACTGCTGCAAAATTCCAGCATGAATATATCCAATAATCCATCTCATTGCTTCAGAGGAGACTTACTGGGCGGATAATTCCAAGTGATGAAAAACGGAAAATATGTCTAAAATAAATCCTCCTATAATTTATATTTTAACAGTAGGTCAGATTATACCTGGCTAGTACCTTTGTACTTTATCATATTATGCGTGTCAAGTCATTCACTTCTTCATATAAATATGGTACACAGATAACCAAACGGTATTAGAAAATAATAAAACAGTATAATAAGAATATGTTGTATTGGATTTGTATTTGGTCATTGATATGGAATATTAGTCTGTTGAAAGCACAGACTGTTACTTATGACATTAATACACAGATGAGTGGGTTTGAAAATTGTTGTTTTAGTGTTGCCGTTATTTTTTAGCAACAATATAATATATATATATATATATAATGCTTCTTTATTCTTACTCCGAAAGCCCCAAAAATAACCATTTGCTTATTTGATATACTATACATGTTTACGGTAAACTGAGAAAGTTTTTGTAATCAAATAAAAACACTGATATATAATTTAGTATGCACGGTATATTTCTGGAATAACAATAACTAGGTACGGTTATAATCAAAAGAATGGAAATTGTTTAAAAATCTTTGGGAGCCAGACCAAAGGGCATATACAGGAATACCAAAACTGAGTACTGGGGGAGATATGCTTTAATTTTGATAATACATGTAATTACATTATTTAACTACTGCAAATTTCAATAAGAAATATATCTAATAAACCATGTCAGTTCTGAAACACTAACTACTAGGCGAATGATGCCATCGGCGTCCCACCAACAGACTTCCTCATATGACAGGTTGTTTGTGACAGCGAAGGTAACATTGGCCACAGACCACATTTGACCTTTTATTGAGTGCATATCACACTACAATATAGCACAGGGGCTAGGTGCGTCCGGAAAAAAAGAATACTGTATAATGCTACAAGGGGGCGAACTCTCTTGCTTCCATTTTTTTTAAGTCGTCGTGTTAAATTGATCGTCACTTCGGAATGCCTTAATATTTTCAAAAAATGTTTTCGCCAGTCGAAAGTCAAGTAATTTCCCTTTCCAAAGAGACCCCAATTGTTAGTGTAGGCCTCCGAACTACTGAGGTATCATACACGAACCAAAGCAAAACGGCGTGAAAATCCGAAGTCGTACAAACGCTAGGTTGACCACTTCCCGTCTGTGCACAGACTTTCACATGCGTAAACGAGTCATTTTGACTAGCTAAATACTTTCATCCATTCAAATTACGTTAGAATTTCTTAGCTTTCGCCAATTTATATGCCCTTTAAGTATGTTTTTGAAAGAAATCCCCTTTGCATCCTTCACAAACGCCATAGACATGAAAATTGAGAGAGTTCTAACGGGCATTTTGATTGGCTGAACAATCTGTTTTGGTTCGTGTATGATACCTCAGCAGTTCGGATGCCTATACTAACAATTGGGGTCTCTTTGGAAAGGAAAATTACTTGACTTTCGACTGGTGAAAATATTTTGTGAAAATATTAAGGCGTTCCGAAGTTACGATCAATTTAACATGACGACTTAAAAAATGGAAGCAAGTGAGTTCGCCCCCTTGTAGAATTATATAGTTTTTTGTTGTTTTTTTTCGGACGCACCTAGCCCCTGTGCAATATAGACGTTTTCGGAAATCGGTGATTACCTAGTTATCGTTCGTGGACGCTAGGTGGCGTTAATATCGTCCACCATTAAGAAAGTGTAACAATCGGTTGTTTACACTAGTTACGATTAATCAGTATTCATAATTGGATTAGATAAACACGCTTCAGTTGATATTTTATGGCTTATTCCCGTGGTTCTGGTAAAAACTGTGCAATAGTAAACTGTCGAAATAATTATAGGAAATTGTCAGCGTTTTTCTTCTATTATGTACAAAGTAGAGCCTACATGAATTTGAAATGACTTTTTTTGCTTTAAAGTACGTTTCATCGTTACTTGTAATATTGAATGAGTACACAGCATGTTGTGTCTGTTGTTTATTTGCAGCTTTTCCTTTCTTACTGAGGCAAAATGTTTGTTTTGGGTTTCATCCCTAAAAGGTATGGATTTGTATATTTTTTTTATATTGGGTTAAAGGAAAAACAATTACAGAGGTGTTACTCTTGCGTATTATCTGTAATTTCTACTGATTTTGGCCGAATATTTCGAAATATGGATTATTGAATCAAACTTAAACGGTTATTGTTTAAATTGTTCAGAATCACAAAGTTCGGGATCAGGTCGGACAAATCTATACGGTCATCAATATTATCAAAATTAAAGAATTAGCCATTTTTCTAGATATGGGCTAACAGATCGATCTGTAGGTATTCAGATTTTAACCTTGTTTATGCGGCAGAATTTCAATACAAAACAGGGTACGCAAAAAAAAACACAAAAAAAACGGTCGGTATGGAAGCCGTCAACATACATTTTTTGCTAACGGTATATATTTTGTACAAAAGAAATAAGTTCCCTTAGAATATTGTCTTCATTTCACAAAGCCACAAAGTCGCATATTTTTATGATGGAGAAATAATGTTCCTTCCGTATGCGGTAGAGGATAACATAGAAAAAAAACTGAGTTAAATGTTGTCTTAAATGAAAGTTTAAATACTATAAACAAAGGAAACGCGAACAAAGTGAGCAGTATAGGAATTACTGTTTTTCATGTAGAAGCCGCATAAAATAATTAACAACTTACAAAGAGGTATCACATTTCTGTAGATAAATCTTGAAATAAATCTTGTTTCTGTAAGAAGTAAAAATGAACGACATGATGTCCTGCAACAAAATTCGGCGATTTTTTTTTTCTTTTAGTTTTTTGTCATTATAATTCAGTTATATATATTTTTATAATTTTTAACCCTTTGTGAGAAGGGGGTAGAGTTTAACTGTCATATTGTCGACATGTGATGTGACGTAATTAGTAAAATATTCTTCTGATTACGAGTAGATATGTGCATAGCTAAGAAGAGTTTGAAGATACCAAAAGGGTAATCAGAATCTGTAAATCGAAGAACAACAGACAACACAATGGCCAAATGAAAAAAGTACAAAGGGACAGACAACGATCTACAAAGCATATACACTTAAAACTAAAGATCGAGTAACACGAACCCTACTAAAACCGGGAGTGAACTCAGGTTTTCCGGAAGAGTAAACAGTTCTATATTCATCATCTGTGCGTCGACTGACAGAGAAATCCGTGTTTCGTTGCAAATAAAGCCAATCAAAATATCAAAATCATCGTTTGATATAGTTAATATCTTTCTTTGAGATGAAAAATATATGCAGAAGAATGGGGGCTCCCATAATTTGCAAGGATTTTCTTTCTTAATTTAAATACATTTAAAAGTTGTGATTTGAATGGCAGTCATTGGGACTAGTCAAAATGTTTTGAAACGATCACATGACTACGAGGATTTCTCTGTTTGCTGACGGGTGATGAGTGCATAGTAATTGAAGCGTGATCAGAAACGATCACATGACTACGAGGATGTCTCTGTTTGCCGACGGGTGATGAGTGCAGAGTAATTGAAGCGTGATCAGCTGTGAGTTACAGACGATGTATCTGCTTTCGTCCACAATAAAAGTATCAAGTTTGTTTTTCATCTTTTGTTACCTAACCTACTTCGTACTTTCATTAATTACAGCCTAACTGTACAGAAGTACGACGAGCAGCGACATGGGACTGTCGATTGGGCGGCAGGGCTAAACATGGCAGACCAGATAATTGAGAAGGGTCATATTGCTGCTTATAAGATTGACTGATCTGGTGGTGAATGGACAGGCTGGTATATCTCCGGGGTCAACGATCTCGACGATTACTATAGCCCAGAACCCAAAGAATGTTCGCTGTCATATAGAGCCAACACAATTAGAAGAAAATGGGCATTTATTTACGACCACACGTACATGTTTATTGTTTGTAGACCATAGAAAAAGATACACCATCTTCTAATTCATGTAACAATGTTTAAATAAAAAGAATACAAAGTTTGTCAGTCTTTAATTTCTGTGTGGTGCTTTCTGGATAATTGCTTGTTTTTAGTCCTTTTTTCTTTTCGCCATTGTATTTTCTCTCCTTTTTCGATATACGGCTTCTGATTATCTTTAAACTTTGTGTGGTACCTAGTTGGTTGAAGTCATCATTCGAAAATTTTGACTTGGTTAACCGTTAGTGAATATCTGTGTTACAAATGACCACGGTTTATAACTAGAGTAACACGACGGATGCCACTTGTGAAGCAGGATTTGTTAACCCTTCCGGAATTCATCCCCGGTTTTTACTGGGTTTCGTGTTGCTCCATCTTTAGTTTTCTGTGTATTGTTTTGTAGATTGTTGTATGTACTTTTTCTGTCGGCCATTGTGTTGTCTGTCCTTCAGTGTATTGTTTTGTAGATTGTTGTATGTACTTTTTCTTTTGGCCATTGTATTGTCTGTCCTTCTGTGTATTGCTTTGTAGATTGTTGTATGTACTTTTTCTTTTGGCCATTGTATTGTCTGTCCTTCTGTGTATTGTTTTGTAGATTGTTGTATGTACTTTTTCTTTTGGCCATTGTATTGTCTGTCCTTCTGTGTATTGCTTTGTAGATTGTTGTATGTACTTTTTCTTTTGGCCATTGTATTGTCTGTCCTTCTGTGTATTGTTTTGTAGATTGTTGTATGTACTTTTTCTTTTGGCCATTGTATTGTCTGTCCTTCTGTGTATTGTTTTGTAGATTGTTGTTTGTACTTTTTCTTTTGGCCATTGTGTTGTCTGTCCTTCTGTGTATTGTTTTGTAGATTGTTGTATGTACTTTTTCTTTTGGCCATTGTATTGTCTGTTCTTCTGTGTATTGTTTTGTAGATTGTTGTATGTACTTTTTCTTTTGGCCATTGTATTGTCTGTCCTTCTGTGTATTGTTTTGTAGATTGTTGTATGTACTTTTTCTTTTGGCCATTGTATTGTCTGTTCTTCTGTGTATTGTTTTGTAGATTGTTGTATGTACTTTTTCTTTTGGCCATTGTATTGTCTGTCCTTCTGTGTATTGTTTTGTAGATTGTTGTATGTACTTTTTCTTTTGGTCATTGTATTGTCTGTCCTTCTGTGTATTGTTTTGTAGATTGTTGTATGTACTTTTTCTTTTGGCCATTGTATTGTCTGTCCTTCTGTGTATTGTTTTGTAGATTGTTGTTTGTATTTTTTCTGTCGGCCATTGTGTTGTCTATGCTCCTTCGATTTATTGCTTCTGATTACCCTTTTGGTATCTTGAAGCTTTTCTTGCTTAAAACAGGGGCTATACCACACAAATTTCATATTGATCACCAATTATTTTTTCTCTTCAAAAGCTGAACTTTTACAAAATTACTAATAAACTTTTCTAATTAATGTAAATATCAGTAACCTTGTTTTAATTGTGTCTTTATAGACAATAGTATACGTGTGAAGTGGTCGCTGTTCGTGTATATTGTTTTATATTCAACCCTTTAATCATTTAACAAGCAAATAGACAGTAAATGTAAGGTGATGTTTGCAATGATTGTAATAGATATATCTTCAGACGATGCATCCCCAGAAATATTCCTCACCTGAAGACAGTAGGAGTTATCCTTCCTTACCATGTCAGTAGTGTATCGGGTCCGTATAGACCTATTACCCCCTATGTTAAACCCGTTTTCACTCCTCAATTGTGCAGTCAGCCGTGACTAATTACACCTTTTCATCGTGTTTCACGTTTGTACGAGTTTTTGTCGTATTGTTTACGCGTGTTTCACGTTTTCACGTTCATTTAACCTTTTAATGGCTATTTGTTCGTTTTGTTAACATTTTTTTTTTGTTTACGTTTTTCGTGTTTTGGGCGGCGGGCGGCGACGACGACAACGGCAGCTGCGGGGGCGACGACGGCGGCCGAGGCGGCGACGACGGCGGTTGCGGCGGCGGCGGCTGCTGCTGCGTGAGAGAGAGGAAATTGGTGGTATTGTGACGTGAAGCAGAAATTAGAAACAGAAGGAAAACATAAAACAAACGGAGAGATAAACGAAAAGACAAAACACAAGAGACAAAGAGAATTAAACAGACCGTGTCGAATGTCACTACACTTCCATGACGCATCGATCTATTTTTAGTAACATGCCGTCACCTATAAAAGCCGACTCGACGCGAAACATTCTCATTCTGCGCCCAGACGTGCTTAGAGCTCAGAGCAAACGCCAATTAGACAGAGCAGATGTAAGTCATACATGTAGTTTTAACAAATAATTAACATGTAGTTGAACTGTTTGATTCATGTTGTAAATATACATTTGTCTTTTACAGATGCATTCCTGTGGATATTGTCAACAAACCTTTGTCAAGAAGAGTCAATTAATGGAACACCACCGTCTAAGCAAACACCACAATACCTTTACCTGCGGAGTATGCCAGAAATTGTTTACTAGAAAGGAAAATCTCGACAGACACGAGAGAAAACACAACAACGACAGCTTCTTTCCATGTAGCGAATGCGGATTGTTGTACAGACGAAAGAGTCACCTGTATCGCCATCTGAAGGAGAAACATCAGGGTGGAGCCGGTATGCAAAATCGACCCGTGCATATCAACCACCCCAATCAGTATTACACCATTACTAAGGAGAAGGGAAAAAAGATGCCTCGATTTAACACCAAATCCAACGAGCACAGAGTTACGTTCAATGAATTAAACGTCCAGAGTGTACCAGACATATTGAAAACCCTACAGAACCTATTTGACTCCGTTTTAACAGATGTCACCAAAGGAATACAAGAAGAGGATTTAGTCCAAGTTACCCTTGAATGTCCCGATTTGGATTTTCCCATTAGATTACCTTTCATGCAGATGAACCAACTGACCAGTGAACTACTACTAACCGAAATAGAAAGAGTGCTACAGTCCAACGAACAGTTCGTCCTGGACCATTGCGTACAACTGAATATAACACACGTCAGCCTTCCTAAGGGTGGAACTGGAAAGAGATGTGATTACGTCGACACGGAGAGGTTCCTGAAAGATAAACGTTGCATCATCCAGATACAAAACAAAGATGACATGTGTTGTGCCAGGGCCATCGTAACGGCCAAAGCTAAGATCGACGGACACGAACAATGGAATTCTATTCGACAAAGTCGTCGTATCGAAGAAGAGTTGGCGTTGGAAATACACACCAAGGCGGGAGTACCCCTACATCAATGCGGACTCGAAGATGTAAAAACGTTTCAACGATTTACTGGTAGGATATCAGATATATGTGATATCGAGAGAGCATTTCAATGGAATCGTCTTTTTAAAGCAGTTCGATCTGAACCTCTTCATGATAACAACAGAAAATTCTTCCATATTCCGTTTGCTAACAAAGGAATCGATGCTATTAACATCAGCAACATTCTTAATAGAAAAGAGGTCGTAAAAGAAATTCCACCATATTTCAAAAATCAATCTGTTCCCATTGTCTCCTATAGCTACACTAACAGCATTGGCCGTAAAATTTTCAACTACAAAGAAGTATTGCAAGATGTTAACATAGAAGGGTACCTTAAGAACCCTCTGACTTGTGACTGCTCTCCTTTTCAATACAACCCATCTGGACATGTAATCACTGTTGATCTGAATATCATTCAACATGAGAGTCTCCGAAAGGTGATTTCTCATGGTCCTAAATTCAGGGAACCTCAACACATCAATTGGAAACATAATTTCAAGATAATTATGGATGCTGTTGAAGATTATACCAGAAGGTGGATAAAGAAAGAAGTAGACCAAGAACCTGAGTTAGAGTCCTTGTCAGACTGGGTTAGAACAATTAGGTCTCTAGTACAAGGTCGGATTCACAAGCTCAAAAATTGTGTTAATAGTCGACCTAAGTCTGTATTTAAAGGCCAAGAAGCTGTTAAGTGTCTTTCCTTTCTTCATGACAAATATGTTATCGTTCCTGTGGACAAGGCTTCCAACAATATCGTGTTTGTATGTAAATCATATTACTTGGAATGCCTAATCAAGGAATTAGGCATAAATAGCAACACCTCTAGTAATACCACATACAAACCAACTTCGTTCGACAAAGATGAAATCCTAGCTAACCACAGATCATTCATGACCTCTGTAAGCATTCCCTCTGGTAAAGAGTCTGAGGATTTACCCTATTTATATTGGATACCTAAACTCCATAAGACACCATACAAAGAAAGGTACATAGCGGGATCATCAACTTGTTCGACGAAGAATTGTCTATTCACCTGACAAAGATTCTGTCTGCAGTAAAAGAGGGACAACAGAAATATTGTGAAACTGTTTACTCGCGTAGTGGCATAAATCACATGTGGATTTTGAAAAACTCTAAAGATCTTTTGGATAACCTGACATCAAGATCTTTCTCTCAGGTATCCTCCATCAAAACTTTTGATTTGTCAACTCTATATACCACCCTACCTCATGACAAATTAAAAACCCGCTTAAAAGAGACAATTCATAAAGTGTTTATTCATAGAAACTATGGCTCAAAATTTGTTGTGTTAGGCTACAATTCCACATATTTTTCAAACAAAATTCAAAAAGGTAAAACATGCTACTCCGACTAACAAGTGATCAGTATACTGGGGTTCCTCATCGATAACATATTTGTCTCCTTTGGAGGGACACTGTTTCAGCAGGTCGTCGGCATACCAATGGGTACGAATTGTGCCCCTCTTCTAGCCGATTTATTTTTATACTCATATGAGTAGGAGTTTCTTCAAAAGCTTGTAAAAGATAAGAAGATTCATGAGGCTAGAGCCTTTAATTTCACATACAGGTATATTAATGGCGTTTTATCTATCAATAATTCTAGATTTGCAGAATTTCTTCCATTGATATATCCTCCAAAGCTGGAAGTTAAAGAGACCACCGATACAGCTTCGTCCGCATCATTTTTGGACTTATACCTCGAATTTGACGACAGTGGTCAACTCAGTACTAAAATTTATGATAAGCGGGATGACTTCAATTTTAATATCATAAATTTTCCAAACATGTGCAGCAATATACCAGCTTCTCCTGCATATGGTGTTTACATCTCGCAATTGATTCGCTATGCAAGGGACAGTAGCAATTATTCTGATTTCCTGAAACGTCATCTTCATCTGAGAAACAGGCTACTGGACCAGGGCTATAAAAAGATTCGCCTTGTTCGATTTCTTGAAAAGTTTATATTCCGATACCAATATCTTGTCGGAATATATTCCGTCTCTGCAGAAAAAATTATAAGCGATACATTTTCATATAGTGAAAATGTATAAAGATAAAGAAGTAAAAAATGTCAAGGATATTTTTTTTTGTCAATGTGTGACGTAAAAATATTTTTGACATTTACGTCACCGAATATGGTACTGCTTTGACAACTATTATACCTATTTTGTTCCTGTATTTAAATACTGTTACAGTGACAGCCGAAACCTTTGAACCGTAATGAGAGCCACAGGTGTGTTAAGGCTGTTTCTAAGATTGCAAGCAATAAAAAGGGGGGGTCAGGTATGTAATACAAATTAATGAGTAAAACATAACAATATTTGATGCATATTGTAACCAGTTATTTATACATGTTCGAAAGTGAAAATGTTTCAACTTTGTGCGAGTCAACGTGGATTTCTGTTGAAAAAATGATGGTCACGTGACTACAATCAGTGCCTTAACTAATTTCGAAAAGTTCTAGTATTTAGAGTGAAAGTTGAATTAAAAACTGGATATTTTCTGAAAGATTTTTTGTTTTTGTTTAAGAAAAGTGCTACGAGAGCTACTATACAGCCAACAATGCAGATTAAGACAAGATAAAACACGGAAAATTGACGATTCCTGTTGACCAATGGTGTAAAATTGTAAATCATCGTCTTCTGTCAAGTTTTTCATTGGTCTCGTAGCAAAATCATATATCTTTATTAACTGCTCTTTATTAATATGTTTTCAACTGTGAATTTATTGACGCGTATATTCTAGAACTTTCATGTCGAAGTGTACGTACTCAATATTTAATCAATTTCGAAAACAATAAAACACTCAAGTGATCCGGCGCACCGATAAAGGGAGGTAACAATATTTGTTAACTCTATCGGCGGCAAATATGAAAACAATATAATTTTTTGCTTCATTTAATTAAAGTAAACTAAATTTGTCGTCGATTCGATAATTAATCAATTGTTTATTTCATATATAAAAAAAAGTTTTCTGTGAAGTGATTGCTAATCAATTGTAAAATGGTGTAATTATCCATGTCAACTTCTATCACTATCAGTATCACACAATCTTGTACCTGGTCCTGGGCGTCATGTACAAAACAAAATATTGAATATCCATGTATTACTTATTCATGAATCAGAGACATATAACACAATTATGTCTCTGCATGTATTGGGTATATCAGTAGATGTTCATATTGAATTATTCGACAACTCTCTGTTAAAATAAGTTGTTAAATTATATTTTGAGTTGAAATACTTTGAAAAAAAATGGCAAAAATTGATATATTTGCAAACATAGTGAATATCTGAGTGTGCATGGTGTAATGATAGATTTGTTTCTTTTGTTCCCCTCACATCTCTTTTTTACAAAATAAAATGTTACTTTTTTATAATGGCCTACAGATGAAGTGAAAAAAAAAAACCAGATAACACTCGTAACCCTCAAGTCTATTTTCTATTCCTGTAAATTTTCATATCTAGAACTTGAACCGGATGAAACTGATGGAATATTTAAATTTATTAAATCTTAATTAAATAAAAATGAATCTTGGGTTACATTGTTTTGTATATGTTTTGTGAATCTGGGGAAAGCTACTCTACTCGGGGCCGTCTTAACAGCATTATAGGACCGCGGGCATAGCAGTACACCGAGACGGCTACCTATACAACCATTCGCAGGAATATAAATGTAAATGTCGATTAAATTAAATATATAGTTATTGTATAGGTACTTCCAAAAAAATCAGTGTTTAAACATTAAAAAACATGCCACACACAGCATACAAAGATTAGCATATGATCCCTATGCTCATGGGGCCCCCGGGCAACGGCTCAGCGTGCCCATGCGTTAATATGGCACTGAGTCTACTGATACATTTTTAGTATATCTGTATATCTACATATATATGGTTCAATGTTATGTATGTAATCTTGTTTTCGTTATGTGTGTATGCTAGGTTAAATAAACTTGAAGAAAGGGGCAATGAAATACAGCGGTACATGTACCTTTACATTAAGTTTTTTCCTCCATTAAATAGCACAGGGGCTAGGTGCGTCCGAAATGATGCCGTCGGTAATCCACCAGCTAAGCGTACTCAACAGAGACATATTCAGCTGCAGGAGCGTTTACAGAACCTATGCAGAGACCTCACTACTGGCCAGAAGACCATTGCCGAGTACTTGTGTGGAGTTGGGTGGAACATCAGACTCAATCACCAATATTAGTGCTTAAGAGACAATTGACATTATGAACATTTACAATTTTAAACTGGAAATATTCAATGTTTGTATGTTCATCATTATATCGTTGATTTGATATATTGCATATGTTATTTGTTATATGACTCCAATCATTGATGTGATTAATTAAATGTAAATGCTAATTCATTGTTTTTTTTATATTATTTTCTAATTAGAAAGAGTTAGATGGGTGAATATCAATGAGTCAAATTTTGGTTCTCATATATCAAGGTCTCATTAAGAATCATTCCTTTATAATTAGAAAGAGTTGGGATTGAATACATAGACATCAATCGAATTTGGTTCTCAATCAAGGTCTTGAATAAATATCAAAACAAAAACAAGACAAAAAACACACAAACAAATAAAGAAAAAACAAAATAAAACGTCAAAAACAAAAACAAAGCAAAAATAATTTTACACACTGACTTTTCGGGGTATAGTAAATGTGGAAAAAAATTATTGTGACTTTTTTTCCTGTGACTTTTTTTCTACCGACGCAACACATACTTGCAATATTATATTGAACACAGACACTTTATCAATATTAATTCCATACAGTCAATGATAAGCAATAAATCGAGAACGTAAAATTTTCCAAGAAAAAAGGAAAACAATTCGGTTTATTTTTTTTATGAACGGATTTCGCTATACAGTTGCGATGTTGTTGAACGCAGACCTAATTTAGTGATTTCTACCTCACATGGCTTATTGAATTTGCAGGCAACTATGCCATCGGCAATATCCAGGTTTGTTATGCTGATGCTCTGCCAGTTTCCATCGTTGAACGTTCATGATTCTGCTGTCCGCACCAAATATTTATATTTGAAATTCATATGAAAGGAAAAAAAGAAATAGAAAAGCTAAATGCATATTAATATGTTGCTTTATTGTGGAGCCAAGTAACTGACATGAGAATTTTAATTTTGTTTATACCAAATAGTTTACGGAGCCCGTTTTCTGACATGATTTGTTTTTTTTTTTATTTCGTTTATAGAATTTTTTTTAATTTAGTTTATGCGAAATACTATTTCGTATAACGTCATAAAAATATTTATCATGTCAGTTAACGGGCTCTGTACTTTATTGTTACTCATCAAAAAAGAATAAATTCTATTTAAGAAAGAAGCGTCTTTTAATTTCATAATATTAATGTTTTAAAAGATTCAGATTCAATATTTTATTAAAGTCTCACCACTTGTAATACATATAATACACAATTATCACAATATATACATTAAAACAGAAGTTTTATAGATAAAATACAAGTGCCATTCTCTAAAGAATTATGAGAGACTATATAAATTTCAATAAAACAAAACTTTAAATCATGTCTATAAAACATTTCAGTTCTATAAAAACTTAACTATCAATCAAGAATATAAAAAAACTATTTCTTCTACCTAAAATATTAAAAAGAAACCATCATAAAGAAAGATGATTAAAAAGTTGTCATGCGGTGAAAAATTTATCCAATTACGAATTATACCTCATAATTTGGTCTTAATTTATTGTACTAGGATGTGCTTTGCAAAGCTTTGATCTTTTTATCTAAGACATCAGCATATATGGCTTGCATCCGGGATATGTACAATAAAAGATGAACACAGGATTTACACAGACATCCTGTTCTTTGTATTTGATCTTGAACCATTTTATTAGGTTTAAATAAAATACTTTTACTTTTGTATGAACAATTATTTATATACACGACTATATGGTTTAAAAGGAATATATTGCTTGTTTCTATTTTAAGCTTCTCTTATTATTTGTTATGTTAATTTGTCAAGTACACACATGTGCTTACCAAGAAGCTAATTGTATTGAAAGTAATAATTTTTTGATTAGAATAACGAAAAATCCAAATATCTTTTGAAAGTGAACTATAGATTTTTGAACTGCAAAATAAACGAGAGTTTCATTTAGAATTAGAAGTGCTAACTAAATATGTCACAGTAATGCTTCTTATTGTTTTGGCTGAGGCTGCACTCGGATGGAATTTTATATTTTGGTCCTATTTTGTTGTCATTTTTCGGGTGGGAGTAGATGTACTTTATAGAAGAGTCATCAGTACGTCATGTATCTTACCTGTAAAATCTTTCTCTCATAAATTATTGTTATATTTTGCATTTTTTGTAAAATGGGTAAAAAGTCTGACTTATCTCAAGTTTGTAAAAAAGTTGTTTGCCTTTTATAGTAAGGAAAAGGCAACGAAGAAGCCAATTGTCTCATTTGATAGGGTATATCAAGACATCTAAAGCTTTGGGTGTGTCTTACACTTCAGTGCACCGTACTATGAATAGTAAGAGGCCTTGTAAGTCAAATAGACCCAAAGAAAGAGCTGAATTTTTTGACGACTTTGATCATTGTGTTATTAAAAGAACAATCCACGGTTTATATTCACGGAAAATTGCTCCGACCGTCTCAATAATATATAAGGAAATAAAAGATTCTATTAAAATATCAAAGTCTAAGCTTACTCTAACTCTCATTGATCTTGGATATACTTATAAAAAATAGGTGATAATCGAAGAGTTCTGTACGATCAAGTGTTTATTATTAATTATAGGTGTAATTATCAAAGAAAGATCAAATCTTTTAGGGAAGCAGGGTATGATATCGTGTACATGGATGAAACATGGGTTAACCAAAATCACTGCACAGATTATATGTGGCTTCCGAATGATAGGTCTGATGCACCAAAAATACCCTCGGGTAAAGGCAAACGTTTGATTGTTTTGCATGCAGGTACGCGAAGTGAGGATTGACGGCTGCGATTTAGTGTTTCTGGCCAAATCAAAGGATGGTGACCATCACCAGGAGATGAATAGTGTTGTCTTTCTTGAGTGGTTTGAAAATCAATTGATGGCTGCTCTGAAGATCAATCTGTTTCATCAATAGATCAATATGTACATGTATAACATGTTCAGCATCTTACCTTGATGCCCATTTATCATACCCTTAATATATCACCAAGATGATTGAATGCATAACAATGAACTTAGCTCAGTGCAGAGACAGTTAATATGATACTCAGCTACTGAACTACATTTGTAAATCCAATGAAAATGCTGAATATTGACCATCTTCTAAAATTATTATTAATGTAAGATGCTGTATACATTGTATATGCCTACACAATATATTGTCAAAACATACAATGATTAAATAACACTTAAGTTTATTTGACCTGTCTATTAGTACTCAAAATCACACAATTTCAGGATAAATTCATTCTACAATCCGGTTTTATATGAAAAAAAAATTTTAGAATTAACACTAACAGTACACTGTACAATGTATGCACAACCAGGTATGTTTTCTAAGAAAAAAAACTTAATATCGGTATCAATGTTTATACAATTTGATCAATGCAATTTTTAATTATGTAAAGGTTTAATTTTACTGAACATGTTTTGGTATAACTAAATAAACTACAATATGTATATTAAAAGGAATTGAGCATCTGTCTTAATATATGTCTCAATAAAAATTTCTTTGATCAAAATGTGATATTGTAGCACAACCAGATCACCCACCTTTAATTAAAAATTGGATTTAAATTACAATGTACATAATTAAGTTTCACTTCAGGTTTTGGTTTTATGTAATAACTGTTAGTTGGTAAAAAGACAAACTGGATTTAGAGAATAACTAACTGGTGTCAGATCAGTTTTCGCCCTTGTTTATTTGATCAAATCTGTTATGTGCAAATTAATTTTGATCAAAACAAAATTCAGAAGCTTAAATGTTTATGAAATTGAAGTCATCCTCCCCAGTAACTTGGCAGAAGATTTGTTTGAGGGAAAAAAAACCTCTGAAAAGGGATGTTATTCTCTGATAATACATACATACTTTTTGGTTGTCGATTATTAGTATGCATTGAGAATTGGTCCTACACAAGTTGTCAGAATGGACAATTTGCCTTTCCAAGCCAAGGTGTTATGGAGATTGTATGTTACTTGTAAAGAAAACAAATGTAAATTCTAAAAATAAACAGGACCCCCAACCTATCAAGATATTTTTTGTATAAAGATTCAAACGTTTTTTAATGGTTTTCATCATTATAGTCCTTATATTGATTATTTCTCTATAAATTGTGTTCCACAACTTGCAAAAAAAGGGTGTGGTGGTGACTGATTCACCTGTGCCTGTGGCAAAAATAGATACTGCATGCAAATCAAACATCTCGATCTTAAGAAAAAAATCACGAAAATGTTGGTATTGACATGATAGAGTTCTAGGCTTATGTATCTTATTTTGATTCTCCATGTGCTTTCTTCAAGTTCGGTAGGTATAGTATACGACCCCCTTTTTTCAGTATAAATGTGCTTCAGGAGATTGTCATTATTAATTTAAACTAAGGTTTACCTCTCAGCATCATTTGTCTGCAACTGACAATGTGTACATTTTCCTTTTTTTGTGAAATTCTGCTACATAAGTATCATATTGATAGTAAACAGGTGCGTGTGTATCATTCTCGTATTTGTCAAGAAACAAGCTTTTTGGCGATGGCGATTTCCAAATATGGGCATTGAAGGGGTGGAACTTCGCAAGACTGACAAGCGCCAAAAATCATATATTACAATCGACGTATTCAAAATAATGATATATTCACAATCTGGATAGTCAATAAATATATATGTTAATCTTACTGTCACAAAACGAACAAGGAATAAGTGCATTAGATCTGCAGAAACACATTTTTCCTTCGGGTACTTCATCCATGAAGAGTAATTATTCGTATTGTTTTTGTTTTTGCTATATTTTTTCTTGAACTTTCACTAATTATTCGTTTTGGGTTTTTTTTATTTTTTCTTGAACTTTCACTAATTATTCCTTTTGTTTTTGTTATATTTTTTCTTGAACTTTCACTAATTATTCCTTTTGTTTTTGTTATATTTTTTCTTGAACTTTCTATCTATAGCGACGATTCTTGATTCCGTCCTCTAAATTTCGTGTTTATTCAACATCTTAATCACTATTTTGTTGACCGTGTTTTAATTACCAATAATCACACACTGAATATATTACCACACCATAAAAAATCCATCATGAACTTAAAAACTCATACTGTCTTTCTAAGGTTATAAAAGTCCCTCCCCCCAATAATGGGTTGAAGGTCAATACACCTATGAAAAAAAACATCTGTTCAATCTTCGTGTAAAACGACAAATTGTAAGATTTTATTAGATGTATTTTTTATTACGGTCTATTAGGCAACCCTTAAATTTTATATTGGTTTTTCTAAAGAGGCCCCGCGTTTAATTATTCATACGCGTGCCAGTGAGTTGGGTATTCGATACGTGAAGTAATTATTAAATCTCTGACCTTTTACAACAATGCACACAAAACAGTCATCACAATATTGTAAGTTTAAATGGCAGTCAAGATTAACAGAGAAAATATAACTATATGTATTAACCCATCATAAAAAGAGCCATAAGTACGGCATTTAAATTTACGCTCCAATGATCAGACAAGTTGAAACATGAATGTATTTACTACGTATGCCCTTAGGTGAACTTTAGGTGATTTAAATATAAACATAATACACAAAAATCGATACCAAGTATTGCTAAATTGATTTCAACCGTACCAAATTCCAATGTTAAAAAATGCAGATTATATGGGGAAAACAACAGATATTTTTGTACCCGTGTACTGTAACTATATTCTTTCGAAATATTTGATAGGACTTAATAATAGAAAATTTCTGTTTAGAACTTTATGTTGAAGTAGCTACGAGGATGAGGTATTACACCAACATTTTACTTGGAAAAAACTCCGTACGGTTGTCCGTCGTGTATTCGGTTTCGTGTTGTAATAATGACAACTCTGGACCATGCGGTGGAGGAGGAGTGTAGACGTATCCTTCTTTTGGAGGAGGAGGGGGAGGGAGTGAGGGAGGGGGAGGAGGAGGGATAAATTTCATGTTTTCATGTCTGCTGTTAAAATGGCTCGTCTGGTAAATCTCATTTCACACTATGTCGTAGACATCTGGTAAACCACGTCTTTCTTCTTTTGGATAAGAATGACTAGAGATTGTAATACACACTTAATATATTCGACGTGGGCGTATGTAAAAACAAACAAATCATATATTACTAACTTTTATTTATAAGTCTGTTCTGTACAGCGGAACCAGTTGTCTGAGTTCTGTTTGTTTTGCTCGATCGCTGGTATAATCTGTTTCAATATGTCGGCCATTACAAGAGAGACGACCCTCTTAAAATCCGTACGGTTTCGTGCTGTAGTCCTGCATGACGACTCTTTTGTCGAAGACTATCCTGTAGTTTTTGTCTTGATGTACGGTAAGTAGTCTCTTGTGGTCTCTCGTGATCTTGTAGTCGTCCCTCACGGTCTTGACGTCATCTCTGTTATTAATGACCATGTCCTTGATCGTATCAAAGTTTATGGTCAATGATTTCTTGTAGTTGAGAGTGATGCCTCTCACTTTACATATGGTCATATTTCCATCCTTGTCGGGTCTGGCAATCTTGTAGGCATAGTTCTTCGGTCCACCGGTGACAAACTATTATTCTGTTGTCGGGCACTTCATCGATGAGATCTCCTAGGTAGTCACCGAGTTCTGGTTTCCACTCGCCTGGTCTAGAGGTATACACGACTGAATCTGTATCGGCGTATAAGGCACGGGGTCCTAATTGTTCCAAATAACTGTACAACTTCAAACGGGCTTGAGCTGTGGTATAGGCTGCTATGACTACGGTGGTTCTCCCGATTCTTCGACGAACTCTTCTTTGTATTGATATATCATTTCCACCATCTCGTCGCTGACAAAATCTATACCCATCACAAGAATCTGGTCGCTGGTCAACATGTCGAAATATTCGACAGGTTTGGATATGTATTTTATCTGAGGCATGTTGGATCTTAAAAGCTATTCAGCATCAGTTTGGCTAATGCTCTCAATCCAGGATTCTTCTTTATGCTGTTGTAGTCCATGAGTATTCCCTCCTTTTCGTGGTAGTCTCTGAAATACCTCCATTTATCGTTTTCGCTCTGACACCACTCTGGCCAACCGCTGGCTTCCTGCTTCATTTTGAGGAAGGTATTCACGTAATCGGTAAAGAGTCCTCCAGTTTTCGTTTTCGGATCGTACTGTTCCGTTTCATCGAAATGTCACACTTCGTAGAAGCGCTGAACTACATATCCTTTCTCCAATGCTTTCTTCAATTCGTCCGTGACCCATGTTCCCGTCAATGATCTTTCGTCGTCGTTATGTTGACACGGTTTCTGTTGCTGGTTTTCACTACATGTTCTACACAGAGTAAACAACGATTTGTTGTTCATTGTTACTGGTAATACGGGTATGTAGAGTCCTCTTGGTGGAAGGATTTTGCATTTGATGAGTCCTTCGTACTGTGGAATATCTGTAAAACCTTCGGTGACGATCTCAGTGTGTCCGATGGGTATCTTTCCGGTCTTATTGATATATGGATACAGGGAGGTTACATCGACGTATGATATATCCTGGTCTTTTTGAAACATTGTCAACGCTTCAGTGCGTCCTCCATAGAAAGCATCTCGGGGTTCTAAAGGGTTGATCATCTCGGATTGTTGGACACAGTTTCGTAAAGTGTCGTTTTCTCGAACTTCTCTGTCGAACTCGCATTCCCACTTTCCAACGTAGGCATACCCTTGACCTTCCAAGTATCGCTTCTTCTGTATGGTTCGTTGGTATAGATCACCCATGATCATACCATTGACCGGGTTGACCGTGCTGGCATTGTAACAGTGTAAACATCCGTGCCGGAACTTTCCGTTAAATTCCAAGACGTATTTCTGTCCGTTCTCGTTTTCGTAATATCCATCAACTTTATAAGGTCCAATTTCCTTTTCCCCACCGTTTCTAGCATGTTGTATGTGGACTCCTTCTGTTGTTGATAAGTATTTGATCCATTGCATTGCTTTGATGGAATGTTTTTCTTCTTGGCGGTAGCCTTGAGCTGGAATGATACCGATGGTATCGGGTCGTAGAAATTTCGTTCTAAAGACCAGGTTGCAAGCCGAGGCTGTCGTGATGCACTTCTGAAAAGGATCGATGCCTCTGTGTCCGTCGCCAGACGTAATCTCCAAAAACAGTTGTCTAAACGTTAGGCAAGCTCTTCTTAATATGTCCACGTAAGGGCGACAGTAACTCAATAGTTCTCTTTGAAAATCGAATCGTTGTCTGTAGTTGGTCTCATACCACATGAAGAAGGCTTTTCTGTCTTTCAGTTTCATGGCATCCGGGTTGTAGTAGTGTACGTCTGGTAGATGATTGAGTACGACTGATTGGTTCTCTTTCCTATTGAACAAATGTGGGAAATATCCTTTCTTTAGCTCCTTCAATCCAAGCATCTTAGGTAGTTCCGATAATGCGCTAGGTAAAACGTTGATGGAGTCTATCATTCTAACACGACATCCGGGTACTTCGATATACATGTTCTTGGCACCGTTGGCTATAATAGTTGGTTTCACACCGTTTTGGTACAGATACTCTAGTATGGGCAATGAATCGTAGCCTTTGAAATTGTGTGCAATAACCGTGGCCCCTTCGTTTTCTCAGGAAAACAACCATTGCCAAAAGTGTTCAGTTGTGTTCGGCCCGACAAACACCAATTCGTTCTTCCCACATGTTTGGCAGATACTGTCTTTATCGACGCCTTGATCCATGCATTTTAAACACACTATGTACTACACATAGATTAGGTTTATGTTCGAAAGCTCCACACCTCGGTGATTTGCAATGAATACATTTTTCGTTGTCATCCGATTGGTATCCTTGTTGACACTGGATCCTGTCATCTTGGGTACATTCAAAATCGAAAAAAATGTAAGTCTGTTTCTTCTGTCTATCGTTGTAATCCACAGGTAGCATGTAACACTGGTGTTCGGATGAATAATAATCTTTACAAGTCTTGCAATAGACGTTTCCACAGGTATGATCTCCCACTCGTTTGTTCACGTTTGTCCGCAGTTCTTACATTTGTAATAGGTGTAGGTTGAAATTCCCGATGGCGTCTTCTTCTTGTGGAGATTAAAGCATGTTGGTCCTTTGAAGTATCGTCCACAATCTTGACAATGTATCCACTCATCTTCAGTTTGATCGTGAATCTTTCGACAATTATGGCATACGTTGTTGCAAGCGTGTTCTTCTTTAGTGTTATAACCTTTGTAACAGTTTGTACAGAAGTAGATGCGACTCAGGAACACAGTTATACTGGTAATCACATCGTAGTGGTTGTCATGATAGTACAAGTAGATCTTCTTCTCGGCTGTGGGTCCATGGTAAACGATTCCATTGAAATGCTCTCTCGATATCACATGTATCTGATATCCTACCAGGAATCGTTGAAACGTTTTTACATCTTCGATTCCGCATTGATGTAGGGGTACTCCCGCCTTGGTTTGTAATTCCAACGCCAACTCTTCTTGGATACGACGACTTTGTCGAATAGAATTCCATTGTTCGTGTCCGTTGATCTTAGCTTTGGCCGTTACGATGGCCCTGGCACAACACATGTCATCTTTGTTTTGTATCTGGATGATGCAACGTTTATCTTTCAGGAACCTCTCCGTGTCCACGTAATCACATCTCTTTCCAGTTCCACCCTTAGGAAGAATGACGTGTGTTATATTCAGTTGTACACAATGGTCCAGGACGAACTGTTCGTTGGACTGTAGCACTCTTTCTATTTCGGTTAGTAGTAGTTCACTGGTCAGTTGGTTCATCTGCATGAAAGGTAATCTAATGGGAAAATCCAAATCGGGACTTTCAAGGGTAACTTGGACTAAATCCTCTTCTTGTATTCCTTTGGTGACATCTGTTAAAACGGAGTCAAATAGGTTCTGTAGGGATTTCAATATGTCTGGTACACTCTGGACGTTTAATTCATTGAACGTAACTCTGTGCTCGTTGGATTCGGTGTTAAATCGAGGCATCTTTTTTCCCTCCTCCTTAGTAATGGTGTAATAGTGATTGGGGTGGTTGATATCCACGGGTCGATTTTGCATACCGGCTCCACTCTGATGTTTCTCCTTCAGATGGCGATACAGGTTATCCTTTCGTCTCTACAACAATCAGCATTCGTTACATGGAAAGAAGCTGTCGTTGTTGTGTTTTCTCTCGTGTCTGTCGAGATTTTCCTTTCTAGTAAAACATTTCTGGCATACTCCGCAGGTAAAGGTATTGTGGTGTTTGCTTAGACGGTGGTGTTCCATTAATTGACTCTTCTTGACAACGATTTGTTGACAATATCCACAGGAATACATCTGTAAAAGACAAATGTATATTTACAACATGAATCAAACAGTTCAACTACATGTTAATTATTTGTTAAAACTACAGGTATGACTTACATCTGCTCTGTATAATTGACGTTTGCTCTGAGGTCTAAACACGTCTGGGCGCAGAATGAGAATGTTTCGCGTCGAGCCGGCTTTTATAGGTGACGGCATGTTACTAAAAATAGATCGATGCGTCATGGAAGTGTAGTGACATTCGACGCGGTCTGTTTAATTCTCTTTGTCTCTTGTGTTTGGTCTTTTCGTTTACCTCTCCGTTTGTTTTAAGTTTTCCTTCTGTTTCTAATTTCTACTTCACGTAACAATACCGCCAATTTCCTCTCTCTCACGCAGCAGCAGCCGCCGCCGCCGTAACCGCCGTCGTCCCCGCCTCGGCCGCCGTCGTCGCCGCCCGCCGCCCAAAACACGAAAAACGTAAAAAAAAAAACGTTAGGAAAACGAACAAATAGCCATTAAAAGGTTAAATGAACGTGAAAACGTGAAACACGCGTAAACAATACGACAAAAACTCGTACAAACGTGAAACACGATGAAAAGGTGTAATTAGTCACGGCTGACTGCACAATTGAGGAGTGAAAAATGGTTTAACTAGGGGGTAATAGGTCTATACGGACCCGATACACTACTCATGTCAAATGACTAAATAATTTTACCTGGTTATACAGGTAGATAATTAATTCTTTCGTCAGATCATTTATGTATCAAATAGAAATTAGCCTTGAGGAATGACACCTGTAATCGCAGTATTTCATTACTGTTGTCTAAAACAACCACTTTTTATTGAACTATAGTTATTTAAAAATAGTTATTTAAAAATTGTGACTAATTACAATGTACGTATTTAGAACTGCACATAAAATTGACATTAAAATAATTTTGTTATAATAATAAGTTCGTTACAAAATGGTTGCCTTACGAAAGTCAAATTATTTACCAATTTTAAAAGCAAAACGGGTAATATTTTATTAATATTTATTTCAATAAAACACATGGACATCAATATAATACACAATTTATGACATAAAAAAGACCGTAACTTATTAAATCATGCAATTAATTTCATTTAATAATTCGATCTTTGAAGGATTAAAAATAATTTATTGGTTTTCTATAAGCCTGTTAACTGGTATGCAAAAACATACAAAATAGTGATATTACTGCTGTGTTCTTGATAGTAGATCGACCAGTTTGTCTTTATTTCTTAATTTTGTTTTAACACTTTAGTTTAATTTCAGCAACAGACATACAAGAAATATTTTGACTAGTATGCGTTTCAGAACTTTCACATATTGTATATATTTCTGCAACATTTTTCATTTCTTCTATAATTCGGCTTTTCTTAGCCGATCTCTGATGATAAATTTCATCATCCTAATATCTTTCAGAATTTTTATTATAATCACGTTTTATTCGTTCACAACCATCTCTTTTGAGATATTCTATTCTTTTTATCACTTTTAATGCGTCAATTGTAGCATCATATTTGTTTGTTTTTGATTGATGAATTTTTTTAATATCGTCATTGATTTTTTTTCAACCCCTTGCCCGCTATGATTAACCAGTTTTCCATACTGGATGAATGATAGGGATCTAACTGTAGGCGGAATGTGTGGATATGGCTCCCAGGTGCAATTATACTTATCATAATCTTTCCATTTGACCAGAAATTCACTTCCCTACAAAGAAAACAAAGATTTTTGTGTACACGGATATTTTAAGTAGTTAGTGATTTGGACAAGATAATCAAAACTTTTTAGTTGATGTAATTAATTTAATTTCTATCCCCTGGGCATATTAACCATAGAGATGACACATATTGTGTAACAAATTTAACAGTTACATTGATAGTTTGTGATAAAAATCAATCAATATTCATCACTTTAATGATTCAACTGTACCTTTCTATATCTTGATATCTTTTTAAAACTTTTGTCTTGGTTTTAATTTTTTGCCTGTCACATATTTTTCGACACATGTGTATAAGTGTTGATGAAATTCTTTAAATTTTACATCATTTTTTACTAAAATTGATAAAAAAAATTCTAAACAGATGTTAGTCGTGTAAGAAAACACGAAACAAGTTTATTTATTGCGTAATATGGATTTTGACTTATTTAGACTTATTTACCTGTACGGACTTAGACATTTTATCGGATTGCTTTAAAAAGTTGCAAACTTGTATTGTATTTTTAAATGAAAATGGAAATATCAAGACCTTTACTAACATAAGAATAACTTATATGTTCTAAAAGTGCGTTTTATTGTGAACATGGTAGTATGTGCTTCTAATTTAAAATAAAAACCGATTAAATAGCAAAATACCTCTGAAAACCGTCAAAAGGCTGTTTTTCAATTTCAATCCTATATTTTATATACAACGACCGTATAAATTTCAAATAAAAAAGGAAATATGTAAATCAAAACCAATTTAAAATATCTTAACACCAAATAAAAGATAAAACTTTCAAGAATATGTGTATATGTGCTTCTTTATAAAATTCAACATAATAAAATAGTTATTCAGAATAGAAATAAAGTTTTCCATTACTTTCTATAGTCATGACCGACTAATTAATCAAGGTAAAAATGGCGCATGCGCAGTAGAAATGAGGGTCTCATCGGGGTGGTGAAATCCCACAATTTTGTCTGTATTTTCCACGTTTCTCGAGTCCAATTTAGTCAGTATGTTGACGATTTTGACGCTTATGCGGATGCAAAATGCATGCCATGTATTATAATACGAAATGTAAGAAAGAATTTAAAAATAAAGAAGAGAAATCATAATTAAATAAAATGTGTATGGGTGGATGGTACAAACATAATAAGATAATACATAATATAACTCATGTCTCATTAGAGTCTGCATAAATGTTAATCTTCCCAAGTACTCTGCCTTGGACACACAAATGGTACAAATTTATATTTCGCGGAATAAACAAAGATATTGAAAGCATAATTCTGATTTCCCGCTCACAAAAAATTACGATTTTCAAGACTTCCCGGAATAACTTTTTGTCTTTTAAACGCAACTCGCATTACTACATTTCCCGTTTTCACACGCATTATTTATTATCTTCCCATTTCACGCTTTTGCAAAAATACCCGAGCGCATGCCACGCCTAGACCCTAATGAGCCCCACAGAACAGAAATTGTAAATTTGATGAAAAGCTCTATTTATATGAATTAAAACGAGCCTCGTCAGCGAACGATTGAAATCTTACCCTCGGATGTCAGAGATTTCCCTGTCTTGCACTTTTGTCGGTGTTAGATTCTATATTTCTCACCCCTTGGATAAAGTAGTCCGTTAATATAGGTGAAAAAGATTTGTCTATCTAACCCCGGCTCCTGGGTAAGACAAGCTACACGCCCTTATTCCCGCAAAATTGTTTTCCTTTGTTGAATTAAACTGTCGATTTATAGATATGCATCCGTGTCTTGGTAGTATTTTAAATGTATTTCACAATAAAATACAATGTATTTTTTAAATATATTATATATATGCTACTACAACTGACATCCTTTATCACATAATGTTTTTGGTTTTTTTAACAATTAAATATCTTTTATTAAAATGCTTGCTACAATTAACATGCCAAAAGTTCAAGCTCCTTTTGGTGTTTCCCTGTTACATCCTGTACTGATTATCCAGGGCTATAATCAGAATTACATGAAATATATACAACCTAAAGACAATTTCTATTTAAAAACATTTATTTATTTTCCATTTAGTATATATTTTTTTACTTTCATTAAAAATGTACACTTTTGAAGTGTTTTATTTTCTTTTGTTCTTTTAATATAAAAAATGTAAATCTATTTCCCCATCAAATTTGCTTTCTTACATTACTAAATGTTAATAGTGAACTTAATTGACCACCACCTGTTTTTATTCAATTTTGTAAAATTCGGGGATATTACAGATATTATTTAGAAACTGTTTATGTTTTTTCACATCTATGTTCATATCAAAGCTGTTGTTGATTGCTGATGTAACCCACAGACACTCGGGTACACTCTGTGATTTTCGTTATTTTCATTAAAATTAAATATTTTCCCTTTTAGTTTTCTAACCTTCTCTACGCAGAATCACCTAATTTTGACGTATTTCACACATTTTGATACAACCCATTGTTTCCATAAATAATAATATTTAAAACAGTTTTGTATTTTTTTAACAAATACGTCAGACTATAATTTCACTTTCTGGTACTCGAATTAATGCATTGGGCGTGTCCAGAGCGCTGGGCGTGTCAAATCTGTCAATTTTTCATATAAATAAGAGTACACCAATAACCAAACGTTAAAAGTCAAAAAAGAAGAAGAAGATGATGTCTTGGATCTTGATATTGTCATTGGTGTCCAGTATTGGTCTGTTGGTAGCACAGAATATTATATACGACATCAATACACAGGTACAGTCAATGGACACAAGTATTCGTCACCCTCGATTTTACGCTCTATATATTTCATATAAAACCACATTTTTCAACAAAATTATTGTGAAGTCATTTCTAAACGGATTTTCATCATTTTTGCACCAGAAGAAGCAGAAATATTTAAAGAATATTTGTTTATTTTAGCATGACTCCGTTGGATTGCCTTTATTTTAACATGATTTAAAGACAATTTCTGTTTCCTGACGTCAAATTTGCTATATATTTTAACCAAAATAAAATCGGAAAAATCAACATTTGTGTTTAATTCACCAGAAAACAAAAACCATGCAGACAAAAATTACTATCAGATAATCAAATAAAATTCAAAGAATTCTGCGTGTCTTCAAATAAATTTCATAAAAATCTGCCTAGAGATAGCTTTAAAATATTTTTTTGAAAAAATGTGGTTATATATGAAATATATAGTAAAGAATCGAAGGTGACGAATATTTATTTCTCATCCCTTGGATAAAGTAGTCCATTAATATAGGTGAAAAAGATTTTTCTATCTTACCCCGGCTCCTGGGCAAGACAAGCTACACGCCCTTATTCCCGCAAAATTGCTTTCCTTTGTTGAATTAAACTGTCGATTTATGGATATGCATCCGTGTCTTGGCAGTATTTTAAATGTATTTCACAATAAAATACAATGTATTTTTTAAATATATTATATATATATGCTACTACAACTGACATCCTTTATCATATAATGTTTTTGGTTTTTCTTAACAATTAAATATCTTTTATTAAAATGCTTGCTACAATTAGCATGCCAAAAGTCCAAGCTCCTTTTGGTGTTTCCCTGTTACATCCTGTACTGATTATCCAGGGCTATAATCAGAATTACATGAAATATATACAACCTAAAGACAATTTCTATTTAATACCTTTTCAGGCTTTTGGAAACATTTATTTATTTTCCATTTAGTATATATTTTTTTACTTTCATTAAAAATGTACACTTTTGAAGTGTTTTATTTTCTTTTATTCTTTTAATATAAAAAATGTAAATCTATTTCCCCATCAAATTTGCTTTCTTACATTACTAAATGTTAATAGTGAATTTAATTGACCACCACCTGTTTTTATTCAATTTTGTAAAATTCCGGGATATTATTTAGAAACTGTTTATGTTTTTTCACAACTATGTTCATATCAAAGCTGTTGTTGATTGCTGATGTAACCCACAGGCACTCGGGTACACTCTGTGATTTTCGTTATTTTCTTTACAATTAAATATTTTCCCTTTTAGTGCCTCTATTCTAACCTTCTCTACGCAGAATCACCTAATTTTGACGTATTTTACACATTTTGATACAACCCATTTTTTCTATGAAAAATAATATTTAAAACAGTTTTGTAATTTTTAAACAAATACGTCAGACTATAATTTCACTTTCTGGTACTCGAATTAATGTATTGGGCGTGTCAAATCTGTCAATTTTTCATATAAATAAGAGTACATCAATAACCAAACGTTAAAAGTCAAAAAAGAAGAGGAAGATGATATCTTCGATCTTAATATTGTCATTGGTGTCCAGTATTGGTCTGTTGGTAGCACAGCATATTATATACGACATCAATACACAGGTACAGTCAATGGACATAAGTATTCGTCACCCTCGATTTTACGCTATATATATTTCATATAAAACCACATTTTTGCACCAGAAGAAGCAGAAATATTTAAAGAATATTTGTTTATTTTAGCATGATTTTCCGTTGGATTGCCTTTATTTTCTTATGATTTAAAGACAATTTCTGTTTCCTGACGTCAAATTTGCTATATATTTTAACCAAAATGAAATCAGAAAAATCAACATTTGTGTTTAAATCACCAGAAAACAAAAACCATGCAGACAAAAATTACTATCAGATAATCAAATAAAATTCAAAGAATTCTGCGTGTTTTCAAATAAATTTCATAAAAATCTGCCTAGAGATAGCTTTAAAATATTTTTTTGAAGAAATGTGGTTTTATATGAAATATATAGTAAAGAATCGAAGGTGACGAATACTTATCTCTCACCCCTTGGATAAAGTCCGTTAATATAGGTGGAAAAGATTTTTCTATCTTACCCCGGCTCCTGGGTAAGAAAAGCTACACGCCCTTATTCCCGCAAAATTGTTTTCCATTGTTGAATTAAACTGTCGATTTATAGATATGCATCCGTGTCTTGGCAGTATTTTAAATGTATTTCACAATAAAATACAATGTATTTTTTAAATACATTATATTCCCGATTTGCGATAACTAGAGTTATCGTTCTTGAATCGAGTTATCTTTTCCGGACAGAAGGTATGTACACTTCCGGTTACATAACTGTAAACGTCACAAAACGTTTAAAAAATTGAAAAAAACTATGTATTCTTATTCAAATAAAAATCCGATTTATTGGAATTATTTTATTTAGCTTTTTATATCGCCCGATATCGGTGGATTCTATGAGATCTGTATTTTTATTTCATATCCTGAATGACCGTAATAATTAATAAATTCAGTGTTTTATATTCAAAGATGTAGCATTTTCTCGAAAATCGGCTTTGCTGTTAAAATTACGGACGTTAATAGCGATGTATGCAAAAATCATTCCGATTTTCGCAGTGGAATCATTTGTTTTATTTTCTTTTACAGGGGATTATCTTAATCTTGAAATGTTCAAGATATTTTATCTGCTCGGAGTCTATTAAAAAGTTGTCTATTTTTGCATGATATATAGTTTTGTTTTCTTTTTTTCAAGAGATCAATGCAGATTCCCATAACAATTCCCACAGGCTCCATTCAAGAAATTGAATATTTTACCTTTAGTTATATACATGGTTCATGACTATTCATTCTTTGGTTCCACTGCGGATTTTGTAATAAAAAAGGAACATTTAGGGTTTTTACCGGAATTGGCCATCTCCAAACGTCAGAGACGTCGGGTAGAAATATGACCGTAGATTTAGACAGCCGGCATCTGCTCCTTCCAAAAGCTGGATGGGGAAAATGAAGATTTGACTCTGATCTTAAGAAAAAAAATGGAAAATTTTGCAGATACAAGTGCTTTCAATGCTGGTGTAAAGGAGAAAAACACGAAATCAAACAAAATTACAATTGTTAAAAATCAAAAACTTGCAACACAAAACTTCCTTTTTAACATGCATATACATTTTCCCTTTGGTAACATATAAAGACTTTTACTTTTATGGAAAATATGCTTAAATATGATTTACATCAGGTACACCTGATATACCACAAAAAAGAAAACAAAACTTACAAAGGAGTAGGTATGATAAAGGCAGAAATTGGCCTAAAAATAGACAAATTATAAATGAAACGTATAGCTTTCGTTGTTTCTTGATTTTATAAGACCTTTACCCCAACTACTATCTTGGTAGTAATTTTCCATATTTGCACGTGCGATGACGTCACACTAGTCAATGAAGAGTCTATCGTTTCGTGAAAATATATAAAATCTAACAAGAAATGTGTATTTAATGTCAATTTTCAGTATAACCACAAGCAGGTACCAACGGCATATCTTAGTATGATGTTTAATATACATAAACACATATCTCATTTAATTTTTGTGTTTGTACCCGAGTGTGGAGAGTATGAAATCTGCAATAAAAAAAATCATTTTAAGGTCGATTTCTCGTCAGCGGCCATTTTTTATTGACCGTTTTCATCCGTAATAGACAGAAATAGAAATCGCCCTTTTAATCTCATCCAAAATAAATTGTTATCGTAGTTGTTTTGCTACGGGAGTAAAGCTTGAAATTTTTTTATGAAACAGTTTTGACGTTAAATAAATTTTGGAGGTAATTTACTGCCGACCTGATTGTGCATTGAGTCCGACGTGTTTTTTTCTAACCCTCAGTGGAATTTCATGTGTTACTATGCTAAAGTATACTTTAATATTATCCCCACAATTCACAAAAAGCACAGAAAACAAAACAAGCATCCAAAAAGAAAATGAGTACGTCAGATTATCTTAGAAATTGATTCATTGGACATGTAAACACATCGGAACTTTCTATTTTTAGTAGTCCCTTTACTTTTTCTTTATTTTTTTTTCTTTAACAAATATATTTAATTTGGCTCTTTCGCAAAGTGAATTCCCGATGAATAATTGCATTAACGTAAATTTGATTTATATATAGCTTGATATTAACGTTGCGGTGGTGTAATGGTTTAGCACACATGACTACCGATAACAACATCGTGAGATCAATATTTTATTCTTACTTATTTCAATAAAGTATGGAAAAACAAACAATATATTTGATAATTCATAATTCATCTAATACAGTACATATAACGATATAACGTGCATGTTTTAACATAGTACACAGTTGTCAGGTTTGATTTACATATTCGGTGTTTTGTTTATAATGGTCCTTCTGTTATTCTTACTAAGAATGTCATTGGTATAGTCTATCGTTTATGAGTCAGTGCTAAATGTGTAGTATTACTTGGAATTTTAGTGGTATGATTTTACTTTAATGTGCCATGATCGATAATATAGTATTACCAAGCATTCTATTTATATAATCTATCACGTTTTACTTTTCTTAACAAAAAAAGTTTGAAGATACCGTAGATATAAATTACTGTCTTTCAATCAAAGTATACCACCGTATTTGTACTCTTAGACATATCAGAATCGAAATAAATCATGGAAGCCAGAATGTGTTTTGAGTTTTAACATGGATTGGCGGATATTAGTAAATTTTATCCCTCACTTCTGGCTCGGGATAAAATACTATTCTCTGGTGTTCTCGTGGCAAGTAGAATTTTAATTGGCTAAAAAGGTACTTTTAAGACTTCAGGGAAGCCGTGCGGGGACAGAAAATCAATAATCGCTCTCACCTATGTGCTGTCCATTTACATTGTACACAGCAGACGACACACATTTCACAAGATGATAGAAAATCAATAATCGCTCTCTGTGATCTTTGTCCAAAGATACACGTATTTATGTTTTTCCTATAATAAGGACATACTTATTAATGTTGGAACATTCAGATAAAAATGTTATCAGTCTCTAGATGTTATATATCCCGTTTTAAAGGGCAGTGGTTTTGTTAAAAGGTGAGGCGTCAGCCGAACCTTTTAACAAAACCACTGCCCTTTAAAAGGGGATATATAACATCTCGAGACTAATAACGTATAATATCCGCCAATCCATGTTAAAACTCCCAACACATTCTGGCTTCCATGATTTATTTCTTAATTATTCAACATGGATTATATCCTCTCCTGCCGCTCTAGCGCTGCTTTCCCATGTTATGCAGTTGACTTGGTTCCTTTGACATTCTGATTACTGAGAATAATTTCCTCTCATGACTTAAAAAATAAAAAGATCAACATTCGGTTATAACAAAATTAAAAAAAAGCAATTTACAGAGCTCAGTATTGACTAGTTTCTGCGGTTGCTAAGAATAATATTTGGTTACTAGGGACATTGTAAGGCTTAAGGAATTCTTATAATATATACTGGTTAGTAAATGATAAGATGTCTCTAGATCTGCTAAGGTGCTGTTGTAGAATTTTTTTCCTTGATTAAATAAAAGGTCCATGAGATCTACAGGAAAATACTGTGCATAGGGAAACCTGTTGTTATGGACGGGCATAACTATGAATAAAAATATCAAAATGTATTTTTGAAATATGAAATGACATTTGTAGTGTGTATAGCTTGACAAAAATGTACCGCTTAATCAAATATCAAGTCAAAAGATCGTAGATGTCAAAATTCAACCATTAATTGCAATAATATAGGCTAATTTAATGTTTACAAAACCGTTGCTATGGTGACAAAACTACACAAAAATACTATATGCTACCATAGAGAATTGGAATATTATTTTTATTAGAGTGTACATACACAGAATATAACATTTTGTCGAAAAGATATGTAAAATAAAACCACCATATTTGAATTTCCAATGATTAATTGGACCCTCTTCCATTTACGTTGCTAAGTAACAAAGGACAAAGTGTAATCATAACACGAATATACATGCAAGCTGTTAATTTCATATTTTTTTTTATCAATATTAACTATTCTGTCGTTTTTTTTTTCGTTTTTTTTTTCGAACATCACGTAAGCTGTCATAATCACTAAAAATAAAGCAATTTAGCACATGTCGTTTTAATCGGAAGCAAACCATCAGAGCCTTTTTTATATTTTGCTTTGTGCTTGGTAGTTATTTTTCTTAAATCTACAGTTGAGAAATCAAATCGTCTGCTATGTATACTAATTCGCATTTTACCTCATCACTACTCTAAGTAATAAATTTACTTGACTAAATGCGGGAGCACAGTAGTCATGATCGTATTGGCGCTGCCTTGTGATGGAATGGATAGTTCTAGAAGGTGGTTCGAATCCCATCAGTCCTTTTGTTTGTTTGTCTACGTTGTTAAGCTTAGCTTCAGAACGGCATTTTTGGCTGTAAGATTATGAGACTGTAAATGCATTTATTGCAAAATAATCTATTTGTCGTCAGTGCTTAGATGGTATCCGAAATCATGGGTAGCGGTCGAGAAGTGCATATGTCTAAAAATACATCTTTAATATGACAGATAAGTTTCAATAGACAGAGATGCGATCTCCAAATACACCATTGTTTTTTAAATGGTAGACCGATTGCTTGTTCTTGATATATTAAAAACATAAAAAAAAACGCGTACGTGATCGTTTTATTTCCTATTCAAAATATTCCAGACGAGGGACATTATTTATTCAGAAAAAAGTGGGATCTGCTCTGACGGAAACCGAAAATTGGGATTTGCTTGTTGACTGTACAAGTCGAGATGGTCGGCAAATGTTAGATGCAGGTGTTCACCTATCTGATAAACGCACATTGCTAATGAAGACGCACATACCGTTTCAAACACGGTGCAAAATATTCTACCGAATCCGCTTCTGCTTTTACAAATGGTGAAGAAACAACAGATTCTATTATTTCTAAAATTGCTTTCAAATTTATCTTCGATCGCTCGAGTGCAATGAAAAAAATAAAATACGCTTTTTAATGAAAGGAGAGAAAACCTTTTATAAAGAAAATATTCCCGCTTTCGGTGTACAAAGAAAATCGCGCAGTATTTCCGTTTTGCAGAAAAATCTGGTGACAATCATCCAAAACATTTCAGAAAGTTAATTATGTAACATGTTCATTGGTATTATGAAAATACAGATTTGGAATTATTTGTACAAAAATGTTACAAATCCAGAGAAAAATATGTTAAATAAGTAGATTACTTTTTTTATAGAAGTTTAAAAAAAGGGAATGTCGTGTATATAATTTCTATTTAATACCTTTTGGAAACATTTATTTATTTTCCATTTAGTATATATTTTTTTACTTTCATTAAAAATGTACACTTTTGAAATGTTTTATTTTCTTTTATTCTTTTAATATAAAAAATGTAAATCTATTTCCCCATAAAATTTGCTTTCTTACATTACTAAATGTTAATGGTGAATTTAATTGACCACCACCTGTTTTTATTCAATTTTAGAAACTGTTTATGTGTTTTCACATCTATGTTCATATCAAAGCTGTTGTTGATTGCAGATGTAACCCACAGGCACTCGGGTACACTCTGTGATTTTCGCTATTTTCATTAAAATTAAATATTTTCCCTTTTAGTGCCTCTATTCTAACCTTCTCTACGCAGAATCACCTAATTTTGACGTATTTTACACATTTTGATACAACCCATTTTTTCTATAAATAATAAATTCTGCGTAAAGAATAGAGGTTAGAATAGAGGCACTAAAAGGGTAAATATTTAATTTTAATGAAAATCACAGAGTGTACCCCAGTGCCTGTGATGTAACTAAGGAAAAGAAAATTTACTAATTATTGAGCTGATTTCTCATGTAGGACCACCCTGAACAGAACCGGATCAAATCAAGTGGAAAATAGAAATTTCACGGTCTTGCTAATTAAATAATTTAAAAATTGTAATTACCCCATGGTGAACTTTATTGTAATCCGTTTCCGAGATATAATATAAATAATACGATATCTTTTTTACCTCCGTTATAGGCATACATGTTAACCTCTGGGAACTGCTAGGGGGGAGATCTCCCCCCTACCAACTCTTCTAAGGGGAAGATTTTGTGCGTCACCTTTAAACGCACAAAATTGTACCTTGTAGTTGCATACATGTGATAAGAGTTGCTATGCTACAACTGGAGATTTGTAAATTTTTTGGCTGGAGATTTGGTCTCATAACTGGAGATTTTTTATCGACGTATTTGATGCATGTTTTTATTGTTAATTGATGTTTTCTTTTTTGTTTGTTTCAGTATTGAACCAACTGCATCCCATTTCAATATATATTGTTTACATTTCTGTCTTATTAGTAGTGTTTCATATGATGAATGAAGGATAAAAACTGTATTTATAATTTATTCATAATCAAAGCAATAACAATGAAGACATAATGCTCTGAAAAATAAAGTCATAGAGCACTAAAATTAAAGTCACTTTGCTGCTGGTGCGTTGGGTGATAGCATACGTTTTGGCATTTTTGTGGTTTATCAATTCCATCCTGGAACTTAGTCCTTAAATAATACTTTGATCGGCTTTGGTCCCAAACAAGCCATAACAACTCAATCCAAGATGAATTCATTGCACGTTTGATCGAAATAAGAAGTTTTCCTCGGCATCAAATATTGTCCGACTCCTGTTTGCACAACGGTTTATAACTATTTTTAATTGCCGCTATCACACTTCTAATCATATAAGCGTGTGCCACAAACCCACTTCCTTATCCCCAATTAACTGTCAATCAGTGGATAATTGTTGTATAATCATCAACACCTTAATTAATCTCCATGACCCAATTTACCTGTAAAGGTGTCAAACAGATCAATAACCGGATATCATTTAAACACCTTTATCATTTGTTACTCTCGGCGTTTTTCATCAGCGCTGGAGTTCCAAATGGGGAATTTCCAGAAATATTGTTCGCAAAATGTAGGTCAAGATTTTATTGTACTTGATTTTTTTGTTGGGGGAGATCGTCCGGGAGGAAAAGGTGTGTGCGGGAGATTAATGTCTCCCGCGCATGAGACCCAGTCCATGCGGGAGATAGGGCTCTTACGCGGGAGACTCCCGCGAAAAGGGGGAGGGTTAACAGGTATGGTTATAGGAGATGTTACTTGTCGCAAGTCGTAAGTCGTAACTCTTACGATTAGGACTAGTTTAGTGAAACGCACGTTAGGAAATCTTAAGAGTGATCTTAGACTTACGATTTACGATCACTTTAGTGAAACGCTCGCCAGGTAGATAACTTTTTTGCATACATACATAAGGCAAAAATAATTTTTCAAATTTTTTTTTACAAAAGATTTACTAGTAAATTCAAGCAGATATTTATCAAAAGACTACTTGTAGAGCTCAGACTTTACAAAAAGAGATGAGAAGTCTACATTCATTAATCAGAACAACAAAACATTTACTTACCCCCAATATCATGTGTTGCTTGTAAAAAAAATTTCTAAACTTAATGAGCTTTTCTGTAACTACAAATACCGCACCGGTGGCGTAATGGATAGCGTGCTCGCCTCGAGTGCGGTAGATCGTGGGTTCGAGCCCTGGCCGGGTCATACCAACTCCGCTAAGCTTAGTTCATATATTCCAGCAGTTTTATGCTATGTTTTAGTTTCAACATGTTCAAGCATCTGAATGTTTATGTTGCTTCTTGTTGTTCCATAGAAATGTCTATTTGCAAATAGTTTGTCTTTATGATCCAATAGAGTTGAATAAACATAATGTCATAATGCAACTATAATAATCTCAAACATCAATTTTTTTTATTTTCCTTAAAGTTCTTTTCCAAGATTGTCTTCTAGATCTGCACTGCATACATTTCTAGAAGATTCTTCTGATCGTTTTTTATTGAATGTATATTTTTGTAATTTTTTTCTTCCAAAAATCCCAATATATCGATAGGAACGATATCGGGTACATATAGCATGTTTTTTTTATAGAAAAACATTTTTCTATAAAAATAAGTTTGGTCACATTTTACTCTTAGTAAATACATTTATTCTTCTAATAGCTTTGGTTCATTTATTATTCATTTAAATTCATTAAAGCAAATATATTTAAGAATTAGTTGGATGTAAAATGTGAAGGATTTTTTTTTATTATCAAGAGTTGAAATGAAAACAAGCCAATAGGTATAACTTGTATTGCCAGAAATAATAAATTCGTTAAACATATACATATATCAAACAATATCAATATTTTTCACAAATCACATCAATATTATGAAAATAATAAAAAAAAATTGGTCTATCATTTCCTCATTTAGATATATGCATAAACATAAATTAAGAGATGGGAGATGTTTAAACAAGTCACAGTAAAACTTTCAATATAAATACTAACAGCCAAATATTCCATGTAATATAACAAACTTTTAACAATGAAATTTACATAACCAAGGAAAAGAAAATTTCTTAATTATTGAGCAGATTTCTCAAATAGAACCACCCTAAGCAAAACCGATCAAACTGGTGTACCAAATCAAAGGGAAAATAGAAATTTCACTGTCTTGCTAATTAAATAATTAAAAAAAAATGAATTAACCTAATGTGAACTTTAATGTAATAAGTTTCCGAGATATACTGTACTATAAATGATACGATATCTTTTTTACCTCCGTTATAGGAGATGTTACGTGTCGCAAGTCGTAAGATTAGGACTAGGTTAGTGAAACGCACGTATACGTGCACGTAAGGAAATCGTAAGAGTGATCTTAGACTTACGATTTACGATCACTTTAGTGAAACGGTCGCCTGAAGTGTAATTGTGAGAGACAAATAAATATGTGTTGCTTTGTAAAAAAATACATGCTGATTTGTAAAGGAAAACTGAGAGAATAACAATATGAAAATAATAACGAGCCATATTATATGTATTCACTAAATACATGTTTACATATTCATTATAATAGTATAAATCTATTGTCAGATTTATCATAAACAACATCAATATAAAGGTACATCTATTAATAGTATACTTCTTATGTTGGAATGATTTTTTACTTCTTATATCTTCATTAAACATCATATAACCTTCAATCAGGTGGGGTTTTTTTCATATACAACATTTTTACTCTTTGATTGTTACTTTTTAATTACGTCTTATAATTAGTCCCCTCAGTATAAATACGACATTTTACTGGAGATAGGGTCCACAGTTGATCTTATCACAACAGACAAGTATACGTCTTATAATTAGTCCCCTCAGTATAAATACGACATTTTACTGGAGATAAGGTCCACAGTTGATCTTATCACAACCGACAAGTATACGTCTTATAATTAGTCCCCTCAGTATAAATACGACATTTTACTGGAGATAGGGTCCACAGTTGAGTTGATCTTATCACAACAGACAAGTATACGTCTTATAATTAGTCCCCTCAGTATAAATACGACATTTTACTGGAGATAGGGTCCACAGTTGAGTTGATCTTATCACAACCGACAAGTATACGTCTTATAATTAGTCCCCTCAGTATAAATACGACATTTTACTGGAGATAGGGTCCACAGTTGAGTTGATCTTATCACAACCGACAAGTATACGTCTTATAATTAGTCCCCTCAGTATAAATACGACATTTTACTGGAGATAGGGTCCACAGTTGAGTTGATCTTATCACAACAGACAAGTTTACGTCTTATAATTAGTCCCCTCAGTATAAATACGACATTTTACTGGAGATAGGGTCCACAGTTGAGTTGATCTTATCACAACCGACAAGTATACGTCTTATAATTAGTCCCCTCAGTATAAATACGACATTTTACTGGAGATAGGGTCCACAGTTGAGTTGATCTTATCACAACCGACAAGTATACGTCTTATAATTAGTCCCCTCAGTATAAATACGACATTTTACTGGAGATAGGGTCCACAGTTGAGTTGATCACAACCGACAAGTATATGTCTTTTATCATGGTAGGCCTTATTGCTAACAGTTAGCATTGGATTCTTAGCCGCCCCATCACGAGCCTGGTCCGATGTCGTTATATATGATATAAATACTCGGGTAAGTCATTCTAGCAATACGATTGGACATCTTGTGGCATAGTCCAGAATCGATGCGATACCTCCTAATTACGTTCTATATGTATGAAATAAAAAGGTTTTTGTTCATAAAACTAGTTTAACCCTGCCACTTGTTATTGAAGTGCCTGTACCAAGCCAGGAAAATGAGCTGTCATGTATTTGTGTTAGGAGTATCGATCTTGCATCTTTCTGCGATTTTTCTATTGCAATTTGGATATGTTCCGGCAGTGTGGTATTTTTTTCATTTGAGTATTTTGGTGGGGTGCTTTGATTTTATTATTGGTGTCAGGTTGCAATATCATTAAGACAATCAGATGGTATTAATATCGGGATTTTTAGCACTAGCGTTTTTATTTTCATAAGCAAAAAAACAAATTATGAAAATAACAAGAATAACTAACCCTTCTAGCGACATTAATCGTTCTTTGCAGCCTTTATCTGTAACAGTAGTAAGCACTTACATTACTTTATACTAGTATTGTAATATTCTATGTAACTGTTTTATAATTATTTTATATCCTAACTATTATTTCCAAATGATTTGATATCTTTAAAAATTTGTGATAAGATGGTAAATATCTTGCATGATAATAATGAACCGATAGAGTGGTATATATTGTTTTCCATTTTATTCTGACAGTTTTGATTTTTAATTTTTTTTTCGGGGGGAGTTTGAACCCCGTTCAGGCGAGGTGTACTCGATACAACATTATTTGATAAAGTTGTCAGTGACTTGCGACAGGTCGGTGGTTTTCTCCCGGTTCTCCGATTTCCTCCACCAATAAAACTGACCGCCACGATATAACTGAAATATTGTTGAAAGTGGCGTTAAACACCATCAAACAAGCAATAGTTTTCCACATTTTTTAAAATAATTTTCATTAGTAGTAATGCATTTCTATCTACGAACACTATTTGTTTCTCTCCTCTATAGTCTTTAGATATTGTCTTGTAGTTAAATAAAGATGACTTTATACTGTAATCTGTGAACTAAAGTACACAAGTTTGTTGACACCTTTTAATACCAGTTAGGTGAATCTCCTATACTATAAGAACAGTCGTACTTCCTATAGTATAAGGTCAAGAATTATCGGAAAATCACAGTACACACAGCAAGATATAAAAAAATGTTGGCTTCACGTACCATTTCATGTCTCGAACTTATTCATTAGATACAGTGGCATGAAAGTTTAATACAGAGATTAATACATGACATTTTCCATATCAGGTCGGGTATCACCCAGAGACCCCCATATCTGCGGAAAACACAGTCGAGGGCTCATATGGGGGTCTCGGGATGATAGGCGGGCTGATGTGGAAAAGGGTCATGTATGAATCTCTGTGTAAAGATCAAAGGCTATTGGTAGTTTCCATCCATACAGAGTACACTGCATTCTAAGCTACAAAAATTGAACTCACTACACAGATACATATTATAGAATTTATGACAGTGTTTTATTTAACAGGATTAAAACAACGCTAAGTTGTGCAACAATGAGGAACGATTTATACGATATTATTAGACTTTCATTTCAACATCAAAAAGGGAGCAATTTCTTATTTTTCTTTTTTTTAACCTGAATGTTAGAAAATTGAAATTGAAATTTTTAATTATTCTTATAGGCTAAATGTACAGAAGTACAGCGATCCAGGACAAGCGACTGTCGGTGGCCAGCAGGCTTAGACATGACAGACCAGATAGTAGAAGGAGGCAGAATTGCAGCTTATAAGATTCAGTGGTTTAGTGGCTCATGGTCAGGATGGTATGTTCCCGGTGTCAACGATCTGAGTACCACATTTAACCCCTCCGCTATAACCTGTTCTCTGTCATATAGAGCCAATTCCATGAGAAGAAGATGGTCCATGTTTTACGATCACACGCATAAATTTATTATCTGTAAACCACAGTAACTCGTGAAAAGAGAATGTTAATATAAATACATGACTTATTGCTGAAAACATCTTATGCAAAAGGCAAAATAAAACAGAAAAGCATTAAACTTATGATTTATTATTTAGACTGGCGAAATTGTTTGGTCACGGCTGCATACAATTATTTCAAAATTATTTGGGACTGCCAACAAATACTTGTACGCTGCAGTCCCATCAACAGCACACAACTTGTGGCATGTAGTTCAATATTAAAGTTCAATCAACAAAAGCACACAACTCGTGGCATGTACAATATGTAGTTCAATTTTCAAGTTCAATCAACAAAAGCACACAACTCGTGGCATGTAGTTCAATATTAAAGTTCAATCAACAAAAGCACACAGCTCATGGCATGTAGTTCAATATTCAAGTTCAATCAACAAAAGCACACAACTCGTGGCATGGAGTTCAATATTAAAAAATTCAATCAACAAAAGCACACAACTTGTGTGGCATGGAGTTCAATCAACAAAAGCACACAACTCGTGGCATGAAGTTCAATATTCAAGTTCAATCAACAAAAGCACACAACTCGTGGCATGTACAATATGTAGTTCAATTTTCAAGTTCAATCAACAAAAGCACACCACTCGTGACATGGAGTTCAATATTAAAGTTCAATCAACAAAAGCACACAACTCGTGGCATGTACAATATGTAGTTCAATTTTCAAGTTCAATCAACAAAAGCACACAACTCGTGACATGAAGTTCAATATTAAAGTTCAATCAACAAAAGCACACAACTCGTGGCATGAAGTTCAATATTCAAGTTCAATCAACAAAAGCACACAACTCGTGGCATGAAGTTCAATATTCAAGTTCAATCAACAAAAGCACACAACTCGTGGCATGTAGTTCAATATTCAAGTTCAATCAACAAAAGCACACAACTCGTGGCATGTACAATATGTAGTTCAATATTAAAGTTCAATCAACAAAAGCACACAACTTGAAGCATGTAGTTCAATATTCAAGTTCAATCAACAAAAGCACACAACTCGTGGCATGGAGTTCAATATTAAAAAATTCAATCAACAAAAGCACACAACTTGTGTGGCATGGAGTTCAATATTAAAGTTCAATCAACAAAAGCCCACAACTCGTGGCATGAAGTTCAATATTCAAGTTCAATCAACAAAAGCACACAACTCGTGGCATGAAGTTCAATATTCAAGTTCAATCAACAAAAGCACACAACTCGTGGCATGTAGTTCAATATTCAAGTTCAATCAACAAAAGCACACAACTCGTGGCATGTACAATATGTAGTTCAATTTTCAAGTTCAATCAACAAAAGCACACAACTCGTGGCATGTACAATATGTAGTTCAATATTAAAGTTCAATCAACAAAAGCACACAACTTGAGGCATGTAGTTCAATATTCAAGTTCAATCAACAAAAGCACACAACTCGTGGCATGGAGTTCAATATTAAAAAATTCAATCAACAAAAGCACACAACTTGTGTGGCATGGAGTTCAATATTCAAGTTCAATCAACAAAAGCCCACAACTCGTGGCATGAAGTTCAATATTCAAGTTCAATCAACAAAAGCACACAACTCGTGGCATGAAGTTCAATATTCAAGTTCAATCAACAAAAGCACACAACTCGTGGCATGTAGTTCAATATTCAAGTTCAATCAACAAAAGCACACAACTCGTGGCATGTACAATATGTAGTTCAATATTCAAGTTCAATCAACAAAAGCACACAACTCGTGGCATGTACAATATGTAGTTCAATATTAAAGTTCAATCAACAAAAGCACACAACTTGAGGCATGTAGTTCAATATTCAAGTTCAATCAACAAAAGCACACAATTCGTGGCATGGAGTTCAATATTAAAGTTCAATCAACAAAAGCACACAACTTGTGTGGCATGGAGCTCAATATTCAAGTTCAATCAACAAAAGCACACAACTCGTGGCATGTAGTTCAATATTAAAGTTTAATCAACAAAAGCACACAACTCGTGGCATTGTGTTCAATATTAAAGTTCATTCCACAAAAGCACACAACTTGTGGCATGAAGTTCAATATTAAAGTTCAATCAACAAAAGCACACAACTCGTGGCATGGAGTTCAATATTGAAGTTCAATCAACAAAAGCACACAACTCGTGGCATGGAGTTCAATATTCAAGTTCAATCAACAAAAGCACACAACTTGTGTGGCATGGAGTTCAATATTAAAGTTCAATCAACAAAAGCCCACAACTCGTGGCATGAAGTTCAATATTCAAGTTCAATCAACAAAAGCACACAACTCGTGGCATGAAGTTCAATATTCAAGTTCAATCAACAAAAGCACACAACTCGTGGCATGTAGTTCAATATTCAAGTTCAATCAACAAAAGCACACAACTCGTGGCATGTACAATATGTAGTTCAATTTTCAAGTTCAATCAACAAAAGCACACAACTCGTGGCATGTACAATATGTAGTTCAATATTAAAGTTCAATCAACAAAAGCACACAACTTGAGGCATGTAGTTCAATATTCAAGTTCAATCAACAAAAGCACACAACTCGTGGCATGGAGTTCAATATTAAAAAATTCAATCAACAAAAGCACACAACTTGTGTGGCATGGAGTTCAATATTCAAGTTCAATCAACAAAAGCCCACAACTCGTGGCATGAAGTTCAATATTCAAGTTCAATCAACAAAAGCACACAACTCGTGGCATGAAGTTCAATATTCAAGTTCAATCAACAAAAGCACACAACTCGTGGCATGTAGTTCAATATTCAAGTTCAATCAACAAAAGCACACAACTCGTGGCATGTACAATATGTAGTTCAATATTCAAGTTCAATCAACAAAAGCACACAACTCGTGGCATGTACAATATGTAGTTCAATATTAAAGTTCAATCAACAAAAGCACACAACTTGAGGCATGTAGTTCAATATTCAAGTTCAATCAACAAAAGCACACAATTCGTGGCATGGAGTTCAATATTAAAGTTCAATCAACAAAAGCACACAACTTGTGTGGCATGGAGCTCAATATTCAAGTTCAATCAACAAAAGCACACAACTCGTGGCATGTAGTTCAATATTAAAGTTTAATCAACAAAAGCACACAACTCGTGGCATTGAGTTCAATATTAAAGTTCATTCCACAAAAGCACACAACTTGTGGCATGAAGTTCAATATTAAAGTTCAATCAACAAAAGCACACAACTCGTGGCATGGAGTTCAATATTGAAGTTCAATCAACAAAAGCACACAACTCGTGGCATGGAGTTCAATATTCAAGTTCAATCAACAAAAGCACACAACTCGTGGCATGAAGTTCAATATTAAAGTTCAATCAACAAAAGCACACAACTCGTGGCATGTAGTTCAATATTAAAGTTCAATCAACAAAAGCACACAACTCGTGGCATGGAGTTCAATATTAAAGTTCAATCAACAAAAGCACACAACTTTTGTGGCATGGAGTTCAATATTAAAGTTCAATAACATTCAACACACAGTTCAATATTTAGCACTTTAAATAATGTTCAATAATATACAAATGTCTGAATTCTTTAAAATTATCCGGTCAAAGTACAATTATTTTCTCAAAGAAAGAAATTGAAGTAACATTGATAAAAACTTAAAATTGTTGCTAGAAATTTGTCAATTGTTCTGCACAAACTTTAAATTAAATACTTGACCCTGGGAACAGAATTCAAGTGAAAGTAAATTTACAAAATTGGATGCCACGTTTATGTCAACGAGAGTCATTTCAATGAAAACGCAGCTTCACCAATTCATCATCGTCTTTTCCTTCAAGTTGAAGACATTCATTGGCAGCCGTGCCGGTAGTGTTCTGCACAAACTTTAAAATAAAATACTTGACCCTGGGAACAGAAGTCAAGTGAAGTAAATTTACAAAATTGGATGCCGGTTTGTGCCAACACGAATCATTTCAATGGTAGCGCAACTTCACCAATTCATCATCGTCTTTTCCTTCAAGTTGAAGACATTCATTAGCAGCCGTGCAGGTAGCTTGTTAACCTTCAATTCACCACTCGCCAAACCTCTGAAAAAGAAAGCAAAGCCGCAGCAGTCTGTGTCCCTTTTTACATGCAAAAACAATTTCAACAATTTTGGGTGGGTGTGGTGGGTTTTTGTCTGCAGATTGATTGTAAGCAATGTAGAAATACATGTTTTGCATGACCTCACCTTTCAGATGTCTTGAACGTAAAAGGGGAAGTTTTTTGCGACGCTAAGATTTATATACAATACGGGAGACAACTCTTCAGGCTTCCAGCCAATATAATTCAATAACCTATATAAAGAACGACAACTCGAACAAAGACCGATATTTCTTCAATAAATTCATCTATTCATTTTAAGTGAATAGATGTGAATATGTAGTATTTTTTGTTACGCTGAAACCGCATCGGTGGTGTAATGGTTAGGTCGCTTTGAGTGCGGTATATCTTGGGTTCAAGCCCTGGTGGGTCAAACCAAAGGCTATGAAATTGGTGTTTGTTGCTTCTCCGCTAAGTACTCAGCATTAAGGAAATAGATCAAATACTGATTTGCTCGGAATCATGATAATGTGTCCGAGTTGAGAGACATGTCTACCAGCGGACTCTTGCTTCAGTAAGCTAGTATTATAGAGATCTAACAAAGCGGAATCATCATCATTTCATTGAATGTAACTTGTTCTCGCCATGATGTGGCTGAAAAATAGCTCATTTGGCGTTAAACAACAATCACCCACCAGTCACATTAATCACGGCTTCTCATCGTGAAAAAGTACATGTGTATACAAGGGCACCTATTTTTCTTGGAGCATAAGGAACCAATAATTTTAAGAACGGCTTATACTTCCAGAGTACCTGAGAGTTCATTCCAAGATTTTAGTCAGTTAATGTTGCTAAATCTTCAGTTTTGAGTGTAGTGCTTTATGGAACATTGTTGATATTTTTTTCCTTTTTCTTAGAGACATTGTATTACCTTCGTTCTTCGAATTACGGCTTCTGATTATGCAGTGTTACGTGACACTAGCTACTCAAAGGGTCGGTGTGACCAGATGTGGATTCTGAAAAAAATCTAAAGATCTGTTGAGAGTACATACAATCAAATTACCTCTCGTATTGTAATAGCATTAAAAGTTAAAACATTTGACTTTTCTGCCCCCAACACTTCTATTCCCCACTCAAAACAAAGACGCATAAAAAGAATAAGTTCAATTGTGTTTCATTAAATAGAATGTACATCGTAGATACATATACCTTGTTTAAGAAGGGATAAATCTTACTTTTTAAAAATAAAATAGTCTGATTACAATACAAAATGTTTCATAATATTCGAGGTTTTGATTGACAACCCATTTGTTATGTTTGATGAACGTGTATTTCCACACAGTCGGCATTCATATGGGTGTCAACTGTGCTCCTCTTCGAGCAAACCTGTTCTGTAATGCGCATACAGACTTCATACATGTACAAGAGTTTCTAAAACAACAGAAAAGAAGCTAATCGTATACTTTAATTTCACGTCCCGCTATATAGATGATGTCCTTTCACTAGTTAATTCTAAGTTTGGTGATTATTGCCAGGTCTGCTTCGTACCTTGACCCACATCCATCTCTTCCCATTCCTCATTCATGACTCACCACCGGATTTTAACAAGAGTAAAACGACGACTGACACCTCAGGATCTACAGCTGAGTTAACCCTCTGTGTTTAGTGGGGTTCGTGTTGCTCAATCTTTAGTTTTCTATGTAATGTTTTGACAATCATTGTTTACCTTTTTGTCCTTTTCCATTTGGTCATTGAGTTGTCTGCCCTTGGCTTCTGATTACCATTTGGTATATATCTTCAATCCTTTCTTTCACCTACAATATTTATCGTGTGTTAGTTTGTTCTCGGCATCATGAGCATAGTTGAAACTTCATACAGCTGCTACCTTGAAGTTAAAAAACCACGTGGGCAAAGTGGAAGGAAACATTGAAGACAAGACAATGGGAAAAATAAAAAGTACAAAAGAACAAGCATTGATCTACAAAACACAACGCAGAACACTAAAGATTGAGGGTCACCTTTACTTATATATAGTTATATACAGAGGTTGCAGATATAAATTTTCAGACTATTTCAGCTGTCTCATATAAGAAATTTCTACATTTAGGATACTAGTATTACTTGGTAGGGATTTTAAAGCTATGATATATTAATTGGTCACATTTCTATAAGGCCCCGGCTTATTTTGTATTCATAAGACAAATTTATAAGACAAATTTTTCTATCGCTCGGTTAATTCATAATCAAATAAGATTTGCACCATATTTGGTATATTTATGTAATGTGCTGCCATTGGCTGTAACGTGTGTTCATGTTTATCTACTCTATCAATACATTGTTGCACATGGTTATTAAAATGTATCCTGCACTTATTCTATTTGTTATTATATATATACTCTCACTGACCGAAATATAGCTTGTTCTGGTACCCCTGTCACATGTTACCTGTTGAGCTTTAGGAACCTAGTTGCAAATCTAGTTCACTTCCTGTTGTCCGAAAAAATATCAAAAGAGGCAATCAAGGGATAATTGTATAATTTTATTATTTAATTTAAGATATAAATGTCAATGGATTAATGCGATTTTTCTGCATGATAGACACAATATTAATACAGTGTCATAAAATATCAAGTTTATGTGTATTCGTTGAAAAACTGAAGAAAGGTTGTTTATACCTCATGCACAATGACTTTATTTTGTTAAGACATAGCACTAACAGTGTTTATACTACATATGAATGTCCTATATAGTCAGTAATAACTTCAGATATGGTTTTGTACAGCAACTACAATGTATATGAATTCGTAGGTTTTTTTTCATGCTGAAATAGTGTATTAATATGGTGCTTGCAACATCAGAACTTAACCCCAGTACCAAATATTAACAATTTTAAGTGACTCTTACAAAAGTGTCAATAAACAATGTTTAAATCAATAAATCAATATATCGTTTTGTCTAAATTATTTAGTTTTCCAATCTTTTAACATTGAGTATAGTTTGTGAAGGATATCTCAGAAACACGTCATGTGCACTAAACTTATTATATATCTTTTTTATTTGCTTTCATATGCATTGCAAAATTATAATTAATATCTGATTTAGACATAGATTAGCAATCTTTGTGTATTGCCATAAAAGAATTAAATAAAAATAAACCATATTTATCGATATCGACATTAGCAACTGTCCGACTGAGCCAGAAATTTTAGTCAGACGAACATTACACAGAAAACCAAGCATCGAACAATAGGAACTCCTCTAAAACGGGGTGATTTCGGGTGGTCTGGAAGGGTTAGCAGTTCCTGCTCCACATGTGGCACCCATCGTGTTACTGTTTAACGACATGAACATCATCTAATATGGACATCGTATTGGAAACCAGTATACGTAAATAAATACAAATAACATCAATAAAACATGAACCCAATACAAAACAAATGTCAAAACTAATCCAACATCGTTTAACGCGGGAAATCGTAGCGGACATCACAACATGAATAAAACACGTGAACACATGTAATAAGAAAACATTGAACAACACGAACCCCAGGACATCACACCATGAACAAAAAACGTGATCACGTGTAATAAGACAACATTGAACAACATGAACCCCAGGACATCACACCATGAACAAAAAACGTGAACACATGTATTAAGACCACATTGAACAACATGAACCCCAGGACATCACAACATGAACAAAAAACGTGAACACATGTAATAAGACATCATTGAACAACATGAACCCCAGGACATCACAACATGAACAAAAAACGTGAACACATGTAATAAGACAACATTGAACAACATGAACCGCAGGACATCACAACATGAACAAAAAAGGTGAACACATGTAATAGGACAACATTGAACAACATGAACCCCAGGACATCACAACATGAACAAAAAACGTGAACACATGTAATAAGACCACATTGAACAACATGAACCCCAGGACATCACAACATCAATAAAAAACGTGAACACATGTAATAAAACAACATTGAACAACATCAACCCCAGGACATCACAACATGAACAAAATACGTGAACACACGTAATAAGACCACATTGAACAACATGAACCCCAAGACATCACAACATGAACAAAAAACGTGAACACATGTAATAAGACAACATTGAACAACATGAACTCCAGGACATCACAGCATGAACAAAAAACGTGAACACATGTAATAAGAAAACATTGAACAACATGAACCCCAGGACATCACAACATGAACAAAAAACGTGAACACATGTAATAAGACCACATTGAACAACATGAACCCCAGGACATCACAACATGAACATAAAACGTGAACACATGTAATAAGACCACATTGAACAACATGAACCCCAGGACATCACAACATGAATAAAAAACGTGAACACATGTAATAAAACAACATTGAACAACATGAACCCCAGGACATCACAACATGAACAAAATAGTGAACACACGTAATAAGACCACATTGAACAACATGAACCCCAAGACATCACAACATGAACAAAAAACGTGAACACATGTAATAAGACAACATTGAACAACATGAACTCCAGGACATTACAGCATGAACAAAAAACGTGAACACATGTAATAAGAAAACATTGAACAACATGAACCCCAGGACATGACAACATGAACAAAATACATGAACACATGCAATAAGACAACATTGAACAACATGAACCCCAGGACATCACAACATGAACATAAAACGTGAACACATGTAATAAGACAACATTGAACAACATGAACCCCAGGACATCACACCATGAACAAAATACATGAACACACGTAATAAGACCACATTGAACAAAATGAACCCCAGGACATCACAACATGAACAAAAAACGTGAGCACATGTAATAAGACAACATTGAACAACATGAACCCCAGGACATCACACCATGAACAAAAAACGTGAACACATGTAATAAGACCACATTGAACAACATGAACCCCAGGACCTCACAACATGAACAAAAAACGTGAACACATGTAATAAGACCACATTGAACAACATGAACCCCAGGACATCACAACATGAACAAAAAACATGAACATGAACACATGTAATAAGACCACATTGAACAACATGAACCCTAGGACATCACAACATGAATTAAAAACGTGAACACATGTAATAAGACCACATTGAACAACATGAACCCCAGGACATCACAACAAGAACAAAAAACATGAACATGAACACATGTAATAAGACCACATTGAACAACATGAACCCTAGGACATCACAACATGAATAAAAAACGTGAACACATGTAATAAGACAACATTGAACAACATGAAGTCCAGGACATCACAACATGAACAAAAAACGTGAACACATGTAATAAGACAACATTGAACAACATGAAGTCCAGGACATCACAACATGAACAAAAAACGTGAACACACGTAATAAGACAACATTGAACAACATGAACCCCAGGACATCACAACATGAATAAAAAACGTGAACACATGTAATAAGATCACATTGAACAACATGAACCCCAGGACATCACAACATGAACAAAATACGTGAACACATGTAATAAGACAACATTGAACAAGATGAACCCCAGAACATCACAACATGAACAAAAAACGTGAACACATGTAATAAGACCACATTGAACAACATGAACCCCAGGACATCACAACATGAATAAAATACGTGAACACATGTAATAAGACCACATTGAACAACATGAACCCCAGGACATCACAACATGAACAAAAAACGTGAACACATGTAATAAGACAACATTGAACAACATGAACCCCAGTACATCACACCATGAACAAAAAACGTGAGCACATGTAATAAGACCACATTGAACAACATGAACCCCAGGACATCACAACATGAACAAAAAAGGTGAACACATGTAATAAGACAACATTGAACAACATGAACCCCAGGACATCACAACATGAATAAATAACGTGAACACATGTAATAAGACAACATTGAAAAACATGAGCCCCAGGACATCACAACATGAACAAAAAACGTGAACACATGTAATAAGACAACATTGAACAACATGAACCCCAGGACATCACACCATGAATAAAAAACGTGAACACATGTAATAAGACCACATTGAACAACATGAAACCCAGGACATCACAACATGAACAAAAATGGTGAACACATGTAATAAGACAACATTGAACAACATGAACCCCAGGACATCACAACATGAACAAAAAACGTGAACACGTGTAATAAGACCACATTGAACAACATGAACCCCAGGACATCACAACATGAATAAAAAACGTGAACACATGTAATAAAACAACATTGAACAACATGAACCCCAAGACATCACAACATGAACAAAATACGTGAACACACGTAATAAGACCACATTGAACAACATGAACCCCAAGACATCACAACATGAACAAAAAACGTGAACACATGTAATAAGACAACATTGAACAACATGAACCCCAAGACATCACAACATGAACAAAATACATTAACACACGTAATAAGACCACATTGAACAACATGAACCCCAGGACATCACAACATGAACAAAAAACGTGAGCACATGTAATAAGACAACATTGAACAACATGAACCCCAGGACATCACACCATGAACAAAAAACGTGAACACATGTAATAAGACCACATTGAACAACATGAACCCCAGGACCTCACAACATGAACAAAAAACGTGAACACATGTAATAAGACCACATTGAACAACATGAACCCCAGGACATCACAACATGAACAAAAAACATGAACATGAACACATGTAATAAGACCACATTGAACAACATGAACCCTAGGACATCACAACATGAATTAAAAACGTGAACACATGTAATAAGACCACATTGAACAACATGAACCCAAGGACATCACAACATGAACAAAAACATGAACATGAACACATGTGAAAAGACCACATTGAACAACATGAACCCTAGGACATCACAACATGAATAAAAAACGTGAACACATGTAATAAGACAACATTGAACAACATGAACTCCAGGACATCACAACATGAACAAAAAACGTGAACACATGTAATAAGACAACATTGAACAACATGAAGTCCAGGACATCACAACATGAACAAAACATGTGAACACACGTAATAAGACAACATTGAACAACATGAACCCCAGGACATCACAACATGAATAAAAAACGTGAACACATGTAATAAGATCACATTGAACAACATGAACCCCAGGACATCACAACATGAACAAAATACGTGAACACATGCAATAAGACAACATTGAACAACATGAACCCCAGAACATCACAACATGAACAAAAAACGTGATCACATGTAATAAGACAACATTGAACAACATGAACCCCAGGACATCACAACATGAATAAAATACGTGAACACATGTAATAAGACAACATTGAACAACATGAACCCCAGGACATCACAACATGAATAAAAGACGTGAACACATGTAATAAGACCACATTGAACAACATGAACCCCAGGACATCACAACATGAACAAAAAACGTGAACACATGTAATAAGACCACATTGAACAACATGAACCCCAGGACATCACACCATGTACAAAAAACGTGAGCACATGTAATAAGACCACATTGAACAACATGAACCCCAGGACATCACAACATGAACAAAAAAGGTGAACACATGTAATAAGACAACATTGAACAACATGAACCCCAGGACATCACAACATGAATAAATAACGTGAACACATGTAATAAGACAACATTGAAAAACATGAGCCCCAGGACATCACAACATGAACAAAAAACGTGAACACATGTAATAAGACAACATTGAACAACATGAACCCCAGGACATCACACCATGAATAAAAAACGTGAACACATGTAATAAGACAACATTGAACAACATGAAACCCAGGACATCACAACATGAACAAAAATGGTGAACACATGTAATAAGACAACATTGAACAACATGAACCCCAGGACATCACAACATGAACAAAAAACGTGAACACATGTAATAAGACCACATTGAACAACATGAACCCCAGGACATCACAACATGAATAAAAAACGTGAACACATGTAATAAAACAACATTGAACAACATGAACCCCAGGACATCACAACATGAACAAAATACGTGAACACATGTAATAAGACCACATTGAACAACATGAACTCCAGGACATCACAGCATGAACAAAAAACGTGAACACATGTAATAAGAAAACATTGAACAACATGAACCCCAGGACATCACAACATGAACAAAAAACGTGAACACATGTAATAAGACCACATTGAACAACATGAACTCCAGGACATCACAGCATGAACAAAAAACGTGAACACATGTAATAAGAAAACATTGAACAACATGAATCCCAGGTCATCACAACATGAACATAAAACGTGAACACATGTAATAAGACCACATTGAACAACATTAACCCCAGGACAAGACAACATGAACAAAATACATGAACACACGTAATAAGACAACATTGAACAACATGAACCCCAGGACATCACAACATGAACAAAAAACGTGAGCACATGTAATAAGACAACAGTGAACAACATGAACCCCAGGACATCACACCATGAATAAAAAACGTGAACACATGTAATAAGACAACCTTGAACAACATGAACCCCAGGACATCACACCATGAATAAAAAACGTGAATACATGTAATAAGGCAACCTTGAACAACATGAACCCCAGGACATCACACCATGAACAAAAAACGTGAACACATGTAATAAGACAACATTGAACAACATGAACCCCAGGACATCACAACATGAATTAAAAACGTGAACACATGTAATAAGACCACATTGAACAACATGAACCCCAGGACATCACAACAAGAACAAAAAACATGAACATGAACACATGTAATAAGACCACATTGAACAACATGAACCCCAGGACATCACAACATGAATACAAAACGTGAACACATGTAATAAGACAACATTGAACAACATGAAGTCCAGGACATCACAACATGAACAAAAAACGTGAACACACGTAATAAGACAACATTGAACAACATGAAGTCCAGGACATCACAACATGAACAAAAAACGTGAACACACGTAATAAGACAACATTGAACAGCATGAACCCTAGGACATCACAACATGAATAAAAAACGTGAACACATGTAATAAGATCACATTGAACAACATGAACCCCAGGACATCACAACATGAACAAAATACGTGAACACATGCAATAAGACAACATTGAACAACATGAACCCCAGAACATCACAACATGAACAAAAAACGTGAACACATGTAATAAGACCACATTGAACAACATGAACCCCAGGATATCACAACATGAATAAAATACGTGAACACATGTAATAAGATCACATTGAACAACATGAACCCCAGGACATCACAACATGAATAAAATACGTGAACACATGTAATAAGACAACATTGAACAACATGAACCCCAGGACATCACAACATGAACAAAAAACGTGAACACATGTAATAAGACAACATTGAACAACGTGAACACATGTAATAAGACAACATTGAACAACATGAACCCCTGGACATCACACCATGAACAAAAAACGTGAGCACATGTAATAAGACCACATTGAACAACATGAACCCCAGGACATCACAACTTGAACAAAAAAGGTGAATACATGTAATAAGACAACATTGAACAACATGAACCCCAGGACATCACAACATGAATAAATAACGTGAACACATGTAATAAGACAACATTGAAAACCATGAGCCCCAGGACATCACAACATGAACAAAAATCGTGAACACATGTAATAAGACAACATTGAACAACATGAACCCCAGGACATCACACCATGAATAAAATACGTGAACACATGTAATAAGACAACATTGAACAACATGAAACCCAGGACATCACAACTTGAACAAAAATGGTGAACACATGTAATAAGACAACATTGAACAACATGAACCCCAGGACATCACAACATGAACAAAAAACGTGAACACATGTAATAAGACCACATTGAACAACATGAACCCCAGGACATCACACCATGTACAAAAAACGTGAGCACATGTAATAAGACCACATTGAACAACATGAACCCCAGGACATCACAACATGAACAAAAAACGTGAACACATGTAATAAGACAACATTGAACAACATGAACCCCAGGACATCACAACATGAATAAATAACGTGAACACATGTAATAAGACAACATTGAAAAACATGATCCCCAGGACATCACAACATGAACAAAAAACGTGAACACATGTAATAAGACAACATTGAACAACATGAACCCCAGGACATCACACCATGAATAAAAAACGTGAACACATGTAATAAGACCACATTGAACAACATGAAACCCAGGACATCACAACATGAACAAAAATGGTGAACACATGTAATAAGACCACATTGAACAACATGAACCCCAGGACATCACAACATGAATAAAAAACGTGAACACATGTAATAAAACAACATTGAACAACATGAACCCCAGGACATCACAACATGAACAAAATACGTGAACACATGTAATAAGACAACATTGAACAACATGAACTCCAGGACATCACAGCATGAACAAAAAACGTGAACACATGTAATAAGAAAACATTGAACAACATGAACCCCAGGACATCACAACATGAACAAAAAACGTGAACACATGTAATAAGACCACATTGAACAACATGAACTCCAGGACATCACAGCATGAACAAAAAACGTGAACACATGTAATAAGAAAACATTGAACAACATGAACCCCAGGACATCACAACATGAACAAAAAACGTGAACACATGTAATAAGATCACATTGAACAACATGAACCCCAGAACATCACAACATGAACATAAAACGTGAACACATGTAATAAGACAACATTGAACAACATGAACCCCAGGATATGACAACATGAACAAAATACATGAACACATGTAATAAGACAACATTGAACAACATGAATCCCAGGTCATCACAACATGAACATAAAACGTGAACACCTGTAATAAGACCACATTGAACAACATGAACCCCAGGACATGACAACATGAACAAAATACATGAACACACGTAATAAGACCACATTGAACAACATGAACCCCAGGACATCACAACATGAACAAAAAACGTGAGCACATGTAATAAGACAACAGTGAACAACATGAACCCCAGGACATCACACCATGAATAAAAAACGTGAACACATGTAATAAGACAACCTTGAACAACATGAACCCCAGGACATCACACCATGAATACAAAACGTGAACACATGTAATAAGACAACCTTGAACAACATGAACCCCAGGACATCACACCATGAACAAAAAACGTGAACACATGTAATAAGACAACATTGAACAACATGAACCCCAGGACATCACAACATGAATTAAAAACGTGAACACATGTAATAAGACCACATTGAACAACATGAACCCCAGGACATCACAACAAGAACAAAAAACATGAACATGAACACATGTAATAAGACCACATTGAACAACATGAACCCCAGGACATCACAACATGAATAAAAAACGTGAACACATGTAATAAGACAACATTGAACAACATGAAGTCCAGGACATCACAACATGAACAAAAAACGTGAACACATGTAATAAGACCACATTGAACAACATGAAGTCCAGGACATCACAACATGAACAAAAAAGGTGAACACACGTAATAAGACCACATTGAACAACATGAACCCCAGGACATCACAACATGAATAAAAAACGTGAACACATGTAATAAGATCACATTGAACAACATGAACCCCAGGACATCACAACATGAACAAAATACATGAACACATGCAATAAGACAACATTGAACAACATGAACCCCAGAACATCACAACATGAACAAAAATGGTGAACACATGTAATAAGACAACATTGAACAACATGAACCCCAGGACATCACAACATGAACAAAAAACGTGAACACATGTAATAAGACCACATTGAACAACATGAACCCCAGGACATCACACCATGTACAAAAAACGTGACCACATGTAATAAGACCACATTGAACAACATGAACCCCAGGACATCACAACATGAACAAAAAACGTGAACACATGTAATAAGACAACATTGAACAACATGAACCCCAGGACATCACAACATGAATAAATAACGTGAACACATGTAATAAGACAACATTGAAAAACATGATTCCCAGGACATCACAACATGAACAAAAAACGTGAACACATGTAATAAGACCACATTGAACAACATGAACCCCAGGACATCACACCATGAATAAAAAACGTGAACACATGTAATAAGACAACATTGAACAACATGAAACCCAGGACATCACAACATGAACAAAAATGGTGAACACATGTAATAAGACAACATTGAACAATATGAACCCCAGGACATCACAACATGAACAAAAAACGTGAACACATGTAATAAGACCACATTGAACAACATGAACCCCAGGACATCACAACATGAATAAAAAACGTGAACACATGTAATAAAACAACATTGAACAACATGAACCCCAGGACATCACAACATGAACAAAATACGTGAACACATGTAATAAGACAACATTGAACAACATGAACTCCAGGACATCACAACATGAACAAAAAACGTGAACACATGTAATAAGACCACATTGAACAACATGAAGTCCAGGACATCACAACATGAACAAAAAAGGTGAACACACGTAATAAGACCACATTGAACAACATGAACCCCAGGACATCACAACATGAATAAAAAACGTGAACACATGTAATAAGATCACATTGAACAACATGAACCCCAGCACATCACAACATGAACAAAATACATGAACACATGCAATAAGACAACATTGAACAACATGAACCCCAGAACATCACAACATGAACAAAAAACGTGAACACATGTAATAAGACCACATTGAACAACATGAACCCCAGGACATCACAACATGAATAAAATACGTGAACACATGTAATAAGACCACATTGAACAACATGAACCCCAGGACATCACACCATGAATAAAATACGTGAACACATGTAATAAGACAACATTGAACAACATGAAACCCAGGACATCACAACATGAACAAAAATGGTGAACACATGTAATAAGACCACATTGAACAACATGAACCCCAGGACATCACAACATGAACAAAAAACGTGAACACATGTAATAAGACCACATTGAACAACATGAACCCCAGGACATCACACCATGTACAAATAACGTGACCACATGTAATAAGACCACATTGAACAACATGAACCCCAGGACATCACAACATGAACAAAAAACGTGAACACATGTAATAAGACAACATTGAACAACATGAACCCCAGGACATCACAACATGAATAAATAACGTGAACACATGTAATAAGACAACATTGAAAAACATGATCCCCAGGACATAACAACATGAACAAAAAACGTGAACACATGTAATAAGACCACATTGAACAACATGAACCCCAGGACATCACACCATGAATATAAAACGTGATCACATGTAATAAGACAACATTGAAAAACATGATCCCCAGGACATCACAACATGAACAAAAAACGTGAACACATGTAATAAGACAACATTGAACAACATGAACCCCAGGACATCACAACATGAACAAAAAACGTGAACACATGTAATAAGACCACATTGAACAACATGAACCCCAGGACATCACACCATGTACAAAAAACGTGAGCACATGTAATAAGACCACATTGAACAACATGAACCCCAGGACATCACAACATGAACAAAAAACGTGAACACATGTAATAAGACAACATTGAACAACATGAACCCCAGGACATCACAACATGAATAAATAACGTGAACACATGTAATAAGACAACATTGAAAAACATGATCCCCAGGACATCACAACATGAACAAAAAACGTGAACACATGTAATAAGACAACATTGAACAACATGAACCCCAGGACATCACACCATGAATAAAAAACGTGAACACATGTAATAAGACAACATTGAACAACATGAAACCCAGGACATCACAACATGAACAAAAATGGTGAACACATGTAATAAGACCACATTGAACAACATGAACCCCAGGACATCACAACATGAATAAAAAACGTGAACACATGTAATAAAACAACATTGAACAACATGAACCCCAGGACATCACAACATGAACAAAATACGTGAACACATGTAATAAGACAACATTGAACAACATGAACTCCAGGACATCACAGCATGAACAAAACACGTGAACACATGTAATAAGAAAACATTGAACAACATGAACCCCAGGACATCACAACATGAACAAAAAACGTGAACACATGTAATAAGACCACATTGAACAACATGAACTCCAGGACATCACAGCATGAACAAAAAACGTGAACACATGTAATAAGAAAACATTGAACAACATGAACCCCAGGACATCACAACATGAACAAAAAACGTGAACACATGTAATAAGATCACATTGAACAACATGAACCCCAGAACATCACAACATGAACATAAAACGTGAACACATGTAATAAGACAACATTGAACAACATGAACCCCAGGACATGACAACATGAACAAAATACATGAACACATGTAATAAGACAACATTGAACAACATGAATCCCAGGTCATCACAACATGAACATAAAACGTGAACACCTGTAATAAGACCACATTGAACAACATGAACCCCAGGACATGACAACATGAACAAAATACATGAACACACGTAATAAGACCACATTGAACAACATGAACCCCAGGACATCACAACATGAACAAAAAACGTGAGCACATGTAATAAGACAACAGTGAACAACATGAACCCCAGGACATCACACCATGAATAAAAAACGTGAACACATGTAATAAGACAACCTTGAACAACATGAACCCCAGGACATCACACCATGAATACAAAACGTGAACACATGTAATAAGACAACCTTGAACAACATGAACCCCAGGACATCACACCATGAACAAAAAACGTGAACACATGTAATAAGACAACATTGAACAACATGAACCCCAGGACATCACAACATGAATTAAAAACGTGAACACATGTAATAAGACCACATTGAACAACATGAACCCCAGGACATCACAACAAGAACAAAAAACATGAACATGAACACATGTAATAAGACCACATTGAACAACATGAACCCTAGGACATCACAACATGAATAAAAAACGTGAACACATGTAATAAGACAACATTGAACAACATGAAGTCCAGGACATCACAACATGAACAAAAAACGTGAACACATGTACTAAGACCACATTGAACAACATGAAGTCCAGGACATCACAACATGAACAAAAAAGGTGAACACACGTAATAAGACCACATTGAACAACATGAACCCCAGGACATCACAACATGAATTAAAAACGTGAACACATGTAATAAGATCACATTGAACAACATGAACCCCAGGACATCACAACATGAACAAAATACATGAACACATGCAATAAGACAACATTGAACAACATGAACCCCAGAACATCACAACATGAACAAAAAACGTGAACACATGTAATAAGACCACATTGAACAACATGAACCCCAGGACATCACACCATGAATAAAATACGTGAACACATGTAATAAGACAACATTGAACAACATGAAACCCAGGACATCACAACATGAACAAAAATGGTGAACACATGTAATAAGACCACATTGAACAACATGAACCCCAGGACATCACAACATGAACAAAAAACGTGAACACATGTAATAAGACCACATTGAACAACATGAACCCCAGGACATCACACCATGTACAAATAACGTGACCACATGTAATAAGACCACATTGAACAACATGAACCCCAGGACATCACAACATGAACAAAAAACGTGAACACATGTAATAAGACAACATTGAACAACATGAACCCCAGGACATCACAACATGAATAAATAACGTGAACACATGTAATAAGACAACATTGAAAAACATGATCCCCAGGACATAACAACATGAACAAAAAACGTGAACACATGTAATAAGACCACATTGAACAACATGAACCCCAGGACATCACACCATGAATATAAAACGTGATCACATGTAATAAGACAACATTGAAAAACATGATCCCCAGGACATCACAACATGAACAAAAAACGTGAACACATGTAATAAGACAACATTGAACAACATGAACCCCAGGACATCACAACATGAACAAAAAACGTGAACACATGTAATAAGACCACATTGAACAACATGAACCCCAGGACATCACACCATGTACAAAAAACGTGAGCACATGTAATAAGACCACATTGAACAACATGAACCCCAGGACATCACAACATGAACAAAAAACGTGAACACATGTAATAAGACAACATTGAACAACATGAACCCCAGGACATCACAACATGAATAAATAACGTGAACACATGTAATAAGACAACATTGAAAAACATGATCCCCAGGACATCACAACATGAACAAAAAACGTGAACACATGTAATAAGACAACATTGAACAACATGAACCCCAGGACATCACACCATGAATAAAAAACGTGAACACATGTAATAAGACAACATTGAACAACATGAAACCCAGGACATCACAACATGAACAAAAATGGTGAACACATGTAATAAGACCACATTGAACAACATGAACCCCAGGACATCACAACATGAATAAAAAACGTGAACACATGTAATAAAACAACATTGAACAACATGAACCCCAGGACATCACAACATGAACAAAATACGTGAACACATGTAATAAGACAACATTGAACAACATGAACTCCAGGACATCACAGCATGAACAAAACACGTGAACACATGTAATAAGAAAACATTGAACAACATGAACCCCAGGACATCACAACATGAACAAAAAACGTGAACACATGTAATAAGACCACATTGAACAACATGAACTCCAGGACATCACAGCATGAACAAAAAACGTGAACACATGTAATAAGAAAACATTGAACAACATGAACCCCAGGACATCACAACATGAACAAAAAACGTGAACACATGTAATAAGATCACATTGAACAACATGAACCCCAGAACATCACAACATGAACATAAAACGTGAACACATGTAATAAGACAACATTGAACAACATGAACCCCAGGACATGACAACATGAACAAAATACATGAACACATGTAATAAGACAACATTGAACAACATGAATCCCAGGTCATCACAACATGAACATAAAACGTGAACACCTGTAATAAGACCACATTGAACAACATGAACCCCAGGACATGACAACATGAACAAAATACATGAACACACGTAATAAGACCACATTGAACAACATGAACCCCAGGACATCACAACATGAACAAAAAACGTGAGCACATGTAATAAGACAACAGTGAACAACATGAACCCCAGGACATCACACCATGAATAAAAAACGTGAACACATGTAATAAGACAACCTTGAACAACATGAACCCCAGGACATCACACCATGAATACAAAACGTGAACACATGTAATAAGACAACCTTGAACAACATGAACCCCAGGACATCACACCATGAACAAAAAACGTGAACACATGTAATAAGACAACATTGAACAACATGAACCCCAGGACATCACAACATGAATTAAAAACGTGAACACATGTAATAAGACCACATTGAACAACATGAACCCCAGGACATCACAACAAGAACAAAAAACATGAACATGAACACATGTAATAAGACCACATTGAACAACATGAACCCTAGGACATCACAACATGAATAAAAAACGTGAACACATGTAATAAGACAACATTGAACAACATGAAGTCCAGGACATCACAACATGAACAAAAAACGTGAACACATGTACTAAGACCACATTGAACAACATGAAGTCCAGGACATCACAACATGAACAAAAAAGGTGAACACACGTAATAAGACCACATTGAACAACATGAACCCCAGGACATCACAACATGAATTAAAAACGTGAACACATGTAATAAGATCACATTGAACAACATGAACCCCAGGACATCACAACATGAACAAAATACATGAACACATGCAATAAGACAACATTGAACAACATGAACCCCAGAACATCACAACATGAACAAAAAACGTGAACACATGTAATAAGACCACATTGAACAACATGAACCCCAGGACATCACAACATGAATAAAATACGTGAACACATGTAATAAGACCACATTGAACAACATGAACCCCAGGACATCACACCATGAATAAAATACGTGAACACATGTAATAAGACAACATTGAACAACATGAAACCCAGGACATCACAACATGAACAAAAATGGTGAACACATGTAATAAGACAACATTGAACAACATGAACCCCAGGACATCACAACATGAACAAAAAACGTGAACACATGTAATAAGACCACATTGAACAACATGAACCCCAGGACATCACACCATGTACAAAAAACGTGACCACATGTAATAAGACCACATTGAACAACATGAACCCCAGGACATCACAACATGAACAAAAAACGTGAACACATGTAATAAGACCACATTGAACAACATGAACCCCAGGACATCACAACATGAATAAATAACGTGAACACATGTAATAAGACAACATTGAAAAACATGATCCCCAGGACATCACAACATGAACAAAAAACGTGAACACATGTAATAAGACCACATTGAACAACATGAACCCCAGGACATCACACCATGAATAAAAAACGTGAACACATGTAATAAGACAACATTGAACAACATGAAACCCAGGACATCACAACATGAACAAAAATGGTGAACACATGTAATAAGACAACATTGAACAACATGAACCCCAGGACATCACAACATGAACAAAAAACGTGAACACATGTAATAAGACCACATTGAACAACATGAACCCCAGGACATCACAACATGAATAAAAAACGTGAACACATGTAATAAAACAACATTGAACAACATGAACCCCAGGACATCACAACATGAACAAAATACGTGAACACATGTAATAAGACAACATTGAACAACATGAACTCCAGGACATCACAACATGAACAAAAAACGTGAACACATGTAATAAGACAACATTGAACAACATGAAGTCCAGGACATCACAACATGAACAAAAAAGGTGAACACACGTAATAAGACAACATTGAACAACATGAACCCCAGGACATCACAACATGAATAAAAAACGTGAACACATGTAATAAGATCACATTGAACAACATGAACCCCAGGACATCACAACATGAACAAAATACATGAACACATGCAATAAGACAACATTGAACAACATGAACCCCAGAACATCACAACATGAACAAAAAACGTGAACACATGTAATAAGACCACATTGAACAACATGAACCCCAGGACATCACAACATGAATAAAATACGTGAACACATGTAATAAGACCACATTGAACAACATGAACCCCAGGACATCACACCATGAATAAAATACGTGAACACATGTAATAAGACAACATTGAACAACATGAAACCCAGGACATCACAACATGAACAAAAATGGTGAACACATGTAATAAGACAACATTGAACAACATGAACCCCAGGACATCACAACATGAACAAAAAACGTGAACACATGTAATAAGACCACATTGAACAACATGAACCCCAGGACATCACACCATGTACAAAAAACGTGACCACATGTAATAAGACCACATTGAACAACATGAACCCCAGGACATCACAACACGAACAAAAAACGTGAACACATGTAATAAGACAACATTGAACAACATGAACCCCAGGACATCACAACATGAATAAATAACGTGAACACATGTAATAAGACAACATTGAAAAACATGATCCCCAGGACATCACAACATGAACAAAAAACGTGAACACATGTAATAAGACCACATTGAACAACATGAACCCCAGGACATCACACCATGAATAAAAAACGTGAACACATGTAATAAGACAACATTGAACAACATGAAACCCAGGACATCACAACATGAACAAAAATGGTGAACACATGTAATAAGACAACATTGAACAACATGAACCCCAGGACATCACAACATGAACAAAAAACGTGAACACCTGTAATAAGACCACATTGAACAACATGAACCCCAGGACATGACAACATGAACAAAATACATGAACACACGTAATAAGACCACATTGAACAACATGAACCCCAGGACATCACAACATGAACAAAAAACGTGAGCACATGTAATAAGACAACAGTGAACAACATGAACCCCAGGACATCACACCATGAATAAAAAACGTGAACACATGTAATAAGACAACCTTGAACAACATGAACCCCAGGACATCACACCATGAATACAAAACGTGAACACATGTAATAAGACAACCTTGAACAACATGAACCCCAGGACATCACACCATGAACAAAAAACGTGAACACATGTAATAAGACAACATTGAACAACATGAACCCCAGGACATCACAACATGAATTAAAAACGTGAACACATGTAATAAGACCACATTGAACAACATGAACTCCAGGACATCACAACAAGAACAAAAAACATGAACATGAACACATGTAATAAGACCACATTGAACAACATGAACCCTAGGACATCACAACATGAATAAAAAACGTGAACACATGTAATAAGACAACATTGAACAACATGAAGTCCAGGACATCACAACATGAACAAAAAACGTGAACACATGTAATAAGACCACATTGAACAACATGAAGTCCAGGACATCACAACATGAACAAAAAAGGTGAACACACGTAATAAGACCACATTGAACAACATGAACCCCAGGACATCACAACATGAATAAAAAACGTGAACACATGTAATAAGATCACATTGAACAACATGAACCCCAGGACATCACAACATGAACAAAATACATGAACACATGCAATAAGACAACATTGAACAACATGAACCCCAGAACATCACAACATGAACAAAAAACGTGAACACATGTAATAAGACCACATTGAACAACATGAACCCCAGGACATCACAACATGAATAAAATACGTGAACACATGTAATAAGACCACATTGAACAACATGAACCCCAGGACATCACACCATGAATAAAATACGTGAACACATGTAATAAGACAACATTGAACAACATGAAACCCAGGACATCACAACATGAACAAAAATGGTGAACACATGTAATAAGACAACATTGAACAACATGAACCCCAGGACATCACAACATGAACAAAAAACGTGAACACATGTAATAAGACCACATTGAACAACATGAACCCCAGGACATCACAACATGAACAAAAAACGTGAACACATGTAATAAGACCACATTGAACAACATGAACCCCAGGACATCACAACATGAATAAATAACGTGAACACATGTAATAAGACCACATTGAAAAACATGATCCCCAGGACATCACAACATGAACAAAAAACGTGAACACATGTAATAAGACCACATTGAACAACATGAACCCCAGGACATCACACCATGAATAAAAAACGTGAACACATGTAATAAGACAACATTGAACAACATGAAACCCAGGACATCACAACATGAACAAAAATGGTGAACACATGTAATAAGACAACATTGAACAACATGAACCCCAGGACATCACAACATGAACAAAAAACGTGAACACATGTAATAAGACCACATTGAACAACATGAACCCCAGGACATCACAACATGAATAAAAAACGTGAACACATGTAATAAAACAACATTGAACAACATGAACCCCAGGACATCACAACATGAACAAAATACGTGAACACATGTAATAAGACAACATTGAACAACATGAACTCCAGGACATCACAACATGAACAAAAAACGTGAACACATGTAATAAGACAACATTGAACAACATGAAGTCCAGGACATCACAACATGAACAAAAAAGGTGAACACACGTAATAAGACAACATTGAACAACATGAACCCCAGGACATCACAACATGAATAAAAAACGTGAACACATGTAATAAGATCACATTGAACAACATGAACCCCAGGACATCACAACATGAACAAAATACATGAACACATGCAATAAGACAACATTGAACAACATGAACCCCAGAACATCACAACATGAACAAAAAACGTGAACACATGTAATAAGACCACATTGAACAACATGAACCCCAGGACATCACAACATGAATAAAATACGTGAACACATGTAATAAGACCACATTGAACAACATGAACCCCAGGACATCACACCATGAATAAAAAACGTGAACACATGTAATAAGATCACATTGAACAACATGAACCCCAGGACATCACACCATGTACAAAAAACGTGACCACATGTAATAAGACCACATTGAACAACATGAACCCCAGGACATCACAACATGAACAAAAAACGTGAACACATGTAATAAGACAACATTGAACAACATGAACCCCAGGACATCACAACATGAATAAATAACGTGAACACATGTAATAAGACCACATTGAAAAACATGATCCCCAGGACATCACAACATGAACAAAAAACGTGAACACATGTAATAAGACCACATTGAACAACATGAACCCCAGGACATCACACCATGAATAAAAAACGTGAACACATGTAATAAGACAACATTGAACAACATGAAACCCAGGACATCACAACATGAACAAAAATGGTGAACACATGTAATAAGACAACATTGAACAACATGAACCCCAGGACATCACAACATGAACAAAAAACGTGAACACATGTAATAAGACCACATTGAACAACATGAACCCCAGGACATCACAACATGAATAAAAAACGTGAACACATGTAATAAAACAACATTGAACAACATGAACCCCAGGACATCACAACATGAACAAAATACGTGAACACATGTAATAAGACAACATTGAACAACATGAACTCCAGGACATCACAACATGAACAAAAAACGTGAACACATGTAATAAGACCACATTGAACAACATGAAGTCCAGGACATCACAACATGAACAAAAAAGGTGAACACACGTAATAAGACAACATTGAACAACATGAACCCCAGGACATCACAACATGAATAAAAAACGTGAACACATGTAATAAGATCACATTGAACAACATGAACCCCAGGACATCACAACATGAACAAAATACATGAACACATGTAATAAGACAACATTGAACAACATGAACCCCAGGACATCACACCATGTACAAAAAACGTGACCACATGTAATAAGACCACATTGAACAACATGAACCCCAGGACATCACAACATGAACAAAAAACGTGAACACATGTAATAAGACAACATTGAACAACATGAACCCCAGGACATCACAACATGAATAAATAACGTGAACACATGTAATAAGACAACATTGAAAAACATGATCCCCAGGACATCACAACATGAACAAAAAACGTGAACACATGTAATAAGACCACATTGAACAACATGAACCCCAGGACATCACACCATGAATAAAAAACGTGAACACATGTAATAAGACAACATTGAACAACATGAAACCCAGGACATCACAACATGAAAAAAAATGGTGAACACATGTAATAAGACAACATTGAACAACATGAACCCCAGGACATCACAACATGAACAAAAAACGTGAACACATGTAATAAGACCACATTGAACAACATGAACCCCAGGACATCACAACATGAATAAAAAACGTGAACACATGTAATAAAACAACATTGAACAACATGAACCCCAGGACATCACAACATGAACAAAATACGTGAACACATGTAATAAGACAACATTGAACAACATGAACTCCAGGACATCACAGCATGAACAAAAAACGTGAACACATGTAATAAGAAAACATTGAACAACATGAACCCCAGGACATCACAACATGAACAAAAAACGTGAACACATGTAATAAGACCACATTGAACAACATGAACTCCAGGACATCACAGCATGAACAAAAAACGTGAACACATGTAATAAGAAAACATTGAACAACATGAACCCCAGGACATCACAACATGAACAAAAAACGTGAACACATGTAATAAGATCACATTGAACAACATGAACCCCAGAACATCACAACATGAACATAAAACGTGAACACATGTAATAAGACAACATTGAACAACATGAACCCCAGGACATGACAACATGAACAAAATACATGAACACATGTAATAAGACAACATTGAACAACATGAATCCCAGGTCATCACAACATGAACATAAAACGTGAACACCTGTAATAAGACCACATTGAACAACATGAACCCCAGGACATGACAACATGAACAAAATACATGAACACACGTAATAAGACCACATTGAACAACATGAACCCCAGGACATCACAACATGAACAAAAAACGTGAGCACATGTAATAAGACAACAGTGAACAACATGAACCCCAGGACATCACACCATGAATAAAAAACGTGAACACATGTAATAAGACAACCTTGAACAACATGAACCCCAGGACATCACACCATGAATAAAAAACGTGAACACATGTAATAAGACAACCTTGAACAACATGAACCCCAGGACATCACACCATGAACAAAAAACGTGAACACATGTAATAAGACAACATTGAACAACATGAACCCCAGGACATCACAACATGAATTAAAAACGTGAACACATGTAATAAGACCACATTGAACAACATGAACCCCAGGACATCACAACAAGAACAAAAAACATGAACATGAACACATGTAATAAGACCACATTGAACAACATGAACCCTAGGACATCACAACATGAATAAAAAACGTGAACACATGTAATAAGACAACATTGAACAACATGAAGTCCAGGACATCACAACATGAACAAAAAACGTGAACACATGTAATAAGACAACATTGAACAACATGAAGTCCAGGACATCACAACATGAACAAAAAAGGTGAACACACGTAATAAGACAACATTGAACAACATGAACCCCAGGACATCACAACATGAATAAAAAACGTGAACACATGTAATAAGATCAAATTGAACAACATGAACCCCAGGACATCACAACATGAACAAAATACGTGAACACATGCAATAAGACAACATTGAACAACATGAACCCCAGAACATCACAACATGAACAAAAAACGTGAACACATGTAATAAGACCACATTGAACAACATGAACCCCAGGACATCACAACATGAATAAAATACGTGAACACATGTAATAAGACCACATTGAACAACATGAACCCCAGGACATCACAACATGAATAAAATACGTGAACACATGTAATAAGACAACATTGAACAACATGAACCCCAGGACATCACAACATGAACAAAAAACGTGAACACATGTAATAAGACCACATTGAACAACATGAACCCCAGGACATCACACCATGAACAAAAAACGTGAACACATGTAATAAGACCACATTGAACAACATGAACCCCAGGACATCACAACTTGAACAAAAAAGGTGAACACATGTAATAAGACAACATTGAACAACATGAACCCCAGGACATCACAACATGAATAAATAACGTGAACACATGTAATAAGACAACATTGAAAAACATGAGCCCCAGGACATCACAACATGAACAAAAAACGTGAACACATGTAATAAGACCACATTGAACAACATGAACCCCAGGACATCACACCATGAATAAAAAACGTGAACACATGTAATAAGACAACATTGAACAACATGAAACCCAGGACATCACAACATGAACAAAAATGGTGAACACATGTAATAAGACCACATTGAACAACATGAACCCCAGGACATCACAACATGAACAAAAAACGTGAACACGTGTAATAAGACCACATTGAACAACATGAACCCCAGGACATCACAACATGAATAAAAAACGTGAACACATGTAATAAAACAACATTGAACAACATGAACCCCAGGACATCACAACATGAAAAAAATACGTGAACACACGTAATAAGACCACATTGAACAACATGAACCCCAAGACATCACAACATGAACAAAAATCGTGAACACATGTAATAAGACAACATTGAACAACATGAACCCCAAGACATCACAACATGAACAAAATACATGAACACACGTAATAAGACAACATTGAACAACATGAACCCCAGGACATCACAACATGAACAAAAAACGTGAGCACATGTAATAAGACCACATTGAACAACATGAACCCCAGGACATCACACCATGAACAAAAAACGTGAACACATGTAATAAGACCACATTGAACAACATGAACCCCAGGACCTCACAACATGAACAAAAAACGTGAACACATGTAATAAGACCACATTGAACAACATGAACCCCAGGACATCACAACATGAACAAAAAACATGAACATGAACACATGTAATAAGACCACATTGAACAACATGAACCCTAGGACATCACAACATGAATTAAAAACGTGAACACTAGTAATAAGACCACATTGAACAACATGAACCCCAGGACATCAAAACATGAACAAAAAACATGAACATGAACACATGTAAAAAGACCACATTAAACAACATGAACCCTAGGACATCACAACATGAATAAAAAACGTGAACACATGTAATAAGACAACATTGAACAACATGAAGTCCAGGACATCACAACATGAACAAAAAACGTGAACACATGCAATAAGACAACATTGAACAACATGAACCCCAGAACATCACAACATGAACAAAAAACGTGAACACATGTAATAAGACCACATTGAACAACATGAACCCCAGGACATCACAACATGAATAAAATACGTGAACACATGTAATAAGACAACATTGAACAACATGAACCCCAGGACATCACAACATGAATAAAAGACGTGAACACATGTAATAAGACCACATTGAACAACATGAACCCCAGGACATCACAACATGAACAAAAAACGTGAACACATGTAATAAGACAACATTGAACAACATGAACCCCAGGACATCACACCATGTACAAAAAACGTGAGCACATGTAATAAGACCACATTGAACAACATGAACCCCAGGACATCACAACATGAACAAAAAACGTGAACACATGTAATAAGACAACATTGAACAACATGAACCCCAGGACATCACAACATGAATAAATAACGTGAACACATGTAATAAGACAACATTGAAAAACATGAGCCCCAGGACATCACAACATGAACAAAAAACGTGAACACATGTAATAAGACAACATTGAACAACATGAACCCCAGGACATCACACCATGAATAAAAAACGTGAACACTTGTAATAAGACAACATTGAACAACATGAAACCCAGGACATCACAACATGAACAAAAATGGTGAACACATGTAATAAGACAACATTGAACAACATGAACCCCAGGACATCACAACATGAACAAAAAACGTGAACACATGTAATAAGACCACATTGAACAACATGAACCCCAGGACATCACAACATGAATAAAAAACGTGAACACATGTAATAAAACAACATTGAACAACATGAACCCCAGGACATCACAACATGAACAAAATACGTGAACACACGTAATAAGACAACATTGAACAACATGAACTCCAGGACATCACAGCATGAACAAAAAACGTGAACACATGTAATAAGAAAACATTGAACAACATGAACCCCAGGACATCACAACATGAACAAAAACGTGAACACATGTAATAAGACCACATTGAACAACATGAACTCCAGGGCATCACAGCATGAACAAAAAACGTGAACACATGTAATAAGAAAACATTGAACAACATGAACCCCAGGACATCACAACATGAACAAAAAACGTGAACACATGTAATAAGATCACATTGAACAACATGAACCCCAGAACATCACAACATGAACATAAAACGTGAACACATGTAATAAGACAACATTGAACAACATGAACCCCAGGACATGACAACATGAACAAAATACATGAACACATGTAATAAGACAACATTGAACAACATGAATCCCAGGACATCACAACATGAACATAAAACGTGAACACATGTAATAAGACCACATTGAACAACATGAACCCCAGGACATGACAACATGAACAAAATACATGAACACACGTAATAAGACCACATTGAACAACATGAACCCCAGGACATCACAACATGAACAAAAAACGTGAGCACATGTAATAAGACAACAGTGAACAACATGAACCCCAGGATATCACACCATGAACAAAAAACGTGAACACATGTAATAAGACAACATTGAACAACATGAACCCCAGGACCTTACAACATGAACAAAAAACGTGAACACATGTAATAAGACCACATTGAACAACATGAACCCCAGGACATCACAACATGAACAAAAAACATGAACATGAACACATGTAATAAGACCACATTGAACAACATGAACCCTAGGACATCACAACATGAATAAAAAAAACGTGAACACATGTAATAAGACCACATTGAACAACATGAACCCCAGGACATCACAACATGAACAAAAAACATGAACATGAACACATGTAATAAGACAACATTGAACAACATGAACCCTAGGACATCACAACATGAATAAAAAACGTGAACACATGTAATAAGACAACATTGAACAACATGAAGTCCAGGACATCACAACATGAACAAAAAACGTGAACACACGTAATAAGACCACATTGAACAACATGAACCCCAGGACATCACAACATGAATAAAAAACGTGAACACATGTAATAAGATCACATTGAACAACATGAACCCCAGGACATCGCAACATGAACAAAAAACGTGAACACATGTAATAAGACAACATTGAACAACATGAACCCCAGGACATCACAACATGAACAAAATACGTGAACACATGCAATAAGACAACATTGAACAACATGAACCCCAGAACATCACAACATGAACAAAAAACGTGAACACATCTAATAAGACCACATTGAACAACATGAACCCCAGGACATCACAACATGAATAAAATACGTGAACACATGTAATAAGACCACATTGAACAACATGAACCCCAGGACATCACAACATGAACAAAAAACGTGAACACATGTAATAAGACAACATTGAACAACATGAACCCCAGGACATCACAACATGAACAAAAAACGTGATCACATGTAATAAGACCACATTGAACAACATGAACCCCAGGACATCACAACATGAACAAAAAACGTGAACACATGTAATAAGACCACATTCAACAACATGAACCCCAGGACATCACAACATGAACAAAATACGTGAACACATGCAATAAGACAACATTGAACAACATGAACCCCAGAACATCACAACATGAACAAAGTACGTGAACACACGTAATAAGACCACATTGAACAACATGAACCCCAGGACATCACAACATGAATAAAATACGTGAACACATGTAATAAGACCACATTGAACAACATGAACCCCAGGACATCACAACATGAACAAAATACGTGAACACATGCAATAAGACCACATTGATCAAAATGAACCCCAGAACATCACAACATGAACAAAATACGTGAACACATGTAGTAAGACCACATTGAACAACATGAACCCCAGGACATCATAACATGAAAAAAAAACGTGAACACATGTAATAAGACCACATTGAACAACATGAACCCCAGGACATCACAACATGAACAAAAAACGTGAACACATGTAATAAGACCACATTGAACAACATGAACCCCAGGACATCACAACATGAACAAAATACGTGAACACACGTAGTAAGACAATATTGAACAACATGAACCCCAGGACATCACAACATGAATAAAATACGTGAACACATGTAATAAGACAACATTGAACAACATGAACCCCAGGACATCACAACATGAAAAAAAAACGTGAACACATGTAATAAGACCACATTGAACAACATGAACCCCAGGACATTACAACATGAATGAAAAACGTGAACACATGTAATAAGACCACATTGAACAACATGAACCCCAGGACATCACAACATGAACAAAAAACGTGAACACATGTAATAAGACAACATTGAACAACATGAACCCCAGGACATCACAACATGAATAAAAAACGTGAACACATGTAATAAGATCACATTGAACAACATGAACCCCAGGACATCGCAACATGAACAAAAAACGTGAACACATGTAATAAGACAACATTGAACAACATGAACCCCAGGACATCACAACATGAACAAAATACGTGAACACATGCAATAAGACAACATTGAACAACATGAACCCCAGAACATCACAACATGAACAAAAAACGTGAACACATCTAATAAGACCACATTGAACAACATGAACCCCAGGACATCACAACATGAATAAAATACGTGAACACATGTAATAAGACCACATTGAACAACATGAACCCCAGGACATCACAACATGAACAAAAAACGTGAACACATGTAATAAGACAACATTGAACAACATGAACCCCAGGACATCACAACATGAACAAAAAACGTGATCACATGTAATAAGACCACATTGAACAACATGAACCCCAGGACATCACAACATGAACAAAAAACGTGAACACATGTAATAAGACCACATTCAACAACATGAACCCCAGGACATCACAACATGAACAAAATACGTGAACACATGCAATAAGACAACATTGAACAACATGAACCCCAGAACATCACAACATGAACAAAGTACGTGAACACACGTAATAAGACCACATTGAACAACATGAACCCCAGGACATCACAACATGAATAAAATACGTGAACACATGTAATAAGACCACATTGAACAACATGAACCCCAGGACATCACAACATGAACAAAATACGTGAACACATGCAATAAGACCACATTGATCAAAATGAACCCCAGAACATCACAACATGAACAAAATACGTGAACACATGTAGTAAGACCACATTGAACAACATGAACCCCAGGACATCATAACATGAAAAAAAAACGTGAACACATGTAATAAGACCACATTGAACAACATGAACCCCAGGACATCACAACATGAACAAAAAACGTGAACACATGTAATAAGACCACATTGAACAACATGAACCCCAGGACATCACAACATGAACAAAATACGTGAACACACGTAGTAAGACAATATTGAACAACATGAACCCCAGGACATCACAACATGAATAAAATACGTGAACACATGTAATAAGACAACATTGAACAACATGAACCCCAGGACATCACAACATGAAAAAAAAACGTGAACACATGTAATAAGACCACATTGAACAACATGAACCCCAGGACATTACAACATGAATGAAAAACGTGAACACATGTAATAAGACCACATTGAACAACATGAACCCCAGGACATCACAACATGAACAAAAAACGTGAACACATGTAATAAGACAACATTGAACAACATGAACCCCAGGACATCACACCATGAATAAAAAACGTGAACACATGTAATAAGACAACATTGAATAACATGAACCCCAGGACATCACACCATGAACAAAAAACGTGAACACATGTAATAAGACAACATTGAACAACATGAACCCCAGGACATCACACCATAAACAAAAAACGTGAACACATGTATTAAGACAACATTGAACAACATGAACCCCAGGACATCACAACATGAACAAAAAACGTGAACACATGTAATAAGACCACATTGAATATCATGAACCCCAGGACATCACAACATGAATAAAAAACGTGAACACATGTAATAAGACCACATTGAACAACATGAACCCCAGGACATCACAACATGAACAAAAAACGTGAACACATGTAATAAGACCACATTGAACAACATGAACCCCAGGACATCACAACATGAACAAAATACGTGAACACACGTAGTAAGACAATATTGAACAACATGAACCCCAGGACATCACAACATGAATAAAATACGTGAACACATGTAATAAGACAACATTGAACAACATGAACCCCAGGACATCACAACATGAAAAAAAAACGTGAACACATGTAATAAGACCACATTGAACAACATGAACCCCAGGACATTACAACATGAATAAAAAACGTGAACACATGTAATAAGACCACATTGAACAACATGAACCCCAGGACATCACAACATGAACAAAAAACGTGAACACAATGTAATAAGACAACATTGAACAACATGAACCCCAGGACATCACAACATGAACAAAAAACGTGAACACATGTAATAAGACCACATTGAACAACATGAACCCCAGGACATCACAACATGAATAAAAAACGTGAACACATGTAATAAGACCACATTGAACAACATGAACCCCAGGACATCACAACATGAACAAAAAACGTGATCACATGTAATAAGACCACATTGAACAACATGAACCCCAGGACATCACAACATGAACAAAAAACGTGAACACATGTAATAAGATCACATTGAACAACATGAACCCCAGGACATCACAACATGAACAAACTACGTGAACACATGCAATAAGACAACATTGAACAACATGAACCCCAGAACATCACAACATGAACAAAGTACGTGAACACACGTAATAAGACCACATTGAACAACATGAACCCCAGGACATCACAACATGAATAAAATACGTGAACACATGTAATAAGACCACATTGAACAACATGAACCCCAGGACATCACAACATGAACAAAATACGTGAACACATGCAATAAGACCACATTGATCAAAATGAACCCCAGAACATCACAACATGAACAAAATACGTGAACACATGTAGTAAGACCACATTGAACAACATGAACCCCAGGACATCATAACATGAAAAAAAAACGTGAACACATGTAATAAGACCACATTGAACAACATGACCCCAGGACCTCACAACATGAACAAAAAACGTGAACACATGTAATAAGACCACATTGAACAACATGAACCCCAGGACATCACAACATGAACAAAAAACGTGAACACATGTAATAAGACCACATTGAACAACATGAACCCCAGGACATCACACCATGAATAAAAAACGTGAACACATGTAATAAGACAACATTGAACAACATGAAACCCAGGACATCACAACATGAACAAAAATGGTGAACACATGTAATAAGACCACATTGAACAACATGAACCCCAGGACATCACAACATGAACAAAAAACGTGAACACGTGTAATAAGACCACTTTGAACAACATGAACCCCAGGACATCACAACATGAATAAAAAACGTGAACACATGTAATAAAACAACATTGAACAACATGAACCCCAGGACATCACAACATGAAAAAAATACGTGAACACACGTAATAAGACCACATTGAACAACATGAACCCCAAGACATCACAACATGAACAAAAATCGTGAACACATGTAATAAGACAACATTGAACAACATGAACCCCAAGACATCACAACATGAACAAAATACATGAACACACGTAATAAGACAACATTGAACAACATGAACCCCAGGACATCACAACATGAACAAAAAACGTGAGCACATGTAATAAGACCACATTGAACAACATGAACCCCAGGACATCACACCATGAACAAAAAACGTGAACACATGTAATAAGACCACATTGAACAACATGAACCCCAGGACCTCACAACATGAACAAAAAACGTGAACACATGTAATAAGACCACATTGAACAACATGAACCCCAGGACATCACAACATGAACAAAAAACATGAACATGAACACATGTAATAAGACCACATTGAACAACATGAACCCTAGGACATCACAACATGAATTAAAAACGTGAACACTAGTAATAAGACCACATTGAACAACATGAACCCCAGGACATCAAAACATGAACAAAAAACATGAACATGAACACATGTAAAAAGACCACATTAAACAACATGAACCCTAGGACATCACAACATGAATAAAAAACGTGAACACATGTAATAAGACAACATTGAACAACATGAAGTCCAGGACATCACAACATGAACAAAAAACGTGAACACATGCAATAAGACAACATTGAACAACATGAACCCCAGAACATCACAACATGAACAAAAAACGTGAACACATGTAATAAGACCACATTGAACAACATGAACCCCAGGACATCACAACATGAATAAAATACGTGAACACATGTAATAAGACAACATTGAACAACATGAACCCCAGGACATCACAACATGAATAAAAGACGTGAACACATGTAATAAGACCACATTGAACAACATGAACCCCAGGACATCACAACATGAACAAAAAACGTGAACACATGTAATAAGACAACATTGAACAACATGAACCCCAGGACATCACACCATGTACAAAAAACGTGAGCACATGTAATAAGACCACATTGAACAACATGAACCCCAGGACATCACAACATGAACAAAAAACGTGAACACATGTAATAAGACAACATTGAACAACATGAACCCCAGGAGATCACAACATGAATAAATAACGTGAACACATGTAATAAGACAACATTGAAAAACATGAGCCCCAGGACATCACAACATGAACAAAAAACGTGAACACATGTAATAAGACAACATTGAACAACATGAACCCCAGGACATCACACCATGAATAAAAAACGTGAACACTTGTAATAAGACAACATTGAACAACATGAAACCCAGGACATCACAACATGAACAAAAATGGTGAACACATGTAATAAGACAACATTGAACAACATGAACCCCAGGACATCACAACATGAACAAAAAACGTGAACACATGTAATAAGACCACATTGAACAACATGAACCCCAGGACATCACAACATGAATAAAAAACGTGAACACATGTAATAAAACAACATTGAACAACATGAACCCCAGGACATCACAACATGAACAAAATACGTGAACACACGTAATAAGACAACATTGAACAACATGAACTCCAGGACATCACAGCATGAACAAAAAACGTGAACACATGTAATAAGAAAACATTGAACAACATGAACCCCAGGACATCACAACATGAACAAAAACGTGAACACATGTAATAAGACCACATTGAACAACATGAACTCCAGGACATCACAGCATGAACAAAAAACGTGAACACATGTAATAAGAAAACATTGAACAACATGAACCCCAGGACATCACAACATGAACAAAAAACGTGAACACATGTAATAAGATCACATTGAACAACATGAACCCCAGAACATCACAACATGAACATAAAACGTGAACACATGTAATAAGACAACATTGAACAACATGAACCCCAGGACATGACAACATGAACAAAATACATGAACACATGTAATAAGACAACATTGAACAACATGAATCCCAGGACATCACAACATGAACATAAAACGTGAACACATGTAATAAGACCACATTGAACAACATGAACCCCAGGACATGACAACATGAACAAAATACATGAACACACGTAATAAGACCACATTGAACAACATGAACCCCAGGACATCACAACATGAACAAAAAACGTGAGCACATGTAATAAGACAACAGTGAACAACATGAACCCCAGGATATCACACCATGAACAAAAAACGTGAACACATGTAATAAGACAACATTGAACAACATGAACCCCAGGACCTTACAACATGAACAAAAAACGTGAACACATGTAATAAGACCACATTGAACAACATGAACCCCAGGACATCACAACATGAACAAAAAACATGAACATGAACACATGTAATAAGACCACATTGAACAACATGAACCCTAGGACATCACAACATGAATAAAAAAAACGTGAACACATGTAATAAGACCACATTGAACAACATGAACCCCAGGACATCACAACATGAACAAAAAACATGAACATGAACACATGTAATAAGACAACATTGAACAACATGAACCCTAGGACATCACAACATGAATAAAAAACGTGAACACATGTAATAAGACAACATTGAACAACATGAAGTCCAGGACATCACAACATGAACAAAAAACGTGAACACACGTAATAAGACCACATTGAACAACATGAACCCCAGGACATCACAACATGAATAAAAAACGTGAACACATGTAATAAGATCACATTGAACAACATGAACCCCAGGACATCGCAACATGAACAAAAAACGTGAACACATGTAATAAGACAACATTGAACAACATGAACCCCAGGACATCACAACATGAACAAAATACGTGAACACATGCAATAAGACAACATTGAACAACATGAACCCCAGAACATCACAACATGAACAAAAAACGTGAACACATCTAATAAGACCACATTGAACAACATGAACCCCAGGACATCACAACATGAATAAAATACGTGAACACATGTAATAAGACCAAATTGAACAACATGAACCCCAGGACATCACAACATGAACAAAAAACGTGAACACATGTAATAAGACAACATTGAACAACATGAACCCCAGGACATCACAACATGAACAAAAAACGTGAACACATGTAATAAGACCACATTGAACAACATGAACCCCAGGACATCACAACATGAACAAAAAACGTGAACACATGTAATAAGACCACATTGAACAACATGAACCCCAGGACATCACAACATGAATAAAAAACGTGAACACATGTAATAAGACCACATTGAACAACATGAACCCCAGGACATCACAACATGAACAAAAAACGTGATCACATGTAATAAGACCACATTGAACAACATGAACCCCAGGACATCACAACATGAACAAAAAACGTGAACACATGTAATAAGACCACATTCAACAACATGAACCCCAGGACATCACAACATGAACAAAATACGTGAACACATGCAATAAGACCACATTGAACAACATGAACCCCAGAACATCACAACATGAACAAAGTACGTGAACACACGTAATAAGACCACATTGAACAACATGAACCCCAGGACATCACAACATGAATAAAATACGTGAACACATGTAATAAGACCACATTGAACAACATGAACCCCAGGACATCACAACATGAACAAAATACGTGAACACATGCAATAAGACCACATTGATCAAAATGAACCCCAGAACATCACAACATGAACAAAATACGTGAACACATGTAGTAAGACCACATTGAACAACATGAACCCCAGGACATCATAACATGAAAAAAAAACGTGAACACATGTAATAAGACCACATTGAACAACATGAACCCCAGGACATCACAACATGAACAAAATACGTGAACACACGTAGTAAGACAATATTGAACAACATGAACCCCAGGACATCACAACATGAATAAAATACGTGAACACATGTAATAAGACAACATTGAACAACATGAACCCCAGGACATCACAACATGAAAAAAAAACGTGAACACATGTAATAAGACCACATTGAACAACATGAACCCCAGGACATTACAACATGAATGAAAAACGTGAACACATGTAATAAGACCACATTGAACAACATGAACCCCAGGACATCACAACATGAACAAAAAACGTGAACACATGTAATAAGACAACATTGAACAACATGAACCCCAGGACATCACACCATGAATAAAAAACGTGAACACATGTAATAAGACAACATTGAATAACATGAACCCCAGGACATCACACCATGAACAAAAAACGTGAACACATGTAATAAGACAACATTGAACAACATGAACCCCAGAACATCACAACATGAACAAAATACGTGAACACATGTAGTAAGACCACATTGAACAACATGAACCCCAGGACATCATAACATGAAAAAAAAACGTGAACACATGTAATAAGACCACATTGAACAACATGAACCCCAGGACATCACAACATGAACAAAAAACGTGAACACATGTAATAAGACCACATTGAACAACATGAACCCCAGGACATCACAACATGAACAAAATACGTGAACACACGTAGTAAGACAATATTGAACAACATGAACCCCAGGACATCACAACATGAATAAAATACGTGAACACATGTAATAAGACAACATTGAACAACATGAACCCCAGGACATCACAACATGAAAAAAAAACGTGAACACATGTAATAAGACCACATTGAACAACATGAACCCCAGGACATTACAACATGAATGAAAAACGTGAACACATGTAATAAGACCACATTGAACAACATGAACCCCAGGACATCACAACATGAACAAAAAACGTGAACACATGTAATAAGACAACATTGAACAACATGAACCCCAGGACATCACACCATGAATAAAAAACGTGAACACATGTAATAAGACAACATTGAATAACATGAACCCCAGGACATCACACCATGAACAAAAAACGTGAACACATGTAATAAGACAACATTGAACAACATGAACCCCAGAACATCACACCATAAACAAAAAACGTGAACACATGTATTAAGACAACATTGAACAACATGAACCCCAGGACATCACAACATGAACAAAAAACGTGAACACATGTAATAAGACCACATTGAATATCATGAACCCCAGGACATCACAACATGAATAAAAAACGTGAACACATGTAATAAGACAACATTGAACAACATGAACCCCAGGACATCACAACATGAACAAAAAACGTGAACACATGTAATAAGACCACATTGAACAACATGAACCCCAGGACATCACAACATGAACAAAATACGTGAACACACGTAGTAAGACAATATTGAACAACATGAACCCCAGGACATCACAACATGAATAAAATACGTGAACACATGTAATAAGACAACATTGAACAACATGAACCCCAGGACATCACAACATGAAAAAAAAACGTGAACACATGTAATAAGACCACATTGAACAACATGAACCCCAGGACATTACAACATGAATAAAAAACGTGAACACATGTAATAAGACCACATTGAACAACATGAACCCCAGGACATCACAACATGAACAAAAAACGTGAACACAATGTAATAAGACAACATTGAACAACATGAACCCCAGGACATCACAACATGAACAAAAAACGTGAACACATGTAATAAGACCACATTGAACAACATGAACCCCAGGACATCACAACATGAATAAAAAACGTGAACACATGTAATAAGACCACATTGAACAACATGAACCCCAGGACATCACAACATGAACAAAAAACGTGATCACATGTAATAAGACCACATTGAACAACATGAACCCCAGGACATCACAACATGAACAAAAAACGTGAACACATGTAATAAGATCACATTGAACAACATGAACCCCAGGACATCACAACATGAACAAACTACGTGAACACATGCAATAAGACAACATTGAACAACATGAACCCCAGAACATCACAACATGAACAAAGTACGTGAACACACGTAATAAGACCACATTGAACAACATGAACCCCAGGACATCACAACATGAATAAAATACGTGAACACATGTAATAAGACCACATTGAACAACATGAACCCCAGGACATCACAACATGAACAAAATACGTGAACACATGCAATAAGACCACATTGATCAAAATGAACCCCAGAACATCACAACATGAACAAAATACGTGAACACATGTAGTAAGACCACATTGAACAACATGAACCCCAGGACATCATAACATGAAAAAAAAACGTGAACACATGTAATAAGACCACATTGAACAACATGACCCCAGGACCTCACAACATGAACAAAAAACGTGAACACATGTAATAAGACCACATTGAACAACATGAACCCCAGGACATCACAACATGAACAAAAAACGTGAACACATGTAATAAGACCACATTGAACAACATGAACCCCAGGACATCACAACATGAACAAAATACGTGAACACACGTAGTAAGACAATATTGAACAACATGAACCCCAGGACATCACAACATGAATAAAATACGTGAACACATGTAATAAGACAACATTGAACAACATGAACCCCAGGACATCACAACATGAAAAAAAAACGTGAACACATGTAATAAGACCACATTGAACAACATGAACCCCAGGACATTACAACATGAATAAAAAACGTGAACACATGTAATAAGACCACATTGAACAACATGAACCCCAGGACATCACAACATGAACAAAAAACGTGAACACATGTAATAAGACAACATTGAACAACATGAACCCCAGGACATCACACCATGAATAAAAAACGTGAACACATGTAATAAGACAACATTGAATAACATGAACCCCAGGACATCACACCATGAACAAAAAACGTGAACACATGTAATAAGACAACATTGAACAACATGAACCCCAGGACATCACACCATAAACAAAAAACGTGAACACATGTATTAAGACAACATTGAACAACATGAACCCCAGGACATCACAACATGAATAAAAAACGTGAACACATGTAATAAGACCACATTGAATATCATGAACCCCAGGACATCACAACATGAATAAAAAACGTGAACACATGTAATAAGACCACATTGAACAACATGAACCCCAGGACATCACAACATGAACAAAAAACGTGAACACATGTAATAAGACCACATTGAACAACATGAACCCCAGGACATCACAACATGAACAAAATACGTGAACACACGTAGTAAGACAATATTGAACAACATGAACCCCAGGACATCACAACATGAATAAAATACGTGAACACATGTAATAAGACAACATTGAACAACATGAACCCCAGGACATCACAACATGAAAAAAAAACGTGAACACATGTAATAAGACCACATTGAACAACATGAACCCCAGGACATTACAACATGAATAAAAAACGTGAACACATGTAATAAGACCACATTGAACAACATGAACCCCAGGACATCACAACATGAACAAAAAACGTGAACACATGTAATAAGACCACATTGAACAACATGAACCCCAGGACATCACACCATGAATAAAAAACGTGAACACATGTAATAAGACAACATTGAATAACATGAACCCCAGGACATCACACCATGAACAAAAAACGTGAACACATGTAATAAGACAACATTGAACAACATGAACCCCAGGACATCACACCATAAACAAAAAACGTGAACACATGTATTAAGACAACATTGAACAACATGAACCCCAGGACATCACAACATGAATAAAAAACGTGAACACATGTAATAAGACAACATTGAATATCATGAACCCCAGGACATCACAACATGAACAAAAAACGTGAACACATGTAATAAGACAACATTGAACAACATGAATCCCAGGACATCACAACATGAACAAATAACGTGAACACATGTAATAAGACCACATTGAACAACATGAACCCCAGGACATGACAACATGAACAAAATACGTGAACACATGCAATAAGACAACATTGAAGAACATGAACCCCAGAACATCACAACATGAACAAAATACGTGAACACACGTAATAAGACCACATTGAACAACATGAACCCCAGGACATCACAACATGAATAAAATACGTGAACACATGTAATAAGACCACATTGAACAACATGAACCCCAGGACATCACAACATGAACAAAATACGTGAACACATGCAATAAGACAACATTGAACAACATGAACCCCAGAACATCACAACATGAACAAAATACGTGAACACACGTAATAAGACCACATTGAACAACATGAAACCCAAGACATCACAACATGAATAAAATACGTGAACACATGTAATAAGACCACATTGAACAACATGAACCCCAGGACATCATAATATGAAAAAAAAACGTGAACACATGTAATAAGACCACATTGAACAACATGAACCCAAGGACATCACAACATGAACAAAAAACGTGAACACATGTAATAAGACAACATTGAACAACATGAACCCCTGGACATCACAACATGAACAAAAAACGTGAACACATGTAATAAGACAACATTGAATAACATGAACCCCAGGACATCACAACATGAACAAAAAACGTGAACACATGTAATAAGACAATATTGAACAACATGAACCCCAGGACATCACAACATGGGCAAAAAACGTGAACACATTTAATCAGACAATATTGGACAACATGAACCCCAGGACATCACAACATGAACAAAAAACGTGAACACATGTAATAAGACAATATTGAACAACATGAACCCCAGGACATCACAACATGGGCAAAAAACGTGAACACATGTAATAAGACCACATTGAACAACATGAACCCCAGGACATCACAACATGAACAAAAAACGTGAACACATGTAATAAGACCACATTGAACAACTTGAACCCCAGGACATCACAACATGAACGAAATACGTGAACACATGTAATAAGACCACATTGAACAACATGAACCCCAGGACATCATAACATGAAAGAAAAACATGAACACATGTAATAAGACCACATTGAACAACATGAACCCCAGGACATCACAACATGAATAAAAAACGTGAACACATGTAATAAGACCACATTGAACAACATGAACCCCAGGACATCACAACATGAACAAAAAACGTGAACACATGTAATAAGACAACATTGAACAACATGAACCCCAGGACATCACAACATGAACAAAATACGTGAACACACGTAGTAAGACAACATTGAACAACATGAACCCCAGGACATCACAACATGAATAAAATACGTGAACACATGTAATAAGACCACATTGAACAACATGAACCCCAGGACATCACAACATGAAAACAAAACGTGAACACATGTAATAAGACCACATTGAACAACATGAACCCCAGGACATTACAACATGAATAAAAAACGTGAACACATGTAATAAAACCACATTGAACAACATGAACCCCAGGACATCACAACATGAACAAAAAACGTGAACACATGTAATAAAACCACATTGAACAACATGAACCCCAGGACATTACAAGATGAACAAAAAACGTGAACACATGTAATAAGACCACATTGAACAACATGAACCCCAGGACATCACAACATGAACAAAAAACGTGAACACATGTAATAAGACCACATTGAACAACATGAACCCCAGGACATCACAACATGAACAAAAAACGTGAACACATGTAATAAGACAACATTGAACAACATGAACCCCAGGATATCACACCATGAATAAAAAACGTGAACACATGTAATAAGACAACATTGAATAACATGAACCCCAGGACATCACACCATGAACAAAAAACGTGAACACATGTAATAAGACAACATTGAACAACATGAACCCCAGGACATCACACCATAAACAAAAAACGTGAACACATGTATTAAGACAACATTGAACAACATGAACCCCAGGACATCACAACATGAATAAAAAACGTGAACACATGTAATAAGACCACATTGAATATCATGAACCCCAGGACATCACAACATGAATAAAAAACGTGAACACATGTAATAAGACCACATTGAACAACATGAACCCCAGGACATCACAACATGAACAAAAAACGTGAACACATGTAATAAGACCACATTGAACAACATGAACCCCAGGACATCACAACATGAACAAAATACGTGAACACACGTAGTAAGACAATATTGAACAACATGAACCCCAGGACATCACAACATGAATAAAATACGTGAACACATGTAATAAGACAACATTGAACAACATGAACCCCAGGACATCACAACATGAAAAAAAAACGTGAACACATGTAATAAGACCACATTGAACAACATGAACCCCAGGACATTACAACATGAATAAAAAACGTGAACACATGTAATAAGACCACATTGAACAACATGAACCCCGGGACATCACAACATGAACAAAAAACGTGAACACATGTAATAAGACAACATTGAACAACATGAACCCCAGGACATCACACCATGAATAAAAAACGTGAACACATGTAATAAGACAACATTGAATAACATGAACCCCAGGACATCACACCATGAACAAAAAACGTGAACACATGTAATAAGACAACATTGAACAACATGAACCCCAGGACATCACACCATAAACAAAAAAACGTGAACACATGTATTAAGACAACATTGAACAACATGAACCCCAGGACATCACAACATGAATAAAAAACGTGAACACATGTAATAAGACAACATTGAATATCATGAACCCCAGGACATCACAACATGAACAAAAAACGTGAACACATGTAATAAGACAACATTGAACAACATGAATCCCAGGACATCACAACATGAACAAATAACGTGAACACATGTAATAAGACCACATTGAACAACATGAACCCCAGGACATGACAACATGAACAAAATACGTGAACACATGCAATAAGACAACATTGAAGAACATGAACCCCAGAACATCACAACATGAACAAAATACGTGAACACACGTAATAAGACCACATTGAACAACATGAACCCCAGGACATCACAACATGAATAAAATACGTGAACACATGTAATAAGACCACATTGAACAACATGAACCCCAGGACATCACAACATGAACAAAATACGTGAACACATGCAATAAGACCACATTGAACAACATGAACCCCAGAACATCACAACATGAACCAAATACGTGAACACACGTAATAAGACCACATTGAACAACATGAAACCCAAGACATCACAACATGAATAAAATACGTGAACACATGTAATAAGACCACATTGAACAACATGAACCCCAGGACATCATAATATGAAAAAAAACCGTGAACACATGTAATAAGACCACATTGAACAACATGAACCCAAGGACATCACAACATGAACAAAAAACGTGAACACATGTAATAAGACAACATTGAACAACATGAACCCCTGGACATCACAACATGAACAAAAAACGTGAACACATGTAATAAGACAACATTGAATAACATGAACCCCAGGACATCACAACATGAACAAAAAACGTGAACACATGTAATAAGACAATATTGAACAACATGAACCCCAGGACATCACAACATGGGCAAAAAACGTGAACACATCTAATCAGACAATATTGGACAACATGAACCCCAGGACATCACAACATGAACAAAAAACGTGAACACATGTAATAAGACAATATTGAACAACATGAACCCCAGGACATCACAACATGGGCAAAAAACGTGAACACATGTAATAAGACCACATTGAACAACATGAACCCCAGGACATCACAACATGAACAAAAAACGTGAACACATGTAATAAGACCACATTGAACAACTTGAACCCCAGGACATCACAACATGAACAAAATACGTGAACACATGTAATAAGACCACATTGAACAACATGAACCCCAGGACATCATAACATGAAAGAAAAACGTGAACACATGTAATAAGACCACATTGAACAACATGAACCCCAGGACATCACAACATGAATAAAAAACGTGAACACATGTAATAAGACCACATTGAACAACATGAACCCCAGGACATCACAACATGAACAAAAAACGTGAACACATGTAATAAGACAACATTGAACAACATGAACCCCAGGACATCACAACATGAACAAAATACGTGAACACACGTAGTAAGACAACATTGAACAACATGAACCCCAGGACATCACAACATGAATAAAATACGTGAACACATGTAATAAGACCACATTGAACAACATGAACCCCAGGACATCACAACATGAAAACAAAACGTGAACACATGTAATAAGACCACATTGAACAACATGAACCCCAGGACATTACAACATGAATAAAAAACGTGAACACATGTAATAAAACCACATTGAACAACATGAACCCCAGGACATTACAAGATGAACAAAAAACGTGAACACATGTAATAAGACCACATTGAACAACATGAACCCCAGGACATCACAACATGAACAAAAAACGTGAACACATGTAATAAGACCACATTGAACAACATGAACCCCAGGACATCACACCATGAATAAAAAACGTGAACACATGTAATAAGACCACATTGAATAACATGAACCCCAGGACATCACAACATGAACAAAAAACGTGAACACATGTAATAAGACCACATTGAACAACATGAACCCCAGGACATCACAACATGAATAAAAAACGTGAACACATGTAATAAGACCACATTGAACAACATGAACCCCAGGACATCACAACATGAATAAAAAACGTGAACACATGTAATAAGACAACATTGAAAAACATGAACCCCAGGACATCACAACATGAATAAAAAACGTGAACACATGTAATAAGACCACATTGAAAAACATGAACCCCAGGACATCACAACATGAACAAAAAACGTGAACACATGTAATAAGACCATATTGAACAACATGAACCCCAGGACATCACAACATGAATGAAAAACGTGAACACATGTAATAAGACCACATTGAACAACACGAACCCCGGGACATCACAACATGAACAGAAAACGTGAACACATGTAATAAGACCACATTGAACAACATGAACCCCAGGACAACACAACAAGAACAAAAAACGTGAACACATGTAATAAGACCACATTGAACAACATGAACCCCAGGACATCACAACATGAACAAAAAACGTGAACACATGTAATAAGACAACATTGAACAACATGAACCCCAGGACATCACAACATGAACAAAAAACGTGAACACATGTAATAAGACAACATTGAAAAACATGAACCCCAGGACATCACACCATGAACAAAAAACGTGAACACATGTAATAAGACCACATTGAAAAACATGAACCCCAGGACATCACACCATGAACAAAAAACGTGAGCACATGTAATAAGACCACATTGAACAACATGAACCCCAGGACATCACAACATGAATAAATAACGTGAACACATGTAATAAGACAACATTGAAAAACATGAGCCCCAGGACATCACAACATGAACAAAAAACGTGAACACATGTAATAAGACAACATTGAACAACATGAACCCCAGGACATCACACCATGAATAAAAAACGTGAACACATGTAATAAGACCACATTGAACAACATGAACCCCGGGACATCACAACATGAACAAAAAACGTGAACACATCTAATAAGACCACATTGAACAACATGAACCCCAGGACAACACAACAAGAACAAAAAACGTGAACACATGTAATAAGACCACATTGAACAACATGAACCCCAGGACATCACAACATGAACAAAAAACGTGAACACATGTAATAAGACAACATTGAACAACATGAACCCCAGGACATCACAACATGAACAAAAAACGTGAACACATGTAATAAGACCACATTGAAAAACATGAACCCCAGGACATCACAACATGAACAAAAAACGTGAACACATGTAATAAGACCACATTGAACAACATGAACCCCAGGACATCACAACATGAACAAAAAACGTGAACACATGTAATAAGACAACATTGAAAAACATGAACCCCAGGACATCACACCATGAATAAAAAACGTGAACACATGTAATAAGACAACATTGAAAAACATGAACCCCAGGACATCACACCATGAACAAAAAACGTGAGCACATGTAATAAGGCCACATTGAACAACATGAACCCCAGGACATCACAACATGAATAAATAACGTGAACACATGTAATAAGACAACATTGAAAAACATGAGCCCCAGGACATCACAACATGAACAAAAAACGTGAACACATGTAATAAGACCACATTGAACAACATAAACCCCAGGACATCACACCATGAATAAAAAAGGTGAACACATGTAATAAGCCCACATTGAACAACATGAAACCCAGGACATCACAACATGAACAAAAAAGGTGAACACATGTAATAAGACAACATTGAACAACATGAACCCCAGGACATCACAACATGAACAAAAAACGTGAACACATGTAATAAGACCACATTGAACAACATGAAACCCAGGACATCACAACATGAATAAAAAACGTGAACACATGTAATAAAACAACATTGAACAACATGAACCCCAGGACATCACAACATGAACAAAATACGTGAACACATGTAATAAGACCACATTGAACAACATGAACCCCAAGACATCACAACATGAACAAAAAACGTGAACACATGTAATAAGACCACATTGAACAGCATGAACTCCAGGACATCACAGCATGAACAAAAAACGTGAACACATGTAATAGGAAAACATTGAACAACATGAACCCCAGGACATCACAACATGAACAAAAAACGTGAACACATGTAATAAGACCACATTGAACAACATGAACTCCAGGACATCACAGCATGAACAAAAAACGTGAACACATGTAATAAGAAAACATTGAACAACATGAACCCCAGGACATCACAACATGAACAAAAAACGTGAACACATGTAATAAGACCACATTGAACAACATGAACCCCAAAAAATCACAACATGAACATAAAACGTGAACACATGTAATAAGACCACATTGAACAACATGAACCCCAGGACATGACAACATGAACAAAATACATGAACACATGTAATCAGACAACATTGAACAACATGAACCCCAGGACATCACAACATGAACATAAAACGTGAACACATGTAATAAGACCACATTGAACAACATGAACCCCAGGACATGACAACATGAACAAAATACATGAACACACGTAATAAGACAACATTGAACAACATGAACCCCAGGACATCACAACATGAACAAAAAACGTGAGCACATGTAATAAGACAACATTGAACAACATGAACCCCAGGACATCACAACATGAACAAAAAACATGAACATGAACACATGTAATAAGATCACATTGAACAACATGAACCCCAGGACATCACAACATGAACAAAAAACATGAACATGAACACATGTAATAAGACCACATTGAACAACATGAACCCTAGGACATCACAACATGAATAAAAAACGTGAACACATGTAATAAGACCACATTGAACAACATGAACCCCAGGACATCACAACATGAACAAAAAACATGAACATGAACACATGTAATAAGACCACATTGAACAACATGAACCCTAGGACATCACAACATGAATAAAAAACGTGAACACATGTAATAAGACAACATTGAACAACATGAAGTCCAGGACATCACAACATGAACAAAAAACGTGAACACACGTAATAAGACCACATTGAACAACATGAACCCCAGGACATCACAACATGAATAAAAAACGTGAACACATGTAATAAGATCACATTGAACAACATGAACCCCAGGACATCACAACATGAACAAAAAACGTGAACACATGTAATAAGACAACATTGAACAACATGAACCCCAGGACATCACAACATGAACAAAATACGTGAACACATGCAATAAGACAACATTGAACAACATGAACCCCAGAACATCACAACATGAACAAAAAACGTGAACACATGTAATAAGACCACATTGAACAACATGAACCCCAGGACATCACAACATGAATAAAATACGTGAACACATGTAATAAGACCACATTGAACAACATGAACCCCAGGACATCACAACATGAATAAAATACGTGAACACATGTAATAAGACCACATTGAACAACATGAACCCCAGGACATCACAACATGAACAAAAAACGTGAACACATGTAATAAGACCACATTGAACAACATGAACCCCAGGACATCACAACATGAACAAAAAACGTGAACACATGTAATAAGACAACATTGAACAACATGAACCCCAGAACATCACAACATGAATGAAAAACGTGAACACATGTAATAAGACCACATTGAACAACATGAACCCCAGGACATCACAACATGAACAAAAAACGTGATCACATGTAATAAGACCACATTGAACAACATGAACCCCATGACATCACAACATGAAAAAAAAACGTGAACACATGTAATAAGACCACATTGAACAACATGAACCCCAGGACATCACAACATGAACAAAATACGTGAACACATGCAATAAGACAACATTGAACAACATGAACCCCAGAACATCACAACATGAACAAAATACGTGAACACACGTAATAAGACCACATTGAACAACATGAACCCCAGGACATCACAACATGAATAAAATACGTGAACACATGTAATAAGACCACATTGAACAACATGAACCCCAGGACATCACAACATGAACAAAATACGTGAACACATGCAATTAGACCACATTGAACAAAATGAACCCCAGAACATCACAACATGAACAAAATACGTGAACACATGTAATAAGACCACATTGAACAACATGAACCCCAGGACATCACAACATGAATAAAATACGTGAACACATGTAATAAGACAACATTGAACAACATGAACCCCAGGACATCATAACATGGAAAAAAACCGTGAACACATGTAATAAGACCACATTGAACAACATGAACCCCAGGACATCACAACATGAATAAAAAACGTGAACACATGTAATAAGACAACATTGAACAACATGAACCCCAGGACATCACAACATGAACAAAAAACGTGAACACATGTAATAAGACCACATTGAACAACATGAACCCCAGGACATCACAACATGAACAAAATACGTGAACACACGTAGTAAGACAACATTAAACAACATGAACCCCAGGACATCACAACATGAATAAAATACGTGAACACATGTAATAAGACAACATTGAACAACATGAACCCCAGGACATCACAACATGAAAAAAAAACGTGAACACATGTAATAAGACCACATTGAACAACATGAACCCCAGGACATTACAACATGAATAAAAAACGTGAACACATGTAATAAGACCACATTGAACAACATGAACCCCAGGACATCACAACATGAACAAAAAACGTGAACACATGTAATAAGACAACATTGAACATGAACCCCAGGACATCACACCATGAATAAAAAACGTGAACACATGTAATAAGACCACATTGAATAACATGAACCCCAGGACATCACACCATGAACAAAAAACGTGAACACATGTAATAAGACCACATTGAACAACATGAACCCCAGGACATCACACCATGAACAAAAAACGTGAACACATGTATTAAGACAAAATTGAACAACATGAACCCCAGGACATCACAACATGAATAAAAAACGTGAACACATGTAATAAGACCACATTGAATATCATGAACCCCAGGACATCACAACATGAACAAAAAACGTGAACACATGTAATAAGACTACATTGAACAACATGAATCCCAGGACATCACAACATGAACAAATAACATGAACACATGTAATAAGACCACATTGAACAACATGAACCCCAGAACATCACAACATGAGCAAAAAACGTGAACACATGTAATAAGACCACATTGAACAAGATGAACCCCAGGACATCACAACATGAACAAAAAACGTGAACACATGTAATAAGACCACATTGAACAACATGAACCCCAGGACATCACAACATGAATAAAATACGTGAACACATGTAATAAGACAACATTGAACAACATGAACCCCAGGACATTACAAGATGAATAAAAAACGTGAACACATGTAATAAGACCACATTGAACAACATGAACCCCAGGACATCACAACATGAACAAAAAACGTGAACACATGTAATAAGACCACATTGAACAACATGAACCCCAGGACATCACACCATGAATAAAAAAACGTGAACACATGTAATAAGACAACATTGAATAACATGAACCCCAGGACATCACAACATGAACAAAAAACGTGAACACATGTAATAAGACAACATTGAACAACATGAACCCCAGGACATCACAACATGAATAAAAAACGTGAACACATGTAATAAGACCACATTGAACAACATGAACCCCAGGTAATCACAACATGAATAAAAAACGTGAACACATGTAATAAGACAACATTGAAAAACATGAACCCCAGGACATCACAAAATGAATAAAAAACGTGAACACATGTAATAAGACAACATTGAAAAACATGAAGTCCAGGACATCACAACATGAATGAAAAACTTGAACACATGTAATAAGACCACATTGAACAACACGAACCCCGGGACATCACAACATGAACAAAAAACGTGAACACATGTAATAAGACAACATTGAACAACATGAACCCCAGGACAACACAAGAAGAGCAAAAAACGTGAACACATGTAATAAGACCACATTGAACAACATGAACCCCAGGACATCACAACATGAACAAAAAACGTGAACACATGTAATAAGACAACATTGAACAACATGAACCCCAGGACATCACAACATGAACAAAAAACGTGAACACATGTAATAAGACAACATTGAAAAACATGAACCCCAGGATATCACACCATGAACAAAAAACGTGAACACATGTAATAAGACAACATTGAAAAACGTGAACCCCAGGACATCACACCATGAACAAAAAACGTGAGCACATGTAATAAGACCACATTGAACAACATGAACCCCAGGACATCACAACATGAACAAAAAACGTGAACACATGTAATAAGACAACATTGAACAACATGAACCCCAGGACATCACAACATGAATAAAATACGTGAACACATGTAATAAGACAACATTGAACAACATGAATCCCAGGACATTACAACATGAATGAAAAACGTGAACACATGTAATAAGACCACATTGAACAACATGAACCCCAGGACATCACAACATGAACAAAAAACGTGAACACATGTAATAAGACAACATTGAACAACATGAACCCCAGGACATCACAACATGAAAAAAAAACGTGAACACATGTAATAAGACCACATTGAACAACATGAACCCCAGGACATTACAACATGAATGAAAAACGTGAACACATGTAATAAGACCACATTGAACAACATGAACCCCAGGACATCACAACATGAACAAAAAACGTGAACACATGTAATAAGACAACATTGAACAACATGAACCCCAGGACATCACACCATGAATAAAAAACGTGAACACATGTAATAAGACCACATTGAATAACATGAACCCCAGGACATCACACCATGAACAAAAAACGTGAACACATGTAATAAGACCACATTGAACAACATGAACCCCAGGACATCACACCATGAACAAAAAACGTGAACACATGTATTAAGACAAAATTGAACAACATGAACCCCAGGACATCACAACATGAACAAATAACGTGAACACATGTAATAAGACCACATTGAACAACATGAACCCCAGGACATCACAACATGAGCAAAAAACGTGAACACATGTAATAAGACCACATTGAACAAGATGAACCCCAGGACATCACAACATGAACAAAAAACGTGAACACATGTAATAAGACCACATTGAACAACATGAACCCCAGGACATCACAACATGAATAAAATACGTGAACACATGTAATAAGACAACATTGAACAACATGAACCCCAGGACATCACACCATGAACAAAAAACGTGAACACATGTATTAAGACAAAATTGAACAACATGAACCCCAGGACATCACAACATGAATAAAAAACGTGAACACATGTAATAAGACCACATTGAATATCATGAACCCCAGGACATCACAACATGAACAAAAAACGTGAACACATGTAATAAGACAACATTGAACAACATGAATCCCAGGACATCACAACATGAACAAATAACATGAACACATGTAATAAGACCACATTGAACAACATGAACCCCAGAACATCACAACATGAGCAAAAAACGTGAACACATGTAATAAGACCACATTGAACAAGATGAACCCCAGGACATCACAACATGAACAAAAAACGTGAACACATGTAATAAGACCACATTGAACAACATGAACCCCAGGACATCACAACATGAATAAAATACGTGAACACATGTAATAAGACAACATTGAACAACATGAACCCCAGGACATTACAAGATGAATAAAAAACGTGAACACATGTAATAAGACCACATTGAACAACATGAACCCCAGGACATCACAACATGAACAAAAAACGTGAACACATGTAATAAGACCACATTGAACAACATGAACCCCAGGACATCACACCATGAATAAAAAAACGTGAACACATGTAATAAGACAACATTGAATAACATGAACCCCAGGACATCACAACATGAACAAAAAACGTGAACACATGTAATAAGACAACATTGAACAACATGAACCCCAGGACATCACAACATGAATAAAAAACGTGAACACATGTAATAAGACCACATTGAACAACATGAACCCCAGGTAATCACAACATGAATAAAAAACGTGAACACATGTAATAAGACAACATTGAAAAACATGAACCCCAGGACATCACAAAATGAATAAAAAACGTGAACACATGTAATAAGACAACATTGAAAAACATGAAGTCCAGGACATCACAACATGAATGAAAAACTTGAACACATGTAATAAGACCACATTGAACAACACGAACCCCGGGACATCACAACATGAACAAAAAACGTGAACACATGTAATAAGACAACATTGAACAACATGAACCCCAGGACAACACAAGAAGAGCAAAAAACGTGAACACATGTAATAAGACCACATTGAACAACATGAACCCCAGGACATCACAACATGAACAAAAAACGTGAACACATGTAATAAGACAACATTGAACAACATGAACCCCAGGACATCACAACATGAACAAAAAACGTGAACACATGTAATAAGACAACATTGAAAAACATGAACCCCAGGATATCACACCATGAACAAAAAACGTGAACACATGTAATAAGACAACATTGAAAAACGTGAACCCCAGGACATCACACCATGAACAAAAAACGTGAGCTCATGTAATAAGACCACATTGAACAACATGAACCCCAGGACATCACAACATGAACAAAAAACGTGAACACATGTAATAAGACAACATTGAACAACATGAACCCCAGGACATCACAACATGAATAAAATACGTGAACACATGTAATAAGACAACATTGAACAACATGAACCCCAGGACATCACAACATGAAAAAAAAACGTGAACACATGTAATAAGACCACATTGAACAACATGAACCCCAGGACATTACAACATGAATGAAAAACGTGAACACATGTAATAAGACCACATTGAACAACATGAACCCCAAGACATCACAACATGAACAAAAAACGTGAACACATGTAATAAGACAACATTGAACAACATGAACCCCAGGACATCACACCATGAATAAAAAACGTGAACACATGTAATAAGACCACATTGAATAACATGAACCCCAGGACATCACACCATGAACAAAAAACGTGAACACATGTAATAAGACCACATTGAACAACATGAACCCCAGGACATCACACCATGAACAAAAAACGTGAACACATGTATTAAGACAAAATTGAACAACATGAACCCCAGGACATCACAACATGAACAAAAAACGTGAACACATGTAATAAGACAACATTGAATATCATGAACCCCAGGACATCACAACATGAACAAAAAACGTGAACACATGTAATAAGACCACATTGAACAACATGAATCCCAGGACATCACAACATGAACAAATAACGTGAACACATGTAATAAGACCACATTGAACAACATGAACCCCAGAACATCACAACATGAGCAAAAAACGTGAACACATGTAATAAGACCACATTGAACAAGATGAACCCCAGGACATCACAACATGAACAAAAAACGTGAACACATGTAATAAGACCACATTGAACAACATGAACCCCAGGACATCACAACATGAATAAAATACGTGAACACATGTAATAAGACAACATTGAACAACATGAACCCCAGGACATTACAAGATGAATAAAAAACGTGAACACATGTAATAAGACCACATTGAACAACATGAACCCCAGGACATCACAACATGAACAAAAAACGTGAACACATGTAATAAGACCACATTGAACAACATGAACCCCAGGACATCACACCATGAATAAAAAAACGTGAACACATGTAATAAGACAACATTGAATAACATGAACCCCAGGACATCACAACATGAACAAAAAACGTGAACACATGTAATAAGACAACATTGAACAACATGAACCCCAGGACATCACAACATGAATAAAAAACGTGAACACATGTAATAAGACCACATAGAACAACATGAACCCCAGGTAATCACAACATGAATAAAAAACGTGAACACATGTAATAAGACAACATTGAAAAACATGAACCCCAGGACATCACAAAATGAATAAAAAACGTGAACACATGTAATAAGACAACATTGAAAAACATGAAGTCCAGGACATCACAACATGAATGAAAAACTTGAACACATGTAATAAGACCACATTGAACAACACGAACCCCGGGACATCACAACATGAACAAAAAACGTGAACACATGTAATAAGACAACATTGAACAACATGAACCCCAGGACAACACAAGAAGAGCAAAAAACGTGAACACATGTAATAAGACCACATTGAACAACATGAACCCCAGGACATCACAACATGAACAAAAAACGTGAACACATGTAATAAGACAACATTGAACAACATGAACCCCAGGACATCACAACATGAACAAAAAACGTGAACACATGTAATAAGACAACATTGAAAAACATGAACCCCAGGATATCACACCATGAACAAAAAACGTGAACACATGTAATAAGACCACATTGAAAAACATGAACCCCAGGACATCACACCATGAACAAAAAACGTGAGCACATGTAATAAGACCACATTGAACAACATGAACCCCAGGACATCACAACATGAACGAAAAACGTGAACACATGTAATAAGACCACATTGAACAACATGAACCCCAGGACATCACAACATGAACAAATAACGTGAACACATGTAATAAGACCACATTGAACAACATGAACCCCAGGACATCACAACATGAGCAAAAAACGTGAACACATGTAATAAGACCACATTGAACAAGATGAACCCCAGGACATCACAACATGAACAAAAAACGTGAACACATGTAATAAGACCACATTGAACAACATGAACCCCAGGACATCACAACATGAATAAAATACGTGAACACATGTAATAAGACAACATTGAACAACATGAACCCCAGGACATCACACCATGAACAAAAAACGTGAACACATGTATTAAGACAAAATTGAACAACATGAACCCCAGGACATCACAACATGAATAAAAAACGTGAACACATGTAATAAGACCACATTGAATATCATGAACCCCAGGACATCACAACATGAACAAAAAACGTGAACACATGTAATAAGACAACATTGAACAACATGAATCCCAGGACATCACAACATGAACAAATAACATGAACACATGTAATAAGACCACATTGAACAACATGAACCCCAGAACATCACAACATGAGCAAAAAACGTGAACACATGTAATAAGACCACATTGAACAAGATGAACCCCAGGACATCACAACATGAACAAAAAACGTGAACACATGTAATAAGACCACATTGAACAACATGAACCCCAGGACATCACAACATGAATAAAATACGTGAACACATGTAATAAGACAACATTGAACAACATGAACCCCAGGACATTACAAGATGAATAAAAAACGTGAACACATGTAATAAGACCACATTGAACAACATGAACCCCAGGACATCACAACATGAACAAAAAACGTGAACACATGTAATAAGACCACATTGAACAACATGAACCCCAGGACATCACACCATGAATAAAAAAACGTGAACACATGTAATAAGACAACATTGAATAACATGAACCCCAGGACATCACAACATGAACAAAAAACGTGAACACATGTAATAAGACAACATTGAACAACATGAACCCCAGGACATCACAACATGAATAAAAAACGTGAACACATGTAATAAGACCACATTGAACAACATGAACCCCAGGTAATCACAACATGAATAAAAAACGTGAACACATGTAATAAGACAACATTGAAAAACATGAACCCCAGGACATCACAAAATGAATAAAAAACGTGAACACATGTAATAAGACAACATTGAAAAACATGAAGTCCAGGACATCACAACATGAATGAAAAACTTGAACACATGTAATAAGACCACATTGAACAACACGAACCCCGGGACATCACAACATGAACAAAAAACGTGAACACATGTAATAAGACAACATTGAACAACATGAACCCCAGGACAACACAAGAAGAGCAAAAAACGTGAACACATGTAATAAGACCACATTGAACAACATGAACCCCAGGACATCACAACATGAACAAAAAACGTGAACACATGTAATAAGACAACATTGAACAACATGAACCCCAGGACATCACAACATGAACAAAAAACGTGAACACATGTAATAAGACAACATTGAAAAACATGAACCCCAGGATATCACACCATGAACAAAAAACGTGAACACATGTAATAAGACCACATTGAAAAACGTGAACCCCAGGACATCACACCATGAACAAAAAACGTGAGCACATGTAATAAGACCACATTGAACAACATGAACCCCAGGACATCACAACATGAACAAAAAACGTGAACACATGTAATAAGACAACATTGAACAACATGAACCCCAGGACATCACAACATGAATAAAATACGTGAACACATGTAATAAGACAACATTGAACAACATGAACCCCCGGACATCACAACATGAAAAAAAAACGTGAACACATGTAATAAGACCACATTGAACAACATGAACCCCAGGACATTACAACATGAATGAAAAACGTGAACACATGTAATAAGACCACATTGAACAACATGAACCCCAAGACATCACAACATGAACAAAAAACGTGAACACATGTAATAAGACAACATTGAACAACATGAACCCCAGGACATCACACCATGAATAAAAAACGTGAACACATGTAATAAGACCACATTGAATAACATGAACCCCAGGACATCACACCATGAACAAAAAACGTGAACACATGTAATAAGACCACATTGAACAACATGAACCCCAGGACATCACACCATGAACAAAAAACGTGAACACATGTATTAAGACAAAATTGAACAACATGAACCCCAGGACATCACAACATGAACAAAAAACGTGAACACATGTAATAAGACAACATTGAATATCATGAACCCCAGGACATCACAACATGAACAAAAAACGTGAACACATGTAATAAGACCACATTGAACAACATGAATCCCAGGACATCACAACATGAACAAATAACGTGAACACATGTAATAAGACCACATTGAACAACATGAACCCCAGAACATCACAACATGAGCAAAAAACGTGAACACATGTAATAAGACCACATTGAACAAGATGAACCCCAGGACATCACAACATGAACAAAAAACGTGAACACATGTAATAAGACCACATTGAACAACATGAACCCCAGGACATCACAACATGAATAAAATACGTGAACACATGTAATAAGACAACATTGAACAACATGAACCCCAGGACATTACAAGATGAATAAAAAACGTGAACACATGTAATAAGACCACATTGAACAACATGAACCCCAGGACATCACAACATGAACAAAAAACGTGAACACATGTAATAAGACCACATTGAACAACATGAACCCCAGGACATCACACCATGAATAAAAAAACGTGAACACATGTAATAAGACAACATTGAATAACATGAACCCCAGGACATCACAACATGAACAAAAAACGTGAACACATGTAATAAGACAACATTGAACAACATGAACCCCAGGACATCACAACATGAATAAAAAACGTGAACACATGTAATAAGACCACATAGAACAACATGAACCCCAGGTAATCACAACATGAATAAAAAACGTGAACACATGTAATAAGACAACATTGAAAAACATGAACCCCAGGACATCACAAAATGAATAAAAAACGTGAACACATGTAATAAGACAACATTGAAAAACATGAAGTCCAGGACATCACAACATGAATGAAAAACTTGAACACATGTAATAAGACCACATTGAACAACACGAACCCCGGGACATCACAACATGAACAAAAAACGTGAACACATGTAATAAGACAACATTGAACAACATGAACCCCAGGACAACACAAGAAGAGCAAAAAACGTGAACACATGTAATAAGACCACATTGAACAACATGAACCCCAGGACATCACAACATGAACAAAAAACGTGAACACATGTAATAAGACAACATTGAACAACATGAACCCCAGGACATCACAACATGAACAAAAAACGTGAACACATGTAATAAGACAACATTGAAAAACATGAACCCCAGGATATCACACCATGAACAAAAAACGTGAACACATGTAATAAGACCACATTGAAAAACATGAACCCCAGGACATCACACCATGAACAAAAAACGTGAGCACATGTAATAAGACCACATTGAACAACATGAACCCCAGGACATCACAACATGAACGAAAAACGTGAACACATGTAATAAGACCACATTGAACAACATGAACCCCAGGACATCACAACATGAACAAAAAACGTGAACACATGTAATAAGACCACATTGAACAACATGAACCCCAGGACATCACACCATGAACAAAAAACGTGAATACATGTAATAAGACAACATTGAACAACATGAACCCCAGGACATCACAACATGAATAAAAAACGTGAACACATGTAATAAGACCACATTGAACAACATGAACCCCAGGACATCACAACATGAATAAAAAACGTGAACAAATGAAATAAGACAACATTGAACAACATGAACCCCAGGACATCACAACATGAACAAAAAACGTGAACACATGTAATAAGACCACATTGAACAACATGAACCCCAGGACATCACAACATGAACAAAAAACGTGAACACATGTAATAAGACAACATTGAACAACATGAACCCCAGGACATCACAACATGAATGAAAAACGTGAACACATGTAATAAGACCACATTGAACAACACGAACCCCGGGACATCACAACATGAACAAAAAACGTGAACACATGTAATAAGACAACATTGAACAACATGAACCCCAGGACAACACAAAAAGAATAAAAAACGTGAACACATGTAATAAGACAACATTAAACAACATGAACCCCAGGACATCACAACATGAATAAAAAACGTGAACACATGTAATAAGACAACATTGAACAACATGAACCCCAGGACATCACAACATGAACAAAAAACGTGAACACATGTAATAAGACCACATTGAACAACATGAACCCCAGGACATCACAACATGAACAAAAAACGTGAACACATGTAATAAGACAACATTGAAAAACATGAACCCCAGGACATCACACCATGAACAAAAAACGTGAACACATGTAATAAGACAACATTGAAAAACATGAACCCCAGGACATCACACCATGAACAAAAAACGTGAGCACATGTAATAAGACGACATTGAACAACATAAACCCCAGGACATCACAACATGAACAAAAAACGTGGACACATGTAATAAGACAACATTGAACAACATGAACCCCAGGACATCACAACATGAATAAATAACGTGAACACATGTAATAAGACAACATTGAAAAACATGAAACCCAGGACATCACAACATGAACAAAAAACGTGAACACATGTAATAAGACCACATTGAACAACATGAACCCCAGGACATCACACCATGAACAAAAAACGTGAACACATGTAATAAGACAACATTGAACAACATGAACCCCAGGACATCACAACATGAACAAAAAACGTGAACACATGTAATAAGACCACATTGAACAACATGAACCCCAGGACATCACAACATGAACAAAAAACGTGAACACATGTAATAAGACCACATTGAACAACATGAACCCCAGGACATCACAACATGAACAAAAAACGTGAACACATGTAATAAGACCACATTGAACAACATGAACCCCAGGACATCACAACATGAACAAAAAACGTGAACACATGTAATAAGACAACATTGAACAACATGAACCCCAGGACAACACAACAAGAACAAAAAACGTGAACACATGTAATAAGACCACATTGAACAACATGAACCTCAGGACATCACAACATGAACAAAAAACGTGAACACATGTAATAAGACAACATTGAAAAACATGAACCCCAGGACATCACACCATGAACAAAAAACGTGAACACATGTAATAAGACCACATTGAAAAACATGAACCCCAGGATATCACACCATGAACAAAAAACGTGAGCACATGTAATAAGACCACATTGAACAACATGAACCCCAGGACATCACACCATGAACAAAAAACGTGAACACATGTAATAAGACAACATTGAACAACATGAACCCCAGGACATCACAACATGAATAAATAACGTGAACACATGTAATAAGACAACATTGAAAAACATGAACCCCAGGACATCACAAAATGAACAAAAAACGTGAACACATGTAATAAGACAACATTGAACAACATGAACCCCAGGACATCACAACATGAATAAAAAACGTGAACACATGTAATAAGACCACATTGAACAACATGAACCCCAGGACATCACAACATGAACGAAAAACGTGAACACATGTAATAAGACCACATTGAACAACATGAACCCCAGGACATCACAACATGAACAAAAAACGTGAACACATGTAATAAGACCACATTGAACAACATGAACCCCAGGACATCACACCATGAACAAAAAACGTGAATACATGTAATAAGACAACATTGAACAACATGAACCCCAGGACATCACAACATGAATAAAAAACGTGAACACATGTAATAAGACCACATTGAACAACATGAACCCCAGGACATCACAACATGAATAAAAAACGTGAACAAATGAAATAAGACAACATTGAACAACATGAACCCCAGGACATCACAACATGAACAAAAAACGTGAACACATGTAATAAGACCACATTGAACAACATGAACCCCAGGACATCACAACATGAACAAAAAACGTGAACACATGTAATAAGACCACATTGAACAACATGAACCCCAGGACATCACAACATGAATGAAAAACGTGAACACATGTAATAAGACCACATTGAACAACACGAACCCCGGGACATCACAACATGAACAAAAAACGTGAACACATGTAATAAGACAACATTGAACAACATGAACCCCAGGACAACACAAAAAGAATAAAAAACGTGAACACATGTAATAAGACCACATTGAACAACATGAACCCCAGGACATCACAACATGAATAAAAAACGTGAACACATGTAATAAGACAACATTGAACAACATGAACCCCAGGACATCACAACATGAACAAAAAACGGGAACACATGTAATAAGACCACATTGAACAACATGAACCCCAGGACATCACAACATGAACAAAAAACGTGAACACATGTAATAAGACAACATTGAAAAACATGAACCCCAGGACATCACACCATGAACAAAAAACGTGAACACATGTAATAAGACCACATTGAAAAACATGAACCCCAGGACATCACACCATGAACAAAAAACGTGAGCACATGTAATAAGACCACATTGAACAACATAAACCCCAGGACATCACAACATGAACAAAAAACGTGAACACATGTAATAAGACCACATTGAACAACATGAACCCCAGGACATCACAACATGAATAAATAACGTGAACACATGTAATAAGACAACATTGAAAAACATGAACCCCAGGACATCACAACATGAACAAAAAACGTGAACACATGTAATAAGACAACATTGAACAACATGAACCCCAGGACATCACACCATGAATAAAAAACGTGAACACATGTAATAAGACAACATTGAACAACATGAACCCCAGGACATCACAACATGAACAAAAAACGTGAACACATGTAATAAGACCACATTGAACAACATGAACCCCAGGACATCACAACATGAACAAAAAGCGTGAACACATGTAATAAGACCACATTGAACAACATGAACCCCAGGACATCACACCATGAACAAAAAACGTGAACAAATGTAATAAGACAACATTGAACAACATGAACCCCAGGACATCACAACATGAACAAAAAACGTGAACACATGTAATAAGACCACATTGAACAACATGAACCCCAGGACATCACAACATGAACAAAAAACGTGAACACATGTAATAAGACCACATTGAACAACATGAACCCCAGGACATCACAACATGAACAAAAAACGTGAACACATGTAATAAGACAACATTGAACAACATGAACCCCATGACATCACACCATGAACAAAAAACGTGAACACATGTAATAAGACCACATTGAACAACATGAACCCCAGGACATCACAACATGAACAAAAAACGTGAACACATGTAATAAGACCACATTGAACAACATGAACCCCAGGACATCACAACATGAACAAAAAACGTGAACACATGTAATAAGACAACATTGAACAACATGAACCCCAGGACAACACAACAAGAACAAAAAACGTGAACACATGTAATAAGACCACATTGAACAACATGAACCTCAGGACATCACAACATGAACAAAAAACGTGAACACATGTAATAAGACCACATTGAAAAACATGAACCCCAGGACATCACACCATGAACAAAAAACGTGAACACATGTAATAAGACCACATTGAAAAACATGTACCCCAGGATATCACACCATGAACAAAAAACGTGAGTACATGTAATAAGACCACATTGAACAACATGAACCCCAGGACATCACAACATGAACAAAAAACGTGAACACATGTAATAAGACAACATTGAACAACATGAACCCCAGGACATCACAACATGAATAAATAACGTGAACACATGTAATAAGACAACATTGAAAAACATGAACCCCAGGACATCACAAAATGAACAAAAAACGTGAACACATGTAATAAGACAACATTGAAAAACATGAACCCCAGGACATCACACCATCAACAAAAAACGTGAACACGTGTAATAAGACAACATTGAAAAACATGAACCCCAGGACATCACACCATGAACAAAAAACGTGAGCACATGTAATAAGACCACATTGAACAACATGAACCCCAGGACATCACAACATGAACAAAAAACGTGAACACATGTAATAAGACAACATTGAACAACATGAACCCCAGGACATCACAACATGAATAAATAACGTGAACACATGTAATAAGACAACATTGAAAAACATGAACCCCAGGACATCACAACATGAACAAAAAACGTGAACACATGTAATAAGACCACATTGAACAACATGAACCCCAGGACATCACACCATGAATAAAAAACGTGAACACATGTAATAAGACAACATTGAACAACATGAACCCCAGGACATCACAACATAAACAAAAAACGTGAACACATGTAATAAGACAACATTGAACAACATGAACCCCAGGACATCACAACATGAACAAAAAGCGTGAACACATGTAATAAGACCACATTGAACAACATGAACCCCAGGACATCACACCATGAACAAAAAACGTGAACACATGTAATAAGACAACATTGAACAACATGAACCCCAGGACATCACAACATGAACAAAAAACGTGAACACATGTAATAAGACCACATTGAACAACATGAACCCCAGGACATCACAACATGAACAAAAAACGTGAACACATGTAATAAGACCACATTGAACAACATGAACCCCAGGACATCACAACATGAACAAAAAACGTGAACACATGTAATAAGACCACATTGAACAACATGAACCCCATGACATCACACCATGAACAAAAAACGTGAACACATGTAATAAGACCACATTGAACAACATGAACCCCAGGACATCACAACATGAACAAAAAACGTGAACACATGTAATAAGACCACATTCAACAACATGAACCCCAGGACATCACAACATGAACAAAAAACGTGAACACATGTAATAAGACAACATTGAACAACATGAACCCCAGGACAACACAACAAGAACAAAAAACGTGAACACATGTAATAAGACCACATTGAACAACATGAACCTCAGGACATCACAACATGAACAAAAAACGTGAACACATGTAATAAGACAACATTGAAAAACATGAACCCCAGGACATCACACCATGAACAAAAAACGTGAACACATGTAATAAGACCACATTGAAAAACATGAACCCCAGGATATCACACCATGAACAAAAAACGTGAGCACATGTAATAAGACCACATTGAACAACATAAACCCCAGGACATCACAACATGAACAAAAAACGTGAACAAATGTAATAAGACAACATTGAACAACATAAACCCCAGGACATCACAACATGAATAAATAACGTGAACACATGTAATAAGACAACATTGAAAAACATGAACCCCAGGACATCACAACATGAACAAAAAACGTGAACACATGTAATAAGACCACATTGAACAACATGAACCCCAGGACATCACACCATGAATAAAAAACGTGAACACATGTAATAAGACAACATTGAACAACATGAACCCCAGGACATCACAACATGAACAAAAAACGTGAACACATGTAATAAGACCACATTGAACAACATGAACCCCAGGACATCACAACATGAACAAAAAGCGTGAACACATGTAATAAGACCACATTGAACAACATGAACCCCAGGACATCACACCATGAACAAAAAACGTGAACACATGTAATAAGACCACATTGAACAACATGAACCCCAGGACATCACAACATGAACAAAAAACGTGAACACATGTAATAAGACCACATTGAACAACATGAACCCCAGGACATCACAACATGAACAAAAAACGTGAACACATGTAATAAGACCACATTGAACAACATGAACCCCAGGACATCACAACATGAACAAAAAACGTGAACACATGTAATAAGACCACATTGAACAACATGAACCCCATGACATCACACCATGAACGAAAAACGTGTACACATGTAATAAGACCACATTGAACAACATGAACCCCAGGACATCACAACATGAACAAAAAACGTGAACACATGTAATAAGACCACATTCAACAACATGAACCCCAGGACATCACAACATGAACAAAAAACGTGAACACATGTAATAAGACCACATTGAACAACATGAACCCCAGGACATCACAACATGAATAAATAACGTGAACACATGTAATAAGACAACATTGAAAAACATGAACCCCAGGACATCACAACATGAACAAAAAACGTGAACACATGTAATAAGACAACATTGAACAACATGAACCCCACGACATCACACCATGAATAAAAAACGTGAACACATGTAATAAGACCACATTGAACAACATGAACCCCAGGACATCACACCATGAACAAAAAACGTGAACACATGTAATAAGACAACATTGAACAACATGAACCCCAGGACATCACAACATGAACAAAAAACGTGAACACATGTAATAAGACAACATTGAACAACATGAATCCCATGACATGACACCATGAACAAAAAACGTGAACACATGTAATAAGACAACATTGAACAACATGAATCCCAGGACATCACACCATGAATAAAAAACGTGAACACATGTAATAAGACCACATTGAACAACATGAACCCCAGGACATCACAACATGAACAAAAAACGTGAACACATGTAATAAGACCACATTGAACAACATGAACCCCAGGATATCACAACATGAACAAAAAACGTGAACACATGTAATAAGACAACATTGAACAACATGAACCCCAGGACATCACACCATGAATAAAATACGTGAACACACGTAATAAGACCACATTGAACAACATGAAACCCAGGACATCGCAACACGAAGAAAAAACGTGAACACATGTAATAAGACCACATTGAACAACATGAACCCCAGAACATCACACCATGAACAAAAAACGTGAACACATGTAATAAGACCACATTGAACAACATGAACCCCAGGACATCACAACATGAACAAGAAACGTGAACACATGTAATAAGACCACATTGAACAACATGAACCCCAGGACATCACAACATGAACAAAAAACGTGAACACATGTAATAAGACCACATTGAACAACATGAACCCCAGGACATCACAACATGAACAAAAAACGTGAACACATGTAATAAGACCACATTGAACAACATGAACCCCAGGACATCACAACATGAACAAAAAACGTGAACACATGTAATAAGACCACATTGAACAACATGAACCCCAGGACATCACAACATGAACAAAAAACGTGAACACATGTAATAAGACAACATTGAACAACATGCACCCCATGACATCACACCATGAACAAAAAACGTGAACACATGTAATAAGACCACATTGAACAACATGAACCCCAGGACATCACAACATGAACAAAAAACGTGAACACATGTAATAAGACCACATTGAATAACATGAACCCCAGGACATCACAACATGAACAAAAAACGTGAACACATGTAATAAGACAACATTGAACAACATGAACCCCAGGACAACACAACAAGAACAAAAAACGTGAACACATGTAATAAGACCACATTGAACAACATGAACCCCAGGACATCACAACATGAACAAAAAACGTGAACACATGTAATATTACAACATTGAAAAACATGAACCCCAGGACATCACACCATGAACAAAAAACGTGAACACATGTAATAAGACAACATTGAAAAACATGAACCCCAGGATATCACACCATGAACAAAAAACGTGAGCACATGTAATAAGACCACATTGAACAACATGAACCCCAGGACATCACAACATGAACAAAAAACGTGAACACATGTAATAAGACAACATTGAACAACATGAACCCCAGGACATCACAACATGAATAAATAACGTGAACACATGTAATAAGACAACATTGAAAAACATGAACCCCAGGACATCACAACATGAACAAAAAACATGAACACATGTAATAAGACAACATTGAACAACATGAACCCCAGGACATCACACCATGAATAAAAAACGTGAACACATGTAATAAGACCACATTGAACAACATGAACCCCAGGACATCACACCATCAACAAAAAACGTGAACACATGTAATAAGACCACATTGAACAACATGAACCCCAGGACATCACAACATGAACAAAAAACGTGAACACATGTAATAAGACAACATTGAACAACATGAATCCCATGACATGACACCATGAACAAAAAACGTGCACACATGTAATAAGACAACATTGAACAACATGAACCCCAGGACATCACACCATGAATAAAAAACGTGAACACATGTAATAAGACCACATTGAACAACATGAACCCCAGGACATCACAACATGAACAAAAAACGTGAACACATGTAATAAGACCACATTGAACAACATGAAACCCAGGACATCGCAACACGAAGAAAAAACGTGAACACATGTAATAAGACAACATTGAACAACATGAACCCCAGGACAACACAAAAAGAATAAAAAACGTGAACACATGTAATAAGACCACATTGAACAACATGAACCCCAGGACATCACAACATGAATAAAAAACGTGAACACATGTAATAAGACAACATTGAACAACATGAACCCCAGGACATCACAACATGAACAAAAAACGTGAACACATGTAATAAGACCACATTGAACAACATGAACCCCAGGACATCACAACATGAACAAAAAACGTGAACACATGTAATAAGACAACATTGAAAAACATGAACCCCAGGACATCACACCATGAACAAAAAACGTGAACACATGTAATAAGACAACATTGAAAAACATGAACCCCAGGACATCACACCATGAACAAAAAACGTGAGCACATGTAATAAGACCACATTGAACAACATAAACCCCAGGACATCACAACATGAACAAAAAACGTGAACACATGTAATAAGACCACATTGAACAACATGAACCCCAGGACATCACACCATGAATAAAAAACGTGAACACATGTAATAAGACAACATTGAACAACATGAACCCCAGGACATCACAACATGAACAAAAAACATGAACACATGTAATAAGACAACATTGAACAACATGAACCCCAGGACATCACACCATGAATAAAAAACGTGAACACATGTAATAAGACAACATTGAACAACATGAACCCCAGGACATCACACCATGAATAAAAAACGTGAACACATGTAATAAGACAACATTGAACAACATGAACCCCAGGACATCACAACATGAATAAAAAACGTGAACACATGTAATAAGACCACATTGAACAACATGAACCCCAGGACATCACAACATGAACAAAAAGCGTGAACACATGTAATAAGACCACATTGAACAACATGAACCCCAGGACATCACACCTTGAACAAAAAACGTGAACACATGTAATAAGAAAACATTGAACAACATGAACCCCAGGACATCACAACATGAACAAAAAACGTGAACACATGTAATAAGACCACATTGAACAACATGAACCCCAGGACATCACAACATGAACAAAAAACGTGAACACATGTAATAAGACCACATTGAACAACATGAAACCCAGGACATCACAACATGAACAAAAAACGTGAACACATGTAATAAGACCACATTGAACAACATGAACCCCATGACATCACACCATGAACAAAAAACGTGAACACATGTAATAAGACCACATTGAACAACATGAACCCCAGGACATCACAACATGAACAAAAAACGTGAACACATGTAATAAGACCACATTGAACAACATGAACCCCAGGACATCACAACATGAACAAAAAACGTGAAGACATGTAATAAGACAACATTGAACAACATGAACCCCAGGACAACACAACAAGAGCAAAAAACGTGAACACATGTAATAAGACCACATTGAACAACATGAACCTCAGGACATCACAACATGAACAAAAAACGTGAACACATGTAATAAGACAACATTGAAAAACATGAACCCCAGGACATCACACCATGAACAAAAAACGTGAACACATGTAATAAGACCACATTGAAAAACATGAACCCCAGGATATCACAACATGAACAAAAAACGTGAGCACATGTAATAAGACCACATTGAACAACATGAACCCCAGGACATCACAACATGAACAAAAAACGTGAACACATGTAATAAGACAACATTGAACAACATGAACCCCAGGACATCACAACATGAATAAATAACGTGAACACATGTAATAAGACAACATTGAAAAAAATGAACCCCAGGACATCACAACATGAACAAAAAACGTGAACACATGTAATAAGACAACATTGAACAACATGAATCCCATGACATGACACCATGAACAAAAAACGTGAACACATGTAATAAGACAACATTGAACAACATGAATCCCAGGACATCACACCATGAATAAAAAACGTGAACACATGTAATAAGACAACATTGAACAACATGAACCCCAGGACATCACAACATGAACAAAAAACGTGAACACATGTAATAAGACAACATTAAACAACATGAACCCCAGGATATCACAACATGAACAAAAAACGTGAACACATGTAATAAGACAACATTGAACAACATGAACCCCAGGACATCACACCATGAATAAAATACGTGAACACACGTAATAAGACCACATTGAACAACATGAAACCCAGGACATCGCAACACGAAGAAAAAACGTGAACACATGTAATAAGACCACATTGAACAACATGAACCCCAGAACATCACACCATGAACAAAAAACGTGAACACATGTAATAAGACCACATTGAACAACATGAACCCCAGGACATCACAACATGAACAAGAAACATGAACACATGTAATAAGACCACATTGAACAACATGAACCCCAGGACATCACAACATGAACAAAAAACGTGAACACATGTAATAAGACCACATTGAACAACATGAACCCCAGGACAACACAACAAGAACAAAAAACGTGAACACATGTAATAAGACCACATTGAACAACATGAACCCCAGGACATCACAACATGAACAAAAAACGTGAACACATGTAATAAGACAACATTGAAAAACATGAACCCCAGGACATCACACCATGAACAAAAAACGTGAACACATGTAATAAGACAACATTGAAAAACATGAACCCCAGGATATCACACCATGAACAAAAAACGTGAGCACATGTAATAAGACCACATTGAACAACATGAACCCCAGGACATCACAACATGAACAAAAAACGTGAACACATGTAATAAGACCACATTGAACAACATGAACCCCAGGACATCACAACATGAATAAATAACGTGAACACATGTAATAAGACAACATTGAAAAACATGAACCCCAGGACATCACAACATGAACAAAAAACGTGAACACATGTAATAAGACAACATTGAACAACATGAACCCCAGGACATCACACCATGAATAAAAAACGTGAACACATGTAATAAGACCACATTAAACAACATGAACCCCAGGACATCACACCATGAACAAAAAACGTGAACACATGTAATAAGACCACATTGAACAACATGAACCCCAGGACATCACAACATGAACAAAAAACGTGAACACATGTAATAAGACAACATTGAACAACATGAATCCCATGACATTACACCATGAACAAAAAACGTGAACACATGTAATAAGACAACATTGAACAACATGAACCCCAGGACATCACACCATGAATAAAAAACGTGAACACATGTAATAAGACCACATTCAACAACATGAACCCCAGGACATCACAACATGAACAAAAAACGTGAACACATGTAATAAGACCACATTGAACAACATGAACCCCAGGACATCACAACATGAATAAATAACGTGAACACATGTAATAAGACAACATTGAAAAACATGAACCCCAGGACATCACAACATGAACAAAAAACGTGAACACATGTAATAAGACAACATTGAACAACATGAACCCCACGACATCACACCATGAATAAAAAACGTGAACACATGTAATAAGACCACATTGAACAACATGAACCCCAGGACATCACACCATGAACAAAAAACGTGAACACATGTAATAAGACAACATTGAACAACATGAACCCCAGGACATCACAACATGAATAAATAACGTGAACACATGTAATAAGACAACATTGAAAAACATGAACCCCAGGACATCACAACATGAACAAAAAACGTGAACACATGTAATAAGACCACATTGAACAACATGAACCCCAGGACATCACACCATGAATAAAAAACGTGAACACATGTAATAAGACAACATTGAACAACATGAACCCCAGGACATCACAACATGAACAAAAAACGTGAACACATGTAATAAGACCACATTGAACAACATGAACCCCAGGACATCACAACATGAACAAAAAGCGTGAACACATGTAATAAGACCACATTGAACAACATGAACCCCAGGACATCACACCATGAACAAAAAACGTGAACACATGTAATAAGACAACATTGAACAACATGAACCCCAGGACATCACAACATGAACAAAAAACGTGAACACATGTAATAAGACCACATTGAACAACATGAACCCCAGGACATCACAACATGAACAAAAAACGTGAACACATGTAATAAGACCACATTGAACAACATGAACCCCATGACATCACACCATGAACAAAAAACGTGAACACATGTAATAAGACCACATTGAACAACATGAACCCCAGGACATCACAACATGAACAAAAAACGTGAACACATGTAATAAGACCACATTCAACAACATGAACCCCAGGACATCACAACATGAACAAAAAACGTGAACACATGTAATAAGACAACATTGAACAACATGAACCCCAGGACAACACAACAAGAACAAAAAACGTGAACACATGTAATAAGACCACATTGAACAACATGAACCTCAGGACATCACAACATGAACAAAAAACGTGAACACATGTAATAAGACAACATTGAAAAACATGAACCCCAGGACATCACACCATGAACAAAAAACGTGAACACATGTAATAAGACCACATTGAAAAACATGAACCCCAGGATATCACACCATGAACAAAAAACGTGAGCACATGTAATAAGACCACATTGAACAACATGAACCCCAGGACATCACAACATGAACAAAAAACGTGAACACATGTAATAAGACCACATTGAACAACATGAACCCCAGGACATCACAACATGAATAAATAACGTGAACACATGTAATAAGACAACATTGAAAAACATGAACCCCAGGACATCACAACATGAACAAAAAACGTGAACACATGTAATAAGACAACATTGAACAACATGAACCCCACGACATCACACCATGAATAAAAAACGTGAACACATGTAATAAGACCACATTGAACAACATGAACCCCAGGACATCACACCATGAACAAAAAACGTGAACACATGTAATAAGACAACATTGAACAACACGAACCCCGGGACATCACAACATGAACAAAAAACGTGAACACATGTAATAAGACAACATTGAACAACATGAACCCCAGGACAACACAAAAAGAATAAAAAACGTGAACACATGTAATAAGACCACATTGAACAACATGAACCCCAGGACATCACAACATGAATAAAAAACGTGAACACATGTAATAAGACAACATTGAACAACATGAACCCCAGGACATCACAACATGAACAAAAAACGTGAACACATGTAATAAGACCACATTGAACAACATGAACCCCAGGACATCACAACATGAACAAAAAACGTGAACACATGTAATAAGACAACATTGAAAAACATGAACCCCAGGACATCACACCATCAACAAAAAACGTGAACACGTGTAATAAGACAACATTGAAAAACATGAACCCCAGGACATCACACCATGAACAAAAAACGTGAGCACATGTAATAAGACCACATTGAACAACATGAACCCCAGGACATCACAACATGAACAAAAAACGTGAACACATGTAATAAGACAACATTGAACAACATGAACCCCAGGACATCACAACATGAATAAATAACGTGAACACATGTAATAAGACAACATTGAAAAACATGAACCCCAGGACATCACAACATGAATAAAAAACGTGAACACATGTAATAAGACAACATTGAACAACATGAACCCCAGGACATCACAACATAAACAAAAAACGTGAACACATGTAATAAGACAACATTGAACAACATGAACCCCAGGACATCACAACATGAACAAAAAGCGTGAACACATGTAATAAGACCACATTGAACAACATGAACCCCAGGACATCACACCATGAACAAAAAACGTGAACACATGTAATAAGACAACATTGAACAACATGAACCCCAGGACATCACAACATGAACAAAAAACGTGAACACATGTAATAAGACCACATTGAACAACATGAACCCCAGGACATCACAACATGAACAAAAAACGTGAACACATGTAATAAGACCACATTGAACAACATGAACCCCAGGACATCACAACATGAACAAAAAACGTGAACACATGTAATAAGACCACATTGAACAACATGAACCCCATGACATCACACCATGAACAAAAAACGTGAACACATGTAATAAGACCACATTGAACAACATGAACCCCAGGACATCACAACATGAACAAAAAACGTGAACACATGTAATAAGACCACATTCAACAACATGAACCCCAGGACATCACAACATGAACAAAAAACGTGAACACATGTAATAAGACAACATTGAACAACATGAACCCCAGGACAACACAACAAGAACAAAAAACGTGAACACATGTAATAAGACCACATTGAACAACATGAACCTCAGGACATCACAACATGAACAAAAAACGTGAACACATGTAATAAGACAACATTGAAAAACATGAACCCCAGGACATCACACCATGAACAAAAAACGTGAACACATGTAATAAGACCACATTGAAAAACATGAACCCCAGGATATCACACCATGAACAAAAAACGTGAGCACATGTAATAAGACCACATTGAACAACATAAACCCCAGGACATCACAACATGAACAAAAAACGTGAGCAAATGTAATAAGACAACATTGAACAACATGAACCCCAGGACATCACAACATGAATAAATAACGTGAACACATGTAATAAGACAACATTGAAAAACATGAACCCCAGGACATCACAACATGAACAAAAAACGTGAACACATGTAATAAGACCACATTGAACAACATGAACCCCAGGACATCACACCATGAATAAAAAACGTGAACACATGTAATAAGACAACATTGAACAACATGAACCCCAGGACATCACAACATGAACAAAAAACGTGAACACATGTAATAAGACCACATTGAACAACATGAACCCCAGGACATCACAACATGAACAAAAAGCGTGAACACATGTAATAAGACCACATTGAACAACATGAACCCCAGGACATCACACCATGAACAAAAAACGTGAACACATGTAATAAGACCACATTGAACAACATGAACCCCAGGACATCACAACATGAACAAAAAACGTGAACACATGTAATAAGACCACATTGAACAACATGAACCCCAGGACATCACAACATGAACAAAAAACGTGAACACATGTAATAAGACCACATTGAACAACATGAACCCCAGGACATCACAACATGAACAAAAAACGTGAACACATGTAATAAGACAACATTGAACAACATGAACCCCATGACATCACACCATGAACAAAAAACGTGTACACATGTAATAAGACCACATTGAACAACATGAACCCCAGGACATCACAACATGAACAAAAAACGTGAACACATGTAATAAGACCACATTCAACAACATGAACCCCAGGACATCACAACATGAACAAAAAACGTGAACACATGTAATAAGACAACATTGAACAACATGAACCCCAGGACAACACAACAAGAACAAAAAACGTGAACACATGTAATAAGACCACATTGAACAACATGAACCTCAGGACATCACAACATGACCAAAAAACGTGAACACATGTAATAAGACAACATTGAAAAACATGAACCCCAGGACATCACACCATGAACAAAAAACGTGAACACATGTAATAAGACCACATTGAAAAACATGAACCCCAGGATATCACACCATGAACAAAAAACGTGAGCACATGTAATAAGACCACATTGAACAACATGAACCCCAGGACATCACAACATGAACAAAAAACGTGAACACATGTAATAAGACAACATTGAACAACATGAACCCCAGGACATCACAACATGAATAAATAACGTGAACACATGTAATAAGACAACATTGAAAAACATGAACCCCAGGACATCACAACATGAACAAAAAACGTGAACACATGTAATAAGACAACATTGAACAACATGAACCCCACGACATCACACCATGAATAAAAAACGTGAACACATGTAATAAGACCACATTGAACAACATGAACCCCAGGACATCACACCATGAACAAAAAACGTGAACACATGTAATAAGACCACATTGAACAACATGAACCCCAGGACATCACAACATGAACAAAAAACGTGAACACATGTAATAAGACAACATTGAACAACATGAATCCCATGACATGACACCATGAACAAAAAACGTGAACACATGTAATAAGACAACATTGAACAACATGAATCCCAGGACATCACACCATGAATAAAAAACGTGAACACATGTAATAAGACCACATTGAACAACATGAACCCCAGGACATCACAACATGAACAAAAAACGTGAACACATGTAATAAGACCACATTGAACAACATGAACCCCATGACATCACACCATGAACAAAAAACGTGAACACATGTAATAAGACCACATTGAACAACATGAACCCCAGGACATCACAACATGAACAAAAAACGTGAACACATGTAATAAGACCACATTCAACAACATGAACCCCAGGACATCACAACATGAACAAAAAACGTGAACACATGTAATAAGACAACATTGAACAACATGAACCCCAGGACAACACAACAAGAACAAAAAACGTGAACACATGTAATAAGACCACATTGAACAACATGAACCTCAGGACATCACAACATGAACAAAAAACGTGAACACATGTAATAAGACCACATTGAAAAACATGAACCCCAGGATATCACACCATGAACAAAAAACGTGAGCACATGTAATAAGACCACATTGAACAACATAAACCCCAGGACATCACAACATGAACAAAAAACGTGAGCAAATGTAATAAGACAACATTGAACAACATGAACCCCAGGACATCACAACATGAATAAATAACGTGAACACATGTAATAAGACAACATTGAAAAACATGAACCCCAGGACATCACAACATGAACAAAAAACGTGAACACATGTAATAAGACCACATTGAACAACATGAACCCCAGGACATCACACCATGAATAAAAAACGTGAACACATGTAATAAGACAACATTGAACAACATGAACCCCAGGACATCACAACATGAACAAAAAACGTGAACACATGTAATAAGACCACATTGAACAACATGAACCCCAGGACATCACAACATGAACAAAAAGCGTGAACACATGTAATAAGACCACATTGAACAACATGAACCCCAGGACATCACACCATGAACAAAAAACGTGAACACATGTAATAAGACCACATTGAACAACATGAACCCCAGGACATCACAACATGAACAAAAAACGTGAACACATGTAATAAGACCACATTGAACAACATGAACCCCAGGACATCACAACATGAACAAAAAACGTGAACACATGTAATAAGACCACATTGAACAACATGAACCCCAGGACATCACAACATGAACAAAAAACGTGAACACATGTAATAAGACAACATTGAACAACATGAACCCCATGACATCACACCATGAACAAAAAACGTGTACACATGTAATAAGACCACATTGAACAACATGAACCCCAGGACATCACAACATGAACAAAAAACGTGAACACATGTAATAAGACCACATTCAACAACATGAACCCCAGGACATCACAACATGAACAAAAAACGTGAACACATGTAATAAGACAACATTGAACAACATGAACCCCAGGACAACACAACAAGAACAAAAAACGTGAACACATGTAATAAGACCACATTGAACAACATGAACCTCAGGACATCACAACATGACCAAAAAACGTGAACACATGTAATAAGACAACATTGAAAAACATGAACCCCAGGACATCACACCATGAACAAAAAACGTGAACACATGTAATAAGACCACATTGAAAAACATGAACCCCAGGATATCACACCATGAACAAAAAACGTGAGCACATGTAATAAGACCACATTGAACAACATGAACCCCAGGACATCACAACATGAACAAAAAACGTGAACACATGTAATAAGACCACATTGAACAACATGAACCCCAGGACATCACAACATGAATAAATAACGTGAACACATGTAATAAGACAACATTGAAAAACATGAACCCCAGGACATCACAACATGAACAAAAAACGTGAACACATGTAATAAGACAACATTGAACAACATGAACCCCACGACATCACACCATGAATAAAAAACGTGAACACATGTAATAAGACCACATTGAACAACATGAACCCCAGGACATCACACCATGAACAAAAAACGTGAACACATGTAATAAGACCACATTGAACAACATGAACCCCAGGACATCACAACATGAACAAAAAACGTGAACACATGTAATAAGACAACATTGAACAACATGAATCCCATGACATGACACCATGAACAAAAAACGTGAACACATGTAATAAGACAACATTGAACAACATGAATCCCAGGACATCACACCATGAATAAAAAACGTGAACACATGTAATAAGACCACATTGAACAACATGAACCCCAGGACATCACAACATGAACAAAAAACGTGAACACATGTAATAAGACAACATTGAACAACATGAACCCCAGGATATCACAACATGAACAAAAAACGTGAACACATGTAATAAGACAACATTGAACAACATGAACCCCAGGACATCACACCATGAATAAAATACGTGAACACACGTAATAAGACCACATTGAACAACATGAAACCCAGGACATCGCAACACGAAGAAAAAACGTGAACACATGTAATAAGACCACATTGAACAACATGAACCCCAGAACATCACACCATGAACAAAAAACGTGAACACATGTAATAAGACCACATTGAACAACATGAACCCCAGGACATCACAACATGAACAAGAAACGTGAACACATGTAATAAGACCACATTGAACAACATGAACCCCAGGACATCACAACATGAACAAAAAACGTGAACACATGTAATAAGACCACATTGAACAACATGAACCCCAGGACATCACAACATGAACAAAAAACGTGAACACATGTAATAAGACCACATTGAACAACATGAACCCCAGGACATCACAACATGAACAAAAAACGTGAACACATGTAATAAGACCACATTGAACAACATGAACCCCAGGACATCACAACATGAACAAAAAACGTGAACACATGTAATAAGACAACATTGAACAACATGAACCCCATGACATCACACCATGAACAAAAAACGTGAACACATGTAATAAGACCACATTGAACAACATGAACCCCAGGACATCACAACATGAACAAAAAACGTGAACACATGTAATAAGACCACATTGAATAACATGAACCCCAGGACATCACAACATGAACAAAAAACGTGAACACATGTAATAAGACAACATTGAACAACATGAACCCCAGGACAACACAACAAGAACAAAAAATGTGAACACATGTAATAAGACCACATTGAACAACATGAACCTCAGGACATCACAACATGAACAAAAAACGTGAACACATGTAATATTACAACATTGAAAAACATGAACCCCAGGACATCACACCATGAACAAAAAACGTGAACACATGTAATAAGACAACATTGAAAAACATGAACCCCAGGATATCACACCATGAACAAAAAACGTGAGCACATGTAATAAGACCACATTGAACAACATGAACCCCAGGACATCACAACATGAACAAAAAACGTGAACACATGTAATAAGACAACATTGAACAACATGAACCCCAGGACATCACAACATGAATAAATAACGTGAACACATGTAATAAGACAACATTGAAAAACATGAACCCCAGGACATCACAACATGAACAAAAAACATGAACACATGTAATAAGACAACATTGAACAACATGAACCCCAGGACATCACACCATGAATAAAAAACGTGAACACATGTAATAAGACCACATTGAACAACATGAACCCCAGGACATCACACCATCAACAAAAAACGTGAACACATGTAATAAGACCACATTGAACAACATGAACCCCAGGACATCACAACATGAACAAAAAACGTGAACACATGTAATAAGACAACATTGAACAACATGAATCCCATGACATGACACCATGAACAAAAAACGTGCACACATGTAATAAGACAACATTGAACAACATGAACCCCAGGACATCACACCATGAATAAAAAACGTGAACACATGTAATAAGACCACATTCAACAACATGAACCCCAGGACATCACAACATGAACAAAAAACGTGAACACATGTAATAAGACCACATTGAACAACATGAAACCCAGGACATCGCAACACGAAGAAAAAACGTGAACACATGTAATAAGACAACATTGAACAACATGAACCCCAGGACAACACAAAAAGAATAAAAAACGTGAACACATGTAATAAGACCACATTGAACAACATGAACCCCAGGACATCACAACATGAATAAAAAACGTGAACACATGTAATAAGACAACATTGAACAACATGAACCCCAGGACATCACAACATGAACAAAAAACGTGAACACATGTAATAAGACCACATTGAACAACATGATCCCCAGGACATCACAACATGAACAAAAAACGTGAACACATGTAATAAGACAACATTGAAAAACATGAACCCCAGGACATCACACCATGAACAAAAAACGTGAACACATGTAATAAGACAACATTGAAAAACATGAACCCCAGGACATCACACCATGAACAAAAAACGTGAGCACATGTAATAAGACCACATTGAACAACATAAACCCCAGGACATCACAACATGAACAAAAAACGTGAACACATGTAATAAGACAACATTGAACAACATGAACCCCAGGACATCACACCATGAATAAAAAACGTGAACACATGTAATAAGACAACATTGAACAACATGAACCCCAGGACATCACAACATGAACAAAAAACATGAACACATGTAATAAGACAACATTGAACAACATGAACCCCAGGACATCACACCATGAATAAAAAACGTGAACACATGTAATAAGACAACATTGAACAACATGAACCCCAGGACATCACACCATGAATAAAAAACGTGAACACATGTAATAAGACAACATTGAACAACATGAACCCCAGGACATCACAACATGAATAAAAAACGTGAACACATGTAATAAGACCACATTGAACAATATGAACCCCAGGACATCACAACATGAACAAAAAGCGTGAACACATGTAATAAGACCACATTGAACAACATGAACCCCAGGACATCACACCATGAACAAAAAACGTGAACACATGTAATAAGAAAACATTGAACAACATGAACCCCAGGACATCACAACATGAACAAAAAACGTGAACACATGTAATAAGACCACATTGAACAACATGAACCCCAGGACATCACAACATGAACAAAAAACGTGAACACATGTAATAAGACCACATTGAACAACATGAAACCCAGGACATCACAACATGAACAAAAAACGTGAACACATGTAATAAGACAACATTGAACAACATGAACCCATGACATCACACCATGAACAAAAAACGTGAACACATGTAATAAGACCACATTGAACAACATGAACCCCAGGACATCACAACATGAACAAAAAACGTGAACACATGTAATAAGACCACATTGAACAACATGAACCCCAGGACATCACAACATGAACAAAAAACGTGAAGACATGTAATAAGACAACATTGAACAACATGAACCCCAGGACAACACAACAAGAACAAAAAACGTGAACACATGTAATAAGACCACATTGAACAACATGAACCTCAGGACATCACAACATGAACAAAAAACGTGAACACATGTAATAAGACAACATTGAAAAACATGAACCCCAGGACATCACACCATGAACAAAAAACGTGAACACATGTAATAAGACCACATTGAAAAACATGAACCCCAGGATATCACAACATGAACAAAAAACGTGAGCACATGTAATAAGACCACATTGAACAACATGAACCCCAGGACATCACAACATGAACAAAAAACGTGAACACATGTAATAAGACAACATTGAACAACATGAACCCCAGGACATCACAACATGAATAAATAACGTGAACACATGTAATAAGACAACATTGAAAAACATGAACCCCAGGACATCACAACATGAACAAAAAACGTGAACACATGTAATAAGACAACATTGAACAACATGAATCCCATGACATGACACCATGAACAAAAAACGTGAACACATGTAATAAGACAACATTGAACAACATGAATCCCAGGACATCACACCATGAATAAAAAACGTGAACACATGTAATAAGACCACATTGAACAACATGAACCCCAGGACATCACAACATGAACAAAAAACGTGAACACATGTAATAAGACAACATTAAACAACATGAACCCCAGGATATCACAACATGAACAAAAAACGTGAACACATGTAATAAGACAACATTGAACAACATGAACCCCAGGACATCACACCATGAATAAAATACGTGAACACACGTAATAAGACCACATTGAACAACATGAAACCCAGGACATCGCAACACGAAGAAAAAACGTGAACACATGTAATAAGACCACATTGAACAACATGAACCCCAGAACATCACACCATGAACAAAAAACGTGAACACATGTAATAAGACCACATTGAACAACATGAACCCCAGGACATCACAACATGAACAAGAAACATGAACACATGTAATAAGACCACATTGAACAACATGAACCCCAGGACATCACAACATGAACAAAAAACGTGAACACATGTAATAAGACCACATTGAACAACATGAACCCCAGGACAACACAACAAGAACAAAAAACGTGAACACATGTAATAAGACCACATTGAACAACATGAACCCCAGGACATCACAACATGAACAAAAAACGTGAACACATGTAATAAGACAACATTGAAAAACATGAACCCCAGGACATCACACCATGAACAAAAAACGTGAACACATGTAATAAGACAACATTGAAAAACATGAACCCCAGGATATCACACCATGAACAAAAAACGTGAGCACATGTAATAAGACCACATTGAACAACATGAACCCCAGGACATCACAACATGAACAAAAAACGTGAACACATGTAATAAGACCACATTGAACAACATGAACCCCAGGACATCACAACATGAATAAATAACGTGAACACATGTAATAAGACAACATTGAAAAACATGAACCCCATGACATCACAACATGAACAAAAAACGTGAACACATGTAATAAGACCACATTGAACAACATGAACCCCAGGACATCACACCATGAATAAAAAACGTGAACACATGTAATAAGACCACATTGAACAACATGAACCCCAGGACATCACACCATGAACAAAAAACGTGAACACATGTAATAAGACCACATTGAACAACATGAACCCCAGGACATCACAACATGAACAAAAAACGTGAACACATGTAATAAGACAACATTGAACAACATGAATCCCATGACATTACACAATGAACAAAAAACGTGAACACATGTAATAAGACCACATTGAACAACATGAACCCCAGGACATCACACCATGAATAAAAAACGTGAACACATGTAATAAGACCACATTCAACAACATGAACCCCAGGACATCACAACATGAACAAAAAACGTGAACACATGTAATAAGACCACATTGAACAACATGAACCCCAGGACATCACAACATGAATAAATAACGTGAACACATGTAATAAGACAACATTGAAAAACATGAACCCCAGGACATCACAACATGAACAAAAAACGTGAACACATGTAATAAGACAACATTGAACAACATGAACCCCACGACATCACACCATGAATAAAAAACGTGAACACATGTAATAAGACCACATTGAACAACATGAACCCCAGGACATCACACCATGAACAAAAAACGTGAACACATGTAATAAGACCACATTGAACAACATGAATCCCAGGACATCACAACATGAACAAAAAACTTGAACACATGTAATAAGACAACATTGAACAACATGAATCCCATGACATGACACCATGAACAAAAAACGTGAACACATGTAATAAGACAACATTGAACAACATGAATCCCAGGACATCACACCATGAATAAAAAACGTGAACACATGTAATAAGACCACATTGAACAACATGAACCCCAGGACATCACAACATGAACAAAAAACGTGAACACATGTAATAAGACAACATTGAACAACATGAACCCCAGGATATCACAACATGAACAAAAAACGTGAACACATGTAATAAGACAACATTGAACAACATGAACCCCAGGACATCACACCATGAATAAAATACGTGAACACACGTAATAAGACCACATTGAACAACATGAAACCCAGGACATCGCAACACGAAGAAAAAACGTGAACACATGTAATAAGACCACATTGAACAACATGAACCTCAGAACATCACACCATGAACAAAAAACGTGAACACATGTAATAAGACCACATTGAACAACATGAACCCCAGGACATCACAACATGAACAAGAAACGTGAACACATGTAATAAGACCACATTGAACAACATGAACCCCAGGACATCACAACATGAACAAAAAACGTGAACACATGTAATAAGACCACATTGAACAACATGAACCCCAGGACAACACAACAAGAACAAAAAACGTGAACACATGTAATAAGACCACATTGAACAACATGAACCCCAGGACATCACAACATGAACAAAAAACGTGAACACATGTAATAAGACAACATTGAAAAACATGAACCCCAGGACATCACACCATGAACAAAAAACGTGAACACATGTAATAAGACAACATTGAAAAACATGAACCCCAGGATATCACACCATGAACAAAAAACGTGAGCACATGTAATAAGACCACATTGAACAACATGAACCCCAGGACATCACAACATGAACAAAAAACGTGAACACATGTAATAAGACCACATTGAACAACATGAACCCCAGGACATCACAACATGAATAAATAACGTGAACACATGTAATAAGACAACATTGAAAAACATGAACCCCAGGACATCACAACATGAACAAAAAACGTGAACACATGTAATAAGACAACATTGAACAACATGAACCCCAGGACATCACACCATGAATAAAAAACGTGAACACATGTAATAAGACCACATTGAACAACATGAACCCCAGGACATCACACCATGAACAAAAAACGTGAACACATGTAATAAGACCACATTGAACAACATGAACCCCAGGACATCACAACATGAACAAAAAACGTGAACACATGTAATAAGACAACATTGAACAACATGAATCCCATGACATTACACCATGAACAAAAAACGTGAACACATGTAATAAGACAACATTGAACAACATGAACCCCAGGACATCACACCATGAATAAAAAACGTGAACACATGTAATAAGACCACATTCAACAACATGAACCCCAGGACATCACAACATGAACAAAATACGTGAACACATGCAATAAGACAACATTGAACAACATGAACCCCAGGACATCACACCATGAATACAATACGTGAACACACGTAATAAGACCACATTGAACAACATGAAACCCAGGACATCGCAACACGAAGAAAAAACGTGAACACATGTAATAAGACAACATTGAACAACATGAACCCCAGAACATCACACCATGAACAAAAAACGTGAACACATGTAATAAGACCACATTGAACAACATGAACCCCAGGACATCACAACATGAACAAAAAACGTGAACACATGTAATAAGACAACATTGAACAACATGAACCCCAGGACATCACAACATGAACAAAAAACGTGAACACATGTAATAAGACCACATTGAACAACATGAACCCCAGGACATCACAACATGAGCAAAAAACGTGAACACATGTAATAAGACAACATTGAACAACATGAACCCCAGGACATCACACCATGAATAAAATACGTGAACACACGTAATAAGACAACATTGAACAACATGAATCCCAGGACATCGCAACACGAACAAAAAACGTGAACACATGTAATAAGACAACATTGAACATTATGAACCCCAGGACATCACAACATGAACAAAAAACGTGAACACAATGTAATAAGACAACATTGAACAACATGAACCCCAGGACATCACACCATGAACAAAAAACGTGAACACATGTAATTAGACCACATTGAACAACATGAACCCCACGACATCACACCATGAATAAAATACGTGAACACACGTAATAAGACAACATTGAACAACATGAACCCCATGACATCGCAACACGAGCAAAAAACCTGAACACATGTAATAAGACCACATTGAACAACATGAACCCCAGGACATCACACCATGAACAAAAAACGTGAACACATGTAATAAGACCACATTGAACAACATGAACCCCAGGACATCACAACATGAACAAAAAACGTGAACACATGTAATAAGACCACATTGAACAACATGAACCCCAGGACATCACAACATGAATAAAAAACGTGAACACATGTAATAAGACAACATTGAAAAACATGAACCCCAGGACATCACAACATGAACAAAAAACGTGAACACATGTAATAAGACAACATTGAACAACATGAACCCCAGGACATCACGCCATGAATAAAAAACGTGAACACATTTAATAAGACAACATTGAACAACATGAACCCCAGGACATCACACCATGAACAAAAAACGTGAACACATGTAATAAGACAACATTGAACAACATGAACCCCAGGACATCACAACATGAACAAAAAACGTGAACACATGTAATAAGACCACATTGAACAACATGAACCCCAGGACATCACACCATGAATAAAAAACGTAAACACATGTAATAAGACCACATTGAACAACATGAACCCCAGGACATCACAACATGAACAAAAAACGTGAACACATGTAATAAGACCACATTGAACAACATGAACCCCAGGACATCACACCATGAACAAAAAACGTGAACACATGTAATAAGACCACATTGAACAACATGAACCCCAGGACATCACAACATGAACAAAAAACGTGAACACATGTAATATTACAACATTGAAAAACATGAACCCCAGGACATCACACCATGAACAAAAAACGTGAACACATGTAATAAGACAACATTGAAAAACATGAACCCCAGGATATCACACCATGAACAAAAAACGTGAGCACATGTAATAAGACCACATTGAACAACATGAACCCCAGGACATCACAACATGAACAAAAAACGTGAACACATGTAATAAGACAACATTGAACAACATGAACCCCAGGACATCACAACATGAATAAATAACGTGAACACATGTAATAAGACAACATTGAAAAACATGAACCCCAGGACATCACAACATGAACAAAAAACATGAACACATGTAATAAGACAACATTGAACAACATGAACCCCAGGACATCACACCATGAATAAAAAACGTGAACACATGTAATAAGACCACATTGAACAACATGAACCCCAGGACATCACACCATGAACAAAAAACGTGAACACATGTAATAAGACCACATTGAACAACATGAACCCCAGGACATCACAACATGAACAAAAAACGTGAACACATGTAATAAGACAACATTGAACAACATGAATCCCATGACATGACACCATGAACAAAAAACGTGCACACATGTAATAAGACAACATTGAACAACATGAACCCCAGGACATCACACCATGAATAAAAAACGTGAACACATGTAATAAGACCACATTCAACAACATGAACCCCAGGACATCACGCCATGAATAAAAAACGTGAACACATTTAATAAGACAACATTGAACAACATGAACCCCAGGACATCACACCATGAACAAAAAACGTGAACACATGTAATAAGACAACATTGAACAACATGAACCCCAGGACATCACAACATGAACAAAAAACGTGAACACATGTAATAAGACCACATTGAACAACATGAACCCCAGGACATCACACCATGAATAAAAAACGTAAACACATGTAATAAGACCACATTGAACAACATGAACCCCAGGACATCACAACATGAACAAAAAACGTGAACACATGTAATAAGACCACATTGAACAACATGAACCCCAGGACATCACACCATGAACAAAAAACGTGAACACATGTAATAAGACCACATTGAACAACATGAACCCCAGGACATCACAACATGAACAAAAAACGTGAACACATGTAATATTACAACATTGAAAAACATGAACCCCAGGACATCACACCATGAACAAAAAACGTGAACACATGTAATAAGACAACATTGAAAAACATGAACCCCAGGATATCACACCATGAACAAAAAACGTGAGCACATGTAATAAGACCACATTGAACAACATGAACCCCAGGACATCACAACATGAACAAAAAACGTGAACACATGTAATAAGACAACATTGAACAACATGAACCCCAGGACATCACAACATGAATAAATAACGTGAACACATGTAATAAGACAACATTGAAAAACATGAACCCCAGGACATCACAACATGAACAAAAAACATGAACACATGTAATAAGACAACATTGAACAACATGAACCCCAGGACATCACACCATGAATAAAAAACGTGAACACATGTAATAAGACCACATTGAACAACATGAACCCCAGGACATCACACCATGAACAAAAAACGTGAACACATGTAATAAGACCACATTGAACAACATGAACCCCAGGACATCACAACATGAACAAAAAACGTGAACACATGTAATAAGACAACATTGAACAACATGAATCCCATGACATGACACCATGAACAAAAAACGTGCACACATGTAATAAGACAACATTGAACAACATGAACCCCAGGACATCACACCATGAATAAAAAACGTGAACACATGTAATAAGACCACATTCAACAACATGAACCCCAGGACATCACAACATGAACAAAAAACGTGAACACATGTAATAAGACTACATTGAACAACATGAAACCCAGGACATCGCAACACGAAGAAAAAACGTGAACACATGTAATAAGACAACATTGAACAACATGAACCCCAGGACAACACAAAAAGAATAAAAAACGTGAACACATGTAATAAGACCACATTGAACAACATGAACCCCAGGACATCACAACATGAATAAAAAACGTGAACACATGTAATAAGACAACATTGAACAACATGAACCCCAGGACATCACAACATGAACAAAAAACGTGAACACATGTAATAAGACCACATTGAACAACATGAACCCCAGGACATCACAACATGAACAAAAAACGTGAACACATGTAATAAGACAACATTGAAAAACATGAACCCCAGGACATCACACCATGAACAAAAAACGTGAACACATGTAATAAGACAACATTGAAAAACATGAACCCCAGGACATCACACCATGAACAAAAAACGTGAGCACATGTAATAAGACCACATTGAACAACATAAACCCCAGGACATCACAACATGAACAAAAAACATGAACACATGTAATAAGACAACATTGAACAACATGAACCCCAGGACATCACACCATGAATAAAAAACGTGAACACATGTAATAAGACAACATTGAACAACATGAACCCCAGGACATCACACCATGAATAAAAAACGTGAACACATGTAATAAGACAACATTGAACAACATGAACCCCAGGACATCACAACATGAATAAAAAACGTGAACACATGTAATAAGACCACATTGAACAACATGAACCCCAGGACATCACAACATGAACAAAAAGCGTGAACACATGTAATAAGACCACATTGAACAACATGAACCCCAGGACATCACACCATGAACAAAAAACGTGAACACATGTAATAAGAAAACATTGAACAACATGAACCCCAGGACATCACAACATGAACAAAAAACGTGAACACATGTAATAAGACCACATTGAACAACATGAACCCCAGGACATCACAACATGAACAAAAAACGTGAACACATGTAATAAGACCACATTGAACAACATGAACCCCAAGACATCACAACATGAATAAAAAACGTGAACACATGTAATAAGACAACATTGAAAAACATGAACCCCAGGACATCACAACATGAACAAAAAACGTGAACACATGTAATAAGACAACATTGAACAACATGAACCCCAGGACATCACGCCATGAATAAAAAACGTGAACACATTTAATAAGACAACATTGAACAACATGAACCCCAGGACATCACACCATGAACAAAAAACGTGAACACATGTAATAAGACAACATTGAACAACATGAACCCCAGGACATCACAACATGAACAAAAAACGTGAACACATGTAATAAGACCACATTGAACATCATGAACCCCAGGACATCACACCATGAATAAAAAACGTAAACACATGTAATAAGACCACATTGAACAACATGAACCCCAGGACATCACAACATGAACAAAAAACGTGAACACATGTAATAAGACCACATTGAACAACATGAACCCCAGGACATCACACCATGAACAAAAAACGTGAACACATGTAATAAGACCACATTGAACAACATGAACCCCAGGACATCACAACATGAACAAAAAACGTGAACACATGTAATATTACAACATTGAAAAACATGAACCCCAGGACATCACACCATGAACAAAAAACGTAAACACATGTAATAAGACAACATTGAAAAACATGAACCCCAGGATATCACACCATGAACAAAAAACGTGAGCACATGTAATAAGACCACATTGAACAACATGAACCCCAGGACATCACAACATGAACAAAAAACGTGAACACATGTAATAAGACAACATTGAAAAACATGAACCCCAGGACATCACAACATGAACAAAAAACATGAACACATGTAATAAGACAACATTGAACAACATGAACCCCAGGACATCACACCATGAATAAAAAACGTGAACACATGTAATAAGACCACATTGAACAACATGAGCCCCAGGACATCACACCATGAACAAAAAACGTGAACACATGTAATAAGACCACATTGAACAACATGAACCCCAGGACATCACAACATGAACAAAAAACGTGAACACATGTAATAAGACCACATTGAACAACATGAATCCCATGACATGACACCATGAACAAAAAACGTGCACACATGTAATAAGACAACATTGAACAACATGAACCCCAGGACATCACACCATGAATAAAAAACGTGAACACATGTAATAAGACCACATTCAACAACATGAACCCCAGGACATCACAACATGAACAAAAAACGTGAACACATGTAATAAGACCACATTGAACAACATGAAACCCAGGACATCGCAACACGAAGAAAAAACGTGAACACATGTAATAAGACAACATTGAACAACATGAACCCCAGGACAACACAAAAAGAATAAAAAACGTGAACACATGTAATAAGACCACATTGAACAACATGAACCCCAGGACATCACAACATGAATAAAAAACGTGAACACATGTAATAAGACAACATTGAACAACATGAACCCCAGGACATCACAACATGAACAAAAAACGTGAACACATGTAATAAGACCACATTGAACAACATGAACCCCAGGACATCACAACATGAACAAAAAACGTGAACACATGTAATAAGACAACATTGAAAAACATGAACCCCAGGACATCACACCATGAACAAAAAACGTGAACACATGTAATAAGACAACATTGAAAAACATGAACCCCAGGACATCACACCATGAACAAAAAACGTGAGCACATGTAATAAGACCACATTGAACAACATAAACCCCAGGACATCACAACATGAACAAAAAACGTGAACACATGTAATAAGACAACATTGAACAACATGAACCCCAGGACATCACACCATGAATAAAAAACGTGAACACATGTAATAAGACAACATTGAACAACATGAACCCCAGGACATCACAACATGAACAAAAAACATGAACACATGTAATAAGACAACATTGAACAACATGAACCCCAGGACATCACACCATGAATAAAAAACGTGAACACATGTAATAAGACCACATTGAACAACATGAACCCCAGGACATCACACCATGAATAAAAAACGTGAACACATGTAATAAGACAACATTGAACAACATGAACCCCAGGACATCACAACATGAATAAAAAACGTGAACACATGTAATAAGACCACATTGAACAACATGAACCCCAGGACATCACAACATGAATAAAAAACGTGTACACATGTAATAAGACAACATTGAAAAACATGAACCCCAGGACATCACAACATGAACAAAAAACGTGAACACATGTAATAAGACCACATTGAACAACATGAACCCCAGGACATCACGCCATGAATAAAAAACGTGAACACATTTAATAAGACAACATTGAACAACATGAACCCCAGGACATCACACCATGAACAAAAAACGTGAACACATGTAATAAGACAACATTGAACAACATGAACCCCAGGACATCACAACATGAACAAAAAACGTGAACACATGTAATAAGACCACATTGAACAACATGAACCCCAGGACATCACACCATGAATAAAAAACGTAAACACATGTAATAAGACCACATTGAACAACATGAATCCCAGGACATCACAACATGAACAAAAAACGTGAACACATGTAATAAGACCACATTGAACAACATGAACCCCAGGACATCACACCATGAACAAAAAACGTGAACACATGTAATAAGACCACATTGAACAACATGAACCCCAGGACATCACAACATGAACAAAAAACGTGAACACATGTAATATTACAACATTGAAAAACATGAACCCCAGGACATCACAACATGAACAAAAAACGTGAACACATGTAATAAGACAACATTGAAAAACATGAACCCCAGGATATCACACCATGAACAAAAAACGTGAGCACATGTAATAAGACCACATTGAACAACATGAACCCCAGGACATCACAACATGAACAAAAAACGTGAACACATGTAATAAGACAACATTGAACAACATGAACCCCAGGACATCACAACATGAATAAATAACGTGAACACATGTAATAAGACAACATTGAAAAACATGAACCCCAGGACATCACAACATGAACAAAAAACATGAACACATGTAATAAGACAACATTGAACAACATGAACCCCAGGACATCACACCATGAATAAAAAACGTGAACACATGTAATAAGACCACATTGAACAACATGAACCCCAGGACATCACACCATGAACAAAAAACGTGAACACATGTAATAAGACCACATTGAACAACATGAACCCCAGGACATCACAACATGAACAAAAAACGTGAACACATGTAATAAGACAACATTGAACAACATGAATCCCATGACATGACACCATGAACAAAAAACGTGCACACATGTAATAAGACAACATTGAACAACATGAACCCCAGGACATCACACCATGAATAAAAAACGTGAACACATGTAATAAGACCACATTCAACAACATGAACCCCAGGACATCACAACATGAACAAAAAACGTGAACACATGTAATAAGACCACATTGAACAACATGAAACCCAGGACATCGCAACACGAAGAAAAAACGTGAACACATGTAATAAGACAACATTGAACAACATGAACCCCAGGACAACACAAAAAGAATAAAAAACGTGAACACATGTAATAAGACCACATTGAACAACATGAACCCCAGGACATCACAACATGAATAAAAAACGTGAACACATGTAATAAGACAACATTGAACAACATGAACCCCAGGACATCACAACATGAACAAAAAACGTGAACACATGTAATAAGACCACATTGAACAACATGAACCCCAGGACATCACAACATGAACAAAAAACGTGAACACATGTAATAAGACAACATTGAAAAACATGAACCCCAGGACATCACACCATGAACAAAAAACGTGAACACATGTAATAAGACAACATTGAAAAACATGAACCCCAGGACATCACACCATGAACAAAAAACGTGAGCACATGTAATAAGACCACATTGAACAACATAAACCCCAGGACATCACAACATGAACAAAAAACATGAACACATGTAATAAGACAACATTGAACAACATGAACCCCAGGACATCACACCATGAATAAAAAACGTGAACACATGTAATAAGACAACATTGAACAACATGAACCCCAGGACATCACACCATGAATAAAAAACGTGAACACATGTAATAAGACAACATTGAACAACATGAACCCCAGGACATCACAACATGAATAAAAAACGTGAACACATGTAATAAGACCACATTGAACAACATGAACCCCAGGACATCACAACATGAACAAAAAGCGTGAACACATGTAATAAGACCACATTGAACAACATGAACCCCAGGACATCACACCATGAACAAAAAACGTGAACACATGTAATAAGAAAACATTGAACAACATGAACCCCAGGACATCACAACATGAACAAAAAACGTGAACACATGTAATAAGACCACATTGAACAACATGAACCCCAGGACATCACAACATGAACAAAAAACGTGAACACATGTAATAAGACCACATTGAACAACATGAACCCCAAGACATCACAACATGAATAAAAAACGTGAACACATGTAATAAGACAACATTGAAAAACATGAACCCCAGGACATCACAACATGAACAAAAAACGTGAACACATGTAATAAGACAACATTGAACAACATGAACCCCAGGACATCACGCCATGAATAAAAAACGTGAACACATTTAATAAGACAACATTGAACAACATGAACCCCAGGACATCACACCATGAACAAAAAACGTGAACACATGTAATAAGACAACATTGAACAACATGAACCCCAGGACATCACAACATGAACAAAAAACATGAACACATGTAATAAGACCACATTGAACATCATGAACCCCAGGACATCACACCATGAATAAAAAACGTAAACACATGTAATAAGACCACATTGAACAACATGAACCCCAGGACATCACAACATGAACAAAAAACGTGAACACATGTAATAAGACCACATTGAACAACATGAACCCCAGGACATCACACCATGAACAAAAAACGTGAACACATGTAATAAGACCACATTGAACAACATGAACCCCAGGACATCACAACATGAACAAAAAACGTGAACACATGTAATATTACAACATTGAAAAACATGAACCCCAGGACATCACACCATGAACAAAAAACGTGAACACATGTAATAAGACAACATTGAAAAACATGAACCCCAGGATATCACACCATGAACAAAAAACGTGAGCACATGTAATAAGACCACATTGAACAACATGAACCCCAGGACATCACAACATGAACAAAAAACGTGAACACATGTAATAAGACAACATTGAAAAACATGAACCCCAGGACATCACAACATGAACAAAAAACATGAACACATGTAATAAGACAACATTGAACAACATGAACCCCAGGACATCACACCATGAATAAAAAACGTGAACACATGTAATAAGACCACATTGAACAACATGAGCCCCAGGACATCACACCATGAACAAAAAACGTGAACACATGTAATAAGACCACATTGAACAACATGAACCCCAGGACATCACAACATGAACAAAAAACGTGAACACATGTAATAAGACCACATTGAACAACATGAATCCCATGACATGACACCATGAACAAAAAACGTGCACACATGTAATAAGACAACATTGAACAACATGAACCCCAGGACATCACACCATGAATAAAAAACGTGAACACATGTAATAAGACCACATTCAACAACATGAACCCCAGGACATCACAACATGAACAAAAAACGTGAACACATGTAATAAGACCACATTGAACAACATGAAACCCAGGACATCGCAACACGAAGAAAAAACGTGAACACATGTAATAAGACAACATTGAACAACATGAACCCCAGGACAACACAAAAAGAATAAAAAACGTGAACACATGTAATAAGACCACATTGAACAACATGAACCCCAGGACATCACAACATGAATAAAAAACGTGAACACATGTAATAAGACCACATTGAACAACATGAACCCCAGGACATCACAACATGAACAAAAAACGTGAACACATGTAATAAGACCACATTGAACAACATGAACCCCAGGACATCACAACATGAACAAAAAACGTGAACACATGTAATAAGACAACATTGAAAAACATGAACCCCAGGACATCACACCATGAACAAAAAACGTGAACACATGTAATAAGACAACATTGAAAAACATGAACCCCAGGACATCACACCATGAACAAAAAACGTGAGCACATGTAATAAGACCACATTGAACAACATAAACCCCAGGACATCACAACATGAACAAAAAACGTGAACACATGTAATAAGACAACATTGAACAACATGAACCCCAGGACATCACACCATGAATAAAAAACGTGAACACATGTAATAAGACAACATTGAACAACATGAACCCCAGGACATCACAACATGAACAAAAAACATGAACACATGTAATAAGACAACATTGAACAACATGAACCCCAGGACATCACACCATGAATAAAAAACGTGAACACATGTAATAAGACCACATTGAACAACATGAACCCCAGGACATCACACCATGAATAAAAAACGTGAACACATGTAATAAGACAACATTGAACAACATGAACCCCAGGACATCACAACATGAATAAAAAACGTGAACACATGTAATAAGACCACATTGAACAACATGAACCCCAGGACATCACAACATGAACAAAAAGCGTGAACACATGTAATAAGACCACATTGAACAACATGAACCCCAGGACATCACACCATGAACAAAAAACGTGAACACATGTAATAAGAAAACATTGAACAACATGAACCCCAGGACATCACAACATGAACAAAAAACGTGAACACATGTAATAAGACAACATTGAAAAACATGAACCCCAGGACATCACAACATGAACAAAAAACGTGAACACATGTAATAAGACCACATTGAACAACATGAAACCCAGGACATCACAACATGAACAAAAAACGTGAACACATGTAATAAGACAACATTGAACAACATGAACCCCATGACATCACACCATGAACAAAAAACGTGAACACATGTAATAAGACCACATTGAACAACATGAACCCCAGGACATCACAACATGAACAAAAAACGTGAACACATGTAATAAGACCACATTGAACAACATGAACCCCAGGACATCACAACATGAACAAAAAACGTGAAGACATGTAATAAGACAACATTGAACAACATGAACCCCAGGACAACACAACAAGAACAAAAAACGTGAACACATGTAATAAGACCACATTGAACAACATGAACCTCAGGACATCACAACATGAACAAAAAACGTGAACACATGTAATAAGACAACATTGAAAAACATGAACCCCAGGACATCACACCATGAACAAAAAACGTGAACACATGTAATAAGACCACATTGAAAAACATGAACCCCAGGATATCACAACATGAACAAAAAACGTGAGCACATGTAATAAGACCACATTGAACAACATGAACCCCAGGACATCACAACATGAACAAAAAACGTGAACACATGTAATAAGACAACATTGAACAACATGAACCCCAGGACATCACAACATGAATAAATAACGTGAACACATGTAATAAGACAACATTGAAAAACATGAACCCCAGGACATCACAACATGAACAAAAAACGTGAACACATGTAATAAGACAACATTGAACAACATGAATCCCATGACATGACACCATGAACAAAAAACGTGAACACATGTAATAAGACAACATTGAACAACATGAATCCCAGGACATCACACCATGAATAAAAAACGTGAACACATGTAATAAGACAACATTGAACAACATGAACCCCAGGACATCACAACATGAACAAAAAACGTGAACACATGTAATAAGACAACATTAAACAACATGAACCCCAGGATATCACAACATGAACAAAAAACGTGAACACATGTAATAAGACAACATTGAACAACATGAACCCCAGGACATCACACCATGAATAAAATACGTGAACACACGTAATAAGACCACATTGAACAACATGAACCCCAGGACATCACAACATGAACAAAAAACGTGAACACATGTAATAAGACCACATTGAACAACATGAACCCCAGGACAACACAACAAGAACAAAAAACGTGAACACATGTAATAAGACCACATTGAACAACATGAACCCCAGGACATCACAACATGAACAAAAAACGTGAACACATGTAATAAGACAACATTGAAAAACATGAACCCCAGGACATCACACCATGAACAAAAAACGTGAACACATGTAATAAGACAACATTGAAAAACATGAACCCCAGGATATCACACCATGAACAAAAAACGTGAGCACATGTAATAAGACCACATTGAACAACATGAACCCCAGGACATCACAACATGAACAAAAAACGTGAACACATGTAATAAGACCACATTGAACAACATGAACCCCAGGACATCACAACATGAATAAATAACGTGAACACATGTAATAAGACAACATTGAAAAACATGAACCCCAGGACATCACAACATGAACAAAAAACGTGAACACATGTAATAAGACAACATTGAACAACATGAACCCCAGGACATCACACCATGAATAAAAAACGTGAACACATGTAATAAGACCACATTGAACAACATGAACCCCAGGACATCACACCATGAACAAAAAACGTGAACACATGTAATAAGACCACATTGAACAACATGAATCCCAGGACATCACAACATGAACAAAAAACGTGAACACATGTAATAAGACAACATTGAACAACATGAATCCCATGACATGACACCATGAACAAAAAACGTGAACACATGTAATAAGACAACATTGAACAACATGAATCCCAGGACATCACAACATGAACAAAAAACGTGAACACATGTAATAAGACAACATTGAACAACATGAACCCCAGGATATCACAACATGAACAAAAAACGTGAACACATGTAATAAGACCACATTGAACAACATGAACCCCAGGACATCACACCATGAATAAAATACGTGAACACACGTAATAAGACCACATTGAACAACATGAAACCCAGGACATCGCAACATGAAGAAAAAACGTGAACACATGTAATAAGACCACATTGAACAACATGAACCCCAGAACATCACACCATGAACAAAAAACGTGAACACATGTAATAAGACCACATTGAACAACATGAACCCCAGGACATCACAACATGAACAAGAAACGTGAACACATGTAATAAGACCACATTGAACAACATGAACCCCAGGACATCACAACATGAACAAAAAACGTGAACACATGTAATAAGACCACATTGAACAACATGAACCCCAGGACAACACAACAAGAACAAAAAACGTGAACACATGTAATAAGACCACATTGAACAACATGAACCCCAGGACATCACAACATGAACAAAAAACGTGAACACATGTAATAAGACAACATTGAAAAACATGAACCCCAGGACATCACACCATGAACAAAAAACGTGAACACATGTAATAAGACAACATTGAAAAACATGAACCCCAGGATATCACACCATGAACAAAAAACGTGAGCACATGTAATAAGACCACATTGAACAACATGAACCCCAGGACATCACAACATGAACAAAAAACGTGAACACATGTAATAAGACCACATTGAACAACATGAACCCCAGGACATCACAACATGAATAAATAACGTGAACACATGTAATAAGACAACATTGAAAAACATGAACCCCAGGACATCACAACATGAACAAAAAACGTGAACACATGTAATAAGACAACATTGAACAACATGAACCCCAGGACATCACACCATGAATAAAAAACGTGAACACATGTAATAAGACCACATTCAACAACATGAACCCCAGGACATCACACCATGAACAAAAAACGTGAACACATGTAATAAGACCACATTGAACAACATGAACCCCAGGACATCACAACATGAACAAAAAACGTGAACACATGTAATAAGACAACATTGAACAACATGAATCCCATGACATTACACCATGAACAAAAAACGTGAACACATGTAATAAGACAACATTGAACAACATGAACCCCAGGACATCACACCATGAATAAAAAACGTGAACACATGTAATAAGACCACATTCAACAACATGAACCCCAGGACATCACAACATGAACAAAAAACGTGAACACATGTAATAAGACAACATTGAACAACATGAACCCCAGGACATCATACCATGAATACAATACGTGAACACACGTAATAAGACCACATTGAACAACATGAAACCCAGGACATCGCAACACGAAGAAAAAACGTGAACACATGTAATAAGACAACATTGAACAACATGAACCCCAGAACATCACACCATGAACAAAAAACGTGAACACATGTAATAAGACCACATTGAACAACATGAACCCCAGGACATCACAACATGAACAAAAAACGTGAACACATGTAATAAGACAACATTGAACAACATGAACCCCAGGACATCACAACATGAACAAAAAACGTGAACACATGTAATAAGACCACATTGAACAACATGAACCCCAGGACATCACAACATGAGCAAAAAACGTGAACACATGTAATAAGACAACATTGAACAACATGAACCCCAGGACATCACACCATGAATAAAATACGTGAACACACGTAATAAGACAACATTGAACAACATGAATCCCAGGACATCGCAACACGAACAAAAAACGTGAACACATGTAATAAGACAACATTGAACATTATGAACCCCAGGACATCACAACATGAACAAAAAACGTGAACACAATGTAATAAGACAACATTGAACAACATGAACCCCAGGACATCACACCATGAACAAAAAACGTGAACACATGTAATTAGACCACATTGAACAACATGAACCCCACGACATCACACCATGAATAAAATACGTGAACATACGTAATAAGACAACATTGAACAACATGAACCCCAGGACATCGCAACACGAGCAAAAAACCTGAACACATGTAATAAGACCACATTGAACAACATGAACCCCAGGACATCACACCATGAACAAAAAACGTGAACACATGTAATAAGACCACATTGAACAACATGAACCCCAGAACATCACACCATGAACAAAAAACGTGAACACATGTAATAAGACCACATTGAACAACATGAACCCCAGGACATCACAACATGAACAAAAAACGTGAACACATGTAATAAGACCACATTGAACAACATGAACCCCAGGACATCACAACATGAATAAAAAACGTGAACACATGTAATAAGACAACATTGAAAAACATGAACCCCAGGACATCACAACATGAACAAAAAACGTGAACACATGTAATAAGACAACATTGAACAACATGAACCCCAGGACATCACGCCATGAATAAAAAACGTGAACACATTTAATAAGACAACATTGAACAACATGAACCCCAGGACATCACACCATGAACAAAAAACGTGAACACATGTAATAAGACAACATTGAACAACATGAACCCCAGGACATCACAACATGAACAAAAAACGTGAACACATGTAATAAGACCACATTGAACAACATGAACCCCAGGACATCACACCATGAATAAAAAACGTAAACACATGTAATAAGACCACATTGAACAACATGAACCCCAGGACATCACAACATGAACAAAAAACGTGAACACATGTAATAAGACCACATTGAACAACATGAACCCCAGGACATCACACCATGAACAAAAAACGTGAACACATGTAATAAGACCACATTGAACAACATGAACCCCAGGACATCACACCATGAACAAAAAACGTGAACACATGTAATAAGACCACATTGAACAACATGAACCCCAGGACATCACAACATGAACAAAAAACGTGAACACATGTAATAAGACAACATTGAACAACATGAACCCCAGGACATCACAACATGAACAAAAAACGTGAACACATGTAATAAGACCACATTGAACAACATGAACTCCAGGACATCACACCATGAATAAAATACGTGAACACATGTAATAAGACCACATTGAACAACATGAACCCCAGGACATCGCAACACGAACAAAAAACGTGAACACATGTAATAAGACCACATTGAACAACATGAACCCCAGGACATCACAACATGAACAAAAAACGTGAACACAATATAATAAGACCACATTGAACAACATGAACCCCAGGACATCACACCATGAATAAAATACGTGAACACACGTAATAAGACAACATTGAACAACATGAACCCCAGGACATCGCAACACGAACAAAAAACGTGAACACATGTAATAAGACCACATTGAACAACATGAACACCAGGACATCACAACATGAACAAAAAACGTGAACACATGTAATAAGACCACATTGAACAACATGAACCTCAGGACATCACAACATGTACAAAAAACGTGAACACATGTAATAAGACAACATAGAACAACATGAACCCCAGGACATCACAACATGAACAAAAACGTGAACACATGTAATAAGATCACATTGAACAACATGAACCCCAGGACATCACACCATGAATAAAATACGTTAACACACGTAATAAGACAACATTGAACAACATGAACCCCAGGACATCGCAACACGAACAAAAAACGTGAACACATGTAATAAGACCACATTGAACAACATGAACACCAGGACATCACAACATGAACAAAAAACGTGAACACAATGTAATAAGACAACATTGAACAACATGAACTCCAGGACATCACACCATGAACAAAAAACGTGAACACATGTAATAAGACCACATTGAACAACATGAACCCCAGGACATCACATCATGAATAAAATACGTGAACACACGTAATAAGACAACATTGAACAACATGAACCCCAGGACATTGCAACACGAACAAAATACGTGAACACATGTAAAAAACCACATTGAACAACATGAACCCCAGGACATCACACCATGAACAAAAAACGTGAACACATGTAATAAGACAACATTGAACAACATGAACCCCAGAACATCACACCATGAACAAAAAACGTGAACACATGTAATAAGACAACATTGAACAACATGAACCCAGGACATCACAACATGAACAAAAAACGTGAACACATGTAATAAGACAACATTGAACAACATGAACCCCAGGACATCACACCATGAATAAAAAACGTGAACACATGTAATAAGACAACCTTGAACAACATGAACCCCAGGACATCACACCATAAACAAAAAACGTGAACACATGTAATAAGACAACATTGAACAACATGAACCCCAGGACATCACAACATGAACAAAAAACGTGAACACATGTAATAAGACCACATTGAACAACATGAACCCCAGGACATCACACCATGAATAAAAAACGTGAACACATGTAATAAGACAACATTGAACAACATGAACCCCAGGACATCACAACATGAACAAAAAACGTGAACACATGTAATAAGACAACATTGAACAACATGAAACCCAGGACATCACAACATGAACAAAAAACGTGAACACATGTAATAAGACAACCTTGAACAACATGAACCCCAGGACATCACAACATGAACAAAAAACGTGAACACATGTAATAAGACAACATTGAACAACATGAACCCCAGGACATCACAACATGAACAAAAAACGTGAACACATGTAATAAGACAACATAGAACAACATGAACCCCAGGACATCACAACATGAACAAAAAACGTGAACACATGTAATAAGACAACATTGAACAACATGAACCCCAGGACATCACACCATGAATAAAAAACGTGAACACATGTAATAAGACCACATTGAACAACATGAACCCCAGGACATCACAACATGAACAAAAAACGTGAACACATGTAATAAGACCACATTGAACAACATGAACCCCAGGACATCACACCATGAACAAAAAACGTGAACACATGTAATAAGACAACATTGAACAACATGAACCCCAGGACATCACAACATGAACAAAAAACGTGAACACATGTAATAAGACAACATTGAACAACATGAACCCCACTAAGATAAGTAGGAAAACGGAGGCGAACTCATGTGCTCCTGAAGGGTGAGTTCAAGCTCTACATGTGGCAATCGTCGTGTTACTCTAGTTACAAACCTTTTGATGGGCAATGAATGAGGAATGGAAATAGCGATTTGTCGTTGTTTTTTTTATTTTGTGTTAGTGATTTTACAGTGAAGCTTAATCTGTTCGAGTGGAGCAAAATATCTACATGCGGACTATTGTGTTAGTGATCTAGTACAATACAAATACATGTATAGCTTAGTGTGTTTGCATACTCCAAAACCGGTGTTCTAGAGCCATTTCCCCCCTAGCCATCTTCCCCCCCCCCCCCCGAAAAAATGGCTATATATTCATTCCCCCTCTTTACAAGTAGGTTTCCCCCCTAAATGTTTTTTCTAATTCACTATAAATAAGTTATGATTTATTTGCACTAAGCAAACATTTTATTTGAAGAACAAAAACGAAAAGCTATTATTAATTATTATTATTATTATTATTATTATTATTATTGTTATTATTATTATTATTATCATCACTATTATTATTATTATATATACTTAGAGTAAAATACATACATTTTTATTATGCATGATGCATGACTTTGCAAGACATGTATCACATCCCTACTCGGGTGCTATTTGAAGAGTTATACATGATCAAACTTATACTACATGATATGTCAAGCCTCGACCAATATCACTCCTAATATAAGATGATAATAATAATAATAATAATAATGATAATAATAATAATAACTAGATGACATGGAGATGGAAACTATCTCTAAGGACCTCGCCGTTGCAAAATAGAGTCAATATCTAAAGAATCTGTTGGGGTACCAAAATTATCGTCCCATGAAAAACCCTAAGTTTGAGACCTTGACCTTTGAAGGACAAAAATGAATTAAGTAAGACCTTCTCACAGTGATAACAATCATGCAAAATATCATCCCTCTACAATAATTGGAGCGGACACGATTTTCTGTAGTTCACAGTATAGGGGTCCCATGAAAAGCTTGAGACCTTGACCTTTGGAGGACAAACAAGAATATGATATGAGACGCACCTTCTAATAGTAGTTAACAATCATGCAAAGTTTCATCCCTCTACTATAGAATAGAGAAATGACTGATTATAAAGTTATAAAGCGAACTGACAGAGTGTTCACTATAGGGCGTTCGCAACTATGTGGCGGGGTCCTGATAATCTGTTACATGTTTTAACATTAATGTACCCTTTGGAAGTGATTACTTCGTTTTGATATCCCAACATAATTTATCTGTGTTTTCTTTTCGAGGACTTAAGAATTAGAAATGTAAATATTATACCTGAATTCATTCATCGGAAACCCAAAGCTAGGTCTTACGCACTCACGCTGTGCAGCACTTACAGTTAAGTTTGTAATTGGAATGACTGCTATAGGAGCGACAAAATGTGTTGCACATATATTATATACAGTTCTTTGTAGTATGTGTTAATAATTATGTCTCTTTCGTGTACTTTGGATTAAACTCTGGGCATGAAAATGGTAGACTGAGATGAAAATTGAGCTATTAAAAACAAAATATCCTAATGTTAGGTTGCAATTTTTGTCGCTAGCAAAGCAAGTTTCGACTGAACGATTTCTTTTACAATAACACATGTATAGTAGTCCGTATAGTAACCCCATGATGCATTTTTAGGTCATTGAATGGATTGGTCAGGTTTATTATTGTTGACACTTTTGGGTCATGAAACTGAGTCACGTGTAACATCCGTATCAGGTAATGTACTCGACCAGTTAAACATTTCCCTAAGACCTTTTAATTATGGACATATCACTGAAAAGTGGAATTCATCTTCTCCCATTATTACGGCGTTTTAACCCCGATGAACCAGTGGTGGAAAAATATGTAATCCTCTAGAGGATTAAAATGTCTCTGCCTTTCCCTGCATGTTGTCAAATCGGTAACTTTGAAGGATTTTGAAATAAAGTTCGTGTTAAATAATGAGAGAAACAAATTCTCCTTCAGTTGCCCATGTGGGTTACGATATTTCTCCACTCTCGAGAGTTAAATTAAAAATTTTAAGCTAAGCACTCGACTGACGGCTTGTGGTTAAAAATTTAAATTTAACTCTCTTCAGTGGAGAAATATCGTAACACACGGGCAACTGAAGGAGAATCTATATTTCTACATCTAACCTGCATGTGGAACATGTTTTATTGTACCGACATTGTTCTTCAGTTATTCTGCTGTTACTTATCCTAAATTTTGAAAATGAATTTAAGGGAAACCACGGTTAGAGAGATATTCAAAACTCAAAAGTCAAGGGACAAACTAGAGGCCAAGAAACGGAGACAGAAACAACAAAGAACAAAGAAAACACACAGAAAACTTAAAGTGAATGAGCAACTCGGACACCACAAAATGGGAGCATGGACCAGGTGCAACGGTAGAGCTCTAGCGTCCTCAGGTGGAAGGACACAGCACATAGGTCGCTTTACCGAATGAGGTCACTGTGTAGGTCATATGATCATATTCATGAATATATGAATACATGTATCATGCTGGTAAACATTGAATTCTTTACGGGACGTAAGAAAATCAAACAGCGACATATTTCCTTCGTTCCAGGTTAAATACGTATGATATTATGAAAAATTTTAACTGCAATTAGTATAAAACATCGAATATTGGCAACTTTCAATATAAAAAAAATCAATCTGAGCGACTGTATGTATGCCTTTAATGATTTCCATTGAATGCAAGAGAGATAACTCTTGGAATATTCAATAAATGAGAATCAAAATACAGTAAATCATATCTTGTTAATTATAAAATGATATATATACAGGTGTAGATGTATGGAGGAAATTGTACACTAACACGGAGGTCATGAATACCTCAAATATTATATTTGAATAGATAAAAAAAAATAACTTTTTACCTATCACCTGAGCAGAAAACGTATCCTCTGAGCAGGAAGAGCAAATTAATACAATGTATTAAACAAAATGGTTTAATGTTGATGCTGTAATGAATGGCTGATTAACTTTTGAAACATATTTTATTATTTTTGTTTTGTTTTAATTGATTTGTAGAAAAACAAAATATATTTTATATTATAAATTTTGTTATGAAAAGATACACAATAAATTTTGTAAAATTTTATAAAATCCTCCACTTATAAATGCCCAAATTAAATCATGTCACCTTTTTCCTAAATACACATTTTACAAGAACTGTAAGGGAGATTCTGTGAGGATAAAAATAAACTGGAAAGAACAGGCGAAGGATACGCTACAATGTTCATGTAGATATTTCTGATGTACATGTGAACTTAATTTGCAATAGAAATGACATTTTATTCTTAATATAGTTATATTTTGGTGCATTTTTTTGTTCGTTTGAATTGTTTTTTTTTTGTGTTTTTTTTTTTGTGTGTGGCCTTTTTGAGGAAGGGGGAACGGAGGGTGTGTTGTTAATTTTGTTCAGAACCAAGATAATGGCATCTGGTACATAGAACCAGAGATAAGTATTCGCGGTATCATATTGCATGATCCTAAACTCGTTTAGATTAGAATCAGGAAAAAAAATTCTGGAGACACAGGGCAGAAATTTCTTCGGAAGAGATGTATATTCGTACGTAGTCCGTACATGCCAGAACTCCTCTGTTATATAACCGAATTCCGAAACGGAACGGAGACATACTTCTACACCATGCATGGCCAATGGACCGCTATGTTATACGACACGGATACACACCTTGGTGACCAACCACCAACGCCGACCCAACAACGACAGGTTCGTTTTAAGCCAAAAGCCAGTAGAAAACAGGCAGAGCACTAATCTCTGTAAAAGTAATCTGTTCGCAATACATGCAGACAGTAGCCGGACATCATAAATCTCTAATTAACTGAACTGGAGCAAACATATCTAGAGATATATCTATATTACTCCTAGAGCAAGCATTTCTAGAGATATATCTATAGTACTCCTAGAGCAAACATATCTAGAGATATATCTATAGTAATCCTAGAGCAAGCATTTCTAGAGATATATCTATAGTACTCCTAGAGCAAACATATATAGAGATATATCTATGGTACTCCTAGAGTAAACATATCTAGAGATATATCTATAGTACTCCTAGAGCAAACATATCTAGAGATATATCTATAGTACTCCTAGAGCAAACATATCTAGAGATATATCTATAGTACTCCTAGAGCAAACATTTCTAGAGATATATCTATAGTACTCCTAGAGCAAACATATCTAGAGATATATCGATGGACTCCTAGAGCAAACATATCTAGAGATATATCTATAGTACTTCTAGAGCAAACATATCTAGAGATATATTTATTGTACTCCTAGAGCAAACATATCTAGAGATATATCTATAGTACTCCTAGAGCAAACATATCTAGAGATATATCTATAGTACTCCTAGAGCAAGCATATCTAGAGATATATCTATAGTACTCCTAGAGCAAACATATCTAGAGATATATCTATAGTACTCCTAGAGCAAACATATCTAGAAATATATCTATTGTACTCCTAGAGCAAGCATATCTAGAGATATATCTATAGTACTCCTAGAGCAAACATATCTAGAGATATATCTATAGCACTCCTAGAGCAAACATATCTAGAGATATATCTATAGTACTCCTAGAGCAAACATATCTAGAGATATATCTATAGTACTCCTAAAGCAAGCATATCTAGAGATATATCTATAGTACTCCTAGAGCAAACATATCTAGGGATATATCTATTGTACTCCTAGAGCAAACATATCTAGAGATATATCTATAGTACTCCTAGAGCAAGCATATCTAGAGATATATCTATAGTACTCCTAGAGCAAACATATCTAGAGATATATCTATAGTACTCCTAGAGCAAACATATCTAGAGATATATCTATAGTACTCCTAGAGCAAACATATCTAGAGATATATCTATAGTACTCCTAGAGCAAACATATCTAGAGATATATCTATAGTACTCCTAGAGCAAACATATCTAGAGATATATCTATAGTACTTCTAGAGCAAACATATCTAGAGATATATCTATTGCACTCCTGGTGTTTTGTTTATAGTTGCCCAGCGATCTTCGAGGTGCCCCATTACCTTATTATTAATAGAACTTCCGACTCCTGTGGTATATCCATTTTATTTTGAGTTCCACAGCGCGCGTTATTTTTGACGTGTCTTCCGGTTTCTATTTCTGTAACATCAACAGGACTCCAACGTGACATCTGTCAAAAATGTTCAAAGTTGCTTTTAAAGACGTAAGTATCAAAAATGGTGAACCTACCTACTGAACCATACTTTTTGCAATGCTAAAATTTACTTCATTTATAAAGTAGCTAGACAAAAATCCAGAAGGGCTATATAAAATTGAACTATGTCGCCTCTCAGACACTGGCTCTTCCTGTCATGGGTCACTGATCGTCAGGGATTAGCCAGGATTTTGAGACCATTAGTCACTTTTGCGGAACATTTTTTTTTTAAATTATGAATAAACAAGAATTTAATGAGCTTAATCTTATTAACAGTTACGTTGCCTTATTGGTTAGTAATGGAGATTGAAAACCTCCTAGGATGGGAACATACTCTGCAAATTAACAACCAACTGATAAAACATAACATTGCCACTATTTTGATCTCAATGCAAAAAATGTACCACACAAATTGTAATAACCCCCTCCCCCACCCTTTATGAAATATTACTGTGCTTTGATCTAATACCACGCAAATTGTAATAACCCCCTCCCCCACCCTTTATGAAATGTTACTGTGCTTTGGTCTAATACCACACAAATTATAATAACCCCCTCCCCCACCCTTTATGAAATGTTACTGTGCTTTGTCTAATACCACACAAATTGTAATAACCCCCTCCCCCACCCTTTATGAAATGTTACTGTGCTTTGTCTAATACCACAACAATTGTAATAACCCCCTCCCCCACCCTTTATGAAATGTTACTGTGCTTTGTCTAATACCACAACAATTGTAATAACCCCCTCCCCCAACCTTTATGAAATGTTACTGTGCTTTGTCTAATACCACAACAATTGTAATAACTCATATTTGTGTAATCTTCAGCAGAAAAAAAAATTCTGCCAGTTTTCCCAATGGTTCAACTCCTATCTAGATTCTTTGTAGGAAATCAGTATAGGACAAACGTCGGATATCCCAAACGTCAAAAAACTGAAGCAAGTTGTAAAATAAATAATTATTTCTCATACCTCATAATCAAATTGCAACAATTGGAATACAAATACTGTAGTTATTTTGCAGACACGTTTAGTTTAAACATATTTTATTTGCTCAAATATGCAAAAAGGATAAGACACAAGTTAAACAAACTTATGAAATCTTCTCCTATATACAATAAGTTACAACATTATTTGATAGAGCATGCATGCATATGAATATTTCTTACATTAATATGTGTAAATTGAAGAAGAACGGAGAATGAAGAAAGGAATTAGAGAAGGAGAGAGAAAGGTTGGTGGTGATGGTGTGTGTGGTTGTTCATTTGGTGAACCACTTAAACAAGAAACCTTTCAGACCTCTTTATATATTCAAACACGTGCTTAAAAATAATTTCGTTCTGTTCACTTGAAAGAATAGGATTACCACTGGTTAAAAGCTTGAGGTCTATAGCACAGTCATTAGGTAGCCAGCTGAAATTGTGAAACAATTTATATCTCATATTTGCATAATGGGAACAATCAAAGAAGAAGTGATACGAGTCTTCACGATTGGCGCCACAACGACAAGACGGATCTGAGACTATATTTACTTGGTACAAATCATAATTTAAGACACGTGTCTGTTTGTAGATAGTTCTATAAATAGAACGCAATTGCTACCTGAATGCTGATCAATATATAATAAAAACCTATAGGCCCTATGCGTTCTCTTGCAGTGCATTTCAACGAATTGAATGGCCAACCTTTGCATATAAATGACCATATTGAATATGAGAACTAAGATTTCATTTCACACAAATGTTTGGTTAAAAGTAGCTTCGGTGAATTGCGAACTCCTGTTGATCGCGCCATTTTTTATATTTTTTTTTTAGTTTCTTCAAAGGACGTGTATACACATCCTTGGTTTCTTTAATCAAAGTTATGACTTTTCGAGAAAATCACTTTCAAAATACTTAATGGATACGATAGATTTCAATAAACATGGTATCGACATTTTCATAAATTTGGCAAAAATAGTTCGTTATGGCAGACATTGAGACGAATCGTGCAATTTATTTTTTTTGACGGCAACTTTCCCAATGCGTAATTGCGCCCATATTACGATTACAAAAATATGTCCACTTTAAATACAAACTGTGGCATTTTGAGTACATGTCATAACTATAAAAAATGTATTATCGTTGATTGAATTCGGTCTTTGTCCAGGTAAATCATGGAGTTTGTAACAAGAGTAACACGAAGGGTGCCATTAGTATTATAACTTCCCTTTGTTTTGTACACTAGAAGCAGAAAGATTGGTTTATTGATTGATTGATGTTTGACGCCAACTTTAGCAGTATTTCACCTACATCGTGACATTTTATATATTAAATTTCTCAAAGGAACAAAAAGTGTGTACTGCAGAGCTAAAAGACAGTAGGGTAATTTTATAGTTTATTTGATTGAAACAAGGAGCACGTACGACAATGCTAAAAGTCAGTAGGACAATTTTACAGCTTATTTGTTTTAAGCCAGTAGTAGAAAGTCAGCACGTACGACAGTGCTAAAAGTCAGAAGGACAATTTTATAGCTTATTTGTTCTAAGCCAGTAGTAGAAAGTCAGCACGTACGACAGTGTTAAATGTCAGTAGGACAATTCTATAGCTTATTTGCATTAAACCAGGAGTAGAAAGTCAGCACGTACGACAATGCTAAATGTCAGTAGGACAATTCTATAGCTTATTTGTTTTAAACAAAGAGCAGAAAGTCTGGACGTACGACAGTGCTAAATGTCAGTAGGACAATTCTATAGCTTATTTGTTTTAAACAAGGAGCAGAAAGTCAGCACGTACGACAGTGCTAAAAGTCAGTAGGACAATTCTATAGCTTATTTGTTTTAAACCAGGAGCAGAAAGTCAGCACGGACGACAGTCCTAAAAGACAGTAGGACAATTTTATAGCTTATTTGTTTTACACCAGGAGCAGAAAGTCAGCACGGACGACAGTCCTAAAAGGCAGTAGGACAATTTTATAGCTTATTTGTTTTACACCAGGAGAAGAAAGTCAGCACGTATGACAATGCTAAATGTCAGTAGGACAATTTTATAGCTTATTTGTTTTAAGCAAGGAGCAGAAAGTCAACACGTACGACAGTGCTAAATGTCAGTGGGACAATTCTATAGCTTATTTGTTTTAAACCAGGAGTAGAAAGTCAGCACGTACGACAATGCTAAATATCAGTAGGACAATTTTATAGCTTATTTGTTTTAAACAAGGAGCAGAAAGTCTGGACGTACGACAGTGCTAAAAGTCAGTAGGACAATTTTATAGCTTATTTGTTTTAAACCAGGAGCAGAAAGTCAGCACGGACGACAGTCCTAAAAGACAGTAGGACAATTTTATAGCTTATTTGTTTTACACCAGGAGCAGAAAGTCAGCACATATGACAATGCTAAATGTCAGTAGGACAATTTTACAGCTTATTTGTTTTAAACCAGGAGTAGAAAGTCAGCACGTACGACAGTGCTAAAAGTCAGTAGGACAATTGTATAGCTTATTTGTTTTAAGCAAGGAGCAGAAAGTCAGCACGTATGACAATGCTAAATGTCAGTAGGACAATTTTACAGCTTATTTGTTTTAAGCCAGTAGTAGAAAGTCAGCACGTACGACAGTGCTAAAAGTCAGTAGGACAATTCTATAGCTTATTTGTTTTAAACCAGGAGCAGAAAGTCAGCACGGACGACAGTCCTAAAAGACAGTAGGACAATTTTATAGCTTATTTGTTTTACACCAGGAGCAGAAAGTCAGCACGTATGACAATGCTAAATGTCAGTAGGACAATCTTATAGCTTATTTGTTTTAAGCCAGTAGTAGAAAGTCAGCACGTACGACAGTGCTAAATGTCAGTGGGACAATTCTATAGCTTATTTGTTTTAAACCAGGAGTAGAAAGTCAGCACGTACGACAATGCTAAATGTCAGTAGGACAATTTTTTAGCTTATTTGTTTTAAACCAGGAGCAGAAAGTCAGCACGGACGACAGTCCTAAAAGACAGTAGGACAATTGTATAGCTTATTTGTTTTAAGCAAGGAGCAGAAAGTCAGCACGTATGACAGTGCTAAAAGACAGTAGGACAATTTTATAGCTTATTTGTTTTAAACCAGGAGCAGAAAGTCAGCACGGACGACAGTCCTAAAAGACAGTAGGACAATTTTATAGCTTATTTGTTTTACACCAGGAGCAGAAAGTCAGCACGTATAACAATGCTAAATGTCAGTAGGGCAATTTTACAGCTTATTTGTTTTAAACCAGGAGTAGAAAGTCAGCACGTACGACAGTGCTAAAAGTCAGTAGGACAATTTTATAGCTTATTTGTTTTAAGCAAGGAGCAGAAAGTCAGCACGTATGACAATGCTAAATGTCAGTAGGACAATTTTACAGCTTATTTGTTTTAAGCCAGGACCAGAAAGTCAGCACGTACGACAGTGCTAAAAGTCAGTACGACAATTTTATAGCTTATTTGTTTTAAACCAGGAGCAGAAAGTCAGCACGGACGACAGTGCTAAAAGTCAGTACGACAATTTTATAGCTTATTTGTTTTAAGCCAGGAGCAGAAAGTCAGCACGTACGACAGTCCTAAATGTCAGTAGGACAATTCTATAGCTTATTTGTTTTAAACCAGGAGCAGAAAGTCAGCACGGACGACAGTCCTAAAAGACAGTAGGACAATTTTATAGCTTATTTGTTTTAAACCAGGAGCAGAAAGTCAGCACGTACGACAGTGCTAAAAGTCAGTATGACAATTTTATAGCTTATTTGTTTTAAGCCAGGAACAGAAAGTCAGCATGTACGACTGTGCTAAAATTCAGTAGGACAATTGCTTAGCTTATTTGTTTTAAGCAAGGAGCGGAAAGTCGGCACGTACGATAAGGGAAATAGTCATTAGGACAATTTCATAGCTTATTTGTTTTAAACCAGGAGTAGAAAGTCAGCACGTACGACAGGGGAAACAGTCAGTAGGACAATTTCATAGCTTATTTGTTTTAAACCAGGATGAGAAAGTCAGCACGTACGACAGTGCTAAAAGTCAGTAGAACAATTGTATAGCTTAAAAGTTTGAACGTACCACAGGGGTAATCAGAATCCAGAAATCGACGAATGACCAGGAGCAGATATTCAGCATGTATGACAGTGCTAAAAGACAGTAGGGCAATTTGTTTAGCCTTTAACACATTTGATCATCATTTATTTCTGATATTTATTAAATGTCTCTTTTATGTGAAATAAATATTTCTATTGATGTATTGATCCAAAATCCTCCATAGCACACAAATGTCCAAAAGACATAAATTTAGATTGTTCACAAATTGGCAACACATAGAACACTGGAAGAACGAGCAATTAAAATTGGGATGTATGTAATATTCTGTCTATGAAGTTTTAAATTGCTTGGTTATTGCTTTAAGCACTAGTCTCTTGTGATTCAATAAAAAGATTTAATAAGAAGAAGTTCAGAGACGTGTCTTAAAATAATCTTTAGAACAATCGGCGTGCCACATAGCAGACGTTCATATTGTTCAAGAAATATAATTGCATATAACTTCATGTTCTCTTTTTTTTATTTGACAAGAAATTCGAAAATATGAAGATCACAGACAGTTTTGCTATTTTAATAATGAAAATATGTATTACCGTTGGTGAGTATATTTAATATTATTAATTAACTTTTATTTATTAGCCTTTATATGATAAAATCTGTCAATACAAAATAAAAACCTTCATTGGGCCAATACGGCAAAAACCAGTCCAATACGGATATTTTCCGTATTGGCCCGATTCCAGTCAGTCCAATAACAGCTAGATCGGAATCCGCTAGACGTTTCGACAATCACAAGGAAAAGTCCAGAGAGATATTGAACTGGTTAATTAATAAAGGTATCATTACGTGATGTTTTTCATATTGGCCTAGCAATAGGTCCTCGGTCTGATGCATTGGCCTTCGGTTGCGCCTCGGGCCAATACAGCAGGTCTCGGACCTATGACTAGGCCAATATGAAAAACATCACGTAATGATACTATATTATATACAATTGCTTTTCAAAAGAAATATATTATATTGGTTTATTGATATTGAATATAGAATTTGTTTTACGAGACTGAGAAACAAGAAGAAAGGCGAGATATAGCGAATCTTTTCCTCCGTTTCGCGCCGAGTACAATAAACTCTATATTTACTATCAATAGACCAATATTGTATTTACCGTGCAATCAACGATATTTTTAAAAACAATTTTAACCAGTGTTGGGCATTTTTAAAAATCATTATCCCAATGGGAGCCTTGCCATTTTGCGCAGGGATATACAAGAGGTGTACAAATGACAAAAATTCCCGTACAAATAGTACATGCATATGACAACTTCTGTTTTATTAAGATGAAATGTGCTATACATAAAGTTCATGATTATTTACTACAACGATGGTCGCCCAGTACTGTGTTAGGATTGGCGTTTTGCAGGCATTTGGAAACCATGGCCTCATCGATTCAATAAGAGGGGAAGTTGTGGGCCCATTAAATTAGCCTAACTCCGCTAATTGTTTTTTTTTTTTTTTTTTGAAGTGCCTATGCCAAGCCAGGAAAGTGAGCATTCAGGTGTAGATTTTGTCTCTGTTTCCATGATTTTTTTTATTGGATTTCGGAACTGTTATGATGATATGGTAGTCTTAGTCTAACATTTTATACTCGTATATCTATAATATTCAACCAGCACCAACGTATGGAGTTCATAACGTTATTCTAGGGCTTCTATCACAGTGATGTTCTGGACAGAGCTCGGCTGCTAACGAAAACGCTATTCAAACAAGGCTACGTTGCACTTGGTTGACGTCAATTTGTTTTGATATCCGAGTAGTATAATCTGAATTAAAAGCTGTGAGTGACTTTAAATACAACATTTTACACGGGGATTTCTTGATATTTTTCCACCTTCAAATTTGGGAACCGTTGTGACAGTGATTGTATAGTAGTTATATTTACATCCACATATGTAATCAGTGTATATAGCCACTATCGTTGTGACAGTGATTGTATAGTAGCTATATTTACATCCACATATGTAATCAGTGTATATAGCCACTATCGTTGTGACATTGATTGTATAGTAGCTATATTTACATCCACATATGTAATCAGTGTATATAGCCACTATCGTTGTGACATTGATTGTATAGTAGTTATATTTACATCCACATATGCAATCAGTGTATATAGCCACTATCGTTGTGACAGTGATTGTATAGTAGTTATATTGACATCCACATATGTAATCAGTGTATATAGCTACTATCGTTGTGACAGTGATTGTATAGTAGCTATATTTACATCCACATATGTAATCAGTGTATATAGCCACTATCGTTGTGACAGTGATTGTATAGTAGTTATATTTACATCCACATATGTAATCAGTGTATATAGCCACTATCGTTGTGACAGTGATTGTATAGTAGCTATATTTACATCCACATATGTAATCAGTGTATATAGCCACTATCGTTGTGACATTGATTGTATAGTAGTTATATTTACATCCACATATGTAATCAGTGTATATAGCCACTATCGTTGTGACAGTGATTGTATAGTAGTTATATTTACATCCACATATGTAATCAGTGTATATAGCCACTATCGTTGTGACAGTGATTGTATAGTAGCTATATTTACATCCACATATGTAATCAGTGTATATAGCCACTATCGTTGTGACAGTGATTGTATAGTAGTTATATTTACATCCACATATGTAATCAGTGTATATAGCCACTATCGTTGTGACTGTGATTGTATAGTAGCTATATTTACATCCACATATGTAATCAGTGTATATAGCCACTATCGTTGTGACAGTGATTGTATAGTAGCTATATTTACATCCACATATGTAATCAGTGTATATAGCCACTATCGTTGTGACAGTGATTGTATAGTAGCTATATTTACATCCACATATGTAATCAGTGTATATAGCCACTATCGTTGTGACAGTGATTGTATAGTAGTTATATTTACATCCACATATGTAATCAGTGTATATAGCTACTATCGTTGTGACTGTGATCGTATAGTAGCTATATTTACATCCACATATGTAATCAGTGTATATAGCCACTATCGTTGTGACAGTGATTGTATAGTAGTTATATTTACATCCACATATGTAATCAGTGTATATAGCCACTATCGTTGTGACAGTGATTGTATAGTAGCTATATTTACATCCACATATGTAATCAGTGTATATAGCCACTATCGTTGTGACAGTGATTGTATAGTAGTTATATTTACATCCACATATGTAATCAGTGTATATATCCACTATCGTTGTGACAGTGATTGTATAGTAGTTATATTTACATCCACATATGTAATCAGTGTATATAGCCACTATCGTTGTGACAGTGATTGTATAGTAGCTATATTTACATCCACATATGTAATCAGTGTATATAGCCACTATCGTTGTGACAGTGATTGTATAGTAGTTATATTTACATCCACATATGTAATCAGTGTATATATCCACTATCGTTGTGACTGTGATTGTATAGTAGTTATATTTACATCCACATATGTAATCAGTGTATATAGCCACTATCGTTGTGACATTGATTGTATAGTAGTTATATTTACATCCACATATGTAATCAGTGTATATAGCCACTATCGTTGTGACATTGATTGTATAGTAGTTATATTTACATCCACATATGTAATCAGTGTATATAGCCACTATCGTTGTGACTGTGATTGTATAGTAGCTATATTTACATCCACATATGTAATCAGTGTATATAGCCACTATCGTTGTGACAGTGATTGTATAGTAGTTATATTTACATCCACATATGTAATCAGTGTATATAGCTACTATCGTTGTGACAGTGATTGTATAGTAGTTATATTTACATCCACATATGTAATCAGTGTATATAGCCACTATCGTTGTGACATTGATTGTATAGTAGTTATATTTACATCCACATATGTAATCAGTGTATATAGCCACTATCGTTGTGACTGTGATTGTATAGTAGCTATATTTACATCCACATATGTAATCAGTGTATATAGCCACTATCGTTGTGACATTGATTGTATAGTAGTTATATTTACATCCACATATGTAATCAGTGTATATAGCCACTATCGTTGTGACAGTGATTGTATAGTAGCTATATTTACATCCACATATGTAATCAGTGTATATAGCCACTATCGTTGTGACAGTGATTGTATAGTAGTTATATTTACATCCACATATGTAATCAGTGTATATATCCACTATCGTTGTGACTGTGATTGTATAGTAGTTATATTTACATCCACATATGTAATCAGTGTATATAGCCACTATCGTTGTGACATTGATTGTATAGTAGTTATATTTACATCCACATATGTAATCAGTGTATATAGCCACTATCGTTGTGACATTGATTGTATAGTAGTTATATTTACATCCACATATGTAATCAGTGTATATAGCCACTATCGTTGTGACTGTGATTGTATAGTAGCTATATTTACATCCACATATGTAATCAGTGTATATAGCCACTATCGTTGTGACAGTGATTGTATAGTAGTTATATTTACATCCACATATGTAATCAGTGTATATAGCTACTATCGTTGTGACAGTGATTGTATAGTAGTTATATTTACATCCACATATGTAATCAGTGTATATAGCCACTATCGTTGTGACATTGATTGTATAGTAGTTATATTTACATCCACATATGTAATCAGTGTATATAGCCACTATCGTTGTGACTGTGATTGTATAGTAGTTATATTTACATCCACATATGTAATCAGTGTATATAGCCACTATCGTTGTGACTGTGATTGTATAGTAGTTATATTTACATCCACATATGTAATCAGTGTATATAGCCACTATCGTTGTGACTGTGATTGTATAGTAGTTATATTTACATCCACATATGTAATCAGTGTATATAGCCACTATCGTTGTGACTGTGATTGTATAGTAGTTATATTTACATCCACATATGTAATCAGTGTATATAGCCACTATCGTTGTGACTGTGATTGTATAGTAGTTATATTTACATCCACATATGTAATCAGTGTATATAGCCACTATCGTTGTGACAGTGATTGTATAGTAGTTATATTTACATCCACATATGTAATCAGTGTATATAGCCACTATCGTTGTGACTGTGATTGTATAGTAGTTATATTTACATCCACATATGTAATCAGTGTATATAGCCACTATCGTTGTGACAGTGATTGTATAGTAGTTATATTTACATCCACATATGTAATCAGTGTATATAGCCACTATCGTTGTGACAGTGATTGTATAGTAGTTATATTTACATCCACATATGTAATCAGTGTATATAGCCACTATCGTTGTGACAGTGATTGTATAGTAGTTATATTTACATCCACATATGTAATCAGTGTATATAGCCACTATCGTTGTGACATTGATTGTATAGTAGCTATATTTACATCCACATATGTAATCAGTGTATATAGCCACTATCGTTGTGACAGTGATTGTATAGTAGTTATATTTACATCCACATATGTAATCAGTGTATATAGCTACTATCGTTGTGACAGTGATTGTATAGTAGTTATATTTACATCCACATATGTAATCAGTGTATATAGCCACTATCGTTGTGACAGTGATTGTATAGTAGTTATATTTACATCCACATATGTAATCAGTGTATATAGCCACTATCGTTGTGACTGTGATTGTATAGTAGTTATATTTACATCCACATATGTAATCAGTGTATATAGCCACTATCGTTGTGACTGTGATTGTATAGTAGCTATATTTACATCCACATATGTAATCAGTGTATATAGCCACTATCGTTGTAACATTGATTGTATAGTAGCTATATTTACATCCACATATGTAATCAGTGTATATAGCCACTATCGTTGTGACAGTGATTGTATAGTAGTTATATTTACATCCACATATGTAATCAGTGTATAAAGCCACTATCGTTGTGACAGTGATTGTATAGTAGCTATATTTACATCCACATATGTAATCAGTGTATATAGCCACTATCGTTGTGACATTGATTGTATAGTAGCTATATTTACATCCACATATGTAATCAGTGTATATAGCCACTATCGTTGTGACTGTGATTGCATAGTAGCTATATTTACATCCACATATGTAATCAGTGTATATAGCTACTATCGTTGTGACAGTGATTGTATAGTAGCTATATTTACATCCACATATGTAATCAGTGTATATAGCCACTATCGTTGTGACTGTGATTGTATAGTAGTTATATTTACATCCACATATGTAATCAGTGTATATAGCCACTATCGTTGTGACATTGATTGTATAGTAGTTATATTTACATCCACATATGTAATCAGTGTATATAGCCACTATCGTTGTGACATTGATTCTATAGTAGTTATATTTACATCCACATATGTAATCAGTGTATATAGCCACTATTGTTGTGACAGTGATTGTATAGTAGCTATATTTACATCCACATATGTAATCAGTGTATATAGCCACTATCGTTGTGACTGTGATTGTATAGTAGTTATATTTACATCCACATATGTAATCAGTGTATATAGCCACTATCGTTGTGACAGTGATTGTATAGTAGTTATATTTACATCCACATATGTAATCAGTGTATATAGCCACTATCGTTGTGACTGTGATTGTATAGTAGTTATATTGACATCCACATATGTAATCAGTGTATATAGCCACTATCGTTGTGACAGTGATTGTATAGTAGTTATATTTACATCCACATATGTAATCAGTGTATATAGCCACTATCGTTGTGACTGTGATTGTATAGTAGTTATATTGACATCCACATATGTAATCAGTGTATATAGCCACTATCGTTGTGACAGTGATTGTATAGTAGTTATATTTACATCCACATATGTAATCAGTGTATATAGCCACTATCGTTGTGACTGTGATTGTATAGTAGCTATATTTACATCCACATATGTAATCATTGTATATAGCCACAATCGTTGTGACAGTGATTGTATAGTAGTTATATTTACATCCACATATGTAATCAGTGTATATAGCCACTATCGTTGTGACAGTGATTGTATAGTAGTTATATTTACATCCACATATGTAATCAGTGTATATAGCTACTATCGTTGTGACAGTGATTGTATAGTAGTTATATTTACATCCACATATGTAATCAGTGTATATAGCCACTATCGTTGTGACTGTGATTGTATAGTAGTTATATTTACATCCACATATGTAATCAGTGTATATAGCCACTATCGTTGTGACAGTGATTGCATAGTAGTTATATTTACATCCACATATGTAATCAGTGTATATAGCCACTATCGTTGTGACAGTGATTGTATAGTAGTTATATTTACATCCACATATGTAATCAGTGTATATAGCCACTATCGTTGTGACAGTGATTGTATAGTAGTTATATTTACATCCACATATGTAATCAGTGTATATAGCCACTATCGTTGTGACTGTGATTGTATAGTAGCTATATTTACATCCACATATGTAATCAGTGTATATAGCCACTATCGTTGTGACTGTGATTGTATAGTAGCTATATTTACATCCACATATGTAATCAGTGTATATAGCTACTATCGTTGTGACAGTGATTGTATAGTAGCTATATTTACATCCACATATGTAATCAGTGTATATAGCCACTATCGTTGTGACTGTGATTGTATAGTAGTTATATTTACATCCACATATGTAATCAGTGTATATAGCCACTATCGTTGTGACAGTGATTGTATAGTAGTTATATTTACATCCACATATGTAATCAGTGTATATAGCCACTATCGTTGTGACAGTGATTGTATAGTAGCTATATTTACATCCACATATGTAATCAGTGTATATAGCCACTATCGTTGTGACAGTGATTGTATAGTAGCTATATTTACATCCACATATGTAATCAGTGTATATAGCCACTATCGTTGTGACAGTGATTGTATAGTAGTTATATTTACATCCACATATGTAATCAGTGTATATAGCCACTATCGTTGTGACATTGATTGTATAGTAGCTATATTTACATCCACATATGTAATCAGTGTATATAGCCACTATCGTTGTGACAGTGATTGTATAGTAGTTATATTTACATCCACATATGTAATCAGTGTATATAGCCACTATCGTTGTGACAGTGATTGTATAGTAGCTATATTTACATCCACATATGTAATCAGTGTATATAGCCACTATCGTTGTGACAGTGATTGTATAGTAGCTATATTTACATCCACATATGTAATCAGTGTATATAGCCACTATCGTTGTGACAGTGATTGTATAGTAGTTATATTTACATCCACATATGTAATCAGTGTATATAGCCACTATCGTTGTGACATTGATTGTATAGTAGCTATATTTACATCCACATATGTAATCAGTGTATATAGCCACTATCGTTGTGACTGTGATTGTATAGTAGCCATATTTACATCCACATATGTAATCAGTGTATATAGCCACAATCGTTGTGACAGTGATTGTATAGTAGTTATATTTACATCCACATATGTAATCAGTGTATATAGCCACTATCGTTGTGACTGTGATTGTATAGTAGCTATATTTACATCCACATATGTAATCAGTGTATATAGCCACTATCGTTGTGACTGTGATTGTATAGTAGCTATATTTACATCCACATATGTAATCAGTGTATATAGCTACTATCGTTGTGACAGTGATTGTATAGTAGCTATATTTACATCCACATATGTAATCAGTGTATATAGCCACTATCGTTGTGACTGTGATTGTATAGTAGTTATATTTACATCCACATATGTAATCAGTGTATATAGCCACTATCGTTGTGACAGTGATTGTATAGTAGTTATATTTACATCCACATATGTAATCAGTGTATATAGCCACTATCGTTGTGACAGTGATTGTATAGTAGCTATATTTACATCCACATATGTAATCAGTGTATATAGCCACTATCGTTGTGACAGTGATTGTATAGTAGCTATATTTACATCCACATATGTAATCAGTGTATATAGCCACTATCGTTGTGACAGTGATTGTATAGTAGTTATATTTACATCCACATATGTAATCAGTGTATATAGCCACTATCGTTGTGACATTGATTGTATAGTAGCTATATTTACATCCACATATGTAATCAGTGTATATAGCCACTATCGTTGTGACAGTGATTGTATAGTAGTTATATTTACATCCACATATGTAATCAGTGTATATAGCCACTATCGTTGTGACTGTGATTGTATAGTAGCTATATTTACATCCACATATGTAATCAGTGTATATAGCCACTATCGTTGTGACAGTGATTGTATAGTAGTTATATTTACATCCACATATGTAATCAGTGTATATAGCCACTATCGTTGTGACAGTGATTGTATAGTAGCTATATTTACATCCACATATGTAATCAGTGTATATAGCCACTATCGTTGTGACAGTGATTGTATAGTAGCTATATTTACATCCACATATGTAATCAGTGTATATAGCCACTATCGTTGTGACAGTGATTGTATAGTAGTTATATTTACATCCACATGTGTAATCAGTGTATATAGCCACTATCGTTGTGAGATTGATTGTATAGTAACTATATTTACATCCACATATGTAATCAGTGTATATAGCCACTATCGGTGTGACATTGATTGTATAGTTGCTATATTTACATCCACATATGTAATCAGTGTATATAGCCACTATCGTTGTGACAGTGATTGTATAGTAGTTATATTTACATCCACATATGTAATCAGTGTATATAGCCACTATCGTTGTGACAGTGATTGTATAGTAGTTATATTTACATCCACATATGTAATCAGTGTATATAGCCACTATCGTTGTGACTGTGATTGTATAGTAGCTATATTTACATCCACATTTGTAATCAGTGTATATAGCCACTATCGTTGTGACTGTGATTGTATAGTAGCTATATTTACATCCACATATGTAATCAGTGTATATAGCTACTATCGTTGTGACAGTGATTGTATAGTAGCTATATTTACATCCACATATGTAATCAGTGTATATAGCCACTATCGTTGTGACTGTGATTGTATAGTAGTTATATTTACATCCACATATGTAATCAGTGTATATAGCCACTATCGTTGTGACAGTGATTGTATAGTAGCTATATTTACATCCACATATGTAATCAGTGTATATAGCCACTATCGTTGTGACAGTGATTGTATAGTAGTTATATTTACATCCACATATGTAATCAGTGTATATAGCCACTATCGTTGTGACATTGATTGTATAGTAGCTATATTTACATCCACATATGTAATCAGTGTATATAGCCACTATCGTTGTGACAGTGATTGTATAGTAGTTATATTTACATCCACATATGTAATCAGTGTATATAGCCACTATCGTTGTGACAGTGATTGTATAGTAGTTATATTTACATCCACATATGTAATCAGTGTATATAGCCACTATCGTTGTGACAGTGATTGTATAGTAGTTATATTTACATCCACATATGTAATCAGTGTATATAGCCACTATCGTTGTGACAGTGATTGTATAGTAGTTATATTTACATCCACATATGTAATCAGTGTATATAGCCTCTATCGTTGTGACTGTGATTGTATAGTAGCTATATTTACATCCACATATGTAATCAGTGTATATAGCCACTATCGTTGTGACAGTGATTGTATAGTAGCTATATTTACATCCACATATGTAATCAGTGTATACAGCCACTATCGTTGTGACTGTGATTGTATAGTAGTTATATTTACATCCACATATGTAATCAGTGTATATAGCCACTATCGTTGTGATATTCGATCTCCGCTCATGACGACTATATGTCATAAAACGTACCCATGGCTTCCGCTTGGTTGATGGTTTTCTTTGGTCTCTCCGATTTCATCCACCAATGAAATTGTCCGCCTCAATATCAATAAATAATTTTGTTTCAAAGTTGTGTGATCGTATATCGACAGTTGGAAAGCACTACCAGTCTGCATCATTTATCCAGGTCAGGTAAGTGAGAGGTTGGAAAGCACTACCAGTCCACATCATTTATCCAAGTCAGGTAAGTGAGAGGTTGGAAAGCACTACCAGTCTGCATCATTTATCCAGGTCAGGTAAGTGAGAGGTTGGAAAGCACTACCAGTCTGCATCATTTATCCAGGTCCGGTAAGTGAGAGGTTGGAAAGCACTACCAGTCCGCATCATATATCCAGGTCAGGTAAGTGAGAGGTTGGAAAGCACTACCAGTCCGCATCATTTATCCAGGTCAGGTAAGTGAGAGGTTGGAAAGCACTGCCAGTCAGCATCATTTATCCAGGTCAGGAAAATGAGAGGTTGGAAAACACTACCAGTCCGCATCATTTATCCAGGTCAGGAAAGTGAGAGGTTGGAAAGCATTACCCGTCCGCATCATTTATCCAGGTCAGGTAAGTGAGAGGTTGGAAAGCACTACCAGTCTGCATCATTTATCCAGGTCAGGAAAGTGAGAGGTTGGAAAGCACTACCAGTCCGCATCATTTATCCAGGTCAGGAAAGTGAGAGGTTGGAAAGCATTACCCGTCCGCATCATTTATCCAGGTCAGGTAAGTGAGAGGTTGGAAAGCACTACAAGTCTGCATCATTTATCCAGGTCAGGTAAGTGAGAGGTTGGAAAGCACTACCAGTCTGCATCATTTATCCAGGTCAAGAAAGTGAGAGGTTGGAAAGCACTACAAGTCTGCATCATTTATCCAGGTCAAGAAAGTGAGAGGTGGAAAGCACTACCAGTCTGCATCATTTATCCAGGTCAAGAAAGTGAGAGGTTGGAAAGCACTACAAGTCTGCATCATTTATCCAGGTCAGGTAAGTGAGATGTTGGAAAGCACTACCAGTCCGCATCATTTATCCAGGTCAGGTAAGTGAGAGGTTGGAAAGCACTACCAGTCTGCATCATTTATCCAGGTCAGGTAAGTGAGATGTTGGAAAGCACTACCAGTCCGCATCATTTATCCAGGTCAAGTAAGTGAGAGGTTGGAAAGCACTACCAGTCCGCATCATTTATCCAGGTCAGGTAAGTGAGAGGTTGGAAAGCACTACCAGTCTGCATCATTTATCCAGATCAGGTAAGTGAGAGGTTGGAAAGCACTACCAGTCTGCATCATTTATCCAGGTCAGGTAAGTGAGAGGTTGGAAAGCACTACCAGTCTGCATCATTTATCCAGGTCAGGTAAGTGAGATGTTGGAAAGCACTACCAGTCCGCATCATTTATCCAGATCAGGTAAGTGAGAGGTTGGAAAGCACTACCAGTCTGCATCATTTATCCAGGTCAGGTAAGTGAGATGTTGGAAAGCACTACCAGTCTGCATCATTTATCCAGGTCAGGTAAGTGAGAGGTTGGAAAGCACTACCAGTCTGCATCATTTATCCAGGTCAGGTAAGTGAGAGGTTGGAAAGCACTACCAGTCTGCATCATTTATCCAGGTCAGGTAAGTGAGAGGTTGGAAAGCACTACCAGTCCGCATCATTTATTCAGGTCAAGTAAGTGAGAGGTTGGAAAGCACTACCAGTCTGCATCATTTATTCAGGTCAAGTAAGTGAGAGGTTGGAAAGCACTACCAGTCTGCATCATTTATCCAGGTCAGGTAAGTGAGAGGTTGGAAAGCACTACCAGTCTGCATCATTTATCCAGGTCAGGTAAGTGAGATGTTGGAAAGCACTACCAGTCCGCATCATTTATCCAGGTCAGGTAAGTGAGAGGTTGGAAAGCACTACCAGTCTGCATCATTTATCCAGGTCAGGTAAGTGAGAGGTTGGAAAGCACTACCAGTCCGCATCATTTATCCAGGTCAGGAAAGTGAGAGGTTGAAATGCGCTACCAGTCTGCATCATTTATCCAGGTCAGGAAAGTGAGAGGTTGAAATGCACTACCAGTCAGCATCATTTATCCAGGTCAGGTAAGTGAGAGGTTGAAATGCACTACCAGTCTGCATCATTTATCCAGATCAGGTAAGTGAGAGGTTGGAAAGCATTACCAGTCTGCATCATTTATCCAGGTCAGGTAAGTGAGATGTTGGAAAGCACTACCAGTCCGCATCATTTATCCAGGTCAGGTAAGTGAGAGGTTGGAAAGCACTACCAGTCTGCATCATTTATCCAGGTCAGGTAAGTGAGAGGTTGGAAAGCACTACCAGTCTGCATCATTTATCCAGGTCAGGTAAGTGAGAGGTTGGAAAGCACTACCAGTCCGCATCATTTATCCAGGTCAGGTAAGTGAGAGGTTGGAAAGCACTACCAGTCTGCATCATTTATCCAGGTCAGGTAAGTGAGATGTTGGAAAGCACTACCAGTCCGCATCATTTATCCAGGTCAGGTAAGTGAGAGGTTGGAAAGCACTACCAGTCTGCATCATTTATCCAGGTCAGGTAAGTGAGAGGTTGGAAAGCACTACCAGTCTGCATCATTTATCCAGGTCAGGTAAGTGAGAGGTTGGAAAGCACTACCAGTCCGCATCATTTATCCAGGTCAGGAAAGTGAGAGGTTGAAATGCGCTACCAGTCTGCATCATTTATCCAGGTCAGGAAAGTGAGAGGTTGAAATGCACTACCAGTCAGCATCATTTATCCAGGTCAGGTAAGTGAGAGGTTGAAATGCACTACCAGTCTGCATCATTTATCCAGATCAGGTAAGTGAGAGGTTGGAAAGCATTACCAGTCCGCATCATTTATCCAGATCAGGTAAGTGAGAGGTTGGAAAGCATTACCAGTCCGCATCATTTATCCAGGTCAGGTAAGTGAGAGGTTGGAAAGCACTACCAGTCCGCATCATTTATCCAGGTCAGGTAAGTGAGAGGTTGGAAAGCACTACCAGTCCGCATCATTTATCCAGGTCAGGAAAGTGAGAGGTTGAAATGCACTACCAGTCTGCATCATTTATCCAGGTCAGGAAAGTGAGAGGTTGAAATGCACTACCAGTCTGCATCATTTATCCAGGTCAGGTAAGTGAGAGGTTGGAAAGCACTACCAGTCCGCATCATTTATTCAGGTCAAGTAAGTGAGAGGTTGGAAAGCACTACCAGTCCGCATCATTTATCCAGGTCAGGTAAGTGAGAGGTTGGAAAGCACTACCAGTCTGCATCATTTATCCAGGTCAAGTAAGTGAGAGGTTGGAAAGCACTACCAGTCCGCATCATTTATCCAGGTCAGGTAAGTGAGAGGTTGGAAAGCACTACCAGTCTGCATCATTTATCCAGGTCAGGTAAGTGAGAGGTTGGAAAGCACTACCAGTCCGCATCATTTATTCAGGTCAAGTAAGTGAGAGGTTGGAAAGCACTACCAGTCCGCATCATTTATCCAGGTCAGGTAAGTGAGAGGTTGGAAAGCACTACCAGTCTGCATCATTTATCCAGGTCAAGTAAGTGAGAGGTTGGAAAGCACTACCAGTCCGCATCATTTATCCAGGTCAGGTAAGTGAGAGGTTGGAAAGCACTACCAGTCCGCATCATTTATCCAGGTCAGGTAAGTGAGAGGTTGGAATGCACTACCAGTCCGCATCATTTATCCAGATCAGGTAAGTGAGAGGTTGGAAAGCACTACCAGTCCGCATCATTTATCCAGATCAGGTAGGTGAGAGGTTGAAATGCACTACCAGTCTGCATCATTTATCCAGGTCAGGTAAGTGAGAGGTTGGAAAGCACTACCAGTCCGCATCATTTATCCAGGTCAGAAAAGTGAGAGGTTGAAATGCACTACCAGTCTGCATCATTTATCCAGGTCAGGTAAGTGAGAGGTTGGAAAGCACTACCAGTCCACATCATTTATCCAGTTCAGGTAAGTGAGAGGTTGGAAAGCACTACCAGTCTGCATCATTTATCCAGTTCAGGTAAGTGAGAGGTTGGAAAGCACTACCAGTCCGCATCATTTATCCAGGTCAGGTAAGTGAGAGGTTGGAAAGCATTACCAGTCTGCATCATTTATCCAGGTCAGGTAAGTGAGAGGTTGGAAAGCACTACCAGTCCGCATCATTTATCCAGGTCAGGTAAGTGAGAGGTTGGAAAGCACTACCAGTCCGCATCATTTATCCAAGTCAGGTAAGGGAGAGGTTGGAAAGCACTACCAATCCGCATCATTTATCCAGGTCAGGTAAGTGAGAAGTTGGAAAGCACTACCAATCCGCGTCATTTATCCAGGTCAGGTAAGTGAGAGGTTGGAAAGCACTACCAGTCCGCATCATTTATCCAGTTCAGGTAAGTGAGAGGTTGGAAAGCACTACCAGTCCGCATCATTTATCCAGGTCAGGTAAGTGAGAGGTTGGAAAGCACTACTAGTCCGCATCATTTATCCAGGTCAGGTAAGTGAGAGGTTGGAAAGCACTACCAGTCCGCATCATTTATCCAGTTCAGGTAAGTGAGAGGTTGGAAAGCTCTACCAGTCCGCATCATTTATTAAGGTCAGGTAAGTGAGAGGTTGGAAAGCACTACCAGTCCGCATCATTTATCCAGGTCAGGTAAATGAGAGGGCATGTATTTTTGCCTCTTTCTACGATTTTTCTATTGCATTTTGGACCTGTTCCGGCAGTGTGGTATTTTTTATATTTTATTTTATTATTTATGATGGCTTTATAGAAATGAAAAGCTCTAGTCATTGCATAATTATTAGTAAACCAATTCGCATATAAAAAAGTTTTATCAAGAATATTTAATTATGATGACTATGTTTTGTTTGTATCCAGTTGAACGGAACAAGTGTTGTTGTTGTTTTTGTTATCATCTTTGTAGGTGTTATAGTTAACTTCAAAATCAGAACACCTAACTCAGGAGTGGTTGGACAATACCTTACTAAAAATATTTTGGATTACTCAGTTCATTTACATCAGTATGGACTTGACACTGGCAGGTTGACGTCACTTAAATATAAAGTAAAGGCATGTAGTGACGTCAATGTTTATCTCTCAAACTCGCTCGTAATGGATTCATCAATGCCATTGTACGACGTATGCGTTGGTGGATACTACAATACAAAAATGTTAATGTTACGGCGCAGTGACGACTCAATGCAACCTGGAACAATAATCGATGTTTTTCCTGAAGGTAAAATCTCTAATGCTGACAGCGATCGACTAAACTGTAATAAATATGTGTCATATTGGATAAACTGGAAGAGAGGCCATCTTAAACTTGGGAGTGAAAATACTGTCCATGTTAACGTTATCGGTGACTGGGTAGACCCATTTCCTTTCACAGTAAGAAGCATTGGTATAAGTACGGCATGGGGTTCGACCGGTAAATGGAAAATTAAAATTAAATGTAGGATAATTTAGTATAGTTTGTCGTCATCACCGTCGTCATGACAATATACTGTCGTGTCACTTATTCTCATGGCAGTTAGTAAAAGTGGTAACCCGGGCCCGGGTCCGGTTCCAAAAACCCGGGCCAAATTCGTATTTTCTTTATTACATCTTTGCTAAGGCATTAATTTTAATAAAATTTGAACATAATGCATAAAATTATGTATTTTATCACATTTTTTAAGCAAATATAAAAAAAAATAGTCTTTATGCGAAATATCGGCAATATAAGTTTTCCAAGTTAGTAAAAGTTGTAACCCGGGCCAAGACGAAATTTTCAGTTAATCAATGATTGCACCTTTATTACTTCTTTGAAATTCTTGAAATTTTGTGAAAACATACTTCAATACAACAACAACAAATATATTTGATCAATTTAAAAAAAAAGTTTTCTTTTTTCTCCACGATGCAATATTAATATATTAAGATTTGTAAACAAAGACTGGTCACGTGGGTGTACAGGTAAATATTGATACTAATACACAATATTTTTTTATTTTTTTGTAAAGTATATACTGATATCTCAAGCTGACCAAAATTTGAATCGATTATATTGAGTAGTAAAAAAGATATAGACGATCATATCTTTTCAGGTCAATTTTCAAGTACCCTCAAAACAATGCATCACTTCCGGCCCGGGTTACAACTTTTATCAGAATCTAAAATGCTCCCATAATGACAAAAGAGAACATTACCATTGAATTTAAAATATTGTTTACATTTCTTTAATACTGAAATGTGTTCATTCTGAATATTGTGAAGTTTTAACGAGAAATAAAGGTGTAATCATCGATTAATTGAAAATTTTGCCTTGACCCGGGTTACAACTTTTACTAACTTCGAAAACTTGTATTGCCGATATTTCGTATAAAAACTATTTTTGTTTATATTTGTTTAACAAATGTGATAAAATACATAATTTTATGCATTATGTTCAAATCTTATTAAAATTAATGCCTTAATAAAGATGTAATAAAGAAAATACGAATTTGGAACCGGACCCGGCCCGGGTTAACACTTTTACTAACCACCATTCTCATTGGTATCAATATTCGTGAATTGGTGGAAAATAAGATATTCGTTGACTTTTCATTTCGTTGTTTTGATAACTTCCCCAATAACGTCTCTTGTGCATTTCGTGGTGGCTTGATGGTAACAATGAAACACACGAAAATCTATCGAAGCAACAATTAGTTTTATAAGATAATACAGGGGCGGATCCAGGGGGAGGGGGGGCACCCGGTGCGCGCGCCCCCTAAAGTTTTCACACAAAATACCCCAAAAATGTTCGCGCCCCTCTCCGCTCTGCGCAATTTGGTTAAGTGCGCCCCCCCCCCCCCCCCTCCTAACTTGAAATCCTGGATCCGCCCCTGTAATACGTAGGAAAAGTCCATCTTAGATAACTACTGTATATTATGAAAAGTATTAAAGGTGTTTTCTTAAAGTTAATCGTTAAGCAATCTCCCTTTTGAAAACCTGAATTTATACACTACATGTCTGCAACCTCTGACATAGAACATAGTACGTAAAATAAAAAAAATCGCTACACTGATAGATAAAATAAACGCTAGTAGATACTGCAAAATACTGAATGGCAACAGAAGCCTACAGATTTAAGGATCATCTTAAAACCATATTTTATGAAAAATTGCTAGCATTGGAATATTTTATGTAATCACCTGAATTTGCAAAAGTGAAAGTAGGATTTTCGAGGTTTAAAGTAGGATTTTCGAGGGTTGACAAGTTCATACAGACGATTTTTCTTATATGCCATTAAATGTATGTTGATTTTCGGAGGTAAGTTTCCAATTAAGTACCCCTTCCATGAGATATGGGTGTCGTTTATGTTAACTTCAGGTGAAACCTGTATAAAAGCTCAAAAAGATTTGATCTAACATGGAATGCTATGGGGAATTATTTAGTGGTATCACTTCATAACATCGGCACGCCACGATATATCTTGGCATTAAGCACCAGTCAGTCAACCGTAACATCGATGATTTTATTCTTTATCTGCGGCACAAATAAGTCAGATGACCAAATGCTCACACAATCCGACTTTCCATTCGATTTTAATGAATATTGAACATGCATCAGATGGTTGAAAATTTGTAATATGAATCCGAGCAGGATTAAATCTTGTAAATTAAAAAAATATATATTACAGGACCGGCAACTCATCCGGAGAACATGAGTTTTCCATCGTTTTCAATGGGCTCCGTGTTACTCATCTTTAGTTTTCTGTTTGTTTACGTTGATATTTGTTTGGTTTTATTTTATTTTTTTTCCCACTCGTTTGTCTTTCCATATTTATTTACATTTTTTACCACATCTTGTTATCTTCTGTCTTTATTCCAAAAGTCGTAAGCACATCGACATAAGAAGAGCTTGAAGATACCAAAGGGAGATAATCAGATCCCGCTAATCGAAGGACAGAAAACACAATGGCCAAAAGAAAAGGGACAAACAACGATCTAAAGATCGAATAACACGAACCCCACTAAAAACTGGAGGTGAGCTCATGTGCTCCGGAAGGGTAACCAGTTATTGCTCCACTAGTGGCACCCGTCGTGCTAGTCTGCTTACGAAACATTAATAACCTGTTGGAGATTAATGTTTTCGTCTTGGACATGCGCACAACATTATTTAGAGTGTTAGACATATTACTGGGAACACAACACAACCCTCTAGATAACGTTTGAAAATGTGTAATATTTGTTTAGTTGTAGATTTGTTTACTGGTCGTTTTACTACATGTGGCTGAGACAACACAAAAGCTGACTTAGTGATTACAAACTCTACACTGGTCCCCAGAAGCGTGTGTGCTGCACTATGTAGTGTTGACGGAACATGTATAGGGTTTAACTATCACACTACATCCAAAAGGTAACTATTCTATTGTACTGCCAGTGATGCAGATCATGATTAAAACTATTATTTTACTCATCATCACCAAGAGAGAAGGTTTGGGCTCATAAAGCTAGTTTAATCCCGTTAATTTTTATTGAAGTGTCTGTACCAAGCCAGATTAGTCAGCGGTCATGTATTTGTGTATTAGAGGTATCGATTTTGCCTCTTTCTACGATTTTGATATTTGATTTTGTTCCGACAGTGTGATATTTGTTGGTTTCATTTTATCATATAGGAGTATTTGGCTGATATAAGTTCTCTGGGTACTATTTGTGTTTCGGGATAATACAGTATGTGAAAATGGAAAAAAAACCGACAGAATATTAATTTTCCTATTATTATTTTTTTGTTGAGGGAAGCACGTGCATTATGTACATATAGAATGGGGATGTTGTCTGCTATATTTCATCTACCTAGGATATCTGTGGATATCACAGCTAATTGCGAGTTTTATTTCTGCCCGTGTTGGAGTGTACTCGATGCGATTGTACGGAACAAAACTTATTTTTATTTTTTACGCCAAACTGGCAACCCGCACATCACCAAAACTCGGGGTGAACCAAGGCGCTCACGGAGAGTAAGAAGTTCCTGCTGCTTATAAAATCTATGTTATGTTATTTGTATTTATTTACGTAAATTGGTGTCCAATGCGATTTCAGTATCAGATGATGTTCTTGTCGTGTTTAGCACGTACAGTTACACAATGGGGGTCGCTAATGGAGCTGGAACTTCTTACCCTTCAGAAGCACCGGTTTCAGCCGTTACACAATGGAGCTGGAACTTCTTACCCTTCAGAAGCACCGGTTTCAGCCGTTACACAATGGAGCTGGAACTTCTTACCCTTCAGAAGCACCGGTTTCAGCCCTGGTTGTTGTCAGCTTCGTGGTTCACTATCTTTAGTTTTTTCTGCAGTATTTTATGGATCATGGTATTTCCTTTTGTATCTTTTGGCCATTGTATTGTGTGTCCTTTGATTTACGACTTCCGATGACCCTTTTGTATCTGATCTTTTGGCCATTGTTTTGTTTGTCCTTTGATTTACGACTTCCGATGACCCTTTTGTATCTTATCTTTTGACCATTGTATTGTGTGTCCTTTGATTTACGACTTCCTACGACCCTTTTGTATCTTATCTTTTGGCCATTGTATTGTGTGTCCTTTGATATACGACTTCCGATGACTCTTTTGTATCTGATCTTTTGGCCATTGTAGTGTGTGTCCTTTGATTTACGACTTCCGATGAACCTTTTGTATCTTATCTTTTGGCCATTGTAGTGTGTTATTATTGATTTACGACTTCCGATGACTCTTTTGTATCTGATCTTTTGGTCATTGTTTTGTTTGTCCTTTGATTTACGACTTCCTACGACCCTTTTGTATCTTATCTTTTGGCCATTGTAGTGTGTGTCCTTTGATTTACGACTTCCGATGACCCTTTTGTATCTGATCTTTTGGCCATTGTATTGTGTGTTCTTTGATTTACGACTTCCGATGATCCTTTTGTATCTTATCTTTTGGCCATTGTATTGTGTGTCCTTTGATTTACGACTTCCGATGAACCTTTTGTATCTTATCTTTTGGCCATTGTAGTGTGTGTCCTTTGATTTACGACTTCCGACGACCCTTTTGTATCTTATCTTTTGGACATTGTATTGTGTGTCCTTTGATTTACGACTTCCGATGAACCTTTTGTATCTTATCTTTTGGCCATTGTAGTGTATGTCCTTTGATTTACGACTTCCGATAACTCTTTTGTATCTGATCTTTTGGCCATTGTTTTGTTTGTCTTTTGATTTACGACTTCCTACGACCCTTTTGTATCTTATCTTTTGGCCATTGTAGTGTGTGTCCTTTGATTTACGACTTCCAATGACCCTTTTGTATCTTATCTTTTGGCCATTGTATTGTGTGGCTTTTGATTTACGACTTCCGATGAACCTTTTGTATCTTATCTTTTGGCCATTTGTGTGTCCTTTGTGTGTCCTTTGATTTACGACTTCCTACGACCCTTTTGTATCTGATCTTTTGGCCATTGTATTGTGTGTCCTTTGATTTACGACTTCCGATGAGCCTTTTGTATCTTATCTTTTGGCCATTGTAGTGTATGTCCTTTGATTTACGACTTCCGATGACCCTTTTGTATCTTATCTTTTGGCCATTGTATTGTCTGTCCTTTGATTTACGACTTCCGATGACCCTTTTGTATCTTATCTTTTGGCCATTGTATTGTGTGTCCTTTGATTTACGACTTCCGATGACCCTTTTGTATCTTATCTTTTGGCCATTGTATTGTGTGTCCTTTGATTTACGACTTCCGATGACCCTTTTGTATCTGATCTTTTGACCATTGTATTGTTTGTCCTTTGATTTATGACTTTCGATGACCCTTTTGTATCTTATCTTTTGGCCATTGTAGTGTGTGTCCTTTGATTTATGACTTCCGATGACTCTTTTGTATCTTATCTTTTGGCCATTGTAGTGTGTGTCCTTTGATTTATGACTTCCGATGACCCTTTTGTATCTGATATTTTGGCCATTGTATTGTGTGTCCTTTGACTTACGACTTCCGATGACCCTTTTGTATCTTATATTTTGGCCATTGTATTGTGTGTCCTTTGATTTACGACTTCCGATGACCCTTTTGTATTTTATATTTTGGCCAGTGTAGTGTGTGTCCTTTGATTTACGACTTCCGATGACCCTTTTGTATCTTATCTTTTGGCCATTGTATTGTGTGTCCTTTGATTTACGGCTTCCGATGACCCTTTTGGTATCTTCAAACTTTTCTAACTATTTACAGACCCACTGTGAGAACAGACTTTTACTCTCGACAGACACAAAATGAGTACATACATTTACTATCGTCAGATACGAAAGTGATAACAATGTGAACGACATTTTAATTTATTTATAGGTGCCAACTTTTGGTGTTTAATCCAGGCATTGTAACAGAAATTCCTCGATCTTATGCAGTTGGTCAGAGATTTTACACAAAGTGCTACAGAGGCAGTGAAGTGTGCCTAGGATGTTTACTGTAACCAATTAACTATTTGATGATGGACTCCAATGATGTCAATGTTAATATGAATAGAAAAGAAACACTATTTGGAAATAGCAAATGTGCCACACATTATCAGTGGTATGCACTTGAAAACTATAGACAGAAAACTATTATTTCAACGGGTTATTTGAAAACGTGCTTGACATTTTTTTAACGCTGTTTGCCTGGTTATATGTGAGAGGTAACAATTTACTGACATGTGGAAAACGCTTGTATGACACATCATTTCACTGAGAATACTGGTTTGAACGCATCATTTCACTGAGAGTACAGGAAACGCTGTTTGCCTGGTTATATGTGAGGGGTAACAATTTACTGACATGTAGAAAACGTTTGTATGACACATCATTTCACTGAGAGTACAGGTTTAAGCACATCATTTCACTGAGAGTACAGGTTTAAGCACATCATTTCACTGAGAGTACAGGTTTAAGCACATCATTTCACTGAGAGTACAGGTTTAAGCACATAAAACTTGTATGGCACTTCATTTCACTGAGAGTACAGGCTTAAGCACATCATTTCACTGAGAGTACAGGTTTAAACACATAAAACTTGTATGGCACATCATTTCACTGAGAGTACAGATTTAAACACATAAAACTTGTATGGCACATCATTTCACTGAGAGTACAGGTTTAAGCACATCATTTCACTGAGAGTACAGGTTTAAACACATAAAACTTGTATGGCACATCATTTCACTGAGAGTACAGGTTTAAAGACATAAAACTTGTATGGCACATCATTTCACTGAGAGTACAGGTTTAAACACATCATTTCACTGAGAGTACAGGTTTAAACACATAAAACTTGTATGGCACATCATTTCACTGAGAGTACAGGTTTAAACACATAAAACTTGTATGGCACATCATTTCACCGAGAGAACAGGTTTAAGCACATCATTTCACTAAGAGTACAGGTTTAAACACATAAAACTTGTATGGCACATCATTTCACTGAGAGTACAGGTTTAAGCACATCATTTCACTAAGAGTACAGGTTTAAACACATAAAACTTGTATGGCACATCATTTCACTGAGAGTACAGGTTTAAACACATTTCACTGAGAGTACAGGCTTAAGCACATCATTTCACTGAGAGTACAGGTTTAAGCACATCATTTCACTGAGAGTACAGGTTTAAATACATCATTTCACTGAGAGTACAGGCTTAAGCACATCATTTCACTGAGAGTACAGGTTTAAGCACATCATTTCACTGAGAGTACAGGTTTAAACACATCATTTCACTGAGAGTACAGGTTTGAACACATCATGTCACTGAGAGTACAGGTTTGAACACATCATGTCACTGAGAGTACAGGTTTAAACACATCATTTCACTGAGAGTACAGGTTTAAACACATCATTTCGCTGAGAGTACAGGTTTAAACACATAAAACTTCCTTAACCCCACCACTTTTTTTTATTTAAGTACCTTTACCAAGCTTGGATAGTGAGCGGTCATGAATGTGTGCTAGGGTATTAAATTTGCAATTATTTCTACGATTTTGGATATGTTCCAACAGTGTGATATTATTTTGTTTTTCATCTTATGATATGGATTGGAAGCCTGGTAAAATTGTATAGATCTCTACAATGGATTTCTTAAATTGTTGTTTTATCTATGTGAACCACTTGCTCTTGTTGTTTTAACTATGTGAACCACTTGTTCTGGTTGTTTTAACTATGTGAACCACTTGCTCTTGTTGTTTTAACTATGTGAACCACTTGCTCTTGCTGTTTTAACTATGTGAACCACTTGTTCTTGTTGTTTTAACTATGTGAACCACTTGCTCTTGTTGTTTTAACTATGTGAACCCCTTGCTCTTGTTGTTTTAACTGTGTGAACCACTTGCTCTTGTTGTTTTAACTATGTGAACCACTTGCTCTTGTTGTTTTAACTATGTGAACCACTTGCTCTTGTTGTTTTAACTGTGTGAACCACTTGCTCTTGTTGTTTTAACTATGTGAACCACTTGCTCTTGCTGTTTTAACTATGTGAACCACTTGTTCTTGTTGTTTTAACTATGTGAACCACTTGCTCTTGTTGTTTTAACTATGTGAACCACTTGCTCTTGCTGTTTTAACTATGTGAACCACTTGCCCTTGTTGTTTTAACTATGTGAACCACTTGCTCTTGCTGTTTTAACTATGTGAACCACTTGCCCTTGTTGTTTTAACTATGTGAACCACTTGCTCTTGTTGTTTTAACTATGTGAACCACTTGCTCTTGCTGTTTTAACTATGTGAACCACTTGCTCTTGTTGTTTTAACTATGTGAACCACTTGCTCTTGTTGTTTTAACTATGTGAACCACTTGCTCTTGTTGTTTTAAATATGTGAACCACTTGTTCTTGTTGTTTTAACTATGTGAACCACTTGTCCTTGTTGTTTTAACTGTGTGAACCACTTGCCCTTGTTGTTTTAACTATGTGAACCACTTGCTCTTGTTGTTTTAACTATGTGAACCACTTGCTCTTGTTGTTTTAACTATGTGAACCACTTGCTCTTGTTGTTTTAACTATGTGAACCACTTGCTCTTGTTGTTTTAACTATGTGAACCACTTGCTCTTGTTGTTTTAACTATGTGAACCACTTGCCCTTGTTGTTTTATCTATGTGAACCACTTGCTCTTGTTGTTTTAACTATGTGAACCACTTGCTCTTGTTGTTTTAACTATGTGAACCACTTGCTCTTGTTGTTTTAACTATGTGAACCACTTGCTCTTGTTGTTTTTTTCAAGCTCATTAATGGTTCTTTATGTACATGTGTTTCATACTTGTTAATACTTATTAATAGATATGCAAATACACGTTGAAGAACACCGAAGGGACAATCAAGAATGGACAATCCAGACACTGGAAACATTGGAACTAAGATAAACAAAGCAACAACAACAAAACACAACTGATGTTTATGGAATTGCAAATACACATTAGAGAAACCCAAAAGAGCAATCAATAATGCCCGTAGACAATCCAGAGACTCTGACAACATTGGCTACATATGTTAATACTTATTAATAGATATGCAAATCATTATTTACTCAATTTTAATTCATTTTTTACTTCTTTCAAATTGATCAGCAGGAAACTGGATTCTATTGTAAAATTTCTTAAGATAATCTTTTTTGAAAAGATTTGTCAAGGAAATCTCGAACAAAGAAGAACAGACTAGATGTGGACAAACAAGGACAACAGTCCCATACACTACAGATCTGTTGTAAAATAAAACATACATGTACAAAGGTCTGATGGAGGCTTCCAGGGAAACGAAGGAAGGTCAGATATATACGACAAAAATAACAACTCATTACAAAGTACCTATAGTCAAAATTTCACCCATTCCATTGAAAGAAGTCAAACTTTTGCCTGTTTAAATAAATTTATAATTTCAGTAACAGTGATCATCTTTGATGTACGCAGCGATACCATATACAATGCTTAAAGGGCACAATCCCTGCCAAGTTTGATTTGATTTGGATCCGTGGCTTCAGAGGGAAATTCTTTTAAAATGAATTTTGTTTAAATTTGGGCCAAATTTGCTTATTTGGCAAACTTATATAAATTTTATTGAAAACCCTAGAATATATATTGAAGATCTCTTTATAATTGTACATCCAGTTTAAATTTCAGCCCATTTCAGTGAAATGTATGGTTATTGTTTTTCATCATATTTTAGTAACAGTGATCATCTATAACGTAGGACAGGGTTGACAGGAACGGGTTTTAAGGAAGCCATTGAAGGGCCATTCCTGCCAAGTTTGATTTGATTTGGCAAATGTTTTCGGGGACCAAAATAAATATCTGAAAAGTTCGCAGAGACAACGGATGCCACTTGACAACAAAAAATGGCTTGTGTTGTATTCTGAAGTCAGATCATGCTGTCCATACATTATGTGTGTAAACCTGAAGTCAGAACATGCTGTCCATACCTTATGTGTGTAAACCTGAAGTCAGATCATGCTGTCCATACCTTATGTGTGTAGACCTGAAGTCAGATCATGCTGTCCATACCTTATGTGTGTAAACCTGAAGTCAGATCATGCTGTCCATACCTTATATGTGTAAACCTGAAGTCAGATCATGCTGACCATACCTTATGTGTGTAAACCTGAAGTCAGATCATGCTGTCCATACATTATGTGTGTAAACCTGAAGTCAGATCATGCTGTCCATACCTTATGTGTGTAAACCTGAAGTCAGATCATACTGTCCATACATTATGTGTGTAAACCTGAAGTCAGATCATACTGTCCATACCTTATGTGTGTAAACCTGAAGTCAGATCATGCTGTCCATACCTTATGTGTGTAAACCTGAAGTCAGATCATGCTGTCCATACATTATGTGTGTAAACCTGAAGTCAGATCATGCTGACCATACATTATGTGTGTAAACCTGAAGTCAGATCATGCTGACCATACATTATGGGTGTAAATGAACACGATAGACTTTCCAATTGTACACTTAGACGCAAATTAAAGTAAAAGAACAACGGGTTTTTTTTCAATCACAGTAGGGTCTTCAATAATGTGCATAACTCTAAAATGAGTATCAAGCGTTCTATAGCCTGCAGTTGAAAGGTACTTTGATTTCTGATGATAAATGCCACATTTTATATTCTATCATGTTTTTTGCCTTGAAGTAACAAGAGGGAACATAAAATGTTTCACATTAATCGGATATCAGTCTCCATTATAATTGTAAATTTGAAATGCACACTTCCTGTAGGATGTCATTTTTTAGAAGACTACATTTTCAAAGAACATTTAAGAGCCAACATGATGAAAATCAATCCATCAAATTTATTATGTCACAAACATTCTACACATACTGCATTTAAAGGCATACAGGCTCTCAGAATTGATTTTTTTTTTGTTTATATCAAAAGTTGCCAATATTCGATGTTTTATACTAATAAAATGTTCTGAACAAGAAGCCAGGTTTAAAAAATATGCTATAATGTCGTAATTAGTGAAAAGAATTTGAATGTCTGTTGGTAAAATCGCCATTAACACGACCTAATTATAAGTCGGCTGCTTTTCCGGAGTTTGCAGAATACTGATAACTGCTATAAATAACTAGAGGCTCAGTGGGCTGAGCCTGTATCGCTCACCTTTCATTCTGCTTTGAGGAAACTTAGCACAGAACCTTCCATTGGTTGCATCCCACCAAGTTTCGGTTCATTTGGCTGCAGTTACAGAGAAGAAGATTTTAAGAAATCGACCAATCAGAAACAAGAATTGCCTGTGGCGGCCATGTTTATTAACGGATGGGAACTAAATGCGCATTCTTTCTAGATGACCTTTCAAGGATGCTTCCTACCAAGTTTTGATTCATTTGGCAAAGCGGTTTCAGAGAAGAACATTTTTCAGAAATTAATCAATCAGAAATGAGAATTGCCTGTGGTGACCATGTTTGTTGACGGATTGGAACTAAATTAACAATCTTTATAGAGGACCTTCCAAGGACGCTTCCTACCAATGTTCGATTCATTTGGCCAAGCGTTTTCAGAGAAGAATTTTTTTTTTTAATCAACCAATCAGAAACAAGAATTGCCTATGGCGGCCATGTTTGTTAACGGATCGGGGCGATATGGACAATCTTTATAGAGGACCTGCCATAGATGTTTTCTATCAAGTTTCGGTTCATTTGGCAAAGCGGTTTCAGAGAAGAAGATTTTTTTAAATCGGCCAATCAGAAACAAGAATTGCCTATGGCGGTCATGTTTGTTAACAAATCGGAACTAAATGAGCAATCTTTATAGAGCACCTTCCAAGGATGCATCCTACCAAGTTTCGGTTCATTTGGCAAAGCGGCTTCAGAGAAGAAGATTTTTTAGAAATCAACCAATCAGAAACAAGAATTGTCTGTGGCGGCCATGTTGCTGAACGGATCGGAAATAAATGAGCCACCTCTATAGAGGACCTTCCAAAGATGCTTCCTACCAAGTTTCGATTCATTTGGCCAAGCGGTTTCAGAGGAGAAGATTTTTTAGAAATCAACCAATCAGAAACAAGAATTGCCTGTGGCGGCCATGTTTGTTAATGGATCGGGACAAAATGAGCAATCATCAGAGAGGACCTTCCATAGATGCTTCCTACCAAGTTTCACTTCATTTGGCTGAGGGGTTTCAGAGGGGAAGATTGAAATGTGAAAAGTTAACGGACGACGGACGCCAAGTGATGGCAAAAGCTCACATTGCCTTTGGCAAGGTGAGCTAACCAGGAAGCATGTTGCATGTAAATTCGTTAGAATTAATATAATTTAAGAAATATATCTATGAAATTGGATCCCAGGGTAATCAGTTAATATTATAAAATGGTATTTAGTAAGAATGACACTTAAAATCGGAAATACGTGATGACACCAATAAAAACAAACCCAAACTCTGCAAAAAAGAATATATAAAAAACTACGATGCAATTCTACTGTTAAAATATGATTCGGCCGAAAATAGATACTAAATTATGCTTATGTGTTGGAAAAATGGAGTAGGTCGGTATAACATCTTTTTTTAATTTTCACACAAAACTTGCTGAATCCTCCTTTTTGTGTCGTTTTCGTATAGAATCCGTCAATGTTTTTGTTCAATTCCACGATTCGATTTGTGCCATGTGCTCTCTTCATCAACAAATAATTTTGCACATGCGCAAACGCTTTCCCGAACGAGTTCACTGTCAGGTCGTAAGAATATTGCGTGGGTAAACATTGGATTCTTTACTGGATTCAAGAAAATAAAAGAGCGACGTATTTCCTTCGTTCTAGGCTATTTACGCATGATATTATGAAAAATTTCAACTACGCCGCCCGCGAATTAGTATAAAACATCGAATATAGGCAACTTTTAATATAAAAAAAGTGATTCAATTCTGACGGCCTGTATGCCTTTAAGGAAAGAACAATGGGTTTAGATTTATGTTGTTTAACGCCACTTTCAACAATATTTCCGTTATATCGTGGCGGTCAGTTCTATTGATGGAGGAAACCGGAGTACCCAGAGAAAACCACCGACTTAACGCAAGTCACTGACAAACTTTATCACCTATAAATGTTGTATCGAGTACACTTCGTCATGAACGTGATTAGAACTCGCAACTTTAGTGGGGATAGGCACTGATTGCACAGGTAGTTGTAAATCCTAATACCATACGATCACGACCACGGCGGTCCTCTAAGGAGAGAACAATAACAATTGTGCAGTGATGTTCTCTTTCATTTTGCATTCTACCATAATTCAGGCAAAATAATCCTCCCATTGAGAATGTCCCAGTAACAAGTAAAGAATACCACATTTAACACCAAAGGATGTAAATGACAGAAAACTAAAAGAAAATCCACCTGATGAAGTGAGTATGAGACAGTCGCTGCAGATATCCTCGTCTGACAATAAGTCGGTCAGTCATTGGATAATGTTTGATTATTTTTTTCATGTTTGAAAAGTAAACATTTTTTTCTTTTTAATTATGTTCCTCATCTATTCTTGCTCACATGTGTAAAGTTCCATGGAAAAAAGATCGATAATAATTACATACTGACCCGAATTTGTTTACCCTCCCTTTTCCAAATGGCGTCGTATGACGTCACATAAAGTCGGTCAAAGTTCAATAAAGCACATGATTTTGTCATAGGCCAACCAAGCTGAAAAAGTAAACCAGATTAAGAAAGTACAGTATTTTAGCTTTTTCAGTGTAATTGATTTGTCTGAAAAATTTCAAAAGATGTTTTTCTTAAATAGTTTGAAATTGAAGTATTAAAAATTAATTATTTGATGCAAATATTAAACTTGCTTACCCACATAAAAAGTATTTAATCCAGTGAATTTGGTGTTTATGCTTTTGTCAATACAATCTATTAGACCAACATATTTTGGTAAAACAATTAATGACTGATTTCAATTTATTTTAATCACATTTAATATCACAGAGTGGTAACAATACAGTTTTGTTGATGCTATTTGTAATAATGACAGGTTTTTTTTACCCAGACAATCTCATTTTTCGGTCTGGTTTAATTTAATTCTCTGTTCAATTTATCCTATAAATTTTGATTATTGCTGTTAAATTAATTCTTTTTCTATCTTCTCTGTGAATTTCATTTCATTACCTCAAGAAGTAAGGGGTATATTTGTTATTAAAACAGCAGTGGAAATGCAAAATAATCTGCCATTTTGTGACTAATGGAGAGCACTTGCATGTATTTTCCCGGTAAAATCGGCCATTTTCTAGAAAATGGTGGAATCTGAATGATCAATCATCATATTTTCAAAGTATTTTAAAATACAATTTGCTTGGCCTACATTTCAGAAACGGTCATGAACTGTGATGTCGATTATGTCAACAAACCGGAAAAATACAAATGTTTGGGGAATACCATCGATGGAAACATATTTAACAAGCATAATGATCAGGAAAAAAAGACATTAGTAAAAAGGATCTTTTTTACTTGCATGGAATTTAATCAATTCAAACTTCTCTGTTTTAATCTCATCTTGTAATTTTGACGTTGAAAAGTATTCCCTCTGTGTTTATGTAGGCTATGAATATACAGAATGACGTAATTGGTCTCGTGCGGCGCGAGAATTGTAAATCAAAATAAATGACCGACATTATTGCATGACCGAGCAGATGTCACGGTAGGATACCTGGTATTCTTAACACTCACAAAAGCAAAAATCAAAGCCACAAACCAATAGATTGCCATACTAAGCAACATAATACTGTTTGATGTTGTAGAATACTGAAGAACTGTTAAGACAGAAAATAATCCGTGTCCTTTATGCACATGTATAATTGTGATTAAGCATAGCAACTGTTGTCTCATTGGTCAAACTTACTAGTGAGTTATTCAATGTTCTACATTGGTATGTAAATTGTATTGTGGAGTCAAAAACTATTTCAGACAACTTTCTATTTCTCCCACATTTCTGTCCATCATTGATTTACGAATTCTGATTACCCCTTTGGTATCTTCAAAGTCTTCTTTCATTATTGGTTAAATATATCTGTCAAGTAGTTTTCATTAAGGTGGTACCATACACTACAGGGAGATAACTCTTTAAAATCAGTTGAACGTTTTGATCATATGATGTTTGTATGCAGATTTCAAGCATCTCGTTGATCAAAACCACAGAGAGAAAAGCTGCTATGTGGCTAGTGAATTTATAGCTCTGAGTCTGTTGGTTGGAATTTGCTAAAATTTTGATATTTATTAAAGTGGATATATTCAAACACACTGGCAAAAAAAATAAGAAAATTAAACCAGCAGATCAAATTTTACCTGAAGTGTATGGTACTACCTTAAGTATTAGTTTCGCCTATACTAAGTTTGTTCTTTGTCAAAACTATCTAACTGACAAAAAATCTAAATCCACTTGAAAATGAAAATTTATGATAGCTTGTAATTGCATCAGATACGCAAAAATATATACAAGTAACTAAAAATATTGAATGGTTGGTGACCAGCTATAAGTATCATTTTGAAATATTTGGATCCTTTATTGAAAATACATAGATCTGTCTCAATAGGCTAAGTGTATCTAACCTGAGCTATGCAGCGTTTAGATGTTGCCAACTTCCAATGACACGGCAGCATGGTGCTGTCCCAAGCTAAAAACACTATTGTGATTTAATTTGTTGAATGAAGTAAATGCTTTGATGTAAAATAAAATGAGGATAAAAAGCTTGGTTGCTTGTTTCAAGTGTTTTTAGTTTTTGTCTTCACAGTTTGATGAAGAGTATATATAAATACTTTGATTACCTTGTTGTCCATCATAATTTGTGTAGTAAACACGACTGTGTGAGACGGTCATCTTTGCCCAATACATTTTTATGTATATTAGTCTTAGATATTTACAGCCAGAGGAATTTAGTTTTCACTATGAATTTTTAAAAATTGTCCTTTTAACGTTTTAAATCACGTAACAACCTTATAATTAATTTCTCCGATCAATAATGTTTGATTCATAACTTCTGATTATCGCTTAGTATCTTCAAACTTTCTGACACACAATTAATTTGGATCAGATCAAATTAGACAATAAAATTGGTATTTGTTGCTTCTCCAATAAACATGCTGCATTTATTATAAGAAGTAAGAGTAAAGACATGACGACTTAAAAAGAGCCAGGATAAGGTGTCCTACTTAAAAAGAGCCAGGATAAGGTGTCCTACTTAAAAAGAGCCAGGATAAGGTGTCCTACTTAAAACGAGCCAGGATAAGGTGTCCTACTTAAAACGAGCCAGGATAAGGTGTCCTACTTAAAAAGAGCCAGGATAAGGTGTCCTACTTAAAAAGAGCCAGGATAAGGTGTCCTACTTAAAACGAGCCAGGATGAGGTGTCCTACTTAAAAAGAGTCAGGATGAGGTGTCCTACTTAAAAAGAGCCAGGATAAGGTGTCCTACTTAAAACGAGCCAGGATGAGGTGTCCTCCTTAAAAAGAGCCAGGATAAGGTGTCCTACTTAAAACAAGCCAGGATGAGGTGTCCTACTTAAAAAGAGCCAGGATAAGGTGTCCTACTTATAAAGAGCAAGGATGAGGTGTCCTACTTAAAAAGAGCCAGGATAAGGTGTCCTACTAAAAAGAGCCAGGATAAGGTGTCCTACTTAAAAAGAGCTGGGATAAGGTGTCCTACTAAAAAAGAGCCAGGATAAGGTGTCCTACTTAAAAAGAGCCAGGATAAGGTGTCCTACTTAAAAAGAGCCAGGATAAGGTGTGCTACTTAAAACGAGCCAGGATAAGGTGTCCTATTTAAAAAGAGCCAGGATAAGGTGTCCTACTTAAAACGAGCCAGGATAAGGTGTCCTACTTAAAAAGAGCCAGGATAAGGTGTCCTACTTGAAACTAGCCAGGATAAGGTATCCTGCTTAGAAAGAGCCAGGATAAGGTGTCCTACTTAAAAAGAGCCAGGATAAGGTGTCCTACTTAGAAAGAGCCAGGATAAGGTGTCCTCCTTAAAAGGAGCCAGGATAAGGTGTCCTACTTAAAAGGAGCCAGGATAAGGTGTCCTACTTAAAATGATCCAGGATAAGGTGTCCTACTTAAAAAGAAACAGGATAAGGTGTCCTACTTAAAAAGAGCCAGGATAAGGTGTCCTACTTAAAAAGAGCCAGGATAAGGTGTCCTACTTAAAACGAGCCAGGATAAGGTGTTCTACTTAAAAAGAGCCAGGATAAGGTGTCCTACTTAAAAAGAGCCAGGATAAGGTGTCCTACTTAAAAAGAGCCAGGATAAGGTGTCCTACTTAAAAAAGAGCCAGGATAAGGTGCCTACTTAAAAAGGGCCAGGATAAGGTGTCCTACTTAAAAAGAGCCAGGATAAGGTGTCCTACTTAAAAAGAGCCAGGATAAGGTGTCCTACTTAAAACGAGCCAGGATAAGGTGTCCTACTTAAAAAGAGCCAGGATAAGGTGTCCTACTTAAAAAGAGCCAGGATAAGGTGTCCTACTTAAAACGAGCCAGGATGAGGTGTCCTACTTAAAAAGAGCCAGGATGAGGTGTCCTACTTAAAAAGAGCCAGGATAAGGTGTCCTACTTAAAACGAGCCAGGATGAGGTGTCCTCCTTAAAAAGAGCCAAAATAAGGTGTCCTACTTAAAACAAGCCAGGATGAGGTGTCCTACTTAAAAAGAGCCAGGATAAGGTGTCCTACTTATAAAGAGCAAGGATGAGGTGTCCTACTTAAAAAGAGCCAGGATAAGGTGTCCTACTTAAAAAGAGCCAGGATAAGGTGTCCTACTTAAAAAGAACTGGGATAAGGTGTCCTACTAAAAAAGAGCCAGGATAAGGTGTCCTACTTAAAAAGAGCCAGGATAAGGTGTCCTACTTAAAAAGAGCCAGGATAAGGTGTGCTACTTAAAACGAGCCAGGATAAGGTGTCCTATTTAAAAAGAGCCAGGATAAGGTGTCCTACTTAAAACGAGCCAGGATAAGGTGTCCTACTTAAAAAGAGCCAGGATAAGGTGTCCTACTTGAAACTAGCCAGGATAAGGTATCCTGCTTAGAAAGAGCCAGGTTAAGGTGTCCTACTTAGAAAGAGCCAGGATAAGGTGTCCTCCTTAAAAAGAGCCAGGATAAGGTGTCCTACTTAAAAAGAGCCAGGATAAGGTGTCCTACTTAAAAAAGAGCCAGGATAAGGTGCCTACTTAAAAAGAGCCAGGATAAGGTGTCCTACTTAAAAAGAGCCAGGATAAGGTGTCCTACTTAAAAGGAGCCAGGATAAGGTGTCCTACTTAAAATGATCCAGGATAAGGTGTCCTACTTAAAAAGAACCAGGATAAGGTGTCCTACTTAAAAAGAGCCAGGATAAGGTGTCCTACTTAAAAGGAGCCAGGATAAGGTGTCCTACTTAAAATGATCCAGGATAAGGTGTCCTACTTAAAAAGAACCAGGATAAGGTGTCCTACTTAAAAAGAGCCAGGATAAGGTGTCCTACTTAAAAAGAGCCAGGATAAGGTGTCCTACTTAAAACGAGCCAGGATAAGGTGTTCTACTTAAAAAGAGCCAGGATAAGGTGTCCTACTTAAAAAGAGCCAGGATAAGGTGTCCTACTTAAAAAAGAGCCAGGATAAGGTGCCTACTTAAAAAGGGCCAGGATAAGGTGTCCTACTTAAAAAGAGCCAGGATAAGGTGTCCTACTTAAAAAGAGCCAGGATAAGGTGCCCTACTTAAAACGAGCCAGGATAAGGTGTCCTACTTAAAAAGAGCCAGGATAAGGTGTCCTACTTAAAAAAGAGCCAGGATAAGGTGCCTACTTAAAAAGAGCCAGGATAAGGTGTCCTACTTAAAAAGAGCCAGGATAAGGTGTCCTACTTAAAAGGAGCCAGGATAAGGTGTCCTACTTAAAATGATCCAGGATAAGGTGTCCTACTTAAAAAGAACCAGGATAAGGTGTCCTACTTAAAAAGAGCCAGGATAAGGTGTCCTACTTAAAAAGAGCCAGGATAAGGTGTCCTACTTAAAACGAGCCAGGATAAGGTGTTCTACTTAAAAAGAGCCAGGATAAGGTGTCCTACTTAAAAAGAGCCAGGATAAGGTGTCCTACTTAAAAAGAGCCAGGATCAGGTGTCCTACTTAAAAAAGAGCCAGGATAAGGTGCCTACTTAAAAAGGGCCAGGATAAGGTGTCCTACTTAAAAAGAGCCAGGATAAGGTGTCCTACTTAAAAAGAGCCAGAATAAGGTGTCCTACTTAAAACGAGCCAGGATAAGGTGTCCTACTTAAAAAGAGCCAGGATAAGGTGTCCTACTTAAAAAGAGCCAGGATAAGGTGTCCTACTTAAAACGAGCAAGGATGAGGTGTCCTACTTAAAAAGAGCCAGGATGAGGTGTCCTACTTAAAAAGAGCCAGGATAAGGTGTCCTACTTAAAACGAGCCAGGATGAGGTGTCCTCCTTAAAAAGAGCCAGGATAAGGTGTCCTACTTAAAACAAGCCAGGATGAGGTGTCCTACTTAAAAAGAGCCAGGATAAGGTGTCCTACTTATAAAGAGCAAGGATGAGGTGTCCTACTTAAAAAGAGCCAGGATAAGGTGTCCTACTTAAAAAGAGCTGGGATAAGGTGTCCTACTAAAAAAGAGCCAGGATAAGGTGTCCTACTTATAAAGAGCCAGGATAAGGTGTCCTACTTAAAAAGAACTGGGATAAGGTGTCCTACTAAAAAAGAGCCAGGATAAGGTGTCTTACTTAAAAAGAGCCAGGATAAGGTGTCCTACTTAAAAAGAGCCAGGATAAGGTGTGCTACTTAAAACGAGCCAGGATAAGGTGTCCTATATTAAAAAGAGCCAGGATAAGGTGTCCTACTTAAAACGAGCCAGGATAAGGTGTCCTACTTAAAAAGAGCCAGGATAAGGTGTCCTACTTGAAGCTAGCCAGGATAAGGTATCCTGCTTAGAAAGAGCCAGGTTAAGGTGTCCTACTTAGAAAGAGCCAGGATAAGGTGTCCTCCTTAGAAAGAGCCAGGATAAGGTGTCCTACTTAAAAAGAGCCAGGATAAGGTGTTCTACTTAAAACGAGCCAGGATGAGGTGTCCTCCTTAAAAAGAGCCAGGATAAGGTGTCCTACTTAAAACAAGCCAGGATGAGGTGTCCTACTTAAAAAGAGTCAGGATGAGGTGTCCTACTTAAAAAGAGCCAGGATAAGGTGTCCTACTTAAAACGAGCCAGGATGAGGTGTCCTCCTTAAAAAGAGCCAGGATAAGGTGTCCTACTTAAAACAAGCCAGGATGAGGTGTCCTACTTAAAAAGAGCCAGGATAAGGTGTCCTACTTATAAAGAGCAAGGATGAGGTGTCCTACTTAAAAAGAGCCAGGATAAGGTGTCCTACTTAAAAAGAGCCAGGATAAGGTGTCCTACTTAAAAAGAGCCAGGATAAGGTGTGCTACTTAAAACGAGCCAGGATAAGGTGTCCTATATTAAAAAGAGCCAGGATAAGGTGTCCTACTTAAAACGAGCCAGGATAAGGTGTCCTACTTAAAAAGAGCCAGGATAAGGTGTCCTACTTAAAACAAGCCAGGATGAGGTGTCCTACTTAAAAAGAGCCAGGATAAGGTGTCCTACTTATAAAGAGCAAGGATGAGGTGTCCTACTTAAAAAGAGCCAGGATAAGGTGTCCTACTTAAAAAGAGCCAGGATAAGGTGTCCTACTTAAAAAGAGCTGGGATAAGGTGTCCTACTAAAAAAGAGCCAGGATAAGGTGTCCTACTTAAAAAGAGCCAGGATAAGGTGTCCTACTTAAAAAGAGCCAGGATAAGGTGTGCTACTTAAAACGAGCCAGGATAAGGTGTCCTATTTAAAAAGAGCCAGGATAAGGTGTCCTACTTAAAACGAGCCAGGATAAGGTGTCCTACTTAAAAAGAGCCAGGATAAGGTGTCCTACTTGAAACTAGCCAGGATAAGGTATCCTGCTTAGAAAGAGCCAGGATAAGGTGTCCTACTTAAAAAGAGCCAGGATAAGGTGTCCTACTTAGAAAGAGCCAGGATAAGGTGTCCTCCTTAAAAGGAGCCAGGATAAGGTGTCCTACTTAAAAGGAGCCAGGATAAGGTGTCCTACTTAAAATGATCCAGGATAAGGTGTCCTACTTAAAAAGAAACAGGATAAGGTGTCCTACTTAAAAAGAGCCAGGATAAGGTGTCCTACTTAAAAAGAGCCAGGATAAGGTGTCCTACTTAAAACGAGCCAGGATAAGGTGTTCTACTTAAAAAGAGCCAGGATAAGGTGTCCTACTTAAAAAGAGCCAGGATAAGGTGTCCTACTTAAAAAGAGCCAGGATAAGGTGTCCTACTTAAAAAAGAGCCAGGATAAGGTGCCTACTTAAAAAGGGCCAGGATAAGGTGTCCTACTTAAAAAGAGCCAGGATAAGGTGTCCTACTTAAAAAGAGCCAGGATAAGGTGTCCTACTTAAAACGAGCCAGGATAAGGTGTCCTACTTAAAAAGAGCCAGGATAAGGTGTCCTACTTAAAAAGAGCCAGGATAAGGTGTCCTACTTAAAACGAGCCAGGATGAGGTGTCCTACTTAAAAAGAGCCAGGATGAGGTGTCCTACTTAAAAAGAGCCAGGATAAGGTGTCCTACTTAAAACGAGCCAGGATGAGGTGTCCTCCTTAAAAAGAGCCAAAATAAGGTGTCCTACTTAAAACAAGCCAGGATGAGGTGTCCTACTTAAAAAGAGCCAGGATAAGGTGTCCTACTTATAAAGAGCAAGGATGAGGTGTCCTACTTAAAAAGAGCCAGGATAAGGTGTCCTACTTAAAAAGAGCCAGGATAAGGTGTCCTACTTAAAAAGAACTGGGATAAGGTGTCCTACTAAAAAAGAGCCAGGATAAGGTGTCCTACTTAAAAAGAGCCAGGATAAGGTGTCCTACTTAAAAAGAGCCAGGATAAGGTGTGCTACTTAAAACGAGCCAGGATAAGGTGTCCTATTTAAAAAGAGCCAGGATAAGGTGTCCTACTTAAAACGAGCCAGGATAAGGTGTCCTACTTAAAAAGAGCCAGGATAAGGTGTCCTACTTGAAACTAGCCAGGATAAGGTATCCTGCTTAGAAAGAGCCAGGTTAAGGTGTCCTACTTAGAAAGAGCCAGGATAAGGTGTCCTCCTTAAAAAGAGCCAGGATAAGGTGTCCTACTTAAAAAGAGCCAGGATAAGGTGTCCTACTTAAAAAAGAGCCAGGATAAGGTGCCTACTTAAAAAGAGCCAGGATAAGGTGTCCTACTTAAAAAGAGCCAGGATAAGGTGTCCTACTTAAAAGGAGCCAGGATAAGGTGTCCTACTTAAAATGATCCAGGATAAGGTGTCCTACTTAAAAAGAACCAGGATAAGGTGTCCTACTTAAAAAGAGCCAGGATAAGGTGTCCTACTTAAAAGGAGCCAGGATAAGGTGTCCTACTTAAAATGATCCAGGATAAGGTGTCCTACTTAAAAAGAACCAGGATAAGGTGTCCTACTTAAAAAGAGCCAGGATAAGGTGTCCTACTTAAAAAGAGCCAGGATAAGGTGTCCTACTTAAAACGAGCCAGGATAAGGTGTTCTACTTAAAAAGAGCCAGGATAAGGTGTCCTACTTAAAAAGAGCCAGGATAAGGTGTCCTACTTAAAAAAGAGCCAGGATAAGGTGCCTACTTAAAAAGGGCCAGGATAAGGTGTCCTACTTAAAAAGAGCCAGGATAAGGTGTCCTACTTAAAAAGAGCCAGGATAAGGTGCCCTACTTAAAACGAGCCAGGATAAGGTGTCCTACTTAAAAAGAGCCAGGATAAGGTGTCCTACTTAAAAAAGAGCCAGGATAAGGTGCCTACTTAAAAAGAGCCAGGATAAGGTGTCCTACTTAAAAAGAGCCAGGATAAGGTGTCCTACTTAAAAGGAGCCAGGATAAGGTGTCCTACTTAAAATGATCCAGGATAAGGTGTCCTACTTAAAAAGAACCAGGATAAGGTGTCCTACTTAAAAAGAGCCAGGATAAGGTGTCCTACTTAAAAAGAGCCAGGATAAGGTGTCCTACTTAAAACGAGCCAGGATAAGGTGTTCTACTTAAAAAGAGCCAGGATAAGGTGTCCTACTTAAAAAGAGCCAGGATAAGGTGTCCTACTTAAAAAGAGCCAGGATCAGGTGTCCTACTTAAAAAAGAGCCAGGATAAGGTGCCTACTTAAAAAGGGCCAGGATAAGGTGTCCTACTTAAAAAGAGCCAGGATAAGGTGTCCTACTTAAAAAGAGCCAGGATAAGGTGTCCTACTTAAAACGAGCCAGGATAAGGTGTCCTACTTAAAAAGAGCCAGGATAAGGTGTCCTACTTAAAAAGAGCCAGGATAAGGTGTCCTACTTAAAACGAGCAAGGATGAGGTGTCCTACTTAAAAAGAGCCAGGATGAGGTGTCCTACTTAAAAAGAGCCAGGATAAGGTGTCCTACTTAAAACGAGCCAGGATGAGGTGTCCTCCTTAAAAAGAGCCAGGATAAGGTGTCCTACTTAAAACAAGCCAGGATGAGGTGTCCTACTTAAAAAGAGCCAGGATAAGGTGTCCTACTTATAAAGAGCAAGGATGAGGTGTCCTACTTAAAAAGAGCCAGGATAAGGTGTCCTACTTAAAAAGAGCTGGGATAAGGTGTCCTACTAAAAAAGAGCCAGGATAAGGTGTCCTACTTATAAAGAGCCAGGATAAGGTGTCCTACTTAAAAAGAACTGGGATAAGGTGTCCTACTAAAAAAGAGCCAGGATAAGGTGTCCTACTTAAAAAGAGCCAGGATAAGGTGTCCTACTTAAAAAGAGCCAGGATAAGGTGTGCTACTTAAAACGAGCCAGGATAAGGTGTCCTATATTAAAAAGAGCCAGGATAAGGTGTCCTACTTAAAACGAGCCAGGATAAGGTGTCCTACTTAAAAAGAGCCAGGATAAGGTGTCCTACTTGAAGCTAGCCAGGATAAGGTATCCTGCTTAGAAAGAGCCAGGTTAAGGTGTCCTACTTAGAAAGAGCCAGGATAAGGTGTCCTCCTTAGAAAGAGCCAGGATAAGGTGTCCTACTTAAAAAGAGCCAGGATAAGTTGTCCTACTTAAAAAAGAGCCAGGATAAGGTGCCTACTTAAAAAGAGCCAGGATAAGGTGTCCTACTTAAAAAGAGCCAGGATAAGGTGTCCTACTTAAAAGGAGCCAGGATAAGGTGTCCTACTTAAAATGATCCAGGATAAGGTGTCCTACTTAAAAAGAACCAGGATAAGGTGTCCTACTTAAAAAGAGCCAGGATAAGGTGTCCTACTTAAAAGGAGCCAGGATAAGGTGTCCTACTTAAAATGATCCAGGATAAGGTGTCCTACTTAAAAAGAACCAGGATAAGGTGTCCTACTTAAAAAGAGCCAGGATAAGGTGTCCTATTTAAAAAGAGCCAGGATAAGGTGTCCTACTTAAAACGAGCCAGGATAAGGTGTTCTACTTAAAAAGAGCCAGGATAAGGTGTCCTACTTAAAAAGAGCCAGGATAAGGTGTCCTACTTAAAAAGAGCCAGGATAAGGTGTCCTACTTAAAAAAGAGCCAGGATAAGGTGCCTACTTAAAAAGGGCCAGGATAAGGTGTCCTACTTAAAAAGAGCCAGGATAAGGTGTCCTACTTAAAAAGAGCCAGGATAAGGTGTCCTACTTAAAACGAGCCAGGATAAGGTGTCCTACTTAAAAAGAGCCAGGATAAGGTGTCCTACTTAAAAAAGAGCCAGGATAAGGTGCCTACTTAAAAAGAGCCAGGATAAGGTGTCCTACTTAAAAAGAGCCAGGATAAGGTGTCCTACTTAAAAGGAGCCAGGATAAGGTGTCCTACTTAAAATGATCCAGGATAAGGTGTCCTACTTAAAAAGAACCAGGATAAGGTGTCCTACTTAAAAAGAGCCAGAATAAGGTGTCCTACTTAAAAAGAGCCAGGATAAGGTGTCCTACTTAAAACGAGCCAGGATAAGGTGTTCTACTTAAAAAGAGCCAGGATAAGGTGTCCTACTTAAAAAGAGCCAGGATAAGGTGTCCTACTTAAAAAGAGCCAGGATCAGGTGTCCTACTTAAAAAAGAGCCAGGATAAGGTGCCTACTTAAAAAGGGCCAGGATAAGGTGTCCTACTTAAAAAGAGCCAGGATAAGGTGTCCTACTTAAAAAGAGCCAGGATAAGGTGTCCTACTTAAAACGAGCCAGGATAAGGTGTCCTACTTAAAAAGAGCCAGGATAAGGTGTCCTACTTAAAAAGAGCCAGGATAAGGTGTACTACTTAAAACGAGCCAGGATGAGGTGTCCTACTTAAAAAGAGCCAGGATGAGGTGTCCTACTTAAAAAGAGCCAGGATAAGGTGTCCTACTTAAAACGAGCCAGGATGAGGTGTCCTCCTTAAAAAGAGCCAGGATAAGGTGTCCTACTTAAAACAAGCCAGGATGAGGTGTCCTACTTAAAAAGAGCCAGGATAAGGTGTGCTACTTATAAAGAGCAAGGATGAGGTGTCCTACTTAAAAAGAGCCAGGATAAGGTGTCCTACTTAAAAAGAGCCAGGATAAGGTGTCCTACTTAAAAAGAGCTGGGATAAGGTGTCCTACTAAAAAAGAGCCAGGATAAGGTGTCCTACTTAAAAAGAGCCAGGATAAGGTGTCCTACTTAAAAAGAACTGGGATAAGGTGTCCTACTAAAAAAGAGCCAGGATAAGGTGTCCTACTTAAAAAGAGCCAGGATAAGGTGTCCTACTTAAAAAGAGCCAGGATAAGGTGTGCTACTTAAAACGAGCCAGGATAAGGTGTCCTATATTAAAAAGAGCCAGGATAAGGTGTCCTACTTAAAACGAGCCAGGATAAGGTGTCCTACTTAAAAAGAGCCAGGATAAGGTGTCCTACTTGAAGCTAGCCAGGATAAGGTATCCTGCTTAGAAAGAGCCAGGTTAAGGTGTCCTACTTAGAAAGAGCCAGGATAAGGTGTCCTCCTTAGAAAGAGCCAGGATAAGGTGTCCTACTTAAAAAGAGCCAGGATAAGGTGTCCTACTTAAAAAAGAGCCAGGATAAGGTGCCTACTTAAAAAGAGCCAGGATAAGGTGTCCTACTTAAAAAGAGCCAGGATAAGGTGTCCTACTTAAAAGGAGCCAGGATAAGGTGTCCTACTTAAAATGATCCAGGATAAGGTGTCCTACTTAAAAAGAACCAGGATAAGGTGTCCTACTTAAAAAGAGCCAGGATAAGGTGTCCTACTTAAAAGGAGCCAGGATAAGGTGTCCTACTTAAAATGATCCAGGATAAGGTGTCCTACTTAAAAAGAACCAGGATAAGGTGTCCTACTTAAAAAGAGCCAGGATAAGGTGTCCTATTTAAAAAGAGCCAGGATAAGGTGTCCTACTTAAAACGAGCCAGGATAAGGTGTTCTACTTAAAAAGAGCCAGGATAAGGTGTCCTACTTAAAAAGAGCCAGGATAAGGTGTCCTACTTAAAAAGAGCCAGGATAAGGTGTCCTACTTAAAAAAGAGCCAGGATAAGGTGCCTACTTAAAAAGGGCCAGGATAAGGTGTCCTACTTAAAAAGAGCCAGGATAAGGTGTCCTACTTAAAAAGAGCCAGGATAAGGTGTCCTACTTAAAACGAGCCAGGATAAGGTGTCCTACTTAAAAAGAGCCAGGATAAGGTGTCCTACTTAAAAAAGAGCCAGGATAAGGTGTCTACTTAAAAAGAGCCAGGATAAGGTGTCCTACTTAAAAAGAGCCAGGATAAGGTGTCCTACTTAAAAGGAGCCAGGATAAGGTGTCCTACTTAAAATGATCCAGGATAAGGTGTCCTACTTAAAAAGAACCAGGATAAGGTGTCCTACTTAAAAAGAGCCAGGATAAGGTGTCCTACTTAAAAAGAGCCAGGATAAGGTGTCCTACTTAAAACGAGCCAGGATAAGGTGTTCTACTTAAAAAGAGCCAGGATAAGGTGTCCTACTTAAAAAGAGCCAGGATAAGGTGTCCTACTTAAAAAGAGCCAGGATCAGGTGTCCTACTTAAAAAAGAGCCAGGATAAGGTGCCTACTTAAAAAGGGCCAGGATAAGGTGTCCTACTTAAAAAGAGCCAGGATAAGGTGTCCTACTTAAAAAGAGCCAGGATAAGGTGTCCTACTTAAAACGAGCCAGGATAAGGTGTCCTACTTAAAAAGAGCCAGGATAAGGTGTCCTACTTAAAAAGAGCCAGGATAAGGTGTACTACTTAAAACGAGCCAGGATGAGGTGTCCTACTTAAAAAGAGCCAGGATGAGGTGTCCTACTTAAAAAGAGCCAGGATAAGGTGTCCTACTTAAAACGAGCCAGGATGAGGTGTCCTCCTTAAAAAGAGCCAGGATAAGGTGTCCTACTTAAAACAAGCCAGGATGAGGTGTCCTACTTAAAAAGAGCCAGGATAAGGTGTCCTACTTATAAAGAGCAAGGATGAGGTGTCCTACTTAAAAAGAGCCAGGATAAGGTGTCCTACTTAAAAAGAGCCAGGATAAGGTGTCCTACTTAAAAAGAGCTGGGATAAGGTGTCCTACTAAAAAAGAGCCAGGATAAGGTGTCCTATTTAAAAAGAGCCAGGATAAGGTGTCCTACTTAAAACGAGCCAGGATAAGGTGTCCTACTTAAAAAGAGCCAGGATAAGGTGTCCTACTTAAAAAGAGCTGGGATAAGGTGTCCTACTAAAAAAGAGCCAGGATAAGGTGTCCTATTTAAAAAGAGCCAGGATAAGGTGCCTACTTAAAAAGAGCCAGGATAAGGTGTCCTACTTAAAAAGAGCCATGATAAGGTGTCCTACTTAAAAAGAGCCAGGATAAGGTGTCCTACTTAAAAAGAGCAAGGATAAGGTGTCCTACTTAAAAAGAACCAGGATAAGATTTCCTACATAAAAAGAGCCAGGATAAGGTGTCCTACTTAAAAAGAGCCAGGATAAGGTGTCCTACTTAAAAAGAGCCAGGATAAGGTGTCCTACTTAAAAAGAGCCAGGATAAGGTGTCCGAAAGGAGGGACATGTCTACCTGTGGACTTGTTTCAGTGAACTACCACTATAAAAATCCAACTAACCATGTTTGTCTTGTACAAAGAAGAAATTATCAACATCATCATCATCTCGTCAAAGTAATTTGTAATCTATACAATAACAAATTTATAAATTCTTCAAAAAACAAAAATACCTTCTTATGAAAAGAAAGCTTAAACAGTGATGGTCAACAATTCTACCAATATCAGCAAATCCAACAACCACCTCTCACATAAAGAAAGCTTAATCGATGATGGTCAACAATTCTACCAATATAAACAAATCCAACAACCACCTCTCACCTAAAGAAAGCTTAAGCAGCGATGGTCAACAATTCTACCAATATCAACAAATCCAACAACCACCTCTCACCTAAAGAAAGCTTAAACAGTGATGGTCAACAATTCTACCAATATCCACAAATCCAACAACCACCTCTCACCTAATGAAAGTTAAAACATCGATGGTCAACAATTCTACCATTATCAACAAATTCAACAACCACCTCTCACCTAAAAAAAGCTTAAACAGTGATGGTCAACAATTCTACCAATATCAACAAATCCAACAACCACCTCTCACCTAAAGAAAGTTTAAACAGTGATGGTCAACAATTCCACCAATATCAACAAATCCAACAACCACCTCTCACCTAAAGAAAGCTTAAACAGCGATGTTCAACAATTCTACCATTATCAACAAATCCAGCAACCACCTCTCACCTAAAGAAAGCTTAAACAATGATTGTCAACAATTCCACCAATATCAACAAATCAAACAACCACCTCTCACCTAAAGAAATTTTAAACAGTCATGGTCAACAATTCTACCAATATCAACAAATCATACAACCACCTATCACCTAAGGAAAGTTTATACTGATGGTCAACAATTCTACCAATATCAACAAATCAAACAACCACCTCTCACCTAAAGAAAGTTTAAACAGTGATGGGCAACAATTCTACCAATATCAACAAATCCAACAACCACCTCTCACCTAAAGAAAGTTTAAACAGTGATGGTCAACAATTCTACCAATATCAAAAAATCCAAAAATCACCTTTCACATTAAGAAAGTTTAAACAGTGATGGTCAACAATTCTATCAGTATCAACAAATCCAACAACCACCTCTCACCTAAAGAAAGTTTAAACAGTGATGGTCAACAATTCCACCAATATCAACAAATCAAACAACCACCTCTCACTTAAAGAAAGTTTGAACAGCGATGGTCAACAATTCCACCAATATCAATAAATCCAACAACCACCTCTCACCTAAAGAAAGCTTAATCAGTGATGGTCAACAATTCTACCAGTATCAACAAATCCAACAACCACCTCTCACCTATAGAAAGTTTAAACAGTGATGGTCAACAATTCCACCAATATCAACAAATCCAACAACCACATCTCACCTAAAGAAAGTTTAGACAGTGATGGTCAACAATTCCACCAATATCAACAAATCCAACAACCACCTCTCACCTAAAGAAAGCTTAAACAGCGACGGTCAACAATTCTACCAATATCAACAAATCCAACAACCACCTCTCACCTAAAGAAAGCTTAAACAGTGATGGTCAACAATTCTACCAATATCAACAAATCCAACAACCACCTCTCACCTAATGAAAGCTAAAACAGTGATGATCAACAATTCTACCATTATCAACAAATCCAACAACCACCTCTCACCTAAGAAAAGTTTAAACAGTGATGGTCAACAATTCTACCAATATCAACAAATCCAACAACCACCTCTCACCTAAAGAAAGTTTAAACAGTGATGGTCAACAATTCCACCAATATCAACAAATCCAACAACCACCTCTCACCTAAAAAAAGCTTAAACAGCGATGTTCAACAATTCTACCATTATCAACAAATCCAGCAACCACCTCTCACCTAAAGAAAGTTTAAACATTGATGGTCAACAATTCCACCAATATCAACAAATCAAATAACCACCTCTCACCTAAAGAAATTTTAAACAGTCTTGGTCAACAATTCTACCAATATCAACAAATCATACAACCACCTATCACCTAAGGAAAGTTTATACTGATGGTCAACAATTCCACCAATATCAACAAATCAAACAACCACCTCTCACCTAAAGAAATTTAAACAGTGATGGTCAACAATTCTACCAATATCAACAAATCCAACAACCACCTCTCACCTAAAGAAAGTTTAAACAGTGATGGTCAACAATTCCACCAATATAAAAAAACCCAAAAACCACCTCTCACATTAAGAAAGTTTAAACAGTGATGGTCAACAATTCTATCAGTATCAACAAATCCAACAACCACCTCTCACCTAAAGAAAGTTTAAACAGTGATGGTCAACAATTCCACCAATATCAACAAATCCAACAACCACCTCTCACTTAAAGCAAGTTTGAACAGCGATGGTCAACAATTCCACCAATATAAACAAATCCAACAACCACCTCTCACCTAAAGAAAGCTTAAACAGCGATGGTCAACAATTCTACCAATATCAACAAATCCAACAACCACCTCTCACCTAAAAATAGCTTAAACAGTGATGGTCAACAATTCTACCAATATCAACAAATCCAACAACCACCTCTCACCTAAAGAAAGTTTAAACAGTGATGGTCAACAATTCCACCAATATCAACAAATCCAACAACCACCTCTCACCTAAAGAAAGCTTAAACAGCGATGTTCAACAATTCTACCATTATCAACAAATCCAGCAACCACCTCTCACCTAAAGAAAGCTTAAACAATGATTGTCAACAATTCCACCAATATCAACAAATCAAACAACCACCTCTCACCTAAAGAAATTTTAAACAGTCATGGTCAACAATTCTACCAATATCAACAAATCATACAACCACCTATCACCTAAGGAAAGTTTATACTGATGGTCAACAATTCTACCAATATCAACAAATCAAACAACCACCTCTCACCTAAAGAAAGTTTAAACAGTGATGGGCAACAATTCTACCAATATCAACAAATCCAACAACCACCTCTCACCTAAAGAAAGTTTAAACAGTGATGGTCAACAATTCTACCAATATCAAAAAATCCAAAAATCACCTTTCACATTAAGAAAGTTTAAACAGTGATGGTCAACAATTCTATCAGTATCAACAAATCCAACAACCACCTCTCACCTAAAGAAAGTTTAAACAGTGATGGTCAACAATTCCACCAATATCAACAAATCAAACAACCACCTCTCACTTAAAGAAAGTTTGAACAGCGATGGTCAACAATTCCACCAATATCAATAAATCCAACAACCACCTCTCACCTAAAGAAAGCTTAATCAGTGATGGTCAACAATTCTACCAGTATCAACAAATCCAACAACCACCTCTCACCTATAGAAAGTTTAAACAGTGATGGTCAACAATTCCACCAATATCAACAAATCCAACAACCACATCTCACCTAAAGAAAGTTTAGACAGTGATGGTCAACAATTCTACCAATATCAACAAATCCAACAACCACCTCTCACCTAAAGAAAGCTTAAACAGCGATGGTCAACAATTCTACCAATATCAACAAATCCAACAACCACCTCTCACCTAAAGAAAGCTTAAACAGTGATGGTCAACAATTCTACCAATATCAACAAATCCAACAACCACCTCTCACCTAATGAAAGCTAAAACAGTGATGATCAACAATTCTACCATTATCAACAAATCCAACAACCACCTCTCACCTAAGAAAAGTTTAAACAGTGATGGTCAACAATTCTACCAATATCAACAAATCCAACAACCACCTCTCACCTAAAGAAAGTTTAAACAGTGATGGTCAACAATTCCACCAATATCAACAAATCCAACAACCACCTCTCACCTAAAAAAAGCTTAAACAGCGATGTTCAACAATTCTACCATTATCAACAAATCCAGCAACCACCTCTCACCTAAAGAAAGTTTAAACATTGATGGTCAACAATTCCACCAATATCAACAAATCAAATAACCACCTCTCACCTAAAGAAATTTTAAACAGTCTTGGTCAACAATTCTACCAATATCAACAAATCATACAACCACCTATCACCTAAGGAAAGTTTATACTGATGGTCAACAATTCCACCAATATCAACAAATCAAACAACCACCTCTCACCTAAAGAAATTTAAACAGTGATGGTCAACAATTCTACCAATATCAACAAATCCAACAACCACCTCTCACCTAAAGAAAGTTTAAACAGTGATGGTCAACAATTCCACCAATATCAAAAAACCCAAAAACCACCTCTCACATTAAGAAAGTTTAAACAGTGATGGTCAACAATTCTATCAGTGTCAACAAATCCAACAACCACCTCTCACCTAAAGAAAGTTTAAACAGTGATGGTCAACAATTCCACCAATATCAACAAATCCAACAACCACCTCTCACTTAAAGCAAGTTTGAACAGCGATGGTCAACAATTCCACCAATATAAACAAATCCAACAACCACCTCTCACCTAAAGAAAGCTTAAACAGCGATGGTCAACAATTCTACCAATATCAACAAATCCAACAACCACCTCTCACCTAAAAATAGCTTAAACAGTGATGGTCAACAATTCTACCAATATCAACAAATCCAACAACCACCTCTCACCTAATGAAAGTTAAAACAGCGATGGTCAACAATTCTATCATTATCAACAAATCCAACAACCACCTCTCACCTAAAGAAAGTTTAAACAGTGATGGTCAACAATTCTACCAATATCAACAAATCCAACAACCACCTCTCACCTAAAGAAAGTTTAAACAGTGATGGACACCAATTCCACCAATATCAACAAATCCAACAACCACCTCTCACCTAAAGAAAGCTTAAACAGCGATGTTCAACAATTCTACCATTATCAACAAATCCAGCAACCACCTCTCACCTAAAGAAAGGTTAAAGAATGATGGTCAACAATTCCACCAGTATCAACAAATCAAACAACCACCTCTCACCTAAAGAAATTTTAAACAGTCATGGTCAACAATTCTACCAATATCAACAAATCATACAACCACCTATCACCTAAGGAAAGTTTATACTGATGGTCAACAATTCTACCAATATCAACAAATCAAACAACCACCTCTCACCTAAAGAAAGTTTAAACAGTGATGGTCAACAATTCTACCAATATCAACAAATCCAACAACCACCTCTCACCTAAAGAAAGTTTAAACAGTGATGGTCAACAATTCCACCAATATCAACAAATCCAACAACCACCTCTCACTTAAAGAAAGTTTAAACAGCGATGGTCAACAATTCCACCAATATCAATAAATCCAACAACCACCTCTCACCTAAAGAAAGCTTAAGCAGTGATGGTCAACAATTCTACCAGTATCAACAAATCCAACAACCACCTCTCACCTAAAGAAAGTTTAAACAGTGATGGTCAACAATTCTACCAATATCAACAAATCCAACAACCGCCTCTCACCTAAAGAAAGTCTAAACAGTGATGGTCAACAATTCCACCAATATCAACAAATCAAAAAATCACCTCTCACCTAAAGAAAGCTTAAACACCGATGTTCAACAATTCTACCATTATCAACAAATCCAACAACCACCTCTCACCTAAAGAAAGTTTAAACAATAATGGTCAACAATTCCACCAATATCAACAAATCAAACAACCACCGCTCACCTAAAGAAAGCTAAAACAGTCATGCTCAACAATTCTACCAATATCAACAAATCCAACAACCACCTATCACCTAAGGAAAGTCTATACTGATGGTCAACAATTCTACCAATATCAACAAATCAAACAACCACCTCTCACCTAAAGAAAGTTCAAACAGTGATGGTCAACAATTCTACCAATATCAACAAATCCAACAACCAACTCTCACCTAAAGAAAGTTTAAACAGTGATGGTCAACAATTCCACCAATATCAACAAATCCAAAAACCACCTCTCACCTAAAGAAAGCTAAAACATTGATAGTCAACAATTCTATCAGTATCAACAAATCCAACAACAACCTCTCACCTAGAGAAAGTTTAAACAGTGATGGTCAACAATTCCACCAATATCAACAAATCCAACAACCACGTCTCACTTAAAAAAGTTTAAATAGCGATGGTCAACAATTCCACCAATATCAATAAATCCAACAACCACCTCTCACCTAAAGAAAGCTTAATCAGTGATGGTCAACAATTCTACCAGTATCAACAAATCCAACAACCACCTCTCACCTAAAGAAAGCTTAAACGGTGATGGTCAACAATTCTACCAATATCAACAAATCCAACAACCACCTCTCACCTAAAGAAAGTTTAAACAGCGATGGTCAACAATTCCACCAATATCAATAAATCCAACAACCACCTCTCACCTAAAGAAAGCTTAAGCAGTGATGGTCAACAATTCTACCAGTATCAACAAATCCAACAACCACCTCTCACCTAAAGAAAGTTTAAACAGTGATGATAAACAATTACACCAATATCAACAAATCCAACAACCACCTCTCACCTAAGGAAAGCTTAAACAGTGATGTCAACAATTCTACCAATATCAACAAATCCAACAACCACCTCTCACCTAAAGAAAGTTTAAACAGTGATGTCAACAATTCTACCAATATCAACAAATCCAACAACAACCTCTCACCTAAACAAAGTTTAAACAGTGATGGTCAACAATTCCACCAATATCAAAAAATCCAAAAACCACCTCTCACATTAAGAAAGTTTAAACAGTGATGGTCAACAATTCTATCAGTATCAACAAATCCAACAACCACCTCTCACCTAAAGAAAGTTTAAACAGTGATGGTCAACAATTCCACCAATATCAACAAATCCAACAACCACCTCTCACTTAAAGCAAGTTTGAACAGCGATGGTCAACAATTCCACCAATATCAATAAATCCAACAACCACCTCTCACCTAAAGAAAGCTTAAGCAGTGATGGTCAACAATTCTACCAGTATCAACAAATTCAACAACCACCTCTCACCTAAAGAAAGTTTAAACAGTGATGGTCAACAATTCTACCAATATAAACAAATCCAACAACCACCTCTCACCTAAAGAAAGCTTAAACAGCGATGGTCAACAATTCTACCAATATCAACAAATCCAACAACCACCTCTCACCTAAAAATAGCTTAAACAGTGATGGTCAACAATTCTACCAATATCAACAAATCCAACAACCACCTCTCACCTAATGAAAGTTAAAACAGCGATGGTCAACAATTCTATCATTATCAACAAATCCAACAACCACCTCTCACCTAAAGAAAGCTAAAACAGTGATGGTCAACAATTCTACCAATATCAACAAATCCAACAACCACCTCTCACCTAAGGAAAGTTAAAACAGCGATGGTCAACAATTCTATCATTATCAACAAATCCAACAACCACCTCTCACCTAAAGAAATTTTAAACAGTCATGGTCAACAATTCTACCAATATCAACAAATCATACAACCACCTATCACCTAAGGAAAGTTTATACTGATGGTCAACAATTCTACCAATATCAACAAATCAAACAACCACCTCTCACCTAAAGAAAGTTTAAACAGTGATGGTCAACAATTCTACCAATATCAACAAATCCAACAATCACCTCTCACCTAACGAAAGTTTAAACAGTGATGGTCAACAATTCTACCAATATCAAAAAATCCAAAAACCACCTCTCACCTTAAGAAAGTTTAAACAGTGATGGTCAACAATTCTATCAGTATCAAAAAATCCAACAACCACCTCTCACCTACAGAAAGCTTAAACAGTGATGGTCAACAATTCTACCAATATCAACAAATCCAACAACCACCTCTCACTTAAAGAAAGTTTAAACAGCGATGGTCAACCATTCCACCAATATCAATAAATCCAACAACCACCTCTCACCTAAAGAAAGCTTAAGCAGTGATGGTCAACAATTCTACCAGTATCAACAAATCCAACAACCACCTCTCACCTAAAGAAAGTTTAAACAGTGATGGTCAACAATTCTACCAATATCAACAAATCCAACAACCACCTCTCACCTAAAGAAAGTCTAAACAGTGATGGTCAACAATTCCACCAATATCAACAAATCCAAAAATCACCTCTCACCTAAAGAAAGCTTAAACAGCGATGTTCAACAATTCTACCATTATCAACAAATCCAACAACCACCTCTCACCTAAAGAAAGTTTAAACAATAATGGTCAACAATTCCACCAATATCAACAAATCAAACAACCACCGCTCACCTAAAGAAAGCTTAAACAGTCATGCTCAACAATTCTACCAATATCAACAAATCCAACAACCACCTCTCACCTAGAGAAAGTTTAAACAGTGATGGTCAACAATTCCACCAATATCAACAAATCCAACAACCACCTCTCACCTAAAGAAAGCTTAAGCAGTGATGGTCAACAATTCTACCAGTATCAACAAATCCAACAACCACCTCTCACCTAAAGAAAGTTTAAACAGTGATGATCAACAATTACACCAATATCAACAAATCCAACAACCACCTCTCACCTAAGGAAAGCTTAAACAGTGATGGTCAACAATTCTACCAATATCAACAAATCCAACAACCACCTCTCACCTAAAGAAAGTTTAAACAATAATGGTCAACAATTCCACCAATATCAACAAATCAAACAACCACCGCTCACCTAAAGAAAGCTAAAACAGTCATGCTCAACAATTCTACCAATATCAACAAATCCAACAACCACCTATCACCTAAGGAAAGTCTATACTGATGGTCAACAATTCTACCAATATCAACAAATCAAACAACCACCTCTCACCTAAAGAAAGTTCAAACAGTGATGGTCAACAATTCTACCAATATCAACAAATCCAACAACCAACTCTCACCTGAAGAAAGTTTAAACAGTGATGGTCAACAATTCCACCAATATCAACAAATCCAAAAACCACCTCTCACCTAAAGAAAGCTAAAACATTGATAGTCAACAATTCTATCAGTATCAACAAATCCAACAACAACCTCTCACCTAGAGAAAGTTTAAACAGTGATGGTCAACAATTCCACCAATATCAACAAATCCAACAACCACGTCTCACTTAAAAAAGTTTAAATAGCGATGGTCAACAATTCCACCAATATCAATAAATCCAACAACCACCTCTCACCTAAAGAAAGCTTAATCAGTGATGGTCAACAATTCTACCAGTATCAACAAATCCAACAACCACCTCTCACCTAAAGAAAGCTTAAACAGTGATGGTCAACAATTCTACCAATATCAACAAATCCAACAACCACCTCTCACCTAAAGAAAGTTTAAACAGCGATGGTCAACAATTCCACCAATATCAATAAATCCAACAACCACCTCTCACCTAAAGAAAGCTTAAGCAGTGATGGTCAACAATTCTACCAGTATCAACAAATCCAACAACCACCTCTCACCTAAAGAAAGTTTAAACAGTGATGATAAACAATTACACCAATATCAACAAATCCAACAACCACCTCTCACCTAAGGAAAGCTTAAACAGTGATGTCAACAATTCTACCAATATCAACAAATCCAACAACCACCTCTCACCTAAAGAAAGTTTAAACAGTGATGTCAACAATTCTACCAATATCAACAAATCCAACAACCACCTCTCACCTAAAGAAAGTTTAAACAGTGATGGTCAACAATTCCACCAATATCAAAAAATCCAAAAACCACCTCTCACATTAAGAAAGTTTAAACAGTGATGGTCAACAATTCTATCAGTATCAACAAATCCAACAACCACCTCTCACCTAAAGAAAGTTTAAACAGTGATGGTCAACAATTCCACCAATATCAACAAATCCAACAACCACCTCTCACTTAAAGCAAGTTTGAACAGCGATGGTCAACAATTCCACTAATATCAATAAATCCAACAACCACCTCTCACCTAAAGAAAGCTTAAGCAGTGATGGTCAACAATTCTACCAGTATCAACAAATTCAACAACCACCTCTCACCTAAAGAAAGTTTAAACGGTGATGGTCAACAATTCTACCAATATAAACAAATCCAACAACCACCTCTCACCTAAAGAAAGCTTAAACAGCGATGGTCAACAATTCTACCAATATCAACAAATCCAACAACCACCTCTCACCTAAAAATAGCTTAAACAGTGATGGTCAACAATTCTACCAATATCAACAAATCCAACAACCACCTCTCACCTAATGAAAGTTAAAACAGCGATGGTCAACAATTCTATCATTATCAACAAATCCAACAACCACCTCTCACCTAAAGAAACCTAAAACAGTGATGGTCAACAATTCTACCAATATCAACAAATCCAACAACCACCTCTCACCTAAGGAAAGTTAAAACAGCGATGGTCAACAATTCTATCATTATCAACAAATCCAACAACCTCCTCTCACCTAAAGAAATTTTAAACAGTCATGGTCAACAATTCTACCAATATCAACAAATCATACAACCACCTATCACCTAAGGAAAGTTTATACTGATGGTCAACAATTCTACCAATATCAACAAATCAAACAACCACCTCTCACCTAAAGAAAGTTTAAACAGTGATGGTCAACAATTCTACCAATATCAACAAATCCAACAATCACCTCTCACCTAAAGAAAGTTTAAACAGTGATGGTCAACAATTCTACCAATATCAAAAAATCCAAAAACCACCTCTCACCTTAAGAAAGTTTAAACAGTGATGGTCAACAATTCTATCAGTATCAACAAATCCAACAACCACCTCTCACCTACAGAAAGCTTAAACAGTGATGGTCAACAATTCTACCAATATCAACAAATCCAACAACCACCTCTCACTTAAAGAAAGTTTAAACAGCGATGGTCAACCATTCCACCAATATCAATAAATCCAACAACCACCTCTCACCTAAAGAAAGCTTAAGCAGTGATGGTCAACAATTCTACCAGTATCAACAAATCCAACAACCACCTCTCACCTAAAGAAAGTTTAAACAGTGATGGTCAACAATTCTACCAATATCAACAAATCCAACAACCACCTCTCACCTAAAGAAAGTCTAAACAGTGATGGTCAACAATTCCACCAATATCAACAAATCCAAAAATCACCTCTCACCTAAAGAAAGCTTACACAGCGATGTTCAACAATTCTACCATTATCAACAAATCCAACAACCACCTCTCACCTAAAGAAAGTTTAAACAATAATGGTCAACAATTCCACCAATATCAACAAATCAAACAACCACCGCTCACCTAAAGAAAGCTTAAACAGTCATGCTCAACAATTCTACCAATATCAACAAATCCAACAACCACCTATCACCTAAGGAAAGTCTATACTGATGGTCAACAATTCTACTAATATCAACAAATCAAACAACCACCTCTCACCTAAAGAAAGTTTAAACAGTGATGGTCAACAATTCTACCAATATCAACAAATCCAACAACCAACTCTCACCTAAAGAAAGTTTAAACAGTGATGGTCAACAATTCCACCAATATCAACAAATCCAAAAACCACCTCTCACCTAAAGAAAGCTAAAACATTGATGGTCAACAATTCTATCAGTATCAACAAATCCAACAACAACCTCTCACCTAGAGAAAGTTTAAACAGTGATGGTCAACAATTCCACCAATATCAACAAATCCAACAACCACCTCTCATCTAAAGAAAGCTTAAGCAGTGATGGTCAACAATTCTACCAGTATCAACAAATCCAACAACCACCTCTCACCTAAAGAAAGTTTAAACAGTGATGATCAACAATTACACCAATATCAACAAATCCAACAACCACCTCTCACCTAAGGAAAGCTTAAACAGTGATGGTCAACAATTCTACCAATATCAACAAATCCAACAACCACCTCTCACCTAAAGAAAGCTTAAATAGTGATGGTCAACAATTCTACCAATATCAACAAATCCAACAATCACCTCTCACCTAAAGAAAGCTTAAACAGTGATGGTCAACAATTCTACCAACATCAACAAACCCAACAACCACCTCACACATAAAGAAAGTTTAAACAGTGATGGTCAACAATTCTACAAATATCAACAAAACAAACATCCACCTCTCACCTAAAGAAAGCTTAAACAGCGATGGTCAATAATTCCACCAATATCAACAAATCTAACAACCACCTCTCACCTAAAGAAAGCTTAAACAGTGATGGTCAACAATTCTACCAATATCAACAAATCCAACAACCACCTCACTCTTAAAGAAAGTTTAAACAGTGATGGTCAACAATTCTACCAATATCAACAGATCCAACAATCATCTCTCACCTAGAGAAAGCTTAAACAGTGATGGTCAACAATTCTACCAATATCAACAAATCCAACAACCATCTCTCACCTAAAGAAAGCTTAAACAGCGATGTTCAACAATTCTACCATTATCAACAAATCCAGCAACCACCTCTCACCTAAAGAAAGTTTAATCAATGATGGTCAACAATTCCACCAATATCAACAAATCAAACAACCACCTCTCACCTAAAGAAAGTTTAAACAGTGATGGTCAACAATTCTACCAATATCAACAAATCCAACAACCACCTCTCAACTAAAGAAAGTTTAAACAGTGATGGTCAACAATTCTACCAATATCAACAAATCCAACAACCACCTCTCACCTAAGGAAAGCTTAAACAGTGATGGTCAACAATTCTACCAATATCAACAAATCCAACAACCACCTCTCACCTAAAGAAAGTTTAAACAGTGATGGTCAACAATTCTACCAATATCAACAAATCCAACAACCACCTCTCACCTAAAGAAAGCTTAAATATTGATGGTCAACAATTCTACCAATATCAACAAATCCAACAATCACCTCACACCTAAAGAAAGTTTAAACAGTGATGATCAACAATTCTACCAGTATCAACAAATCCAAAAACCACCTCACACCTAAAGAAAGTTTAAACAGTGATGGTCAACAATTCTACCAATATCAACAAAACAAACAACCACCTCTCACCTAAAGAAAGCTTAAATAGCAATGGTCAACAATTCCACCAATATCAACAAATCCAACAATCGTCTCTCACCTAAAGGAAGTTTAAACAGTGATGGTCAACAATTCTACCAATATCAACAAATCATACAACCACCTATCACCTAAGGAAAGTTTATACTGATGGTCAACAATTCTACCAATATCAACAAATCAAACAACCACCTCTCACCTAAAGAAAGTTTAAACAGTGATGGTCAACAATTCTACCAATATCAACAAATCCAACAATCGTCTCTCACCTAAAGGAAGTTTAAACAGTGATGGTCAACAATTCTATCAGTATCAACAAATCCAACAACCACCTCTCACCTAAAGAAAGTTTAAACAGTGATGGTCAACAATTCCACCAATATCAACAAATTTAACAACCACCTCTCACTTAAAGCAAGTTTGAACAGCGATGGTCAACAATTCCACCAATATCAATAAATCCAACAACCACCTCTCACCTAAAGAAAGCTTAAGCAGTGATGGTCAACAATTCTACCAGTATCAACAAATCAAACAACCACCTCTCACCTAAAGAAAGTTTAAACGGTGATGGTCAACAATTCTACCAATATAAACAAATCCAACAACCACCTCTCACCTAAAGAAAGCTTAAACAGCGATGGTCAACAATTCTACCAATATCAACAAATCCAACAACCACCTCTCACCTAATGAAAGTTAAAACAGCGATGGTCAACAATTCTATCATTATCAACAAATCCAACAACCACCTCTCACCTAAAGAAAGTTTAAACAGTGATGGTCAACAATTCTACCAATATCAACAAATCCAACAACCACCTCTCACCTAAAGAAAGTTTAAACAGTGATGGACAACAATTCCACCAATATCAACAAATCCAACAACCACCTCTCACCTAAAGAAAGCTTAAACAGCGATGTTCAACAATTCTACCATTATCAACAAATACAGCAACCACCTCTCACCTAAAGAAAGTTTAAACAATGATGGTCAACAATTCCACCAATATCAACAAATCAAACAACCACCTCTCACCTAAAGAAATTTTAAACAGTCATGGTCAACAATTCTACCAATATCAACAAATCATACAACCACCTATCACCTAAGGAAAGTTTATACTGATGGTCAACAATTCTACCAATATCAACAAATCAAACAACCACCTCTCACCTAAAGAAAGTTTAAACAGTGATGGTCAACAATTCTACCAATATCAACAAATCCAACAACCACCTCTCACCTAAAGAAAGTTTAAACAGTGATGGTCAACAATTCTACCAATATCAAAAAATCCAAAAACCACCTCTCACCTTAAGAAAGTTTAAACAGTGATGGTCAACAATTCTATCAGTATCAACAAATCCAACAACCACCTCTCACCTACAGAAAGCTTAAACAGTGATGGTCAACAATTCCACCAATATCAACAAATCCAACAACCACCTCTCACTTAAAGAAAGTTTAAACAGCGATGGTCAACAATTCCACCAATATCAATAAATTCAACAACCACCTCTCACCTAAAGAAAGCTTAAGCAGTGATGGTCAACAATTCTACCAGTATCAACAAATCCAACAACCACCTCTCACCTAAAGAAAGTTTAAACAGTGATGGTCAACAATTCTACCAATATCAACAAATCCAACAACCACCTCTCACCTAAAGAAAGTCTAAACAGTGATGGTCAACAATTCCACCAATATCAACAAATCCAAAAATCACCTCTCACCTAAAGAAAGCTTAAACAGCGATGTTCAACAATTCTACCATTATCAACAAATCCAACAACCACCTCTCACCTAAAGAAAGTTTAAACAATAATGGTCAACAATTCCACCAATATCAACAAATCAAACAACCACCGCTCACCTAAAGAAAGCTTAAACAGTCATGCTCAACAATTCTACCAATATCAACAAATCCAACAACCACCTATCACCTAAGGAAAGTCTATACTGATGGTCAACAATTCTACCAATATCAACAAATCAAACAACCACCTCTCACCTAAAGAAAGTTTAAACAGTGATGGTCAACAATTCTACCAATATCAACAAATCCAACAACCAACTCTCACCTAAAGAAAGTTTAAACAGTGATGGTCAACAATTCCACCAATATCAACAAATCCAAAAACCACCTCTCACCTAAAGAAAGCTAAAACATTGATGGTCAACAATTCTATCAGTATCAACAAATCCAACAACAACCTCTCACCTAGAGAAAGTTTAAACAGTGATGGTCAACAATTCCACCAATATCAACAAATCCAACAACCACCTCTCACTTAAAAAAGTTTAAATAGCGATGGTCAACAATTCCACCAATATCAATAAATCCAACAACCACCTCTCACCTAAAGAAAGCTTAATCAGTGATGGTCAACAATTCTACCAGTATCAACAAATCCAACAACCACCTCTCACCTAAAGAAAGCTTAAGCAGTGATGGTCAACAATTCTACCAATATCAACAAATCCAACAACCACCTCTCACCTAAAGAAAGTTTAAACAGCGATGGTCAACAATTCCACCAATATCAATAAATCCAACAACCACCTCTCACCTAAAGAAAGCTTAAGCAGTGATGGTCAACAATTCTACCAGTATCAACAAATCCAACAACCACCTCTCACCTAAAGAAAGTTTAAACAGTGATGATCAACAATTACACCAATATCAACAAATCCAACAACCACCTCTCACCTAAGGAAAGCTTAAACAGTGATGTCAACAATTCTACCAATATCAACAAATCCAACAACCACCTCTCACCTAAAGAAAGTTTAAACAGTGATGGTCAACAATTCTACCAATATCAACAAATCCAACAACCACCTCTCACCTAAAGAAAGCTTAAATAGTGATGGTCAACAATTCTACCAATACCAACAAATCCAACAATCACCTCTCACCTAAAGAAAGCTTAAACAGTGATGGTCAACAATTCTACCAACATCAACAAATCCAACAACCACCTCACACATAAAGAAAGTTTAAACAGTGATGGTCAACAATTCTACAAATATCAACAAAACAAACATCCACCTCTCACCTAAAGAAAGCTTAAACAGCGATGGTCAATAATTCCACCAATATCAACAAATCTAACAACCACCTCTCACCTATAGAAAGATTAAACAGTGATGGTCAACAATTCTACCAATATCAACAAATCCAACAACCACCTCACTCTTAAAGAAAGTTTAAACAGTGATGGTCAACAATTCTACCAATATCAACAGATCCAACAATCATCTCTCACCTAGAGAAAGCTTAAAAAGTGATGGTCAACAATTCTACCAATATCAACAAATCCAACAACCATCTCTCACCTAAAGAAAGCTTAAACAGCGATGTTCAACAATTCTACCATTATCAACAAATCCAGCAACCACCTCTCACCTAAAGAAAGTTTAATCAATGATGGTCAACAATTCCACCAATATCAACAAATCAAACAACCACCTCTCACCTAAAGAAAGTTTAAACAGTGATGGTCAACAATTCTACCAATATCAACAAATCCAACAACCACCTCTCACCTAAAGAAAGCTTAAACAGTGATGGTCAACAATTCTACCAATATCAACAAATCCAACAACCACCTCTCACCTAAGGAAAGCTTAAACAGTGATGGTCAACAATTCTACCAATATCAACAAATCCAACAACCACCTCTCACCTAAAGAAAGTTTAAACAGTGATGGTCAACAATTCTACCAATATCAACAAATCCAACAACCACCTCTCACCTAAAGAAAGCTTAAATATTGATGGTCAACAATTCTACCAATATCAACAAATCCAACAATCATCTCACACCTAAAGAAAGTTTAAACAGTGATGATCAACAATTCTACCAATATCAACAAATCCAACAACCACCTCACACCTAAAGAAAGTTTAAACAGTGATGGTCAACAATTCTACCAATATCAACAAAACAAACAACCACCTCTCACCTAAAGAAAGCTTAAATAGCAATGGTCAACAATTCCACCAATATCAACAAATCCAACAATCATCTCTCACCTAAAGGAAGTTTAAACAGTGATGGTCAACAATTCTACCAATATCAACAAATCCAACAACCACCTCTCACCTAAAGAAAGTCTAAACAGTGATGGTCAACAATTCCACCAATATCAACAAATCGAAAAAAACCTCTCACCTAAAGAAAGCTTAAACAGCGTTGTTCAACAATTCTACCATTATCAACAAATCCAACAACCACCTCTCACCTAAAGAAAGTTTAAACAATGATGGTCAACAATTCCACCAATATCAACAAATCAAACATCCACCTCTCACCTAAAGAAAGTTTAAACAGTCATGGTCAACAATTCTACCAATATCAACAAATCATACAACCACCTATCACCTAAGGAAAGTTTATACTGATGGTCAACAATTCTACCAATATCAACAAATCAAACAACCACCTCTCACCTAAAGAAAGTTTAAACAGTGATGGTCAACAATTCTACCAATATCAACAAATCCAACAACAACCTCTCACCTAAAGAAAGTTTAAACAGTGATGGTCAACAATTCTACCAATATCAACAAATCCAACGACCACCTCTCACTTAAAGAAAGTTTAAACAGCGATGGTCAACAATTCCACCAATATCAATAAATCCAACAACCACCTCTCACCTAAAGAAAGCTTAAGCAGTGATGGTCAACAATTCTACCATTATCAACAAACCCAACAACCACCTCTCACCTAAAGAAAGTTTAAACAGTGATGGTCAACAATTCTACCAATATCAACAAATCCAACAACCACCTCTCAACTAAAGAAAGTTTAAACAGTGATGGTCAACAATTCCACCAATATCAATAAATCCAACAACTACCTCTCACCTAAAGAAAGCTTAAGCAGTGATGGTCAACAATTCCACCAATATCAACAAATCCAACAACCACCTCTCACCTAAGGAAAGCTTAAGCAGTGATGGTCAACAATTCTACCAATATCAACAAATCCAACAACCACCTGTCACCTAAAGAAAGCTTATACAGTGATGGTCAACAATTCTACCAATATCAACAAATCCCACAACCACCTCACACTTAAAGAAAGTCTAAACAGTGATGGTCAACAATTCTACCAATATCAACAGATCCAACAATCATCTCTCACCTAAAGAAAGCTTAAACAGTGATGGTCAACAATTCTACCAATATCAACAAATACAACAACCACCTCTCACCTAAAGAAAGTCTAAACAGTGATGGTCAACAATTCCACCAATATCAATAAATCCAACAACCACCTCTCACCTAAAGAAAGCTTAAGCAGTGATGGTCAACAATTCTACCAGTATCAACAAACCCAACAACCACCTCTCACCTAAAGAAAGTTTAAACAGTGATGATCAACAATTCTACCAATATCAACAAATCCAACAACCACCTCTCACCTAAAGAAAGCTTAAATAGTGATGGTCAACAATTCCACCAATATCAACAAATCCAACAACCACCTCTCACTTAAAGAAAGTTTAAACAGCGATGGTCAACAATTTCACCAATATCAATAAATCCAACAACCACCTCTCACCTAAAGAAAGCTTAAGCAGTGATGGTCAACAATTCTACCAATATCAACAAATCCAACAACCACCTCTCACCTAAAGAAAGCTTAAATAGTGATGGTCAACAACTCCACCAATATCAACAAATCCAACAACCACCTCTCACCTAAAGAAAGCTTATACAGTGATGGTCAACAATTCAACCAATATTAACAAATCCAACAACCACCTCTCACCTAAAGAAAGTTTAAACAGTGATGGTCAACAATTCTACCAATATCAACAAATCCAACAACCACCTCTCACCTAAAGAAAGGTTAAACAGTGATGGTCAACAATTCTACCAATATCAACAAATCCAACAACCACCTCTCACCAAAAGAAAGCTTGAACAGTGATGGTCAACAATTCTACCAATATCAACAAATCCAACAACCACCTCTCACCTAAAGAAAGCTTATACAGTGATGGTCAACAATTCTACACCTCTCACCTACAGAAAGTTTAAACAGTGATGGTCAACAATTCTACAAGCTTAAACAGCGATGGTCAACAATTCTACCAATATCAACAAACTAAACAACCACCTCTCACCTAAAGAAAGTTTAAACAGCGATGGTCAACAATTCCACTAAAATCTACAAATCCAACAACCACCTCTCACCTAAAGAAAGCTTAAACACTGATGGTCAACAATTCAACCAATATCAACAAATCAAACAACCACCTCTCACCTAAAGAAAGTTTAAACTGTGATAGTCAACAATTCTACCAATATCAACAAATCCAACAACCACCTCTCACCTACAGAAAGTTTAAACAGTGATGGTCAACAATTCTACCAATATCAACAAACTAAACAATCACCTCTCACCTAAAGAAAGTTTAAACAGTGATGGTCTAAATTTCCACCAATATCAACAAATCCAACAACCACCTCTCACCTAAAGAAAGTTTAAACAGTGATGGTCAACAATTCTACCAGTATCAACAAATCAAACAACCACCTTTAACCTAAAGAAAGCTTAAACAGTGATGGTCAACAATTCTACCAATATCAACAAATCCACCATCCACCTCTCACCTAAAGAAAGCTTAAACAGTGATGGTCAACAATTCTACCAATATCAACAAATCCAACAACCACCTCTCACTTAAAGAAAGTTTAAACAGTGATGGTCAACAATTCCACCAAAATCAACAAATCCAGCAACCACCTCTCTCCTAGAGAAAGCTTAAACAGTGATGGTCAACAATTCTACCAGTATCAACAAATCTAACAACCACCTCTCACCTAAAGAAAGTTTAAACAGTGATGGTCAACAATTCCACCAATATCAACAATTCCAACAACCACCTCTCACCTAAAGAAAGCTTAAACAGTGATAGTCAACAATTCTACCAATATCAACAAATCCAACAACCATCTCTCACCTAAAGAAAGTTTAAATTGTGATGGACAACAATTCTACCAATATCAACAAACCCAACAACCACCTCTCACCTAAAGAAAGTTTAACCAGTGATGGTCAACAATTCCACCAATATCAACAAATCCAACAACCACCTCTCACCTAAAGAAAGCTTAAACAGTGATGGTCAACAATTCTACCAATACCAACAAATCCAACAACCACCTCTCACCTAAAGAAAGTTTAAATTGTGACGGACAACAATTCTACCAATATCAACAAACCCAACAACCACCTCTCACCTAAAGAAAGTTTAACCAGTGATGGTCAACAATTCCACCAATATCAACAAATCCAACAACCACCTCTCACCTAAAGAAAGTTTAAACAGTGATGGTCAACAATTCCACCAATATCAACAAATCCAACAACCACCTCTCACCTAAAGAAAGCTTAAACAGTGATGGTCAACAATTCTACCAATACCAACAAATCCAACAACCACCTCTCACCTAAAGAAAGCTTAAACAGTGATGGTCAACAATTCTACCAATATCAACAAATCCAACAACCACCTCTCACCTAAAGAAAGCTTAAACAGTGATGGTCAACAATTCCACCAATATCAACAAATCCAACAACCAACTCTCACCTAAAGAAAGTTTAAACAGTGATGGTCAACAATTCTACCAATATCAATAACACCAACAATCACCTCTCACTTAAATAAAGTTTAAACAGTGATGGTCAACAATTTCACCAATATCAACAAATCCAACAACCACCTCTCACCTAAAGAAAGTTTAAACAGTGATGGTCAACAATTCTACCAATATCAATAACACCAACAACCACCTCTCACCTATAGAAAGTTTAGACAGTGATAGTCAACAATTCTACCAATATCAACAAATCCAACAACCACCTCTCACCTACAGAAAGCTTAAACAGTGATGGTCAACAATTCTACCAATATCAACAAACTAAACAACCACCTCTCACCTAAAGAAAGTTTAATCAGCGATGGTTAACAATTCTACCAATATCAACAAACTAAACAACCACCTCTCACCTAAAGAAAGTTTAAACAGTGATGGTCAAAATTTCCACCAATATCAACAAATCCAACAACCACCTCTCACCTAAAGAAAGTTTATACAGTGATGGTCAACAATTCTACCAATATCAATAAATCCAACAACCACCTCTCACCTAAAGAAAGCTTAAACAGTGATGGTCAACAATTCTACAAGCTTAAACAGTAATGGTCAACAATTCTACCAATATCAACAAATCCAACAACCACCTCTCACCTAAAGAAAGTTTAAACAGTGATAGTCAACAATTCTACCAATATCAACAAATCCAACAACCACCTCTCACCTAAAGAAAGTTTAAACAGCGATGGTCAACAATTCTACCAATATCAACAAACTAAACAACCACCTCACCTAAAGAAAGTTTAAACAGCGATGGTTAACAATTCTACCAATATCAACAAATCCAACAACCACCTCTCACCTAAAGAAAGTTTAAACAGCGATGGTCAACAATTCTACCAATATCAACAAACTTAACAACCACCTCTCACCTAAAGAAAGTTTAAACAGCGATGGTCAACAATTCTACCAATATCAACCAACTAAACAACCACCTCTCACCTAAAGAAAGCTTAAACAGTGATAGTCAACAATTCCACCAATATCAACAAATCCAACAACCACCTCTCACCTACAGAAAGCTTAAACAGTGATGGTCAACAATTCCACCAAAATCAACAAATCCAACAACCACCTCTCACCTAAAGAAAGTTTAAACAGTGATGGTCAACAATTCTACCAGTATCAACAAATCTAACAACCACCTCTCACCTAAAGAAAGCTTAAACAGTGATAGTCAACGATTCTACCAATATCAACAAATCCAACAACCACCTCTCACCTAAAGAAAGATTAAACAGTGATGGTCAACAATTCTACCAATATCAACAAAACTAACAACCATCTCTCACCTAAAGAAAGCTTAAACAGTGATGGTCACCAATTCCACCAATATCAACAAATCCAACAACCACCTCTCACCTAAAGAAAGCTTAAACAGTGATGGTCAACAATTCTACCAATATCAACAAATCAAACAACCATCTCTCACCTAAATAAAGTTTAAACAGTGATGGTCAACAATTCCACCAATATCAACAAATCCAACAACCAACTCTCACCTAAAGAAAGTTTAAACAGTGATGGTCAACAATTCTACCAATATCAATAACACCAACAATCACCTCTCATCTAAAGAAAGTTTAAACAGTGATGGTCAACAATTCCACCAATATCAACAATTCGAACAACCATCTCTCACCTAAAGAAAGCTTAAACAGTGATGGTCAACAATTCCACCAATATCAACAAATCCAACAACCAACTCTCACCTAAAGAAAGTTTAAAAAGTGATGGTCAACAATTCCACTAATATCAACAAAACTAACAACCCCCTCTCACCTGAAGAAAGTTTAAACAGTGATGGTCAACAATTCCACCAATATCAATAAATCCAACAACCAACTCTCACCTAAAGAAACCTTAAACAGTGATGGTCAACAATTCCACCAATATCAACAAACTAAACAACCACCTCTCACCTAAAGAAAGTTTAAACAGCGATGGTTAACAATTCTACCAATATCAACAAACTAAACAACCACCTCTCACCTAAAGAAAGCTTAAACAGTGAGTCAACAATTCCACCAATATCAACAAATCCAACAACCACCTCTCACCTAAAGAAAGTTTAAACAGTGATGGTCAACAATTCTACCAATATCAACAAATCAAACAACCACCTCTCACCTAAAGAAAGCTTAAACAGTGATGGTCAACAATTCTACCAATATCAACAAATCCAACAACCACCTCTCACCTAAAGAAAGCTTAAACAGTGATGGTCAACAATTCTACCAATATCAACAAATCCAACAACCACCTCTCACTTAAAGAAAGTTTAAACAGTGATGGTCAACAATTCCACCAAAATCAACAAATCCAACAACCACCTCTCTCCTAAAGAAAGTCTAAAAAGTGATGGTCAACAATTCTACCAGTATCAACAAATCTAACAACCACCTCTCACCTAAAGAAAGCTTAAACAGTGATGGTCACCAATTCCACCAATATCAACAAATCCAACAACCACCTCTCACCTAAAGAAAGCTTAAACAGTGATGGTCAACAATTCTACCGATATCAACAAATCCAACAACCACCTCTCACCTAAAGAAAGATTAAACAGTGATGGTCAACAATTCCACCAATATCAACAAATCCAACAACCACCTCTCACCTAAAGAAAGCTTAAACAGTGATGGTCAACAATTCTACCAATATCAACAAATCAAACAACCACCTCTCGCCTAAAGAAAGTTTAAACAGTGATGGTCAACAATTCCACCAATATCAACAAATCCAACAACCGACTCTCACCTAAAGAAAGTTTAAACAGTGATGGTCAACAATTCTACCAATATCAATAACACCAACAATCACCTCTCACCTAAAGAAAGTTTAAACAGTGATGGTCAACAATTCCACCAATATCAATAAATCCAACAACCAACTCTCACCTAAAGAAAGTTTAAAAAGTGATGGTCAACAATTCCACTAATATCAACAAAACTAACAACCCCCTCTCACCTAAAGAAAGTTTAAACAGTGATGGTCAACAATTCCACCAATATCAACAAATCCAACAACCAACTCTCACCTAAAGAAAGTTTAAACAGTGATGGTCAACAATTCTACCAATATCAACAAACTAAACAACCACCTCTCACCTAAAGAAAGCTTAAACAGTGATAGTCAACAATTCCACCAATATCAACAAATCCAACAACCACCTCTCACCTACAGAAAGCTTAAACAGTGATGGTCAACAATTCCACCAAAATCAACAAATCCAACAACCACCTCTCACCTAAAGAAAGTTTAAACGGTGATGGTCAACAATTCTACCAGTATCAACAAATCTAACAACCACCTCTCACCTAAAGAAAGCTTAAACAGTGATAGTCAACGATTCTACCAATATCAACAAATCCAACAACCACCTCTCACCTAAAGAAAGATTAAACAGTGATGGTCAACAATTCTACCAATATCAACAAAACTAACAACCATCTCTCACCTAAAGAAAGCTTAAACAGTGATGGTCACCAATTCCACCAATATCAACAAATCCAACAACCACCTCTCACCTAAAGAAAGCTTAAACAGTGATGGTCAACAATTCTACCAATATCAACAAATCAAACAACCATCTCTCACCTAAATAAAGTTTAAACAGTGATGGTCAACAATTCCACCAATATCAACAAATCCAACAACCAACTCTCACCTAAAGAAAGTTTAAACAGTGATGGTCAACAATTCTACCAATATCAATAACACCAACAATCACCTCTCATCTAAAGAAAGTTTAAACAGTGATGGTCAACAATTCCACCAATATCAACAATTCGAACAACCATCTCTCACCTAAAGAAAGCTTAAACAGTGATGGTCAACAATTCCACCAATATCAACAAATCCAACAACCAACTCTCACCTAAAAAAAGTTTAAAAAGTGATGGTCAACAATTCCACTAATATCAACAAAACTAACAACCCCCTCTCACCTGAAGAAAGTTTAAACAGTGATGGTCAACAATTCCACCAATATCAATAAATCCAACAACCAACTCTCACCTAAAGAAACCTTAAACAGTGATGGTCAACAATTCCACCAATATCAACAAACTAAACAACCACCTCTCACCTAAAGAAAGTTTAAACAGCGATGGTTAACAATTCTACCAATATCAACAAACTAAACAACCACCTCTCACCTAAAGAAAGCTTAAACAGTGAGTCAACAATTCCACCAATATCAACAAATCCAACAACCACCTCTCACCTAAAGAAAGTTTAAACAGTGATGGTCAACAATTCTACCAATATCAACAAATCAAACAACCACCTCTCACCTAAAGAAAGCTTAAACAGTGATGGTCAACAATTCTACCAATATCAACAAATCCAACAACCACCTCTCACCTAAAGAAAGCTTAAACAGTGATGGTCAACAATTCTACCAATATCAACAAATCCAACAACCACCTCTCACTTAAAGAAAGTTTAAACAGTGATGGTCAACAATTCCACCAAAATCAACAAATCCAACAACCACCTCTCTCCTAAAGAAAGTCTAAAAAGTGATGGTCAACAATTCTACCAGTATCAACAAATCTAACAACCACCTCTCACCTAAAGAAAGCTTAAACAGTGATGGTCACCAATTCCACCAATATCAACAAATCCAACAACCACCTCTCACCTAAAGAAAGCTTAAACAGTGATGGTCAACAATTCTACCGATATCAACAAATCCAACAACCACCTCTCACCTAAAGAAAGATTAAACAGTGATGGTCAACAATTCCACCAATATCAACAAATCCAACAACCAACTCTCACCTAAAGAAAGCTTAAACAGTGATGGTCAACAATTCTACCAATATCAACAAATCAAACAACCACCTCTCGCCTAAAGAAAGTTTAAACAGTGATGGTCAACAATTCTACCAATATCAACAAATCCAACAACCGACTCTCACCTAAAGAAAGTTTAAACAGTGATGGTCAACAATTCTACCAATATCAATAACACCAACAATCACCTCTCACCTAAAGAAAGTTTAAACAGTGATGGTCAACAATTCCACCAATATCAACAAAACTAACAACCCCCTCTCACCTAAAGAAAGTTTAAACAGTGATGGTCAACAATTCCACCAATATCAATAAATCCAACAACCAACTCTCACCTAAAGAAAGTTTAAAAAGTGATGGTCAACAATTCCACTAATATCAACAAAACTAACAACCCCCTCTCACCTAAAGAAAGTTTAAACAGTGATGGTCAACAATTCCACCAATATCAACAAATCCAACAACCAACTCTCACCTAAAGAAAGCTTAAACAGTGATGGTCAACAATTCCACCAATATCAACAAATCCAACAACCACCTCTCACCTAAAGAAAGCTTAAACAGTGATGGTCAACAATTCCACCAATATCAACAAATCCAACAACCACCTCTCACCTAAAGAAAGTTTAAACAGTGATGGTCAACAATTCCACCAATATCAACAAATCCAACAACCACCTCTCACCTAAAGAAAGTTTAAACAGTGATGGTCAACAATTCCACCAATATCAACAAATCCAACAACCACCTCTCACCTAAAGAAAGCTTAAACAGTGATGGTCAACAATTCTACCAATATCAACAAATCAAACAACCACCTCTCACCTAAAGAAAGCTTAAACAGTGATGGTCAACAATTCTACCAATATCAACAAATCCAACAACCAACTCTCACCTAAAGAAAGCTTAAACAGTGATGGTCAACAATTCTACCAATATCAACAAATCCAACAACCACCTCTCACTTAAAGAAAGTTTAAACAGTGATGGTCAACAATTCCACCAAAATCAACAAATCCAACAACCACCTCTCACCTAAGGAAAGTTTAAACAGTGATGGTCAACAATTCTACCAGTATCAACAAATCTAACAACCACCTCTCACCTAAAGAAAGCTTAAACAGTGATGGTCACCAATTCCACCAATATCAACAAATCCAACAACCACCTCTCACCTAAAGAAAGCTTAAACAGTGATAGTCAACAATTCTACCAATATCAACAAATCCAACAACCATTTCTCACCTAAAGAAAGTTTAAATAGTGATGGTCAACAATTCCACCAATATCAACAAATCCAACAACCACCTCTCACCTAAAGAAAGATTAAACAGTGATGGTCAACAATTCCACCAATATCAACAAATCCAACAACCACCTCTCACCTAAAGAAAGTTTAAGCAGTGATGGTCAACAATTCTACCAATATCAACCAACCACCTCTCACCTAAAGAAAGCTTAAACAGTGATGGTCAACAATTCCACCAATATCAACAAATCCAACAACCAACTCTCACCTAAAGAAAGCTTAAACAGTGATGGTCAACAATTCTACCAATATCAACAAATCCAACAACCACCTCTCACCTAAAGAAAGTTTAAAACAGTGATGGTCAACAATTCCACCAATATCAACAAATCCAACTACCACCTCTCACGTAAAGAAAGCTTAAACAGTGATGGTCAACAATTCCACCAATATCAACAAATCCAACAACCACCTCTCACCTAAAGAAAGTTTAAACAGTGATGGTCAACAATTCCACCAATATCAACAAATCCAACAACCACCTCTCACCTAAAGAAAGTTTAAACAGTGATGGTCAACAATTCCACCAATATCAACAAATCCAACAACCCCCTCTCACCTAAAGAAAGTTTAAACAGTCATGGTCAACAATTCCACCAATATCAATAAATCCAACAACCAACTCTCACCTAAAGAAAGCTTAAACAGTGATGGTCAACAATTCTACCAATATCAACAAATCCAACAACCACCTCTCACCTAATGAAAGTTTAAACAGTGATGGTCAACAATTCCACCAATATCAACAAATCCAACAACCACCTCTCACGTAAAGAAAGCTTAAACAGTGATGGTCAACAATTCCACCAATATCAACAAATCCAACAACCACCTCTCACCTAAAGAAAGTTTAAACAGTGATGGTCAACAATTCCACCAATATCAACAAATCCAACAACCACCTCTCACCTAAAGAAAGTTTAAACAGTGTTGGTCAACAATTCCACCAATATCAACAAATCCAACAACCACCTCTCACCTAAAGAAAGCTTAAACAGTGATGGTCAACAATTCTACCAATATCAACAAATCCAACAACCACCTCTCACCTAAAGAAAGCTTAAACAGTGATGGTCAACAATTCCACCAATATCAACAAATCCAACAACCACCTCTCACCTAAAGAAAGCTTAAACAGTGATGGTCAACAATTCTACCAGTATCAACAAATCCAACAACCACCTCTCACCTAAAGAAAGTTTAAACAGTGATGGTCAACAATTCCACCAATATCAACAAATCCAACAACCACCTCTCACTTAAAGAAAGCTTAAACAGTGATGGTCAACAATTCCACCAATATCAACAAATCCAACAACCACCTCTCACCTAAAGAAAACTTAAACAGTGATGGTCAACAATTCTACCAGTATCAACAAATCCAACAACCACCTCTCACCTAAAGAAAGTTTAAACAGTGATGGTCAACAATTCTACCAATATCAACAAATCCAACAACCACCTCTCACCTAAAGAAAGTTTAAACAGTGATGGTCAACAATTCTACCAATATCAACAAATCAAACAACCACCTCTCACCTAAAGAAAGCTTAAACAGTGATGGTCAACAATTCTACCAGTATCAACAAATCCAACAATCACCTCTCACCTAAAGAAAGTTTATACAGTGATGGTCAACAATTCTACCAATATCAATAACACCAACAATCACCTCTCACCTAAAGAAAGCTTAAACAGTGATGGTCAACAGATCTACCAATATCAACAAATCCAACAACCACCTCTCACCTAAAGAAAACTTAAACAGTGATGGTCAACAATTCTACCAGTATCAACAAATCCAACAACCACCTCTCACCTAAAGAAAGTTTAAACAGTGATGGTCAACAATTCTACCAATATCAACAAATCCAACAACCACCTCTCACCTAAAGAAAGTTTAAACAGTGATGGTCAACAATTCTACCAATATCAACAAATCCAACAACCACCTCTCACCTAAAGAAAGTTTAAACAGTGATGGTCAACAATTCTACCAGTATCAACAAATCCAACAATCACCTCTCACCTAAAGAAAGTTTAAACAGTGATGGTCAACAGATCTACCAATATCAACATATCCAACAACCACCTCTCACCTAAAGAAAGTTTAAACAGTGATGGTCAACAATTCCACCAATATCAACAAAACAAACAACCACCTCTTGCCAATTGAACACAAAATAGACTGTGACATATGGCATTGAAAATCCAGGTCCTCCCTTGGAACAAGCACAAAAATGTGGCAGTGTTAAACCTGATAATGGTATCCCAATCCTCCTCTTCTGATACAGTTATGAAAATATAACAATTTTTTTTTCTTTTTTTATAAAATAACAATTTATTGTGGTATTCAACAAATACCATAAGTAAACAATAATACATTATAAATACATATAAACTTAATTGTTCACAACAATCATAGGTGGGCAAATAATATATTTTAAACTTGATTCTTAAGTCATCATTTAATTCTGAAGAACAAAAACGTCTCTCATAAAATACATAAACTGAGACTTAATAGATTCATAACTAAGTACATGAATTACAACAGTATATTAAATGTATGGAAGTAAATCAACTTTTAACCCTTTTCTTTCTTTTAATTAAACTTTTTTCTCTTTTCTTAAAAATTTAAAAACGATATATCGAATATCTACTGTAGTGTATATATCAAATGTCAAAAAAAATGACTAATAAAAACGTAGATATTAAATTTAGTGCATTTTCCTGGAATAACCTTCGTCAGGTACACTCAAAAGCCAAAATATTTGAAGGTCAAATAATTTATAAGTCTTTGGGAGCAATAAAAACATTTAAGTTTAATTTAATAAAATACATGTAACAGTAATAATCAAATATTCAATTTTTTCCTCAAAATTAGGTTTTCACATTCTAATCTGAAACACATATTTCAGTAATTACAAAATAGTATTGAAGATATCAAAAAGTAACATTAATACATATGGTGTTTGTTTCTAAATAGATATGACTCGAGTTTCATTAAATAATTCATATTCATAATGCAAACAAAGAGATAAATTTCTTTAATCAAGACTTTTATTTTAAATAAGTTTAACAATTTATATCGACGAAGAATGCAAAATAAATGTCAATTTTCATCGTTTAAAATGTAAACACTAATTCTAAATTATCCACCATCAACTCGACATCAAGATGTCGCACTGTTGACGACAGGTTTTACCCTACGGAGATGACAAAATTCTTACGATAAAAAAAACAATATTACTTTTTAAATATTGTTGGTATATATTTACACGTAGCTTCATTATACAGCGGTGGGACATATTTACAATTGAGTATTTAACAAACTAATAAATAACAATCACTAATAATAAAAAAAAAACAATGTTTAACAAAATAATGCTTGGGATATAGGAGGAAGTAAAAAGCATCATTATTTGTTTGATTTATTTATAAAGTAAATTGTAAAAATAAAACAGCCAGTGTTTATAAAGTGTAACTATGGCACAAAAGATGCATTTTTTTAATCAGAAAATATGTGGTATTAAAACGGCACAGGGGAGGTAATCTATATATAATATGTATAGTACACAAAAAATCAGATCTCAAGTTTTAAAACATTATTTGACAAAAGTCCGTGAAATGAGATTATCATGATAGAAAAATTTCAAATATAAACAATGAATTTAAAATTTGAAAAAATCGGGTGGAAATTTATTTTTTTCACAAAAATATACTTTAAAAAAAATATTTTTTTTATATTAATTATCATTCATAAATATTGAAGCTTGTATTGTGACAAATCTAATTTTACTAAATATTTTTTCCCTTTTTCATAATTTTCTTATGATCTTTATATAAATTTTTAATTTAAAATCAAGCCATGGAATTCTGCAAATTGAGATGTATAATAGTGAAAGATTATTAGGAAGGGGAGATAATAAGCAAAACTACAAGAATTAAAATAACAATATTATAAATCGTCTATACATTGCACCTAAAAAACTATGTAAATGCTATACGAAAAGAGATTTCTATAAAAATGGCAAGCTTTAAACAACAATGTAATTATACTGTTGAACCAAGTTATGTCAAAGACATCCAGCAGTGTTAATCTGAATTAAAACAAACCATGTCAAAGTCAGTGGTTTTAATCTGAACTGAACGTTGTTATGTCGAAGACATCCAGCAGTGTTAATCTGAACTAAAATAAGTTATGTCAATGTCAGTGGTTTTAATTTGTACTGAACGTTGTTATGTCGAAGACATCCAGCAGTGTTAATCTGAACTAAAATAAGTTATGTCAAAGTCAGTGGTTTTAATTTGTACTGAACGTTGTTATGTCGAAGACATCCAGCAGTGTTAATCTGAATTAAAACAAACCATGTCAAAGTCAGTGGTTTTAATCTGAACTTAATCTTGTTATGTCAAAGGCGTCAACGGTTTCATCTGAATTGAACCTTGCTATGTTGAAGACACCAGCGTTTTAAAGGTCAGAATTAACCCTTGCCATGTCAGACACCGGCGGTTTTATTGTCAGAATAAAACCTTGCTACATAGACACCAGCATTTTTAATGTTAGAATTAAATCTTGTTATGTCGAAGACGCCAGCGTTTTTAATGTCAGAATTAAACCTTGCTAATTCGAAGACCCCAGCGTCTTTAATGTCAGAATTAAACTTTGCTATATCGAAGACTCCAGCATTTTCAATGTCAATATTAAACTTTATTATGTCAAAGACACCAGCGGTTTTATTCTAAATTATCCAAGTTCACTTATTCAAGTCATCAAGGCTAAATTAAGTTAATAAATATTACAATGTGAGTTATCCACAGACATGATTTACCTGGGTTCAAGATAACGTGGTTCAATAGTAATTTTTGTATGATGATAAACAATGTGCTAAATCAATCAATTCCATTGGTTCAGCATTAATGGCTGACATTTGACTTGCATTTAGGTATTTTTAATGAGTTTATGAATATCTATCAACATGCTTTTAAAATTTCAACAAAATGAATGAAATAATTATCTTTGGAGAGAACTCTTCATGTAATCTACAAAAAGACCAATATATGTATAATGTAAATAAGGTGGGCTTGATTATCAGGTGGCATTAATAAACTATAATGAATAGAATCACCGCTGGCAGTGATGTGGTAATCCAGGAAAAATATTCTTGATTTGTCACATTTTATTGTTACTGCCAAAGCTTTTCAAATTCATATCAATATATATTGAATAAATAGCATTATGAATTTCAATTTCAATATATTTTGCCCTATTTTCCATTTAATCTTAAAGATGTTTTTTTTTTCTCTGTCTGGTGAGTTTTAAGTTTATCCTTACAACAATGAAAAGGTGGCAACATTATTATTGATGTTACAAAACTTCAATCAATACAGCCATAAAAACCACATCTATATTGGCTAACAAACAATCTGCATTCTTTGTTTGTATTAATTTATCAGGAATAAAAGATATGCAAGTGCAACACAATTCCAACAGAACATTTGCACATTTCCAACTTGATTCTAAAATAATAGGTTTTTATACATTTTTATAGGAGTTATTTCCCCTTAATATGCTGCAAAAGGGTTAATTTAAATTCAAATGCAATGAATATTGATCTATATATTTTTCACCTTTACACAATTTTAATATTGTAACAACTTGTGAATTTTCTTTTTGCTATAAAACTGTCCTCTTGATTTTTTACAAGGTTCAAATGTCAAAAAATTATAAGCAAATTCTACTATTTTACCCATTTTAAGGGAACTCTTACATGGAACGGTTACTATTTTAACTGTCGTAAGGGAAATAATTCCTATAAAAAAATATATATAGAAACGTTTAATTTTAGAATCAATTAAGGAATGTGTAAGTGGTCAATTATTGTATGATATACTGGATTTCATAGATTTATGTACACATTAAGTAAATATGATATTATTATACTTATGGAAAATAACCACTTGAAATTAGATGAATTTAAAACTTCTGTAATACAAAAAAATCTTATTTTAAAACAAACTTGATTTCTAAATCTTTTATAACTTTTGTCTTAGTAAGATTTCAAACAAATGTCAAAATAAAAAAACAAAAGCAACTTGACAGAAAAAGGACCCAAATTCCTTCTCTAACTTAATCAGGTTTCAGAGCTTTATAAAAGTATTGTTTCTTCCAAATTATCTGATAAAATGTTTTTTTTTCAGTTTCAATCATATCATGAACGTATATTCTTTACTCTAATTTGCAAGGGAAAAAAACCTACATAAAAAAAAGATGAGAAAAAAACGTCCTCTGAAAATATGTGTTTCTTCCATAAGTACAACAATATAAATCTTTAATGATTTCTAAATTCACAACTCAGGCTGTTGATTCTTTTAAATTATCAAAATATTCTGCCAGCTGTTCGTATGTCATACCCATAGCTTCATAGTCCCATTCTGGTTCCCTGCTTAAATTATTATTATCTGCTGGATTATCCTCCGGCAGTGGATTAGCTGTGATACGAATGCTACACTCGGATCCTTTGATTGTAGACACAAAACTGCTGCGATTGCTGCTCTGTGCCGAATGGACGCCACTGTCAACAGGAACTGATGAATTTGCTTGATTTCCGTTGAAGTCATTAATGGGCATAAGTGTCTGTGAACACTGTGTATTGATGGCATTACGCTCTAGTGTGGCACGACCAATCCACACCCAATCGTTAGCTTGTGCCACAGTGCCACCTTTATTACCCTTGGCAGCCTGTTTTTTCTTATGTCTGTACATAAACACAACACAGTTGATAAAAAATACACTAAGACCAACACAAAACACTGCTAGTAAAACATACATTCCTATTTCTAACGGGGAAAGTCCTGGAACTTCGGCAGGCTTTTTCTCTGGTTCATTTGAAGAGACAGCCCGATTCCTATAGGAGTGACCAGATTGCTTTAGATTTTCATTAATGTTGTAATCATGGGCTGCTTTTTTCAAATTTTCATGGAGGTTATAATCAACCCCATAGAGTTGAGTGTCTGATGGGTTAACTTTGCTAAATTTGTTCAAACTTTTAGAATTTTTATCTTTATAATGATAAGGATCTTCTTTAGGCTGTGACTTAAAACTATAGTGTGGCTTGTCTGGTCGTTTTTTATCACGGCGTTCGCTGGCGTGATTATTGTGATCTGGCCAATCACTCAAGTAATGGTCATTATTTATCGTATTTGGAAGTGAAAAGTCTGCGTTAATCATGACAATATCTGTCTGCAGCGGAAGGGTTTTCTTTTTACGACATTTCTTTCCCAATTTAAACAGAATTTTAAACAGTTCACCTCTTCCTTCCTTCAAAGCTACGATTCTAGGTTGGAACGGTTTGCTATCCTCCACCAAACCGACAAGATGGTGGTATGAAGTTGATATATCCAGGTAATAATCGTCACGGCTGACATATTTCAACGGTATTCTTGTGTCGTCCGAAAATTGAAGAGAAATATCAATAATGCCCTCCTGTAAATTAAAGCAAAAAATTGGAATTAGTTTCAGAATATGTGTTTTTAAAGCGAATGCATTTACAGTAAAAACTGTCTATAGTGATCATTGAAGGGAATTTTAAAAAAAGGTTGCATAAGACAAGGAGTCTTTATACAGAGGTTATGATATTTGATATTTGTATTTGTGGAAGAAAAAATATGGAAGCAACAAAACACAAAAAAATCAAATGTTATTTTTGACATGCCTAATTGCCTAATATCATAAATGTAAATTTGAAGCAATGCTTTGATCAAAGATCTGCATTCAGCATTTTCTGAGAAGAATTCACATAATTTTCAATTTTCTTTTGACTTTTCAGAAAGAGGGATATAATTACATATGTGAAATTTGTGCAAAGTTGTATCTGAGTTCTATGATAAGTCTGGGTGTTTGTGGTTTACTTGCCGGTCCTTACCCTACCGAAAATTGTTTTTCATGTAGTTTCAATTAAAAATATAAAGGGCTACAGACCATCTGGTAGTAGCTTAATATGACCTCAGCAAGGTTGTTAACTAAGAACAACAGACTACTTAAAACTTCCCAAACCATCGAGTCATTTTACCTGGTACTGTGTTCTGAACTGACTGTCTATATTAGCCTTAAGAAGAAGGGCACCTTGCACCTCAGAGGAACCCAGTACATCTATGGTGACTCCTGTTATAACATTGATGACCAGTCTGGTCAGGGATACTTTGTCACTTCCTACACGGACCTCTGATGCAGCGATGACACGCCCGTTAGGTGACAGTACCTGAAATATTAAATTTGACGAAGTTGATAATAGAAATCAAGGCTCGATTCAAACCCTATTTAAACTAAAATTGTATGTCCCTTAAAATTCAATTTCATATTTTCAAAAAAAGGAAAACTTGTAGGGTTAGAGTTACCGTTATTATGTTTAACACCACTTTCAACAATATTTCAGTTATATCGTGGCAGTCTGTTTTATTGGTGGAGGAAACCGGAGAACCGGGAGAAAACCATCGACCTGTAGCAATCTTAATCATATAATGTAGAGTGCTCACCCTGCCATGAGCAGGATTCGAACTCACAACTTTAGTGGTGATAGGCACTGATAGTACAGGTAGTTGTAAATCCAACTACCATTTGATCACGACCACAACTGCTCCAGGAAATGTCATTCTTTGAACTGTTTTTTTTAATCCAAACAATATCTCATTTTGTGCGACATCCAATCAATCATATTGCATAATTTCCTCTATTAAATTCTAAACAATATTGTTGGGTCTGTTACTTGACCTAACTGTCACCTTGAAATAGTGGACACCTGCTGTAAACAACCAGTTTAAAACCCTCCCCATTGGGTTATCACAAATAAGTGGTCACCTAGGCCTCATTAAAACAGTCAACTGTATTTCATGTTTATGCCATCATATCATTTTACCAGTATTTTAACAGTCACTTTCCATTCTAGAAAATATTGTCAGTAATTAACTTTTAGGTGTTCTCAATACATAATACATATCAAATAATGGAATAACAGACAGTAAATCAAAACAAAAACACCAAATTTTTCAAATAAAATGGCTTCTGGTCATGTCATTACAGAAATACATGTATTATTGTGGACTGCAACTGAAAATACAGATCAACCAATCTTAAATACAAGGTCAGTTGTCTTATACTGTCATTTTTCCTTTGTCTCAAGGGTGACCGTTGAATACAAGCTCAACTATTCATTACCTGAATTTCAGTAACACCAGGTCCTACACCTTGTATAACACCCTCCTTTAACTGGGCTATTCTGGGGTCTGATACTCTCAATCGATTCTGTAACAAATTTGTCATCTTAAGTGCTGCTTTCTTTCCCTTGTAATAGTCGATCCCTGTTGATGTGGCGATATAGAAAACACCATAAATATCGAGGAGAGCTTGCTGGTATCGTAGATGACATCCTTTGTATTTCTTCCTTTCATCTCGAAGGTAAACACTGGGATGAGTCAACATACCGAGGTCTACTAAACGTTTATTTCTAGACCTAAAATAATTTAAAATTATGAATATGTTTATATATGAAGCTATGTAATATATTGATTGTTTGTTTGTTGCTTACATCCAGTGGTAAATATTGCATGCATATTCTGGTTAGGGTTATGGTGCTTAACGCCACTTTCAACAATATTTCAGTCATTTCGTGGTGGTCAGTTTTATTGGTGGAGGAAACTGGAGTACCCAGAGAAAACCACCTGACCAGTTGCAAGTCACTGACAAACTTTACCAAATATTGTTGTATAGAGTACACCTTGCCATGAATGGGGTTCAAGCTCACAACTTTAGTGGTGATAGACACTGATTGCACAGGTAGTTGTAAATCCAACTACCATATGATTATGACCACGATGGCCCCTCCATGCTTATTCTGGACAATGCATGTAACAATATAGAATCAAGTACCATTTTTTTAAAGAATTTAATCCTCCATGTTGGATGCAGAGCACGTTTGAGTATGACAACATTAGGGACTCCAAGTCAAAATTATTCTTAGAATATTTGTTTAAAATTTAATTACCATGTTTAAGAACTTTTCAAGACCAACAATACAAAACAAACGGATTGAAAATTGGTTGAGATTTGACGAAACTATGTACATTCAAAGTCGTCAATAACAGCCCTATTCTTGGAAAATGGTAGAAATTGGCGGACAGACAACCTCAAGTGTAACTTTCAACCTTTATTAATTTAATAACATGTTAACAATACAGGCAATCATATAGTAAATTTTAAACACCTTAAGACATATAACAAATAAAATAAAATACTTCTGGCATATCTTTTATGCATAAAGATACAAGGGCTGTTGAAAATCCTGAAAAAAACACTTGGACTTAGAAATTTTTTCGATGGCACCACACTTTTTCTGCATTATATTGGCTTTCAACACATTTTCAAGCATCTGTCTTACCAGACTGGTTATAGATATGTATATGATAAATGGTTATTTGAAAAAGCAAGGCCTAGGGTATCCAGAAATGTACTCTACATATATTTATGAAAAAGATGAAAACTAAAATGGCTGCCACAAAATGGCCGCCAAGTTCAATTTTGCTATTGAAAATGGCTTTTCCGGCAATTTTTGAAGATGATTATGCAAAAACCAGAAGGACCGAGACCTAAACTGTGATTGACTGTACAAAATGACACCGAAACAACATTATGAGAGTCATTTCTCCTGTTCTCTTACAACAGATTTTTCCAAATAGTACCAACAAATCTGCTTTGAGGCTCATTTATTACTTAAAAAATAGTAAAAACACTGTTTTACTGTTCCGACATGAAATGTATGTGTTATTTGTTTCACAAGACCACTTTGCATAAAAAAAACTGCTTTAAATTATTTTTTGTAGTGTGTTATATAAATATATTAAAAAATGTTAGCCAAAATATCTCAGAAATTTCTTTTTTTAGCCTTTTTTTTTAAATTAAAGAATGTCTCTTTTTTGCAAATATTTCAGTAATTTTATAGTTTTCTGAATTTTAATAGCTAATATTGTTATCATATTATTATTTGATGGAATTAACATTATTATGTCTATTGTCTCCTCTGTTGTTGATTGTGTTTGGCCAAAATCTCTAAAAATATATATATATATATATAAAGGGAGATAACTCCACACAAAAAAACCAAGATGGCCACCAAGGAAAAGACCCTTTTTCCATGGTTAATATATCAATGATTGTATTCTTTTGTTGCATAATCTTTTGTTTTCAGGGAGAACAAACATATGTATACAAGAAAAACTACAGGACTGTTTGAAATTGGGCCAAATTTCAAATTTTGAGACCTGTAAAAATCTTTGAAATGACTTTTCTGTTGGTTGAAATGACCACAAAGGACATGCTCATGTCACTTTTCCATATTACTCCAACATAAATTTGTTCAGATAAATAAATGAGGTTGTTAAGCCATTTATTTTGAATAGGATTATGAACTACAACCATTCTCAGCCTTGGAAATATAGTTTTATTGGATATGAAAATGGGTGTTGAGGCAGTTTGCTAGTTGTTGTCTTTGTGTCACCATCAAACATATTGAAATCTTGTAAATAGAATATAGTTATACATGTATATAACTGGTTAGATCTCAAAAAGTATACAAGATAATTACATGAAACTTGAAATGTAGATAGATGATATCTTCTTGTTTTATTATATTGTTTCATGGACACTAATAAACTTATAATGGTGCCCATTTTGTTTCAAAATGACCGCCAAATGCCAACAATTTTTGCAGAAAAAGTCATATTTTTTTTATTATTTCTCTGGTGTTCTTTGTCTGATTTTGACCATCTAGGTATCAACTGAAAGCCCTCTTCTATCGATCGCTTGTAAAGATAAATTAACTGAATGTATAAACACTAAGAGATACCACAATAAAAACACATGGCTAGCAGTCCATCTATACTACTGTATTTCCTACCAGCATACAATCATGACATCGATGGTGCAATGGTTAACATGTTCTCCTAAAGTGTTGTAAAAACAACAAATAGTGGCATTTGTAAATAAAAACCAACACCAGGAACCTTTCCAAAATTACTTGTTCTGTAGTTTTACATTTTTAGGATTTTGCCCGTCTTTTGATCATCAAGACTAATTTTCATTTTGAAATCTATATACTAAAATAACTAAAATGTCAAAACAAAATGGTTATTCATGTCATATGCATGATATATACAACTAATGTAGGTTAGTCACCTCAAAGATTAACATTTCACTGCCTCCTAAACATGGCAAGGGTTTTCGGTAAGCTTGATAAAGTGGTTTTCCCTTTTCTTACCTCAATGTCGGCAGTAATAATATACATGTAACTGAAAAATTGCTGATAGTGACATTCAACTTAAACAAATATATTCATGTACCACAAAACTGAGCAAGTCAAATTGTTTCACTCTCTATGACAGATGTTTCAGTCTGGCTCCATGCTATTTTAATTAGCTTCTTAAAACATGTACTTGAAATCAGCAAAAAATATTATGGTTATTTATTTATTAATGAAATATGATAGATATTTTGTGAAATACATCATCCATTGTGATTTAAGGAAGTTCAGATACAAGTTGTATATATTATTGCCACACCATGTGTTGATTTTTTTGTTACATTTCTAACTTCCAATAATCATGATCATCTGTAAAGAACAATATGTGTGAAATTTTCAATGCTACATATTGAAGGTGTATATACAAATGTGTATAGTGAAACTAACGAAAATGTTGACAAATCTTTATCCATCTATCTATTGAATGAAATTAGAATTTATAGACTCTGCAGGGCCCGTCTTAACAGCATTATAGGCTCCCGGGTAAAGCAGTGCATTTGGGCCCTATCTACACAAACACTCACAGGAATAAAAATGTTAATTGTCGATAAAATTGAGCATATATTTATTGTATTGGTACTTCCAACTAAATCAGTGATTAAACATTAAAAACTTGCCGTACATTCAGGAGTCTTTATGTAATTCAAATTTATTTTTTTGAATTTCACAAAATAAAAAAGATATCCAAAGACTAAAAAAAGAGCTGGTCCTAGTCACTAAGATATGATTTATTTATAGTCTGCATTTTAAATAACAATACAATTTTTGGGATTTATTTTTAGTTGAAATATATAGGAAAATCAAAGTCAATTTTTATTTGTTATGTTTAAATTGTGAACAAATAAAAACCACTCATATAAACATAATGAGCAAATAAACAATCAAAATATAGACAATTCTGAATGTTTTGGTGTAAAATTTGTTAAAATCTATCAAGAAATGACTTCACAATAATTTTTTAAAAAAATATGGTTTTGGTTGATTATATAGGGATTTTTTTTTACATGTTGCAATACTTTTGTCCACATACTCTACAACACAGGGAGTGGGCTTTTGACCGATATAAAACTGATTGATTTTGGGTTCATGTATTTTTATATTTCACTTGAAAAAAGGGTAAATTCATAAAATTGTATCTGACTACCATTGCACATCAGAATATCAGAAAAGATAACAAATTAAGTAGTAACATTTAACACATGCTTGACAATTTTCGGTCTCGGCATCTCTGTTTGAATCATGAAATTTTGTCACCGCTTTCCTTGTAAACAAACATAATGTCCTGGATATTGAACCCGGCAGTCGTAAATATAGATGTTCAATAAAGTTATATTTCAATAAAAATAATCATCATAAAATGTTAAATCCATGTTCAAAAACAGAATTTTCGCAATAAAAAAACATAACTTATGCAACAACGTTGTAATATTCAGGTAAACAGGATGATCAAGATTGTACAACGTCGGGGTCACAGCGCAGTAAAGTTCACCACATTAAATCATGAAAACCACACCTGAGCTGATCATTTTATCAAATTAAACCATAAATAATTAAATACTAGAATATTTCAGCTTTCTTGACATATAATTTTCTTTGGTTATACTTACTTCTGATGAAAATGGCAGCGGAAAGAAAATTTTAAATCCTTCAGAAATTCTCCTTATCCGTGACCTCGGCATGAAACTTATATGACCGGAAACTGGAGTTTCTCCTCTTTTCATTGGTGTCTATTTCCATCCTATTAGATAATTGGCTCAGGTGTGGAAAATCACTCGAAAGAAGCATGTCATTGAAAAAAAGCGGTTCGACGAAAGTATATGAAATACGAACGACGCGGTGCACGTTCTTTAATCGTCAATATTTTCCGAATTACGCAACGCATTAGAAATCTGAATATATGGGTGGAATCAGAATAAAATGCTGAATCATTTGAATATAATTTTATTGATGAATATATTTTTTCTTTAATGTAATAAATACATAAACATTGACTATCGTCGCCACAACGACGACGTTTCCAACGATTCACATAATGACGTTGGACTCCCTAACAACATCTTTATATGCACAAGCTGAGTGCATGGGTTTGTATGCACATGTTAATAATCAATCAATAGCCTACATCATTATCAAGTCAGGGATAAAAATGTATGCCCTGTCCCATCAGTTGTCCCCTACAACCAGGGGATGTCCATTTTTGAGAGGAAATGGAAAAATTAAGTCATATTTAAATTTTGATACCCTTGGGAGATTATTTCTTTAAGAATGATTTTGTTAATGGCATACTGACTATTTTAAAAGATCAAAATCAGAAAATTACAAATTTGCTACAAATAAAAGTCACATAATAAATTAATGCCATTATTTCTGTTGGCAATCAATATTATTGTGTAATAATAGTTTAAAGAATCATTAAAATTGTAGTGTTAATTTTATTGCATCTTGGTTCTCAAATAATTATGTGAATGCATAGAAATTTCCTTTTTTTTTCCCTCTTTTTTTTTGGAAACATGAGATTTTCCTACATGTCCCTTGTGTTCTAACACTAAATAATAACCAGATAACACACAATTAACCATATTCTACCAAACTATTGATTTTATACTTGACAAAACAACTTGTATGGTTCATTATCGTAACAGTGAAAGTTTGTACAGAATATATAGTAAATCTGTAGAGATATTGATTGCTATTAAACGTTATAAAGACCAATCCTATTGAACTAATACTCTGTCAATTAAACACTGACTTCTACAAATTATCGAGGATGGGAAAGAGGAATTTTTTTAATCTTCACATATATTTAAGATTGATAGAGGATGGAAAGGGAGGATTTTTTAAAATCTTCCCCTATGCTCAAGATTGATAGAGGTTGGAAAGGGGGGATTTTTTAAAATCTTCCCCTATACTCAAGATTGATAGAGGTTGGAAAGGGAGGATTTTTTAAAATCTTCCCCTATACTCAAGATTGATAGAGGTTGGAAAGGGGGGATTTTTTAAAATCTTCCCCTATACTCAAGATTGATAGAGGTTGGAAAGGGGGGATTTTTTAAAATCTTCCCCTATGCTCAAGATTGATAGAGGTTGGAAAGGGAGGATTTTTTAAAATCTTCCCCTATACTCAAGATTGATAGAGGTTGGAAAGGGGGGATTTTTTAAAATCTTCCCCTATACTCAAGATTGATAGAGGTTGGAAAGGGGGATTTTTTTTAATCTTCCCCTATGCTCAAGATTGATAAAGTATGGAAAGTGTTTGCTTGTAATCTTCCCCTATACTCAAGATTGATAGAGGTTGGAAAGGGGGGATTTTTTTTTTAAATCTTTCCCTATACTCAAGATTGACAGAGGATGGAAAGGGGTAATTTTTTTTAATCTTCCCCTATACTCAAGATTGACAGAGGATGGAAAGGAGGGATTTTTTAAATCTTCCTCTATACTCAAAATTGATAGAGTGTAGATAGATTTTTTTTAAACTTTCCCCATACTCAAGCATAGAGGTTGGAAAGGGGGGATTTTAAAAAAAATCTTCCCCCATACTCAAGATTGATCAAGGATGGAAAGGGAGAATTTTTTTTATTAATCTTCCCCTATACTCAAGATTGACAGAGGATGGAAAGAGGGGATTTTTTTTAATCTTCCCATATACATTTTTTTTTGTACTTGAATATTCACAGAATATGGAAAAGGTTTTTTTTTTTAAATCATCCGACCTTCGGGCTCGGTCATTATCACTTCTGGGTTGATAAATCATTGTGACAACCATATCAAAAGTCATTAATTATATAATGTCTGCTTAGAATTACATTCTATCTCTACATTAAATGGTTCCTGTATAACCTAACCTACCTCTTTGATCCTCCTCTAGTTGAGGCAACCTTCCATCCACGTATTAAACTAAGTTTCTCATCAGACAGATTAATCTCCAGGGGTATCTTGGGTATCCAGACAGTCAGGTGAAGGAATGCTGTATGACGACCAGATTTAGTTATGATAGTTACATTATGGGAGCCTCTCCTCTCTGAACCATCCATGTAAATACGAGAACAGTTGGAAGCAACCTGAAAAAGTCAGACAGACAGACTTAAGCTAGATTAAACTTTTAAGTTTCATCATGCTACATGCAAGATTTATGGAAATGATCATGGTGGTTGGTGGTTTATAGTGCTTAACGCCACTTTCAACAATATTTCAGTTATATCGTGGCGGTCAGTTTTATTGGTGGAGAAAACCACCGACCTGTCTCAAGTCCCTGACAAATTTTATCACATAATGTTGTACACCTCGCCCTGATCGAGATTCCAACTCACAACATCAGTGGTGATAGGCACTGATTGCATAGGTAGTTGTAAATTCAACTACCATACGATAACGGCAATCTTTTGTATTTCATCATGCTATAGGCATGATTTATGGAAATGAAACCTTGAAATAGCCCCCTTCCCCCAAGCTACAAAAATTACTACATCCCATTCACACATGTAAAAGGCGAGGAGAGCTACTTGTAGCCATCCTCGTTAAATAAATAAATAATTAAATAAGAAAGATTTTAAATTATCATTCATTCGATGTTATTTTTAATTTTCAAGAGTGTTATTTTTTTATAAAAGGGGTCTTTGATATTTGTTTTTTTGAAATTACAAACTATATATATTATTTTGTAAAATAATAATATTCACAATAATATAAATTTATCCAGTAAAACATTGGAAAAACCCCATTGTTATTTCCAACATAAACAGTGAAAGCTGGCGAATTTTGTTGTTTCAATAATAATATAGAGGCACGAATAGGATCATGATCGGATTCAATATTAACGACTGTTTTTGACCAAATTTGACTATCCTGTTTAGGCCCTTTAGTTTTATAGCTCCCAAAAATTTTTAAATTATTTGTCTTTCCAATCTTTCGATTTTGAGCGTACCTGATGATGCACACTAAATTTGATATCTACCATTTTTTATATTTTATGCATACACAGAATATGCTTATAGACTTTGAAACATCTTTCAATAGTTTTTTCTCTCTTCACATTGTTATGACTCATCATTTCCGAGTCAAAATATGATCAAAAGAATTTATATATTCAAGAAAAAGATACATATTACAAAGACAAAAATTACCATTTATCAAATCAAAGAGATAATTATTTGAAAGCAGATTTAATTATGGTTCTTCAAATTACAGAGGAATTTTAAGTAATATCAAAACATCAGTCTTTGAAAGAAAAACAGAAAAAAAAGACTGAAAGAAAAAAAGAAAACTAGAGAAAGTTGATCTGGTGATCACAGATACCCCTGCATTCCAAATTTTGAATGAGGCAATGAAAGGAATGAAACATGTTGTATGAAGGTATGCTGAGAAAAGTGAACTGGTGTAACAATTACTTATGAACGGTAAATGTAAAATACACCATAATTAAACTTAACCTGTATTTTATGGTATACAGCATTGTGTTAAAGCTTGAAAAGATTTGGATGAGCGGTACTTTAAATATCATTCGGAAACCTAAAAAGTACCTATTTTCTAAGAGAAAAAGGGCCATAACTCAGGAACGGTAAATGTGAAATACACCGTAATCAAACTTAACCTCCATTTAATGGTCCACAGCATTGTGTTAACATTTGAAAAGATTTGGCTGAGACATACTTTAAATATCATCCGAAACCTATAAAGTCCCTATTTTCTAAAAGAAAAGGGGCCATAACTCATGAACGGTAAATGTGAAATACACCGTAATCACACTTAACCTGTATTTTATGGTACACAGCAATGTGTGGAAGTTTGAAAAGATTTGGTTGAGCGGTACTTTAATTATTATCCGGAAACCAAAAGTGTGATGGATGGACGAACGGACATGAGGATCCCTATACACCCCCGACTCTCGTCGAGTGGGGTACAACATTCCGTAAATAAATAAGTGGTGTACTGCTGAATTTAGCATTAAAGAATTTCAAGCTTAAATATATGTGTCAATGGGAATATTCTGATATTAAATTTATCTACTGGTTTCATTTGGAACCAGTCCAAATACAAGTGTCTATAAAATGACAGTGAGAAATATACATGAAAAGCTATATTCATAATCAACATTTAACAGGTTTCTTTTATCTTCAAGAAAACAACAAAATCTGTTCCATATTGTGTCATTAATTAAAAATTTGCTTTGATAACAAATAATACACATGGTTTTTATATCTTCAGTTTATTACTAATAATTACTGATGAATCAAGTCACTGAACAAATGTATTTTCAGTTTTTTTTTTGGTATTTAGTTATAATACGGTTGTTTCGAATCATTTCCATTCCGTCAAAATTTTGTTATTTTCGTCTGCCAAATCACGTGAATTCGATGGACTAATCGGCATTGAACTTCCGGTGTCAATGTACACAACAAAAACTCCATTCGATTTGTGCCGTTTTAACGTTCGATCCTCAACTTAAAAAAATCTTAACATTTTCTGTAAAAAACAGATATCAATTAAATTATTTTATTTGTATCAAAGACTTCAATGCAGAGACAAATACTTCTTTAAAATTAAATTTGTTTTCTTTCTTTATTTGCGGCTGTCAGCATCATCAAAGGAAAACGATCTGCCTTTATGTATATATTTCTGATATCAGACAGATAGTGGGGTACCGAACACCAGTATTTATTCAGCGGTTTCCTTGGCGTCTCCATATTACAATTACTTTTAATCTACCGCATCTACGACTATGATATGCTGAGGTTGTCACAGTAATAGCGTAAACACCGGAAGTCGCCTGCCGATTTGTTCAGACGTCAAGACAAGAAAAAGACGGAACGTGGTCGGAATTGACATGATTCGAAACATCCGTATTGCTTTATTCTCCATTATAGTGAGTGAGTGATATGTTGTTTAATGCCAAATGAGCAATTGTTCACCTATATCTTGGCGAAAACAAGTTACATTGGACGAGATGATAATGATGTCCGCTTTCTACTAGCCCAACATGCTTAAATGGGTTTCAAAATGCTAACCCATTGAAACAGCAGTCCGCATGTAGACATGTCGCCCCACTCTGACAAATTATCATGATTCCGATCAAACCAGTCTTTGCTCTTTCTCCTTAATGCTGCATGCTATGTGGAAAAGTAACAAATACCAATTTTATAGTCTATGGCTTGGTCCAACCGTGGCTCAAAGTAACGATCTTCCAGATTCGAGGTGAGCATGCTAACCATTAAACCAAAGATGCGGTTTTCTCCATAAGATTATAATGTAGTAAAATAAAATGATACAAACAAAAATTACCACAACAGTAACAAAAGTTACAAAAAAACAATCGCAAAACATTGTAAAAAGAGAGAAAAAATGGATGCAACATGTATTTACAACCAGAGGCTCTCAAGATGTATTTACAACATGTATTTACAAAAAAAACCCCAAAAAAATCAACGTATTGTGCGAAAAACACATTAATCATTCAATTGATTTTTGTAGACATATGATAGCAGTTCAGTCACAAGACACCAAATAAACAATAACATTAATATTTAATATCATTTAAAACAAGAAAGCCATAAGTACATTTGTATAATATTTGTATTGCGATATAAATCTCTTATTTCAGAGAAACTATGGCTGAATTCTTATTACATCTAATTTTTTAATCTTTAGTTATGGACAGATAACCGATCAAATAACATCAGTTTGTCATTAACCAAGTTAACAGCTCATTAACCTGATCATATCTATGTATCCAAAGGAAACCTGATCCAATATGGCTGAAATATCAGTCACATGACATTAAGCAACAATTAATAATCCAATCAGAATGTTATACAGTATCTGTTTTGTAATAACATAAATTTGTTTGCAATCAAGTAATAACTTTATGATTATACTAGCCTATTCATTGTTAGAAATAAAAAGAAAACAAAAAATGGCACTGTGTGAATGTATTACTGTGTGATCTATCTTCAGAATGCTTAAATGAAGGAAATTAAACAAATAAATTCCAAGCACTTGTTTGACACAGCTGAAAAATGTAAACAAACCGTGTTTGATACTTATTTATGTAAACAAACCATGTTTGATACTTATTTATGCATCATTTTTAGTAATTTCACACTAGCGTACAATAGTTGATTACGAACCCTGCAGTGTGCACATATAATCCGCATTGTATTGCATGCACGTTGGTTTTTTAAAAATGTATGTGCACAAGTTGTATTCTATGTGAAGCACATGTACTACAGTACGTGAGTGGGCATGCTGGCGCGGTGTATCATGATTTAGTGTTAATACATGTCTATGTAAGTTAATACAAACCTTCATGATATCATTTTCTACAGAGTGACAAGCTGTGGTGGATGTTACTTCTGCTACCATGCCAACATCAGATACTTTGTAAATCCACAGTGGATATACCTGTTTATTACCCGTCAACATGGCCAAGTTCAATACTTCATTCACCTGTAAAATACAATGTTATTTGTGAAAACAACTATTAGTCTTTCTGAAATGGGAGTGCCGCCTGTTTCCATGGCAACCCAAGGCCTTCATCGCGATCACATGGTAATTGGATTTATACCTACCTGTAGAATCAGTGCCTATAACTACTAAAGTTGCGAGTTCGAACCTCGCTCATGGTGAGGTGTACTCGATACAACTTTATGTGATAAAGTTTGTCAGTGACTTGCAACAGGTCGTTGGTTTTCTCCGGGTACTCCTGTTTCCTCCACCAATAAAACTGACTGCTACGATATAACTGAAATATTGTTGACAGTGGCATTAAACGCCATAAACCTAAACCAAAAACTAAACCCATGGCAACCCATTATAAAAAGTTTATCAAAGTATTGAGCGATTTCAATCCACAAAATGTTTGGTTTGGTTAATGGTGTTTATAGTCACTTTCAAAAATGTTCCTGCATATCGTGACTACCTTTAACTTATAATAATACAGCAAAAAAATAACTCTGTATTCATGTTCTAGATGTCTATAAACCAGGTAATAAGAGAGATGAAATGGCCCCACAAGCATATATGTTGAACTGTATCAGTGTTAGATACTGAAGGTTTTGATTTGGCTTATAGTGTCTAACGCCACTTTCAACAATATTTCAGTTATATCGTGGCGATCAGTTTTATTGGAGGAGGAAACAGGAGTACCTAGAGAAAACCTTTGGCCTGCCACAAGTCACTGACAAACTTTATTATATAATTAGATACTGAAGGAACATGAGAGTATCAAGATATACTGTGAAGTCATTTAAATTCATGGATTCCAATTTTCGTGCACACTGTTTGAGTAAAAATTCTATGGTCGTGGATATGTAAATTTGTGGATCCCTTGCTATAGTCAGTTCGTACAGATATAATAATAAATATTCATTGAATTTGTGATTTCATGGTCTAACCTAGACACCTCCCTGTCTTATCAATTAAAAATACCTTCAAAATTGATGCTACATTTGTATGAAAGTTCAAATCTTGACTGACCACTTATATTTACTAACAACATTTCTTTACATGATGTGGAGAAGTGGTCAGTCAAGATTTCAACTTTCATAGCAACAATTTCTTTAAAGGGATTATTAAGTCAAACCTTTCTTGCATGACCTTCAAAAGGAACATTTAAATACAAGAAAAACTGTCACTTTATACAGGTTTAATATTAATATGAAATGTACTCTGAAGGAAAATTAAAACCAAGGTCACATAATACAAGTTATTGCTTAACAGAGGTGGTCACTAAAACCAAGGTCACATAATACAAGTTATTGCTTAACAGAGGTGGTCACTAAAACCAAGGTCACATAATACAAGTTATTGCTTAACAGAGGTGGTCACTAAAACCAAGGTCACATAATACAAGTTATTGCTTAACAGAGGTGGTCACTAAAACCAAGGTCACATAATACAAGTTATTGCTTAACAGAGGTGGTCACTAAAACCAAGGTCACATAATACAAGCTATTGCTTAATAGAGAGAGAGATATGGTGTTTAATGACACTTTAAACAATATTTCAGTCATATTGTGGCAGTTATTACTTTATGAGGTGGTCATTTAATACAGGTTTAACTGTATATACACATGTACTTCCCATCATAGCCAGACTGTTTATGATCAATATTTATACAGCATATTAAACAACTTCCATTGATTTGTATAAATATCTGTACATCAATCTGTCTGTGAGGTTCTTATCATCTCTACCTCAGTGAGTGATGGTACATCAAAGATACAGGTATATACTGTCATGTCAAATAAAAAATATCTTTTTACACCTAAATGTCCACTGGAAAAAATTAGTATGCAGGATGGGGGGGGGGGGGGGGGGGGGGGGTAATATGTGTAAAATGCTTTATAAATTGCGAAGCAGCAGCACAAAGTACTCTAGGAGGGACTTAAATACTAACGAGCACACATGTCTTGGGACCATTTCATTATATCAAAGCAAAAAATGATTTTTCAAAATGCAGTATCCCAACATGAATCCCTGTGTATGTCCCCACCCATCTTATCTTCAAAATATATTCCATTGAAGCATATGTGATTCCCATCCCCTTTTCCCAGTCTGCTTTTTAAAAGCCAATAAGTAGACAATTCACTAGAGGAAGCTGGCCAACAGTAACTGTTACAGATATGCTTTTTGCCATTTTAGATATAATTTTTAAATACCATAGTTTTGAATTTTCTAATTAAACATTGAAATAGGTAGGAATTGTAAGGTAGAAATTGCAACCATAATAATTCAACCAATCACAACAGCCCATACAACCTCACTTTTAAAATCTTAATTTTTGCAACATGACTTCCCTCATAATTATGTCACAATATCAGCTATCAACAAATAATTACCTTAAAGCATATTAGGGATGCATCTTCTTTTTTTAAATCAACAACAAGTTTAACACTGAACAATGATTTCAGGGACAAATATGTACTGCTACACTCTAGTTCATTATAATTTAACTATTTTAAGTGGTATTTAATTATAGAGTAGACGAAACATAAGATTTTCCGACCAACGTATTTGTTCACTTCCTATACTACAATTATCTCCCATCACAATACGGAAATAGTCCTTGAAAGTATGAAGTTTCCATCCCTTTTATGTTCAAAGTGTTTGAAGTACCATTAAATTTCTGAATTCTCACAACTAAACATTTTATTTTGATATTTTTTGTTCTAATTTAAAGTACAAGTGACAAACCAAATCTGTCAGGAAAATGCTACATCAGCGGCAGATCCAGGGGGGAGGGTTTGGGGTATTGGACCCCTCCTTTACCAGACAATTAACAAAAATTCCAAGGAAAAATTGAACAATTATACTGGAAAACAGTTTTGAACTCAGCTACCATTTCACAAGAGCCCCACTTTTGGAGAAAAAAAATCTGGATTTGCATGTGCCTGGACTTCCAATATATTTACCCCCATGTCTTACAATAATGAATATAATTAAAATTAGATGTTTGTATGGTTTTATTTTTTTTCGTGATCAGTATTTACTTTAATACATCTAACAATATATCATGTACAATGTATGAGATCATATCAGGTAATTTTTCATTCATCTTTCACCATCCATCATATGTAAAACAGTTAAATATATATTGACCAATCAGAAAACATCTCTTTGTCTGCTCAATTTTTCACACTGCAAGATTTTGAAGGCTTGTTGCTGAATTTAAACATTTCAGCTCACTGTCCCTTGTAGGTAAATGGTTCTAAAATGGTTTTATTGTAGATAACTTGCTAATCTACAATACATCACCTATTTTATGAAGGCTTGTTGCTGATTGGTCAGCTGAAAATATGACCTCCTGATATGTCATTAGATATTGGTGCATAGCTAACAACAGACCCAACAAACATCCATCGGTAATATTAATTTAGATCTTCTTTCTTCAAAACCAGGAATGTTTAATTATAAGATTCTTTTGGAATTGAAAGCCGTGGTATTACATAAACAGTTTGTACACACAGGCAAGCTTAGGATGATTTATATTATTGGCAATATGTACATGTATTTATCATAATACACCAGATCAACCTTCAACTTGATTGGGGTATAATTATACAATCAAAGTTATCTGACCTATCAAAATTAACTAAAGTATGACCCCCCTCTAACAGAGATCTAAACATCCAAGTGAGTGTGATCAGATCAGTGTAACAGAGATCTAAACATTCAAGTGAGTGTGATCAGATCAGTGTAACAGAGATCTAAACACTCAAGTGAGTGTGATCAGATCAGTGTAACAGAGATCTAAACATTCCAGTGAGTGTGATCAGATCAGTGTAACAGAGATCTAAACATCCAAGTGAGTGTGATCAGATCAGTGTAACAGAGATCTAAACATCCAAGTGAGTGTGATAAGATCAGTGTAACAGAGATCTAAACATTCAAGTGAGTGTGATCAGATCAGTGTAACAGAGATCTAAACATCCAAGTGAGTGTGATCAGATCAGTGTAACAGAGATCTAAACATCCAAGTGAGTGTGATCAGATCAGTGTAACAGAGATCTAAACATTCCAGTGAGTGTGATCAGATCAGTGTAACAGAGATCTAAACACTCAAGTGAGTGTGATCAGATCAGTGTAACAGAGATCTAAACACTCAAGTGAGTGTGATCAGATCAGTGTAACAGAGATCTAAACACTCAAGTGAGTGTGATCAGATCAGTGTAACAGAGATCTAAGCATTCCAGTGAGTGTGATCAGATCAGTGTAACAGAGATCTAAGCATTCCAGTGAGTGTGATCAGATCAGTGTAACAGAGATCTAAACATCCAAGTGAGTGTGATCAGATCAGTGTAACAGATCTAAACATCCAAGTGAGTGTGATCAGATCAGTGTAACAGAGATCTAAACATTCAAGTGAGTGTGATCAGATCAGTGTAACAGAGATCTAAACATTCAAGTGAGTGTGATCAGATCAGTGTAACAGAGATCTAAACATTCCAGTGAGTGTGATCAGATCAGTGTAACAGAGATCTAAACATTCGAGTGATTGTGATCAGATCAGTGTAACAGAGATGAAGTCTATACAGTTACAGAGATTTGTTTATTATGTGTATCTACAAACTGTTAGCTCTGTTTGTAGGTATCGGATGTTTGTTTTTATATCAAACATTAGGCTGTATTAAATTACTACTTGTTTGGTAGTCTATCTACTTTATTTTACTTTTAGCAGTAAAATGTTAAAGGCAACCATTTTTAATTTCATTTGTAATCGTTCTTTTTTTCTTTTTTCTTTAGAAACTAGGTCTGAGTGTAAAACTTGGAACAACAAGTCATAAAATAGGTGATGTATTGTAGATTAGCAAGTTATCTACAATAAAACCATTTTAGAACCTACAAGAGACGGTGAGTTGAAATGTTTAAATTAAGAAATAACAGTACTGTATTTGAAGAGTTGGAGGTGTCACTTGTGGATTTGATGGTCGCAAATGCAGTTTTACTGGCAATGCGAAGCGAAGCCAGTAAAACGGATATTTGCGACTGTCAAATCCACAATTGATACCGACTGTTAGTGACTTGCAGCAGGTCAGTGAGTTTGAACCCCACTAAAGTGAGGTCTACTCAATACAACATTATGTGATAAAGTTTGTTAGTGACTTGCAGCAGGTCAGTGAGTTTGAACCCCACTAAAGTGAGGTCTACTCAATACAACATTATGTGATAAAGTTTGTTAGTGACTTGCAGCAGGTCAGTGAGTTTGAACCCCACTAAAGAGAGGTCTACTCAATACAACATTATGTGATAAAGTTTGTTAGTGACTTGCAGCAGGTCAGTGAGTTTGAACCCCACTAAAGTGAGGTCTACTCAATACAACATTATGTGATGAAGTTTGTTAGTGACTTGCAGCAGGTCAGTGAGTTTGAACCCCACTAAAGTGAGGTCTACTCAATACAACATTATGTGATAAAGTTTGTTAGTGACTTGCAGCAGGTCAGTGAATTTGAACCCCACTAAAGTGAGGTCTACTCAATACAACATTATGTGATAAAGTTTGTTAGTGACTTGCGGCAGGTCAGTGAGTTTGAACCCCACTAAAGAGAGGTCTACTCAATACAACATTATGTGATAAAGTTTGTTAGTGACTTGCAGCAGGTCAGTGAGATTGAACCCCACTAAAGTGAGGTCTACTCAATACAACATTATGTGATAAAGTTTGTTAATGACTTGCAGCAGGTCGGTGGTTTTCTCCGGGTACTCCGGTTTCCTCCACCAATAAAACTGATCGCCATGATATAATTGAAAAATTGTTGAAAGTGGTGTTAAACACAATAACCCTAACCCTAACCCCCTGTGCACTATAATGTACAAAATGTTGACATCTATTACATTACTGAACATTGGGTCTTTAATCTAAACAAATTTGAATCTTTAAAACAATGCTTTTAGTTAGTTAATTATTGAGGTTTAACGTTCGGCTATCTACTACAGGTATTGTGGACAGGACGATGCTTTTATAAAATCGAATACTTTTAACATGGTTCTGGAGAAGAAGTATAATTACATATATATGACTCAGCTAATCAAAGGCCAAGGTGGTCATCTTGGATTTTGATTTACTCTGAAAAGCAACAACACTTCTTCATAACCCCTAGGGGAACATTTCTGACAAGTCTGTGACTTAGCATACACTGCATAGTTCTGGAAATAAGGGTAATAACAAAATTACCGAACTCCGAACAATCTTACAAAGGGAAAGTCAAAACTCATAATCATATAAACAGACAAAATCAGTCAACAACCAAAAAACTGTGAAAACCGTAATGACCCTCACTTGGTACAGGCATTTCTAAAGAAATGGTGGGTTGAATCAGATTTTAAGGCACCAAACCTCCCGAAAAGAGATTCTTTCATTTTTCTGTCCTCCCGCCAAGTAAATGACAGAATTTCACATTCTCATTAAAATGATATTATATATAACTCTACTGAAAGAATATCTGATTTTTCATCTATTTCCAATATGAGCAAGCATAAGAAACAATCCTTTTTTCCCATGGTCAAAAAACACCCCCTTTTGCCCATTGCAAAAGTGAGACAAATTAGAATTTTGAAAGGTGTAGGTAAAAAAAACATTATATGAAATTTAGTGAACTTTTGTTAAGCCCACCAATGAGGGGGATTTTGTAAGACATTAATTTTCAATAAGCTTTTAAAAGTCAACACCAGCCAGCTTTGTATGTAATAGGGCTCAGATACGAGCCTCTTAGAGATAAACATGTTTCTAAATCCTTTAATCCACCCCTTATTATTCAAACAAGAAATAGTAAGGACATAAATCATTGCTAAAGATAAAAGACTTACAACACAAACAGCTTAACAAAAGGCAAAACAGCATTTACTACATGTTTAATTTGTATCCCTAAAAAATCCATCCCAATATAGAAATGGCTGGGTGGTAAAGGTGTTCAATCATTTAAAATGTGACATGGACTAGACATCTTAAGATCAACTGGTGCAAAATCTTAATTTAAGTTTTCAACACAGATTCATCATGTCAAGTTACAGGTGTATTTCTTCAATATATGTTTAATAATCTCAGCAAAGTTTCAAAGGTCTGAATTTAAAATTGAAAAAGTTGATTACACAAAAAAAGGTGGCATCGATTTAAAATTCTTTGAAAATGGTAAAGTTAAAATCATCATAACTTATCCGTCACATATCTGGATATATTCTACATTAACATTTCTATCTAGATTCAAGTATAAATTATAACCTTGATAACATGATGAGTGAAGGTCTTTCAGAGTAAATATATGAAAAACTTGATTATTTTATCACTTGAAATTACCATCAGATATACAATAAGATCAGAGAGGTATATAAGATGTTTACATCGTTAATGTACAATAATAAGACAGGTAAACACAGGTAAACATCCCAAACATTATGTTAATGACATCCTACATCTGTGTAGTTAGTACTTATTCTCTTTAATAAAAATCATTCATATCTATTTTTATGACTTAAAATAAAAAAATATTAAAACTTAATTATCCTGTAATTATAAGAAACATGTACTTTGAATTTTTTCTTTGAATGGACTATAATATTTTAATACCAAGGCTTGGACCTTCTGGATTTAATAGACAACAAATTTTGAGTACGAGATTCACCCTCCAAAATAGTCCAATCAAAACAATGTATATAATGCAAGTGTTTTTACTGTAATTTTTCAAGTACGAACATGCAGACAGATGGACTCTGACAGGGGCATAAAAACCCTTTGCCTTCTGTAATGTTGTTAATTGAGATTGGATTGTTGTAAAAGAAAAAAACAACCTTCTACAAATAATTGACAAACTTTAACATATACTGTTGTCTAAAGCATATACATGTATAGACCAGCGGTAGAAATTCAAAAAATAAAATGTAATGAACCCATGGGCTACACATCTATATCATATGTCATTGGAAAAAGGAATGACGGGACTCTCAGTCTAATGATGCCGTAAAAGTCGGAAGTGGTCACGAAAAATTTGTTTTTCGCTTTCGACTTTCGTTCGAAACGTGCATTTTCCTTAAAAATGAAATTCAATTCGACAAGTTTGATGGTTTTTATTTGATGGACCACATATTAAATTAGATTATTGAACCAAAATTCAGAAATGAATGACGTCAATTGACGTCGAAATGACTGTTTTTGGATGGGAATGTGATTTTTCAATGTAAGTGACTCGTATTTGCTTCCATAAAACAAGGTCAAGGTCATCCCTATTTACATAATAATGACGTTTATTTATGTTTCATTATATTTTGTATATATACTGTTCGATACAAGGAAGTAAATCAAAACATACCCGATTCGCCCAACACAGGTATTTTTTTGTAAGTCTGTATTTTGTCAGTCCCTTAATAGCTATGAGCATTGTACATCTCATGTGAACCCTTGTAGTTTTTTTTATTAAAGTGATTCATAAATAAAAACACCCTTTTAGACATTTTGAACGTTTAAAACGTAAATATACATGTTTCATTCACCATCGTAATCCGAAACCCAATTATTATCAGAAAAATTGGGTGTTTGGATAATGCATTTGATCTGGTCAATCGCATATGGAGATATTCAGGGAATCAAATAAATACAGTTGTTTTTATGATTTGTTTAAATAAAAAACGAACTCTTGTGTGCTTACGCATCGTCATCTTCGATATCTGTCCTGTGTGTAATCACATTGTGACAGAGGTCTAATGCTTGGCAAGGACAAAGTTCTGTGCAAGACAAATTATGTTCAAAACAAACACAACCTTTACTACAAACGGATCTTCCGTTGCATACGAGGTCCTGCAAAAAGTCAGATGACATTTGACCTTCAAACAATATTGGTTCAAGACCAAACTTTCCATCTTTGCAACCATGCTCAAGAGGTGATCCAACTGCTGGCTTTGGAATATGTGCAATTAACCATATCTTTGTTTGGTACGAAGATCTAAGAATATGCTGTTTAAATGTGTCTTCACTTGGAGGAAGTCTCACCAAAGTAGAATTTTTGACAGTTTCCAATTTTACCCGCAATTTGCTCAGATCGATATGGCATCGTTTCGACTTTTCCTTCGGATCAGACAGCCTTGATATTAGTTTTCGGCTTAGATCGACTGAATCATTCTATTCGAGACAAATCACTAAACTGATTGGGTGGCTCTTTCAGAGCTTTGAACATAAAGTTCTTCCCGATACCAAAGAACGAAGAAGTGGTATCACACCCAGTTAGAGCATGATCAGCTGGCAAGATCTCACACACAACGGAGCTCAATGATTTGCATAACTCGTGTACAGAGATATAACGTCTACAATCCTTAGTGCTCGTAATAAGTCCTGTTTGAAATCAATCAAGCTCATTTGTGTTTTTCATATTTGGAAAATAATGTACTAAAAGGACAAGAACGTCCGTATCTGGGGATTTCACAACAATGCGACGTTGAACGCTATTCTCTTGATACAGTTTGTTAGAATACAGTGCATGCAAAATTATGCGGGTATTCACCTCTTCTTGTGTGCTTGCCAAACAACTGCAATCTAACATACCATTCTGATTCAACATTTTAACTGTTTCAGGATTAGAACATAAACCGGCCAGTTAAAGCGATTGCCCTTCTTGGAGAGAACTGTTCTGACGACTATGTTTGGCAATGTAATCGCTGAGAAATCTAATAATATTTTCACCAGAACTAATAAACTTTTGCCAGTCAGGAATAACCCTACCTTCAATCAAATGCAGTGAAAACAGACTTGGATCGACGGTCCCATTCTGCCTTTTTGATGAGTTTTGAATGTCATATCTATCAAAGATATCGACGACAACGGATGTAAACTGAAAACAAGAGATTTGATTTTTTACAAAATCAAATGCCATCTCACCAAAGGTTCTAAACCTTTTTGCATTTATTGACTGCAACAAAGGCATGTCATCTCTGATCAGAGTTGTTCTGGAAATATCAAAAAATGGGCGGTGTTTGTATTATAGAAACGTTCTGTTCCAGTTGATGTACAAGATCTGCCTTACTGGTTTTGCGCATTGTGCCATCGTCGTGAAACAATTATGCTGGAATCGGACCATTTGGAAAAGACAGAACCTTTTCAACAGTAACGTCCTCTCGACAATTTGCAAGAACCAGTTCCCGACGAAAAACTAGCTCAGGATTCATATGAACAGTGACTGTGTCCCCAGAACGACACTTCAGCTTAGTTTTGTGAGTCATATCTTCGAATGACTTCAACTTGGACCATGTACTAGGATTGTAGAAACTACGAGACTGGCCCTCAGACAAAGAACCATCAACAAGTGATGTGACCATTTTTGTACCTTCTTCAACACAATTCAATAATGATTCTTGAACTTCCCTAGATGGAAGAAGTTTAAGTTGGCTACCAAACTGTGCCATTTTCCGGAAAACACTCACAACAGTTCCGACAAATGATTTTCTAACAACTTGTAAACATTAATTAAATTCTCTACAAACAATATTTCAAACCATCTTTTGTAACTAAAACGTTACAATTAAAAACAGCAAATGTTAACAATGAAGGGTGACAACAATTAAATACAGATAACATAAGAATATAAGTAATTATTAAGAAAATATGCTTTGGTCTCGGTGCAATAAGATTTGATCGGACTGAGGATTATAATTTTAAAAAGTCACGGGCAAAATATCCGGAATCATTTCCTACTTTCGATATGTTGATGTGCATTTAAAAACGGTCCAAACCTCTTAAACTAGTAGAAATTGGCGCTATAATGATAATGTTTTATGTAAACTATGTTTACACTTTTGTTTTTAAAAAATTTGAGATCAATTTAATGAAAGCATTTCTTCTGACATAATTTTAAAAGTGACCGTTAAAATATTTAACACATCTGCTGGTTTCAAAGAAGCCAAACTGATGAAATAAAAGTTATTTTAATAAGATATTTTGAATTATTTTATTTATTTAAGTTAGATTTAAAAACTACAAGTGCAACAAATTGCCAAAGATACATAAATCATGTATAATATTGATTTTACTAAGTATGATCGAACTTTCTCCAAAAACGCAGTAATCCTAGAAAAATGTAGTTTTCGTGATAACGTGACCATACGATTGTATTACGGCATGTTAAATTTATTAGTTAAAATCATAATCTAGCGTTTGAAAGTATATTTAGGTGTGTAGTCGATGGGTTGAATTAACTCTTTAAATAAGCGACTTTTTAGATTTCATCGCTGGCCTAGTATACCTCATCATGGGCAACAACAAACAATTAAAAAATATCACAAACAGTGAGTCAAGGTTGGGGGTCCTAAAAAAGCTTACTTCAAGCTATATAAATGTCAATAAAATATATCACAAGAAAAAATATTCAAGATGGGTGCAGGCGAGTTAGAGGGTGGCTCCGTCTGAGGGGGCCATAATTTCTATAGTCTATGGGCTCCAGAAGGTCATAATCCGGCCCTGGAGAACATATACATATAGGAACTGACAAACTCTCAGATTAAGAAGTCTTTTTTATGGTCTAAGAACCTGCCAAACTGACAACAAAAGGGCAACATTACTATCTACAATGAGTCAGAACAGAGGGCAACATTACTATCTACAATGAGTCAGAACAGAGGGCAACATTACTATCTACAATGAGTCAGAACAGAGGGCAACATTACTATCTACAATGAGTCAGAACAGAGGGCAACATTACTATCTACAATGAGTCAGAACAGAGGGCAACATTACTATCTACAATGAGTCAGAACAGAGGGCAACAATACTATCTACAATGAGTCAGAACAGAGGGCAACATTATTATCTACAATGAGTCAGAACAGAGGGCAACATTACTATCTACAATGAGTCAGAACAGAGGGCAACATTACTATCTACAATGAGTCAGAACAGACAACCTTAGAAGTAATAAGCTACTGATATCAAAAGTTTACCAAGAACACCCAAGCCAGTCTCCAAAAATAAATTTATTGGACAATCAGGGGGAATAGATCAAAATATTTCCAGAATCATTCCGACTAATGACTCGTGTTTCTTAAGTAAAATGAATTTACCAAGAAACACTCAAGCCAGTCCCCAAAATTAAATTCATTGGACATTCAGGGGGGAAAAGATCAAAATATTTCCAGTTTCATTCCGACTAATGACTTGTGTTTCTTAAGTAAAATGAATTTACCAAGAAACCCTCAAGCCAGTTCCCAAAATTAAATTCATTGGACAATCAGGGGGAAAAAGATCAAAATATTTCCAGTTTCATTCAGACTAATGACTCATGTTTCTTAAGTAATATGAGAATGTCAACAATCTGCATGTCAAAATTTACTTCAAATGTATCTGGCCATTTAAGGTAGCGTTTGTTTACATTGTAAGACTATCTTTATCTAATTTACATACTGTGATACCTGGCGAGAAAAACTTGTTTAGATCGATATCCATGACTGATGTATTTGAAGAAAGTATTAAAGTAAATTAGCTTATTTAAATCTACTTCAACTTACAAAATGTATATAGTACCTTCTGGCTACTTATAGTGAAAAAAGAACAATATTTGTTTTACCTGTTAATTGCTTTTTGGGCAATATACCTTATTATTAACAATCAGCTTCAAATTTACATTAAATTCCTTTGCGCTTTATAAATAAGGTATTACTATTGTAAGAGAGAGTCGTCAGCCTGCAATGGAGTCATTTTTATTTTAAAAAAAATTGAACAGGAAAGAATAGACTTGCTGCAATTAGTAAGAAAGGATATATGGATGCAAATAAACATGAGAGACTATCCAACATTACACTTTGACACAAATTAAAGTAAAGGAACAGCTTGTAGTAAGAAAAGATATATGGATGTAAATGAACATGAGAGACTATCCAACACTTAGACACAAAATCAAGTATAAGAACAGGACTTTTATTGCTGTTCTACATCTCACAGTCACAGTAGGATCTTCAACAATGAGCAATACTCATACTCTAAAATGAGTGTGTAACGGAGCCTTTCGTATTAATAATTCATTTAAACAATTGTTGCATGTAGATAGTAAATATAAGTGGTTTGTCAAGATTTCAACTTTCATAGCAACAATTTATTTCAAGGAGATATTAATAATAAAGTAACTTTTAGCAAGTCTAAGAAAACTATGAAACCACAAATGTAGGAACACATAAACCTGTCTATGTGGTCACCTCTATTAAGCAGTCACCTGTATTAAAAGGTCACCTTTTTCTTGTCCTGTCATCGAAAATATGAATTAAACTTCTTTTAAGAGGTCACCTGTCTTAAAAGGTCATTTTTTCTTTGACCTCTTAATACAGGTTTGACTGTATCATCTTTAATGGTTGAACAACACAAAAACATTACTGGATGAATTATATAGCAAAATGATCTTCTAGAATTATTTCCTTTGACAGGAAAATTAGACGTAATGGATAAAATATCTTGTAGTAAAAGACTATTGATTCTAGAGAGAAGAAATTAGTTGTTTTACTTCAGATAAACAACACTTCATTTATCTTAATACAGATTACACCTAATCAAGATGTAGTGGGTTTTTTTTCACAGTTAAGTTTTACGAACACTTGTGGATTGAATTTGAATGCACACGGGGACATTGATTGTGACAATATCTAAAACAAGAGTTAAAATAATCCACAGATTAAACTTAAACCAGAGGCTCTCAAGAGCCTGTATCGTTCACCTGGTAATAAAAAAAACCAATTGGTCCTATGTAAAAACTATGTCCTGCAGTGGTAGTCATCTTGGAATTATGATCAACATAAAAAACACAAAGTTTGTAATAGCTTCAGAGAAGAATATATTTCTGTATTTTCCCCATATGGTTCTGTGTTAATACTATGACCTGTGGTGGCAGCCATCTTGGATTTCCGATCGTCATAAAAAACAGAGGACCTTCCAATGATCATTCCTGGGCAGTTTGGTTTCAACTGTCCAAGTGGTTTCAGAGAAGAAGCATTTTGAAACATTTTTCCCATAGGGTCCAATGTTAAACTAAGTCCTGCCGTAGCCGCCATTTTGAATTTCATATCAGAACAAAAAACCTAAAGTTTGTAGAGGACCATCCAATGAACATTCATGTACAGTTTGGCTTTAATAATATTTGTAGTTTCTGAGAAGAAGGCATTTGAACATTTTCCCATAGGGTCCAATGTTAATCTATGTATTGCGGTGGCGGCCATCTTGGATTTTCGATCGGCATAAAAAACATAAAATTTGTAGAGGACCTTCCAATGATCATTCCTGGGCAGTTTGGTTTCAACTGTCCTAGTGGTTTCAGAGAAGAAGCGTTTTGAAACATTTCCCCCATAGGGTCAAATGTTAAACTAAGTCCTGCCGTAGCCGCCATTTTGAACTTCATATCGGAACAAAAAACCTAAAGTTTGTAGAGGACCATCCAATGAACATTCATGTACAGTTTGGCTTTAATTATATTTGTAGTTTCTGAGAAGAAGGCATTTGAACATTTTCCCATAGGGTCCAATGTTAATCTATGTCCTGCGGTGGTGGCCATCTTGGATTTCCGATCGGCATAAAAAACACACACCTTGTAGAGGACCTTCCAATGATCATTCCTGGGCAGTTTGGTTTCAATTATCCAAGTGGTTTCAGAGAAGAAGCGTTTTGAAACATTTTTCCCATAGGGTCCAATGTTAAACTAAGTCCTGCCATAGCCGCCATTTTGAATTTCATATCGGAACAAAAAACATAAAGTTTGTAGAGGACCATCCAATGAACATTCATGTACAGTTTGGCTTTAATAATATTTGTAGTTTCTGAGAAGAAGGCATTTGAACATTTTCCCATAGGGTCCAATGTTAATCTATGTCCTGCGGTGGTGGCCATCTTGAATTTTCGATCGGCATAAAAAAACAGAAACTTTGTAGAGGACCTTCCAATGATCATTCCTGGGCAGTTTGGTTTCAATTATCCAAGTGGTTTCAGAGAAGAAGCGTTTTGAAACATTTTTCCCATAGGGTCCAATGTTAAACTAAGTCCTGCCGTAGCCGCCATTTTGAATTTCTTATCGGAACAAAAAAACATAAAGTTTGTAGAGGACCATCCAATGAACATTCATGTACAGTTTGGCTTTAATAATATTTGTAGTTTCTGAGAAGAAGGCATTTGAACATTTTCCCATAGGGTCCAATGTTAATCTATGTATTGCGATGGCAGCCATCTTGGATTTCCGATCGGCATAAAAAACAGTAACTTGGTAAAGGACATTCCAATGATCATTCATTTACAGTTTGGGTTCAGTCAGTTCATTAGTTTCAGAGAAGAAGATCTTTGAAATTTCAGCCAATCAGAGCATATTTTTGGCCCTGGCAGCCATATTGAATATCCGACTGGAACGAAAAACAGTAACTTTGCAGAGGACCATCCAAGGAACATTCCTGCTAAGTTCAGTTCCAATCGGCCAAGTGGTTTTGGAGAAGAAGCTTGAAATGTGAAAAGTTTACAGACGACGGACGCCAAGTGATGGCAATAGTTCACATGAACCTTTGGTCCAGGTGAACTAAAAAAATAAAACTTGAAGGGGTTCAATTTTAAGATACAAAGTAATGATATTTATCTGTATACAGTTTACAACTAATCAAGATGCAACAGGTTTTTTTTTCACAGCTATGTTTTACGAACACATGCCTTGTGGATTGAACGCACACAGGGAAATTGTATGTGAGGATATCTAAAATAAGAGTTAATCCATGCATTAAATTAAAAAAATAAAACTTGGAGAGGTTCAATTTTCAAAGAGAATTATATATTTGCAACCAAATTGATAAGAATTATTGTTTCTTCCGAGTTTCTATAAAGATACTAACTATGGAGATCATATTTGTTGAGATTTTTTACTATGAACATAAGGCAGACTACCATCATTACAACAAAATATATCGCAATATCCTATATTTTTCCTTCAAAAATCAAAAAAAAAATTTAATCTTTTTCTTGATCCTTAACTTGCACAAAAACAAAATTTAATTACTCCATCCTGTATTTTTTCATTTAAGCTACTTATTAATAAACAATTTACATAAAAACACTTATTAGATTTGCTTACCTTGACAACGGGCACCAAATGATCTTTTTTCTGTGATTGGATGTTGATATGAGATACAATTCGTGATTCTTGTGAGATGTATAGCTCTTGTTTAGAGGTTCTCTCGTACTCAATACTCCACACAATTCGACCCGTGTCAGCATTAGAAACATCATCTTCAACTTCTAATTGCCACTTAAAAACATCTTGTATTCTGTAACAAAGCATGAAAACACAATAAGTTAGAAATTATACTTCACTATCAAGAATTGCTATACTCTCTCCATGGCTAAAACAGGATTATTATATTAAAGTGCTGTAACATGTACAATCAAAAGTCATTGCTTATTTTGGACAATGAAGTAACACACATTGAGTGTTCATATGCGTATCAATTTGGGCGCATTACAAAAGCGCGAATTTAGGGATTAACCATCTTCGCTAGCCAAGGGTTATGATCCGCTCTACTCATCTTCATCCTTGGCATCGCAGACGGATTTTCGAGGTCACACGGTGACGGTTTATATGTAATGCAGCTAGTGGTAGCTGCAACCAATCAGAACACGCTTTACAAAAAGCAGATGTTCTGTAGGAAAAATGTCAACAAAATAAAAATGCGTGTACATATAAAATAATGTTGTAAGTTTGAAATAAAAACACTAGCTTACCAATGAATAACAGTATGAGCCTCGTCAAATCTTCGCTTGAAAATCAGCCATATTATAATCTCGAGTCAATTGTCAGGGCATTCAAACGAAAGGAAATGAAAGCCTCGCGTCGATTGGCTGAAAATGACATCATTACAAGGGGCGCAACTGTCAAAATCCAGCAGGTGGCAGTGCACGGGAATTATGAAAATCCGACTAACAATGCCAAGGGTGAAGATGAGTAGAGCGGATCGTAAGTCTTGGCTAGCGAAGATGGGGATTAACGAACCTTACAAAAGCGTGAAGAAAGTGCATTACTAAAGTGCGAAAAATTTACCTGCATTTTTAATGTCAAATTATCATAAAAATAATAAAAATATTATATGAATTTGTAGTTATTTATTCCCAATGCATTTTGAAAGACATTTTTACATTGAGTATAAAATTATTCCGAATTCCTTTGGGCAATGAGTAACATGAATTGAGTTCACGAATGTTAAAAATAATGTTGCCTCTTTCTACGATTTGTCGATTGGATTTTACATAACCGTTCTGACAGAGTGGTACTTTTTGTTTTTCATTTTTTATACAATACCATGATGCAACAGTTAATGACAGGATAAGGCAGTGAAATTTTCTATTTCGATTTAAGATATCATATATTTACATTTACATATTTCCGATACAAAAGTGAAAAATAACCAGCATAATGAATTTTTTCTTCAGCCATATACAATGTACCTTAAATTGAGTTGCAGAGGGAGGTGTGTGAGCCATTGATTGTTGCTTAACACCAAGGAATTCATTTTCCTGCTATATGATGGCAAGAACAAGCTATAATTATAAAGGATAAATGACTGGTTTGTACTAGACCAACATTTCAAGTTGAATCTTTATAGTGCTAGATTGCCAGTAAACAAAGACATATAGGCCATGACATTCATGAAGCTGTCACAAAGGGAGATAATTATCTTAATATCAAAACACAATGGTTATTATTCAAAAATCAAAAGATTTTGGCTTTATTTTGTTCCTATAAAGACATAAATATAGCCTACATGTGAAGTTCATGTAAAAAAAACATTCTTAAATTATCAATTTTTTTTTCTTTTTTGGAAAAGACATGTATAACACATACTTGTTCTTTGAAAATCTATTGAAAATTAACAGTTTTTTTATTGCTTTTTTCCAAAAAACACTTCTGTATGTCAGATAATGAAAAGTTTAATCTAAGTTATTTCTATTGCTGTAAAATTTACGTCTGTAGTTGTGACATTGCTGGGTGGTGGACTTGTTACAAAGACAAGTCTGACATTCTCTAGGTAATATAAATCTAGACATCAAAGAAAAATAACTACTGATGTTTAATGAGGATTTATACAGCTGTAAATCAGATTATACAGGTAAATCATCCTACCTGAATTACCCTAATCAATACCTTTATTGACATTAAAAACCGAAAACAAACAGAGATCAAATAACCCATTATTTATACCCAGGAAAATAAAGTAGAGGTATTAATGACAAATCTCTTATCTTAATAATTTATATTATTGTATTAAAATGTAAGTTGTCTCACCATATCTAAACAAGAATTTATGGGTTTTTCGTAAAATACATGTGACATGTGTCACCCGCTTCCCAACTGATAACCAACACAACAAAGTTATTCAAAAAAAAGGTTGCAAGAAGTGTATGAAGATACCAAAGGAGTACCAGTAATCAGAATCTGTAAATCAAAGAACGACAGATAATACAATTGCAAAAAAGGACAAACAATGATTTACAAAACCTACACATAACATTAAAGATTGAGTAACATGAACCCCACTAAAAACTGGAAGTGAACTCAGGTGCTCCGTAACTATCAAAATATATTTTGTCTTGCCATTTTTAAACAAAACTTTAAGGTTTTATCGTAAAAGACAGGTGTCACCCACTCCTAAACTGATAAATAAGAAAAACAACGAAGTTGACAAAATTTGTTTTAACTCAAACTGGCATATGAAACCTAAAAATGAACTGAAGAAAAATACAATAGTAGAGAGATTTCAGTCGGATACTGCTGTATATATGGCAGAATGTAGAATGGTGTGATGACAGCATGGAAGATCAAGAAATAGCATTCTTCCATTTTGATGCGTTTTTTATGCAAGACAAGCCATAAAGACAGCTGTGTGTGACCTTGTCTTACATGGCATTGTCAGCCAATCAAATCGGCCGAGTATAATCAATGGGAAACTACGATAGTGTCAGATTGAAAGCCATATTTACAACAATACACAAAAATGATTAAAACGCCTACCTTGCAAACTTATTTCAGTTATATTTTATCAAAATTGAAGTGTACACAAAACCAAATGATGTCTGATCTTTACGTTTTAAACTGGAAGTCTTCATATGACGTCATGTTGTTAATGTACCAAAGACGTCAACAATATTTCGTGGAATTTTAATTTGTGTGATTTTTAAATCAGGGATATGCAAGAATACATTTTTATGTTCAGTATTGCATTGAAGAATTATAATGATTAAACGGTTCTTTTCAGGAGTTCATGCATGTGTACATGGGGTCGATGCACTCACAAACTTTACATAAGCGTCCTTCTCTTCTAGCACCTGGTGATCTAGTTTCGGGGCCGAAATGTAAACATTGTTAAAAATGGAAGAAATAGGTTCTTACACTAGTCTCTATTGAAGATCTGGGATTTCTTCCACTCGTGTGAGAAATTCTACGTCTTTTCTCACACCCATGAAAGAAATCCCATATCTTCAATAGAGACTCGTATAAGAACCTATTAATCTCAATAATATTGTTTGTGTTATATAGACAACACAATAATAACAATGGTATACTGAAGGTTACTGAAGTCCTCCTGACTCAAAACAAAGTGTACCTAGACAACACAATAATAACAATGGTATACTGAAGGTTACTGAAGTCCTTCTGACTCAAAACAAAGTGTACCTAGACAACACAATAATAACAATGGTATACTGAAGGTTACTGAAGTCCTCCTGACTCAAAACAAAGTGTACCTAGACAACACAATAATAACAATGGTATACTGAAGGTTACTGAAGTCCTCCTGACTCAAAACAAAGTGTATCTAGACAACACAATAATAACAATGGTATACTGAATGTTACTGAAGTCCTCCTGACTCAAAACAAAGTGTATCTAGACAACACAATAATAACAATGGTATACTGAAGGTTACTGAAGTCCTTCTGACTCAAAACAAAGTGTACCTAGGCAACACAATAATAACAATGGTATACTGAAGGTTACTGAATTCGAAGTCCTCCTGACTCAAAACAAAGTGTACCTAGACAACACAATAAAAACAATGGTATACTGAATGTTACTGAAGTCCTTCTGACTCAAAACAAAGTGTACCTAGACAACACAATAATAACAATGGTATACTGAAGGTTACTGAAGTCCTCCTGACTCAAAACAAAGTGTACCTAGACAAAACAATAATAACAATGGTATACTGAAGGTTACTGAATTCGAAGTCCTCCTGACTCAAAACAAAGTGTACCTAGACAACACAATAATAACAATGGTATACTGAATGTTACTGAAGTCCTTCTGACTCAAAACAAAGTGTACCTAGACAACACAATAATAACAATGGTATACTGAAGGTTACTGAAGTCCTCCTGACTCAAAACAAAGTGTATCTAGACAACACAATAATAACAATGGTATACTGAAGGTTACTGAAGTCCTCCTGACTCAAAACAAAGTGTACCTAGACAACACAATAATAACAATCGTATACTGAAGGTTACTGAAGTCCTTCTGACTCAAAACAAAGTGTACCTAGACAACACAATAATAACAATGGTATACTGAAGGTTACTGAAGTCCTCCTGACTCAAAACAAAGTGTACCTAGACAACACAATAATAACAATGGTATACTGAATGTTACTGAAGTCCTCCTGACTCAAAACAAAGTGTACCTAGACAACACAATAATAACAATGGTATACTGAAGGTTACTGAAGTCCTCCTGACTCAAAACAAAGTGTATCTAGACAACACAATAATAACAATGGTATACTGAATGTTACTGAAGTCCTCCTGACTCAAAACAAAGTGTACCTAGACAACACAATAATAACAATCGTATACTGAAGGTTACTGAAGTCCTTCTGACTCAAAACAAAGTGTACCTAGACAACACAATAATAACAATGGTATACTGAAGGTTACTGAAGTCCTCCTGACTCAAAACAAAGTGTACCTAGACAACACAATAATAACAATGGTATACTGAATGTTACTGAAGTCCTCCGGACTCAAAACAAAGTGTACCTAGACAACACAATAATAACAATGGTATACTGAATGTTACTGAAGTCCTCCTGACTCAAAACAAAGTGTACCTAGACAACACAATAATAACAATGGTATACTGAAGGTTACTGAAGTCCTCCTGACTCAAAACAAAGTGTATCTAGACAACACAATAATAACAATGGTATACTGAATGTTACTGAAGTCCTTCTGACTCAAAACAAAGTGTACCTAGACAACACAATAATAACAATGGTATACTGAAGGTTACTGAAGTCCTCCTGACTCAAAACAAAGTGTACCTAGACAACACAATAATAACAATGGTATACTGAAGGTTACTGAAGTCCTCCTGACTCAAAACAAAGTGTACCTAGACAACACAATAATAACAATGGTATACTGAAGGTTACTGAAGTCCTCCTGACTCAAAACAAAGTGTATCTAGACAACACAATAATAACAATGGTATACTGAATGTTACTGAAGTCCTCCTTACTCAAAACAAAGTGTACCTAGACAACACAATAATAACAATGGTATACTGAAGGTTACTGAAGTCCTTCTGACTCAAAACAAAGTGTACCTAGACAACACAATAATAACAATGGTATACTGAAGGTTACTGAAGTCCTCCTGACTCAAAACAAAGTGTACCTAGACAACACAATAATAACAATGGTATACTGAAGGTTACTGAAGTACTCCTGACTCAAAACAAAGTGTACCTAGGCAACACAATAATAACAATGGTATACTGAAGGTTACTGAAGTCCTCCTGACTCAAAACAAAGTGTACCTAGACAACACAATAATAACAATGGTATACTGAAGGTTACTGAAGTCCTCCTGACTCAAAACAAAGTGTACCTAGACAACACAATAATAACAATGGTATACTGAAGGTTACTGAAGTCCTCCTGACTCAAAACAAAGTGTACCTAGACAACACAATAATAACAATGGTATACTGAAGGTTACTGAAGTCCTCCTGACTCAAAACAAAGTGTATCTAGACAACACAATAATAACAATGGTATACTGAATGTTACTGAAGTCCTCCTTACTCAAAACAAAGTGTACCTAGACAACACAATAATAACAATGGTATACTGAAGGTTACTGAAGTCCTTCTGACTCAAAACAAAGTGTACCTAGACAACACAATAATAACAATGGTATACTGAAGGTTACTGAAGTCCTCCTGACTCAAAACAAAGTGTACCTAGACAACACAATAATAACAATGGTATACTGAAGGTTACTGAAGTACTCCTGACTCAAAACAAAGTGTACCTAGGCAACACAATAATAACAATGGTATACTGAAGGTTACTGAAGTCCTCCTGACTCAAAACAAAGTGTACCTAGACAACACAATAATAACAATGGTATACTGAAGGTTACTGAAGTACTCCTGACTCAATACAAAGTGTACCTAGGCAACACAATAATAACAATGGTATACTGAAGGTTACTGAAGTCCTCCTGACTCAAAACAAAGTGTACCTAGACAACACAATAATAACAATGGTATACTGAAGGTTACTGAAGTCCTCCCGACTCAAAACAAAGTGTACCTAGACAACACAATAATAACAATGGTATACTGAAGGTTACTGAAGTCCTCCTGACTCAAAACAAAGTGTATCTAGACAACACAATAATAACAATGGTATACTGAAGGTTACTGAAGTCCTTCTGACTCAAAACAAAGTGTATCTAGACAACACAATAATAACAATGGTATACTGAAGGTTAATGAAGTCCTCCTGACTCAAAACAAAGTGTATCTAGACAACACAATAATAACAATGGTATACTGAATGTTACTGAAGTCCTCCTGACTCAAAACAAAGTGTACCTAGACAACACAATAATAACAATGGTATACTGAATGTTACTGAAGTCCTTCTGACTCAAAACAAAGTGTACTTAGACAACACAATAATAACAATGGTATACTGAAGGTTACTGAAGTCCTTCTGACTCAAAACAAAGTGTACTTAGACAACACAATAATAACAATGGTATACTGAAGGTTACTGAAGTACTCCTGACTCAAAACAAAGTGTACCTAGACAACACAATAATAACAATGGTATACTGAAGGTTACTGAAGTCCTTCTGACTCAAAACAAAGTGTACTTAGACAACACAATAATAACAATGGTATACTGAAGGTTACTGAAGTCCTTCTGACTCAAAACAAAGTGTACTTAGACAACACAATAATAACAATGGTATACTGAAGGTTACTGAAGTCCTCCTGACTCAAAACAAAGTGTACCTAGACAACACAATAATAACAATGGTATACTGAAGGTTACTGAAGTCCTTCGGACTCAAAACAAAGTGTACCTAGACAACACAATAATAACAATGGTATACTGAAGGTTACTGAAGTACTCCTGACTCAAAACAAAGTGTACCTAGACAACACAATAATAACAATGATATACTGAAGGTTACTGAAGTCCTTCTGACTCAAAACAAAGTGTACTTAGACAACACAATAATAACAATGGTATACTGAATGTTACTGAAGTCCTCCTGACTCAAAACAAAGTGTATCTAGACAACACAATAATAACAATGGTATACTGAAGTCCTCCTGACTCAAAACAAAGTGTATCTAGACAACACAATAATAACAATGGTATACTGAAGGTTAATGAAGTCCTCCTGACTCAAAACAAAGTGTATCTAGACAACACAATAATAACAATGGTATACTGAATGTTACTGAAGTCCTCCTGACTCAAAACAAAGTGTACCTAGACAACACAATAATAACAATGGTATACTGAAGGTTACTGAAGTCCTCCTGACTCAAAACAAAGTGTATCTAGACAACACAATAATAACAATGGTATACTGAAGGTTACTGAAGTCCTCCTGACTCAAAACAAAGTGTACCTAGACAACACAATAATAACAATGGTATACTGAATGTTACTGAAGTCCTCCTGACTCAAAACAAAGTGTACCTAGACAACACAATAATAACAATGGTATACTGAATGTTACTGAAGTCCTCCTTACTCAAAACAAAGTGTACCTAGACAACACAATAATAACAATGGTATACTGAAGGTTACTGAAGTCCTCCTGACTCAAAACAAAGTGTATCTAGACAACACAATAATAACAATCGTATACTGAAGGTTACTGAAGTCCTCCTGACTCAAAACAAAGTGTACCTAGACAACACAATAATAACAATGGTATACTGAAGGTTACTGAAGTCCTTCTGACTCAAAACAAAGTGTACCTAGACAACACAATAATAACAATGGTATACTGAATGTTACTGAAGTCCTCCTGACTCAAAACAAAGTGTACCTAGACAACACAATAATAACAATGGTATACTGAAGGTTACTGAAGTCCTCCCGACTCAAAACAAAGTGTACCTAGACAACACAATAATAACAATGGTATACTGAAGGTTACTGAAGTCCTCCTGACTCAAAACAAAGTGTACCTAGACAACACAATAATAACAATGGTATACTGAAGGTTACTGAAGTCCTCCTGACTCAAAACAAAGTGTACCTAGACAACACAATAATAACAATGGTATACTGAAGGTTACTGAAGTCCTCCTGACTCAAAACAAAGTGTACCTAGACAACACAATAATAACAATGGTATACTGGAGGTTACCGAAGTCCTCCTGACTCAAAACAAAGTGTACCTAGACAACACAATAATAACAATGGTATACTGAATGTTACTGAAGTCCTCCTGACTCAAAACAAAGTGTACCTAGACAACACAATAATAACAATGGTATACTGAAGGTTACTAAGTCCTCCTGACTCAAAACAAAGTGTACCTGCACTTTTACTTTGAAGACATAAGGTTTATCAGGTACTTAGATAGATGTACCCATAGTGGTTTTTTTTCTAAATACTCCCATATAATTCTACTAAAAATTAAATATGGTTGCCATGACGTAGGTGAAAATGTGTGTAGATGTAAAAATCAAATCAAATCGTTTTGTCATTTTATTTATTACTAAATTATCAACATGCAGTGTAAACATATTCTCAATAGTATAGCACAAATGATGTATAGGAGAATGTCCAAGTAACTCTCCATTCCTTAAAAATAATGGAGCCGAAGCCCATTGTTTTTAAGGAATAGAGAGATACGAGGACATTCTCCAACTTAAAATCCACCCATTGTACTTTCTTAATTTTATCAATTATTAATCTTGTAACAAAAAAAAGTCTGTGCATAATATTTCGAGTACAAAGAGAACAATAACTCCACCCCTGTCCACATTGTTCATATCTCTCCATTCCTTAAAAATAATGGAGAGTTTAGACAATAGATTTACATCACAGGTGGATTTTAAGTATAGTAAATGGAGTGATTTACAAGCATAGTGTAATTGTAAATGGGGCAGTGTGTACAGTGTTCTACTGGTGTAAGTTGTAATGTTGTAAATGGGGCAGTGTGTACAGTGTTGTACTGGTGTAAGTTGTAATGTTGTAAATGGGCAGTGTGTACAGTGTTGTACTGGTGTAAGTTGTAATGTTGTAAATGGGGCAGTGTGTACAGTGTTGTACTGGTGTCAGTTGTAATGTTGTAAATGGGCAGTGTGTACAGTGTTGTACTGGTGTAAGTTGTAATGTTGTAAATGGGGCAGTGTGTACAGTGTTGTACTGGTGTAAGTTGTAATGTTGTAAATGGGGCAGTGTGTACAGTGTTGTACTGGTGTAAGTTGTAATGTTGTAAATGGGGCAGTGTGTACAGTGTTGTACTGGTGTAAGTTGTAATGTTGTAAATGGGGCCGTGTGTACAGTGTTGTACTGGTGTAATTTGTAATGTTGTAAATGGGGCAGTGTGTACAGTGTTGTACTGGTGTAAGTTTTAATGTTGTAAATGGGGCAGTGTGTACAGTGTTGTACTGGTGTAAGTTGTAATGTTGTAAATGGGACAGTGTGTACAGTGTTGTACTGGTGTAAGTTGTAATGTTGTAAATGGGGCAGTGTGTACAGTGTTCTACTGGTGTAAGTTGTAATGTTGTAAATGGGACAGTGTGTACAGTGTTGTACTGGTGTAAGTTGTAATGTTATAAATGGGGCAGTGTGTACAGTGTTGTACTGGTGTAAGTTGTAATGTTGTAAATGGGGCAGTGTGCACAGTGTTGTACTGGTGTAAGTTGTAATGTTGTAAATGGGGCAGTGTGTACAGTGTTGTACTGGTGTAAGTTGTAATGTTGTAAATGGGGCAGTGTGTACAGTGTTGTACTGGTGTAAGTTGTAATGTTGTAAATGGGGCAGTGTGTACAGTGTTGTACTGGTGTAAGTTGTAATGTTGTAAATGGGGCAGTGTGTACAGTGTTGTACTGGTGTAAGTTGTAATGTTGTAAATGGGGCAGTGTGTACAGTGTTGTACTGGTGTAAGTTGTAATGTTGTAAATGGGGCAGTGTGTACAGTGTTGTACTGGTGTAAGTTGTAAATGGGACAGTGTGTACAGTGTTGTACTGGTGTAAGTTGTAATGTTGTAAATGGGGCAGTGTGTACAGTGTTGTACTGGTGTAAGTTGTAATGTTGTAAATGGGGCAGTGTGTACAGTGTTGTACTGGTGTAGGTTGTAATGTTGTAAATGGGACAGTGTGTACAGTGTTGTACTGGTGTAAGTTGTAATGTTGTAAATGAGGCAGTGTGTACAGTGTTGTACTGGTGTAAGTTGTAATGTTGTAAATGGGGCAGTGTGTACAGTGTTGTACTGGTGTAAGTTGTAATGTTGTAAATGGGGCAGTGTGTACAGTTTTGTACTGGTGTAAGTTGCAATGTTGTAAATGGGGCAGTGTATACAGTGTTGTACTGGTGTAAGTTGTAATGTTGTAAATGGGGCAGTGTGTACAGTGTTGTACTGGTGTAAGTTGTAATGTTGTAAATGGGGCAGTGTGTACAGTGTTGTACTGGTGTAAGTTGTAATGTTGTAAATGGGGCAGTGTGTACAGTGTTGTACTGGTGTAAGTTGTAATGTTGTAAATGGGCAGTGTGTACAGTGTTGTACTGGTGTAAGTTGTAATGTTGTAAATGAGGCAGTGTGTACAGTGTTGTACTGGTGTAAGTTGTAATGTTGTAAATGGGGCAGTGTGTACAGTGTTGTACTGGTGTAAGTTGTAATGTTGTAAATGGGGCAGTGTGTACAGTGTTGTACTGGTGTAAGTTGTAATGTTGTAAATGGGGCAGTGTGTACAGTGTTCTACTGGTGTAAGTTGTAATGTTGTAAATGAGGCAGTGTGTACAGTGTTGTACTGGTGTAAGTTGTAATGTTGTAAATGGGGCAGTGTGTACAGTGTTGTACTGGTGTAAGTTGTAATGTTGTAAATGGGGCAGTGTGTACAGTGTTGTACTGGTGTAAGTTGTAATGTTGTAAATGGGACAGTGTGTACAGTGTTGTACTGGTGTAAGTTGTAATGTTGTAAATGGGGCAGTGTGTACAGTGTTGTACTGGTGTAAGTTGTAATGTTGTAAATGGGGCAGTGTGTACAGTGTTGTACTGGTGTAAGTTGTAATGTTGTAAATGGGGCAGTGTGTACAGTGTTGTACTGGTGTAAGTTGTAATGTTGTAAATGGGGCAGTGTGTACAGTGTTCTACTGGTGTAAGTTGTAATGTTGTAAATGAGGCAGTGTGTACAGTGTTGTACTGGTGTAAGTTGTAATGTTGTAAATGGGCAGTGTGTACAGTGTTGTACTGGTGTAAGTTGTAATGTTGTAAATGGGGCAGTGTGTACAGTGTTGTACTGGTGTAAGTTGTAATGTTGTAAATGAGGCAGTGTGTACAGTGTTGTACTGGTGTAAGTTGTAATGTTGTAAATGAGGCAGTGTGTACAGTGTTGTACTGGTGTAAGTTGTAATGTTGTAAGTTGTAATGTTGTAAATGGGGCAGTGTGTACAGTGTTGTACTGGTGTAAGTTGTAATGTTGTAAATGGGGCAGTGTGTACAGTGTTGTACTGGTGTAAGTTGTAATGTTGTAAATGGGGCAGTGTGTACAGTGTTGTACTGGTGTAAGTTGTAATGTTGTAAATGGGCAGTGTGTACAGTGTTGTACTGGTGTAAGTTGTAATGTTGTAAATGGGCAGTGTGTACAGTGTTGTACTGGTGTAAGTTGTAATGTTGTAAATGAGGCAGTGTGTACAGTGTTGTACTGGTGTAAGTTGTAATGTTGTAAATGAGGCAGTGTGTACAGTGTTGTACTGGTGTAAGTTGTAATGTTGTAAATGGGGCAGTGTGTACAGTGTTGTACTGGTGTAAGTTGTAATGTTGTAAATGGGGCAGTGTGTACAGTGTTGTACTGGTGTAAGTTGTAATGTTGTAAATGAGGCAGTGTGTACAGTGTTGTACTGGTGTAAGTTGTAATGTTGTAAATGGGGCAGTGTGTACAGTGTTGTACTGGTGTAAGTTGTAATGTTGTAAATGGGGCAGTGTGTACAGTGTTGTACTGGTGTAAGTTGTAATGTTGTAAATGGGGCAGTGTGTACAGTGTTGTACTGGTGTAAGTTGTAATGTTGTAAATGGGGCAGTGTGTACAGTGTTGTACTGGTGTAAGTTGTAATGTTGTAAATGGGGCAGTGTGTACAGTGTTGTACTGGTGTAAGTTGTAATGTTGTAAATGGGGCAGTGTGTACAGTGTTGTACTGGTGTAAGTTGTAATGTTATAAATGGGGCAGTGTGTACAGTGTTGTACTGGTGTAAGTTGTAATGTTGTAAATGGGGCAGTGTGTACAGTGTTGTACTGGTGTAAGTTGTAATGTTGTAAATGGGGCAGTGTGTACAGTGTTGTACTGGTGTAAGTTGTAATGTTGTAAATAGGGCATTGTGTACAGTGTTGTACTGGTGTAAGTTGTAATGTTGTAAATGGGACAGTGTGTACAGTGTTGTACTGGTGTAAGTTGTAATGTTGTAAATGGGGCAGTGTGTACAGTGTTGTACTGGTGTAAGTTGTAATGTTGTAAATGGGGCAGTGTGTACAGTGTTGTACTGGTGTAAGTTGTAATGTTGTAAATGGGGCAGTGTGTACAGTGTTGTACTGGTGTAAGTTGTAATGTTGTAAATGGGGCAGTGTGTACAGTGTTGTACTGGTGTAAGTTGTAATGTTGTAAATGGGACAGTGTGTACAGTGTTGTACTGGTGTAAGTTGTAATGTTGTAAATGGGGCAGTGTGTACAGTGTTGTACTGGTGTAAGTTGTAATGTTGTAAATGGGGCAGTGTGTACAGTGTTGTACTGGTGTAAGTTGTAATGTTGTAAATGGGGCAGTGTGTACAGTGTTGTACTGGTGTAAGTTGTAATGTTGTAAATGGGGCAGTGTGTACAGTGTTGTACTGGTGTAAGTTGTAATGTTGTAAATGGGGCAGTGTGTACAGTGTTGTACTGGTGTAAGTTGTAATGTTGTAAATGGGGCAGTGTGTACAGTGTTGTACTGGTGTAAGTTGTAATGTTGTAAATGGGGCAGTGTGTACAGTGTTGTACTGGTGTAAGTTGTAATGTTGTAAATGGGGCAGTGTGTACAGTGTTGTACTGGTGTAAGTTGTAATGTTGTAAATGGGGCAGTGTGTACAGTGTTGTACTGGTGTAAGTTGTAATGTTGTAAATGGGGCAGTGTGTACAGTGTTGTACTGGTGTAAGTTGTAATGTTGTACATTACATGTACTGTAATAAAAGATATTTTCATTGTTTTTATCAATATTTTTATTGGATAAGTCAAAACAAAGAAAAAATAATTCATGATTTTCTCCCTCAGTTTTTTCATACATGTTATGGTGGATTTCCTGTACCATTTAACGAATGTATTTACCAATTGCTCAATGAATATTGACCAACTGGTATTTAAACTCCTAGAAGTTACATTGGTGTTGGTCAGAAAAAGTTTAAAGTTCCTATTGTTGAGAAATCAAGTTCTCCTTGTTGGGCAATCAATGAACAATTTGAATAGGAACTGTGTTTAAACTTCTTTCCTGATGAAAACTTTCTCTCTGATGAAACTTCTTTGATTTTCTCTCAAATTGAAAAATTACTTCATTAGAATGATTATCTTTCTTTCATATACCTGATAACAGGCACTGTATAATGGTATATATAGCATATCATAATCTTTTCCTAATTTGAGAAATAATTCCCATTGTTTTTAATTTAGATAGCTGGTAAACATTTTTCTAACATTTATATTTTTCCTTCTTTTATATTTGGAATCCATGCAGATATGGAAAATAACGTTTTGTGAATTGCTCATTTTCACAATAACAATATCTAGATATATGGATATAGTACATGTATGCGTACAATATTCAAATTTTAAAAATATTGCAAAATACTGATTTCATGTACCAACAATGACCAAATTCCATATTTTTGCCAGGTTTATATCCCTGACATTATATATACAAGATGCAGTTGAATCTGGTTTACTATAATCTGGATAACTAAAAATAAAATGAAAGTTCATTAAGCTTTTTAACCATGATTGAAGGTGAAATTGATAGCCACTGTACCACATCTTCACAAGTCAAGTGTTTTTTATCTGCTTGTGTTCACCATCTGTTTGTGGGGAGAACAAGCAGATCAAAAACACTTCGACTTGGGAAGATGCAGTATCCATAATGCAGACAATTACATAGTTTATAGTTCATTTGGCAACTCTAAAAATAGGGGAACAAATTGATTAAAAATCAGATTTAATTTTATATTTTTTTCTTTATAGATATTTCATCTTGTATACTATATATACAAACTTGAGCAAATATTTACAGATTTGTTGGACTCAAAATAAAAAAAATATTAAACTCTTATTTTGAACAAATATTTATAACATAGGAGGGTAATGGGTAACTTTTTTTTATTTTGAGTCCCAAAATATATAGTATACAAGAGGAAATGTCTAAAAAAAAAATACAAAATTAAACCTGATTTTCATAAATAATTTTCAGGATTATTATCATTATTTTATATTTGACCAAATTATAATTTACAAACCAAAAAGCGAATAAATGGAATTGCATTTATTCATCAAATTAGAAAATAATAATTATTTTTCATATGCATAATGCCAATTATATGAAAGAAATGAATTCCAATGAAGAAATTTTTCAACTTGAAAGAAGTTTCATCAGAGAGGAAGTTTTCATCAGGAAAGAAGTTTAAACACAGTTCCTATTGTTCATTGATTGCCCAACAATAGGAACTTGATTTCTCAACAATAGGAACTTTAAACTTTTTCTGACCAACACCAATGTGACTTCTAGGAGTTAAAATACCAGTTGGTCAATATTCATTGAGCAATTGGTAAATACATTCGTTAAATGGTACAGGAAATCCACCATAAATGTAAATAATTTTTTTGACCAAATTTGTGACCTTTCCTTCACATACACAAATCTATTTGTAAACCATATTGCTGATGAGCTTTGTGACCTTACTCTCATATATTTATTTATAAAGAGCTAAAAAATAGCAATAAAATTTAAATATGCAGAGATCTATAGTATTCCTTGACATTCCATGGTAATTTCTGTTTAATTTATTCTAAAGATTTCTTTCCATCGTGGATGCTCCAGCTAGTTTTACTATAATATTACAAGGTTTTATAGATGAATACAGTCTTCCAAGCGTGGCCTAAATACTACCTATGTACAGCATTATTAAACTCGTGCTTTGAAGCATGCTGTACATGTTACGACGTTACACATGGCAGTCTGACAGATATTAGAAGGAGGTACAATGTATTATGGGGTAGATTTAATTCAAAACCGTTCAACACTGATTCAATTTAACTTAAATTTCAAGGCCATCATAGCTTTTAAAGAAAACGACTGAGACCAGATAACATTCTGTTTTTACTTGTACTAGAGGGTTAGGGTTATGGTGTTTAATGCCACTTTCAACAATATTTTGGTTATATCGTGGCGGTTACTTGTACTACAAATCTGTTTTCATTTTATTTCACTTGAAAGAATAAATCTGAATTACTATTCACAATACAACAAATCTGAATTACTATTCACAATACAACAAATCTGAATTACTATTCACAATACAACAAATCTGAATTACTATTCACAATACAACAAATCTGAATTACTATTCACAATACAACAAATCTGAATTACTATTCACAATACAATAAATCTGAATTACTATTCACAATACAATAAATCTGAATTACTATTCACAATACAACAAATCTGAATTACTATTCACAATACAATAAATCTGAATTACTATTCACAATACAACAAATCTGAATTACTATTCACAATACAACAAATCTGAATTACTATTCACAATACAACAAATCTGAATTACTATTCACAATACAATAAATCTGAATTACTATTCACAATACAACAAATCTGAATTACTATTCACAATACAACAAATCTGAATTACTATTCACAATACAATAAATCTGAATTACTATTCACAATACAACAAATCTGAATTACTATTCACAATACAACAAATCTGAATTACTATTCACAATACTACAAATTTCTTGTTTTAAATCCACGTAGTTTTAAATGGGCAAAATACAAATTACATTTTAATTCTTTTATGATAATATTGATCTAAACAGGAGAGCCTGAATAATATGTTAGTCAACACTGATTGTCACTTATCAGATGATTTCTTTCATCTGTTTTTAAACTTCGGTTTCCAAGATGGCACATCATGGAATAGAGAAAAAAAATCTGTATAGCAAGGCTTTCATAATTGTTCTTTTCTACAAGAATGTGAACATTCATCATGTTCATAGGAATTCGAATTTTCGGACAATCTATATTGTATATATATTTGTATATACTTAGTATATTTATAATTTGTTCCAAACAAGGCTTTGGGTCTAATCTAATAATACATGTATAATCAAATTTATATAAAATCCAATATTTTTTTTTCCACAAGAGATTAATTTAGGTACATAAAGATTCCACCTTAGGTCTCCATGACCTAAGATTACAGACAAATACAAGTATTAACTCTATTGTATAGCTCTGATAAGTTCAGTCTAAAAGTTTAGATGATAAACAGTGATTTAAACAGAAAGTAAACAACTAAACAACATGATTTGCTGGTCCCATTAATTCCTGACAATGAACACTTCATCCCATCAACAATAACACAACAAATAAATTAACTTTCCTATCAAGATCTAGCCATTCATAGGAGGATTGGTCACTGCCCAAACCAACGTGACAATTAATTCTAACTCATCTCTCCTATTGTGTTGCCGGAAATTAAAAATTATAAATAAAAATAAATTTAAACAATCTGTGATCAAGCCTTACCACAAGGTTATTACAATAACAGTATAAAGTTTTAAGGAATTTCAAGAAACTTAAATAAAAATAAATTTAAACAATCTATGATCAAGCCTTACCACAAGGTTATATATATATATAATTATTACAATAACAGTATAAAGTTTTAAGGAATTTCAAGAAATTGAATCAATTTAAACAATCCTATGATCAAGCCTTACCATAAGTTATTACAATTAAAGAAGAATGTTTTGAGGAATTTAAAAAAACTGACAGTTGGAATCATGCTAGATGTTTCTTAGTACAGTAGCTTCTACACTGCTATATTTGTTTGGTATCGATCAATGTCAGGCTACATGTATCGTGTCGTGACATCTGCTCGGCCATGCAATAAAGTCGGTCACTTGTTTTGATTTACAATTCTCGTCCAGCACCAGACCGATGACGTCATTCTGTATATTCATAGCGTACATAAACACAGAGGGAATTCTTTTAAACTTAAAAATTACAAGATGAGATTAAAACAGATAAGATTGAATTGAATAAATTCCATGCAAGTAAAAAAGATCCTTTTTTCTAATGTCTTTTTTTCCTGATCATTATGCTTGTTAAATATGTTTTAAGTGATGGCATTTTGACCTTTGGGTTTGTTGATGTAATCCTCATCACAGATCATTCTGGAATGTAGGCCAAGCAAATTGTATTTTAAAATACTTTGAAAATATGATGATTGATCATTCAGATTCCACAATGGCTGATTTTACTGGGAAAATACATACAAGTGCTTTCCATTAGTCACAAAATGGCAGATTATTTTGCATTTCCACTGCTGCTTTTATAACAAATATACCCCTTACTTCTTGGGGTAATGAAATGAAATGATATTCACAGAGAAGATAGAAAAAGAATTAATTTAACAGCAATAATCAAAATTTATAGCATAAATTGAAGAGAATTAAAATAAACCAGACGGAAAAATGAAATTATCTGGGGGGGGGGGGGGGGGGGGGGGGGGGGGAACCTGTCATTATTACAAATAGCATCAACAGAACTGTATTGTTACCACTCTGTGATAATAAATGTGATTGAAATAAACGGAAATCTACAGTCATTAATTGTTTTACAAAAATATGGCAGTATATGTAGTCAGTCTAATATATTGCATTGACAAAAACAAAAACACCAAATTCACTGGATTAAATATTTTATTATATAGGTAAGCAAGTTCAATGTTTGCATCAAATAATTAATTTCTAATACTTCAATTTCAAACTATTTAAAAAAACATCTTTTGAAATTTTTAAGACATAACAATTACACAGAAAAAGCTAAAATACTATACGTTCTTAATCTGGTTTACTTTTTAAGTTTGGTTGGCTTATGACAAAATCATGTGATTTATTTACCACTGACCGGCCTTATGACAAGTTATGTGACGTAATACGAGGCCATTTGGAAAAAAGGTAGTAAACAAATATGGGTCAGTGTGTCATTATTATCGATGGAACTTTACACATGAGAAAGAATAGATGAGGAACATAATTAAAAAGAAAAAATGTTTACTTTTCAAACGTGAAAAAAATAATCAAACATTATCCAATGACTGGCCGACTTATTGTCACACGGGGATATATATATATATAGACGACTGACAATAGCACCGCTTCATTTAGAGACTATGCAGTCATAAGCCAAAAAAAAAACCTGTTTCTGCTAATAGAAATTCTTGAAAAAATAGGATAAGTAGGAAGGCAAAAGTTATTTTTGACATTTTTATCAAGGTTAGACAGGATAAGAATATACTTGTCCAAAAATATCAATAACATCTTGAGTTAAGACACTATATTAATTGGGATTTTTAGGCTTAGTTGAAATAATGTACATACCTGTATACAATGTATATTTTTTTTGCCTAAATGTTTACAAGTAAAATAGTTTTCCTTCTAAAAACCAACAATAGTTTTGGTCCTTGGTCCCTGTATCATAAAAGGGTTGACATTAATTAATAATAAAAGTATAAATATCATAGTACATACAGAATGGTAGAAGATTCAGAGATCTACAGCATACAGAAAAAAAACTCTGAGAGACTGTGAACAAGTTGTACCTACAATTTGCTACATTTTGTTTGTATATACGAAGCATCAACCATCCTCCCCCCCCCCCCCTGCAAAAGACATATAGATATTGCAATCCATATAGCAAATATCTTTACAGAAGAACAAGGATTACAGTATATACATTTTGATCTATAAATAGATTTGATGATAAAATCAGATGCTATCATCCTTGAAAAAATAATAACATCAACAGCTGACTAATGGCTCATAAAAGTAGCAGATCTGTCTGGCACTCTGTATCATTCATACTTCAATGGAGAACATTAATGTTCTTACAGAATAAAATTGGATATTAATGATAACAAACTTATAAAGAAACATATAATACTGTTAATTCATATTTATTCATTGAATACCAAATTTCGTGATGTGATTTCCGTTTAAATCTGGGGCTGTAGACAGTAAACTGATACTTTTTAGCAATATTTTTATTCCAAAATTTGTTCCCTTCTATCTTGAAACCAATCTATGCAAAAGTATAAAAAGTAAAATTACACAACTATGTATCAGTGCTCATTGTTTAAATATAGAGCGGGATAGATATAATAAACCTAAAATTCCAAGAGAAGAACGATTCTGTAAATTCTGTACTGAAGTAGAGACAGAAGAACATTTTTTGATATCATGCCATAAATATAAAGATATAAGGAAAACTTTTTTCCAGTCTTATGGTTTAGATCTAAAAGATTCACATAATACTAATTTTTTACTGTCTAAACTTTTAAATCCCCAAAATATATTGAATGTAATTATTTATATAAATTCATTTAAGGGACGCATTAGATAAGAAACACTTCTTAAAATATGTGTACAACTGTATTATTATATACTGCATGTAACTTTTAAATGTTGTTTTGTAGACTATCATATGATTTGTAATGGAGAACACTAATGTATTATTATTAGTTATCTTTAATAAAGAATTGAAATGAATTGAATTGGTACACGAAAGGTATATATAAATATAACGAACATTTCATTTTTCGCCAATCCATGAACATTTATTCCAATTAAAATAAGGTCACTTTTACACTGCTGAAGTGGTGACCTTATAAGAGGAGACCTACTGTAATCAAATTCTCTGTATATTATCAGTCATTCCCAAGGTCTGTCAGACATCATGTTACCATGTCCAGTAAAAATTGGCTTAGTCCAGTAAAAGGTTATTCATTACTCGACCAATGACCAGTAGGAATCTGTGGAGTATGTGAATGTCCTGTAAATTTGATGCTGGGTCCAGTAATTCGTACTCCTTTACTGGACCGAATGTCCATTCAACTTCCATTTACCTTGGGAAACACTATTATGATGACCAATGAATAGATCTAGTTTATTCTCCATTCAGGAGGTCTTTAAGTACCATTAAAGAGGAGGGTACGAGTACACTTGTTTTATTTACTTGTACATAGACTATACAAATAAAGTTTATTTGTGAGGTCAATATGTAATTTTTCTTTTGAAGTTAATTTAAATGGTCCTCAATAAGTGTAGTGATGGTTTTACAAATCTTTGTCTTAAATCAAATGTAAGCTGACCTGGTCTGTTCTTTAGAAAACTCAAGACTGATGTTTATTTTTAATGAACCTGGTACGATTGCCAAGATATACATTTTGTAACATGTAGCTAAAACCTTTTTGTTCAATCATATTTATTTCATTTTCAGAAGAGTTTGAAGATACCAAGGAGCAATCAGAATCTGTAAATTGAAGAAGGACAGAAAACACAATTGCCAAAAGAGAAAGGACAAACAACCATCTACAAAACACTACACAGAAAACTAAAGATTATGCAACACGAACACCACTAAAAATTTGAATTAACCAAATCCAACTTAATCTGTTAAATGTTTTTTTTAATTTTCAAACTCTGTGCCTGTTTAAAGTAGCGGCTACCATGAGTTGAGGTCTGACTGTGCTGTCACTACATGTACCTTTGTATATTCACGAGTGAATATACTGTAGGCACCTGACCTCATATATCAGAAAGATCCAATGTGTCAATTAATTGTGCATTTTTTATATTTTGCACATAGTACTCATAGGTTCAAGCATTATTCAGACAATGAGCGACAAAGCTCCAAATTAACACTGACAATATTCTACATAAATAGATTGTACTTTCACATTAAATCATTAAGATGTATCTTACACTTGAGTAACTACCTGTTTCTATGCTTCATCTAGACATTTCTACATGTACATTCTGTATATACAATGTATACACATCATTTACTTTGTGTCTTACATATAGTATAATGTTGGATAGTCTCTCATGTTGTTTTACATGTACAGTAAAACCTGCTTTGGTAACCACCTCTATTAAGCAATAACTTGTATCAAGTGACTTTATTTTAATTTCCCTTCACAGTGCATTTCATATCAATTAAACCTGTAGTAAGCCACCACCTGTCTTATGTGACCACATTTCACTGTTCCGTTGGAAGGTCACATAAGACAGGCTTGGCTGTTTTTCCTTCCTCTTTGAACATATATTGGTAGTAATAATTGGGTAGTGGTGTTACACTATAAAACACTTTCGCCTGTAATTTACTGCCAACTACATGTAATTATAGCCAATATAAATGTCCTATAATAATCATATTTGTTGCCTCTGTGTTGTAATAACAGTAAGCATGCTGGCCTGGAGTGTGAAAGATCTGGATTTTATCACAGGTCTTGTCTTATGGTCATAAAACTTTCAAGTACGAGTTTTAATTCAAAATCATCCAATCTGAACACTGGATATATTGTACATAGAGTGTTCTGATTGGCTGGGTTTTTTTTGTTTTTTTTTATGATTTCAAAAATAGTACTCAAAAGTTTTATAGCCGCAAGGCCTGAGCTCAGTTGGGAGTTGCTACTTCTATGCTACTCTAAGCATGCAGCATTAAGGAGTAAAGGGAAAGAAAGGTTATTGGCTTGGAGTTATAATAGTATCTGAGTAGAGCAATACATCTACCTGCAGACTGTTGCTCAGTGAGCTAGCTAATAGAACTTTGCATTCAAATGTACAAAATGTATGTCTATAATCTACTAAGTGAGGAAATTGAGGATTACAAAATTGTTTCTATGCATAAAATTTATATAGTTTTCAATATCTTTAGACAACAAAATTATTTTATAATCAACAAGTCATGAAATAACCACATTAAAAGAAAATATATTTTCCTTTCCTGCATTATTGCTATGGAAACATGAAAATTAAGTACAAAATTTAGATAAATATAAACTATAGATTCTGCTGTTTGTATAAAGTGGTTATACTTAGTGATAATCTGGGGTATAATTGTACTGAAAGTGTTAAACATAAATAACTGTATAAATAATATGAGTAAGTACCAAAGGATATGGGTGAAAATGAACATAAGAGACTCCAACTTTACACCTAGACAAATTAAACTAAGGGAACAGGTCTTTTATTGCTGTTCTACATTTAACTGTTACAGTAGGGTCTTCAATAACAGTACATTACTCGTTTTCTAAACTGAGTGTGAAACAGCACCTAGCCTGCAGTTGAGTAGGTATAAACTGAGTATGAAACAGCACCTAGCCTGCAGTTGAGTAGGTATAAACTGAGTGTGAAACAGCACCTAGCCTGCAGTTAAGTAGGTATAAACTGAGTGTGAAACAGCACCTAGCCTGCAGTTGAGTAGGTATAAACTGAGTGTGAAACAGCACCTAGCCTGCAGTTGAGTAGGTATAAACTGAGTGTGAAACAGCACCTAGCCTGCAGTTGAGTAGGTATAAACTGAGTGTGAAACAGCACCTAGCCTGCAGTTGAGTAGGTATAAACTGAGTGTGAAACAGCACCTAGCCTGCAGTTGAGTAGGTATAAACTGAGTGTGAAACAGCACCTAGCCTGCAGTTAAGTAGGTATAAACTGAGTGTGAAACAGCACCTAGCCTGCAGTTGAGTAGGTATAAACTGAGTGTGAAACAGCACCTAGCCTGCAGTTGAGTAGGTATACAGTACTCTTTACTTTTGTCCATAAAAGCTACATCAGAGCATCTTTGTTGTTTTGATCTTTATTTCATAGGACATAGATGCTGGGTTATTTAATACTGGTAATTACATTTCTAGATTAGTGTAAATTATGTCACAATGGACCAGAATTCTATTACACTGACCACATTTGTGTCCATAATCCAATCCAGCCTGAGCTGACAAAATATCAATTAATTATTTTTTAATTGAAATTTGACGATGAATCCTTACAAAATCCATCATGATAACAAAATTTCCTAGATTTATACAGTAAATTACTAAAATTAGAGATTCTATCCATGAGTTAATATTCATTTGAAGATGTCTAGCCAATCATGTTATAACATAGACTAATCAATCAACAAGTAAAATAATATTACACAGGAAATCAACTGTTATCTTTCATCTAATTCCATAGATCAGCTTGGAGCAGATGTAAATAATTTGAGAGACCACCAAATCAATTTGTACAGTGGCCAATCATTACTGTCCAACATTCACCTCCTATTGATTATATCAATACTGAGGCACATTTGGGGGATCTTAGATTATATTGTGAGTGGAGGAGTGAGAGAGTGTTATGTAGTTTAACCCAAATTTCAACTTGATCGATAAAAGAAGAAATAAATTGTGATGTGACATGAAATTTGTTATAACAGACAGTAGAACGGACTAGAAAATTATTGACTGGAGTTGTTGGGAAATAGATACATGTAGATGTAACGGTATATATGATTGGGGAGTAATGAGTGATTGTTCTTTAACACCAACTCAGCAATTTTTCAGCTATATCATGGCGAGCACAGGTTAATTTTCAATGAGATGATGATGAGATCTGCTTTGTACTAGACCAACACACTTAAGCCCGGTATACACGATACAAGTTTTGCATCCAAGTCTCCATTCAAGAAAACTTGGATCAAGAAAATTTGAATTCAAGTTTGTGTATACATGATGCAAGAAATTTTGATGAATACACACAAGTTTTGGCGGGAGATACAACAAACAAAATGGCATTTTTGGAAGGAGAGGGGGGTGCTGCCCTTTGCATTGCATTATTATGTACAATTGTACTGCGAAGGAGATTAATCTCCAAAAAGAGGTCAACATGGGCTCGTAAATGGCTTCGAAGGTGACGATGGGATGTATTTCTATGAAGTCTATTAGCTCTTCAATCATTTCATTAGTCCATGTGACTGTCTTTTTCCTGCATTTTGGAGTTTCCTCTTTTCCCGCCATCTTTGCACAAGTTAACATGTGTAGTTGTTATTATTTACATTCACAAATTGATGCTGATAAGGATTCTGTCTTCTGATTGGTCAATCTCCATCCAAGTTCCATCCAAGTTGAAAGAAAAATAGGATGCATTTCTATTCCATCCAAGTCCGTTCAAGTTCCTTGTATGGTATACACGATCAAAAAACTTGAATTCAAGAAATTTGAATGGAGACTTGGATGCAAAACTTGTATCGTGTATACCGGGCTTTAGCTGGATTTTTATAGTGCTAGGTCACTGAAACAACAATTCGCAGATACAATGTAGACATCATGTCGCCCCAATCTGGACTTGAATCCACGACCTACATGTACCTCACTCCAGGTGAGCACGCTAACCATTACACCACTGATGCAGTTATATTGTGAGTGGACACTGGATATTAGAAGGAACTTAATATTTATGACAAACTCCATTATTATGGTAGAAACAATAATGGACTAAATATCAGTGTGATTATTTGATTGTGGTTATTTGTGACTATCATTACTTTAAAGCAATATTTCAGCTATATCGTGACTATAAGAATTATTAGGAGACATACATGTATAATGCATGGACAGTGATATATAACAAACAGACCCTTTACGTTGAAATACTTCTCCTTGGAAACCTGAACAATTGGGGTGGGTATTGGGGTGTGAACCCACTCCAGTGGTGTTAGACACATGGTCGGAAGTGAATGATCATAACACCTTGGTGACTGAGGCTCCAAATTAAATTCTAACTTCCATTGCTAACATACTATATATACTGGTAGTTTTCAAGAGAAATTGTTAAATTTGGGTAATCACAATATTACACAGTATATTATCATATGCAATACGGAATTAAAAGAAAGCCTATTTATCTCAGTTCTTCTGAAGACGAATTTTATATGTGAAATAACCTTACTGGTATACAGAAGAAAGACTGGTGTATATAGAAGATGTTCTTGTATGACTTATATATTTTGAGTATAAAAGATAAAGGGACTTAGTATCACAAGGGTGTACTTGAAAAGGTCAACAATTCATTGACCTCCGCTGATATATGAGAGGACTTATATTTAGTATACCAAGGGTGTACTAGAAGTGGTTAATATTTCACTGACCTCCGTTAGTTGATCGTCTACTGTGATATATACAGTGATTTGACATCTCACTGTGGGATGTACTGGAAAAGGCCAATCATAATTGTCTAATGCTATAAATCTTAAATAAGTCACAGCATATAACATTCTTATGATATTTATTATAGTGAACAATAGTTCTTTGTGAGGGCACTATATATCCTCAAGTCAACAAGATAGGTTCTGAACTATAAATAAAAACTAGAGGCTCCCAGGAGCCTGTAATCGCTCACCTGGTTTTCAATTTGACATCTAAAGTTGATAGAAAATGGGGGTGTTACACATAATTTTGAAAGTGGGCCACCCAAAGATCATTTCAACTCTTAATTTCTGAGCAAAAGATTTTGATGTGATTTTTATCTCATAATATTCCTAAACGGAATAAACTGGCTGAAAAAATCTCACAGAAAAACCCAGAATATATGTTAAACTACTCATTGCCATATAGCTGCAGTTAAAATTTGAGTTCATTTTGATTTGTAATAAAGTGGAAATTGACAACTAAAGAAATTTCTATTTTTAGTAACAGCAGCCATTTTGAATGGAGGGTGGAGCTGTCAGACACAATTTTGAAATGGGGCTACCCAAGGACTATCCCTGCCATGTTTGGTTTAATTTGGTTCAGCGGTTTCAGAGGAAAAGATTTAAATGTGATCTTTTATCAAAATATGCCTAATTTGCATAATCGGTATAAATCGGCTGAAAGAAAAATTTCACAGAAGAGCCCGGAATATATATATATATATATGTTAAACTACTCATTGCCATGTAGCTGCAGTTAAAATTTGAGCTCATTTTGGTTTATACTAAAGCAGCAATGGACAATTGAAGAAATTTCTATTTTTAGTAACAGCAAACATCTTGAATGGAGGGCGGGGCTGTCGGACACAATTTTGAAAGGGACCCACCCAAGGACCATCCCTGCCAGGTTTAGTGTAATTTGGTTCAGCGGTTTCAGAGGAGAAGATTTAAATGTGATCTTTTATCAAAATATGCCTAATTTGCATAATCGGTATAAATCGGTTGAAAGAAATATTTCACAGAAAAACCCAGAATATATGTTAAACTACTTCTTGCCATGTAGCTGCAGTTAAAATTTGAGCTCATTTTGACTTATATACTAAAGCAGCAATGGACAATTAAAATTTCATCCCCCCTTTTTTCTATTTTTAGCTTGGCAGCCATCTTGGTTGGAAGTCGGGATCACCAGACACAATTTTGGAAGGGGGCCATCCAAGGACCATTCCACCAAAGTTTGGTTCCAATTGGCCCAGTGGCTTCAGAGGAGTTGATTAAAATGTGAAAAGTTAACGGACGGACGGACGGACGCTCAGTGGTGACAATAGCTCACCCTGGGTCAGGTGAGCTAAAAATTAATAATAGAAGTCCACTTAAATGATGTACATTTTGTACAACACCAGAAAAGTAACAGTGAAACAGGTGCCAGTGTACAAGTACATGCACATCTATTTTATCCTTGCATTTGTCCCGAGAGGTTTTGGGATCGAATGTCGTCAATGACATTGCATTTTTCGGAGATAAAACATACCCTACTGTTATAGATGTATGAACTTGACTTCTACGTCATGAAGGGAAGGGGGGTGGGATTCGCTTGTCAGTGTCAACTAACTGTAACGTTATTGATACACTGAAACCTTTCTAGAGAGACCACCTCTTTTACCAACCAAATAACACAGCCTTTCAAGAGAGGTTTATTCTACAAGTACATAGTTAATGAGGAGTTTTGACATTTTAAAGTGGTCTACCAAAACTGTCTAGTCTCCCACTGGAGGGGGTGACGTTGACGTCCGGCAAGACAGGTTTCACTGTAGTGGAATTATAGTGCATACCTTTAATCTAATATCTATATATATCTAATCTACATAATGTACTGCTAACAAGAATGTGTGGACAGACAGACAGACACAATCAGCAATGGCATGTATTACATTTTATTTTTGCATTGGATTCCCCATATCTGTGAGGGGGCTCTAACAAGTTATTACTTCACTTGTAAACACAAAATGGTTTCTAATGAATGTATATACTGTAGCAGTAAAGTATGTACAAGGAATCAATGAAATTGACTTGGCAAGAAATCAAACATCACAACAAAGTATTGCTTTGCTATTTTATGTGTATTTTAGGTATTTGGTTGTATCTTTTAAGCTGTGTTCTTATTAAAGCAGAGACAAAACAAAAAAGATCAATAGAAATTGGTAGGAAAACTTAAGCAGAATAACATCACAGTCAAGTGATCTTTATAACATCTCAGTCATAGAGATCTTTATAACATCTCAGTCATAGAGATCTTTATAACATCTCAGTCATAGAGATCTTTATAACATCTCAGTCATAGAGATCTTTTAGCTGCTTCAATATTTACCACACGAAAAACATTACATTAAAGAGATCAAGAATTACACAATTCTTTTATTCCTATAAGAAATGTTGTAACAAGTTTTACCATAGAAATATACTGATATTTGTGAACATTGTACATGATTAGGGTTATGTGTACTCATACCAAGAAGCAGGTGGGGGAGTGGAGGGGAGGGGGTTAAGGTTTTCATTCCAAGGACTACTCAAATCAAGATTTTAATTGAACGTAACGACTATAAAAAGTCAGAATTTTTGAGCCCCACTCGCAGCCATATGCACGTCGCATCACAATATTATCGCCCTAAACCCCCACCCCCTGTGGAATACCCTAGCTATGGGCCTTAGATACATGTCCATGTAAAGTAGCATCCTATATAATGAACCAATGGAATTGCTGTCTATGTAGAATGTACATGTAAAAACACAGTGAAAAATATGATATTTGTCATGAAAACAAGATGATCTGTGAGCTAATGCTCACTTATGATACCCCTGCATATAGAAGGTACATTGTATGTTCAATGTATATAAAAGCCAACTAAGTCGGCAAACAGGAAGTAGGAATCTGACGGGTCCAAAAATGCTTCCCACGATATGGGGTACCATATGAAGCTTGTGACCAAATATCAGATTTCTGCCATCAATAGTTGCTGAGAAAAATGTGACGAAAAATATCTTGGGACGGACGGAAGGACAGAGGTAAAAATAATAAAAAAATACATTTCTCAGAAAGAAACATATTGTTGAAAGTGGCGTTAAGCACCATAAACCAGAAAGAAACATGACGAATATGTTGCTTGGCCTAACTATTACAGGTCCATGGCCAATACATTTTATTGCTAAAATATGATATTAAATATTATTTAAACATGCTATTTCTATGGAGTTAAAACACAGTCAGACCTCAGGGAGGAACTAATTCAAACATGTACATCTTATTAACCTTAAAACCTTTTTTGTATTGAAAAAAAAAACAGATTTAATTTTTTATCAATAAAATGATTCATTCTTTTGATATATCCGAAGCGGCAATAATTGCAATGTTTTACTTGAGTTGAAGGATCTTGCTAACAGTTTTCCTGTTTCATTCTGTGCCTCGTTGCCTGTTGAGCTTATTGGATTTTCATTTGACGATTTCCTCTTTTAACTTGTGTATTAAGACAAAATACAGTACGATTGGATGTGAATTCATCGATTCCTAATCATTTTACCATCAAGATGTTTAAATATTCTCCATAGACAACTTCACAAGGTTGTATTTTATTTTCTACTGAGAAATTTGTCAACTCATTTTCCTAAGCAAATTCAGAAAAACAAAACTATTGATCTTAAATAACCGAGAGAAAATAAAAACTGCCACTTCAAATTTCTTCATCAATAAAGTACAGTTTTCCTTCTTAAGAGATGAAGTTACTCTGTTATAAATTATGTGTTTGTTTCATGTAGTCATGTAGATCTTTGCCATTTCTTGTGATGATCCATGAAGAAGGTACACTTCATTGTACAATATGTATATACTGGTACTGGTTTTATTTAGGTTTACGGTGTTAACACCACTTTCAACAATATTTCAGATATATCATGGGGGCCAGTTTTATTGGTGGAGGAAAACGGAGAACCCAGAGAAAACCACCGACCTGTCGCAAGTCACTAACAATCTGTATCACATAATGTTGTATCGAGTACACCTGGCCATGAACGGGGTTCAAACTCACAACTTTAGTGGTGATAGGCACTGATTGCACAGGTAGGTGTAAATCCAACTATCATATGATTACGACCATGACAGCCCCTACAGGTAGGTACTGGTAATTAACAATTAAAACAACACCTTGTGGCTGTCATAAGATTTTGAATTTCAACTTTGAATCAATTCTAAATTGTGTACATGTAGCATCTTTACAACAATCTTGTATTAGACAACTATATATTATGCTAAGGGATTTAACATGACAAAGGGAGATAACTCTCATTTGAGAGTCATCAGTTCACTTCTAAATTGAATGTACTTTTCACTAGTTTCTTTTTTTTTTAATAATTTTATGCTTTAGTATGGTCTAAGAATCTCTAATTAGAAAAGACCTTTCATATCAGTTTCCAGGTCTACATGTAAAAGCGTCAAAACATTTCTGGTAGAATACCATAAAAAATATTTCAATATTTAAAATTCACAATTGGCCAAAAGCTAGATCTATCATGGAGAAAAATGTAAATTGATGTAGACAATAATCGCTTCTCTTGTTGATCCAGCCACTAATAGGAGTTATGGTGTTTAACACCACTTTCAACAATATTTCGGTTATGTCGAGGTGGTTTTCCTAATAAATGTAATACATGTACATTTGTACATGTAGACAGTACCATGTTGTATTCGGATGATAAAGGTCGTCAGTGACTTGCGACAGGTCGGTGGTTTTCTCAGAGTACTGCAGTTTCCTCCAACAATAAAATTGGCCGCCATGATATAACTGAAATATTGTTGAATGTGCTGTTAAACACCATAACCCTAACCCCATTGTATTCAGGAAAATTTACACGATTACAATACAGGATGTCGTTAGATGTTATTAAATCGTCAAAAAAAAGGAGAAAAAATGCAACACACATCAAAGTTTACAAAAACGGAGAGGGGAGGGGGGTAGAACACACTTGTTGTCCATTTGACAAAATCCTTATCAAAAGATTTTTTTGTGTACATATTTTTGATATATCATAGCAGTTTGTCAAAAAGGTAGATTATTTGTTGAGATTTTATTGGACATGGATAAAAAAAAGTAGATGGTTAATGATTTATGATGCTGTGAAGAATCTTATCAGGGCATTTTAATAGGAAAATACTAGATTGACAAAATCCTGTATGGTTGACAAAATTTGAATTGCAAATTAGATGTATATCATACAGTACATACCGGTAGCTACACTGTAAAATTTCTTTCCAAACCCATAATTTAATTATAAGTCAAGAGAATGTTACTTAAATAGAATCTCAATATAAGGGGCTTCTGAAGGGGGTGCCTAATCAGAGGTGAAAGGTCATAAACAGGTGACAGACCTTGTAGTTTAAAAGCATTAGACCAAATATAAAATAAACAGTTAGATTTAGATGTAATAAATGTATTTGATGTTTACTTTATAGGTACCTGGAGTCTAGATGATAGATCTGAAGAATATTATCTAACAGGTGTAAAACACATTAAGGGTTGAATTGAAACAAATTCAGAGCTTTAGATCTTGCATATACAATGTCAATCTGATAATAATCAGAACACTCACTTGCTGCCATTTACCAATATGATGGAGATCTGAGAAAACCCCATTACTGGTCACATGCGACTGACCTATATGTACCATCCAATGAAAATGGCGATTGCGAGACTATGAAAGTGTTACTAAACTTCTTTGCATGCTAGAAACAATCAGAATGGTCGGACAGGGTCATAGCTGTATTTATAATATCACTATTTATACACAGCTTGAAAATTATAACAACTTTTGATTGGTTAAAACCCTGGTCATAAAAAAAACATGTTCCTGGGTGTTGCTAGGCCATATTACTGGGTGTAACTTGCCATTTAACCAATCAAATGTTACTATAATTTTCAAAACGGGGATAATATGACATCAAAGTTCGTGACGTTACGCTCCAAAATCAAACGTAGTTAATTTTGGCTATATATTGAATACAGGTGCAGATTCAGACTTTTTTCAATGGGGGGTCTCTAGAATTTTTTTTGGGGGAAAATGATGACGTAAAGTAGATTAATTTGTTATATATGTACAATAGTACTTTAGGTAAAGGTAAAATGTAAAAAGTGTACGTTTGTGGTATTATAAATGAATGCATAAGGACTCCATCCGAACGAACTGTACTTCAAAAGCAACAACAATTACTCATTTAACTTCACTAAACACTTATCAAAACAAACTTCTTTCAAGACCAAAAGCTAAATATCGCATACTGTTGAACATACATAATACAACCAATTGTAGCTGTGTAGTAACAGACTCAGAGAGAAAAAGGAAAAAAACAACTGATTCACTTTGTAACCAAGTAAATTAGTTACTACATGTGTATACCGAAATGGCTAAAACATTAAATACTAATTTATGATTTGAATTGTTAGTCTTTTAAACTTTGTTCTTCTGCTAAGACTTTTCCAGAACATTCGTCTGGGGTGTTTGGTGATGAAACGCTTACAAACATCAGAAATATCGATATTAACTTCACCATTGTGTACATTCATTAAAGCTTATCTAGACAAGCGTTCTTTTCCCATTGTTGTTCTAAGATAAGTCTTTGTTCTGCGCAATGTTGAAAATGTGTGTTCTGCTTCGCAGCTAGTTATAGGCAGAGTACAAGCTATTGTGAGCAGCTTTGTAACGTTTGGAAAAATATCAGTCAATATGTTTTAAGTATGAATGTTGATGGTTTGCTGTCGTATTGGTTTCTCTCCAATGCATTTGCCATGTGATCATTTCTGAACGTAGTGATGATGGAGTTTCTAGATCATTCCCCAAATAGTTTATTTGCAATTTCATCAATTTCATTACATGAATTCATCAAAGTCCTCTGGGTTGATTGCGCTTGACAAAGTGTCAACATCCCAAGAATACGCTGCAGAATGTTCTTTATCGAAAGTTTGTAGTTTATGTCATATTGTAGTCAAAAATTTCTTCCACACCCTGTGTGTTTTTAGACATAATGAACAATTGTAAAGTTGCTAACTTGGTTAGAATTTGGACTGACATGATGACTTTCACAAGGAGAGGTCAGTAACCCAATGTGTAAAAATGTTGATGAAATTGGAAAATCCTGAATCATAATTAGATATTGCCCTGGTGCCGTACCACAATAAAATATGCTTAAACTCTGCTGTCTTAGAATATAGACATCATGATCATTAACATTGGGAATTTGATTTAATCTGAAAATTGGTTTATAACTAACAAAAGGGGTGGGTTCCAACCCCCAGGACCCCCCCCCCCCCCCCCCCCCCCTTGGATCCACCAATGGAATAGAAAGCTGTTAATTTGATCAACTGTAGGGTTCTACCAAATGTAGTACCCTACAACAGGTAAAAACACTCAAAATTTTCATATTTTTTTCCAAAAACAAAGAAAACGTCACTTTTACATGGCTTGGCGGGAATCAAAATGTCTTAATTTTGACTATAGCCGGGGATAAATTCGTTATTTACGTTCCCATCCGTAGATATGGAGATTTTAACACCCTTCAGCTGTGCCTCAGGATGTTAAAATCTCCATATCTATGGATAGGAACATAAATAACTTATATTAAATATATGTGACCTGTAATGGGGTTTCCTCAGATCTCCAACACCATGACATCAGTAAAGGTGAGCATGTGAGAGATCTGACTTGAATCAAATTGATATAATGCATTTATAAAATTACATCTATAGAACATGGCAACCCATTAACCCATTCAACAACCCAACATTTGTTGAGTCTGTCCCAAAGCCAGAACCTGAATTTCCATCCTCATAATTATGTCATAGTCTTTCCAATGTTCAAAGATTTGAGGTGCGATGTGGTTGTTTGTTTTGTTGATATTGATAAATTTGTTGACCATCACTGTTTAAACTTTCTTTTCATAATGTACATTTAGTAAGAAAGGATGTACTTCTGATGCATGTCATTGGTAGAAGTATACCGTCTATAAATACACACATGACACAAGCACATATGATCATGATTTAGTGGAAAATATTCATGAATTGGACAAATTTACCAGACATTGGACACAAGTAGCATGGACATAAAGTACATTTGTATATAATTTTACAAAATTCCTACATTGCACCTCCAATCTACCTGTGTCATATGTTTTATACATTCAAATATAAATAAACAAAACTTGTTTAATCAAACAACTGTTTTGTTATAATAAACAAGAAGAAAAAACATTCATCTTAACTCATGATAGGTACAGCCCTGGGGCAGTGGCCTCATCAACTCAAATAATTATCAAAATAGCATCTTAATGACCACCTTTAAGTAAGGTAAATGTACATTTGTTTACCTGTATAAAAGGTATATAGAAGAGTAGTAATATAACACAGCTGTGGTAGGTCACTCTGTGTGTATGATTACTCAATTTATCAACACAAAACACATTTTTCTTCTAAATGTAAACTATATGAGACAGAAGTATTTATGCATCCTCTCTTCAAAATAAACATTAAGAGAATACTGAAGGGCCAATCAAAAATGGACAATCCAGAGAAACTGGCAACATATATAGGGTACACAAGACGAAGAAAAACACAACACAATATGTGTTGGACACCACTATACGCAAACAAACTATAGCTAAGAGTCCTCCTACAAACACACAGGAAATATACATACATTTGCCTAGATCTTAGTATTTATTAACTTATTCTTGAAAACATAGGAAATATTTATTTACTTTTTTTTTTTATTTATTTATTTGTTATTTATTTTACCTTAAAAATAAAGATACGAAATGCATGTAGAAAAATATTGTGAATGCATACATATATTAAATCATTAAATAAATTAGGAAGAACCCTGATTTGTTGCTTTATAAACATGACGCATGTAATTTCACATGTAATTTCGCTCCTGTTATGCAGTTAGCTGCAGATGAGTATTTGAAATAAACAGTTTAAATGAACCTGAGAGAACATCCAATTTAACACTTAGACACATATTAATTAGCCTGCAGCTGAGAAACTATAATCTACTTCTGTCGATAATCACTACATCTGGGCATTTTTGTTGTTCTGAAGTGAATTGGTATGGTTTTAAATGTATTTATTGTCACTTTCAGAAATATCATGACTAAAGTACCGGTAGGATGTACATGTACATCGATATGTAGCAGATATATTGGGGGAGGAAAGCAAAACAGTAATAACAAGTTTTTACTGATAAGTGGGTGGGGTGTGAAATGGTGTTTAACGCCACTTTCAACAATATTTCAGTTACATGTATAGTGTGGCGATCATATTTATTGTTGGAGGAAACCAAAAGTACCCGGAGAAAACCACCGACCTGCCGCAAGTCACTGACAAATTTTATCACATAAAGTTGTGTCGAGCACACCACACCATGGACTGCAACATTAGTAGTGATAGGCACTGATTGCAAACTGATTGAATTGACACCCCCAACAATAATAGGTGTACATACAGATCCCTCCAAGTGTATCAACGATCATACTCTCAGGTCGGACACAAAGTTTTGTCGGACTTCACTCTTAAAATTGTCCGACAAATGTCAGACAAAATTGTCCGACCAAATTGTCCGACAAAATCCTCCCAGGTCGGAGTGAGAGTCTTCACTTTCAGATAGCTAAAATGTAAACAGGAAACGTCCCCAAATTCTGCTAACCAATAAATTCGTGCATAAAGAAACATGCGTATCTTAGTAAAGCTGAAGTAAATGAGTGATATACAGTACGGAAAGTATAGATATGTTAACGGCTGTCACGGGCGATATATACAATAATATCCATGAATAAAATGTATTAACATGCAGTACCCATGTTTTAAATGCACTAGAAGTGAATATTAATATGTCCCTATGTACTCGCGACAATCGATGCCAAGGCCCTTTCACTTGCTGCAGACAGTTGCCGGTTTACGATATCGGGTGCGTTTGCTCTTTTACGTGTTTGCCAAATGTAGGGCGAACAAACCCAGGTAAATAATTCTAATTTATACATTTATTTCTTTAAAGGCAAATTTGGATTAAAATTAAATAGTAAAATTTAAGTTTTATTTTGTTGATGGCGAATGGGTCATAAATCCGTAAATCCCGTTGTTTTTTTTTTTAAATTGGCAGTCTGCGGAGTCCTGATATAGGTGAAATAATATTTGATTAGTGTATTCTACGTTTTTTTTTACAGTTTACCTGTCAAAACATCACCCATCTCAGCATGTCATCGCATCGTGCATTCATGATATACAAATACACCTATCACAGGTGTGAAAAAAAAACGTTGCTCAAGATTCCTTTTACTAAGACTTCCGTCTTCCAATTTATTTGTACTTAAAAAATAAATTTATATCTTTTTTCTTATATATGTGTATAAATATCTTAATAAAATAAATACATTTACGGTGAGAAATTATTATATGTCATGATATCGTTCTTTAGGTAAATACTTATTAGACAGATTTTTTTTTAAAACCATTTTTGTCTTTTTAATTGATAACTGACCCAAGCTAAATAAATGAAATGTGACTTAATGTGTTAATTATATAAATCCTTGCCTTCTATCAATTTTAATTTCTTATCTAATTCTTATTCTTATTTAACAATATGGTCAGGATGTTATTTTCATTGAATGGCATCTCAAAATAGATGGCTTCACAGTAGGGGCTCTTCCTGTATATTGGTTACATCCTGTATATTACAACTGACAGCTAATGCATGACAAACAATTTTAATCAGCCATCATTATCATAAAATACATTTTTTTAATCTTTATTTTTAATTCCCATCATCTAATCCAAATTAGTATAGCAGAGGAGTACCGTATTTTTCGGATGATAAATCTAGATAAAAATGACGATTTTGTTTACAAGTACAAACTAGAGGCTCGGGTGAGCCTGTATCGCTCACCTGACATAAATAAGTCCTCTTAAGAATGTCTGCATGCCGAATACATCTAAGTTACTATTCAAATCCCATACTGCCATAGGGTTCTATGCTAAAACTATGTCTGCTCATGGCAGCCATCTTGGATGGAGGTCGTGGTCACCGGACACAATTTTGAAAGTATACTACCCAAGGACCATCCATGCCATGTTTGCTTTAAATTGGCTGACTGGTTTCAGAAGAGAAGACTTTTAAACAATTTTCCCATAGGGTCCTATGTTAAAACTATGTCTGCTGACGGTGGCCATTTTGAACCGAGATCGGGATCACTGAACACAATTTTGGAAGTTGACCACCTAAGGACCATCGATGACATGTTTGCTATATTGGCTTACTGGTTTCAGAGGAGAAGATTTTAAAACATTTTTTCCCATAGGGTCCTATGTTAAAACTACAGTATGTCCACTGAAGGCGGCCATCTTGGGTGGAGGTCAGGGTCACTGGACACAATTTTGAAAATTGACCACTTAAGGACCATCCATGCCATGTTTGCTTTAAATTGGCTTACTGGTTTAAGAGAAGAAGATTTTTAAACATATTTCCCATAGGGTCCTATGTTAAAACTATGTCCACTGATAGTGGCCATCTTGGATGGAGCTTTGGGTCACTGGATATAATTTTGAAAGTTGACCATTTAAGGACCATTCATGCCATGTTTGCTTTAAATTGGCTTACTGGTTTCAGAGGAGAAGACTTTTAAACATTTTTTCCATAGGGTCCTATGTTAAAATTAAGTCGAGTCATGGTGGCCATCTTGAATTTCCGATCAGCAAATGATTCAAAAAGTTAGCACAGGACCACCCAATGATCATTCCTGCAAAGCCACAATTCAATTGGCTTAGTGGTTTCTAACAAGAAGATTTTTTAAATTTCAACCAATCAGAACACATTATGGGCCCTGGCAGCCATGTTGGATTTCCGATCAGCACCAAAAACACAAATCTTGTATATGACCATCCAATGAACATTTCTGCCAAGTTTGGTTCAAATCTTTTTGTGGTTTCAGAAAAAAAGATGAAAATGTGAAATTCCCATATTTGGGTCCAATGTTAAACTAAGCCGAGTCATGGTGGCCATCTTGAATTTCCGATTGGCAAACGATTCACAAGTTTAGTACAGGACCACCCAATGATCATTCCTGCAAAGTCACAATTCAATTGGCTTAGTGGTTTCTAACAAGAAGATTTTTAAAATTTCGACCAATCAGAACACATTATGGGCCCTGGCAGCCATGTTGGATTTCCGATCAGAGCCAAAAACAAAAATCTTGTATATGACCATACAATGAACATTTCTGCCAAGTTTGATTCAAATCTGTTATGTGGTTTCAGAAAAAAAGATGAAAATGTGAAATTCCCATAGGGTCCTACGTTAAACTAAGTCGAGTCATGGCGGCCATCTTGAATTTCCAATCGGCAAACGATTCACAATTTTAGTACAGGACCACCCAATGATCATTCCTGCAAAGTCACAATTCAATTGACTTAGTGGTTTCTGACAAGAAGATTTTTTAAATTTCAGCCAATGAGAACACATTATGGACCCTGGCAGCCATGTTGGATTTCAAATCAGCACCAAAAACACAAATCTGGTAGAGGACCATCCAGTGAACATTTCTGGCAAGTTTGGTTGAAATCTGTTCAGCGGTTTCAGAGAAGAAAATTTAAATGTGAAAAGCTAACGGACGGACGGACGCTTACCCATGACAAAAGCTCACATGGCCTATGGCCAGGTGAGCTAAAAATGTATACCTTTATTTTGCTGTAGGTTTATTTCTGAATAAGAAGACTTGTATCATCGATGTTCTTGGTGTTATTTTTTTAAAAATAAAGCAATAAAAGTATACTAACATGGGGTGCAATTCTGGGGATAAAATATTCAACATCTGAAAAAATCAATATTCAATGATTGAAGTGTTAGCGAAAATCAGTTCAATATTGTATTTTATAATAAAATATATACTATAAAAAATGTATCTTGTTGAAAAAATTTACTTTTCAACAACATTTCAGTTATATATTGACCTTTGAGCTACCCTTCCTGGCGCGAATATGTTGCAAGGTAGAAATACACTAGGGTATTTACGTACCCGGACATTCTACATACCGGAAAGAAAGTATGCTTACAAATACGCATCGATCACAAAATGTTTGACATGTTCACCTCGAGAAATATAAAAAAAATCTTTAAATATCCACTCTCGCGTCCGACCACGATAATAGTCGGACTTAGAGAGTGTTGACTCTCAAATTTGAGGGACATTTTGGGAGGAATATGTCCGACCTGAGAGTATAATCGTTGATACACTTGGAGTGTACTGTAGATACCTGGAAACCTTCACACCTGAGGATGTGGGAATCGGTGTGCCAACTCATAATGTCAGTGGTGGTTAGAAGTCAATGACCTTAAAACCATTTGGCTACTGGGGCCCCCTAATCTTATGAGTATATAATCATAATGCACAGTGTTTTCTCATGAAAACTTCTTTTATTTCAATTGGAATTAGACTTCATATGTAAAAGTTAGCATGAATGATTTATATTGTGGCACATCACCCTTGGTCATCTCAATCCCTTACAAAAACCATTACAAATCTGCTGAAGGGTTAGGGTTATGGTGTTTAATGCCACTTTCAACAATATTACAGCTTTATCGGTGGAGGAAACCGGAGTAAACAGAGAAAACCACCGACCTTTATATCCACAAAAATGGGCCCATTTGAAGCATAATTACATAGTTTACATAAAGTCGACAATAAAAAAACCAGTACAATATACAATTTGATACTTTCACATTAAAGTTATAAACTTATTTCAATTGCCTTCTTTACAAATTTTTATATCTTTGGTACTAAAATTGAAGAAGGTACATAGTAGCCGAGTCATACAATGGTCTAAATAAATGACTAAATATACCTGTACATGTATATACATCATTGTGTTACCTGACGAAAATATCTTGTATAAACTTAAAATTGAATCAGGGCAATTAATGTTTGTATTATCTGTCATTCCTGTCCATTACAAAAGCTTATAAAAATAAAAAGCCATACAGTGATACTACATGTAGAATTAAAATGAAGAAAAAATAATGTTGTAAATTACGTAAACGAAAACATCAAAATATTTCTTCAGTCTTTGCACTAACCCACTTGCCCAAAGCCAGGGACAAGTAACATTGGATTCGAACAAGTGAAAATTATGAAACAATATGCTTCGACTAAAAAGAAAATTTTCTAAATTTGGCTTTCGTGCAAGTTGGTGAAAAAAATTATGGCAAAGACCATTTCTTTAAATTCATTTATGTTGTCTATACATTTGGTGACATTGTGAAAGCTGTGGGTCCTCCAGGTGATAAAATGGATAGATGGACTGTTTTTTTTTTTTTTTATCAGCTAGGAGGGGACACGTTAGACGATTTCGGAGGGGGTGTTGATCGGAAAGGGCAGCATGCAAATGCTGTTCATACCTTGCGGTTTCTACAATTAATTTCATAATTAAAAGGTATGTTTTGGTTTTTTTAGTTTAAGAACAACATCTTTCTAAAGATTTAACGACTTTATAAATCTACTACCGATGAGTATAAGCAGTATAAGGAGAGATCTACAAACCTTGGACGAATCTTGTACTTGGATGTATCTCTGATAAATGCTGTAACACTGCCAATTTTCTGTCTCTCGTTAATATCAACGTGGATCTGCCATGGACCATCAGCTTTTGAAATAGCCCCTGTAATCTTAAGTCCATCACGTACTCGGCACCTGAAGTTTAAAGTACAATTTACAATTGTACATATACAACACTAGACATTAGATGTACCTTTTTGTACTCATCAAGAAATGACCCCAATTCACAAATATACATTTTGCATGTACTTTTCTAATAAAACTTGGTTAAAATTAGCCCTAGAATAGTTTGCTGACCTGTTAAATGTCAGTTTTCTTAGGCTACTTAGCCCACTCAAATAATTTATAAAGGAATTTCAAAGAATTTTTGTTTCCTAATTTTAGTAGAATTTTTTTCAGAAAGAAAATTTGTTTTCTAATATTTGGAAGGAAACAATTCTTTGCCTATCTACCACCTACCCACTTCAAAAATTGTAAGTCGTGTTACACTGCGAAACAGAATTCTATTTTTTAATAATTTAATTCTTTATTTATTTTATGAGGATTACATAAAATGTACAGCCAGTGGCTACTAAATTAGTAGCTCTTATTAAGATGGCCTTAATTTATAAAAATATCATCACCACCATGATATAGCTGAAATATTGTTGTACGTGGCATTAAGCACCATACATCCACCCCCTCAATTTATAATTAGTTCCTCAAACATTCCTGTAATACCTATAATGACTGGTGTAAAACTTAAAAAATCTATCATTGTGATGAATTGTATATTTCATAATTTATACGAATAAATTTCTTGAAAATTTTAACTCCTTAAAAAGTTATCAATCCTGAATAATTTTTTTTACAAAGTCTCTGATTGATGGTGTACAATATCAAAGAATATTTACAAAAATGTACATGCAATTCAATTTTTATAAATCTGAATTTACATAATTTATGATAATATTGATTATATTATACACCCTAAAATAACAATAATTCCCAACATGTCTTGAAAAGTATATGAAGGAGTTATTTTCTAATGAAATTCGTTTTATAAGAATTTTCCATATATTAGAATAATAGATTTACAATGTGCCTTGTTGTACATGTACAACAGACCATGAAAATATTAAATAGCATAGGATTTCAAAGAATTTCTGTTTCATTCCTAATTTTAGTAGAATGCTTTTAGTAAACTTTTTTCTGATATTTGAAAGAAAACAATACTTTTGTCTATCTACCACCTAGCTACCCACTTCAAATATTGTAAGTCGTGTTACACTGCAAAACATAATTTTTTTGCTTATTAAGATGACCTCAATTAGTTCCTCCTACATTCTTGTATTAGGGTCAGACTTTTTTGAAAATGTGTTAAAATATCTTAAAGTACACACCAATGATTGGATCTCCTGAAGATATTTACAGTGGTGCTTAGTTTTTTTAAAATCTGTTAAGCGGTTCAAAAGTTATGACATTTTGAAGTTCGGAAAATGACCACTTATATTTTATAATGGTGGCCATTTTGAATTTTATCTGTCTTTACCAAGAAATAGAATATCAGAAATTATTTGAAAACAATAATGAAATCTAATGAAACTGTAAATTTGATAAATGTAGTTTAGACATTGTTCTAAAAGAAATTGCATAGTTGTAGTCTTTGTTTCATCAGCAACATGTGTTTCCAAACACATTTTTAAAATATTTTTTACCATGCATTTCAATGCGAAAATTGAAAACGGCACCAAAATTGGATAAATTTTACCCATAAACTTGAACGTAAATAGAAATTTTGAATTTTCTCATCAAACTGTATGAGATTATTAAAACCTAGCCTACTATCCACTACAGAAGAGTTTTACTTTCAGTCTAACTGGTCAGCAACATGTGTTTCAGGGAATAAATAGCTTCAAAATAGCGGTGCCATTTCCAAAGTTTCCATTCAATTTTGGACACTTCTGTCCAGTTTAAATATAAAAAAATTGTGACATATAAAGAATTTTCTCCAAACATGTGCATTATTTATTTATTTCAACATGTCACCTTTTAAATAATTCACTTTAAATAATAGTGTTCTAGTGCATTGTCACTGCAGCTGTCTTCAAATGTAAGACAGAATTACATAATTTGCCATTGTGTAAATAAAATTGAAAAATGTCTGACCAATGAGTTATTATGACTAGTGTAAAAATTTTAACTCCTTAAAAAGTTATCAATCCTGGACATTTTTTTTACAAAGAATAAATCTCTGATTGATGGTGTTCAAGCTAAGATCAAAGGATATTTACATGTAATTCAATTTTTATAAACTTGAAATGACATTGATTATTTTGTACACCCTAAAATAACAATCCCCAACATGTCTTTAAAAGTATATAAAATGAAATTCGTTATATAAGAATTTTCAGTATATTAGAATAATAGATTTACAATGCTCCTTTTTGTTCAACAGACCGTGAAAATTAGTATAGGATTCTTTTTTAATTTCAAAATCAAAAAAAAAAAAAAGTGTAAATTACATAATAATACCTGATCCATTTAAAAATCTCCAACATCAAACAAATTTCTTATTGGAGTTTAAATGTTTCTAAGTTAAGGTAAAACCCTTTGATCTTTCACTGTTCAAAAATATATTTAAACATGTACAGAGCATTTCAAAGGTTTAAGCATACAAAAAAAAAACATATTTAATCAAGCTTAACCAAATAAAATATCAAAGTTCTGTGTTTAATTTAGAAAATGTATGTAAACGGCATCAGATACCTTCCTTGTCAAGTAAATATTGACATAATAATAAGTCCAGTAGTTAAGTGTTATGAAAATATATCTGTACTGCAGTCTGCATGTACAATATACTGTATATTCAATTAAATTGGAACAGTATATTATGTCTTCATAGTACTACTCCAGATCAGGACAGCGACATACATATAAATGTCTAGTACATTGTATATTTTGTATGGCAATTGTTGGCTACTGAATCAGTATTTTATGAAATAATGTGGGCACATAATATAATTCCCATGACCATGTCCATGATGTATTTCAGAAAGGAAATTTCAACCAGTCTAACCTCTGCCTGTTTTTAATTAAATATTTATTATCAACCTATACTTTAGATGGTGCTAATGTTGATATACTCATATACATGTAGCCTGAATGGTAAAATGTATGAGGAGTGTATTCTGAACACCATTAATGAAATCCATTTCATTTTTCAACAACAAATTTAAAATAAAAATGTATTTTATATATTTATTATGTTGACAAGTCAATGTCGAGATGAATCATGAAATGAAGTAAAAGCAAAGTACAAATAGCCAAAATTTTACTTTGAGCTATCAAAAGAAACAACTATTCCAAGTTTTTGACACTGGTGTTCCGACTACATATTCTGAAAGATAGAATGTACACATAATATCATCAGTATACAGTGTGCTTACTGAATAATAATTTAAAATAGGTGTTGGGATGTACATGTAGCACTATTTCATGCATGATTAAACATTTCCTGATGGGTATTTGAAAGACTATATAGGTTAATGTTTTCTTATCTCATAAATCACTGTGTATGAAGTCAGTGAAATAAAAAATTTGGCGAGTACATTTGTGTAAGAACTCGACAATCCGGTGACCGAACATCGTGAGACGAGTTCCGATTATTTTGCACTCGCCCCTGTCAACCAACTTGGCGAAGTAGTTTCTCAGTCAATGATTCCTTAAAATTTTTGATTCGACAATAAAAGATGTGAAGAAATCCTTCAAAATCGTTGATAGGACTAGCGGTGCAATGTTTCACGTCCGCCATATTGATTTCTCTTATTGATAGAAAACGATAAAAGATGGCATCCTATTCCGAACCGGGATAAAATAAAATTAATATATACCTCCCAAATTTCAATGCAAACGATTAAGATTATCTTAAATACGGATTTGGTAGAGTAAAACATGATGATTTCAAATGAACATTTTCGATTCGGGGTCGGATTTTGCAGCAATTCATTTTGATGTAAAATATTTGCATTAGATCATTGGCGAGTAGAAATATCTATCCACTGGCCAAACTTGGCAAGTGCAATTCTAATTTGGCAAGTATAATTTTGAAGCAACTAGCCAAAATGGTGAGATACAATGTAAGAGAAAAAAACATTTCCCACACTGTGAAGTTCCTGTTCATCATTTGCTGTAACTTTAAACTTTGAGGTACAGTACAGAAAGGGACATACCGTAATTGATCACTCCGAAAGACATAATTTTTAATCCTTTAGACATATCATCACGGACATAAACCCACTGTGATAGACCTAAAAAGGACCATAAAACAAGGTGGTGGGGATTAAATTGTATGGCTCTCGGTCACCTGTGTGCCGATTGATATTTTACCGCCAATTAAGAGATTAGCGTTACCTGTTCTACCTGTTGACTTTTAATATCGTAAGCCGTAATTATTGCTACTGAAGGACGGATTTTTGACAATTAATTTTGTATCCTCTTGCTGTTAATATTTGACTGTTTGTTGCTTTTCATTGCCAAAGAATGTCTGTCTTGTTATCGTTTTCGTTTGTTTTAGAACGTTCTACTTTATGACCTCGAGTTCTATATTAAGAATTTTGTTGAAACCGCAACTGAACTTTATCTTGTTTAATTTTAATTTCTCATTTGTTTTCTTTCTGTTAGGTCGAATTCAGTATGTATTGAATTATTCGTAAATACGGGCTACTTAATAAATGTATTTTTTGTTTATAAGTTAAACTGCAGGCACGGGGTTTTGAAGCACAGACTTTGCAAGCGCAGGTTTTGTAGTGTTTAGTTGGTAAAGAGCAGACTTAAAATTGATTATTGGTTTATTTTGTGTTTTGGACTTTTACCTCTCACATTGAAAAAAATTAACAATTCAAGTAAACTGTTTTACACACTTGGCTTGTTACGTAATTCCGTTATAGATGAAAATAATTATCTTTAAAATTGCAAACAAAAACCTATAACAATCCAAATTTACGTAGTCTAATGGCTACAAAATGAACAAAAAGCGGAAAACGAAGAGCATGCTTTTAATTTGTTCCATAAACTTTGGGGTTTTTTTTGGTTGTATTTTGTCACAAATCTATTGGGTTGAAAGCCAATTAAGATTTGAATTTGAATAAATAAATAAACTGGTGACATTTGATTTTGGTCAGATACTGTGTAATGTCAAACATTTGTAGGGGTAAAATCATGATAAAGGTTAATTCCTTATTTCCTTTCACGTTTCTAAACTTTCTGCAGATTAGCCGCTAATTTCCAAAATATATCTGTAAATTTAGTGACTTTTGGACATGTAGTACTTCTCTGAACGATCTGTTTATAAATATTTGCTTCGTTAATTTTTAATAAAATTCTTCAATGACCGTATAACAATGATTTAGTACGTATGTCTACAACGAAAAGGGTTTTAACTGGGTTTTCTACGAAGATTAAAATAAAAAAATATTAGTGAACTAAAATGTAATATTGAACTGGAAATACGCTTTAAAACGTAACAAATCACGCATATCGCGCATGTGTTTATGAAACTTCATTTGTGCACAAGCCAGGTCACGTGTACGCGTGTCAATAAAATACTAGGTGTAGATACGCAATACACAGCCAAGGTTAAAAATCTTTGAAACAAATTTGCACAACCCATGATTTCACTGAATTAAAGTTGAATAATCATTTATTATTTACATTTTATTCATCAATTCAAATGAACTCTCCGTTCTCGTGCTATTTTCTCGATCTCTGGATTTCATTCCCGGGATTACGTTCAAGGATGTTTTACGTTTTGAGGAAAGAAATAAAACTGGTTTTTTTTAATTCTGAGGGGAATCTGAGACAGTACCTGAAAAAAAAAATAGGCGATATAAAAACGTAATTTCACCTGTACATCTTATCTGCCTAGTTTACCTGTAAAACGACACACTTGATTACAAAATTAACACCTGGTGTTTTATTGCCCCCTGATCACCGACATGAATTAAAATTCTTAATCCCCATCACTCTCCTAGACATGACCACTATCACGGTGATTGATCACGGTATGTCCCTTTCTGTACTGTAATGAGCGACATTAGGTTAGTGGCATCATGAAATTAAAAGATAGAGTTTTTGGGGGTATGAAATCACTTCTAGAATGTTCAGAACTTGTTGCATTGGCCATTGTGTCATTATTTAAGCATCTAAGCAACTTTTTGTTTTTTAATTCAGACATCTTGAAAATCGTCATTTTTAAATCCAAAAGTGATAAGGCCAAACAAAAAAATATGTGTGTTTCCGATCGACCCTAATCCTTACCATTTTTTATGCCAAAAAAAATAATGGATCGACAAAATCCGGAAATTCGTCTCTATTTCCGTGTTTGTTTCTGACTTCAACAATAGACGCTTGATTGTTGCGATATTGTCGCTTTCTGATAAGCATTTAATTGAAACGGATTTATTAAAGACCGGTTTCCTGTTTGAATTTTCATCATTTCCTTGTACATTTGATCGATGTTTGGAACCAGTATTAATGATTCAGCAATCCTATAATGGAAGGGACATCAACAGTCCTTTCCATATGGAAAGAGAAGTGCGATCACTCTCCAGAAATCCGAACTTTCAAAGCACTATCACTGTCTACATCATTTGAAAAGTTGGAAAGCTATTTAAAAAAAAATATAAAAAAATAAAAAAAAATCCCTACACAAAAAAATGTACCTACCGACCCAATTTGGAAGACAATGCAATCGAAAACACACATATTTTTTTTATTTGGCCTAAACATGTTTATACACAAAATACAAAAATTTTCAAATTTACCTCATAACAAAAACTTGAACAGTAGAGTTGCTCTCAAGTTTGACAGGTATTTCAAAAATTGTTTTTGGATCGTATATTTCGGTGGGTACATAGATGAGAATATGTTCATCCTGACGGATATCGTGATGATCTCCTGGTTTTGTCAACACAACGCTGAGAATCATTTTTCTGGGACTGGTTTCCGGTTCTTTTTCTGGTTCCAAGGATCTGACAGGAACCTTAATGGAATTTGAAGCACTAGCACATTCCTGATTTTGACTGGATAAAGAAACAGCATAAAATACATCCATTGAACTATTTAAATTCCACCAAGTTTGTGGAATATTTATACTAGAAACACAAGCTTTCTCTTGACTACTAATAACACAGATTGACGATAATTGCATTTCTTTATTACGTACAAACACATGGCCACATAAAGTCCGAGAGTACATATTAGAATTTTTTCTAAATTTGTTGTTTTCATAATTGTGGGGACTAGCATGAATTAGAACTTGTAATTTTGGCCTCTTCGGTGTTATAGTTCTGCTGACAATGTGAGCACTAACATCCATATTGTCATAAACAAAATGGTTGACTGTGACATCACTGCCTTGTGTCGCCATGTCAACAGCATCACTGCCTGTGATAGTTTTGTAATCATCAAATGGTCCACTTGATGCTTGAAATGTTAATTTATCTGACAGCTTCGTAACAACGAAATTGTCTTCTTCGATCGCTGGATCCCACGGTTTATGTTTATCGTAGATTGGCTTGAGGAAAAATCCATCCTCTGGGTTGTCTATCGTCACCTCAACACTGTACGACAATCCTGAAATGATATAAATAGATAGAAGTCAAAATTAAACCTTTCAATTGTAAAAAAAAAAGATTTCCAATAAATTATTTTGCCATTTTATGAATATAAATACCCTTTTTTAAATATCAATTGAGAACAAAATAAAAAAATATTTGTGCATCTTTTTACTTCTTTTTTTAAACGTATTATATTATTGTGGCGTGTTATATAACTACCATAATATATTATATATGATACAAGATGCACTTTTAATTGTTAATTCATTTGATAAATACTTATCCAATAATTTGTACTTTCTATATTTCAAAAGTTAACATGGGGTCACCCCACAATACTTTGAAATCTTTAATATAATAAGCCAGAATATCTTATTGGAAATCTTGTAATGGATCATATTTTGATTTGGTACGCCTCTTCAGGGTTCGAAATTAACGATTTTCCGTTAGTCCGAGACTGAGAATTTTCCCCACGGACAACACATATCTCCTAGGTACTTGTCCGCTTGGGTTAGTAAAAAAAGAGAGACCGGTATGTATCGCGACGAGTTGGAAAGCCGTTATTGTCCCTGTTCATTTCTTTCCTTTTTTAGGTTACACCATTTACAACTGTGTCAAACATGAGCTTGAAAATTACTTATAAAACTACGTTGTTTAAAGCGCTTGGAGGACGGATCACACAAACGTTTGAAATAGTTAAATTGTTTTTCAAAATTCAAGCGCAAAATTTTTATATTGACAAATACAATTTCATTTGTAATCATGACAAATCCGAGTAAAAGATTTATTAAAATAAAATTGATGTATTGATAAATGTGTTTATTGATCCAAACTGTTTAAATAACAAATTTTTGACTTAAAATAAAAACTACAATTTAAGTGCTTTGGAAGGGTATGACATTTGCAGTATTTTGCTTCATGGTATTATCGGTTTTGCTAATCATTGAAGGGCTAAACTGTGAAATCATTGTCCTGTGTTCTTTGGTAGCTATTTCATTGGCAATCATATCAAATTTCATTATCTTCAATCTGGACGTATTCTGTTTGAGATGCGACACCATTTTCCATCGTTCACTTGTTACAGGTACAATCAGGCAATTCTATCCTTTGCTTCCAGTTTTCAACAAATGTGTGAGAATTGATCAATATATAATATTGATGTTAGAATATGTTAGGAGTTGAAAATGAATTATTGAATATAAATTTAATGACAATTATTAAAATTACAGATGGATAATACAATTACAAATGTATCGACTTAGTAAGCAGAAATAGCTTATAGAGAATAGCCCCACCAGGTACAAACGTATAGACCATTCCTATGGTACAGAGGGTTCTATGATTCTATGCATTCACCTACTATTTCAATCTATTTTCGCTGCCATATTTTAAAATTTAACTACCACTGTACCATAGGACCCCATATATCATACATATTTTGGCTTAGTATATTTTCAAGAATTTTTTTTCTTCAAATATGTGGCGTGAACGCTCCTCTACCTAAGGTAATAGGAAACATAGTATAGTCCTCATAATGAGCAATGGTCCTCCGGCCTAAGACCAGCAAAACTTTGTTCGGACCAGTAAATTTTTCAGTTATTATTTAGAACTACACTCATAGGCCAAAAGTATTTTCCAACTAAGATATTTCCCTATATATTTCATATAAAACCATGTATTTTCAAAACATTCTCTTGAAGTCATTCCTTATCTAATTTTCATGAAATTTTCAGCATTAAATTCAGAAATAAATATAGTTTCTTCTTCGTATAATTTTCAAATAATTTTATTTCTACCTTCCCTTAGGCCAAAAAAATATGTGTGTTTCCGATTGCATGTTCTTCAAAATTAGGGTCGGTACATGTAGGTAGTGATTATTTTTTATTTTTTTTTTTTTTTTTTAAACCTACAAGTATGCTCCTTCCTCTAAAATCACACAAACTTGTTTGTTTCTTTCTTACTACAGCTTATTAATTATTTGACATGCAGTACAATGTTTTTGGTTCCATACATCGATCAAGGAAATGAAGAAAATTCAAACAGGAAACCAGTCTTTAATAAATCCGTTTCAATTAAACGCTTATCAGAAAGCGTCAATATCGCAACAGTCAAGCGTCTATTGTTGAAGTCGGAAACAAACACTGAAACGGAGACGAATTTCCAGATTTTGCCGATCTATTATTTTTTTTGGCATAAAAAATGTTAGGGTCGGCGGTAAAATTTTAGGGTCGGTCGGTCGATCGGAAGCACACATATTATTTTTTTTGGCCTTAAGAATTGATTTAAAAACAAAGCTTTAATTTTTTCACCAAATCTTACTATATAATCATATAAAATTGTGACGTCAAAAATTTACATAAATTTGTGTTTAAATCATAAATGCTTGTAAATAAAAGTTTGAAAAAATTAAATGAAGATATTAAAATAAACTCTAATAATTCTACTATTAAAGGTGAAAATTTCATAAAAATCGGCTAAGGAATGACTTCATGAGAATGTTATGAAAATAAGTGGTTTTATATGAAATATATAGGGAAATATCTTAGTGGGGAAATACTTTTAACCCGTGAGTGTACATATTCAATAATTTGACTACGGTCAGTAAATTCAAATTTTCATTTCGCATAATGGTAGTATGTTCATAAGCACCTACATGAAGGTTTCATTTAAACCGATTAGTTTACATTTTTACTGATATTTGCACTGGAAGCCTTCTCTTTCTTCCTATGATCGACACGATTTTCTTTCATTGATCTTGTGGAATAAATATTGATATTATAATGTGCCTGTTCTATACTACAAAAAATAATTAAAATCAACAAAGACTTAACAAATGATAAATACTTTAATATTTTCGGCTAAATATGGTTTTGAAGTTTCCACATGTGTGTTCCCAGAGTCCGAATAACACATGCTGCAAAAATATTTTGTGTATTGCACGGGACTGTCGGGAGTCAGAACTGATGTAAATAACACGAAAAAGAAGAGAAAGGGATCAATTTCTTGGTTCGCGTAATTGGATTTTATCTATGATGGATTATATCTAATTGGTGCTGCATTTTTTTCTACTCAACGCGTTTACAAATGATGTGTATTTCTCGTACCCCCCTTTTTTCTCAGCACCACAAGCACCTGTCAGACTGCGAGCGAGGTCAGTCACTGTAGCACTCACCTATTAACACTGTCCATGCTATCAAATAGCTCGTTTCCCTTTTCCACGACATTGTAAAATACATTTCTGATTCATCACTACATATTTCCAGCAAAAGTTATCACCAGCCTTCGTAAAAATCCAAGTGTAATTGTAAAAATTTTATACACTGAATATATCAACCTGTAGCATCCACAGTCAATACACAAAAAGTAGTTCCTTAATGAATTTATTTCACGGATTGAAGTATTATATATAGTCATTATATTTAACATTCACAAAAATTATAACAATAACAGGAATCAGTATGAATTTCGATATTAATTTGGCAAAATATGAATGATATCTATGATGATTAATAGAAAAATAGAAGAACTATTTCTTTCAACTTTTGCCATTTCGCGGAGAGATATTTATGTTTATTTTTTTATAGGTCTACAGTTGACGCACCGTAAATCTTTACAAAAAGAAGTAAACTACTCAGGATATTTTGTAGATTTTATTTTCATGTATTTATTTAATTTTATTTACAGATTTAATATTCTTGTTTACCGATAATACAAGATTATGGTGCCCACAACTGACACAAGGTGCAAATTAATCAACTGAAGACGAATTTTCCGACCGTTCCTGTCATAACCAGTTAAACGTTAATTTTGGGGATACAGATAATTTTATTCGTGACGTTATGACGTCATTTCCCTGAGAAGCAGGAAGTCGAACACAATTTTTGAAATGGTATAATGGTATGTTACAATAGTAATAACGTGCATAGGCCTATCGCACACGGGACTTAATATTATAATGTGATGTCATCCTACCACCAGATCAATCTAATTAAAATTAAATCTCAGAACTTGCTCCCTATTTTCATTTTGTTGTTTACATGTCGCGTAAACGCTCGACATGTAAACAACAAAATGAAAATAGGGAGCAAGTTCTGAGATATAATTTTAATTAGATTGCCACCAGATATGACAGGGGTGTGTCTGTGTGTTATCACTGCCAGTGACACTGGCACTCGAAAACTGGATGTCCACTTTCTGTGCGACCTAGGCCTAATCTTTTCCAGAACGGCACAATATTCTACTTCTACTAGTTCTAAGTTTTAGTCTACCCAAACTATCTTTTTTTTTCATAAAAAATATACATGTTAGAAATGATGTGGTTCAAGAATTTACCTATTGGAACTTGTGTCTATACGATTTATACGAACCACTAAAGAACTTTAACTTTTAAGAAGTAACAAATGGCTACAAAGTTATACAAACCTTTTCCTTACCCGTTTTCGAAAGTCATCTGTTTTCGACGGTTTGTTTCACCTGATTTTTTTGTTGCGTTATTCGTTTCATATGTCAGAGGTTATGTCATAATTTATTTATTTATTTATTTAATTGCATTTTACACCCATAAGGGTCAAGCAATACAGTAATACAAACAATAAGTAATATTGTGTCGTGACGTGATCTGCTCGGTCATGCGATAAAGTCGGTCACTTGTTTTGATTTACAATTCTTGCCCAGCACGAGACTGATGACCTCATTCTGTATATCCATAGCCTACATAAACACAGAGGGAATTCTTTTAAACTTCAAAATTACAAGATGAGATTAAAACAGATAAGATCGAATTGAATAAATTCCATGCAAGTAAAAAAGATCCTTTTTACTAATGTCTTTTTTTTTCCTGATCATTATGCTTGTTAAATATGTTTTAAGTGATGGCATTTCCCAAGCATTTTTACCTTTCGGTTTTGTTAATGTAATCCTCATCACAGATCATTCTGGAATGTAGGCCAAGCAAATTGTATTTTAAAATACTTTGAAAATATGATGATTGATCATTTAGATTCCACCATTTTCTAGAAATGGCCGATTTTACCAGGAAAATACATACAAGTGCTCTCCATTAGTCACAAAATGGCAGATTATTTTGCATTTCCACTGTTGCTTTAATAACAAATACACCCCTTACTTCTTGGGGTAATGAAATGAAATTCACAGAGAAGATAGAAAAAGAATTAATTTACAGCAATAATCAAAATTTATAGCATAAATTGAACAGATAATTAAATTAAACCAGACAGAAAAATGAGATTATCTGGGTAAAAAAAAACCTGTCATTATTACAAATAGCATCAACAAAACTGTATTGTTACCACTCTGTGATAATAAATGTGATTGAAATAAACAGAATTCATTATTAGAGCACAAACATAAGAAAAAGTTGTTATCGATTTAAACATTTGTTGGTTGTGGAGTTTCAATACCTTTAATTTTGAATAAAAGTAAAAAGAGTTAAAATAACGTCTGAAATGGAGATGAAACTCATAGACACATGACAAAATTTTCGTTCGCACACTCTTGCGCACAGTGATGACATGGGGGGTCGTACTTCTTTTAATTCCAGGTCCACAATACACAACGTCAGAAGAGAATGTATGTCTAACTCCAAAAGTGCATTTTACAGAGGATAAATATCCTCATCTTCCGAAAACATGGATCCTGTTTCAGCAATATGTCCATGGGACCCATAACATATGTCATTAACTATTCCGAGATCAAAACGAAAGCGCCACCAAAAATTTATGAAGCAGGTGTAATCAAATTTTACATTACAACCAATATGAAGGTCACAGACAGAACATCATCATGTTGTTGAACATTGCAAAAGATGAGTCACTGGAAATTAACATACTGTGTACTTATAATATATTGAAAGGTTTCAGCTTGAAATGTTTATTATTCCACGAAAACTGGTAATACATTTAATTGAAATGATAGTTCCAGTGTAATCTTCACCTTTATATTTGTTTAAAAATGCAGATTTGCAACAAATTTATCAAATAAATAACATTTTATCGCATATTTGATCGTTTGATGATGGTGGACCATTGATTCTGTCCTAGGGAAAAAGGATAACAAAATACACACTTGAAAGTGAAAGTTGTGAATTACTGATTCGATAGTCGATGTTTTATGTAACGACAATAGCAATGACAAAACTATTGAATGCAACTGACCTCGAAATTGTTAACCCATGTCACTAACGTCAATCTGCAGCAATGTACTGGAACATATCATCCATAGCCACATTATGAAACATCTGGACAAACATCAAATATTAACCGACTACCAACACGGATTTAGAGCCTCACGATCTTGTGAAAGTCAACTGCTTATCACCAACAACGACATCGCAAAGTATGAACGCGGGAAAGCAAATGGATGCGATATTATTAGACTTTAGTAAAGCCTTCGACAAAGTACCACACCAGCGGCATAAGTACCCGATTTTTTTTTGATTTGTTTAATTCATCACTTTTGTGGGACGTTTTCATTATAAACAGTGTTAAACAACTTCAAACATGACCAAAAACTCAATCCGAGATCGATATAAGCCCATTTTGTGTGGTATTTTGCATTTTTCGGTTTCTGCTACAGTGCCACTGACAGCCAGACATATATTGTATGGCCCTACTTCTCGCAGGCAGGGCATTCGTTTCATAATTAGTTTTTTTTTTTTTTACATATAATTTTGGTAATTAAAGCTTTTCTTCTATGAATGCGTTGATTCTCCATTTTCAAATTTAAATATCAATTCTGATTATTGTGCTACAAATCATATTCATGTTGACAGGGCCTTGTCCACTCTCAGACGCTTGTTAAATCCTATTGATATACAAGAAACTAAAACTATTTGTCATTTTATTCAGTCAGCTTTTTCTATTCATTGTAGTTAACTCTGACGAGATATTTTGTCGATTTAAGTTTATATAATACATTATATATATTTCCAATTGGATTTAATATCTTTTCATTGAGTGGAAGACATCATTGTATATACTTGATATTGCCAATAAACAGTCTTAGTCTTAGATTTTATAAAGCATGCGATGACCTAAATATTTGTTTTTTGGCAGATTCTTGTGGTTCTGGCATCGCCCATGTTGTATGCTTCTTCTATTTAAAGCCATGAATACCATATGTCAATTTAATTACATGTGAACGATCATTTTCATAGTCAAAGATACCCTTGCAATTTCAAATAAAGCAAGAACTTCATGGTTGGGCTTTGCCCCCATAAACCCCAGTTACCAGGACTCCGCTCTGGACCTGTTGGGGACCTAGGTGGTCCCCAGACCTCTTGTCTCACTAGAAAGGAGACCTGAGTAGTTACGGCCTTGTAAGTTATACCATACGACAATATCAATGTCAGTTCGTTTGGTAGCTTATCACTCCATAATTATAATTATGCATAACTGAAGTGTAAATGGAACTATAATTTCAGTTAACTGAAATGAACTCTGGACTGAATTATGATATGATATCACTTGGCTGAAAGTGACCCATTGATAAAGTAACATCAATATGCCACATATAGACGTTATGCCCTTGTGAAAATAAGAATATACAACATGTATATCATTTCCTGACTAGTTCATATCACCATATAAATTATATCTATACCACATGTATTCATAATGTATTAAGAATCACTGTCTGTCAATTCAAACATAGTATTTATCCTTATTATCTTTAAAATGCAAATAGGTAGAAATCTGTTTACAAAATGAAAATAGAAGAAGGGATAAAGGTATCAGGAAAGATAAACATTCAGTTCATTGTCTTATAATGACATTTGTTTTCTGTTAACAAACTCATTCTTTAAATTGTTTTTTGTAATTAGGATTGCCGTCTGACTTGTTTTTTGTAATTAGGATTTCTGTCTGAATTGGTTATTGTAATGATGGATTATGTTCATAATCCAATCAAATTAAATGTGTCTCATGATGAGCAGTTAGCCTTAGGCGAGCTTAAAGGGAGACTAAAAGTTTGAAGATACCAAAAGAGTAATCAGAAGTTGTAAAGGACTGACAATACAATGTCCATAAGAAAAGGACAAGAAGAAAAATTATAATCCACCAAACACTGCACAGAAAAATAACGATTGAGCAACACGTTTCTCAAAAATGAGGGGGAGAGGTAAACGTGGATATTCGGGGATGATAGGCAGCTCCTGCTCCACCCGTCGTGAATATACGATAATTTAGCGAAACATATTTGTGGCCATATGTGACACGGTATTCTGTAATGGTTAACCATGTCAATATCAGTCTGCGCCAAATACCACTAGCCCTCTGTCCCAGTCCAGTAAAAATTGGTTTGGGCTAGCAGAGCTCCAGAAAAGCTGCGTATTTGCGTTTTTTACGCTATGAAAACGAGTAAAAACGCATGTATTATCAGATCAGAGTGTACACATTACGCATACATATTGCTGTGTAAGCAAACTTTCCAAATTCGGAGCGTACTTGTACAGTCGTGTACATGTACATAACAATACATTTTTGTTTTTGAGAAATTCCCCGTAATTACTTCCCTTTATACTTTTCTAAGGAGAGAGCGCATACATCCGAGGGGTACCGAATGTTTACCTTTCTAAGCATCGATGTCAAAAGAGATCTGATTGGATGTTTACGATAAATCATCCAATCGCGGTCAATATTACAAATAAATGCGGTTTACATAATAAGTAAGAACTAAAACGAAAGTAAATTTGGGATCACGTTGTTCGTTGAAAATGAGCAAGAACATGAATAAGCGCGCTACTAAACGCAAGAGCGCTACGGAAAATTATATACTTAGGTACCTGACAGTTTCATCTGTGTCTAGTGACAGTATAGTTAAAGAAATTATTGATGACATTATCAAAATGGCTGTGAAAACTGCCGAAGTCGACGAGCAAAAAACAAAATATTTACAACATTTACAACAATCATGTCAAATTAAACAGAGATATACATTTCACTTGCATCCTGCGTTTATTGAATAATACTTGTGTCAAACATAATTTTAAAAGTGTACATGTAAGCAATCTTTTCTGAAGTAGAGAGTACAACAGTGCAAAGGAAATATGCAATTACCCATCATTTTCAAAAGTAGGGGGTAATTACCCTTTGACTTGAAAATTATCTGGAGCTCTAGGCTAGTACAATTTGAATAAAATTTGCTTAATCAAATAGAAAAATTCTTCTAAAATGCTGTTCGGGCTAGTTTGTCGAAATGTTTTTGGCACAGACTTAGTCATGATGCCGACCGTAAAGCCTTCGAAATGATGAGTTCAGCTTAATTGCTAGGTAGCTTTCCAACCCTCGATCGAGGAAATCCATATAGGAACCAAAAAACTCTGGAATACAACAGAGAGAACTCAACAGAGTCAGAGAGATATATACCTCATATGCAAGTGCTGAATGAATGTTGAAATTACTAATTGTAAAATTGAAAATAATATGTTTTGTCTTAAAGTTTTGTTATTCACTGGTCATCAATGTCAATTGCTACTGCTAGGAGATTTAGGTATAACGTTTGCTGTATGCCACTTCCTGTGGTCTCCTTATATTTATGTTTTGGCTGCTTTTTACAACAACCTTGAATTACAATGCCAAACCCTATGCATTTTTTATATAATTATTTCAGTTGTGCTCCATTGGTATATAATAATTCAGTATTTACACATTTGTGTATTGGTACGTAGCTTTCTGTGTGTTTTTTAAGTTGTGTTCCCTCCATCTTTATCTTATTACCTGAATGCAAATACTACTTAAAACTCGAAGGAAGTCGGCTAATATTCTGATTATAACAGTGGTGTAGTACTAAGTAGATAGGAAAAAGGGTGCGATTCTTTTTGAAGATTGTATTGACTACTGTTTTAGAATTTGTAAGTACTCCCATTGACTAGATATCACTGATAATTTGAGACACCTTAGATCTGTGTGTTAAATAGCTTGGGATAGTTGTAAGATTTTAACCATGTTGATATTCTGCATGGACATTTTTTATGAGATGTTTGATAGAAAAATTACGATTATATTAAATTTTGTTACTTTTTTTTGTATGTCGTTCTTTGTCCCTTTGTCTTTTTTCTTTTGGCAATTGTGTTGTTTGTCCGTCTTGGATTACCTATGGTATCTTCAAACTTTTCTTGAACAGTCTAGAATTACAGTGACAAAACTTCCGAGTCTATATTGGAAAAAAAATAAAATCAAGTTACCCGAGTATCATGTTGGACACTGCCATGATCTAAAATGGTGATTCAAAGGGATTTTAAGATTAACGTTAAAGGAACTTAAAATTTAACACAAGACAGTATCATTTCTTATCTATTTTTTAAGTGAAAACAACGGAAAATATTCTTGGGAATTCTATAATATACAAGATATGTCATATTAATTAATAAATAAACAAAATAAATCTTTTTTGCTTTTTTGAAGTGTTTATTAGGAGAAGCATATAATAAACTGAAATGGAAAAAAAAACCATCTACATCAATTTTTTTGTTAAAATATTATTCATGATCTGGTTTTCAACTTCAGATTGCTACCACCGACATCTTGTGAATACTAATACTCTATTACTTGGTAAATCTAAGTTTGTTATTATTCCATGAACTGTCCTCTTTTGTTAGGTGGATGTATACAGCCTACAAGACAATGATCTTTGACTGCTAATCAAAATCTTCCTCCTGACTATTAAACGGATCCAATCCATTCCCGTAAATTAGATATTTAGTATACCATACGCGAATAGAAGTTTATTGTAATATTTGTTCTGAGATCAATGGCGTTTCTATCTTGTCAGTTAGATTTACGTCCATGTCGCATTTATAGGGTTTTATGAGCGACTATTTTTAGGATTCTTGAATGAAATTCAGTACATGTGCGACCTTTGGAAGGGAATGATGTACTGCTGTGATTCATCCACTGATGATGTTATTGGTTATGACGCTGGTTCTGTTAGGTGTAAATGTTAAATGTTGTCGATCAAAACATAGTAAGACGTTGAGGACGGTGACATCTGTATGGTCTATGATCAATTGATCTTGGTTAACGCCATTCTCATCTGGCATTAACCCTCACTGTTGACAACTGTGATTCCATATATATACGACATAACGTCGCTGTAACAACGTACTATTTATAGTTAAATTACTATGTGAGGTCTAAGCAAGAGACCACGTATTATATGACAAAATGCAGTTTCACATTTCGACCGTCTGACATAGGATAATGTCTTGAGATAGCATGATCGAATGTCTAAATATAGCTAATTGTTGATAGCAACGTTTTACCGGTATGATGCTTTGACTTTGTGACTAGACTATGGAACTTTCATGCTGTAATGTATATCACAGACAAACATGAGATGTCTAAGGAATAATATGCTGTTTGAATTGTTAACTACATGATTGAAGCCACAATACTCTGCTAAGTCTGCCATTTCTGTGTAAGAGATATATTTTTGATAAAAGCAACGGCTTTATAACCTTTGCCGTTAAGCGTCAAATTACGCCCCTTTATTTATTACTGTTAGCGTCTTATGGACCTGAAATGTTTGTCGTAATTCGTCAATCTCGGTTATTCGATCTACTGCTACCGTAATTGAATATTTTTTATATCTTTTATCGTTATTTGGAGGAAATGAACCCCATTCCCTTCCCCTCTTACATCGTACTCCGAACAATCAACAAGACGTAGAAATTAGCCTTGAACAAGTCATATACTACAGAATACGCTCTGTCACTGTTATAAGTTATGAAACCCTACAGTTTACATTCTATCATTCTGTATCAGGCCATCCTCTAATTGAAACTGGTAATTAATCGTGTGAATCTTACGAAATCACAAACCAGTCTCGACCTACACCCGATGTTCAGATATGCCAGTATGGACGATTGCTAAAAGGTCAAATATAAAGCCTATTACGAGATTTATTTGTAATGATAATATTTGGTACACTACCTCTTTCTATGGTTTCTTAGTAATTTTATACATATTTGTTTTGCAAATTCACACTTTTTCGAAGTTTTACTTTTCCGTTGGATTCCATGAAATGTTTCTTCCTATTCTGTAAAAAAAAAAATCATAAATATATGGATTGGCGGTTGTGATATTGCAAATCACAGGCGAACTATAAAAAACGTAGATATCAAATTTATTTCGACTTTGAGCGTACCTTATAACGAATATTCTAGAAACGCGTCGTGCGTACCAAATTTGAAAGCCAAATAATCTTAAAAGTTTTGGGAGCACGTAAACCAAAGGGATCGCCAAAATCTGCTATCGTCAACTATATCTCATCTGAGGGAAAATAACATTAGTTTTAATAATACTTACATTATTTAGGAACTATAAATTTCAATAACAAATATATCTAATAAACCATGTTGGTTCCGAAACACCGACTACTCGGCGGATGTTACCCCCGGGGACTAATAGTCCACCAGTAGAGTAATCGACCCAGTAATAGAAACACCGACTACTGGGCGGATGTTACCCCCGGGGACTAATAGTCCACCAGTAGAGTAATCGACCCAGTGATAGAAACACTGACTACTGGGCGGATGATACCCCCGGGAACTAATAGTCCACCAGTAGAGTAATCGACCCAGTGATAGAAACACTGACTACTGGGCGGATGATACCACCGGGAACTAATAGTCCACCAGTAGAGTAATCGACCCAGTGATAGTAACACTGACTACTGGGCGGATGATATCCCCGGGGACTAATAATCCACCAGTAGAGTAATCAACCCAGTGATAGTAACACTGACTACTGGGCGGATGATACCCCCGGGGACTAATAGTCCACCAGTAGAGTAATCGACCCAGTGATAGAAACACTGACTACTCGGCGGATGTTACCCCCGGGGACTAATAGTCCACCAGTAGAGTAATCGACCCAGTAATAGAAACACCGACTACTGGGCGGATGTTACCCCCGGGGACTAATAGTCCACCAGTAGAGTAATCGACCCAGTGATAGAAACACTGACTACTGGGCGGATGATACCCCCGGGAACTAATAGTCCACCAGTAGAGTAATCGACCCAGTGATAGAAACACTGACTACTGGGCGGATGATACCACCGGGAACTAATAGTCCACCAGTAGAGTAATCGACCCAGTGATAGTAACACTGACTACTGGGCGGATGATATCCCCGGGGACTAATAATCCACCAGTAGAGTAATCAACCCAGTGATAGTAACACTGACTACTGGGCGGATGATACCCCCGGGGACTAATAGTCCACCAGTAGAGTAATCGACCCAGTGATAGAAACACCGACTACTGGGCGGATGATACCCCCGGGGACTAATAGTCCACCAGTAGAGTAATCGACCCAGTAATAGAAACACCGACTACTGGGCGGATGTTACCCCCGGGGACTAATAGTCCACCAGTAGAGTAATCGACCCAGTGATAGAAACACTGACTACTGGGCGGATGATACCCCCGGGAACTAATAGTCCACCAGTAGAGTAATCGACCCAGTGATAGAAACACTGACTACTGGGCGGATGATACCACCGGGAACTAATAGTCCACCAGTAGAGTAATCGACCCAGTGATAGTAACACTGACTACTGGGCGGATGATATCCCCGGGGACTAATAATCCACCAGTAGAGTAATCAACCCAGTGATAGTAACACTGACTACTGGGCGGATGATACCCCCGGGGACTAATAGTCCACCAGTAGAGTAATCGACCCAGTGATAGAAACACCGACTACTGGGCGGATGATACCCCCGGGGACTAATAGTCCACCAGTAGAGTAATCGACCCAGTGATAGAAAAACTGACTACTGGGCGGATGATACCACCGGGAACTAATAGTCCACCAGTAGAGTAATCGACCCAGTGATAGTAACACTGACTACTGGGCGGATGATATCCCCGGGGACTAATAATCCACCAGTAGAGTAATCAACCCAGTGATAGTAACACTGACTACTGGGCGGATGATACCCCCGGGGACTAATAGTCCACCAGTAGAGTAATCGACCCAGTGATAGAAACACTGACTACTGGGCGGATGATACCCCGGGGACTAATAATCCACCAGTAGAGTAATCGACCCAGTAATAGAAACACTGACTACTGGGCGGATGATACCCCCGGGGACTAATAGTCCACCAGTAGAGTAATCGACCCAGTGATAGAAACACTGACTACTGGGCGGATGATACCCCCGGGGACTAATAGTCCACCAGTAGAGTAATCAACCCAGTGATAGAAACACTGACTACTGGGCGGATGATACCCCGGGGACCAATAGTCCACCAGTAGAGTAATCGACCCAGTGATAGAAACACTGACTACTGGGCGGATGATACCCCCGGGGAACTAATAGTCCACCAGTAGAGTAATCGACCCAGTGATAGTAACACTGACTACTGGGCGGATGATACCCCCGGGAACTAATAGTCCACCAGTAGAATAATCGACCCAGTGATAGAAACACTGACTACTGGACGGATGATACCCCCGGGGACTGATAGTCCACCAGTAGAGTAATCGACCCAGTGATAGAAACACTGACTACTGGGCGGATGATACCCCCGGGGACTAATAGTCCACCAGTAGAGTAATCGACCCAGTGATAGTAACACTGACTACTGGGCGGATGATACCCCCGGGGAATAATAGTCCACCAGTAGAGTAATCGACCCAGTGATAGAAACACTGACTACTGGGCGGATGATACCCCCGGAGACTAATAGTCCACCAGTAGAGTAATCGACCCAGTGATAGAAACACTGACTACTGGGCGGATGATACCCCCGGGGACTAATAGTCCACCAGTAGAGTAATCGACCCAGTGATAGTAACACTGACTACTGGGCGGATGATACCCCGGGGACTAATAGTCCACCAGTAGAGTAATCGACCCAGTGATAGAAACACTGACTACTGGGCGGATGATACCCTCAGGGACTAATAGTCCACCAGTAGAGTAATCGACCCAGTGATAGAAACACTGACTACTGGGCGGATGATACCCCCAGGGACTAATATTCCACCAGTAGAGTAATCGACCCAGTGATAGAAACACTGACTACTGGGCGGATGATACCCCCGTGGACTAATAGTCCACCAGTAGAGTAATCGACCCAGTGATAGAAACACTGACTACTGGGCGGATGATACCCCCGGGAACTAATAGTCCACCAGTAGAGTAATCGACCCAGTGATAGAAACACCGACTACTGGGCGGATGATACCCCCGGGGACTATTAGTCCACCAGTAGAGTAATCGACCCAGTGATAGTAACACTGACTACTGGGCGGATGATACCCCCGGGGACTAATAGTCCACCAGTAGAGTAATCAACCCAGTGATAGAAACACTGACTACTGGGCGGATGATACCCCCGGGGACTAATAATCCACCAGTAGAGTAATCGACCCAGTGATAGAAACACTGACTACTGGGCGGATGATACCCCCAGGAACTAATAGTCCACCAGTAGAGTAATCGACCCAGTGATAGTAATACTGACTACTGGGCGGATGATACCCCCGGGAACTAATAGTCCACCAGTAGAGTAATCGACCCAGTGATAGAAACACTGACTACTGGACGGATGATACCCCCGGGGACTGATAGTCCACCAGTAGAGTAATCGACCCAGTGATAGAAACACTGACTACTGGGCGGATGATATCCCCGGGGACTAATAGTCCACCAGTAGAGTAATCGACCCAGTGATAGTAACACTGACTACTGGGCGGATGATACCCCCGGGGACTAATAGTCCACCAGTAGAGTAATCGACCCAGTGATAGAAACACTGACTACTGGGTGGATGATACCCCCGGGGACTAATAGTCCACCAGTAGAGTAATCGACCCAGTGATAGTAACACTGACTACTGGGCGGATGATACCCCGGAGACTAATAGTCCACCAGTAGAGTAATCGACCCAGTAATAGAAACACTGACTACTGGGCGGATGATACCCCCGGGGACTAATAGTCCACCAGTAGAGTAATCGACCCAGTGATAGAAACACTGACTACTGGGCGGATGATACCCCCGGGGACTAATAGTCCACCAGTAGAGTAATCGACCCAGTGATAGTAACACTGACTACTGGGCGGATGATACCCTGGGGACTAATAGTCCACCAGTAGAGTAATCGACCCAGTGATAGAAACACTGACTACTGGGCGGATGATACCCCCGGAGACTAATAGTCCACCAGTAGAGTAATCGACCCAGTGATAGAAACACTGACTACTGGGCGGATGATACCCCCGGGGACTAATAGTCCACCAGTAGAGTAATCGACCCAGTGATAGAAACACTGACTACTGGGCGGATGATACCCCGGGGACTAATAGTCCACCAGTAGAGTAATCGACCCAGTGATAGTAACACTGACTACTGGGCGGATGATACCCCCGGGGACTAATAGTCCACCAGTAGAGTAATCGACCCAGTGATAGAAACACTGACTACTGGGCGGATGATACCTCCGGGGACTAATAGTCCACCAGTAGAGTAATCGACCCAGTGATAGAAACACTGACTACTGGGCGGATGATACCCCCGGGGACTAATAGTCCACCAGTAGAGTAATCGACCCAGTGATAGAAACACTGACTACTGGGCGGATGATACCCCCGGAGACTAATAGTCCACCAGTAGAGTAATCGACCCAGTGATAGAAACACTGACTACTGGGCGGATGATACCCCGGGGACTAATAGTCCACCAGTAGAGTAATCGACCCAGTGATAGAAACACTGACTACTGGGCGGATGATACCCCGGGGACTAATAGTCCACCAGTAGAGTAATCGACCCAGTGATAGAAACACTGACTACTGGGCGGAAGTTCACCCCGAGACTAATAGTCCACCAGTAGAGTAATCGACCCAGTGATAGAAACACTGACTACTGGGCGGATGATACCCCCGGGGACTAATAGTCCACCAGTAGAGTAATCGACCCAGTGATAGAAACACTGACTACTGGGCGGATGATACCCCCGGGGACTAATAGTCCACCAGTAGAGTAATCGACCCAGTGATAGTAACACTGACTACTGGGCGGATGATACCCTGGGGACTAATAGTCCACCAGTAGAGTAATCGACCCAGTGATAGAAACACTGACTACTGGGCGGATGATACCCCCGGAGACTAATAGTCCACCAGTAGAGTAATCGACCCAGTGATAGAAACACTGACTACTGGGCGGATGATACCCCCGGGGACTAATAGTCCACCAGTAGAGTAATCGACCCAGTGATAGAAACACTGACTACTGGGCGGATGATACCCCGGGGACTAATAGTCCACCAGTAGAGTAATCGACCCAGTGATAGTAACACTGACTACTGGGCGGATGATACCCCCGGGGACTAATAGTCCACCAGTAGAGTAATCGACCCAGTGATAGAAACACTGACTACTGGGCGGATGATACCTCCGGGGACTAATAGTCCACCAGTAGAGTAATCGACCCAGTGATAGAAACACTGACTACTGGGCGGATGATACCCCCGGGGACTAATAGTCCACCAGTAGAGTAATCGACCCAGTGATAGAAACACTGACTACTGGGCGGATGATACCCCCGGAGACTAATAGTCCACCAGTAGAGTAATCGACCCAGTGATAGAAACACTGACTACTGGGCGGATGATACCCCGGGGACTAATAGTCCACCAGTAGAGTAATCGACCCAGTGATAGAAACACTGACTACTGGGCGGATGATACCCCGGGGACTAATAGTCCACCAGTAGAGTAATCGACCCAGTGATAGAAACACTGACTACTGGGCGGAAGTTCACCCCGAGACTAATAGTCCACCAGTAGAGTAATCGACCCAGTGATAGAAACACTGACTACTGGGCGGATGATACCCCCGGGGACTAATAGTCCACCAGTAGAGTAATCGACCCAGTGATAGTAACACTGACTACTGGGCGGATGATACCCCCGGGGACTAATAGTCCACCAGTAGAGTAATCGACCCAGTGATAAAAACACTGACTACTGGGCGGATGATACCCCCGGGGACTAATAGTCCACCAGTAGAGTAATCGACCCAGTGATAGTAACACTGACTACTGGGCGGATGATACCCCCGGGGACTAATAGTCCACCAGTAGAGTAATCGACCCAGTGATAAAAACACTGACTACTGGGCGGATGATACCCCCGGGGACTAATAGTCCACCAGTAGAGTAATCGACCCAGTGATAGAAACACTGACTACTGGGCGGATGATACCCCCGGGGACTAATAGTCCACCAGTAGAGTAATCGACCCAGTGATAGTAACACTGACTACTGGGCGGATGATACCCCCGGGGACTAATAGTCCACCAGTAGAGTAATCGACCCAGTGATAAAAACACTGACTACTGGGCGGATGATACCCCCGGGGACTAATAGTCCACCAGTAGAGTAATCGACCCAGTGATAAAAACACTGACTACTGGGCGGATGATACCCCCGGGGACTAATAGTCCACCAGTAGAGTAATCGACCCAGTGATAGTAACACTGACTACTGGGCGGATGATACCCCCGGGGACTAATAGTCCACCAGTAGAGTAATCGACCCAGTGATAAAAACACTGACTACTGGGCGGATGATACCCCCGGGGACTAATAGTCCACCAGTAGAGTAATCGACCCAGTGATAGAAACACTGACTACTGGGCGGATGATACCCCCGGGGACTAATAGTCCACCAGTAGAGTAATCGACCCAGTGATAGACCCCCGGGGACTAATAGTCCACCACTAGAGTAATCGACCAGTGATAGTAATAAAATAACAACGTAGATCAAATTTAATGCACACCTTCAATTACTATAGTAATTGATATATAAACCGTAATTGACAAACTAATGCTGTCTCTGTACGTTGCTCGCAAACACTTCGGGTTTTTATTGCTGTATTTGTACACGTGTAGAATGTCTTTAAGAGTAGACAAATTTGTCCTACACGTGTGGCCTGTCTTGCAGGCGTCCTTGGGTTTGTTAGAATTGTTCGATGATGGTATTTATATTTTACTGATCTTACATAGTTTTATTATATTATTGGCGATCAATTTGGCCGAGATCGTAGCGTAAATAGAAATAAATCGACTAGTTATTTTATACCGATCTTGTATGTAATATTGACAACTCAACTGTTCTGTTCCAGACCGTTATTGATTACGTATTGTGGACACAAATTGTAGCAGAAAACCGCGTAGACACATCGACAAGGTACTTCGAATCTTTTGTTTTTGTAGATAATATGAGAGAAAGTTTTAAAATTCATGTGTATACAATTCCAGCAAAAATTAAGCAATATCCACCTTTTTTCCAGATAGTATGACATGCGAATGTTATTACATATGCACATATCGATAATGAATATATTGTTTTAATGTTTGTATATAAAGAGTATTGGCACAGTATTTAATTAACATGCCTCTTTGAAAGATTGTGTTCACATTTGTTTCCTTCTGGAGCACCTGAGTTCACCTTCGATGTTTGGTGGGGTTCGTGTTACTCGATCTTTAATTTTCTGTGTAGTATTTTATAGGTCGTTGTTTGTCCTTTTTCTTTTGATCATTGTGTTGTCTGTTCTTCGAATTACAGATTGTGATTACCCCATTGGTATCTTCAAACTCGTCTTGAGATATTGATTTTTAGTAAAACCGTTAAACTGTTCTCATTAGAATATCGCTGGACACTTAAGAGAGGTTCATCAAAAAGAAAGACAACACAAAGAACCTAATTATTTCAGACCGTTTTTGTTGGTACTGAAGACAGACCCTAATTATTTCAGACCATTTTTGTTGGTACTGAAGACAGACCCTAATTATTTCAGACCGTTTTTGTTGGCACTGAAGACAGACCCTAATTATTTCAGACCGTTTTTGTTGACACTGAAGACAGACCCTAATTATTTCAGACCGTTTTTGTTGGGACTGAAGACAGACCCTAATTATTTCAGACCGTTTTTGTTGGCACTGAAGACAGACCTTAATTATTTCAGATCGTTTTTGTTGGCACTGAAGACAAACCCTAATTATTTCAGACCGTTTTTGTTGGCACTGAAGACAGACCCTAATTATTTCAGACCGTTTTTGTTGGCACTGAAGACAGACCCTAATAATTTCAGACCGTTTTTGTTGGCACTGAAGACAGACCCTAATTATTTCAGACCGTTTTTGTTGGCAGTGAAGACAGACCTTAATTATTTCAGACCGTTTTTGTTGGCACTGAAGACAGACCCTAATTATTTCAGACCGTTTTTGTTGACACTGAAGACATCTGAGTAGATTATTGTCTAGTCTAATTATTTCAGACCGTTTTTGTTGACACTGAAGACATCTGAGTAGATTATTGTCTAGTCTAATTATTTCAGACCGTTTTTGTTGACACTGAAGACATCTGAGTAGATTCTTGTCTAGTCTATTGATTAGGTATACTATGCCATTAACATTGTAAGTAAGAAATGATATATGTATTGACGGCATCAGTGTAGATTCTATTCCTAACTCTAACAACTACTGACCGCATTCAGCATGTTTAAGATTATGTCAGAGATTGCACATAACAATAGAAAACGCATACAATTATGTAGACAGTCCTCATCGAATAAGCAGGTTTCAGTCGGTGATGATGTCTGTTTTTTGTCTTGATTGGAGGAAATACAAACGATGAGGAATGCATACCTCGTGAGAGTTTCAGAACACCAACATTTGTGTTTCAATGTCTTTTAGTTAAAAATCGGACAGCTCTGCAATATATCGATTGCGCCTATATCATACGAGTTCCGTGCAGAACGAACATATTTGAGTGACGGCATACCCAGAGATTTATGGACTTGTTCTTTGACTGAATTCGGACTGATATTAAGACGAGGAAAGCCGAGAGTTTTTCAAGTGTTGTCTAATTGTAAGATATTTTACCTTTTCTAACGACGCAGTTGATGACCAAGAATACTTGAAATTGTGGTCTTTTCAATTAAAAATTTCGAGATGAAAAAACATTTTCTATTTTCCTTCACATGCTGGAAGTTAGTTTTCTTTACGTTTGTGTATAGTAGTGTCCAACACCTATTGTGTTGTGTGTGTGTTTTGTTTTTGTTTTTTGTTTTTGTTTTTTGTTTTTCTCGGCTTGTGTCTTGTGTACCAAATGTTGCCAATTTCTTTTGATTGTCCATTCTTCTTTGCGCCTTCGGTTTTTCTAACGTTTATTTCCTCTTTCTGCGATCTTAGAACTGTTCTGACAGTGTGTTATTTTTTGTTTTTCGCTTTATTATGATAGCTTCACACCGACACTATCTGCATCTATAATAACTGCTCCAGTATCATAAGTGTTTGTCAAGAACACAACTAGACAAATCCCATATTGACAAATATATTAAGGCGAATTTAATTAATAAGGTATTTGAACACTAGTATAATAAACATGTAATTTTATTATATATGACCATATTGTTGAACTGTCTGGAACAATGGGAGTACCTTATAACTATATGCGGCAGTTTGTGCTAATGACTCCATTTGAAAGTAATGTCGATACAAGCGAGGACATCTTATTTTTACATACTAATTGTCCATGTTTCATGAACAGGAGCACCGATGTATTACCCAATTAAGTCATCTCGAAAGCAGCGTAATTGATCAATTATTGTTCATCATATTTGTTAGGGGTATATGTTATCTTAATATACCTTACAAAATGTTATGTACTCGAAAAATGGTGATTTGGAGTAGTTTTAAGCAATAACAACAAAAAACCAATAATGGAATGTAAAAATCGATTGAAAAGCAAAATATGCTATTTATTTGTTGAATGATATAATTTAGCTCTAAACGATATACAATAAATATTTAAACATATGATTGAAAAGCAAAATATGCTATTTATTTGTTGAATGATATAATTTAGCTCTAAACGATATACAATAAATATTTAAGCATATCTTGTAATGATATTATTAGTTTCCACGGATAAAAAGACAAGAGTGAAATTAGACACAAACAAGCACGCGTTGAAAGCAAATCAATCATTCTAATCCATTCTAAGCACCGTTTGCGACCGTAAAACCAAAGATTTACGCCCACAAAGCTTAAAATACAATTCAGTTATCTCCTAAATGTATCTAGTCTATGTTAATATACGTCTGAATATTAAGAGGAATTATAAAATATGTTTGTTTATCTTATTGTGTTTGTGTATCCACACAACGTTGTGCCATATTTGAAACAGTTTTCCGGTTGTTGACTGATTTTGTCTGTTTATATAATTATGAGTTTTGACTTTCCCTTTGTAAGATTGTTCGGAGTTCGGTAATTTTGTTATTACCCTTATTTAATACGTTTCGTATTATTATTCTGACGGTGAGATATTTTGTTGTTGAATGAATTGTTGAAAGCCTTTCTCAGAAACTGTTAGTCAGATAACTTTTAACTTAGAGCAGTTGTTAGACCCATAGTGATACGAGGTCTTCCACAGAAATGTAAATGTTTGTCTCAAGGATTTCGAACATTTCTCAGAAACTGTATGCGAGATCGCTTTAAATTTCTAACTCCTATTAGATGGGCACACAGGTCTTGAAATTTTCAAAATGGCCACCGTTGCAATGGAAACTAGAGGTACTGCTGGACGCAGGAGTCCCGCATTGATACATGAATGGAATAACTTAACTGTCCGCTACGCGGGACTAATACCCCCCGTGTCCCCATCATCTTAATTGAGCCAAAACATATTTGGAATGCAACTTTTAGACTCATAATTCTGGGAAAACTTGATGGACCAGGATATACTACTAATGTGCACATCTTCGTATTAGGATCTTGCAATGTACAAAGTTTCTTGAACTTCTGATTAATCATGTAGGAGAATTTGCGATGACAAAGTGCATACTGAATTGTCTCACAATTTCTAAGTCCAAAGAGGCATTACAGGGGTAAAGCTCAATGGACAATAAAATCCTTTATACGGCAAAGTTTACACATCATGATCTTAAATTCCACAAAGTTTGGTGGAAATCGGACAAAAGATGTGGAAGTTGGTCCGGACAGACAGACAGACAGACAGACCGATTCCTATATACCCCCCAAACTATTTTTGCGGGGGATATAATTATCCAATTACAAAACGTAAATGATGATGACTTGTTTACTGCTCGACAGAATTGTATGATATTTCATGGGAATAGCTGATCAACCAAAAAAAATCGGAATCGGCTGGACAAATGCTGTCTTTTTTATTTTTTTCTCTAACTTATTTCCATGAATATTAATGAAACTTCATACATATATCACTTATGACAAGTATGATGTCTACAAGTGTTTGAGAGTTTAAAAGAATAATTCAAAATGGCTGCCATGGAAAAGGATACAAGAATTTCAAAATTTATAAACTCACTGTTAAAGACTAGAAAGCTAAATATAAGATGAAACCCTACCCAAATTATTTTTGGAAGGGGATCTAACAACATTCAGATGATATTTTGGAGATTTGGGAGACTTTTGTAAGATTTCTCTGTTACAGTCACGTATTGCTATTTTTAGACAAGTTCAATACATATATTTATAATCTCTGTTTTTGTTTGGAGAACATTGGTGGTGTGTCTCATCTCATTTTTTGTCATCTTCTTTGTAGATAATTTGGAGAACATTGCTGATGTGTTTCATACTTTATGGAGCGTTATTATTTGCAAATATTGTAAGTATTTATGGCAATATTTATAACGACAACATGAGATATCAAATCTCAAATTCAGGATACCAAATGGGTAATCAGAATATGTAAATGGAAGAAGATCAGACAACAAAATGGCCAAGAGAAAAAGGACAAACAGCGATCTACAAAACATGCATATAAAACCAAAAACCAAGTAACACGAACCCCACTAAAAACCGTGGGGTGAACTCGTGTGATCAGGAAGGGTAAGCACTTCATGCTCCACTAGTGACACACGTCGTGTCAATCTAGTTACAAACCCGGTGATAAGTCATGAATGAGGAAAGGACCTGGAAATGTTTACCACAAGTGGAACATATCTGTGGTCATTTGTGACACAGATATTCCATAGCGGTCATCCAAGTCATGGTGGCGACCGTAAAACGTTCGAAGTGATGACTTCAACTTAACCAAGAGGAACACTTGGTTCAGTAGCTTCCTTGTTTGTTTGTTTGTTTGATGGTGTTTAAGCCACTTTCAACAATATTTCAGTTATATCGTGGCGGTCAGTTTTAATGGAAACCGGAGGACCCGGAGAAAACCACCGACCTGTCTCAAGTCACTGACAAAACTTTATCACATAATGTTGTACACCTCGCCCTGATCGACATTCGAACTCACAGCATCAGTGGTGATAGGCACTGATTGCAAAGGTTGTTTTTAATCCAACTACCATGCGATCACGGCCACGACGGCCCCTGCTTCCTTGTTAGCAGCAACCATCTATCAAGAAAATCCTGATAGGAACCACAAGGTCTGGAATATCGTATCAACTGAGAGATATACTCCATATACAGGTGCTGCTGGAATGTTGCTACATATAAATGATAAGTTCACAACGGGAAAATTGAAATTATCTCTTTTGTCGTCAAGTTTCGTTCTTAACCGCCTCTCGCTGTCAATTTCGAGGTATCGGTCAAGGTATGAAGCAGACCCATCTGTATCTGTGGTATCCTTTATTTCAAGCTCAATGGGATAGATTAGATGCGATCAACGAAATCGCCAAAACCCAGAATTATTTAGTGAAAGGACATCATCTATATAGCGGAACGTGAAATTAAAGGATCGGGCTAGCTTCTTTTCGTTTTTATTGAGAAGCCTATCAGCAAAACTGATTAAGGCTATTTCAGAAACGTGTCGTACTCATTGGATATGATGTTTACGTTTTTATCATAGTTGTTTTCTGTTTATCTGGGTTGTCAATTTGTCATGTTTTATAATGTTCCCTCTTTTTGGTATTTAAACTTCATGGTATACTTGTCTGTGGAATCTATATATTGAATGAATATTTATTAATATGTTAAGAACATCAATCTTAATTCAATCATTTCACGTGGTGATCGCCTATCCTTCCTATTCCAGCTTTTCAACATCAATATTTCATTATTGTATAATAACCGGTAATGGCGGTATACGTTGATTAATAACTCATTCTTTTTTAATATGCCGGCATCTGATTGGTTCAAATATAATTACAATGTATCAGAATGCATTGATAGAAGAGGTGTTTGAAGATACCAAAGGGGGTAATCAGAAGATGCCAAAGGGGGTAATCAGAAGATACCAAAGAGGGTAATCAGAAGATACCAAAGGGGGGTAATCAGAAGCGGTAATGCTCACATATAACAAGGTGAACGGCTTGTAAAGAACGCAGGTATCTTCAAACTTTTCATGATCTTTAATACTTTATACATTATAGATGTATTCCTAATATAGCCTCAAATTGTACATAAGTGCAATCATAGTCCATTCTGTATTATTTTAGGAAGCTCATCATAAAGAGAAAATACCAGACAAAAAGAGGATAGTAACAATATACAGGGACAGAAGAGGAGGTAAATGTTGTACTACATTAAATGAGTGAGTGAGTGATTGTTGTTTAACACCAACTCAGCAATTGTTTAGCTATATCATAGAGAGAACAAGTTATTTTTTTGTACTAGAACAACAGCTTAGTTGGATTTTTATCTACATGTATGTCAGGACAGGAATGTATCTCTGTTACATGTTTTTTTTTTTAATATTAACAGAAAGAAACAATCAACAATCAATTAAGTTTCTCTGCTTTAATATAATTTTAAAAAAATACTTAAGGATAATATATAATTACAATTACAAAATCAAATTGATAAAGAGTTAGACTACAATTGGCCTGAATAGTCACAGTTAAATCCCTTGGAATAAATATCCATAGTTCAATTCGTTTCCTGTGAAATTGAATTCTTATTATTTTCAAATTTCTGACTGACTGCTCTCTTATTTGCTCACCCTTATATAGGTATGTAGATCTCTCTCTATTTGTCCATATGAAAATTTCAAGGTCAAATATTGAAATTTGTAAACAACTTTTTCTATTTTTGGCAACCTATTTGCACTGATGATGAAATCTTATCTGTATCTTGGTCTACAAAAATATTCTCCATGAATAATACATCAAATTTATTACATATACATAACAATCGCTCACTATTCATAAAATCAAGTAGTGCATGAATTCATTGACATTGCAACAGAAATACTAACAAACCATGTATTTTCTTAAAGTTGAAATGTCATCAGTATATACCAATGATTAAAGATTGAGATATCACTTCTCTGTTCCTTGTCATCACTGGTAAATTTCAAGTGACTTTTTATGTCATTTTTTAAGATGTTTATCCCAGGGATTGATTTGATTTAATCAGGGGTGTCGTCTTGGTCGTGATCATGTGCTAGTTGGATTTACAACTACCTATGCAATCAGTGCCTATCACCACTAAAGTTGTGAGTTTGCATCCCACTCTTGATAAAGTATATCAGTGACCTGTGGCAAGTCGGTGGTTTTCTCAGTGTACTCCGATTTCCTAAACCAATAAAACTGGCCGCCACGATATCACTGAAATATTGTTGAAAGCAGCGTTAAGCACCATAACCCTAACCCTTATTTAATCAGGTAGTTGGTTCCAATTATGAATTGGATCATTATAAAATGTTGTCGAATTAATCCTCCTAATTTGAGGAGTTACATAGTTGAAAAGAGACTTGATCGTGTATAGTCTTTGTGGTGTTCATTAACGTTAGCAAGAGTAAAACATTGTCTTGGTTTGTGTTTCAAGACGCTAGTGGCAAAGCATTGTCTTTTCTTTTTTTTCTAAGTGGTTAGTGGTAAAGCACTGTCTTGTTTTTGTTTGAAGTGGCTAGTGGTAAAACATTGTCTTGGTTTGTGTTTCAAGACGCTAGTGAAAAGCACTGTCTTGTTTTTGTTTGAAGTGGCTAGTGGTAAAACATTGTCTTGGTTTGTGTTTCAAGATGCCAGTGAAAAGCATTGTCTTGTTTTTGTTTGAAGTGGCTAGTGGTAAAACATTGTCTTGGTTTGTGTTTCAAGACGCTAGTGAAAAGCATTGTCTTGTTTTTGTTTTAAGTGGCTAGTGGTAAAACATTGTCTTGGTTTGTGTTTCAAGACGCTAGTGAAAAGCACTGTCTTGTTTTTGTTTGAAGTGGCTAGTGGTAAAACATTGTCTTGGTTTGTGTTTCAAGACGCTAGTGAAAAGCATTGTCTTGTTTTTGTTTTAAGTGGCTAGTGGTAAAACATTGTCTTGGTTTGTGTTTCAAGATGCCAGTGAAAAGCATTGTCTTGTTTTTGTTTTAAGTGGCTAGTGGTAAAGCAGTCTTGTTTTTGTTTTAAGTGGCTAGTGGTAAAGCATTGTCTTGGTTTGTGTTTCAAGACGCTAGTGGCAAAGCATTGTCTTGTTTTTTTTTTCAAGTGTCAAGTGATTTAGAACATGATGTGGATAGTAACCTTATACATGACAGACAAGGCCATCTAGCTACACGTCCCGTGTGTGAAATTGGTCAGAAGTGCCGAAGTAAACGACGTCGACGTGTAAGTATAAATTGTATCTTGGCGTAAGAACAACAAATATACTATTTAGATTGTAGAAAACGTTTTGACTTGTTATCAATACTATAATATTTTGTGAGAACCCCATTAATTATGTAGAAATATTAAAAGAATTCAATAGTATTTTACACCTTACATTTTTTCGGACAGTCTTTCCTTTTTTTTTCCATTTTCTTTGGCACAAGTAAATAAAGTCCAAAACAGGAAATTTTGATTTATTTGTCTACAAAAAAATGAGAATTTGTAAAAGTGTCTTGACCCTCAAAAAAAAAATTCCATTGCAATTAAAGGGATATTTTTTTTTTTAAGTACAAATAAACTGTACAAACATGTTTATCTACATGCTATCACACCAGCATGACTGGACAATCTTGTTATTGACCATACCTTATACCTGCTTCAACGTTTAACTAATAGCTTATCATGTGTTAACCACTGTTACCACTGTCCCAACCTTTGTTGCAGTCACTATCACTCCTAGCTCAATTTGAGTTAAAGTGATTGGCAGTGTCACTACTGGTTTATTCCTTATGACATTCACTGTCATCCTGGGTTGCAGTCACTCTTACTGACCCAACCCTGGATTACAATGACTGCCAGTAGTGCATCAGATTCTTTCTTTAGTTGTGTTCACTGTCACTACCGCCACTATCATTGAGTGTAGTTACTGTCACTACCAGGTCATCCTTGATTGCAGTTACTGTCACTACCGGGTCATCCTTGATTGCAGTTACTGTCACTACCGGGTCATCCTTGATTGCAGTTACTGTCACTACCGGGTCATCCTTGATTGCAGTTACTGTCACTACCGGGTCATCCTTGATTGCAGTTACTGTCACTACAGGGTCATCCTTGATTGCAGCTACTGTCACTACCGGATCATCCTTGATTGCAGTTACTATCACTACCGGGTCATCCTTGATTGCAGTTACTGTCACTACCGGGTCATCCTTGATTGCAGTTACTGTCACTACCGGGTCATCCTTGATTGCAGTTACTGTCACTACCGGATCATCCTTGATTGCAGCTACTGTCACTACCGGATCATCCTTGATTGCAGTTACTATCACTACCGGGTCATCCTTGATTGCAGTTACTGTCACTACCGGGTCATCCTTGATTGCAGTTACTGTCACTACCGGGTCATCCTTGATTGCAGTTACTGTCTACCGGATCATCCTTGATTGCAGTTACTATCACTACCGGATCATCCTTGATTGCAGTTACTGTCACTACCGGGTCATCCTTGATTGCAGTTACTGTCACTACCGGGTCATCCTTGATTGCAGTTACTGTCACTACCGGGTCATCCTTGATTGCAGTTACTGTCACTACCGGGTCATCTAACTAACTAACCTATATAGGACTGGACAATGTTGTGGTTTCAAACAATAATTTTGTCTAAGCATATTTAACACACGGAAAGTCCGTAGAAATTATATTGATGAAACCACAATAGCTTTGCTGAAAGCGTCATACTATAATTTTCTTTGAAATTATCGAAATTTCAGTTTGCTTTTCTTCCACATTCCCCTACATCAAAATATTTTCGGATTGTATTCGGCGGGATCGTATTGTAGTTGAATTTCCATCTACCTGTCAAGTGTATCAATATCTATCATCACTAATATGGCTTGAGGTGAGGTACACCATTCTATGTGACAAAGATTGTTAGTTACTTGTGGACATTGCTGCTGTTTCCTGCTACTCCGGGATCCTCCACCAATAAAATTGATCTTCGAGATATACCTGAAATATAATTGAATATTGTTGATTGGTTGATTGGTTTATGGTGTTTAATGTTACTTTCAACAATATTTCAGTTATATCATGGCGGTCAGTTTTATTGGTGGAGGAAACTGACGAAAACCACCGACCTGTCGCAAGTCACTGACAAACTTTATCACATAATGTTGTATCGAATACACCTTGCCATGAACGGGGTTCGAACTCACAACTTTAGTGGTGAAAGGTACTGATTGCACAGGTAGTTGTAATTGCAACTACCATACCAGGGGCGGATCCAGGATTTCAAGTTAGGGGGGGGGGGGCGCACTTTTGGGGTATTTCGTGTGAAAAATCACGATTTTACGCCAAAAAAATCATATATTTTTTCCAATTTTAGGGGGGCGCGCGCCGGGTGAGCCCCCTTGGATCCGCCCCTGCATACGATCATGACCACGACAACCCCCTGAATGTTTTTAAGCAATATAATCCTAATAATAATACAAAATACTAGAGATTACTTTTGTTTCGATTGTTATTATCCCAGAAAAGATAAATTATTAGACAGATGGCGTATTCTCGAGATCAAGACTAAGAATTTTGAAGTCGATGATTGTCTAGTCCTGATACTGCTTCAGCACCTTTCGTGTGTGGTGTCTGTAATTGTCAATCAATGAGGACATAACAAACGAGAATATTTTACTTATGTTTGTGCCCAGGCACAATGTGCAGTGAACATGATAATATAATCGTGTAAATGTGTCTCAACAACATAAATAATAACATATTTGCATAAGAAGAGTTTGAAGATACCAAAGGGGTAATCAGAATCCGTAAATCGAAGAAGAACAGACAACACATGTGCAATGGCCAATAGAAAAGGTACAAAAGGACAAACAACGATCTACAAAACATACACATAAAACTAAAGATCGATTAACACGAACTCGATCAACTGAAAACCGGGGATCAACTCAGGAATGGTAGGCAGTTCCTGCTCCACTAGTGGCACCCGTTGTGTTAATCTGTTTTGCGTAATCCAGTATTTATTAAATTGAACAAGTGTACAATGTATAAAAGAAAAATGTGTTTGAAGAATCCACTGTCATAAGAAGATAACACAATATTTTGTTGTTACTAAATCAAGCACTAAAAGCAATATTTACTTTTTTTACAAGGCTGTTTTTACCATGGCTGGAGAAACAGACGCTTTTAATACGCATGGAAGATCAAGTCAACAAAAGGTAAACAAAGCGCCAGATGACCTACATAAGACTATCCTTAAAAGTCGTTTAAGGCACAGGAGATCACTTATCAAACGTACAAATAGACTACGTGGATATATAGCTAGTGCAAAATCATGGTTAGGAAAGCAGTTGTATACCATTGCCGACAATGTGCATAATAACAAAAGATATCATGCTCGAAGGTTGACACAGAAATTAACGAACAAGATAATGAAAAATGGTGATCAGATATATCCAAATAGTAGAAAGTCAATATTACAGATAGTCAATTTTCTATGGAGTGGAAAGGTATTATCTGCAATGAGGCGCATACGAAGGTGTGATGGCAAATGGATTAAACAGGAGACGAGCTATAAAAAGATATCTTCTGCAATAGACAAAGGGTTAACATTACAAAGAAAAAAAGTTGAGCCAAAACTAGGGGTAAAATTACAAAGAAAAAAAGCTAAGACAAAACTATGGTCAAAATATGAAAAGTCATCGTCTGCTAAGAACAGTGTATGGCCATCAAGAACAAATAAAGGGAAAACAAAAGAAACAAGACACAAGTCACAATATAGAGATCCAATATCAACAGAATATACCGGTAGTAAATCAAGAGGACATACAAAGAAAAGTTATCGAACAGGCAAAAAACTTAATAAGAATTCTAGAAAGACATTACAAGAAAAAAACGAAGAGCCAAGAGGAGGCACAAATTCAAATATTCTCGACAGTGAAAATTCAGATCTTAAGTCAAGAGGAGACTCAAATGAAAGGCATCGAACAAGTAGAAAAATTAATAAGAATTCTAGAAAGAGTCTTCTTGAAGGAAACGAAGAGCCAAGAGGAAACACAAAGAAGAGGTATCAAACAGGTAGAAAAATGAATAAGAATTCTAGAAAGAGGCTTCTTGAAGGAAACGAAGAGCCAAGAGGAAACACAAAGAAGGGGTATCAAACAGGTAGAAAAATGAATAAGAATTCTAGAAAGAGGCTTCTTGAAGGAAATGAAGAGCCAAGAGGAAACACAAAGAAGAGGTATCAAACAGGTAGAAAAATGAATACAAATTCTAGAAAGAGGCTTCTTGAAGGAAATGAAGAGCCAAGAGGAAACACAAAGAAGAGGTATCAAACAGGTAGAAAAATGAATACAAATTCTAGAAAGAGGCTTCTTGAAGGAAACGAAGAGCCAAGAGAAGACGCAAAGAAGAGGTATCGAACAGGCAGAAAAATGAATAAGAATTCTAGAAAGAGGCTTCTTGGAGGAAACGAACAACCAAGAGGAAACACAAGGAAGAGGTATCGAACAGGCAGAAAAATGAATAAGAATTCTAGAAAGAGGCTTCTTGGAGGAAACGAACAACCAAGAGGAAACACAAGGAAGAGGTATCGAACAGGCAGAAAAATGAATAAGAATTCTAGAAAGAGGCTTCTTGGAGGAAATGAAGAACCAAGAGGAAACACAAGGAAGAGGTATCGAACAGGCAGAAAAATGAATAAGAATTCTAGAAAGATGCTTCTTGAAGGAAATGAAGAACCAAGAGAAGACACAAATGAAAGTTATCGAACAGGTAGAAAAATGAATAAGAATTCTAGAAAGATGCTTCTTGAAGGAAATGAAGAACCAAGAGAAGACACAAATGAAAGGTATCGAACAGGCAGAAAAATGAATAAGAATTCTAGAAAGATGCTTCTTGAAGGAAATGAAGAACCAAGAGAAGACACAAATGAAAGTTATCGAACAGGTAGAAAAATGAATAAGAATTCTAGAAAGATGCTTCTTGAAGGAAATGAAGAACCAAGAGAAGACACAAATGAAAGGTATCGAACAGGCAGAAAAATGAATAAGAATTCTAGAAAGATGCTTCTTGAAGAAAACAAAGAGCCTAGAGGAGACACAAATGAAAGTTATCGAACAGGTAGAAAAATGAATAAGAATTCTAGAAAGATGCTTCTTGAAGGGAATGAAGAATCAAGAGGAGACTCAAATGAAAGGCTTCAAATAGGTAGAAAAATGAATAAGAATTCTAGAAAGATGCTTCTTGAAGGAGACGAAGAGTCAAGAGGAGGCACAAATTCCAAAATAATATCCAATGTAAAATCTGAGAAAGAAAACACAAAACAGGAGAATAAAGTAAATCAAACAACAACAACAGAACGACCTTATGAAACTATAGAAACGATCATACCTAGATTGAATGAATTGATATCAAAAAGGGAGAAATGTGAGAATAAAATCACCCAATTAATGAAATCTGAGAACATGAGAAGAAACAAACTACTGAATGAAGGAGACAAGGATAAAGTAGGCGTGATATTAAAACTTGTAGACGAAAATAGATATTCTAATGCCAGTGCAAAAATAGTGGAGTTAATGAATAGTCAACCATCCACTCCAAAAAATAATGCAACAATGGTAATGTATAAAATATAGAACATAGGGATAGGGTTACCATAACCCCAACCCTGTACTAGTATTCAAATATTAGAAAATTATAACAGTCATTGTTATCTATAAACTTACATATTTTTTTGTGAAGTGTGTTATGGTTGAAGAAGGTGTCCTGTTGTGGCAGCAGAATTTATTTATACAATCTTTGTAAATTTTCCCCTCTACTTCTTGTTTCCTAAATAACTCTGTCTCCCTTGTTTTGATGAATGCTGAATGGTTACTTACAGGGGCGGATCCAGGATTTGTGGTCAGGGGGGGGGGGGGCGTGAGTAGGCGAGGGGTCTTAAGGTCCCCAGTGGGGGACACAGGGGGACAAAGCCCCCCCCCCCCCCCCCTGAAGCTCTGAGGGTTTGAGGAATTACAGACATATATTAGAACGACAATTTTGAATCAACCACACCATTTTTATCAGACCAAAAAAACTTGACTTTGAGTCTTAATTTTGTCGGATAATTGTTAACAGTATGTTTTTGTCAGATTATAAGAACCTAAAGTAACACTTTTTTTGAACAACCGTGATACGAATTGTTCAACTCATGACTTATCGATCACGATATTTTAACCCTTCAAAGAACTTGGTTTAGTTTTAACGCATTCCTCATTTCACTAATTGGTCTGTACTTTCGGTGCTTGTCCTTTCGGGTGGTTCTAGTTAATACTGCCCGTCCGGATGGAGCTTTTCTTTTCGTCGTTTGATTCATTCCTTGAAAACGTATGATTCGACCGTTCTTGTTTATAGACAAACAAAAGCGGAAATTGTCAATACATGAACTTGTTGTTGATTTCTGATTAGCTTCTGTACAGTAACTAAATTAGATGATCAGAATCGTTTCATGCAGCATTAATGTTAACATATTCGCCTTTGTTTGTTTATAAACAAGAACGAATCGTACGTTTTCAATGAAGGAACCAACAGCGAAACGAAAAGCTTCATCCGAACAGACAGTATACTGATCATTTATCAATGGGTAGAGCTTTTTAGAATGATATTCCAAATTTACTCCTAATATCATTACTATTCATTTTGACTTTTGAACAGTTTCAGATAAGATTGCTGGCCTGCCACAGTAATAATAGGGATTCATTAGTAAAACTTTATTTCAATTCGGCATGTAATATAAACAAAAAACATAAGCTGTCAAGAGCTTTTTACCGAATACGTGGTCAAAATAACACAAGCTTTTTATCTTGACAAATTTAACAAAAAGTTGTTTGTTGAACTGCTTAATTAACATTGTATAACATATGCTTTTCAAATTTTAGGGGGGGGGGGGGGGGGGGCGCACGCCCCCTATAAATCCGCCTCTGACTTCCTATATATAAAGGTATATATCGACATGCAATTTGAATGGATCGACTTTTGCAGAACTTTGTAAAATATATGATGGTAGTAAATTTTCAATATATCAATGGGTAGGGATTTTTAAGCTATATACCAATTCTACAAAATTAAACCGTGTAGCATCTTCATTGCCAAGACAATTTTTTATAATTATGTTATAATGTAACATGACCAGGCGGAAAAATTGATCTATGTGTAGTTATTTCGGAATTTAATCTAATATATGAATGAGTCGCCAATAATCAAATACTGTTATATGAATGGGTAGGATTTTCATGCTGAGGGAATGGGGGTGTTTGTTTAAACCACAACGGCACTACCGTCCTCAATTTGACCTTAAGTGTTCCGTTGTATGTATTTCTACTTTTTTCATTTCATTATCATCGTCGGGCATCGCCATATGTTATTTTGGAAGCAATCCTGGCTAAATAGTTATACTGTCTACCATTCTATTTTGTTTCCAAATTAAGGGTATACGTACTAGTTGATATATATTAGATGAACTATCGGCCCAGTTTTGTGCACCCAACGTTAACTGATGATGCTACTTTTATGAACCTGTATCAGTAAATAAGCATTTATTTTATTTTCTATTTCGAAGAACCAGGGGTCAATGCAAGTTATTTAAAGGTTAAATGATAATACGTCGTTAAGGTTGATATAACTGGATATACACCATGTAACATGTAGCTACATTCAAGAATATCTGTTCACTTTCTGAGAAAAGTGGAGTGTTTACTCACTACATAAAACATGGCTATTAAAACGTAGATATCTAATTTAGTGCGCACGACACATTTCTGTTGTAACCTTCAAAAGGTACGCTCATAGTCAAAAGGTACGCTCATAGTCAAAAGGTACGCTCATAGTCAAAAGAATGGAAAGACAAATAATTTATAAGTATTTTGGGGGAAGTAAACCAAAGGACTTGAACATGAAAACCAACATCGGCTATGATGTCCTCTATTTGAGGGAGGAGAACCTTGGTTTTGAATAATTATATTATTTAGGAACTGGGTTTCAAGGATATTGAACTGTTTCGGAAATACAAATAATAATATGTAAAAATGAGTAAATACCTGATTATGCCAATTTTTGATCGACCGTCTTAAATTGTGACTACTGGTGGACTAAATGTATTATTTCATATATAAACATGTCTTTATTATTAAATTGACTCCAAATTATACATGCATAGATCATGTTATTTAATATTAATATGGTATTGAGCACATAGCTGACATTGTCGATGATTTACAAACTATTGCATGAAGAGTCCAAAGATACCAAAGGAGTAATCAGAAACCGTAATTCGATGAAGGACAGACAACTCAATTGTCAAAAGAAAAAGGACGAAAGGACAAACAACGACCTACAAGACATACACATCAAACTAAAGATCGAGTAACACGAACCTCACAAAAAAAAACAGGGTGAACTTATGTGCTCCGGAAGGGTGTACAGTTCCTGCTCCATTAGTGACATGTATAGTAATTGTGCGTAACAGTCATATTAAAATATAGTCCGTTTTGTCATATTAATAATTTGAATGAAAATGAAAACTTGTGTAAAAAAAAGTACGCACAAACATATATCAACCTTGTCATATCAATTAATATATGTTATTCAGGTGATAGACATGGTATATTCGTCATATTCGAGGCCAGGAATGGCACATTATATTCACTGTCTAGCACATGAATAACTATTAAATTGTGCTACAAAGCTTTACATTCATTTTCATGCTTTTTTACATTTTGGAAATGTTCGAACCCCGTTCATGGCGAGGTGTACTAGATACAAGGTTATGTGACAAAGTTTGACAGTAACTTGCCACAGGTCGGTTGTTTTCTCCTGGTACTCCGGTTTCCTCCACCAATAAAACTGACTGCCACATTATACCCGGTAGCTGAAATATTGTTGAAAGTGGCGCTAAGCACCATAAAACAAACAAACATTTTGAAAGCCTGTTTTCGTGTTGTAGAATATGCTAAAAACGTCAACATCCGTTACATCATAACGATGAACTAGTTTTTCGAGGGAGAACATGGTTATGCTACCGACCTACACAAGGAACGGCCATGCATGATAAGCTGTAATATGTAAGAATAACAATGCCAGAACTGGCAGGCGAATGCAATTTTGAATCATTTGAATCACGTGACATATATCGACGGGTGCAGATTGTATACATAGCCTGATATACTCGATTTCGCGTCCAGTGAAAGTACAGCAGTTTCCTATGACCTTTACATATAATATTATATTTAAAATAAATTCTTGTAATAAATATTCCTCAGATAAACATGTAATCCCGATACAAAACAAGAAGTGGAACAACAAACATAAGAAAAACCAAGAGGGAGACGGGTATGGTGTATAACGCCACTTTCAACAATATTCCAGTTATATCATGGCGGCCAGTTTTAAAACCAAAAAAAGTACACAATTTTGCCATTAAGCTACCTAGTCCTTTTGTTTGTTTGCACTTGGATTACAAAAAAATCAGCAAATTAGATTACTGCTTCAAATGGATAAAGTATTCTGATTGGTAGATTAAGGGGGGGTGTACTTGTAATAGAGTTTCATGGCCACATGACAAGGTGCTTCGGATTCAGACAAAAGTACATGTAGTATGATAATGGAATGCATTATTACTCAATGGCATGTACATCTTTATCTAGTCAAATATGGATGTGAACAAGATAAAAATAAAATGAACGAATGTATTCTTGTTATACATTATAAATAGTTTTTGCATCTTGAGGAATAATTAATCTAATTTTAATCCTTTTACAGGTTCCTTAACGAGGACAAAACAGAGTCATGGTAATATCCAGATGGGAGTTGTTGTTTAGAAAACCATTTCTGTATACCATAGTTCCATGTTCTAGTCAACTTGAACTATATAATATGACTGAAAGCAAACCCTAAGTACCATCATACTAAATCCATGCAGTGTTCCAAGCTTATGTCTGAATTAATTTATTAATAAACAGAAATATATTATCTTTGTTGAATAAACGCAAGAGAACACCGATGGGACAATCAAAAATGGACAATCCAGAGAAACTGGAAAAATAGGGTACACAAGACGAAGAAACATAAAGCAAAAACACAACACAATGTGTTGGACACCACTAAGCCCAAACAAACACAAATAACGTAAGCAAGACACGAGTCCTCCTACAAACAACTGGAGGAAAAGACAAACCGAACATCGTTTTATGCGGAAATCGTAACGGAACACCGAACACAGAATGCAAAGACACATAATAGGACAACACAAAAAAAAAAAAAATGAGCAAGATGTACCCCACCAAAAAACCGGGGGTGAACTTGGGTGCTGGCGAAGTGTAAACAGTTTCTGCCTCTTTTAAAACACTTGCCGTGTTACCCATATATACGGTCAATACGTGTTGGACATCACTATGTGCAACAAACACAAATAAGACATGAGCCCTCCTACAAACAAATAGAGGTAAGGACGAACCGAACATCGTTTTTATGCGGAAATCGTAGCAGACATCACACCACGGAACTAAGAACGTAAAGACACATAATAGGACAACACAGAAAACTAAAAATGTGATCAACAGCTTTTTCAAAAAAAAATTCCAAAAAAGTTGGGAGAAAGACATACCTTCCCCCCCCCCCCCCCCCCCCCCACACACACACACACACACACACATTTTTCAAAGTGGGAGAGGGGCGTGTTACCTCCTGTGTCCATACAACAATAGAACGAGTTTCCTGGAGTGTGAAGAGACAGGTTTCTGGAAATCCCTTTCGACAAGCCCCATCTAACACAGTTTCCTATGGTTTAATGCTTTTTAAGATTTAAATGCCTTTCTTTTGGTATAACTATAGTCAAACGTGTATACAAAAGGGTACACTTGGCCTTTATTTATAAGTTAAAATTATATGCACTATTCAGTAATGGGCAAATGAGGCTGTCCTTTATAGACAGTGATTTGTTATATAGAAGTGCCCTTTAAGGCAAGTTTGACTAAATACAAACGCAAATCTGATTAAAATCAAATGTTATAATACGCTATACACCCTCCACTAACATCTGACAGATCCCGATTATAGGTAATGTCCAGATGAACTCATGATCGGCCAATGAAAACGCAACTGGCAAAATCTTAACGGCGACTTTCATGTTTTTTCTTTATTGTGGCATCACAAACGTATGGTGCTCCGATTGCTTTTCTTTATTCAAATAAACATTCATATTAGAAAGTATAACTGGATGTCACCTCTAGATCTGATCAGGTTGGTTCGGTAAGATGTTAGTAGAAGCGTGACGTATTATAACGGGTTCGTTCGATAAGATGTTAGTGGAAGCGTGACGTATTATAATGGGTTGGTTCGGTTCGGTAAGATGTTAGTAGAAGCGTGACGTATTATAACGGGTTCGCTCGGTAAGATGTTAGTGGAAGCGTGACGTGTTATAACGGGTTGGTTCGGTAAGATGTTAGTGGAAGCGTGACGTGTTATAGCGGGTTGGTTCGGTAAGATGTTAGTGTAAGCGTGACGTCTTATAACGAGTTGGTTCGGTAAGATGTTAGGTGAAGCGTGACGTGTTATAATGGGTTGGTTCGCTAATTGTTAGGTGAAGCGTGATGTCTTATAACAGCTGATTTTAATCAGATTGTACAAGCACGACCTGTAAGACGCTCACATAATATTTACTGATTAAATCTAATTCTTATTTTTATTTCTGTTTAATAAATGTAGTTCAACGAACATCGTCTCCTTTCTATTATATATACATAATACAATGGGAAGTTACCCTGAAGCTATATGACAATACATTTGAACAATCAATGTTGAATATTTATTCAACCTTTTATAAAAATAAGTTTAATTATAATTAAATTGTGAATCCATTATTTACAATATGGTATGTTTCAGAATGCTGTGATGTGTGTAAGTACTTATAATAAATAAATCTGACGGACAGGAATTGTATTTCTCCATTGTATAATGTTATAGTAGTATTTTCACAACTTTATGGACATATATATATATATATGCTCTTTGGATAGTATGCAGAAATTCTTCACTTTATGGACATATATACATATAATGCTTACATAGTATGCAGAAATTCATCATGCCACGGCGGACTCGGAATAAGGTAACTTTTATATCTATCATATTAGTTTACAAACATTTGGGGTATTCTTTAATGTATAGAAATATATTATTGTGCTTAGTACAATGATTGGCTGGAAAGAGCTCAATTGCTGACGCAAAAACCGCTCAAACGAGGCTACGTTGCTCCCAAGTTGAAATCATTCCCTACAAAATTCTACGGTGGTTGACCGTTACGAAATATCCATATCTCAAATGACAATGGATCTTTTACTTTTTACATAGATGTTTTCTGTCCTCTATCACTGCCAATACTTTTACCGGACTTTACTGTATATATGAGTAACATGGTAGGTGTCTTGTAAGAAGCAGAAACTGCTTACCCTTCGCGAGCACCTGGGTTCATCCCCGGTTTTTGGTGGGGACCGTGTTTCTCATCTGTTTAGTTTTCTGTGTTAAGCAATTATATAGTCTGGATTAGCTGCGAGTCGCTAACAATTACACATCAACAAACAAGTCTAGGTTCCAACATTTAAATCAAACAATTAAACATACAAATCCTTTAATGACTACCATATTTCTTTAACAGATAACCTACCTGTAGGTGATTAATATTTAAACAGCGGGTGTACTTGGGGTACAAGCTCCATGATACGTAAACTACACATTTAGGTAGATAGTGGCAGTAATGCTTAAAATTGTAGATATATAAAATTGTAGATATATAAAACTGTAGATATATAAAATTGTAGATATATAAAACTGTAGATATATAAAATTATAGATATATAAAACTGTAGATATATAAAACTGTAGATATATAAAACTGTAGATATATAAAATTGTAGATATATAAAACTGTAGATATATAAAATTGTAGATATATAAAATTGTAGATATATAAAACTGTAGATATATAAAATTGTAGATATATAAAATTGGTATTTGCTGCTTCTCTGCTAAGCTAAGGAGAGGAGACTGGTTGGCTCGGAATCGGGATTATGTGTCCGAGCGGGGCGACATGTCTATCTGACTGGTGTTTCGGTGTGAGCTAGCACTATAGATATCCTACTAAGCGTGTTGGTCTAGTACAAAGCGGACCTCATCATCTCATTGAAAATTAACCTGTGATCGCCATGATATAGCTAAAAAATTGCTCAGTTGGTGCTAAAGAACAATCACTCTCTCCCTAATCCTATACATCTATATATATCTCGACGGCTCCAGTCAATCAATGTTCTAGTCAATAATTGTCTAGTCCGTTCTACTGTTATAACAAATTATGCGTCACATCCAGGCCTGAATTAACCCTTTGGCAAAATAATCACGTGCTTAGGGCATCAAGGGGCAAGGGGGCACCACTAAAATCCGGCAAGTTATTTTATCAGCCAGATATTAGGCTCAAAAACACCACTGTGTTAAATTAAGGTAGAGACTGACGCTAGTCACATGACTTTTAAGAATATTGAATAAAATGTGGTAATAATTATTAATTATGTTTGCAGTATTTCTTACGAGGTATTTTGCTTTTTGAATTTTGTACATATGATTTGTGCAAGTTCTCAAATTAAACTGGAATACAAATTTAATACAGTAATTTCTTGGCAATGATACATTATATGTGTAAAATGCTATATGAAGCATTTCGTCAAGGGAGGTAATCATGTCTCAAATGATATTAGAATATGATGAGTTTTGCATGTTTTTGTTAAATATTGAAGTTTTTAATATTATGACCCCAGACTTTCCTTACACTTCTGAAAATGAAACAAAATGCACCATATTATATCAAAAATTTAGAAATTTTATGTGACAGGACTTTTCGCTATTCAAGAATTTTGAGGAGAATTTATACATTTCACATACAATGCATTATAAAAGTTGAAGATTTAAATGCTTTATATCTTGAAAATTAGTCTGGTGACCTATATTTTTAAATTAAATTCCTTAAAGTCTGCCACAAAAGCAATAAATCTGGCCAGTTTTAAGGAAATTCAATGACAAATTATTTTAGTATGAAATGTGGGTCTCTTTAAGAGTGCAAAATTAGCTCTAAAAATGTACTTTTCCTGCCCAGGAAGAATTGTCGACAGCTTAATTTGCTAACTATATCACCTAGAAAGGAAAGCTTTCCCTTACAAACATTATATTTGCCTGTTTTATTTTCATTTATTCAATGTCTTATTAAAAAAAGTGAAAAATGTGGACATTTTTCATGAAATTGACAAAAAAGGGTATATGTCAGGGTGTCTTTCTAAACCCCTAACTTTTTTTTTTGCCTGGAATCATATCTTTATTTTTTAATGATATGTAGCATGGATACAAGTAATGTGATATATCTTTTTAAAAAAAAATTCATTGACACAATTTTTTTCTATTCCACTTTAAAATCAAATTTTGTTGGATTTCACCAATGCCAGTTACAGGCTATATTGCCAAAAAAGGGTAGCCATTTTGAAAAAAAAGTGAAAAAAAATATAGAAATTTATGTCTTAGATATTCCAAAATATTCATTTATCATAATATACTCAGATAATTAAAAAAAAATTATATGTTATTTTTTTTTGGTACCTTAATGACACGGAGAAGTGAAAAAAATGAAATTTTTTTGGACTTCAGAGGGGGGTAATTCTTTCAGGGAATTTTTTTCAAATAAACCTGGAAACCTATTCTCAAATTTTGATATTTTGTTAGGTATATCCCAAAGAACAATATATATGAAATTCAAAAAAATTCATTGACTATTTTGTTTTTGCCCATAGTGTCCTTCTCTACCATAATATGAAAAACAAATATTTGAATGATTTTGATATAAGAGGTTTGGCCTGACTGAAAATTGAATTCTGACTGATTTAATGTTAGAGCATTTGACAATTATGTTGAGTATTGGCATCAATGAGTCGTGTTAGTTTTTACATTATGCCAGTGGAAGATGCGGGGGCACTAAGGTTGGCCTGTGCTTAGGGCATACATTGACTTTAATCCGGCCCTAGTCACATCACAATTGATTTCTTCTTTTGTCGATCAACAAGGTCACTCAAAGCCACAGGTGGACATACGCAATATTACTAACCAATGGAAATATACCACAGGGAACCAAGATAGTGGTCAGGAATGACGGTTTATTTTCATAAGACAATAATGTTGCGTAAGCCCAGCCAGTCGCTTTAGATATTAACATGCAATTAAATAAGTTGTCAATAGGGTGCAGGTTAGTTTCAAACCAACACAAACTAAGTAGCATATTGATTGTTGAATAAAACGAAAATTAAAAAAATAGCACAATGTCGGGACAGTTACAAATGCTTGGAGGGAATTAATATAAACACATTTTGATGGACATTGATCTAACTAAAGTATTTAATAACCAGTCATCCGTATCATTTACCTATTTGAAACTTTTATTTAAATAACAATCTTGTGATCAATTTATCAAACATTTTTTTTTAAAAATCCACGTGGCGAGTTTGATTCTTCTTAACAGTCTGAATTTAGATTTGAAAATTATTTCAGTCGGCTTCAAAGGGCAAATAAAATTTGGATTTTTAAGCTACGAACATTAAATATTAAGTTACCCTTTGAAACTGGTAGATGGCGCACAATCCCAAAAGAAAATAGAATATGCATTTTTTTGTGACAGTGATATCGAAGACGAATACCATATTTTATTTATCTGTAATAATAGTAAGAAACAAATAAACACCCAATTATTATGCCTATAGTTGTAGAAAAAAAATTATGGTTTATTTTCAAATTGCAATGTACCAGTACTGAACAAGCTATCTGTATTCATTAAGTACCACTGACCAATCTAGTGAGATTAATTTATCATTGTTTTGTATTTATTCCAACTAGTTGAGGTTTTTCAATGACTTTGTGGTCTGTGGTTTTCTCCGGGTACTCCGGTTTCCTCCACCAATAAAACTGACCGCCACGTATAACTTTATAACTTACTGCAATATTGTTGAAAGTGGCGTTAAACACCATAAGCCAACCAAATGATTAGTTGAGCATCTTGTAATTTATAATGTTGGTATTCATCGTGTTACATATTTGGTGTCTGAGCGTATACTAATAAATTTGAACGTAAGCGCTAAATATATCACATAACTCATCGAGGGGGTAGGGGGAATGAAGGGAGGGGGATTATGGTATTTAACGCCACTGTCAACAATATTTCAGCTATATCGTGGAGGTCAGTTTTATTGGGGGAGGAAACCGGAGTACCCGGGAAAAGCCACCGAGCTGTATCGAGTACACCTCGCAATGAGGGGAATTCGATAGACACTGATTGCATAACTCATCGACAATCACTACAACTATAAATATGGAAATTAATTATGTTTGGGCTCCAAAGGTGTTTGAGCTGTAACACGGAATAGATAATAATTGTCTACAACATTGCCATCTTGTAGCCATCGGGAAAATCATATGTATAGCCATTTTGAATATCGTGTGAAATCTAATGTCCATATTCGACATGTTTGAATGTCATCTTTACAATCTTAATAGTTTCATTTTCATCTATTTATAGATTGAGACCATTTTTGGATGTTTGAAATCGACGAAATATACTTACGCAATATTGCTGTGTATGATATTTATCATAATAGTGTGGAGGAGAGATACACTAGTTCAACGCATTCGGAACAATAACATATATGAAGAAGTTGATAAAACTTTACACCAATCAAATGATAGACCTTCGCACATTGTGCAACACTTTAATCAGAATGAAAATAAACGATCAGAAATCGTTAACAAAATGGCTGAAAATAAAAAGAAACCTGATGAAACTGAACATTTTGACGAGCGATACAAAAATCCAAAACCACCATGGGATCGTAGTGACAGCAACGATTTGAAGAATGAAGATCGCCCCATCTTAAATAAGAAACGATGGGTCAAAAGTGTTAATTGTGCTAAGATAATTAGTGGAAGTACATCGGAGATCTTAAAGACTAAAAAACTTGAAAATGATTATTTGGAAATTTTAAGTCCGTTTTATTACCAGAGTAAAGCACAGAATTGTAAAAACTTCTTATCCGACCGTCATTACATTACGGAATATCTTTCTGACGAAGAAGTGCATTTTCCTTTAGCATACAGTATTGTTATATATAAATCTGTGTATCAGTTTGAACGTCTACTGCGGACAATCTATAGACCTCAGAATTACTATTGTATTCATGCCGATGTGAAAATGAATGATAACGATTATCGTGCCATATCATCGATATTAAAATGTTTCTCCAACGTGTTTTTGGCGTCAAGTTCGTTTGACGTCACTTGGGGAAACTTCACTGTTCTTGCTGCAGACCTCGTGTGCATGAAAGACTTAATGAAATATAAAAAATGGAAATATTTTATAAATTTAACAGGGCAAGAATTTCCACTGAAGACAAACCAAGAAATCGTAAAGATTTTGAAATCTTATAAAGGTGCAAATGACGTTAATATAAATTTAGAAAAACAGTAAGTATTAACAAGCATTTAATCTGAATAAATAAGGGTAATAACAAAATTACCGAACACCGTGGAATCTTCCAAAGGGAAAGACAAAATTCATAAGTCAACAAACAGACAAAATCAGTCAACAACCGGAAAACTGGGAAAACCGCAATGGCCCTGACTTGGTACTGGCATTTCCAAAGTAATGGTGGGTTGAATCAGATTTTACGGCGCCAAACCTCCCGCAACCATTACGGTTAAAAGGTTCCGGTTGTCACTGTAACAGCATTTTAAACAATACTGAGACAAATTAGGTATAATAGTAGTCAACGCAGTACTTTATGAAAATCCATCGTTTATTATCGTCTGCAGAACGGTTTAACTAAACGGTCATCTTCTTACACAATTTAATTTCAAATGAGATGTTGAATGACGTCATGTCTAAACCACGATTACTTAATCCTTATATTTATCCATTTTCCATATTACTTTATGAAAATCCATGGCTTATTATCGTCTCTGCAGAGACGGAATATTTTTCGACAAGATCTTGGTATCGGAATATAAACTTTTTAAGAGATCGACGAATAAGACGAATCTTTTCATAGCCCTGGTCCAGTAGCCTGTTTCTCAGATAAAGATGACGTTTCAAGAAATCAGAATAATTGCTACTGGCCCGTGCATAACGAATCAATTGCGATATGTAAACACCATATGCAGGAGAAGCTGGTATATTGCTGCACATATTTGGAAAATTTATGATTTTAAAATTGAAATCATCCCGTTTATCATAAATTTTAGTACTGAGTTGACCACTGTCGTCAAATTCGAGGTATAAGTCCAAAAATGATGCAGACGAAGCTGTATCTGTGGTCTCTTTAACTTCCAGCTCTGGAGGATATATCAATGGAAAACATTCTGCAAAGCTAGGATTATTGATAGATAAAACGTCATCAATATACCTGTATGTGAAATTAAAGGCTCTAGCTTCATGAATCTTCTTATCTTTTACAAGATTTTGAAGAAACTCCGATTCATATGAGTATAAAAATAATTCGGCTAGAAGAGGGGCACAATTTGTACCCATTGATATGCCGACGACCTGCTGAAACAGTGCCCCTCCAAAGGAGACAAATATGTTATCGATGAGGAACCCCAGCATACTGATCACTTGTTCCTTGGAGTAGCATGTTTTACCTTTTTGAATTTTGTTTGAAAAATATGTGGAATTGTAGCCTAATAAAACAAATGTTGAGCCATCGTTTCTATGACTGAAAGCTTTGTAAATGGTTTCTTTTAAGCGGGTTTTCAATTTGTCATGCGGTAGGGTGGTATACAGAGTTGAAAAATCAAAAGTTTTGATGGAAGATACCTGAGAGAAAGATCTTGATTGAAGGTTATCCAAAAGATCTTTAGAGTTTTTCAAAATCCACATGTGATTTATGCCACTACGCGAGTAAAGTTTCACAATATTTCTGTTGTCCCTTTTTTACCGCAGACAGAATCCTTGTCAGGTGAAGACAATTCTTTCGTCGAATAAGTTGATGATCCCGCTATGTACCTTTCTTTGTATGGTGTCTTATGAAGTTTAGGTATCAATACAAATAGGATAAATCCTCAGACTCTTTACCAGAGGGAATGCATACACAGGTCATGAAGGATCTGTGGTTAGCTAGGATTTCATCTTTGTCGAACGAAGTTGGTTTGTATGTGGTATTACCAGAGGTGTTGTTATTCATGCCTAATTCCTTGATTAGGCATTCGTAGTAATATGATTTACATACAAACACGATGTTGTTGGAAGCCTTGTCCGCAGGAACGATAACATATTTGTCATGAAGAGAGGAAAGACACTTAACAGCTTCTTCAGACCTGTTTACTACTACGTTTTCGCCGTATTTACTACGCTTTTTTACAGTAAATTACGCCCTACGTTTGAACCTGACTATTCTACGCTTGAACAAACATCGTTTTTTTCAAAATTCGTTTGTACAGAAAGGGACATACCGTGATTGATCACTCCGAGAGACATAATTTTTAATCCTTTAGACATATCATCACGGACATAAACCCACTGTGATAGACCTAAAAAAGACCATAAAACAAGGTGGTGGGGATTAAATTTTATGGCTCTCGGTCACCTGTGCGCCGATTGATATTTTACCGCCAATTAAGAGATTAGCGTTACCTGTTCTACCTGTTGACTTTTAATAATCGTAAGCCGTAATTATTGCTACTGAAGGATGTATTTTTGACAATTAATTTTGTATCCTCTTGCTGTTAATATTTGACTGTTTGTTGCTTTTCATTGCCAATGAATGTGTGTCTTGTTATCGTTTTCGTTTGTTTTAGAAAGTTCTACTTTATGACCTCGAGTTCTATTTCAAGAATTTTGTTGAAACCGCAACTGAACTTTATCTTGTTTAATTTTAATTTCTCATTTTTCTTCTTCTGTTGGGTTGAATTCAGTATGTATTGAATTATTCGTAAATACGGGCTACTTCATAAATGTATTTTTTGTTTATAAGTTAAACCGCAGGCGCGGATTTTTGAAGCACGGACTTTGCAAGCGCGGGTTTTGTAGTAAAGAGCAGACTTAAAATTGATTATTGGTTTATTTTATGTTTTGGACTTTTACCTCTCGTATTGAAAAAAATTAACAATTCAAGTACTGTTTTACACACTTGGCTTGTTACGTAATTCCGCTATAGATGAAAATAATTTTCTTTAAAATTGCAAACAAAAACCTATAACAATCCAAATTTACGTAGGTTAATGGCTACAAATGAACAAAAAGCGGAAAACGAAGAGCATGTTTTTAATTTGTTCCATATACTTTGTTTTGCTGTATTTTGTCACAAATCTATTGGGTTGAAAGCCAATTAAGATTTGAATTTGAATAAATAAATAAATAAATAAACTGGTGACATTTGATTTTGGTCAGCCTACTGTCAAACATTTGTAGGAGTAAAATCATGATAAAGGTTAATTCCTTATTTCCTTTCACGTTTCTAAACTTTCTGCAGATTAGCCGCTAATTTCCAAAATATATCCGTAAATTTAGTGACTTTTGGACATGTAGTACTTTTTTGAACGATCTGTTTATAAATATTTGTTTCGTTAATTTTTAATCAAATTCTTCAATGACCGTATACAAATTATTTAGTACGTATTTCTACAACGAAAAGGGTTTTAACTGGGTTTTCTATGAAGATTAAAATAAAAAAAAATACTGAACGTATAAAAAATATTATTGAACTAAAATGTAACATTGAACTGGAAATACGCTTTAAAACGTAACAAATCACGCATATCGCGCATGTGTTTATGAAACTTCATTTGTGCACAAGCCAGGTCACGTGTACGCGTGTCAATAAAATACTAGGTGTAGATACGCAATACACAGCCAAGGTTAAAAATCTTTGAAACAAATTTGCACAACCCATGATTTCACTGAATTGAAGTTGAATAATCATTTATTATTTACATTTTATTCATCAATTCAAATGAACTCTCCGTTCTCGTGCTATTTTCTCGATCTCGGGATTTCATTCCCGGGATTACGTTCAAGGATGTTTTGAGGAAAGAAATAAAAAAAAAAATTTTTAATTCTGAGGGGAATCCGAGACAGTACCTGAAAAAAAAATAGGCGATATAAAAACGTAATTTCACCTGTGCATCTTATCTGACTAGTTTACCTGTAAAACGACACACTTGGAAATATAAACTGGACGGTGGTATAATATTCCTAAAGATGAGAGGTTTTGTACTTTGTGTGGACAATCAATTGGTGATGAGTTCCACTTGTTATTTGTTTGTTGTAATGAATATTTAGTAAACCTGAGAAGTATATATTTAACTAGGTATTATGTTACTTATCCTAGTATTGCTAAAATGAATGGTCTCCTATCTTTTTGTAATGTAGAAGTTTATTTAAGGTTATCATTGTTCATAAAGAAAATTGCTGGTATGTTTTAATGTTTTTGATAATATATGATCATTTCGCCATGTAATACTGTATATATGTTATGTCCTCATGTAACACATTTATGTGTCTGAGTGTTATCAATAAAATTTTGTAAAATCTTGTGATTACAAGATTAACACCTGGTGTTTTATTGCCCCCTGATCACCGGCATGAATTTAAAATTGTAATTCCCATCACTCTCCTAGACATGATCACTATCACGGTGATTGATCACGGTATGTCCCTTTCTGTACTGTATGACCTAACTCATTGAACCACCCGGGCCCCCATCTTCAGTAGATACATGTAACTAAGGTAGATATTTGGTATGTATATACTGTGTGTATATGCCATTATGGCACCAACTCATGAATCAGAAACCATTGTTTTCAATTTCCGAAAACTACTCTCAACATTGCCAAACTACGCTGAGCTGGAGCAAATACTACTCTTTAGTGTCAATTGGGGTAAACAGGTCTGCTTCTTGGTCTTTAAATACAGACTTAGATCGACTATTAACACAATTTTTGAGTTTGCGAATTCGACCTTGTACTAAAGACCTGATTGTTCTAACCCAGTCTGACAAGGACTCTAACTCAGGATCTTGGTCTACTTCTCTCTTTATTCACCTTCTGGCATAATCTTCAGCAGCATCCATTATTATCTTGAAATTATGTTTCCAATTGATGTGTTGAGGTTCCTTGAATTTAGGACCATGAGAAATCACCTTTCCGAGACTCTCATGTTGAATGATATTCAGATCACCAGTCATTACATGTCTAGATGGGTTGTATTGAAAAGGAGAGTTGGAGCAGTCACAAGTCAGAGGGTTCTTGAGGTACTCTTCTATGTTAATATCTTGCAATGCTTCTTTGTAGTTGAAAATTTTACGGCCAATGTTGTTAGTGTATCTATAAGAGACAATGGGAACAGATTGATTTTTGAAATATGGTGGAATTTCTTTTACAACGTCTTTTCTATTAAGAATTTTACTGATGTTGATAGCATCGATTCCTTTGTTAGCAAACGGAATATGGAGGAATGTTCTGTTGTTATCATGAAGAGGTTCAGATCGAACTGGTTTGAAAAGACGAAAAGACGCCACGTCACATATAATACTAGACAATCTGTACTTAGGAGGAAAAAGATCTACGCCTCCTTTGTCAAGTCCAAAATCCCTAAGATCTTTGAGATAGTTTACAGGTGGTGAAAATAAAATTGTACGAATGTGATGAATTCCAAGAGGTTTCTGTATATTAGAAAGTAAATCATTAAAAGTATCTTGTAACGGTCTTGGTTTAGAGGACTTTTTTAACATTCGGATGTTGAATTCTTTTATGACCATGGCTACGTTTAGCTCTTGGATTAGTATTGAAAAGGCTCATCACGTTGATTTCGCTGCATCCAGGACTTGACAAATTTCCCACTCCTTTGATGTTATCATTGCAACCGTAAGGCATTGCAGTACCTAACTCCTTAATCTAAAACAACTCTCTATCGGTACGGTAAGGTGTACTAAGTATAGGACTGTTTGTATGATGGTAAATCTTCTCGACGATACGAACTTTCATCGTCAAACATCGGTCATGACCTGGTTGATTGAAATGATTATACAAAATCCTGTATTGGGGATCTTTTGCATCATATCGATGTTGGCTCATCCTACTTCGCAATGTATGACGAGTTTCACCAACATACAAAAGTCCACAGAGTGTACATTCTATGCCGTAACAGTCCAGAGGGTCAAACGATTTGGTGTAGTAAGTTTTTCCAGTTAAATTACTTGTAAATTCAGGAGAAGTTATTAGCATGTTGCATGTTTTACAAGTATTATTTTTGCCAGTTTTTCTTTTGCAAGTAGTAATGCATGGAGAAGAGTCACAAGTACCTGGAGATTTAAGACAGTCCGAAATGTTAATTGAACAAGATTTTAAGATTTGATACGAATCTGAAGTTTTGAAATAACAATTTCCCTCTGGCTGAACGTAAGACAAATCGGGGGTATGCCGTAGGATTTTCCGTGGAACGCATATATCATTAGCTACCCTGTTCCGTATAGTAGCAAATGAGGACCTTGGTAAAATCAGCTCTGTTATAATACGCTAGACCCCCCTCCCCTCCACAACATTTGACAGAACCCGATTGGAGGTCATGTCTAGATAAAACTCAGGATCAGTCTTTCGAGCTTTTTTTTTTATTATTATTATCTCATCGCAACCGTAAGGCTCTCTGATTGGTCGATTTTCAAAAGTTTTTCTATATAAAAGATGAATGGAACATATCGACACGCTTATTTTCTGTTTATTTAAGTTTTGTTTTGTGTTGAATAAAGCTAAACTGGTCATCAATAGCTCTTTTGCATGAGAACCCTGTAATGTAATGTTGGGCACAGTGATGACAGCATTTGTAAGATTACTGTATCCGTATACGATCTTGTTGTTGATAACACCGCATCTTGAAATAACATTTTATCGTGACACCAAATAACATCAGAACGACAAAGATGCCCAGATGTTGAGTTTATCGCGGGAAGTAAATAGTACAGGGGCGGATCCAGCGGGGGGCGCACCCGGCGCGCACCCCCCTCCCCCCTTAAAATTGGAAAAAATAAGATTTTTTGGCGAAAAATCGTGATTTTCACACGAAATACCCCAACATTTTTCGCGCCTCCCTCCGCTCGGCGCAATTTTTTTAAGTCCGCCCCCCTAACTTGAAATCCTGGATACTACCACCCAACAGCAAGCGAGAAACTGTTTTACACTCATTTTAGTGCATGGTTTATTCTCATTGTTAAAGACCCTACTGTGACTGTGAATTATAGAACAGCAATACAGGCGCTGTTTCTATACTGTTTGATAGTATCTCATGTTCATTTACATCCATATTCTTTCTTACTACAAGCTATTCCTTTACTTTAATATGTGTCTAAGTGTAATGTTGGATAGTCTCTCATGGACTGTTACATCCATATCCTTTCTTTAATTCTTACAATATTGAAAATCCGTATCAGATTATATATCTAATATTTGAGAATTTATTCTATATTTAGCATATATTAAACATTTTTTTTTATCTTAATTACATGTATTTTATAATTTAGCATTGATTGGACTAAACGATGGAAAAAGGTAGGTCCTCCACCGAATGGAATTACTGCCTACAAAGGTGCAGTACATGTAGCAGCCAACAGGGAATTTGTAAAGTATGCAATCTCTAATAAGACAGCAATTAGTCTTCTTAAATGGACGAAATATATCTCCATTCCCGACGAGACGTTCTTCACAACTCTAAACCATAATCCTCAACTTGGAATTCCAGGCACTTTCAATGGTATGTATAAACATGCAGTTATTTACAAACAAATATCACTCTGACACTTTAGGAAAACCGTGAACTTGGAATTGAGTGAATGGGTGATTGTTGTTTAAGGCCAAATGAGCAATTTGGCAACTATATCAAGAAGCTTAATTGGAGATTTATAGTGCTAGCTGACTCAAAAGTTCAAAACAACAATCCACGGGTAGACATGTCGCTCCACTCGGACACATTATCCTGATTCCGAGTCATCAAGTCTTTCCTCTAACTCCTTAAAGCTGCATGCTTAGCCGAGTAGCAGTAAATATTAATTTTAAAGTCTTTAGTTTGATCCGAACGCGGCTCGAACCCACTATCTACCACATTCGAGGCGAACATGCTAGCTATTACACCACCAATGTGGTTTAACTTGGAATTAAAGGAACATATAGACATTCAGACATTTGCTCCAATACCTAACATATATTCTTAACTTTTAATACGCGTCTTTTGTATGTATGCTTTTTTGTAAATACATTGTACAGTTCCTCAAAAATGTATCCCTGTAAAGTGCCGTTCATTAGACAGCAATAATACCATAACAACAGCTCTCTTACATTGTCAATTTGATTATTCCTACTCCTCTTGGATTGCCAGCGTATCCAAAACTCTAATAATAAACTGCAAATTGCTCAGATTCAAGAGAAAAACATGAGACCACGTGTCTTTATCCATTAAACATCTTAAGTATTCCTTTAATTAAGATTTCACTTCGCCTTTTCTTCAGAAATCTACCATAAAATTTATATGCATATTATATGTGACTCGTGTAACATTTTTTTTTAATTTTACATGTAACTGAACGCACATTTTATCATGTCGAACCCACAATTCACCCACTGCACATGAGGCGGTGAACACACGCTTACCATTACACCACTGATGTGATTTGTGAGGCGTCGTCCATTTGTACGGGTCATTATGACTTTTTGAGTAAACATGGTACTGCCCAAAACATCTAATTGAACGTCCCAATATAATAAAATTCAAAAATTTAATGACTAGTGAACGGAAACCAATCCTGCAAAAACTATGTAAATTTATTAGATATATAAATATGATAGTTTGTCCTCCCGGCTAATTCCATCTGTCGATTTACTGTATTTGTATATATTGTATATAGTTAAATCAGTTCATTTATTTGTAACATCTCTGTATATGTGCTATGCACTGTCAGTTTGAGAAATAAAGATATACATCAACATACCACAGAACGAACATCAATAGACTGTTATCATAATTTCGTTGCAATAGTTTTTAAAGACATTTTAATTAATTTTTGTGTTCATTTTAGGTATTTTAAGTAAGAAAAATTATTATACAAAAGGTGATATGGTACGTTTTAAAAAATGGAAGCCAACTGGAGACTTTCCTTGTGCCGGCATAAAACCACATGGTATATGTATCGCAAGTGTTGTTGACCTGCCATCTTTAAGTAGAAGACCGGAAATGTTTGTGAACAAGGTATTCTGGGATTATGATCACTATGCCATGGATTGTTTAGAAGAGCACATTCACAACAGAACGGTTGATGGCTATTATGGAATTATAAAATTTAATTCGACTCGGTATTCAAATTTATATTTTGTTCGTCGGGCAGTAAAATTATAAAGTAATAGTGTCTGTAATTTGTGTTTTTTTTCTTTTGTTATTTTTGTGCAATGAATCGTTACTTTAGAAGAGTAAAAATGAAAATTTTATAACACATATCGATTGAAAATTGTTGTAATATCACCAATTAGGCATGACCTAATTGTCCTTTTTCTTTTGTCCATTGTGTTGTCTGTCTGGGATTTCTGATTACCCCTGGGATTTCTGATTACTCCTGGGATTTCTGATTACCCATTTGGTTTCATCAAACCTTTCTTTATAGTGATTGACTGTGTTTTTCCAAGTTACATTTTAATTATTTATTATAAACAAGAGGTATTGTTATTTGTTAAAAGGAAAAGCTTGAAGTGACCAAAGGGATGATAATCAGAAGAAGTCAGGACAGACAATACATGTACAATGGCCAAAAGAAAAGGAAAGCCAATGGTCTATAAAAACACTATACAGAAATCTGAAGATTGAGCAACACGAACACCACGAAAAATGGGGGTGAGCTCATGTGTTCCGGAAGAGTAAGGAGTTCCTGTTCCACTAGTGGCACCGGTCATCACTAAAAGATTGGAGGGCCAAAATGTATGGGAGCAAGAAAACCTAACGGCCTAAAGTGAGCGAGTGATTGTTGTTTAACCCCAACACATCAATTTTTCAGCTATGTAAAGGCGAGAACAAGTTAATTTTCAATGAGATGATGAGATCCGCTTTGTACCAGACCAACACGCTTAGCTGGAATTTTATAGGGGTGGATGCTTTACTGAAACAATCAGCGGATAGACATGTCACCCCGCTCGGACACATTATCCTGATTTCGAGCCAACCAGTCTTTACTCTTTCTCCTTAATACTGCGTGTTTAGTGGAGAAACAACGAATATCAATTTCATATTTTTTGGTGTTAATCGAACCCACGATGTACCGCGCTCACGGTATACACGCTAATTTAATAATAAATAATCATTACACCACCGATGTGGTTACCTCATGGCCTTAACGACGACACCATCATCATGTGACCTCACGGACTTAACGACGACACCAACATCGTGTGATATCGTGAGGGACACTAGTATACGTAATTAAATACAAATAACAAATAAAACATGAACCTCTTACAAAATAAATGGCAGTAAAAACTAATCGAACTTCGCTCTACGCGGAAATCGTAGAAGATAACTCAACAACTAACAACATGAAGACATGTAATTGCACATGAACAACACGAACCCAACTAAATTAGGGCATAAATCAAGACATTCTGACAGCAATCGTCGTGATAATCTTATACCAGGAGAAAATACACATGGAATAAAGAAGGTAATATACAGACAAGTTTATCTCTGTAATTATGATATATATATATTTATTTATATTTATATTTATTTATAAACCGCAAATACACGTGTTCGCTTTGTTTACATTTCACCGAAGATGTTTTTCGGCGGTTTTTAGAAGGAAATGAGAGTTTGGATCTTGTTAGCATATATTTTTCAACAAATAATCTTAATAAATAAATGTTTTCTTGTTCATTTCTTTTTCTGGAGGTGACTTTCATTGAACATTTTTGAATTTGAACACGTGTATTTGCGGTTTATAAATAAATAGGGTTATAATTGGAAAAATCACGTGACCTCAGGAACGAGACTACCGGAGTAGCAAGATGGCTGACGAAGTAGGCGGGACTTGTCACAAATGAGACATTTGTTATAATAATGAGCTGGAAATGATTATTAATAGGTAAGTAAGTATAGAAGAATGTAGATAAATATCTAACGAAACGATACATATATGTTTGATCGTTCTCGGACCCTTTTTTCATGACAATAATTTGCCAAAAAGGTGCGCCGGATTTTCACCGCGCACTTTCAAAAGTTTTTGATAGGTTGAAATCCGTAGCCCTATGGTCCGCAAACATCAGAAAAACTGCCCAAGGACCATAAGGGCTACGGTTCCGCAGCTACAGGTTATGGTGCTTAACACAACTCTGTTCATGGTGAGGTGTACTCGATACAACTATGTGATAAAGTTTGTCAGACACTTGCGATAGGTCAGTGGTTTTCTCCAGGTACCCTGGTTTCTTCCACCAATAAAACTGACCGCCATGATATAACTGAAATAGTGTTGAAAGTGCGGTTAAACACTAATATATTTGATTTGATTTATTGTGTTTAACACCACTTTCAGCAATATTTCAGCTATATCATGGCGACCAGTTTTAGTGGTGGAAGAAGCCGGAGTACCCGGAAAGAACCACTGACCATGTGCAAACAACTGGTAAACTTTATCACTTGCGGCTGCGAGTCGAGTGCACCCTTTTTTGTAATTTACAAAACCCGACGCGAACCCACGCCGTATTGGTGATTAGCTTGTATGAGTTGTTAGGTAATCCAACTGTCTAGTCTGAAAGGCCTTAAACACTATACGTCTAGACTATTACAAAACCCGACGCGAACCCACGCCGTATTGGTGATTAGCTTGTATGAGTTGTTAGGTGATCCAACTGTCTAGTCTGAAAGGCCTTAAACACTATAAGTCTAGACTATTACAAAACCCGACGCGAACCCACGCCGTATTGGTGATTAGCTTGTATGAGTTGTTAGGTAATCCAACTGTCTAGTCTGAAAGGCCTTAAACACTATAAGTCTAGACTATTACAAAACCCGACGCGAACCCACGCCGTATTGGTGATTAGCTTGTATGAGTTGTTAGGTGATCCAACTGTCTAGTCTGAAAGGCCTTAAACACTATAAGTCTAGACTATTACAAAACCCGACGAGAACCCACGCCGTATTGGTGATTAACTTGTATGAGTTGTTAGGTAATCCAACTGTCTAGTCTGAAAGGCCTTAAACACTATACGTCTAGACTATTACAAAACCCGACGCGAACCCACGCCGTATTGGTGATTAGCTTGTATGAGTTGTTAGGTGATCCAACTGTCTAGTCTGAAAGGCCTTAAACACTATAAGTCTAGACTATTACAAAACCCGACGCGAACCCACGCCGTATTGGTGATTAGCTTGTATGAGTTGTTAGGTAATCCAACTGTCTAGTCTGAAAGGCCTTAAACACTATAAGTCTAGACTATTACAAAACCCGACGCGAACCCACGCCGTATTGGTGATTAGCTTGCATGAGTTGTTAGGTAATCCAACTGTCTAGTCTGAAAGGCCTTAAACACTATAAGTCTAGACTATTACAAAACCCGACGCGAACCCACGCCGTATTGATGATTAACTTGTATGAGTTGTTAGGTAATCCAACTGTCTAGTCTGAAAGGCCTTAAACACTATAAGTCTAGACTATTACAAAACCCGACGCGAACTCACGCCGTATTGGTGATTAACTTGTATGAGTTGTTAGGTAATCCAACTGTCTAGTCTGAAAGGCCTTAAACACTATAAGTCTAGACTATTACAAAACCCGACGCGAACCCACGCCGTATTGGTGATTAGCTTGTATGAGTTGTTAGGTAATCCAACTGTCTAGTCTGAAAGGCCTTAAACACTATAAGTCTAGACTATTACAAAACCCGACGCGAACCCACGCCGTATTGGTGATTAACTTGTATGAGTTGTTAGGTAATCCAACTGTCTAGTCTGAAAGGCCTCAAACACTATAAGTCTAGACTATTACAAAACCCGACGCGAACCCACGCCGTATTGGTGATTAGCTTGTATGAGTTGTTAGGTAATCCAACTGTCTAGTCTGAAAGGCCTTAAACACTATAAGTCTAGACTATTACAAAACCCGACGCGAACCCACGCCGTATTGGTGATTAGCTTGTATGAGTTGTTAGGTAATCCAACTGTCTAGTCTGAAAGGCCTTAAACACTATAAGTCTAGACTATTACAAAACCCGACGCGAACCCATGCCGTATTGGTGATTAGCTTGTATGAGTTGTTAGGTAATCCAACTGTCTAGTCTGAAAGGCCTTAAACACTATACGTCTAGACTATTATAAAACCCGACGCGAACCCACGCCGTATTGGTGATTAGCTTGTATGAGTTGTTAGGTAATCCAACTGTCTAGTCTGAAAGGCCTTAAACACTATAAGTCTAGACTATTACAAAACCCGACGCGAACCCACGCCGTATTGGTGATTAACTTGTATGAGTTGTTAGGTAATCCAACTGTCTAGTCTGAAAGGCCTTAAACACTATAAGTCTAGACTATTACAAAACCCGACGCGAACCCACGCCGTATTGGTGATTAGCTTGTATGAGTTGTTAGGTAATCCAACTGTCTAGTCTGAAAGGCCTTAAACACTATACGTCTAGACTATTACAAAACCCGACGCGAACCCACGCCGTATTGGTGATTAAATTGTATGAGTTGTTAAGTAATCCAACTGTCTAGTCTGAAAGGCCTTAAACACTATACGTCTAGACTATTACAAAACCCGACGCGAACCCACGCCGTATTGGTGATTAACTTGTATGAGTTGTTAGGTAATCCAACTGTCTAGTCTGAAAGGCCTTAAACACTATAAGTCTAGACTATTACAAAACCCGACGCGAACCCACGCCGTATTGGTGATTAACTTGTATGAGTTGTTAGGTAATCCAACTGTCTAGTCTGAAAGGCCTTAAACACTATACGTCTAGACTATTACAAAACCCGACGCGAACCCACGCCGTATTGGTGATTAGCTTGTATGAGTTGTTAGGTAATCCAACTGTCTAGTCTGAAAGGCCTTAAACACTATAAGTCTAGACTATTACAAAACCCGACGCGAACCCACGCCGTATTGGTGATTAGCTTGTATGAGTTGTTAGGTAATCCAACTGTCTAGTCTGAAAGGCCTTAAACACTATAAGTCTAGACTATTATAAAACCCGACGCGAACCCACGCCGTATTGGTGATTAGCTTGTATGAGTTGTTAGGTAATCCAACTGTCTAGTCTGAAAGGCCTTAAACACTATAAGTCTAGACTATTACAAAACCCGACGCGAACCCACGCCGTATTGGTGATTAGCTTGTATGAGTTGTTAGGTAATCCAACTGTCTAGTCTGAAAGGCCTTAAACACTATAAGTCTAGACTATTACAAAACCCGACGCGAACCCACGCCGTATTGGTGATTAACTTGTATGAGTTGTTAGGTAATCCAACTGTCTAGTCTGAAAGGCCTTAAACACTATACGTCTAGACTATTACAAAACCCGACGCGAACCCACGCCGTATTGGTGATTAACTTGTATGAGTTTGTTAGGTAATCCAACTGTCTAGTCTGAAAGGCCTTAAACACTATACGTCTAGACTATTACAAAACCCGACGCTAAAGGGATATTAAACGGGAACCACCGCCCCGTATTGGATGGGAGCCTTAACACTTGTATGAACGTTTGTTAAGTGTAATCCCAAAACCCTGTATCTAGTCCTGAAAGGCCTTTACGCCGTATTGGTGATTAACCTGTATGAGTTGTTAGGTAATCCAACTGTCTAGTCTGAAAGGCCTTAAACACTATAAGTCTAGACTATTACAAAACCCGACGCGAACCCACGCCGTATTGGTGATTAACTTGTATGAGTTGTTAGGTAATCCAACTGTCTAGTCTGAAAGGCCTTAAACACTATAAGTCTAGACTATTACAAAACCCGACGCGAACCCACGCCGTATTGGTGATTAGCTTGTATGAGTTGTTAGGTAATCCAACTGTCTAATCTGAAAGGCCTTAAACACTATAAGTCTAGACTATTACAAAACCCGACGCGAACCCACGCCGTATTGGTGATTAACTTGTATGAGTTGTTAGGTAATCCAACTGTCTAGTCTGAAAGGCCTTAAACACTATAAGTCTAGACTATTACAAAACCCGACGCGAACCCACGCCGTATTGGTGATTAGCTTGTATGAGTTGTTAGGTAATCCAACTGTCTAGTCTGAAAGGCCTTAAACACTATAAGTCTAGACTATTATAAAACCCGACGCGAACCCACGCCGTATTGGTGATTAGCTTGTATGAGTTGTTAGGTAATCCAACTGTCTAGTCTGAAAGGCCTTAAACACTATAAGTCTAGACTATTATAAAACCCGACGCGAACCCACGCCGTATTGGTGATTAGCTTGTATGAGTTGTTAGGTAATCCAACTGTCTAGTCTGAAAGGCCTTAAACACTATAAGTCTAGACTATTACAAAACCCGACGCGAACCCACGCCGTATTGGTGATTAGCTTGTATGAGTTGTTAGGTAATCCAACTGTCTAGTCTGAAAGGCCTTAAACACTATAAGTCTAGACTATTACAAAACCCGACGCGAACCTACGCCGTATTGGTGATTAACTTGTATGAGTTGTTAGGTAATCCATCTGTCTGGTCTGAAAGGCCTTAAACACTATAAGTCTAGACTATTATAAAACCCGACGCGAACCCACGCCGTATTGGTGATTAGCTTGTATGAGTTGTTAGGTAATCCAACTGTCTAGTCTGAAAGGCCTTAAACACTACAAGTCTAGACTATTACAAAACCCGACGCGAACCCACGCCATATTGGTGATTAGCTTGTATGAGTTGTTAGGTAATCCAACTGTCTAGTCTGAAAGGCCTTAAACACTATAAGTCTAGACTATTACAAAACCCGACGCGAACCCACGCCGTATTGGTGATTAACTTGTATGAGTTGTTAGGTAATCCAACTGTCTAGTCTGAAAGGCCTTAAACACTATAAGTCTAGACTATTACAAAACCCGACGCGAACCCACGCCGTATTGGTGATTAACTTGTATGAGTTGTTAGGTAATCCAACTGCCTAGTCTGAAAGGCCTTAAACACTATAAGTCTAGACTATTACAAAACCCGACGCGAACCCACGCCGTATTGGTGATTAGCTTGTATGAGTTGTTAGGTAATCCAACTGTCTAGTCTGAAAGGCCTTAAACACTATAAGTCTAGACTATTACAAAACCCGACGCGAACCCACGCCGTATTGGTGATTAGCTTGTATGAGTTGTTAGGTAATCCAACTGTCTAGTCTGAAAGGCCTTAAACACTATAAGTCTAGACTATTACAAAACCCGACGCGAACCCACGCCGTATTGGTGATTAACTTGTATGAGTTGTTAGGTAATCCAACTGCCTAGTCTGAAAGGCCTTAAACACTATAAGGCTAGACTAATACAGGTACCTTGTTAATAAATTGCAATATGTAGCTATCATGATCATGACTATACTCAGGGCCTCCAAGAAAAAATTTACAAGGTGGAACAAGACTGCATTGGGGCGCGGGGACAGACTGAAGCTTTTCTCAAAATAGAGGATTTGAGTTGAAAATACAAATAAAAACCAAAAAATATGAAAACATCAAAATAAAACGGCTATGGGACCCTTCAAAGATTCACGGGCCTCTTCTTGGCTCTCCGGTTCCCGGACCGATGTAACGGCTGAACCCTCCTCTCATAGGCCCTGACTATACTCATTAATTGGATGTTGATTTTATGGGTATTTTGATAGGTACAAACAATCCACAAAATTCAATGTACTGTGAACTATAATATTCATAATATTAATGTTTAGAAAAATAAAAGTCTTAAAGGGAGATAATTACAAAGTTTGCATGATATTGCAGAAATGTAGATCTTATGTGGAATACAGATCAATCGTGGCCGATCTGCGATTGAGCTGGGTCTAACAGCAGCAGCATGACAAAAGTAGCTTGTTTGTTATGAAGTTGTCTGCAATCCAATAAATAATTAAATAATGTGTCCGACAAACCAGTTTAAAAATGAAAACCGTTAATGGAAAAATAAAACAATTTGTATACATTTTTGTGGGATTCTGCATTGCTATGTTACACATTGTCATTGACATTTTTTTAACCAGAGACCAGAGTTTTTTTTATTATTGATGTCCTCTTCCTGCAGGGCATTCACAATGTGAGTTATAAAGTGGATCCTCGGTTTTCCTGTGAAAATAGTACTTAATTTTATAGTTGTACATACAACACCTAGTATATAGTGCATAGTTTTAACTTGTTTTCCTGGAAAGTTTTATAACTGTTTGGGAATAATATTGCAAAACTTCATAAGGTCTACTAAAAAAGTTGAAATCCCCATATAGATTTTAGGGTCTTCATTGTTTAATAACCAATATAATTTATCAGAATTATTCAAGTATTGGAAATTACTAAATAAAATCTGTGTTTCATTTACAAAAAGACATCTTTCTTTAATGTATATAAGGGACATTCAAACAGAAAGTGTAATTCATCCTCTACCATATTAAGATTACAAAATAAACATTTTCTCTGTTCCCGAACCAGTTTTTTGACATTCCCACCTTCATCCCTACATTTTTCATATCTGCCAGTCTCTAATAAACACTAAGTCTAAATTTAGTAAGAATGTTTCTCTGTTTGAAACAAAGGCTATTTAAATAAAATTCTCTTGAAAATGTTTCTTTTATTTGATAAAAAGTGGTTAGTTTATAATTACCCTCATTAAGACCCAATGTCCTCTCTTCACGCCAAAAACTTGTAAAGGTTATTTTTGAGACAATCTTTTAAATTGGATTTGAGTTTGTCTCTACTAAAATTCTTGATCTTTTCTAAATCTATTTTTAGTTTTTCAGCAAGATATACTATACTTTTGTACCAAGATATCCCATATTTTTTGTTTAATACTTTATACTCTTCATAAGTAGATTTCATTCAACTGATGGGATTATACTGCACTCTGTATATTGAACATACAACCGAAACATAAGCAGGAAATTTACCCAGTTCCGCAAGAACAGCCAAATTAGTTGTTCTTTTATTCACTCCCAGAATATATTTATAGAACTTAATATTAATTTTTAATACAAAAAATAGTACCCCCTCCTTATGAACGTTTGAGATAAGTATCAACCGTATCAGATTCGTCGGAACGGAAGTCGGGTTCTAATAGGCTTTTCGGTCGTCTAAATTTAAAGAGTGCTTTTAAATATTCCATATTAAACTTTCGTTATCATTTTTATTTTTATTTTATCTTTTGTTTATTTCGGCGTGTGTGTTCCAAGGCTAGATATATAGCGGAATTTATCATAATGAAGTCTGTCCCTTTTTAGGACCTCGCATTGTCCCTTTTTATGAACTCGTCCATAGCCCCTTTTTATGAACTCGTCCATAGCCCCTTTTTATGAACTCGTCCATAGCCCCTTGACTACCACAAAGGTATGACGTTTAACTAGAGCATTTCGGCAGTTTCATATTCACAGCAAAACTCACTGAGTGCGGCTGTGTGTTTTGAAGAGCAAAAAGCCAAAGTAAAATATTACTTATATTTTAATATATAATTCGTATCAGTTTTAATATTATCAGAAAAAATATAATTTATTGAAAATATGGATTTAAACAAAAATTAAATTGAAAACACCCCCCCTCCAAAAAAAAAAAAGAAAAGAAAAAGAAACATCTATGACACAAGCAAACCATAGAACTAGTAACTGTAATGTCTACTGTATATTATCTTGTCACAGGCTGACATTAAACAATTATTGCCTTCAATGGAGGTAAACATCCAGAATTGTTGACCTGAAGGGAGTTGTTTTCCCGAGGGCTTTAGCCCGAGGGAAACAACCCCTTGAGGGTTAACAATTCTGTTGTTTACAATCCATTGAAGGCAATAACTGTTTTATTATACCGAACAACAGACCAAGGATTGGGCATTTAGATAAATACATGTATTTAAACAAAATGTGTGTTTAATAACTTTTGAAATTTTTTTAACAAATGTTAAATGCACGCAATGGGTTGTTTACCGGGGAACAATAGGGTTGTTACCCGGTAATCAATTAGTTGTTTCCCGTTTGGGTTAATTTTCACAAAACATTAAAATTGTTTCAGGTCATGTGATTTAATTTAAGCCAATGAGAAGTTAGTGAGGTATAATAAAAAATATTGTGTGGATGGTTTAAACATATTGTATTTCTAAAACATACCTAATACAAAATACAAATTACAACTATATTCCTCTGTTTTTTTTGTAGATGTTAATATCAGTTAACGTATTCAGGAGAACAAAAACACAAAAACTCCCTGTGGGATTGAACTATTTGCATGTCTTTCTTTTACAGACAGAAATGAAAAATGAACAAAACATGAGAATACAAAACGAAAAATGCATCAATATAGGTCACCAGGAAGAACAGTCAATAATAATGACTGAAGAAATATATGACAATGTCACATGCTTAATTCTTATGAAGATGATGTAAATGGTGACCATGGTATTATAAACAAGATTGAAGAAAATAGTTTTGATAATAGATTGGCAGAGCAATTAAAAAGCTCAATAGAGATTAGCTACAATAACCCTATTCATCAAGATAGTGTGTCAACAACACTTAATTTGGTCAAATCCAAACTAGAAAAAATTACAGAATTTGAGTCAAGAGATATAGTAAGTGATACAATCAAAAAAATTAAAATGAAGTTTGGACAAATATTCAACCTTAGCTGAGTGGTAATTCTGCTACTTCTTTACTTGGTTGGACTTCCATAATGAAATACATAAAGACAAACAACCTGTTGTGTTTCGGTAGATTGTGTAATTTGCCGCCAACATATACTTACGTCATCAAATGTTTCTGACTCCATTATTGTTTCATTTAAATAACTGTTCAGTTTCGAACATCTGTTTTGTAACTGACGGAGTACTGAAGTATTGTTGACAGTCTTGTTACAAACAGTATTTTGTGTAAGAGTGATATGATTTGTGGACTCAGACACAGAGAATTTGAGCATATATTTATAACAAATGCACGTTTCTCTTTTTATTAATTTAAGTTCTTTTGTTTTATATATGATTTATCTCCTTTTGGAGAATAAATAAAGAACATTATATATAATAATTATTTCTATTGTTTTAATTAGTGTGAATATTGTTACTCAGTAACAATGTCACAACATGTCTGTTAATAATTGGAGATTACGGTTATGGTGTTTAACGCCACTTTCAACAATATTTCAGTTATATCGTGGCAGTCAGTTTTATTGGTGGAGGAAACCGGAGGACCCGGAGAAAACCACCGATCTGTTGCAAGTCACTGACAAACTTTATCACATAATGTTGTACACCACGCCCTGCGGATCGTGATTCGAACTCACATCAGTGGTGATAGGCACTGATTGGATAGGTAGTTGTACAATAATACCCCCAGCAAAGCTATTGTAAATGCGGTCTCTAATATCATATACAGGTCACTAATAAAGGCCGATGATACAGGCCGTTAATAGGGGCCGATGATACAGGCCGCTGTACTTAAAAATTTGACCAATTTTTGGGACATGGTTGATATCGTTTACGTAATGCATTTCTCTGACGTCTGTTTATTGTAAAATATGTTGAAAATCAAATACTCTTGAAGTATGGGTTATGTTCATTATTGAAGACTCTACTGTGACTGAAATGTAGAACAGCAATAAAAGAACTGTTCTTTTACTTTAATTTGTGTCTAAGTGTAGAGGTGGACAATCTCTCTTGTTCTTTTACTTTAATTTGTGTCTAAGTGTAGAGGTGGACAGTCTCTCTTGTTCTTTTACTTTAATTTGTGTCTAAGTGTAGAGGTGGACAATCTCTCTTGTTCTTTTACTTGAATTTGTGTCTAAGTGTAGAGGTGGACAGTCTCTCTTGTTCTTTTACTTGAATTTGTGTCTAAGTGTAGAGGTGGACAGTCTCTCTTGTTCTTTTACCTTAATTTGTGTCTAAGTGTAGAGGTGGACAATCTCTCTTGTTCTTTTACTTGAATTTGTGTCTAAGTGTAGAGGTGGACAGTCTCTCTTGTTCTTTTACTTTAATTTGTGTCTAAGTGTAGAGGTGGATAGTCTCTCTTGTTCTTTTACTTTAATTTGTGTCTAAGTGTAGAGGTGGACAGTCTCTCTTGTTCTTTTACTTTAATTTGTGTCTAAGTGTAGAGGTGGACAATCTCTCTTGTTCTTTTACTTTAATTTGTGTTTAAGTGTAGAGGTGGACAGCCTCTCTTGTTCTTTTACTTTAATTTGTGTCTAAGTGTAGAGGTGGACAATCTCTCTTGTTCTTTTACTTTAATTTGTGTCTAAGTGTAGAGGTGGACAATCTCTCTTGTTCTTTTACTTGAATTTGTGTCTAAGTGTAGAGGTGGACAATCTCTCTTGTTCTTTTACTTTACTTTGTGTCTAAGTGTAGAGGTGGACAGTCTCTCTTGTTCTTTTACTTTAATTTGTGTCTAAGTGTAGAGGTGGACAATATCTCTTGTTCTTTTACTTGAATTTGTGTCTAAGTGTAGAGGTGGACAGTCTCTCTTGTTCTTTTACTTGAATTTGTGTCTAAGTGTAGAGGTGGACAGTCTCTCTTGTTCTTTTACCTTAATTTGTGTCTAAGTGTAGAGGTGGACAATCTCTCTTGTTCTTTTACTTGAATTTGTGTCTAAGTGTAGAGGTGGACAGTCTCTCTTGTTCTTTTACTTTAATTTGTGTCTAAGTGTAGAGGTGGATAGTCTCTCTTGTTCTTTTACTTTAATTTGTGTCTAAGTGTAGAGGTGGACAGTCTCTCTTGTTCTTTTACTTTAATTTGTGTCTAAGTGTAGAGGTGGACAATCTCTCTTGTTCTTTTACTTTAATTTGTGTCTAAGTGTAGAGGTGGACAGCCTCTCTTGTTCTTTTACTTTAATTTGTGTCTAAGTGTAGAGGTGGACAATCTCTCTTGTTCTTTTACTTGAATTTGTGTCTAAGTGTAGAGGTGGACAATCTCTCTTGTTCTTTTACTTGAATTTGTGTCTAAGTGTAGAGGTGGACAATCTCTCTTGTTCTTTTACTTTACTTTGTGTCTAAGTGTAGAGGTGGACAGTCTCTCTTGTTCTTTTACTTTAATTTGTGTCTAAGTGTAGAGGTGGACAGCCTCTCTTGTTCTTTTACTTTAATTTGTGTCTAAGTGTAGAGGTGGACAGCCTCTCTTGTTCTTTTACTTTAATTTGTGTCTAAGTGTAGAGGTGGACAGTCTCTCTTGTTCTTTTACTTTAATTTGTGTCTAAGTGTAGAGGTGGACAGTCTCTCTTGTTCTTTTACTTTAATTTGTGTCTAAGTGTAGAGGTGGACAATCTCTCTTGTTCTTTTACTTTAATTTGTGTCTAAGTGTAGAGGTGGACAATCTCTCTTGTTCTTTTACTTTAATTTGTGTCTAAGTGTAGAGGTGGACAATCTCTCTTGTTCTTTTACTTGAATTTGTGTCTAGGTGTAGAGGTGGACAGTCTCTCTTGTTCTTTTACTTTAATTTGTGTCTAAGTGTAGAGGTGGACAGTCTCTCTTGTTCTTTTACTTTAATTTGTGTCTAAGTGTAGAGGTGGACAATCTCTCTTGTTCTTTTACTTGAATTTGTGTCTAAGTGTAGAGGTGGACAATCTCTCTTGTTCTTTTACCTTAATTTGTGTCTAAGTGTAGAGGTGGACAGTCTCTCTTGTTCTTTTACTTTAATTTGTGTCAAAGTGTAGAGGTGGACAGTCTCTCTTGTTCTTTTACTTTAATTTGTGTCTAAGTGTAGAGGTGGACAGTCTCTCTTGTTCTTTTACTTGAATTTGTGTCTAAGTGTAGAGGTGGACAGTCTCTCTTGTTCTTTTACTTTAATTTGTGTCTAAGTGTAGAGGTGGACAGCCTCTCTTGTTCTTTTACCTTAATTTGTGTCTAAGTGTAGAGGTGGACAGCCTCTCTTGTTCTTTTACCTTAATTTGTGTCTAAGTGTAGAGGTGGACAATCTCTCTTGTTCTTTTACTTTAATTTGTGTTTAAGTGTAGAGGTGGACAATCTCTCTTGTTCTTTTACCTTAATTTGTGTCTAAGTGTAGAGGTGGACAGTCTCTCTTGTTCTTTTACTTTAATTTGTGTCTAAGTGTAGAGGTGGACAGTCTCTCTTGTTCTTTTACTTTAATTTGTGTCTAAGTGTAGAGGTGGACAATCTCTCTTGTTCTTTTACTTTAATTTGTGTCTAAGTGTAGAGGTGGACAGTCTCTCTTGTTCTTTAACTTTAATTTGTGTCTAAGTGTAGAGGTGGACAATCTCTCTTGTTCTTTTACTTGAATTTGTGTCTAAGTGTAGAGGTGGACAGTCTCTCTTGTTCTTTTACTTTAATTTGTGTCTAAGTGTAGAGGTGGATAGTCTCTCTTGTTCTTTTACTTTAATTTGTGTCTAAGTGTAGAGGTGGACAGTCTCTATTGTTCTTTTACTTTAATTTGTGTCTAAGTGTAGAGGTGGACAGTCTCTCTTGTTCTTTTACTTTAATTTGTGTCTAAGTGTAGAGGTGGACAGTCTCTCTTGTTCTTTTACTTTAATTTGTGTCTAAGTGTAGAGGTGGACAATCTCTCTTGTTCTTTTACTTGAATTTGTGTCTAAGTGTAGAGGTGGACAGTCTCTCTTGTTCTTTTACTTTAATTTGTGTCTAAGTGTAGAGGTGGACAGTCTCTCTTGTTCTTTTACTTTAATTTGTGTCTAAGTGTAGAGGTGGACAATCTCTCTTGTTCTTTTACTTTAATTTGTGTCTAAGTGTAGAGGTGGACAATCTCTCTTGTTCTTTTACTTTAATTTGTGTCTAAGTGTAGAGGTGGACAATCTCTCTTGTTCTTTTACTTGAATTTGTGTCTAAGTGTAGAGGTGGACAGTCTCTCTTGTTCTTTTACTTTAATTTGTGTCTAAGTGTAGAGGTGGACAATCTCTCTTGTTCTTTTACTTGAATTTGTGTCTAAGTGTAGAGGTGGACAATCTCTCTTGTTCTTTTACTTTAATTTGTGTTTAAGTGTAGAGGTGGACAGTCTCTCTTGTTCTTTTACTTTAATTTGTGTCTAAGTGTAGAGGTGGACAATCTCTCTTGTTCTTTTACTTGAATTTGTGTCTAAGTGTAGAGGTGGACAGTCTCTCTTGTTCTTTTACTTTAATTTGTGTCTAAGTGTAGAGGTGGACAGTCTCTCTTGTTCTTTTACTTTAATTTGTGTCTAAGTGTAGAGGTGGACAGCCTCTCTTGTTCTTTTACTTGAATTTGTGTCTAAGTGTAGAGGTGGACAGTCTCTCTTGTTCTTTTACTTTAATTTGTGTCTAAGTGTAGAGGTGGACAGTCTCTCTTGTTCTTTTACTTTAATTTGTGTTTAAGTGTAGAGGTGGACAATCTCTCTTGTTCTTTTACTTTAATTTGTGTCTAAGTGTAGAGGTGGACAGTCTCTCTTGTTCTTTTACTTTAATTTGTGTCTAAGTGTAGAGGTGGACAGCCTCTCTTGTTCTTTTACTTGAATTTGTGTCTAAGTGTAGAGGTGGACAGTCTCTCTTGTTCTTTTACTTTAATTTGTGTCTAAGTGTAGAGGTGGACAGTCTGTCATGTTTATTTACATACACACCCTTTCTTTCTAACTCTACCATTATGATAATGTCAGTTTCAGAGAACCGTTTGTAACAATCGTGTTTTTAACAAATAAAGATGTGTCTCTTTCTTCAACAAGGTATGTGTACATACGTTGGCCATTCTTTCTTCAACAAGGTATATGTACATACTTGGCCATTCATTCTTCAACAAGGTATTTGTACATATGTTGGCCACTCTTTCTTCAACAAGGTATATGTACATACTTGGCCATTCTTTCTTCAACAAGGTACATGTACATACTTGGCCATTCTTTCTTCAACAAGGTATATGTACATACTTGGCCATTCTTTCTTCAACAAGGTATATGTACATACTTGGTCATTCTTTCTTCAACAAGGTACATGTACATACTTGGCCATTCTTTCTTCAACAAGGTATATGTACATACTTGGCCATTCTTTCTTCAACAAGGTACATGTACATACTTGGCCATTCTTTCTTCAACAAGGTATATGTACATACTTGGCCATTCTTTCTTCAACAAGGTATATGTACATACTTGGCCATTCTTTCTTCAACAAGGTATATGTACATACTTGGCCATTCTTTCTTCAACAAGGTATATGTACATACTTGGCCATTCTTTCTTCAACAAGGTATGTGTACATACGTTGCATTGGCCATTCATTCTTCAACAAGGTATTTGTACATATGTTGGCCACTCTTTCTTCAACAAGGTATATGTACATACGTTGGCCATTCTTTCTTCAACAAGGTATATGTACATACTTGGCCATTCTTTCTTCAACAAGGTATGTGTACATACGTTGCATTGGCCATTCATTCTTCAACAAGGTATTTGTACATATGTTGGCCATTTTTTCTACAACAAGGTATATGTACATACGTTGGCCATTCTTTCTTCAACAAGGTATATGTACATACTTGGCCATTTTTTCTACAACAAGGTATATGTACATACTTGGCCATTCTTTCTTCAACAAGGTATATGTACATACTTGGCCATTCTTTCTTCAACAAGGTATATGTACATACTTGGCCATTCTTTCTTCAACAAGGTATGTGTACATACGTTGCATTGGCCATTCATTCTTCAACAAGGTATTTGTACATATGTTGGCCACTCTTTCTTCAACAAGGTATATGTACATACTTGGCCATTCTTTCTTCAACAAGGTATATGTACATACTTGGCCATTCTTTCTTCAACAAGGTATATGTACATACTTGGCCATTCTTTCTTCAACAAGGTATGTGTACATACGTTGGCCATTCATTCTTCAACAAGGTATGTGTACATATGTTGGCCACTCTTTCAACAAGGTATATGTACATATGTTGGCCATTCTTTCTTCAACAAGGTATGTGTACATACGTTGGCCATTCATTCTTCAACAAGGTATGTGTACATATGTTGGCCACTCTTTCTTCAACAAGGTATATGTACATACTTGGCCATTCTTTCTTCAACAAGGTATATGTACATACTTGGCCATTCTTTCTTCAACAAGGTACATGTACATACTTGGTCATTCTTTCTTCAACAAGGTATATGTACATACTTGGCCATTCTTTCTTCAACAAGGTATGTGTACATATGTTGGCCATTCATTCTTCAACAAGGTATGTGTACATATGTTGGCCACTCTTTCTTCAACAAGGTATATGTACATACTTGGCCATTCTTTCTTCAACAAGGTATATGTACATACTTGGCCATTCTTTCTTCAACAAGGTATGTGTACATATGTTGGCCACTCTTTCAACAAGGTATATGTACATATGTTGGCCATTCTTTCTTCAACAAGGTATGTGTACATACGTTGGCCATTCATTCTTCAACAAGGTATGTGTACATATGTTGGCCACTCTTTCTTCAACAAGGTATATGTACATACTTGGCCATTCTTTCTTCAACAAGGTATATGTACATACTTGGCCATTCTTTCTTCAACAAGGTATATGTACATACTTGGCCATTCTTTCTTCAACAAGGTATGTGTACATATGTTGGCCATTCTTTTTAATGAAGTTTTTAGTACGGGGTGATTGTGTAAAGGGTAGAGATGTAAATCTGTATCATATTTCAGAAACATGGATGCCAATTTTATCTCTTTCAGGCTATGCTCATTGTTTTACTTAATTTTTGACGGAATCCATACGAATTGTGAAGTTAAGTTCACCCACTGTTTTTGTTGGGTTCCCTGTTTGCTGGTCTTGTTAGTATTCTGTGTTGTACTCTTAATTTTGTCTATCTTCGTTCTTTGTCTTTGATCTAATGTTGCTTGTGTCCCTTGATTGACTCTTCGGTTTTCTCTAAGGTTTATTTAATGATTTGTCATTGCTAGAGGGATCATTTGGATATAATTACATTTAAAAGAATGAAAGTTAAAAAAAACGGATAATTTCATTAATATGTTTATTTGTCTTGTAATATTAATGCATATGTACAATAATATATAAGAAATCTGAATATCACAATTATTAATGAGCAATTATCATAATAAAATTAAATATATAAAAAATACATATACATTGCATAAATAAATTGGGCAATCAAAAAATGGACAATCCAGAGAAACTGGTCACATAGTGTACACAAGACACAGGACAAAGACAAAGACAACTAATAACAGTCCTATCAATGATGGTGGAAAGAAAAAAATCTATATCAATTAATCAGTATAATAAACAATACAACTAATAACTAGGAAGAACTGTTTTAGATACCTAAAACTTATGTCTCCCCTTAATGCGGCCATCTGTACAACAACCTATCTCGAAAGACAAAAATGTTATGGCCCGGACAAGAAAATACTATTTAAAAAACAATTATTTGACCTTGAGGTCAAAGGTCAATGTCCCACAAAGGTCATTACAGTACGCGACACACCGCCTTATGGTCATGCACCCACATACCAAATATCATTGACCTATCTCGAAAGACAAAAATGTTATGGTCCGGACAAGAAAATACTATTTAAAAAACAATCATTTGACCTTGAGGTCAAAGGTCAAGGCCCCACAAAGGTCATTACGGTATGTGACACACTACCTTATGGTTATGCACTCACATACCAAATATAATTGACCTATCTGGAAAGACAAAAAAGTTATGGTCCGGACAAGCTTCGCTGAGAAGAAGCAGAAGAAGAAGAAAAAATCAGACTAAAACAATATATCTCCCTTCGTTCGAAGGGAAGACATAATTATGTTCAATTATCAAGAAATTTTTCACTAAAAACTAAAAAAAAAATTCAAAGGTTAATTTTTACACTAAAGCAAATGCCAACCCCCACCCCACCCCCACATTATTTCATCTTTTGAGGAAGATACCTTGTAATTCCCACTTAAAATGTAGAAGTACTTGTGCATTCAAACATTATGATGACATATTCTAGGTGAAAAAGGGCAAGAACTCATTAAAATATGATGTTATTATACTGCTGTTGCAATGTGTGATTCTTCATATAGTAATTTAGCAAGCTTGCAGAGTTTTGAGGGATTCCCTTTTAAAATGTAGGAGGGGTTATTTCAAGTGAAATAACCCCTTCAAAAATGGTCAGATTAAATTGCAATAAGCATATATACAAATCATATGATAATAAGCTGGTATGCAAAGTTTTGAGAAATTCCCATTTGAAATGTAGGAGTTGTGTGTACACACTTCTTAATGAATTACTCTGTGCTAGAAAGGGAAATTACTCTGTGCTAGAAAGGGAAATTCCTCCTTTATAAATAGCATGATCAAACTGCCTTATTGATATATCTGGAATGATTCTGGTTAGAAAATAAAATAACTGAAAATCAATGAACATAGTTGAAACCATCTACACCCTCTTTCAAAAGGTCCATTTTTTACCTGTTCTGACTGTGTCCTGCAATTTTCGGAATTTCTTTTTCACAGAAAAATAGCCGAAATCAGTTAAATGACAGAAAAAATTTATCCCCAACTTCATATGATGATCAGTAAGCTGGCAAAGTTTTAATGAATTACCATTTATAATGTACCTGTAGGAGTTGTACATATAAACTTTTATGATGGACAGACTGACAGACAGAACAAAGACAATATGTCTCCCCCTCAGAATTTCATCATAAAGTTACAATTTATGAATTAAATAATAATTTTATGTTTATTACCAAAAGTGGAAGATATACCTGTAAACAAAACAAAGAATTAATAAAGAGACATTGTGATTTGCTGAATTTATTCCTTAATAATTGAATTGGAAATTTGGAACAAATTCTTCCTTATCTATAAGAAGACATGTTAGTGAGCTGTTAATGGTAAACAAAGAGACTAAGCCTGAAAAATGTAAGATGTTAAACAGGAAAAGACAAATAAAATTAACAAACCAACCAAATTATCTCACACTAGGAGTAGTCATTTTCTTACATAACTCTAAAATGTCATGTCATGTGTATCTTGTTAAATTAACATGCACAATTATTTAACAATTAACATGTTACAAATTAACCTGTAAATTATAATGTCATTGGAATGTTGAAACTATTTAATAAAATTATGAAAAAAATTAAACATAGAAACATTTCATAAGTAAATAGGACCATTCTTTTCATGCCATGGTATTTAGAAAGAAAAGGTCATCCGTTTTTGGTTTCTTTCTTTTTCTGTTGTTGCAGAAACTATCATTATTCATACTTACATACATACTATAAAAAATACTAAATTTAAAAACAACTTACAAAATTTACAAGACATCCTAGAAAATTATAAATTTAATTATTTTTATTGGGTGCGCTCGTTTGGTTTTGGTGATGTACATTTCATCGTGAGGTTATGTCACGTGACTATAGCTTTGGTATTTAAGCTGGTGACATGAATTTTGAGGCATCGAGGACTCGCTATAACTGTTTATAAAGCAGGTTTACACAGTCTTTAGTTAAGGATATCGACATGTACTTGTATTGTATGCTATATCATATTTTTCTGTTTTATCACTGTATTGTATTATTAAAGGTTATAGCGAGTGCCATTCCTAATTATGACTCACTTGTCTTTGTGTCCATATAATTTAATTGTTTTATATTCGGACGAACGTAGTGAGGGACAATATAAATACATTTTATAACAAGTATCACATTCATAGACATTTTATATGTATATATCTATAGTTATTAACTTAATAGTTTGGTGTACATTTCAACTTTAGTTCAGGTGAGTTTAACATACAAACATTTCAAAATATAATGTAAAAATATATTTTATATCATTATTATTATAACCCTTCACAATATTTAAAAATATAAATAAAGTTTATATTAAAAATAATCACTATAAATAAAATTTACATTAAAAATAATGGCATGAGCTAGAAGACTAACAGTTATCTACGTTCATGTCTGTAGATATGGAGATTTTAACACCCTGAAGTACCACAGTACACCCTACAGTAAAACAAAATGATGTACAAAGGGTGTTGAAACCTAGATATCTTTAGATATAAATGTAGGCAACGAATTTATCCCTGATCTGAGTCTAAATGGGACAATTCAGGGGGGTTAATTGAAATAAATGTACCGGTATAACGTAAAAAGAAACATTTTATTTTAATGAACAGGAAAAGTTTGTTTGAAATTTGAAAAAGTTAGATACTCTTGCAAAGTGAAGGGTAGAACCTTTGGTAGAACTCAACAACTATTCCAATATAAGTCGACTGACCAAAAAGTTTGCTGCTCAAATTGGCACGATGACATGTTATACCTAATGTGACATCATCGTGGGAAATTAAAATAAATAAGTCACAAATTCTATTCATCATAAAGATATTAATGATCCAGATATTTTGATCAACCAACCAAGTATTAGTGGACATTAATAGGATAAAATCATCAGTGAATAACAACATTTAATAACAATGATAACAAATGTCTAAGCAGATTAAGGTTAGTACTATGTTGTTTAATGCCACTTTCAACAATGCTACAGTTATATTGTGGCAGTCAGTTTTATCTGTGGAGGTAACCAGAGAAAACCACCGACCTGTCACAAGTCACTGACAAACTTTATCACATAATGTTGCATCGAGAAAACCATGGGCGAGATTTGAACTCACAACTTTAGTGGTGATAGGTACTGTCTGATTGCATAGGTAGTAGTAAATCCAGCTACCATACAATCATGACAGCCCTAACAGATATCATGCAGCCGTTTTGAGTATAAAAACAGCATTTAATTTGGTAAAAATACATTTATTATTCCGTATTATACCATTGATTCAGTGAAGCGTAATGTTTTGTCGTCCATGTTTTAATCATTTTTGGGGACTGAAATATATACCCCGTCTGTTTTCCGAATATATGCTGACATTCAGGGTTGAAGAACCAATGAAAATATGTGTAACAAACTAAATTCGTAATATATATATATATACATTTAACATATTATAACACAATCTTCAACACATACAAATAACAGAGTATTTAAATAAAACTGGAATGGTTAAAAAATGGCATATGTCTTGTCTTAAGAACGTTTTTGATTGATTGATTGGTGTTTTATTTTATGCTATTTTTAGCAGTATTTCAACTATAACATGGTGGGAATGCTTTTGAAATTCAAAACTTGAAACAATAATAAATATTAAAACAATATATTTCATGAGAAAAATGATTAAAGTCTCTCTTTTATTGGTGGAGGAAACCACAGACCTGCTGCAAGTCACTGACAAACTTTATCACACAACGTTGTATGGAGTAACAATTAAACAATAAAATATAAAAGTACAAAACGACTTATCTAAAAACCTACAAAAAACAATCTTGATTTGATGTCCTTGTAATGAAACAATGCACTTTTTTCTCATATACAAAAACAAATGTAATATAAAAATATACAATGTCATTGTAGACTAATCACAAAAAAAATTGTCCACTCCTCCAATTCATTGTAAAATCTAATCTCATTAAGGGTCTGTAAATGCATTCCTAATTATCAGTTATAATATAAGCATTTTTTTACTTGTTTAAAATACAAAATATTTTTAAAAAAAGTTTGAAAACATTGACATACGGTAATTTCCAATTTTACAGAAATTTTGTAGCTATATGCAGTTCTAATTTCAGCAACCATACATTTCTACATTTAGCAATGGAAGTAATTTTGTTCATAAAAGAGTCTCTGCTGGGTATGCTAAAACAATAGCAGTATTTTTCTTTATAAAAAGGTCTCATATGCTATAATTCTGAAGTGGACTGACCATCCATGGCAAATTTGATCTCAATTATCTGTGTTTTCAAAAGAAATTATTTTAAAATTCAGATGCCAATGGTTTTATATTTTATTTAAATTGTAATAAATAAAATATCAAATTCTTCCACTAATATATAAATTGTCAATATAAGTAAAACAATACAGAAAATCAGGCTTTTTTGTCATCAAACTTTTGAGTTGAATTTTGTACTCAAAAAAGCAGAATAGACAGGGTTGTGCATCCAGGTAGAACTGGAATTCAATATATGTGTGGAACAGTATTGAAATTCATACTCATTCATACAATATAGTATTTCAAATATGAAAGAAACTAGTTGTTATAGGTTGGTAATACATATAGAATATTGTCTGTTTTGAAGTTCGAGACAGACATTATCAGAAGTATCTCAGCGAGGCTAGTGATAATGTATGTTGAGAACTTCAAATCGTATGTTATTGTTTTTATCCGTAATGTCACAATGTTTTTGACATTTACGATAATTTTCAGTATTAGAGTCAGTGTGTTGATACAGAAAATATCACTCGCCAAGATCAAACGAAAAATGCTCATATTAACGATAAATGACATCACAAAGTAATAATGTTGCTATGGCTGGAACATCTTCTCCAATCAACTGTAATGATGATTTAAGATGTCTATGGCTGTCTGTAGGTTATTGGACTGAAGTCGTCTTGACAACTCCATTACCACTGGTAGTCTCCTCTAACATACCTCTAATGTGAGACATTATGAAAAATACCTACAATATAGTGATTTAAAGAGTAAATTGTTGCTTAACGCCAAGTGCTCACTTTTAAGCTATATCATGGTGATAACATGGTGGTAGTGTTGTTAGTGGTGGTAGCAGCCATTATACAACTATAGTAGTTCAATAATGTTAATTCAAATAAGCAGTCACCACACTAACGCAGAAGGGTTGTCATGATCGTATGGTAGTTGGATTTACAACTACCTGTGCAATCAGTGCCTATCACCACTAACATTGTGAGTTGGAATCCTGTGATAAAGATTGTCAGTGACTTGCGACAGGTCCGTAGTTTTCTCCGGTTTCCTCCACCAATAAAATTGACTGCCATGAACTGAAATATTGCTGAAAGTGGTGCTAAACACCATAAACAAACAAACAAACATTAACACAGTCAAGTGGCAATAAAAGTTTATACCAGCGTATCAAATTACCAGTATCTAACGTTCACTTGCCATGTACTAAACTTTAAAAAATCGTCCATAATTAACGTCCGAGATGACCTCAATACATGGTTGTACCAATTAAGCTACCAAACTACGGTTTTGGCCAATTAACTAATTACCACTAAAACGCTATAAAAACACACCAACATTACAAAATTACAAAGTGACCACTGTAATTTTCCAATAAATTTCCTTCTTGTAACAGTAATTTGTTATGTGAATCAATCTGGATCAACATTCAACAGAGCTTAAATAAGTAGTCAGTTGTCTTATGTGGTCATATTTCCCATAGGGGTCGTTGTGATCGTGATCGTATGGTGGTTGGATTTACAACTCCCTATGCAATCAGTGTCTATCAGCACTGAAGTTGTGAGTTTGAATCCCAATCAGGCAAGATTTACTTGATACATTATGTGATAAAGTTTGTCAGTGCATTTAACAAGTCGGTGGAATTCTACGGAGACTCCGGTTTCCTCCACCAATAAAACTGACCGCCACGATAAAACTGAAATATTGTTGAAAGTGGTGTTAAACACCAGAATCATAACCACTCATAACCTCATATTTCCTGTTGAATACAAATTTGACTAAATTTATTATGGTGTATTCAATTTATTATTTACAAATATTGTTTACTTTCAGAAAAGTTTGAAGATATCAAAGGGGTAATCAGAAGCCATAAATTGAAAAGAGGCAATACAATGGACAAAAGAATAAAGACAATAGGAAAAACAATGGTTCACAAAACATTACACAGAAAACTACATGAACCCCACTAAAAACCACTAGTAACACCCACCGTGTTACAGTTAAAAGACAGGAACATCACGTGACATAGATATTGTGGTGAACAGCTGTATATGGGTTAGGGTTATGGTGCTTAACGCCACTTTCAACAATATTTCAGGTATATCATGGTGGTCAGTTTTGAATGAAACCGGAGTACCCAGAGAAAACCACCGACCTGTTACAAGTCACTGACAAACTTTATCACATAACGTTGTATAGAGTACACCTTCCCTGAGCGGGGTTTGAATTCACAACGTTAGTCACCAGTATACGTAAATAAACACAAATAACATTCAAAACCATAAACGGCCAACATTACTGAATATTATGTCTTACCTCTACTCTTAGTGCCAGTAATCTGCCAATTAATAATAGTGCTGTACCTGTATACTGATACCACAGGTTAAGGCCAAGGTCAGATAAAAAATTACTATCACAAGCATACAACCATATAGGTAAACAATGGACTCCAGATAAAGCTATAAAACCCAACGGTGTTTTAAATCCTGAAATAAAAATTACAACCATATAAGGTAAACAATGGACTCCAGATAAAGCTATAAAACCCAACGGTGTTTTAAATCCTGAAATAAAAATTACAACCATATAAGGTAAACAATGGACTCCAGTTAAAGTTATAAAACCAAACGGTGTTTTCAATCCTGAAATAAAAATTACAACCATATAAGGTAAACAATGGACTCCAGTTAAAGCTATAAAACCCAACGGTGTTTTAAATCCTGAAATAAAAATTACAACCACATAAGGTAAACAATGGACTCCAGATAAAGCTATAAAACCAAACGGTGTTTTCAATCCTGAAATAAAAATTACAACCATATAAGGTAAACAATGGACTCCAGTTAAAGCTATAAAACCCAACGGTGTTTTAAATCCTGAAATAAAAATTACAACCATATAAGGTAAACAATGGACTCCAGATAAAGCTATAAAACCCAACGGTGTTTTAAATCCTGAAATAAAAAATACAACCATATAAGGTAAACAATGGACTCCAGATAAAGCTATAAAACCCAACGGTGTTTTAAATCCTGAAATAAAAATTACAACCATATAAGGTAAACAATGGACTCCAGATAAAGCTATAAAACCCAACGGTGTTTTAAATCCTGAAATAAAAAATACAACCATATAAGGTAAACAATGGACTCCAGATAAAGCTATAAAACCCAACGGTGTTTTAAATCCTGAAATAAAAATTACAACCATATAAGGTAAACAATGGACTCCAGATAAAGCTATAAAACCCAATGGTGTTTTAAATCCTGAAATAAAAATTACAACCATATAAGGTAAACAATGGACTCCAGTTAAAGCTATAACACCAAACAGTGTTTTAAATCCTGAAATAAAAAAAATAATCATATGTCATAGCTAATTTCAGTGAGTGAGTAAGCAATATTTTAGAAATATCAATGATGATGGCGAGACTAAGTTACAATCCATGAGTTGATGATGATGACTGCTGTGTACTTGACCAACATGCTTAGTTGGATTTTTATATTGCTAGCTCATTGCAACAATATTCTGTACTCCTTTTCCAAAAAGTCAAATAAGAAAAAAGTAATTATTTGATAAAGTGTTCTGAATGTATGTTTTTGCAAAAGTTTTATAACAGTAAGATCTTGATGCCATAAAAACTTATATCCTGAAACTAAATTGAAACACCAAAGTTGCACCTGAGAGTTTTTGTAATAAGATTTTTTTTTAATTGAGTTTGGAATATGAGCATCACATCCAATCTTTAGCCGAGTTATTGTTCCTTGTTCTCACATTAACTTCTGTCAACATCTTAATTTTTACACGATTCCTGTCAAACTAAAACTAAATTCACCAACATGAAATACTAGTACTCAATAATGTCAGTATCCTAAGCTCAAATTTCCAACATTGATCTACTAATCTTACACTTAGTATCACATATTTCAACAATTTTCATGGATCATTTTGTTAAAGTACACAATTTAAATTTGTGGTATTATAAAAATATTGTAAACATTTTAGACATGTATTGTTTAGAATATATAGTTAACATTTGAAACATTTTTGACACAATTAAAAACATTGTTAACACTTTAGACACATATTTTAGAAGATATTTTTAAAAGATAAACTAATTTAATATTCATTTTCATTGATTAATGTTTAGAAGATATCGTTGCTTTTTGAAACATATTAGACATTCACTTAGATATTGCAAACATATGAAGCATCTTAAACAATTGTTGTTAAACATTAAATAGACATTAAATATTTGATACATCTTGACATTAACATTAGATGTAACTTTAATTCTTTCCAAAAACCTTTTTAAAATCAATCAAAATAAATAAAATGGTTTTCTAACACATTATATTAAAAACAAATTGCATCATCATTGAAACTGAATGTTAAAACTGATATATAATACATCATTACATTTTGTACATATTAACAATAAGTGTTACCTTTCTCCATCACCTTTTTACATATTAATGGGAAATTTTCATCTGGTATCCTCCAGTTAGCTCCCCTTTTGTGTGTACAAACAAATGTCAACCATTCAATCATTATCACAGCATAACCCCACTACAAGTATACAAGATATCCAATCAAAATTCATCTGATATTTCTCAGTTTGATTTTGAATATATATATTATTAAATAAACATCAAACCTGCACTACAATATAATTATCATCTTTATGTGACCATCATGGTTGTCATCATATGGTAGTTGAATTTACAACTACCTATGCAATCAGTGCCTATCACCATTAAGGTTGTGAGTTTGAATCCCACTCATGACAAGGTGTACTCGACACAACATTATCTGATAAATTTGTCAGTGACTTATGGAATGGTTTTCTCTGGGTACTCTGGTTTCCATCAATAGCTGACCGCTACAATATAACTGAAATATTGTTGAAAGTGGCATTAAACACCATAACCCTAACCCTATAATCTTTTTAAAGAGCCATCTGTCTTAAGTAGTTACATTTAGACCTTTATGTTGTTACAGAGCTATTTTACATTAAGCAACTTTGGTGTTCTTACTACTAAATCCCTTATTCTGATTGGTTGTTTTTTGGAATATGAAAATAGAATTTAATATTAATTTTTGTATTACTGTTATGCCACTCCTTGCCGTCTTGACACATTTCAGCTGGAGTTTCATGCTCATTCTAGAAAAACAGCTAAACATAGTATCTAACCTATATTGCAGCGAAATTAGATGATTCTGACATCTTTAACTTTAATACGTCAAACTTTGGTAGGCTCGTTGTTGATTGGTCTAATGAAAATATGAAAAAGATACAACAAAAATTTTAAACAGAACAAAAGACAAGTGAAATGTCTATCACAGTGATTTATGATGCTATGTCTCTGACTGTATAATAATTTCAGAAATACCTTGTAAAGTAAACACCACAGAAATCCACGGCTAATATTATCTACTACTACATCAAACTGAAAGTAAAACATATTATTTTGCTAAATAAATATAACGGAATACTACAGGCTCAAGTGGCACCATTTGATATTGACAAAAAGAGGTTTGGGATTCTGATACATGAACATTTTTGTTGTCGCTGCTTTTAGTTTTAATTCACTTTCAAATTATTTTTTTATCTATCTTGTTGAACAGAACAAAACAACTATTTTTCTCAAACTTTTTTTTCTTCAATCTAAATATTATACCATCTTAATCACATTTTTCGCTTGAATAAAAACATGGCTTTAATTCGTGCATTTGCAGTTCATGTATTTTTTTTTATTTTAAAATAGAAAAGTGTTATACAAATGAGGTACATGTACACATAGATGAAAAATACACAAAATAATATATATATTTTATTTTTCTACAAAATTGAAATACAGTCAAACCTGTCTTATGTGACCTGCCAAGGGAACGTTGAAATAGGGTCACATAAGACAGGTGTAATTGATATGAAAAGCACTGTGAAGGGAAATTAGAATTAAGGTCACATAATACAGGTTATTGCTTAATAGAGGTGGTCACTAAAGCAGGTTTGACTGTATGTAATACACATGTACTTACCCATGCTCCAAAGACTGAACACTGGTTAAGTTTCCTGGCAAAATATCCATCAAAACCTTAAAAAAGGATAATATATATAATGAACATTAAATATAGGGGTTAGATCGAATGTTAGGGTTATGGTATTTAAAGCCACTTTCAACAATATATCAGTTATATCATGGCAGTCAGTTTTGTTTTTTTTGGTGGAGAACACCAGAGTACTGGAGAAAGCCACTGACCTGCCACAAGTCACTGACAAACTTGATCACATAATGATAAATGTTGCATCGACTACACCTCGCCATGAGCAGGATTTGAACTCACAACTTTAGTGGTGATAAGCACATTAAATATATATAACTATATTTTTTTTTTATCAATAAAAACATTTGATGTTGCTAACAAACTTTATCACTTTAAAATTGTATTGAGTAAATATTGCTATGGGCGAAAAACAAACTCACAAACATTAGCGATGATGACACTAATTTTCTTAGCAAGGCAAATATAAATATCACTACCATATGCTCACGACCACAATGTCCTACTGTTTGAATAGAGCTTTTGCACACATTTTTCTGATTTGATTCTAAAATTATATGATTTTATAGGAGTTATTTCCCTTATTACAGCCAAACTGGTACCCGGTCTTGCAAGAAAAGGACAACAAATTTCAGTATAATTTTCTCATAGTTTGTATATATTGGAACCTTGTAAAAATCAGAGGATTATTTTATTAAACAACATTATTAAGAAAAAACTGGCAGAACGTGTTAAAGTGGGTCACGAGTCACTGTAATCGGGTGGCTGTATCGAGAAACAGATACGGTGTTGAAAAAACTGTTGATACTCATAAAATATTGATAAATGCAATAAAATTTTATGTTTGTCTTCAAGAAATATGATAGACAAAACCATGTGTGAAGTTTTATGACGAAATATCTCCGATTTCTATGTAAATTTACGAGTTGAAGTGGGGAAACACAGCGTCCTGATTGGATGATCGATTTAAAACACACTGACTCTGCATGGAAAAAGATGCATGTAAAAGAAATCTATGTTATATTTATTCATTTGTTTGATTCTGGAATATTGTTGATCATTGATTTAAACAAGAAAAAAGGGGGAGGGGGTGAATTTTATTTGTGAATTTTACAGTTAAATAAATGTTATGACAGTTTAAAGAGAAAAATAAAAATTTGTTGTGACTAAAGCTTAAATCAGTATTAAAAATTGAACAAATATCAGTGATTTTGTAAATGAGATTTATTTTAAATAGAAAATCTGAATTTATTATTTATTAATTTATTATTAATGATACACTTTTATATCCCTTGGGAGGGGGAGGGGGGCTATGATGAAAATTTGAAATAAAAACACAGGACCGGACTTTAAGCAAAAATAATAATCCAGGATTAGCTTTTTAATTAAAAAAATCCAGGACCCCTGTGTCCATGATTTTTTTTTTTTTTTTAAAGTTAATAATATGAAATATTGACATCCACACTTTCCTTTTGGACAGCACATTTCTGTGTCCACAATTGTAGCAAATAGAAAATTTACAAGTTGTTACAACAATAATTCTTTTTTACAGATTACTGGAAAAATATGTTATTTTCATTGAACTTTGCATGAAATAGGACCCTTTTCCTGTCTTAAAGGGAATCAAAGTGGGAAATATGCAAATCTTCTTTTATGATGAGTAAACATGCATGGAATTTAAATATCCACAAAAAAGACAACAATTATTACTCTTAATTGATCTATCAGTCTACTCACATGTAGAAAATTAACACTTGCATGAGTGAATGATTTCACTAAGAGGGGATTAGGGCCAATAAAAATAGCTTAACCCTACCATTATTTATTGAAGTGCATGCTCCATGCCAGGAAAGTGAGTGGTCATGTATATGTGTGTTAAGGTTATTCATTTTTCCTCTGTTTCTACAATTTTTTTATTAAATTCTGGAACTGTTCTGACAGAGGACATGGTATTTTTGGTTTTTTATTAGATTTTGGAACTGTTCAATGGTAACTACTCTGCCATTCTCGCTACCCTGTAAATAACCTTGTACGTACATAGTAGAAATTCTTCTTAAATTGTTTGCCGGAAGTTAAGTTACGTTAAGCCGCACAAAAATATAGTTCACGAAAATCCAATATGGAAGACATACTAAGTAAAATCTAATCATGCAAAACTAATTAAAACTTTAATTGAAATATAGAAAATTGTTTAAAATATAACTTTATCAAACTTTCATGCAACTGACATGTGAAAAGTAGTGCAATTTATACGCCTAATGCATACAAGGTTATTTGCAGTGTAGCGAGAATGGCCGAGTAGTTACGATTGGGAACTGTTCTGACAGAAGACATGGTATTTTGTTTTTTTTTATTTGATCATTCACATCATTGTCATATGTTTATACTTGTTTTAGGTTGACATGTTTCATCACCTACTGCATCATCAACAGGACAAATTACATAGGTATTACATTGTTGAAGCATACAAATTGTGGTTGTCTAGTCTTTATGACATTGTGCTAAAAAATAACAGAAAATTACATCGTCAACAGAGGAAATAAATTAATCCACATATGCTACAGTGATTGTCTCAACTGTCATTCGCCAGGTTTATCAACACAGTTTTCCCGAAATTTACGAAGTGGCGTGTAATACACTTACGGACATTGATGGAAAAGCATGTAATAACATTCCGGAAGCAGTTAATAAACTTGCTGTATCAGACCGCTTGGGCTATTCTTGTGAAACTGGGTGAAATAAACATGATTCCTTTTATTATTCTAAACAAAACTCAGTTTTATCACAGGGTAAAATTTTAACTATATTATCTACAGGTATATGATAATGTTTGTATATTTTCACACTAACGGAAAACAAATTAAAATAAATAGAATTTAAATGTGATATTTGATGTACACGTGGCTTTATATTGAAGGTTCTATTCAGACATGTAACACATAATAAACATACCATCTAATAACGCTGACAGACAATAAAATGACAGGAACCATACAGGATTACTGTAAAAACATACACTGATCAGTACTAAAACTAGTCTGAAGTAACCTACAATAAAATGACAGGAACCATACAGGATTACTGTAAAAACATACACTGATCAGTACTAAAACTAGTCTGAAGTAACCTACAATAAAATGACAGGAACCATACAGGATTACTGTAAAAACATACACTGATCAGTACTAAAACTAGTCTGAAGTAACCTACAATAAAATGACAGGAACCATACAGGATTACTGTAAAAACATACACTGATCAGTACTAAAACTAGTCTGAAGTAACCTACAATAAAATGATAGGAACCATACAGGATTACTGTAAAAACATACACTGATCAGTACTAAAACTAGTCTGAAGTAACCTACAATAAAATGATAGGAACCATACAGGATTACTGTAAAAACATACACTGATCAGTACTAAAACTAGTCTGAAGTAACCTACAATAAAATGACAGGAACCATACAGGATTACTGTAAAAACATACACTGATCAGTACTAAAACTAGTCTGAAGTAACCTACAATAAAATGACAGGAACCATACAGGATTACTGTAAAAACATACACTGATCAGTACTAAAACTAGTCTGAAGTAACCTACAATAAAATGACAGGAACCATACAGGATTACTGTAAAAACATACACTGATCAGTACTAAAACTAGTCTGAAGTAACCTACAATAAAATGATAGGAACCATACAGGATTACTGTAAAAAGATACACTGATCAGTACCAAAACTAAACTGAAGTAACCTACAATGTACAATAAAAATATATTAATATTACATTTATATTACATTTTTTTTCCAAATAAGGACTTGTCCGTATATAAAGGACCAGAATCAAAGCATAACACATCGGTCAGAAAGGTATGTAAAATATTCTGAGATATAAAATAATTAAAGAAATAAATTCAGGCAATATTTCTTGTAAGAAATTATGTCTCAGAATAGAAAGAATATCAAAGTCATTATAAATTTTCTCGCAAATGAACAATGAAAATGCAAAATAACAAAAACACAAAGTTAACAGAATCAACAAAATAAAATATTAGACAATATGAACTCTAACAATAACACTCATTGGAACACTTCAACTACATTAAGTGGAACACATCAACAATAACACTCATTGGAACACTACAACTACATTAAGTGGAACACACCAACAATAACACTCATTGGAACACTTCAACTACATTAAGTGGAACACATCAACAATAACACTCATTGGAACACTTCAACTACATTAAGTGGAACACAACAACACCAAGTGGAACACTCCAACTACATTAAGTGGAACACACCAACACCAAGTGGAACACTCCAACTACATTAAGTGGAACACTCCAACTACATTAAGTGGAACACTCCAACTACATTAAGTGGAACATACCAACAATAACACAAAGTAGAACACTTCAACAACAACAAGTGGAAGACTTCAACAATAACACCAAGTGGAACACATCAACAACAACACCAAGTGGAACACTCCAACTACATTAAGTGGAACACACCAAGAATAACACAAAGTGGAACACTCCAACAACACCAAGTGGAACACTTCAATAATAACACTAAGTGGAACACTTCAACAACAACACTAAGTGGAACACACCAACAATAACATCAAATGGAACACACTAACAATAACACCAAGTGGAACACTTCAACAACACCAAGTGGAACAATTCAACAATAACACCAAGTGGAACACTACAACAATAACACCAAGTGGAACACTACTACAATAACACTAAGTGGAACACTACTACGATAATACTAAGTGGAACACTTCAACAATAACATCAAGTGGAGCACTTCAACGATAACATCAAATGGAACACTTCAACAACACCAAGTGGAACACTCCAACAACACCAAGTGGAACACTTCAATAATAACACTAAGTGGAACACTTCAACAACACCAAGTGGAACAATTCAACAATAACACCAAGTGGAACACTCCAACAATAACACCAAGTGGAACACTACTACAATAATACTAAGTGAAACACTTCAACAATAACATCAAGTGGAACACTTCAACAATAACATCAAATGGAACACTTCAACAACACCAAGTGGAACACTTCAATAATAACACTAAGTGGAACACTTCAACAACAACACTAAGTGGTATACCACAACACTAAGTGGAACACACCAACAATAACATCAAATGGAACACACTAACAATAACACCAAGTGGAACACTTCAACAACACCAAGTGGAACAATTCAACAATAACACCAAGTGGAACACTACAACAATAACACTAAGTGGAACACTACTACAATAATACTAAGTGGAACACTTCAACAATAACATCAAGTGGAACACTTCAATGATAACATCAAATGGAACACTTCAACAACACCAAGTGGAACACTTCAACAACACTAAGTGGAACACTTCAATAATAACACCAAGTGGAACAATTCAACAATAACACCAAGTGGAACACTACAACAATAACACCAAGTGGAACACTACTACAATAACACTAAGTGGAACACTACTACAATAATACTAAGTGAAACACTTCAACAATAACATCAAGTGGAACACTTCAACAATAACATCAAATGGAACACTTCAACAACACCAAGTGGAACACTCCAACAACACCAAGTGGAACACTTCAATAATAACACTAAGTGGAACACTTCAACAACAACACTAAGTGGTATACCACAACACTAAGTGGAACACACCAACAATAACATCAAATGGAACACACTAACAATAACACCAAGTGGAACACTTCAACAACACCAAGTGGAACAATTCAACAATAACACCAAGTGGAACACTACAACAATAACACCAAGTGGAACACTACTACAATAACACTAAGTGGAACACTACTACAATAATACTAAGTGGAACACTTCAACAATAACATCAAGTGGAACACTTCAACGATAACATCAAATGGAACACTTCAACAACACCAAGTGGAACACCTCAACAACACTAAGTGGAACACTTCAATAATAACACTAAGTGGAACACTTCAACAACAACACTAAGTGGTACACCACAACAACACTAAGTGGAATGCTTCAACTGCACTTAAGTGGAACACCCCCAACAATAACACCAAGTGGAACACTTCAACAACACCAAGTGGAACACTGTAACAACAACACTATGTTAGATAACACAAGTGGAACACCACAACAAGACTAAGTGAAACACTTCAATTACACCAAGTGAAACACCTCAACAATAACACTAAGTTGAATATTACAATAACAAATTTGTGTGGAACACTCCAACAATAACACTAAGTGGAACACCTCAACTATAACACTAAATTGAACACCACAATAACACAAGTAGAACAATCCAACTACACTAAGTGGAACACCACAACAATAACACTAAGTGGAACACTCAAAAAATAATACTAAGTGGAACACTCAAACAATAATACTAAGTGGAACACTCAAACAATAATACTATGTGGAACATTTCATCTGCACTAATTGGAACACTCCAACAAAAACACTAAGTGGAACACCTCAACAATAACACTACGTGGAACACGCAAACAATAATACTATGTGGAACATTTCATCTGCACTAAGTGAAATTGTCTAACAATTATACTAAGTGGAATTAATATTCCAACAATAATGCCAAATGGAACACTTCAATAGAAACAAAATTTGCACGTGTCCGGTAATTATACATGTCTTCAAATGGTAACAGGTCAGAATGCCCCCTAACAAAACGCCTCCACTTGTTACCAAAACGTCCCACTTTTTTCCAGTAACACTTCTGCATGCTGAAGCCAGTCTACTACCGATACAGATAAAAGTTGGTGTCCGAAGGTAAACTGTCTCGTCACCAGAGACAACAGTCTCGTAGCAACTCGGCCAGCATAATGCAACTGTGGGACCAGTATTCCAACAAGGAGGTGACAACAACTCAGCTTCTGAAGAGATGTGGTCATATCAGCAGTCCAGTTTTGGACCATTGAACTTCACAAACATTTAGACTTTTTTGTAGTGCTTATATTGACATATATATTTTTATTTGTAGTGCTTATATATCTTGCTAATAAATTATTATGTATTTTCTGTTTTGTTCACAGGCGCATGGGGCATGGATTTTGTTTCCTCCTCCCCCTTTTCTTTACTACCCCTCCTTTTTTCAAAATTTTCATATAAATCATTCCTTTTTCAAAATTTTCATAATCATTCGTTTTTTCTCCATTTGACAATATCAGTAGACGTCATACATCATGAATAATACGTGTATTCTGTGTCCACAGTTTTTCGACTGATACAGTATAAGAGAGAAGGTAAGCAACTCCATTTTCATATTTCGCACCATATCGCTCACCTCGGTTGGAAACCCCCGTGTTTTTTACACTTTTTATCTCGTCTACATATGGCACTGTCGTATCAAACTGTTTCTAAGATACTTACCTAATTGCCCATGTTCGAATTTCAGTCGGTACGTCGATCTTTTCCAAGAAATCTCGCAGAGAATAGCGAAGCAGCTTCGTTTCTAGGTCAAACTACATCAAATTAGACGGAAGTGCAAGAACGGGAACCCTGGGTTTTTTACAAATGGATTACCTGCAATGAAAAACTCAGATGCGCTCCGAATATTTTTCCCGGAATGTTTTGGCAGGAAATATAAACCGCTGAAAAAACATAACAGCAGACGGATTATTTCGTAAAAATGGCACAACGACCATCTGAATATGGAAACATTGAAATAATTTGATGGTAAATAACTGTTCAAAAAGAAATTCAAACTGAGAAATAGATATGATTGAAAGGTTAGAACTGAAGTCAAAATTTCAATGAAAAAGAAATATTCAACTTGCCTCTACTTCAAATGATTAAAATCATACCCAAACAAATACATATACAACTAAAAAAAAAAAAAAAATAAATAAATAAAAAAAAACAAAGGAAGAAGAAGCTGAGAACAGCTATTGAATGGGAGGGACTATGGCATTTTACCCCCTTCCTCAATAAAAGGGCTCCCAACTGATAAAAATGTGTAAGGGAGCAGGAGGGACCATTTAACTAAGGGGGCTATTTCTTTTTTATTTTATGTCACTGATTTTACAAAACAATAATCTGTCTTACAGGGGTAAAAAATAAATAACTTATGTAACTATTTGAACGTGAAATAATAATTCGTGAACTTCATTTTTCGTGCATTTAACATCCTCGCGAAGAAAGTGAAAATTAAATACCCACCAAAATAACCACTTATACGGTAAAATAGGATTCTTTTTCTGGATTTCAACACTGATTTCTGTCACTGCTGAAAAGTGGAGTTACACAAAATTTTTATTTGTTTGGATATGACTCTAATAATTTGAAGTAGAGGCAAGCTGAATATTTCTTTTTCATTGAAATTTTGACTTCAGTTCTAACCATTCAATCATATCTATTTCTCAGTTTGAATTTCTTTTTGAACAGTTATTTACCATCAAATTATTTCAATGTTTCCATATTCAGATGGTCGTTGTGCCATTTTTACGAAATAATCCGTCTGCTGTTATGTTTTTTCAGCGGTTTATATTTCCGGCCAAAACATTCTGGGAAAAATATTCGGAGCGCATCTGAGTTTTTCATTGCAGGTAATCCATTCGTAAAAAACCCAGGGTTCCCGTTCTTGCACTTCCGTCTAATTTGATGTAGTTTGACCTAGAAACGAAGCTGCTTCGCTATTCTCGGAAAAGATCGACGTATCGACTGAAATTTTAACATGGGCAATTAGGTAAGTGTCTTAGAAACAGTTTGATACGACAGTGCCATATGTAGACAAGGTAAAAAGTGTAAAAAACACCGGGGTTTCCCAACCGAGGTGAGCGATATGGTGCGAAATATGAAAATGGAGTTGCTTACCTTCTCTCTTATACTGTATCAGTCGAAAAACTGTGGACACAGAATACACGTATTATTCATGATGTATGACGTCTACTGATATTGTCAAATGAAGAAAAAAAGAATGATTATGAAAATTTTGAAAAAGGAATGATTTATATGAAATTTTTGAAAAAGGGGGGGTAGTAAAGAAAAGGGGGAGGAGGAAACGAAATCCATGGCCCATGCGCCTGTGGTTTTGTTTCTTCTCCTTCTCAACTTAAAATAAAACAAAATACAGATTTATCTTACCGGTATTAGTATACTCCACAAATATCCAAACATGATAATTTAAACATATTATATTTTTTTGTCACAACAAAAATAAAGACAAATGGATCAGACACAAGTTGTAAAAATTGAAGATAACCATAACAGGACAAAACATGTATTGCCTAGAATATAAGTCAGTTTTATATATAAATCAACTTAATATAAACACAATTACCGGAGCGTATATATACAAGTTCGTTGTCGTCTGATGTAAGATAAACATGCATACAGTATATAGAATATCTTGAATTACAAGACATCACACATGATACCATCGTTTGAGTAGAACAAAAAATTAAACGTGTGGTTTTGGTTAAAAAAAAAAATTGGCCCCTTGGGGGCATTTTGGTCAACTAATTTTTATTCTGATAAATAGTGGGAACGTTTTGGTAAAAAGTGGGGGCGTTTTGGTAGTGGTGGCGTTTAGACATGCAAATCCTTCAAGATAAGATAGATAATTAAGTGCATTAAGCCTTGAATTAGACAATTATTTTGTGTTCTAAAGAAAGACAAAACATGTTTTTCATAAGTTACTGTCATGTTGACGAAGTATACTTTACCAATCAAATTTGGTACATAAAATAACACTTCTATCCCCATTTTAGATACAGATTCTGTATATTATTCTCCTATCTGCCATAGCCATAGGCATAATCCGGACATTCTGATAATTTGTGATAAAAGGATGTGAAGCCAGCAGGTATCCTCGGAAATTTATCTCTGTTTCAATAGAAAATTATAATGAAATCTTCATTATTCAAAACACGTCCTTGTTATATGTCCTTGTTAACAAAAATCTGTCATTTAAGATCTACAGGTATATATTCACGTGCACCTGGTTCAGTGAATTGCTTGGTTGTTTACAAAATCTCGGACCATATATAACAAACTCGGACCATGACAAACTCGGACGATAACAAAATCGGACTCCACAAACTCGGACCATTACAAACTCGGACTACAGTATATAAATTGATTTGTATGAAGATACTGACTGAACAAGTTATAGATATGTAACTATTTTTTTGATGTATTTGATGCCTTTTTTTATGTGATTTGTTTCAATTAAGCATACCAAAATTACGACACTGACTGGATGTATTGATATTTTTTCTGAAGATTTATAGAAGTCAAACGGACTATACGTGTTAACAAGTGGTAATGAAGCGCCTTGACTTTGACAATATTTTCTTGGATTTTTGTTTAAATTAAATCATTCAATTTATAATGCCGTTTGACAGCAGTTATGTTATATATCATACATTTTTTAAGGTTTAAGACTATATCAATATTTTATTCAGCTACAATTTTCATGAGGATGTTGGGTATAGTACACAGGCACTTGTTTCATTCAAAAAATATATTCCCCCTCCTCTTCCTTACTTCAAGGTAAACATCTGCCCTTTCCCCTTCCCCGGCCACTTCGCCTCAATATTTTTCGCCTGGTAGGTATATTTAAATGTGGCAGTCGAAAAGAGAAATATCTCGGGAGTGTAACGATATAATTGGGTCAGCGAAAGGATCACAAATAAGCGAAAAATATTGAGGTGAAGTGGGGAAGGGGAAAAGGGCAGATGTTTACCTGGAAGTAAGTAAGAGGAGAGGGCATATATTTTTTGAATGAAACAAGTGCCTGTCCCGGTAAAGTATCCGGTTATGCATAGTATTTTTGTATCGTTATATTGTATGATCATTGTATGTTTGTCTCTGTGTGGAAGTAATGCGTGCATTGAAAATCCTGTGGTGGATACCTGGTGCCAGACTTCAATTGTATGTGAAAGTAATGCGTGCATGGAGTCCTAAGTCTCCCCAACTTTTCGATGCCAGACTCTCAGTTTTTCATAGCGGTACTGGATTGTAGTTGCCGATGGATGTTAGATTTTGTCTGAAGGGTGCACGTCTGTTTTTGTATGTATATGATCTAACGGCCTGGAGAGGAGGTTGCATAAACACAAATTATTTAATAAGACGACAAAAGTTTCATGATTTATTTTCATCTTCATCATATTCATCACAATAACAACAAAATATGTACAAAACAAACAAGAGTTACATGTTACATTCATGATCAATGTTCACACATGATGAATGCTTAGTCACTAGGAGGACCACTAAATCTGACCACACTCTCTGAGTAGTTGGGATGCTGAAATCTAGGACTACTATAAAAATCCTTGTATAAATAAAATAAAACTTAAATTTTGACATCAACATTAAAATAAAAAATAAAAAAAATGTCCAATTTTATTTATTATCAATAATAAATATTTCCATGGTCCGAGTTTGCACACCTATTTTAAATCTCTTAATTATTAGTGGTCCGATTTGTGAAGTCCGAGTTTGTTATGGTCCGAGTTGTCCAATTATCATTCGATCTTAGTCATTTTATTGTTTAACTTAAGCGTTTAGAGACAACATCCGGTTTGACGTAAACAGAACAAATGCAGCTCATATGGAAAATGTCCCACCAGAAACTATTCTCGATTGTAGTTCTATTTATTTTATTTTTCTGTCAGTCTTTTGGTGAAAATTCTTTATATTTATTTAAACCAGACACTTCACATTACCACCATTATGACGAACTTTCAAAATTTTTACACGATATGGAATCGCAATACCCAAATATTGCAAAACTTCATTCCATCGGCAAAAGTGTTCAAAATAGAGAACTGTTAGCTATCCAAATAACAGACAACATCAATGAGGTTGAAGCTGGCGAGCCTATGTTTAAATATGTTGGTAATATGCATGGCAATGAGGCAGTTGGTAGAGAGATTTTGATATACCTTATCCAATACTTGCTGGAAAATTACGGGAAAGACGACAGGGTAACAAAGATGATCAATGATACAAATATTTATATAATGCCAACCATGAACCCTGATGGTTTTGAGGAAGCCCGTCTCGGTGATTGTAGTGGTACTAAAGGAAGACCAAATCATCATAAAAAGGATCTAAATCGAAACTTTCCTGACCAATTTCGCGAGCACAATCCTACACTTGAACCAGAAACAAAAGCAATGATTGATTGGATTGAAAACAACAAGTTTGTATTGTCTTCAAATCTCCATGGTGGTAGTGTCGTGGCCAGCTATCCATTTGATGATTCTCCGAAACATAAAGATATCTATAGCGCAGCTCAAGATGATGCCATGTTCAAGCACTTGGCTAAAGTGTATTCTAATAATCATTTAACAATGCATAATGCTGGGCAATGTGGTGATAAATTTCCGGGAGGGATAACTAATGGTGCAGATTGGTATGATGTACCAGGTAATATTATACATGTTATGCCCTGTCTAATTAAAGAGTCCTTGACTGGGCTTGAGTTTTTTGTTATATGTATAATTAGACACAGGCTCCATCTTATTTATATGTTTATACATGCATATATACACTTTAAAGAAATAAAGTTGAAATATCCACTTCATTTAAAATGGGGAGCTATGAATTTTTCAGTGTATACATTATAGACTCAGATCAGCGTCCAGACTCAAATCGACATCCACTGACGTCATTATCTCAAATCACGGTCCGGCCAGGCCATAGAATTTAGAACTGGATGCCTATTTGAGAATTTGAAAAAGGACATAGATCTGAGGTACAGATGTATCTGACGTAGAAATCAGACATGGATTTGAGGATTGGGCGTCGATGGGAGGCTGGATGTCGATCTGAGTGTTCTATGCACATAGCACAAAAAGTCATAACTATAAGTCCTGGTCAGGAGATAATGAACAGATTTACATTGCTTCAGTACATGTAAAACTAAAATTTCAATTAAATTAAATGTTCTAAAATAAACTGGTGTGTCTGAATACCCAGTGAAGTCATTTATTGGTAACATACAGTTAGAAAAATGTATTGAAACAAGTTACAACTATTGCCTCAGGATAAACTTACTGGTAATTTTGACTTCTTTTTAAGGAAAGATATTTTCTTTACCTTTGAAATTTAACACAACAATCATGACAATAGAAGTAAATGTTTTCATTAGTATCCAGACATCCTGAGTAATATACATGAGAAAAAAGTTTCTATCTTGTAGTAAATTATACTGGAGCGAAATGTGCTGTCAAGAAAATCTCATTCATTTCTCAGTTAACTAGAAAATTAAATTTTGTCTTTCAAATGAAATATGCATAGTTATGAAAATTGAATACATTTGTATATTTGTTTTGACATGAAAAAGGTAGTTTTAAAACTACTATACATGTAGTTAAATTTGAAATACATTTATAGATAAGATGTTTGAATTTTCTACAGTAAAGAAACTTGATTTATTAAAAATATATTTCATAATTAGGAATGTTAACAAATTTCAATGCATGTAAAATTAAAACGAAATATGAACCCCCCCCCCCCCCCCCCCCAATAAAAACAACACAAAAAAACAAAAACAACTTTATACATGTATAATGGGAATAATTATTTTGTATACATTTACATGTATGATATACACCTTGTACAGCTAAGTGTTAAGAGTTTTAACATTCCATTAGATTTAATTACATGTACTGAAGGTCATTACCATATATACATGTACTTGTGTGATAAATGGGCTATGTCACATGTGTATAAACAGTATATTAAATAATTATCTGAACAAAATTTATTATTTTATGACAGTTATGATTTATTGTAAAAAAAAATATAGCCAAATATCTACTATTATTGATTGTATTTTTAGCATGTTTTTATACACTTTTGAGAAGCAAAAGAATATGTATAGTTCAATCTGATGCTAGAAAGTTCAAGCATCATGTTAGAAAGTTCAAGCATCATGTTAGAAAGTTCAAGCATCATGGTAGAATACCTGTGATTTGTTGTTCTGTATGGGTATACTTAACCATCTTGTTCCACTAAGCATTAAGGAGTAAGAGCAAAGACTGGTTGGCTCACAATCAGAATAATGTGTACAAATACAGTGACATTTCTGTCTGTGTATTGTTGTTTCAGTGAGCTGCATATCTAGAATAAAATTCCCACAGTCTACTCATGTTGGTTTAGTACAAAGCGGACATCATCATCATCTGATTGAAATGTAACTTGTTCTCGCCATGATACATGGCAAGAGCTGTCCGGTGTGTTGGCATGCTTAAGGGTTCAACAGACTCGTTCAGATATGCATGGAATATATTTGTGAAAATAAAAACGAAATTTTAAACTTCACTGTAAACGCTGTTGCTCATGCATTTCATTTCTAAGTACATTTTTATCTAATGAGTACAATAAATGTAAACAAACCCACCCCTTTCTGGTGCATGCAGTTTGAAAATACCTCTCAACATGAATATGGGCATTATGGGTAAGGTTTTATATGAAACAATATGAAGCTACCAGTACTAGCATAATTCTTGTGAACCCTTTGAGCTATGATCTAACAAATTGGTATGATCATTCATTAAAATGTAGTCACTTCTCATCATGTGGTGTCCTCTGTCTTAGTTAGTTATCAATATTTAGGTTTTACTCCCAATCTAAATACAAATTGTCAACTTCACAACACTGACAGAAAACAGTTCAAACAAACATATTACAGGTTGTATTGTACATACAGGTAGATAGGTTTATTGTTTACAAGTGTTGGCGTAAAACATAAGTGTGCCAACTCCAGGGCAGCACCAACAATCCAGACTAGACACTATATTTGAAAAATTGTCCACTTGGCATTTATCATAAAATTAAACAACAATCAATCACTTATGTTTTTGTCAATAAAGGGAGTTGGGGTACTATTTATATCGATGATGTTGTCGTTGAACAATGATATATATACAAGGATTATTTTTTTAGGTGGAATGGAAGATTATAACTATCTCCATAGTAACTGTTTTGAGATAACCGTAGAGTTATCCTGCTGTAAATACCCTCCTGTCAACAGATTATCTATAGAGTGGAAAAATAACAGAGAATCTCTCATGACCTACATTGAAGAGGTATGTATACTTCAGGAGTGTGATATTACGAGACAAGACTATGTGACTTGGTATATACTAATGTAGAGAAGCATTTTGGTATGAAATCCCTGTAAGTAGTCTCCCTATATGTCATTTTCCTACTTGGGTTTTAACTGTCACATTCATAATTCCAACGTTCCATTGGACTCCCATAGATGAAAGTGTCTCATGTCGTTGTTCTTAAGCTCTATAGGTTGTCTCCCATTAGAAATCTCCATCTATGGAAGAATAAAGTTTTCAAAGTAAAGCATCATCACTAGCTTAAACATAATTGTATATAATAAAACCTGTCTAAACTGAACCTCCGTGGAACCAGATTTTGTGTTCGGAATAGACATGTTTGATTTATGAAGGAATTCCTACATTGGGACTTTGTTTATAGTTTGGTTTATACAGAATTACAGGTTATTCAGGGTTCTTTAAGACAGGTTTTACTTTAATATTTCTGACTTCAGGTACACAAAGGAGTGAAAGGCTTTGTACGTGATACAAGTACACAGAAAGGAATACCTGAAGCTGTTATAATGGTAAAGGGAATTAACCATAATATATCTACAGCATCATATGGAGACTTCTGGAGACTCTTGGTACCGGGAAAATATGAAGTGTCTGCTGTAGCTCCAGGGTAATTACTATCATTGTCTATAAAAGGCCTCATGATCATAAAATGTTGGATTACGTGTTTCATACTCGTACTCCAAAATCGTCCAATCAGAATGCTGAAATGATTGTAATAGAAGTACACAACTTTTACTGGTCAGTTTTATGGCTGTAAGACCTTGTTAAAGTGGCAAGTGGAGCTTAATCTTCACTCTCAGTAATTTTTCATAACTATTGTCACTACCAGTATAATTGAGCTTGAAAGCTTACATAGTTGTTATGAATTGAAATACAGGCTTTGGATACTTTAGAAGTATTAATATTTGTTGTGTTTTTATTTTTACTATTTTCAAGATTAGTAAGAAACTGCCAAAAAAACAACAACACCTGTAGAAAAACTCTAGAATGAACCTGTACTGGACTGAAAAAAACAAATACTAAAAATCTAATTCAAGTTTGATTGTCCAGTATGTTCATTTTATATGTATGTTATGCAAAATTGTTATGAGATACATGAATAGAAATCCAAAAACCAAAATATATTTAAAATGAGCAATAAAGTTTTATCATCCTGTTGTCTCTAATTTTGTATGAAATGCAAAACTTGTATGAAAGAAGTTTATCTGTAACAGGCTATTTAATTAAATCTTCAGAGAAAACAGAAGAAATAATTTCACAATTGATTAAACATTGCCTCGAGAGGTACGTGGATGTGGACAGGTGGCACATATATTGATTTTTATCGGTACTCCTCAATTGGTACAATTGATCACATTTCAGATATGAGACATTGTAATGGCTACAAACGTAAATCAATATTATTTTAAGATAGAAACAGGAAGATTACATGTCATAACTATTATTACTCTGAATGTCTTTGGTGATTTTAAATAATGAAATTTGTCTAAAATGTATTGATAGTATAAAGATTGGCAAATAATATTCATTTAAATTCAAGAAATATTTAATTTCAACAATAACAATGAACTGTCAAATATTTAATTCCCAAACCTGGAACTGGCCATTGTTTTGACAGACGACAGCATCAACATTAAAGAAAAACGTATAATACAATGTACATTGTAAATTGTACACTGTTAAAAGCGCTCAGGTGATCCGTTTAGACCCTGCCTATTTAAATGACGTAACATTGTTCTAAGCTCCGCCCATCAGCATAGTAATGACTCCAACAATAGTACTATGTGAGTGCATAGTACAAAGACGCTATTTATTCTTTGTAAAATTATGTTTCGATAATATCATGTGAATTATAATGAAAGTTTCTTACATGAAGAGTAATAATTAATTATTCTTTGAAATATTATTATTCTATGATAGTTAATATGTATTATTTATGTTATAAATTTTACAACAGCAAAAATAATTTGATGCTTAGCCCATCCCATATTAGAATCCTTTATGTACATATATGTCATAGATTTATTATAATGACAAATTTATATTACAATCTAAAGTATTTAAAAATTTCAAGAAATATTTCGGTAACGTTTTTAGGTATGAAATGGAAAGTAAAGAAATAGAAGTTAAAGATGGACCTGCAGTGGAAATATCATTTGATCTTAAGAGCCTGACCCCGACACAAGAAGTTGAGAAAAATGAACAAACGAAATCGGAACCAGAGGAACCGGATACTCTAGAAGTTTTAGTCCAACATATTAATAAGTTACGTGACGCTGCTCACCGAGAAAAGCAGATATTTATTGAACCAAAAGAATTCAAACATCACCATTACGATGACCTTGAAAAATTTATGCGTAACATTTCACAAAGATTTCCAGATATTACAAGACTGTACTCTGTAGGGAAATCTGTTCAGGAGAGAGAACTCTGGACAATTGAGATAACTGATAATCCAGGGATACACGAGCCAGGTGAGTACTTACCCAGACAGGTAGCACCAATATGTGTATGTTATCTTTTCATTGGAGTTCCTTGTATTGTCTTTTTTTGAAATGCTTGTTCAACGCTGCCTCATTTTTCTGTCTGTCCCAAACCAGGCCATTAATTTCCATCTGTATATTAGTCTTTCTTGTGTTCAATAGTTTAAGGTAGTTATTTGTTTTGATGATCTTGTTGGAATAGTTGACTATCACTGCTTAAACTGTCTTTTCATAATAGTTGTAAAAAGAGAATATTAGCTTTCTTGAGTCTTGTGTTCATAATAGTTGTAAAAAGAGAATATTAGCTTTCTTGAATCTTGTGTTCATAATAGTTGCAAAAAAGAGAATATTAGCTTTCTTGAGTCTTGTGTTCATAATAGTTGTAAAAAGAGAATATTAGCTTTCTTGAGTCTTGTGTTCATAATAGTTGTAAAAAGAGAATATTAGCTTTCTTGAGTCTTGTGTTCATAATAGTTGTAAAAAGAGAATATTAGCTTTCTTGAGTCTTGTGTTCATAATAGTTGTAAAAAGAGAATATTAGCTTTCTTGAGTCTTGTGTTCATAATAGTTGTAAAAAGAGAATATTAGCTTTCTTGAGTCTTGTGTTCATAATAGTTGTAAAAAGAGAATATTAGCTTTCTTGAGTCTTGTGTTCATAATAGTTGTAAAAAGAGAATATTAGCTTTCTTGAGTCTTGTGTTCATAATAGTTGTAAAAAGAGAATATTAGCTTTCTTGAGTCTTGTGTTCATAATAGTTGTAAAAAGAGAATATTAGCTTTCTTGAGTCTTGTGTTCATAATAGTTGTAAAAAGAGAATATTAGCTTTCTTGAGTCTTGTGTTCATAATAGTTGTAAAAAGAGAATATTAGCTTTCTTGAGTCTTGTGTTCATAATAGTTGTAAAAAGAGAATATTAGCTTTCTTGAGTCTTGTGTATGTTTGCCAGGCTTTTAAAAAAGTTTTTTCTGAGTACAAAAAAAGAGTATTACTGCACCATTGTTCACAGTATTTCATTTCATTTGTTTTTTTTTATGTTCATACAATTTGGTTTGTGTCTTTATCTATAACATACATGTATAAATATATTAGCTTCAGTTCTGTACTCTACAATTGACTGGACTTTATTCTTGTCATATACAGAAAATGATATGTACAATCATTGTATACATTGTATTCATTTTCTAATGACAATTTCACTATCCATACATTCAGCAGATCTTTCTTTATCTGATTACCTGCACTCATTTTATAGGAGAAATGTATTTTGATAATATTAGTGACATATGTTTATTATGGTTGACATAGTAACACATTTATATCTCATTATCTGATTTTTACAATTGTATGATGTATAGGAAAACAATAATCTAAAGGTAGTTATTACATATATCATATTGAGATTATTATTCTAACACATTCATTTCTCGTCTGGTGACTTTATTTTACAGAAAAACTAAAATTTAATCAATATATTTGTAGATTGACTTTGTTGGTTGTTTGTTGAAGAGGTTGCCCTATGACCTCTATTGTCTACTTAAGGTGACATGATGTTGCTATAGTAACACATATATATTACTTTATTTTTAAGAAATAGATTTAGGTATATTAGTAAGAAGCATTGTAATGAGGTTGTCTTTAGTAACATATTTATAATTTTCTTTTACAGGGGAACCAGAATTTAAATATATTGGTAACATGCATGGTAACGAGGTCGTTGGGAGAGAAATATTATTGAATTTAATACAACTATTGTGTGAGAATTATCATCACAATCATGTGTTGTCACTAATGGTCAACTTCACCAGAATACACATCATGCCCACAATGAACCCTGATGGATATGAAATAGCTACAGAAGGTAAATATCTTACCCACAATATAGTATACCCTCATGATAAATGTTAGAGAATACCAAAGGGACAATCAAAAATGGACAATCTAGTGATCTTATTTTATATGTAAATTTATTCCGCGATATATTGCCAGCCTTTCTTATCTCCCTTGCTTGGTCTAAAAGGTGGTGGTATAATGAAGGTGACTTGTGGCAGGTTGTTGATTTTTTCCGGGTACTCAGATTTCCACCACCATTAAAACCGACCGCCACGACTTAGCTGAAATATTGTGGAAAGTGGTATTAAACACCATGACCCTAACCCTAATCCCATTATTATTGCATTCATTAGACAATTTTTTGGAAAATAAAAGAGAAAAAGTGAACATATCAGAAAACGGCACAGACATTCAGGTACAATTTTCATTCTGTGTAACAATGACAAACAATGATCCACAAACAACCAAAGATTGAGCAACATGAACTCAACGAAAAAGTGAGGGTGATAGGGCGATATAGTAGGGTGCCCAGTGTTAAAAAAGATGTGTAGTTATCGAGTTTGGGTTAGCGGAATTACACACGGCTAATTTTGGTTGTAAACGCTAGAAAAATTATTACATTTTGTATTTTTAATTGTCGTCGTAAGTTTCTGTGGTCACGAATTTTCTAATTTCACGTTTTTCAAGGGTACCCTTGGCTGACACATTGTACATGGTATTTTCAGGATGGAAAATAAAAATATTCTCCGCTATTTAAATAGCTAAAAAGGTTTTTACATAAGAGATAATGTATCAAAGATATAATTAAAATAAAAACGGGATGTAAATAATTGATTTTTGAAAGAGTATATCAGCCTTACTTTAAGCCTCAAATTTGACCCCAAATTAACCGTATTTTCAACAAAAGCAAAGTAATTACACTACATTATAAATGTACTTTGATTTTGAAGAAAACATATTGATGAAATGTACATGTGTGCCAAAAATCATAATCTAAATGTCAGCGGTTGTTGAGAAATTGGCAAAATATAAACTTAAATAACAGTGTAAATTTCCTTTTGTCATACACGGATTGTCATGTACCCGTTTTTGTTAATGATGTGTCGCTCGCCGGTCATTAACTAGCACGACCTCTGTCTCAATGCATTTAGTATTTTCTCTTCTTTTATGGCAAATATATTGGTTTTAATTGTTCAGTAGAATTGTTTGTGGTTTTTATGTTTTAAAAACATTCATTTTTATGTCGGCCGTTGATTGATTTTACTGTTTTTAAAATTTGTTCAATTTATGTGTTTCTAATACACGGACCAATCCTGCAGGATACGTTATAAGTCCGGAAATGGCTCAGTTTCACAACCCAGTAAAACTTTGTCCGTCTAGTCCTAGTTCATTTTGTGACTCGCTAGTGATAACTATGCGAAATATTAGCAAAAATAGCTTTATCGAAGCACTGGAAGCCAGGAAAGATGATGTTTATGTTAGAATTTTGCAGGATGTTTCTAGTTTAGATTGTATTCGCTGTGAAGATTTAAAAATTTTGTACCATCGCGCTTGTTACAAATCATACACAAGCAGGCGCAATCGCAGTTATTCTATGTCAGAACCCACTGCAGTTGAACCGGGACATACTACATGTATAACAGAATCATTTGTGCCAGATTCTAGTATTAACCAACTGTTAAATTGGGAAGTATGTTTTCTCTGTGAAAAGAAAACGTTTAAAAAAGATAGAAAACTGAAAGAAATTGAATCAAATGAACGTCGGAATAACCTACGGGAATCGACTGTTTTCAAAAATGATCAAAAAATCATCAAAATACTTGACAGCGAAGAATTTATTGATAATGCTGTCTATCATTCCGGTTGCATCACTAAGTACTTGCTAAGGTATTGTCCGGGCCTTTAACTGATATATATGAGATGCCGCCAGGAAACTTGTTTGTCGACTACGACCAAAAAGGAAAACTGAAGGAAGATCACGTCGATCTTAACAAATTAAGGGTAAGGTTAGCGACACTGAGGGATGCATGTTTAGCCAAACTTCCACCCTGTGAGGCCACCTTCACTCAGCATGTTTTGCGATCCTCACTACAGATAAATATTTGGATGACTGCCCATGTTGCAAAACCGCCAATGAAGTATGCAGTGCTATTTGGATGGGAAGACAGGAATGGATTAGTTCCAGTTTATTTCAAAGGCCAGATGTCTTCTGATTGTTTGCAAGACCTTATGTGTACTTGCAAAGGTAAATCTGTGTGCATGAAAGGATGCATTTGTTTTGAGCAAAGTCTATCTTGCACAGACCTTTGCTCTTGCCAAGCTGGCGACTTATGCCGCAATGAAAATACCCACCTAGCAATATCTAGAAATACTGATGAAGATGATGACATGATCTCAATTTTTTTTCTTTTTCATCCAGTCTCCATCTATTTCACTGAATAAAACTGTTGTTATCAAAACTATGATCTCAGATAAAACAGTCTTTCGTTTCCAACATTGTGACCATCAACTCACGTTAGTCATAGTTGTCCAGTTACCACGACTTCCCGTTGACGTCTTTTGTTTCATTGAGGCTTGGTCTAATGTCTGTTTTAGGCAGGCATCACTGTTTTCTGTGCTTAGTAAACTTAGACAAGTTCATACGTACTATGTGTTTTTCAGTAAATAGCATTTTCATTTGTTGCAATGTTTTTAATGTGTTCTTTTTATATGTTGTGGTGGTTATGTCATAGCTTGTTTCCGTTTTATGTTTTTTCTGGAATTTGCCCAGTCTCCGGACTATGATTTCTTTAACATTTTCTATGACTTGTTCCTTCGGTATACTACTGCCGATGTTTCAAAAAAAAAACACAAAAAAAACACAAACCTGTCAGTGGACTCTGACCTTGACGTGGTTGGTTATTTTTATTTGCCAAACACCTGAGATATTTGGAGTGTTCAGAGTGGTTTGTAGCCACATATCGTCCAAACGCCTATGTCCATAGACCTTACGTTTTTAAACAAATGGCATTTGACCTTTCCATAAATTGCCATGTTTTTGCACAGAACATTTGTTAAGTATTGAGTGATCCTACAAATGATATGATGCAAACACATAAGCCATTAAATTTGAATTTTGGTACCTTTTACGAAGTTTGAGGTTAATAGATATTTTACCAGTAATTAGTCAAGGTGTACCATAACTGAAACATGATTTTTGTTTTTAGAATCCGTCCACCAGTTGTCAAATGTTAAGGTTTAAAAAATAATTTGAAGGTTTCCTCTAAATGAATATCAAATAAAAATGAGAAATGTTCAAACTATGACAGGTCAAGGTCACTTTCATTTCTCATGTATACGAAAATTGTAAAATGGCATTTTTTTTTAGAAAATGGCCTTTTGCTATATATTCAAACAATGTAAAATAAAAAATAAGCATAAAATAATAAAATATTAAGCTTAACAAATAAAATTGGCATTCCAGTTTAAAGTTCTTCACTGTCTTGTAGAAGAAGGAAGCCTTTTATAACTTGTGGTTTGCTAGTTCAAATTTTTAGATCTTGACCTTTGACACAAATTTAAAAAAAACGTGACCACAATACATAACGACGACATCTTTATTTCGATGCGGCTTGTTCTCCTCTTTCCAACGATGTATCATACAGGTGTGTGTAATTCCGTTAAGGCAAATTCGCAAAAATCTTCCGTCGGGCACCCTACTATAAATGACATGAATGTCATCTGATATTTAAATTGTGTTGGACAATAGTATTCATCTAATAAATATAAAAACATATATAAACTTGAACCCCTACAAAACAAAAGGGAGTAATATGAACCGAACATTGTTTTACATGGTGGTTGGTTGATGGTTTATGGTTTCAATGCCACTTTCAACAATATTTCAGTTATATCAGGACGGTCAGTTGTATTGGTGAAGGAAACGGGAGAAAACCCCTAACCTGTCGCAAGTCACTGACAAACTTTATAACATAATGTTGTATTGAGTACACCTCATCATGAACAGGGTTCGAACTCACAACTTTAGTGATAATAGGCACTGATTGTACAGGTAGTTGTAAATCCAAATACCATACAATCACGACGGCTTTGTAGCAGACATCACAACCTACAGAGAAAGACTTTGTTGGTCAGACTCAGAGACCACCTGTTTATAAGATCGTTTTTTAATGACAGAATTATTGGTCTTTCAAGACATATTAATAAATAATTTTGATTTATCTACAGGTGATAGGAGTGGAGTACGTGGCCGCACTAATGCTCATGGAATAGATTTGAACAGAAATTTTCCTGACCAGTTTAAAGTTACAAATATCAACAGGCATCAGCAGCCAGAAACCAAAGCTGTAATAGATTGGGTCCATTCCATACCCTTTGTACTCTCTGCTAATCTACATGGTGGTAGTCTGGTAGCTAATTTCCCATTTGATGACACGAAAGCTGGAACAACAACATACAGCAAGTCAGCTGATGATACCACTTTTATACAGATATCTGAAGCTTACTCTATGGTAACAAATCTGTAAAAATAATTATCTTACCAATTAGCATCAGAACCGACAATTAAACATAAAAACCCAGAATATTTATGATTATCCCTTTCTATATACTCGTAATAAATTATTTTTGGAGACAGATTTTATTAACATGCAGTTACCATATACAATTAACACATGCTTATATATACATTTTTTGTAAAGATTTTTGCTATATTCTATTTGGTGAACAAAAATAAATGTACAATCACATTCTTACACATTCTTTATTCCATTCCATAAGAAATGAATAGAGATATATGTTTTTATTTCAGGCTCATTCAACAATGCATTCAGGTCACCCCTGTTCTGCAACAAGTAGTGAATACTTTAAAGATGGTATAACTAACGGGGCTAAATGGTACAATGTGGCAGGTAAGTCATTCAGACCCCCACCCCGGGGCTAAATGGTACAATGTGGCAGGTAAGTCATTCAGACCTCCACCCTTCCCTCCCCTTTCCCCATTTTTTTTTGTTTATCTGGGCAAAAATCTTAATATCTCACATGGACAAAAGATCTATGAGAGGTATTCTCATCACTGTCACTGTCCACAAAATTTGATATTTCAGATATTTTTCTCAATCCTTAGGCCCAAATGGATCTAAACTTAGCAAAGTTCAACTTAGTGATCTTGAATATTTTCTAAGATATTAGTTCTATTTTTAAATTTAAGATATCTGCTTGTGTTATTCAGTTTTCAAATATCATATGACAGTTTGTAATTTATATTTCCACATTTGTTTTTTCTTCCCTATAGTTTTTTTTAAGTTTGCATTCCCTCCTCCAATGAAACTCATGTCCTTGTTAGAAGTGTTGTTTAATGGCCCCTATAACTTGCATACCTCTGTCATTTAAACTACAGTAGTCCCGGGGACTCCCCTTTTTATAAGGCCACGCCTTCTACAATGAAAAAGGGGCATTATAAGAGGTGTGGCCTGTCTTGAGGGAGGGGGGGGGGGGTTTAGTACATATAGTATTTTTCTGTTTAGGATCATCTGAAATCTGGCCTAATATGGCCTTTGGTGAGAGGAGAATATTGTATGCTCAAACTGATTTTCTGCTGTCCAATTAAACTTACATGGCAACCAGGGATGCCACTTCTAAGTCTCTTCCAAGAGTGGATACCTGAAACATTCTTGCCAAGTAAAAATGCATCAGAAAAAGTAAAATTACTACTATATGGGAAATAATGGTATTTTCACGGTGCCATTCCTATATATGATGGTATAGAGTCCAACCTGTATTAAGAGGTCACATTGGGAACAAAGAAAATGTGATCTTAGACATGTGACCTCTTAGAAGAGGTTCAATTCATATCAGATTTGTTTATGACAGAACAAGAAAATGTGATCTTTTAATACAGGTGACAGGTAATAGAGGTGGCCACTTGGACAGGTTTCACTTGATGTTTTAATGGAACAGTCCTTTAGAAAAAAATACATTAATATATATTTGTTATCATGTCAACGTTTTTTTTCTTCAGGTGGTATGCAAGATTGGAATTACCTGAACAGTAACTGTTTTGAGATCACTATAGAGTTAGGTTGTTATAAATATCCGTTTGCCAGAGATTTACCTTCCTATTGGAAAGCTAATGAGTATGCTTTGTTAGTATACATGGGACAGGTAAGATTTATAAAATACCTATAGATTTTAATTTACGTTGGGGACCCATAAATGTAATCAGCACAAAAGTTGTTAATTTAAATCCTGCTCATGGCGAGTTCTACTCAATACAACATTATGTGAGAAAGTTTGTAAGTAACTTACGACAGGTTGGTGGTTTTCATTATGTGATAAAGTTTGTAAGTAACTTACGACAGGTTGGTGGTTTCCATTATGTGATAAAGTTTGTAAGTAACTTATGACAGGTTGGTGGTTTTCATTATGTGACAAAGTTTGTAAGTAACTTACGACAGGTTGGTGGTTTTCATTATGTGATAAAGTTTGTAAGTAACTTACGACAGGTTGGTGGTTTCCATTATGTGATAAAGTTTGTAAGTAACTTACGACAGGTTTGTGGTTTTCATTATGTGATAAAGTTTGTAAGTAACTTATGACAGGTTGATGGTTTTCATTATGTGATAAAGTTTGTAAGTAACTTACGACAGGTTGGTGGTTTTCATTATGTGATAAAGTTTGTAAGTAACTTACGACAGGTTGATGATTTTCATTATGTGATAAAGTTTGTAAGTAACTTACGACAGGTTGGTGGTTTTCATTATGTGATAAAGTTTGTAAGTAACTTATGACAGGTTGATGGTTTCCATTATGTGATAAAGTTTGTAAGTAACTTAGGACAGGTTGGTGGTTTCCATTATGTGATAAAGTTTGTAAGTAACTTACGACAGGTTGGTGGTTTCCGTTATGTGATAAAGTTTGTAAGTAACTTACGGCAGGTTGGTGGTTTCCATTATGTGATAAAGTTTGTAAGTAACTTATGACAGGTTGGTGGTTTCCATTATGTGATAAAGTTTGTAAGTAACTTACGACAGGTTGGTGGTTTCCGTTATGTGATAAAGTTTGTAAGTAACTTACGACAGGTTGGTGGTTTCCATTATGTGATAAAGTTTGTAGGTAACTTATGACAGGTTGGTGGTTTCCGTTATGTGATAAAGTTTGTAAGTAACTTACGACAGGTTGGTGGTTTCCATTATGTGATAAAGTTTGTAAGTAACTTATGACAGGTTGGTGGTTTCCGTTATGTGATAAAGTTTGTAGGTAACTTATGACAGGTTGGTGGTTTCCATTATGTGATAAAGTTTGTAAGTAACTTACGACAGGTTGGTGGTTTCCATTATGTGATAAAGTTTGTAGGTAACTTACAACAGGTTGGTGGTTTTCATTATGTGATAAAGTTTGTAAGTAACTTACGACAGGTTGGTAGTTTCCGTTATGTGATAAAGTTTGTAAGTAACTTACGACAGGTTGGTGGTTTCCATTATGTGATAAAGTTTGTAAGTAACTTACAACAGGTTGGTGATTTCCATTATGTGATAAAGTTTGTAAGTAACTTACGACAGGTTGGTGGTTTCCATTATGTGATAAAGTTTGTAAGTAACTTATGACAGGTTGGTGGTTTTCATTATGTGATAAAGTTTGTAAGTAACTTATGACAGGTTGATGGTTTCCATTATGTGATAAAGTTTGTAAGTAACTTACGACAGGTTGGTGGTTTTCATTATGTGATAAAGTTTGTAAGTAACTTATGACAGGTTGGTGGTTTTCATTATGTGATAAAGTTTGTAAGTAACTTATGACAGGTTGGTGGTTTCCATTATGTGATAAAGTTTGTAAGTAACTTATGACAGGTTGGTGGTTTTCATTATGTGATAAATTTTGTAAGTAACTTACGACAGGTTGGTGGTTTCCATTATGTGATAAAGTTTGTAAGTAACTTACAACAGGTTGGTGGTTTCCATTATGTGATAAAGTTTGTAAGTAACTTACGACAGGTTGGTGGTTTCCATTATGTGATAAAGTTTGTAAGTAACTTATGACAGGTTGATGGTTTCCATTATGTGATAAAGTTTGTAAGTAACTTACGACAGGTTGGTGGTTTTCATTATGTGATAAAATTTGTAAGTAACTTATGACAGGTTGGTGGTTTCCGTTATGTGATAAAGTTTGTAGGTAACTTATGACAGGTTGGTGGTTTCCATTATGTGATAAAGTTTGTAAGTAACTTATGACAGGTTGGTGGTTTCCATTATGTGATAAAGTTTGTAGGTAACTTACAACAGGTTGGTGGTTTTCATTATGTGATAAAGTTTGTAAGTAACTTACGACAGGTTGGTAGTTTCCGTTATGTGATAAAGTTTGTAAGTAACTTACGACAGGTTGGTGGTTTCCATTATGTGATAAAGTTTTTAGGTAACTTACAACAGGTAGGTGATTTCCATTATGTGATAAAGTTTGTAAGTAACTTACGACAGGTTGGTGGTTTCCATTATGTGATAAAGTTTGTAAGTAACTTATGACAGGTTGATGGTTTTCATTATGTGATAAAGTTTGTAAGTAACTTATGACAGGTTGGTGGTTTTCATTATGTGATAAAGTTTGTAAGTAACTTACGACAGGTTGGTAGTTTCCGTTATGTGATAAAGTTTGTAAGTAACTTACGACAGGTTGGTGGTTTCCATTATGTGATAAAGTTTTTAGGTAACTTACAACAGGTTGGTGATTTCCATTATGTGATAAAGTTTGTAAGTAACTTACGACAGGTTGGTGGTTTCCATTATGTGATAAAGTTTGTAAGTAACTTATGACAGGTTGATGGTTTCCATTATGTGATAAAGTTTGTAAGTAACTTATGACAGGTTGGTGGTTTTCATTATGTGATAAAGTTTGTAAGTAACTTATGACAGGTTGGCGGTTTTCATTATGTGATAAATTTTGTAAGTAACTTACGACAGGTTGGTGGTTTCCATTATGTGATAAAGTTTGTAAGTAACTTACAACAGGTAGGTGATTTCCATTATGTGATAAAGTTTGTAAGTAACTTACGACAGGTTGGTGGTTTCCATTATGTGATAAAGTTTGTAAGTAACTTATGACAGGTTGATACTTTTCATTATGTGATAAAGTTTGTAAGTAACTTATGACAGGTTGGTGGTTTCCATTATGTGATAAAGTTTGTAAGTAACTTATGACAGGTTGGCGATTTTCATTATGTGATAAATTTTGTAAGTAACTTATGACAGGTTGGTGGTTTCCATTATGTGATAAAGTTTGTAAGTAACTTACAACAGGTTGGTGGTTTCCATTATGTGATAAAGTTTGTAAGTAACTTACGACAGGTTGGTGGTTTCCATTATGTGATAAAGTTTGTAAGTAACTTATGACAGGTTGATGGTTTCCATTATGTGATAAAGTTTGTAAGTAACTTACGACAGGTTGGTGGTTTTCATTATGTGATAAAGTTTGTAAGTAACTTATGACAGGTTGGTGGTTTCCATTATGTGATAAAGTTTGTAAGTAACTTATGACAGGTTGGTGGTTTTCATTATGTGATAAAGTTTGTAAGTAACTTACGACAGGTTGGTGGTTTTCATTATGTGATAAAGTTGTAAGTAACTTACGACAGGTTGGTGGTTTCCATTATGTGATAAAGTTTGTAAGTATCTTACGACAGGTTGGTGGTTTCCATTATGTGATAAAGTTTGTAAGTAACTTACGACAGGTTGGTGGTTTTCATTATGTGATAAAGTTTGTAAGTAACTTATGACAGGTTGGTGGTTTTCATTATGTGATAAAGTTTGTAAGTAACTTACGACAGGTTGGTGGTTTTCATTATGTGATAAAGTTTGTAAGTAACTTACGACAGGTTGGTGGTTTCCATTATGTGATAAAGTTTGTAAGTAACTTACGACAGGTTGGTGGTTTTCTCTGTGATAAAGTTTATAAGTAACTTACAACAGGTTGGTGGTTTTCTCTGTGATAAAGTTTATAAGTAACTTACGACAGGTTGGTGGTTTTCTCTGTGATAAAGTTGTAAGTAACTTACGACAGGTTGGTGGTTTGTAAGTAACTTATGACAGGTTTGTGGTTTGTAAGTAACTTACGACAGGTCGGTGGTTTTCATGATGTGATAAAGTTTGTAGGTAACTTACGACAGGTTGGTGGTTTTCATTATGTGATAAAGTTTGTAAGTAACTTACGACAGGTTGGTGGTTTCCATTATGTGATAAAGTTTGTAAGTAACTTACGACAGGTTGGTGGTTTCCATTATGTGATAAAGTTTGTAAGTAACTTACGACAGGTTGGTAGTTTTCTCTGTGATAAAGTTTATAAGTAACTTACGACAGGTTGGTGGTTTCCATTATGTGATAAAGTTTGTAAGTAACTTACCACAGGTTGGTGGTTTCCATTATGTGATAAAGTTTGTAAGTAACTTACGACAGGTTGGTAGTTTTCTCTGTGATAAAGTTTATAAGTAACTTACGACAGGTTGGTGGTTTCCATTATGTGATAAAGTTTGTAAGTAACTTACGACAGGTTGGTGGTTTCCATTATGTGATAAAGTTTGTAAGTAACTTACGACAGGTTGGTGGTTTCCATTATGTGATAAAGTTTGTAAGTACCTTACGACAGGTTGGTGGTTTTCTCTGTGATAAAGTTTATAAGTAACTTACAACAGGTTGGTGGTTTTCTCTGTGATAAAGTTTATAAGTAACTTACGACAGGTTGGTGGTTTCCATTATGTGATAAAGTTTGTAAGTAACTTACGACAGGTTGGTGGTTTTCTCTGTGATAAAGTTTATAAGTAACTTACGACAGGTTGGTGGTTTTCTTTGTGATAAAGTTGTAAGTAACTTACGACAGGTTGGTGGTTTTCTCTGTGATAAAGTTGTAAGTAATTTACGACAGGTTGGTGGTTTGTAAGTAACTTATGACAGGTTTGTGGTTTGATAGTAACTTACGACAGGTCGGTGGTTTGTAAGTAACTTATGACAGGTTTGTGGTTTGTAAGTAACTTATGACAGGTTGGTGGTTTGTAAGTAACTTACGACAGGTTGGTGGTTTGTAAGTAACTTATGACAGGTTGGTGGTTTGTAAGTAACTTATGACAGGTTGGTGGTTTGTAAGTAACTTACGACAGGTTTGTGGTTTGTAAGTAACTTACGACAGGTTGGTGGTTTGTAAGTAACTTATGACAGGTTGGTGGTTTGTAAGTAACTTATGACAGGTTTGTGGTTTGTAAGTAACTTACGACAGGTTGGTGGTTTGTAAGTAACTTATGACAGGTTTGTGGTTTGTAAGTAACTTATGACAGGTTGGTGGTTTGTAAGTAACTTATGACAGGTTTGTGGTTTGTAAGTAACTTATGACAGGTTGGTGGTTTGTAATTAACTTATGACAGGTTGGTGGTTTGTAAGTAACTTATGACAGGTTGGTGGTTTGTAAGTAACTTACGACAGGTTGGTGGTTTGTAAGTAACTTACGACAGGTTGGTGGTTTGTAAGTAACTTATGACAGGTTGGTGGTTTGTAAGTAACTTATGACAGGTTGGTGGTTTGTAAGTAACTTATGACAGGTTGGTGGTTTGTAAGTAACTTATGACAGGTTGGTGGTTTGTAAGTAACTTACGACAGGTTGGTGGTTTGTAAGTAACTTACGACAGGTTTGTGGTTTGTAAGTAACTTATGACAGGTTGGTGGTTTGTAAGTAACTTATGACAGGTTGGTGGTTTGTAAGTAACTTATGACAGGTTGGTGGTTTGTAAGTAACTTACGACAGGTTGGTGGTTTGTAAGTAACTTACGACAGGTTGGTGGTTTGTAAGTAACTTATGACAGGTTGGTGGTTTGTAAGTAACTTATGACAGGTTGGTGGTTGGTAAGTAACTTATGACAGGTTGGTGGTTTGTAAGTAACTTATGACAGGTTGGTGGTTTGTAAGTAACTTACGACAGGTTGGTGGTTTGTAAGTAACTTACGACAGGTTGGTGGTTTGTAAGTAACTTACGACAGGTTTGTGGTTTGTAAGTAACTTATGACAGGTTGGTGGTTTGTAAGTAACTTATGACAGGTTGGTGGTTTGTAAGTAACTTATGACAGGTTGGTGGTTTGTAAGTAACTTACGACAGGTTGGTGGTTTGTAAGTAACTTACGACAGGTTGGTGGTTTGTAAGTAACTTATGACAGGTTGGTGGTTTGTAAGTAACTTATGACAGGTTGGTGGTTGGTAAGTAACTTATGACAGGTTGGTGGTTTGTAAGTAACTTACGACAGGTCGGTGGTTTTCTCTGTGGGTTTCCTGCACCAGTAAAATTGACCCTCATAATAAAAAACTGAAATATTTTTTAAAGTAGTGGCAACCACTATGACTCTAAGCCTCATAAATGTAAGTCAAGCTTGTGTAGTTTTTTGTACCAAATTTGAACTTATTCTGAGACATTCAATGAAAAGAAAATGTTTAGGTAAGACAAAGTTAAATGATTTATCCATTCTTATAATAGAATGTTCCTTATTTTTAGCAAAAAATTTCCTTATTTTTAGCAAAAAATATTTGAAATGAATTACATCTAATATTATTGGGGAAAAAACTGGTTGAACATTTTAGGTTCAATAAATAAAAAAAAAAAATGTAGTTACATATTTTAAGTTATTAGTTCTTAAGACAAATAACCTTTGCCATTATGTGCCAGGTGTCATTCATCCATTATAAGCTTTTCACATTTTGTAGTCTCCCTGAAAACACTATTGGAAAAAAAGACCAATTTTGATTGGTTCCTTGTCATTGTTATATTGGACAACCCAACCATATTTCCAAGATGACCACCATTTCTAAAAATAGAAATTTCTTTAAATTGTCAAAACTTTTACATTTTATGACAAAATTCTGAATTTTTGTTTTTTTAATCTACCTGTAGTTTTAAGTATGCAAATGTATTTTGTTTCACAGGTTCATAAAGGAGTAAAGGGATTTGTAACAGAGAAAGAAACACAGAAACCCATAGCTAATGCCACTATAATGGTGGATGGTATTGATCATGCCATCTTGTCTGCTGCTGATGGTGATTACTGGAGAGTGCTCTCCCCTGGAAAATATAAAATAACTGCCTCTTCCCCCGGGTAAGTTGTACTGGGTTTGTTCCTGGATAAAGGACTAGCATAGTGACTCAAATTGAGTTCCATTTCCTGTGAAATTGAAAAAAGTGTGATTCGCTAGTTAAGAATACAGACGAATATATATCTTTAATCTTAAGCAAGGTATAGGTGCACAGATTCTTACTAATACAGCAAGACATGGCTATGCCAAACCCTGAATATACCAGAATCCTATATAAACAGAACTTAAGGTAAAGTCCCTTTGTAGGAAATCAGTGTTAATTTAAACTGTATAAACTGTGTTACGAACATAAAAGCTGATCACAAGAACATTTGGTTTAGACAAGTTTTACTGTATTGTCAATTTGAAGTCTGCCTCCCAGCGACTGATTTAGCTCTGCCTCCCAGCGACTGATTTAACTCTGCCTCCCAGCGACTGATTTAACTCTGCCTCCCAGGGACTGATTTAACTCTGCCTCCCAGCGACTGATTTAACTCTGCCTCCCAGCGACTGATTTAACTCTGCCTCCCAGCGACTGATTTAACTCTGCCTCCCAGCGACTGATTTAACTCTGTCTCCCAGCGACTGATTTAACTCTGTCTCCCAGCGACTGATTTAACTCTGTCTCCCAGCGACTGATTTAACTCTGCCTCCCAGTGACTGATTTAGCTCTGCCTCCCAGCGACTGATTTAAATCTGCCTCCCAGCGACTGATTTAACTCTGCCTCCCAGTGACTGATTTAACTCTGCCTCCCAGCGACTGATTTAACTCTGCCTCCCAGCGACTGATTTAACTCTGCCTCCCAGCGACTGATTTAACTCTGCCTCCCAGCGACTGATTTAACTCTGCCTTCCAACGACTGATTTAACTCTGCCTCCCAGCGACTGATTTAACTCTGCCTCCCAGCGACTGATTTAACTCTGCCTCCCAGCGACTGATTTAACTCTGCCTCCCAGTGACTGATTTAACTCTGCCTCCCAGTCACTGATTTAACTCTGCCTCCCAGCGACTGATTTAACTCTGCCTCCCAGCAACTGATTTAACTCTGCCTCTCAGCTACTGATTTAACTCTCCAGTCTTGTTTTACAAATGTTTACAAAATATTTTCTTGTTTTTCAGATTTTCCCCGCAGACACTTGATATAGTTGTTACCTTTGAAGTGGCCATTAATGTTAATTTTTCATTGGAGATGGATGCATTAGTCACATGGTCAAAAGACGAGGACTTTGATATTAAAGAGAATATAGAAAGTACCGAATATCTTACCCACCAACAGATGGCATCTCAGTTAGAAAAATTAGCCAATGAAAGTTCAAATATTATGGAATACATAGTGATTGAGAAGTCTCCAATGGGAAATCCAATACCATTGGTTCACCTGTCTTTGAATATAACCAATCACGAAACAAGCAAGCCACACATTCTTCTGATTGGTGGTCTCCATGGTAATGAGACAGTAGGTGCAGAACTACTGATGAGATTTGTGAGACATCAGATAACAGGTTAGAATTATATCTTTTAAATTTTAATAGAAACAAAAACAGATTAATATAGTCTAGTCCACTTATGAAAGTTTAGGGAGACATGAAATATTTTCATTATAACCAGACTTTAGTATAACCAGGCTTTTATATAACCAGACTTTAGTATAACCAGACTTTAATATAACCAGACTTTAGTATAACCAGACTTTAGTATAACCAGACTTGATATACACTCGAGAGGAATGATGGGGAAAAATAATGTGTTCAATATAACTAATTTTACATGATAACAAATTTCAGTATAAGTGGACTGGATTGTATAGTAAAAATAAACCCCTTGACAGCATGTTTTGTCAACATTTTAGGGGGACACGAAATCTTCTCATTATAACTAGACCTGATGTATGTCAACATTTTAGGGGGACACGAAGTCTTCTCTTTATAACTAGACCTGATGTATGTCAACATTTTAGGGGGACACGAAGTCTTCTCATTATAACTAGACCTGATGTATGTCAACATTTTAGGGGGACACAAAGTCTTCTCTTTATAACTAGACCTGATGTATGTCAACATTTTAGGGGGACACGAAGTCTTCTCTTTATAACTAGACCTGATGTATGTCAACATTTTAGGGGGACACGAAGTCTTCTCTTTATAACTAGACCTGATGTATGTCAACATTTTAGGGGGACACGAAGTCTTCTCATTATAACTAGACCTGATGTATGTCAACATTTTAGGGGGACACGAAGTCTTCTCTTTATAACTAGACCTGATGTATGTCAACATTTTAGGGGGACATGAAGTCTTCTCTTTATAACTAGACCTGATGTATGTCAACATTTTAGGGGGACACGAAGTCTTCTCATTATAACTAGACCTGATGTATGTCAACATTTTAGGAGGACACGAAGTCTTCTCTTTATAACTAGACCTGATGTATGTCAACATTTTAGGGGACACGAAGTCTTCTCTTTATAACTAGACCTGATGTATGTCAACATTTTAGGGGGACACAAAGTCTTCTCATTATAACTAGACCTGATGTATGTCAACATTTTAGGGGGACACGAAGTCTTCTCTTTATAACTAGACCTGATGTATGTCAACATTTTAGGGGGACACGAAGTCTTCTCATTATAACTAGACCTGATGTATGTCAACATTTTAGGAGGACACGAAGTCTTCTCTTTATAACTAGACCTGATGTATGTCAACATTTTAGGGGGACACGAAGTCTTCTCATTATAACTAGACCTGATGTATGTCAACATTTTAGGGGGACACGAAGTCTTCTCATTATAACTAGACCTGATGTATGTCAACATTTTAGGGGGACATGAAGTCTTCTCTTTATAACTAGACCTGATGTATGTCAACATTTTAGGGGGACACGAAGTCTTCTCATTATAACTAGACCTGATGTATGTCAACATTTTAGGGGGACACGAAGTCTTCTCTTTATAACTAGACCTGATGTATGTCAACATTTTAGGGGGACACGAAGTCTTCTCATTATAACTAGACCTGATGTATGTCAACATTTTAGGAGGACACGAAGTCTTCTCTTTATAACTAGACCTGATGTATGTCAACATTTTAGGGGGACACAAAGTCTTCTCATTATAACTAGACCTGATGTATGTCAACATTTTAGGGGGACACAAAGTCTTCTCTTTATAACTAGACCTGATGTATGTCAACATTTTAGGGGGACACGAAGTCTTCTCATTATAACTAGACCTGATGTATGTCAACATTTTAGGAGGACACGAAGTCTTCTCTTTATAACTAGACCTGATGTATGTCAACATTTTAGGGGGACACGAAGTCTTCTCTTTCTAACTAGACCTGATGTATGTCAACATTTTAGGGGGGCACGAAGTCTTCTCATTATAACTAGACCTGATGTATGTCAACATTTTAGGGGGACATGAAGTCTTCTCATTATAACTAGACCTGATGTATACTCAAGGGGGTTGAAGGGAATAAATAATCTGTTCAGTATAACTAATTTTGCATAATAAATGGACTGAATTGTAGTTTCTCCCATAAAACGTCTTTTCGAGCGCAATATGGTTACAAGACGTTAAATTTCAGACACGAGTGTAAGATATTAAAATCTCTTATTGTAGCAGAATAGAAGAACTTATTTCTTCCATAAATGAAGAAAAGGAATGTTTAAAAAAATGTTGGATCGTTAATGCCATTTCCTACATAGTTTTAGCGATGACATATTCATAATTTCAATGTTTCGTTAGAAGAGTGACCCCATAGAAGACTGCATCATGAGAAGCTGTGGACTGTTTCACACGGAAACACTTCATTTATGAAAAATACTTAAATAGTTAGCATTGCTATTAGCATTGCTACCTAAAGCATTCTTGTATTTGTTTGACATACAGAATGCCCAATTACGCTGAACGCTCATCTTTTTTATTAAAATTTTGTACAATAAAACCCGATATAATTCATTATAACGTTACAAACGTCGTGCTGAACCGATGGTGGCATTATAACTATGCTTTACTCTATATTGAGAATTAAGCTATAACTTTTGTACTATTAAGGAAAGATAAAGCTTAAATATGGCTAAAGTTTGTGTTAAACACCCAGCAATATACTTTTAAGAACACAGCCATTGGATCTATCAGTTTATTTCCTATTTCTTCATTTCTCAACTATTGAGGGGCCTTGGTGGCCAACAATGACCCTAGCGCTACTGACTTTCAGGGTCCTATTTTCTGTGTTTATTAGGTTATAAGCAGAAGAATGAAGTGGTGATGTCAATATTTAAAGATTTCCACCTGCACATTGTACCTCATATGAAGGTAGATAGTTCTGACAGTATAACTGACTGTAAGACAGATGTTAGTCTAGATACACTGGAGACAGTCAATATGACGGTAAGTCATTGTAGTCTGTCAGAATATGTCGAAATATGTCAGTCTAGATACACTGGAAACAGTCAATATGAACACTATGCTATACGGATGTAAGTCTAGATACACTGGAAACAGCCAATATGAACACTATGCTATACAGATGTAAGTCTAGATACACTGGAAACAGTCAATATGAACACTATGCTATACAGATGTAAGTCTAGATACACTGGAAACAGTCAATATGAACACTATGCTATACAGATGTAAGTCTAGATACACTGGAAACAGTCAATATGAACAATATGCTATACAGATGTAAGTCTAGATACACTGGAAACAGTCAATATGAACACTATGCTATACAGATGTAAGTCTAGATACACTGGAAACAGTCAATATGAACACTATGCTATACAGATGTAAGTCTAGATACACTGGAAACAGTCAATATGAACAATATGTTATACAGATGTAAGTCTAGATACACTGGAAACAGTCAATATGAACACTATGCTATACAGATGTAAATCTAGCTACACTGGAAACAGTCAATATGAACACTATGCTATACAGATGTAAGTCTTAATACACTGGAAACAGTCAATATGAACAATATGTTATACAGATGTAAGTCTAGATACACTGGAAACAGTCAATATGAACACTATGCTATACAGATGTAAGTCTAGATACACTGGAAACAGTCAATATGAACAATATGTTATACAGATGTAAGTCTAGATACACTGGAAACAGTCAATATGAACACTATGCTATACAGATGTAAGTCTATAGATACACTGGAAACAGTCAATATGAACAATATGCTATACAGATGTAGGTCTAGATACACTGGAAACAGTCAATATGAACAATATGCTATACAGATGTAAGTCTATAGATACACTGGAAACAGTCAATATGAACACTATGCTATACAGATGTAAGTCTATAGATACACTGGAAACAGTCAATATGAACAATATGTTATACAGATGTAAGTCTAGATACACTGGAAACAGTCAATATGAACACTATGCTATACAGATGTAAGTCTATAGATACACTGGAAACAGTCAATATGAACACTATGCTATACAGATGTAAGTCTATAGATACACTGGAAACAGTCAATATGAACACTATGCTATACAGATGTAAGTCTATAGATACACTGGAAACAGTCAATATGAACACTATGCTATACAGATGTAAGTCTATAGATACACTGGAAACAGTCAATATGAACAATATGCTATACAGATGTAAGTCTAGATACACTGGAAACAGTCAATATGAACACTATGCTATACAGATGTAAGTCTATAGATACACTGGAAACAGTCAATATGAACAATATGCTATACAGATGTAAGTCTATAGATACACTGGAAACAGTCAATATGAACACTATGCTATACAGATGTAAGTCTAGATACACTGGAAACAGTCAATATGAACAATATGCTATACAGATGTAAGTCTATAGATACACTGGAAACAGTCAATATGAACACTATGCTATACAGATGTAAGTCTATAGATACACTGGAAACAGTCAATATGAACAATATGCTATACAGATGTAAGTCTATAGATACACTGGAAACAGTCAATATGAACACTATGCTATACAGATGTAAGTCTAGATACACTGGAAACAGTCAATATGAACAATATGCTATACAGATGTAAGTCTATAGATACACTGGAAACAGTCAATATGAACACTATGCTATACAGATGTAAGTCTATAGATACACTGGAAACAGTCAATATGAACACTATGCTATACAGATGTAAGTCTAGATACACTGGAAACAGTCAATATGAACACTATGCTATACAGATGTAAGTCTATAGATACACTGGAAACAGTCAATATGAACACTATGCTATACAGATGTAAGTCTATAGATACACTGGAAACAGTCAATATGAACACTATGCTATACAGATGTAAGTCTAGATACACTGGAAACAGTCAATATGAACAATATGCTATACAGATGTAAGTCTATAGATACACTGGAAACAGTCAATATGAACAATATGCTATACAGATGTAAGTCTATAGATACACTGGAAACAGTCAATATGAACACTATGCTATACAGATGTAAGTCTTAATACACAGACATACATTAAGATATGACCTGTGTTAATGTGTTAACAAATCTGTTCAGAAATCATTGAATTATCTGGAGATCAAATGTACCCTTATCTGAGTATATTAAATAACTTTAGATTGAGTTTTATCAAGATTGCCTCCATGAAATGAAAATTCAAAATGACCACCACTTTTACATATTATAAATTAGATCTCTAGAAACCAAAAGGGAAATCCATACACTTGATAATCACTGATTTTATTACAAGGAAGAATTAAAAATGATTGAAGAGATGACTTATATTATGTGTAAAGAAGATTGTATTTGGATATGGTTTATATTTCAGAGTGGAGTTGTTACTGCCCTGAAGAAACAGTTTCAGATACATAAGTTCAGTGTGGTGTTAAGTTTAGACAGTGGTGGTTTGTTTATGGTGTAAGTAATGTTTATATACATAAGTTCAGTGTGGTGTTAAGTTTAGACAGTGGTGGTTTGTTTATGGTGTAAGTAATGTTTATATACATAAGTTCAGTGTGGTGTTAAGTTTAGACAGTGGTGGTTTGTTTATGGTGTAAGTAATGTTTATATACATAAGTTCAGTGTGGTGTTAAGTTTAGACAGTGGTGGTTTGTTTATGGTGTAAGTAATGTTTATATACATATATCTAGTGTGGTGTTAAGTTTAGACAGTGGTGGTTTGTTTATGGTGTAAGTAATGTTTATATACATAAATCTAGTGTGGTGTTAAGTTTAGACAGTGGTGGTTTGTTTATGGTGTAAGTAATGTTTATATACATAAATCTAGTGTGGTGTTAAGTTTAGACAGTGGTGGTTTGTTTATGATGTAAGTAATGTTTATATACATAAGTTCAGTGTGGTGTTAAGTTTAGACAGTGGTGGTTTGTTTATGGTGTAAGTAATGTTTATATACATAAATCTAGTGTGGTGTTAAGTTTAGACAGTGGTGGTTTGTTTATGGTGTAAGTAATGTTTATATACATAAGTTCAGTGTGGTGTTAAGTTTAGACAGTGGTGGTTTGTTTATGGTGTAAGTAATGTTTATATACATAAATCTAGTGTGGTGTTAAGTTTAGACAGTGGTGGTTTGTTTATGGTGTAAGTAATGTTTATATACATAAATCTAGTGTGGTGTTAAGTTTAGACAGTGGTGGTTTGTTTATGATGTAAGTAATGTTTATATACATAAATCTAGTGTGGTGTTAAGTTTAGACAGTGGTGGTTTGTTTATGGTGTAAGTAATGTTTATATACATAAGTTCAGTGTGGTGTTAAGTTTAGACAGTGGTGGTTTGTTTATGGTGTAAGTAATGTTTATATACATAAGTTCAGTGTGGTGTTAAGTTTAGACAGTGGTGGTTTGTTTATGGTGTAAGTAATGTTTATATACATAAGTTCAGTGTGGTGTTAAGTTTAGACAGTGGTGGTTTGTTTATGGTGTAAGTAATGTTTATATACATAAGTTCAGTGTGGTGTTAAGTTTAGACAGTGGTGGTTTGTTTATGGTGTAAGTAATGTTTATATACATAAGTTCAGTGTGGTGTTAAGTTTAGACAGTGGTGGTTTGTTTATGGTGTAAGTAATGTTTATATACATAAATCTAGTGTGGTGTTAAGTTTAGACAGTGGTGGTTTGTTTATGGTGTAAGTAATGTTTATATACATAAATCTAGTGTGGTGTTAAGTTTAGACAGTGGTGGTTTGTTTATGGTGTAAGTAATGTTTATATACATAAATCTAGTGTGGTGTTAAGTTTAGACAGTGGTGGTTTGTTTATGGTGTAAGTAATGTTTATATACATAAGTTCAGTGTGGTGTTAAGTTTAGACAGTGGTGGTTTGTTTATGGTGTAAGTAATGTTTATATACATAAGTTCAGTGTGGTGTTAAGTTTAGACAGTGGTGGTTTGTTTATGGTGTAAGTAATGTTTATATACATAAATCTAGTGTGGTGTTAAGTTTAGACAGTGGTGGTTTGTTTATGGTGTAAGTAATGTTTATATACATAAGTTCAGTGTGGTGTTAAGTTTAGACAGTGGTGGTTTGTTTATGGTGTAAGTAATGTTTATATACATAAATCTAGTGTGGTGTTAAGTTTAGACAGTGGTGGTTTGTTTATGGTGTAAGTAATGTTTATATACATAAGTTCAGTGTGGTGTTAAGTTTAGACAGTGGTGGTTTGTTTATGGTGTAAGTAATGTTTATATACATAAATCTAGTGTGGTGTTAAGTTTAGACAGTGGTGGTTTGTTTATGGTGTAAGTAATGTTTATATACATAAGTTCAGTGTGGTGTTAAGTTTAGACAGTGGTGGTTTGTTTATGGTGTAAGTAATGTTTATATACATCAGTTCAGTGTGGTGTTAAGTTTAGACAGTGGTGGTTTGTTTATGGTGTAAGTAATGTTTATATACATAAATCTAGTGTGGTGTTAAGTTTAGACAGTGGTGGTTTGTTTATGGTGTAAGTAATGTTTATATACATAAGTTCAGTGTGGTGTTAAGTTTAGACAGTGGTGGTTTGTTTATGGTGTAAGTAATGTTTATATACATAAATCTAGTGTGGTGTTAAGTTTAGACAGTGGTGGTTTGTTTATGGTGTAAGTAATGTTTATATACATAAGTTCAGTGTGGTGTTAAGTTTAGACAGTGGTGGTTTGTTTATGGTGTAAGTAATGTTTATATACATAAGTTCAGTGTGGTGTTAAGTTTAGACAGTGGTGGTTTGTTTATGGTGTAAGTAATGTTTATATACATAAGTTCAGTGTGGTGTTAAGTTTAGACAGTGGTGGTTTGTTTATGGTGTAAGTAATGTTTATATACATAAGTTCAGTGTGGTGTTAAGTTTAGACAGTGGTGGTTTGTTTATGGTGTAAGTAATGTTTATATACATAAATCTAGTGTGGTGTTAAGTTTAGACAGTGGTGGTTTGTTTATGGTGTAAGTAATGTTTATATACATAAATCTAGTGTGGTGTTAAGTTTAGACAGTGGTGGTTTGTTTATGGTGTAAGTAATGTTTATATACATAAATCTAGTGTGGTGTTAAGTTTAGACAGTGGTGGTTTGTTTATGGTGTAAGTAATGTTTATATACATAAATCTAGTGTGGTGTTAAGTTTAGACAGTGGTGGTTTGTTTATGGTGTAAGTAATGTTTATATACATAAGTTCAGTGTGGTGTTAAGTTTAGACAGTGGTGGTTTGTTTATGATGTAAGTAATGTTTATATACATAAGTTCAGTGTGGTGTTAAGTTTAGACAGTGGTGGTTTGTTTATGGTGTAAGTAATGTTTATATACATAAGTTCAGTGTGGTGTTAAGTTTAGACAGTGGTGGTTTGTTTATGGTGTAAGTAATGTTTATATACATAAATCTAGTGTGGTGTTAAGTTTAGACAGTGGTGGTTTGTTTATGGTGTAAGTAATGTTTATATACATAAGTTCAGTGTGGTGTTAAGTTTAGACAGTGGTGGTTTGTTTATGGTGTAAGTAATGTTTATATACATAAATCTAGTGTGGTGTTATAGTTTAGACAGTGGTGGTTTGTTTATGGTGTAAGTAATGTTTATATACATAAGTCAGTGTGGTGTTAAGTTTAGACAGTGGTGGTTTGTTTATGGTGTAAGTAATGTTTATATACATAAGTTCAGTGTGGTGTTAAGTTTAGACAGTGGTGGTTTGTTTATGGTGTAAGTAATGTTTATATACATAAGTTCAGTGTGGTGTTAAGTTTAGACAGTGGTGGTTTGTTTATGGTGTAAGTAATGTTTATATACATAAATCTAGTGTGGTGTTAAGTTTAGACAGTGGTGGTTTGTTTATGGTGTAAGTAATGTTTATATACATAAGTTCAGTGTGGTGTTAAGTTTAGACAGTGGTGGTTTGTTTATGGTGTAAGTAATGTTTATATACATAAATCTAGTGTGGTGTTAAGTTTAGACAGTGGTGGTTTGTTTATGGTGTAAGTAATGTTTATATACATCAGTTCAGTGTGGTGTTAAGTTTAGACAGTGGTGGTTTGTTTAATGGTGTAAGTAATGTTTATATACATAAGTTCAGTGTGGTGTTAAGTTTAGACAGTGGTGGTTTGTTTATGGTGTAAGTAATGTTTATATACATAAATCTAGTGTGGTGTTAAGTTTAGACAGTGGTGGTTTGTTTATGGTGTAAGTAATGTTTATATACATAAGTACAGTGTGGTGTTAAGTTTAGACAGTGTGGTTTGTTTATGGTGTAAGTAATGTTTATATACATAAGTTCAGTGTGGTGTTAAGTTTAGACAGTGGTGGTTTGTTTATGGTGTAAGTAATGTTTATATACATAAGTTCAGTGTGGTGTTAAGTTTAGACAGTGGTGGTTTGTTATGGTGTAAGTAATGTTTATATACATAAAATCTAGTGTGGTGTTAAGTTTAGACAGTGGTGGTTTGTTTATGGTGTATGTAATGTTTATATACATAAGTTCAGTGTGGTGTTAAGTTTAGACAGTGGTGGTTTGTTTATGATGTAAGTAATGTTTATATACATAAGTTCAGTGTGTGTTTAAGTTTAGACAGTGGTGGTTTGTTTATGGTGTAAGTAATGTTTATATACATAAGTTCAGTGTGGTGTTAAGTTTAGACAGTGGTGGTTTGTTTATGGTGTAAGTAATGTTTATATACATAAATCTAGTGTGGTGTTAAGTTTAGACAGTGGTGGTTTGTTTATGGTGTAAGTAATGTTTATATACATAAATCTAGTGTGGTGTTAAGTTTAGACAGTGGTGGTTTGTTTATGGTGTAAGTAATGTTTATATACATAAGTTCAGTGTGGTGTTAAGTTTAGACAGTGGTGGTTTGTTTATGGTGTAAGTAATGTTTATATACATAAATCTAGTGTGGTGTTAAGTTTAGACAGTGGTGGTTTGTTTATGGTGTAAGTAATGTTTATATACATAAGTTCAGTGTGGTGTTAAGTTTAGACAGTGGTGGTTTGTTTATGGTGTAAGTAATGTTTATATACATAAGTTCAGTGTGGTGTTAAGTTTAGACAGTGGTGGTTTGTTTATGGTGTAAGTAATGTTTATATACATAAATCTAGTGTGGTGTTAAGTTTAGACAGTGGTGGTTTGTTTATGGTGTAAGTAATGTTTATATACATAAGTTCAGTGTGGTGTTAAGTTTAGACAGTGGTGGTTTGTTTATGGTGTAAGTAATGTTTATATACATAAATCTAGTGTGGTGTTAAGTTTAGACAGTGGTGGTTTGTTTATGGTGTAAGTAATGTTTATATACATAAGTTCAGTGTGGTGTTAAGTTTAGACAGTGGTGGTTTGTTTATGGTGTAAGTAATGTTTATATACATAAATCTAGTGTGGTGTTAAGTTTAGACAGTGGTGGTTTGTTTATGGTGTAAGTAATGTTTATATACATAAATCTAGTGTGGTGTTAAGTTTAGACAGTGGTGGTTTGTTTATGGTGTAAGTAATGTTTATATACATAAATCTAGTGTGGTGTTAAGTTTAGACAGTGGTGGTTTGTTTATGGTGTAAGTAATGTTTATATACATAAATCTAGTGTGGTGTTAAGTTTAGACAGTGGTGGTTTGTTTATGGTGTAAGTAATGTTTATATACATAAGTTCAGTGTGGTGTTAAGTTTAGACAGTGGTGGTTTGTTTATGGTGTAAGTAATGTTTATATACATCAGTTCAGTGTGGTGTTAAGTTTAGACAGTGGTGGTTTGTTTATGGTGTAAGTAATGTTTATATACATAAATCTAGTGTGGTGTTAAGTTTAGACAGTGGTGGTTTGTTTATGGTGTAAGTAATGTTTATATACATAAGTTCAGTGTGGTGTTAAGTTTAGACAGTGGTGGTTTGTTTATGGTGTAAGTAATGTTTATATACATAAGTTCAGTGTGGTGTTAAGTTTAGACAGTGGTGGTTTGTTTATGGTGTAAGTAATGTTTATATACATAAATCTAGTGTGGTGTTAAGTTTAGACAGTGGTGGTTTGTTTATGGTGTAAGTAATGTTTATATACATAAGTTCAGTGTGGTGTTAAGTTTAGACAGTGGTGGTTTGTTTATGGTGTAAGTAATGTTTATATACATAAGTTCAGTGTGGTGTTAAGTTTAGACAGTGGTGGTTTGTTTATGGTGTAAGTAATGTTTATATACATAAATCTAGTGTGGTGTTAAGTTTAGACAGTGGTGGTTTGTTTATGGTGTAAGTAATGTTTATATACATAAGTTCAGTGTGGTGTTAAGTTTAGACAGTGGTGGTTTGTTTATGGTGTAAGTAATGTTTATATACATAAATCTAGTGTGGTGTTAAGTTTAGACAGTGGTGGTTTGTTTATGGTGTAAGTAATGTTTATATACATAAGTTCAGTGTGGTGTTAAGTTTAGACAGTGGTGGTTTGTTTATGGTGTAAGTAATGTTTATATACATAAGTTCAGTGTGGTGTTAAGTTTAGACAGTGGTGGTTTGTTTATGGTGTAAGTAATGTTTATATACATAAATCTAGTGTGGTGTTAAGTTTAGACAGTGGTGGTTTGTTTATGGTGTAAGTAATGTTTATATACATAAATCTAGTGTGGTGTTAAGTTTAGACAGTGGTGGTTTGTTTATGGTGTAAGTAATGTTTATATACATAAGTTCAGTGTGGTGTTAAGTTTAGACAGTGGTGGTTTGTTTATGGTGTAAGTAATGTTTATATACATAAGTTCAGTGTGGTGTTAAGTTTAGACAGTGGTGGTTTGTTTATGGTGTAAGTAATGTTTATATACATAAGTTCAGTGTGGTGTTAAGTTTAGACAGTGGTGGTTTGTTTATGGTGTAAGTAATGTTTATATACATAAATCTAGTGTGGTGTTAAGTTTAGACAGTGGTGGTTTGTTTATGGTGTAAGTAATGTTTATATACATAAGTTCAGTGTGGTGTTAAGTTTAGACAGTGGTGGTTTGTTTATGGTGTAAGTAATGTTTATATACATAAATCTAGTGTGGTGTTAAGTTTAGACAGTGGTGGTTTGTTTATGGTGTAAGTAATGTTTATATACATAAGTTCAGTGTGGTGTTAAGTTTAGACAGTGGTGGTTTGTTTATGGTGTAAGTAATGTTTATATACATAAATCTAGTGTGGTGTTAAGTTTAGACAGTGGTGGTTTGTTTATGGTGTAAGTAATGTTTATATACATAAATCTAGTGTGGTGTTAAGTTTAGACAGTGGTGGTTTGTTTATGGTGTAAGTAATGTTTATATACATAAGTTCAGTGTGGTGTTAAGTTTAGACAGTGGTGGTTTGTTTATGGTGTAAGTAATGTTTATATACATAAATCTAGTGTGGTGTTAAGTTTAGACAGTGGTGGTTTGTTTATGGTGTAAGTAATGTTTATATACATAAGTTCAGTGTGGTGTTAAGTTTAGACAGTGGTGGTTTGTTTATGGTGTAAGTAATGTTTATATACATAAGTTCAGTGTGGTGTTAAGTTTAGACAGTGGTGGTTTGTTTATGGTGTAAGTAATGTTTATATACATAAGTTCAGTGTGGTGTTAAGTTTAGACAGTGGTGGTTTGTTTATGGTGTAAGTAATGTTTATATACATAAATCTAGTGTGGTGTTAAGTTTAGACAGTGGTGGTTTGTTTATGGTGTAAGTAATGTTTATATACATAAATCTAGTGTGGTGTTAAGTTTAGACAGTGGTGGTTTGTTTATGGTGTAAGTAATGTTTATATACATAAGTTCAGTGTGGTGTTAAGTTTAGACAGTGGTGGTTTGTTTATGGTGTAAGTAATGTTTATATACATAAGTTCAGTGTGGTGTTAAGTTTAGACAGTGGTGGTTTGTTTATGGTGTAAGTAATGTTTATATACATAAATCTAGTGTGGTGTTAAGTTTAGACAGTGGTGGTTTGTTTATGGTGTAAGTAATGTTTATATACATAAATCTAGTGTGGTGTTAAGTTTAGACAGTGGTGGTTTGTTTATGGTGTAAGTAATGTTTATATACATAAGTTCAGTGTGGTGTTAAGTTTAGACAGTGGTGGTTTGTTTATGGTGTAAGTAATGTTTATATACATAAGTTCAGTGTGGTGTTAAGTTTAGACAGTGGTGGTTTGTTTATGGTGTAAGTAATGTTTATATACATAAATCTAGTGTGGTGTTAAGTTTAGACAGTGGTGGTTTGTTTATGGTGTAAGTAATGTTTATATACATAAGTTCAGTGTGGTGTTAAGTTTAGACAGTGGTGGTTTGTTTATGGATGTAAGTAATGTTTATATACATAAGTTCAGTGTGGTGTTAAGTTTAGACAGTGGTGGTTTGTTTATGGTGTAAGTAATGTTTATATACATAAGTTCAGTGTGGTGTTAAGTTTAGACAGTGGTGGTTTGTTTATGGTGTAAGTAATGTTTATATACATAAATCTAGTGTGGTGTTAAGTTTAGACAGTGGTGGTTTGTTTATGGTGTAAGTAATGTTTATATACATAAATCTAGTGTGGTGTTAAGTTTAGACAGTGGTGGTTTGTTTATGGTGTAAGTAATGTTTATATACATAAGTTCAGTGTGGTGTTAAGTTTAGACAGTGGTGGTTTGTTTATGGTGTAAGTAATGTTTATATACATAAATCTAGTGTGGTGTTAAGTTTAGACAGTGGTGGTTTGTTTATGGTGTAAGTAATGTTTATATACATAAGTTCAGTGTGGTGTTAAGTTTAGACAGTGGTGGTTTGTTTATGGTGTAAGTAATGTTTATATACATAAGTTCAGTGTGGTGTTAAGTTTAGACAGTGGTGGTTTGTTTATGGTGTAAGTAATGTTTATATACATAAATCTAGTGTGGTGTTAAGTTTAGACAGTGGTGGTTTGTTTATGGTGTAAGTAATGTTTATATACATAAGTTCAGTGTGGTGTTAAGTTTAGACAGTGGTGGTTTGTTTATGGTGTAAGTAATGTTTATATACATAAATCTAGTGTGGTGTTAAGTTTAGACAGTGGTGGTTTGTTTATGGTGTAAGTAATGTTTATATACATAAATCTAGTGTGGTGTTAAGTTTAGACAGTGGTGGTTTGTTTATGGTGTAAGTAATGTTTATATACATAAGTTCAGTGTGGTGTTAAGTTTAGACAGTGGTGGTTTGTTTATGGTGTAAGTAATGTTTATATACATAAGTTCAGTGTGGTGTTAAGTTTAGACAGTGGTGGTTTGTTTATGGTGTAAGTAATGTTTATATACATAAGTTCAGTGTGGTGTTAAGTTTAGACAGTGGTGGTTTGTTTATGGTGTAAGTAATGTTTATATACATAAGTTCAGTGTGGTGTTAAGTTTAGACAGTGGTGGTTTGTTTATGGTGTAAGTAATGTTTATATACATAAGTTCAGTGTGGTGTTAAGTTTAGACAGTGGTGGTTTGTTTATGGTGTAAGTAATGTTTATATACATAAGTTCAGTGTGGTGTTAAGTTTAGACAGTGGTGGTTTGTTTATGGTGTAAGTAATGTTTATATACATAAGTTCAGTGTGGTGTTAAGTTTAGACAGTGGTGGTTTGTTTATGGTGTAAGTAATGTTTATATACATAAATCTAGTGTGGTGTTAAGTTTAGACAGTGGTGGTTTGTTTATGGTGTAAGTAATGTTTATATACATAAATCTAGTGTGGTGTTAAGTTTAGACAGTGGTGGTTTGTTTATGGTGTAAGTAATGTTTATATACATAAGTTCAGTGTGGTGTTAAGTTTAGACAGTGGTGGTTTGTTTATGGTGTAAGTAATGTTTATATACATAAATCTAGTGTGGTGTTAAGTTTAGACAGTGGTGGTTTGTTTATGGTGTAAGTAATGTTTATATACATAAATCTAGTGTGGTGTTAAGTTTAGACAGTGGTGGTTTGTTTATGGTGTAAGTAATGTTTATATACATAAGTTCAGTATGGTGTTAAGTTTAGACAGTGGTGGTTTGTTTATGGTGTAAGTAATGTTTATATACATAAGTTCAGTGTGGTGTTAAGTTTAGACAGTGGTGGTTTGTTTATGGTGTAAGTAATGTTTATATACATAAGTTCAGTGTGGTGTTAAGTTTAGACAGTGGTGGTTTGTTTATGGTGTAAGTAATGTTTATATACATAAATCTAGTGTGGTGTTAAGTTTAGACAGTGGTGGTTTGTTTATGGTGTAAGTAATGTTTATATACATAAGTTCAGTGTGGTGTTAAGTTTAGACAGTGGTGGTTTGTTTATGGTGTAAGTAATGTTTATATACATAAATCTAGTGTGGTGTTAAGTTTAGACAGTGGTGGTTTGTTTATGGTGTAAGTAATGTTTATATACATAAGTTCAGTGTGGTGTTAAGTTTAGACAGTGGTGGTTTGTTTATGGTGTAAGTAATGTTTATATACATAAATCTAGTGTGGTGTTAAGTTTAGACAGTGGTGTTTTGTTTATGGTGTAAGTAATGTTTATATACATAAGTTCAGTGTGGTGTTAAGTTTAGACAGTGGTGGTTTGTTTATGGTGTAAGTAATGTTTATATACCGTACATAAGTTCAGTGTGGTGTTAAGTTTAGACAGTGGTGGTTTGTTTATGGTGTAAGTAATGTTTATATACATAAATCTAGTGTGGTGTTAAGTTTAGACAGTGGTGGTTTGTTTATGGTGTAAGTAATGTTTATATACATAAGTTCAGTGTGGTGTTAAGTTTAGACAGTGGTGGTTTGTTTATGGTGTAAGTAATGTTTATATACATAAGTTCAGTGTGGTGTTAAGTTTAGACAGTGGTGGTTTGTTTATGGTGTAAGTAATGTTTATATACCGTACATAAGTTCAGTGTGGTGTTAAGTTTAGACAGTGGTGGTTTGTTTATGGTGTAAGTAATGTTTATATACATAAATCTAGTGTGGTGTTAAGTTTAGACAGTGGTGGTTTGTTTATGGTGTAAGTAATGTTTATATACATAAGTTCAGTGTGGTGTTAAGTTTAGACAGTGGTGGTTTGTTTATGATGTAAGTAATGTTTATATACATAAGTTCAGTGTGGTGTTAAGTTTAGACAGTGGTGGTTTGTTTATGGTGTAAGTAATGTTTATATACATAAGTTCAGTGTGGTGTTAAGTTTAGACAGTGGTGGTTTGTTTATGGTGTAAGTAATGTTTATATACATAAGTTCAGTGTGGTGTTAAGTTTAGACAGTGGTGGTTTGTTTATGGTGTAAGTAATGTTTATATACATAAATCTAGTGTGGTGTTAAGTTTAGACAGTGGTGGTTTGTTTATGGTGTAAGTAATGATTATATACATAAGTTCAGTGTGGTGTTAAGTTTAGACAGTGGTGGTTTGTTTATGGTGTAAGTAATGTTTATATACATAAATCTAGTGTGGTGTTAAGTTTAGACAGTGGTGGTTTGTTTATGGTGTAAGTAATGTTTATATACATAAGTTCAGTGTGGTGTTAAGTTTAGACAGTGGTGGTTTGTTTATGATGTAAGTAATGTTTATATACATAAATCTAGTGTGGTGTTAAGTTTAGACAGTGGTGGTTTGTTTATGATGTAAGTAATGTTTATATACATAAGTTTAGTGTGGTGTTAAGTTTAGACAGTGGTGGTTTGTTTATGGTGTAAGTAATGTTTATATACATAAGTTCAGTGTGGTGTTAAGTTTAGACAGTGGTGGTTTGTTTATGGTGTAAGTAATGTTTATATACATAAATCTAGTGTGGTGTTAAGTTTAGACAGTGGTGGTTTGTTTATGATGTAAGTAATGTTTATATACATAAGTTTAGTGTGGTGTTAAGTTTAGACAGTGGTGGTTTGTTTATGGTGTAAGTAATGTTTATATACATAAGTTCAGTGTGGTGTTAAGTTTAGACAGTGGTGGTTTGTTTATGGTGTAAGTAATGTTTATATACATAAGTTCAGTGTGGTGTTAAGTTTAGACAGTGGTGGTTTGTTTATGGTGTAAGTAATGTTTATATACATAAATCTAGTGTGGTGTTAAGTTTAGACAGTGGTGGTTTGTTTATGGTGTAAGTAATGTTTATATACATAAGTTCAGTGTGGTGTTAAGTTTAGACAGTGGTGGTTTGTTTATGGGGTGTAAGTAATGTTTATATACATAAATCTAGTGTGGTGTTAAGTTTAGACAGTGGTGGTTTGTTTATGGTGTAAGTAATGTTTATATACATAAGTTCAGTGTGGTGTTAAGTTTAGACAGTGGTGGTTTGTTTATGGTGTAAGTAATGTTTATATTACATAAGTTCAGTGTGGTGTTAAGTTTAGGACAGTGGTGGTTTGTTTATGGTGTAAGTAATGTTTATATACATAAATCTAGTGTGGTGTTAAGTTTAGACAGTGGTGGTTTGTTTATGGTGTAAGTAATGTTTATATACATAAGTTCAGTGTGGTGTTAAGTTTAGACAGTGGTGGTTTGTTTATGGTGTAAGTAATGTTTATATACATAAGTTCAGTGTGGTGTTAAGTTTAGACAGTGGTGGTTTGTTTATGGTGTAAGTAATGTTTATATACATAAATCTAGTGTGGTGTTAAGTTTAGACAGTGGTGGTTTGTTTATGGTGTAAGTAATGTTTATATACATAAGTTCAGTGTGGTGTTAAGTTTAGACAGTGGTGGTTTGTTTATGGTGTAAGTAATGTTTATATACATAAGTTCAGTGTGGTGTTAAGTTTAGACAGTGGTGGTTTGTTTATGGTGTAAGTAATGTTTATATACATAAGTTCAGTGTGGTGTTAAGTTTAGACAGTGGTGGTTTGTTTATGGTGTAAGTAATGTTTATATACATAAATCTAGTGTGGTGTTAAGTTTAGACAGTGGTGGTTTGTTTATGGTGTAAGTAATGTTTATATACATAAGTTCAGTGTGGTGTTAAGTTTAGACAGTGGTGGTTTGTTTATGGTGTAAGTAATGTTTATATACATAAGTTCAGTGTGGTGTTAAGTTTAGACAGTGGTGGTTTGTTTATGGTGTAAGTAATGTTTATATACATAAGTTCAGTGTGGTGTTAAGTTTAGACAGTGGTGGTTTGTTTATGGTGTAAGTAATGTTTATATACATAAATCTAGTGTGGTGTTAAGTTTAGACAGTGGTGGTTTGTTTATGGTGTAAGTAATGTTTATATACATAAATCAGTGTGGTGTTAAGTTTAGACAGTGGTGGTTTGTTTATGGTGTAAGTAATGTTTATATACATAAGTTCAGTGTGGTGTTAAGTTTAGACAGTGGTGGTTTGTTTATGGTGTAAGTAATGTTTATATACATAAGTTCAGTGTGGTGTTAAGTTTAGACAGTGGTGGTTTGTTTATGGTGTAAGTAATGTTTATATACATAAATCTAGTGTGGTGTTAAGTTTAGACAGTGGTGGTTTGTTTATGGTGTAAGTAATGTTTATATACATAAGTTCAGTGTGGTGTTAAGTTTAGACAGTGGTGGTTTGTTTATGGTGTAAGTAATGTTTATATACATAAGTTCAGTGTGGTGTTAAGTTTAGACAGTGGTGGTTTGTTTATGGTGTAAGTAATGTTTATATACATAAGTTCAGTGTGGTGTTAAGTTTAGACAGTGGTGGTTTGTTTATGGTGTAAGTAATGTTTATATACATAAGTTCAGTGTGGTGTTAAGTTTAGACAGTGGTGGTTTGTTTATGGTGTAAGTAATGTTTATATACATAAAGTCTAGTGTGGTGTTAAGTTTAGACAGTGGTGGTTTGTTTATGGTGTAAGTAATGTTTATATACATAAAGTTCTCAGTGTGGTGTTAAGTTTAGACAGTGGTGGTTTGTTTATGGTGTAAGTAATGTTTATATACATAAGTTCAGTGTGGTGTTAAGTTTAGACAGTGGTGGTTTGTTTATGGTGTAAGTAATGTTTATATACATAAGTTCAGTGTGGTGTTAAGTTTAGACAGTGGTGGTTTGTTTATGGTGTAAGTAATGTTTATATACATAAGTTCAGTGTGGTGTTAAGTTTAGACAGTGGTGGTTTGTTTATGGTGTAAGTAATGTTTATATACATAAAGTTCAGTGTGGTGTTAAGTTTAGACAGTGGTGGTTTGTTTATGGTGTAAGTAATGTTTATATACATAAGTTCAGTGTGGTGTTAAGTTTAGACAGTGGTGGTTTGTTTATGGTGTAAGTAATGTTTATATACATAAATTCTAGTGTGGTGTTAAGTTTAGACAGTGGTGGTTTGTTTATGGTGTAAGTAATGTTTATATACATAAGTTCAGTGTGGTTGTTAAGTTTAGACAGTGGTGGTTTGTTTATGGTGTAAGTAATGTTTATATACATAAGTTCTAGTGTGGTGTTAAGTTTAGACAGTGGTGGTTTGTTTATGGTGTAAGTAATGTTTATATACATAAGTTCTAGTGTGGTGTTAAGTTTAGACAGTGGTGGTTTGTTTATGGTGTAAGTAATGTTTATATACATAAGTTCAGTGTGGTGTTAAGTTTAGACAGTGGTGGTTTGTTTATGGTGTAAGTAATGTTTATATACATAAATCTAGTGTGGTGTTAAGTTTAGACAGTGGTGGTTTGTTTATGGTGTAAGTAATGTTTATATACATAAATCTAGTGTGGTGTTAAGTTTAGACAGTGGTGGTTTGTTTATGGTGTAAGTAATGTTTATATACATAAGTTCAGTGTGGTGTTAAGTTTAGACAGTGGTGGTTTGTTTATGGTGTAAGTAATGTTTATATACATAAGTTCAGTGTGGTGTTAAGTTTAGACAGTGGTGGTTTGTTTATGGTGTAAGTAATGTTTATATACATAAGTTCAGTGTGGTGTTAAGTTTAGACAGTGGTGGTTTGTTTATGGTGTAAGTAATGTTTATATACATAAATCTAGTGTGGTGTTAAGTTTAGACAGTGGTGGTTTTGTTTATGGTGTAAGTAATGTTTATATACATAAGTTCAGTG